>JALMGJ010000011.1:30880000-32276250 GCA_023362775.1 Charina bottae
TCTGTTAGACTAATTAAATTTTAGTATTTCCGAAGGCACATTCATAAAAAAAAAGTTTATTCTATTTTTTAATTTGAAACTGTCCCTCTTGTCTGTTTATATCCATTCTTGGCATGTAGGCAAAACATTCTAAGATGAGATATGCTGCTCCTTATCATCCTTGATCAAATTCAGGGAGATATACTAAATGAGATAAAGAAAAGCTTGGCTTCACTTTCCATAGCCACCTTCTTCTCCCATCAATAAAATGTTTCTAAACAGTGCAAGGAAGGCCCATGTTCTTAGATGTTTCTAATGGTGCAAAGTACACATCCCTAAATTTCCTGATACACATTTGTGGTTGTTTTTTTTTCTGGGACAAAGATCCTATAGGAGAAATAATACATAAATGAATGCTTTTTTGTTGCACACAAATTTCCTCCAGCATCTAAGGATGGGGCAGAATTTATTACTATTAATGATGTCCAATGTTCTATGCCAGATTTTTCTCTAAGAAAAAAAAATGGATGAATAGAAATTGAGCATCATTCAATGGTGTGGGCAAAAATTCCATAACTTTTGGCTTAGAAACCATAGCTTCCTTTTAGAAGCTACAGGAGTAGGGGAGGAAGGAAGGCAGGCAGGTTTTAACCATTTTTTTGAAGAAGAAAAAAAGAGGTTTTATCTTTTTTTCCCCTCAAAGATGACATTTTTCTAATTCTTAAGAGAAACCATTACAACACAAGCATCCTCATGAGTTAAGGTTGTTTTATTAAGAAATATAGGGGCTATTAATTTTGGAAATGAACACTACCTTAAAATAGGATAGTACCACAAACACACAAACACACAAAAAGGCTGAATCTCTACATATTCCACAGTGTCCAGAGTGCATTTGATATCAGTGCCTCTCCACCACAAAGTCACATTCCCAAGCCACTAGCAGACCCATTTCCAAAGAAAAGAACTATGGCTTAGTGTGATGTATAAAACCAGCTCCAGTAACATATTTTGCAAATGAATTCCTCTTGATCTTAAAATGCCCTTGGAATACATTGGAAAAAAATTGGTATGCCGATTTGCACAAAGATAATGTCTATTTTCGTTCTTTCCCTAATGAAAGATGGCCTGCATTCAACAGAAACCAGGAGGTGAAATTGAATTCTCGAAAGAGAACTGTAATTACGAAGATTTTGAGGGTGTCCATTCATCGTGGTGGCTCAGCGGGTAAGACGCCAGGCTTTTTCTAACAGAAGATCACAAGTTTGGACGTTCGAATCCCTAGCCACGCGTGACGGAATGAGCTCCCGCACTTTTGCCAACCTAGCAATTCGAAAGCATGCAAATGCAAGTAGATTAGTAGGTACCACTTCGGTGGGTAGGTAACAGCGTTCCATGTGCATCACGCTGGCCACGTGTTTGCGGAAGCATCTTAGGACAATGCTGGCTCTTCGGTTAACAGACGGAGATGAGCACCGGCCCCTAGAGTTGGACACGACTGCACAAACGTTGGGGGGGCGAACCTTTACCTTTTTATTCATCATTATATCTGAACTTGATACTGAATTCTCTAAAGCGTGGAATGGCAGTTTTCAACTTGTGGCATTCAGGATGTGCTAAAGAAACTCATAGCACCCTGGATGTGCTAAAGCAACTCAAAGCAAGGCTAGTAACATGGTATATGGGATTGTAAGTCATCTCCTTCTGAAGCGCTACAATTGGTCCAGAGTGGCAAAGCTCTACTTCTATCTCATCTGTCTCTCCCTTTGAAACTTCATTCCTTTCCTCAGAAAATGAGGAAAAATGCACAGAGCATTTAATGTAAGAAAAAATAGAAAACATCTTCAAAATAAAATATCAGAATCTCCACAATTTAGACAGGACAGATTTGATATTCTTATTTCTTATGCTATAGATGATTGGATTGAACAGGGGTGGAAGTAAAGAATATAGGGCAGTTAGTGTGAAATCTAAGTAAGTTGGGGTGTTAGAGGGAGGTCTCAGGTAGGCCAGGCATGAAGTTACCAAAAACATGGAAAAGACTATAAGGTGGGGAAGACAAGTGGAGAAGGCCTTCTGCCTTCCTTTCACAGAAGGGATTTTCAACACTGCCTTGAAGATCATGGCATAAGACACTATGATCAAAACAGAACACCCTAATGCTGCAGTGACACTGGGCACTATAACTCTGACTTCAACTAGATTGAATCCAGAACAGGATAGCTTTAGCAATTCTGGAATTTCACAGAAAAAATTGTTGACCACATTATAACAGAAAGGAATGAAAAAGGTGCCAGTGGTGTCCAAGATTCCAAAGACAAGACCTGTGACCCCCACCCATATCACTATTTTGGTGCAGGCTTTCCAATTCATCACCATCTCATAGTGAAGTGGATTGCAAATGGCAACATATCTATCACAGGCCATGACTGTCAGGAGGGAGAAATCAGAAGCTTCGAAGGAGATAAAGAGAAAGACTTGAGCAACACAACCAAAGTAAGAGATGTGCCTGGTGTCCATGAGGGAATTTATCATGGATTTGGGGACAATGACTGAAACAATGCCCAGGTCCTGCACCCCCAAATTCATTAGGAAGAAGTACATGGGGCTGTGCAGTCGATGGTCAAAAGCTACTACAGAGATGATGAGAAAATTTGCTGTTGCAGTTGCCAGGTACAATATGAAGAATAAGAAGAAATGTAGAAGCTGCAGGTGCCGATTTTTTGAGAATTCCAGGAGGAGAAAGTAAGACAGAGTGGTTTGATTGTCCATGTTTAAGTTATGGCTAAGATGAATGCCAAATCTGCAAGGAATGAGAGGTGAGAGAAAACAGGACAAGAATTAAAACACATCCACAACATTTAGAGAATGTCTTTCTCCAGTCAGTGCCTTCTCCATATATTTCAATCCAGCACTGATTAAGGAACCAATCATTAACCCTTCCCCCCCTTCCATCCTAATCATATTCTTTGTGTAGTGTTTAAACTAGAAGAGGCTGCCGAAAACCTCCTCAACCATGGAAGTTCACTTGTCTCTTTGGACTAGCCACTTTCTGAGCACCTTATAAGGCTTTGGTGATGGTGGAAAATGTGAGGAGAAGGTGTTATGTATGGTGCCTTGATGTCCTGGAGGATATAAACCTAGCAAGTAAAAACATGACATAAAATGTTGTAATAATACTTGAGGGTAGAGACTGTCCAATTGCCTGATTTTCTGTCTGTCTGTCTGTCTGTCTGTCTGTCTCTCTCATACACACAGACACACAGACAGCCACACAGACTGAGAGTAGGTGAATGCTAATAACTTCCTTAGCTGCTCTAGGGGCTTTCTGGCTGAAGGATAAGATTAAAATGCCAAACAAACAACCAAAACAGAAAAAATAAGTTGAGTAATTATCTATGCAATGGTATATTAGGAGAAAGATAGAACTTTAGTTAAGAGTTCTGTTTCATGATTTGCACCTCCTTGAAATTGTAACCCTACTTTAACTCCAGGTTTGCTGAAGTGCAACACTTTGGTGAAGTGAAGAAGGAAGAAACAACTATTCCCAGTGATTAGTGGCTTTTTTTAGTCAGAACTAACAACCCTCTGTTCTTAAAGGAATCCAGCAAGCGTACCTAATTGGTAAATGGGTCCCTTTTTGAAGAATATTGGGGTGCCCTCATTAGTCCTTTCAGTGAGTCCCTGTGTATTATAATTTTAGTACCTACAGGGAATAAAATTAATATTAAAAGGCACCCAAGGATGAGTTTTTGAAGCTAAGATTGCCTGATTTTCTGTCTGTCTGTCTGTCACCCCACTTTTGCCAACCTAGCAATTTGAAAGCATGCGAATGTAAGAAGATAAATAGGTACCACTTTGGTGGGATGGTAACAGCGTTCCGCGTGCGTCATGCCGGCCACATGACTGCAGAAGCATCTTCGGACAATGCTGGCTCTTAGGCTAACAAACGGAGATGAGCACCGGCCCCTAGAGTCGGACACGACTGTGCAGGGGAAACCTTTACCTTTACCTTTACTATAAGTCTTATCTCCATATTCACCAGGTGCTAGTTAAAAATATATGATTAAAGTACATTTTAGCAAGAGAAATGAAGAATTAGGAAAATACATTAATAAATTACCTCTCCCAACCAATTTAATTGAAGGTGCAGCTAGGAAAAAGTCGGCTTTCTCCCATTCTTGGTCTCCAGTTTTTCCAAACATCATATGAAGAATCTAAGAGTGGAGTGAAACATCTCTTCAGCACTTTACCTTCTCCTTTATGTTGCTTCTATTTAACTAACTATACTTTGATCTAAGCAATCACATAACAGTGCCTTGTCTGGATCAATAGCCAAGGAAGGTGGTGACATGTCTTCACTGGTGGCTTTCAAGCAGAGGTTGAATGGCCATCTGTCAATTAATTTACAGCTCTCTGGTGTAAATTAACTCAAAAATTCTCCTACATTGTTAAGGTTTAACTTGTTTAAAGGTTGAGCTGCATTACTTTTTAAACACGTATAAGAGTTTGCTATATTTTACCTAGTTATATATGCTTTTTCTTTGTTTAATGTATGTTTCCTTTTCATGCATTCTCCTTCCCTTTCAACTGACACAAATGAATTCCAAGAAAATTCTACTCTTCACAGAGAAAGAAAATGGGGGAGCAAAGCCGAGTTAAGTCTCTCCAAACATAAATGATATCTACAGCATACAATTTTTATTCTTGTTAGTACATCCAGCCCATGTCATCAGCTAAAATGATTTTCACCAAGGGAGCACCATACAGTATGTACATATGTCAAGTATCTTTCAGAATGAGTCCTAGGTCATGATGTCATCTGGCATTTTGGAGTTTTAAAGATGGCAGCCAGCAGGAGAAAAAAACTAGAGAAGCCTGAATTTATTGAGTTACAACACAATTTTACCCATTTTTCAGCACTGCAGACTCAAAGATTTTTGGGTAAACTTTCAGAATAGGAATCATAATCATAAATATCTATTTTCTGTTTGTAGGGTTTATTTATATGCTATTTTAATATGAAAGAATAATTCCGTGTAACATCTCCTAGTTTAATAAGATGAGACAAAGAACAGGTTGTCTGTGTCTTCAGTTTATTACAACTATATTTATTAGTCGCAGTTTCCCCCTAAGAAATCCATACAGTCCTGCAGAAAAAAATGTAAAGATTTCCTAATGAAAGTAATGATGACAAAATTAGGCATCCATTAGAAAAGTAGCAGACAACATGAGAGCCTCATTTTAGGGCTGTTGTCTCATAAAACTGTGGTGGACGTTGGAAATATAGAGGTATGCTCAATCCTGGATGAAGCCCAGAGTCAGTGAGGTTTCGTGCATCTATGACATTTTCCTAACAATGAAAGGAAACCCAATATTTTTGGCAATAAAGTTGAAGAATTTCATCAGACTCTATCAAAATTGCTATTGTGCCATTGTTCGCTTGTGCATAGATATATTTAGCACTGCCTTATTATTCCCCATGGAAGTGATTTTGAACAGTTGAGGAAGCTCTGTCTGTCTATCTATTTATTTAGGCTTAGGTGTCATTCCAATTAGACCAACTCTGATGTAGACATGAAAGGTAACCTTAGAATTCAGATTCTGAAGATGGTGTGTTACAGTTATAAAAATCAACCCTTTCCCTTCCTTTTGGTTTTAACTGTGGTCTATTAGTGCTGAGCTACTTGGGGAAATGAAAGAAAATCTCTGGACACCAAGGTCAGCCAGGTAGCCATCATATGTCTCTGTCATTCATTTCTGCTCAAAACCTGGGTTCCTAAATGTACAGCTATGGAGTCACAAGTGTGAAGTCTCAATCTGCAATAAGAAGAGGAGGGAATGTGTTAGATAAGAAAGAAATACAAAGTCTGAAGAGAAGGTGTCTATGAAGGTTCTCAGTCATCCAGGTGGAATTGTCTGTAGCTTGAATCATGTCAACTGGATTTCTATTTTCTTAGTGGAAACGTTTCGCTCCTTATCCAAGGAGCTTCTTCAGTCTGAGCAAAGTTGGTAAGGGAATCCTAAATATGTTCCTAGGTAGCTGTGTGACCTTACACCTGGGGCTAGGTCATGGTTATATTGAGAAGTAATTTTTAAGTCCTTTTATCATCTAAAGGAGGGTCGTTAAAATCACCATGCTGCTGTTGAGCTTGTGAAATGGTCTTAATCTTCCTAGGCACAGAAGACAAAACGGGGAGGAAGATGGGGGAGAGTTTGTGCCTGAGGCCCCCACCTCTATTCAAGGAAGGATTTTCCAAGTTGGCATAAATGGATTCCTTGACCCCTCTCTCAAACCACCTATCTTCTCTGTCTAAAATGTGAACATTAATGTCCTCAAATGAGTGTCCTTTTTCTTTTAGATGAAGATAAACTGCTGACTCTGGTCCTGTGGTGTTATTTCTCCTGTGTTGGGCCATCCTCCTGTACATAGGTTGTTTGGTTTCTCCAATGTAGAGTTCAGAGCACTCCTCACTGCACTGGATTGCATAAACTACATTGCTTTTCTTGTGTTTTGGAGTTTGATCTTTGGAAGAAGATTTCTTTGGAAAAGAAAGAAATCTTTGGAAGAAGATTTCTGAAGAGAAGGAGAAAAGAAAGGAAGACGTGAGGTAATGTATTCCTTATAGTTTGTTGAATAACTCTGAAGGGAAGCTTGGAAGGAAACATGGAGCATGCAAGAAAAGTAGAAGTTTGTCTGCCATTTGTTGTGCATCATTTTGATTATTCAGTATAGGGGAAACTAAACCTATTAATGCTTTATCTCAAACTTTATTTTCCCCTTTAGAGCTTTCTACTACTTCTTCATTGTACTGTTTTTAATGTTTTAAAAGTATCTATTTTTCTCAGCTGCATCCCTTTCTTGACACTTTCTTATGGACAGTTTTAAAAATATGACTTTAAAAGTGCATTTGAGATACTGCATCTCAACTATTTTTAATCTTTACTGCCGTTGGGCTATTTCTTTTGCCAGTTCACATGTTGGCAGTGATCACTAGGTCCTGGGAAAAATAGTTTGTTTCCCAGGGAGATGAGAGGATTGGTTAAGTTTGCATTGTTAAAATTCTTGTGAAGGTGGCCCTTGCCATGATGTGCAGTTAAACACTGAACATAGTATAACATTTACATGATCCGCTCTCAGGTGGAATCCACCTTAGGAAAGGTAACACAGGAGATGAGTTCAAAATTTGGGAGATCAATGAAAAAAGAGATTCTCAGACATAGCAGAGGAAAAAAAGGTAAGGTTAGTGTTGGTGCATGTTGTATAATTATAACAATTATATTAATTCCAGTATAGTATTAGCTATTTCTTAAAGCTATATCTTCTCAAGGAATATATCATATCAGGAAGAAGTAGAGAGACAATGAAAAACAGTTAGAACAGCTACACCATAAGATACTGGCACTTTTAGGAAGAAAAAGAACTTCTCAGTGTGACATAAATCTATGTATAATTTACATTTCATGTTCCTACAGGAGACATCATAATGCCATGTCTAATAGAACAAGCGTAACAGGTTTTGTGCTTCTGGGATTTACTGGAAATCAAGAGGTCCAAATTTTATACAGCGCAGTCTTCTTGATAATGTATCTTTTTGTCCTGGTGGGAAATCGTCTGATTATTGTTTTAGTAGCAATCAATAAATATCTGCATACACCAATGTATTTTTTTCTCATCAATTTATCTATTGGTGACCTTGCCCTCACCACCGCAATTATACCCAAATATACAGTTAATGCCCTCATGAACTCCACATGGATATCATACCCTGGATGTGGAGCACAAATGTTTTTCATTCTTTTTTTCCTTACAACCAACCTGTTCCTTCTCATTGTCATGGCCTATGACAGATATATTGCCATCTGTCACCCACTGCACTTTGCATCCATAATGAAGTGGTCCACTTGCCTCCAAATGGCTGGAGGGGCATGGGTGGCTGGATTTCTGCATGCTGCTCTACACACAGGGAACATTTTTTCAATGAGTTTCTGCTCCAATATCATCAATCAGTTCTTCTGTGAAGTTCCACAATTAATCAAGCTCTTTTGTTCTAATTCTTATCTCAGTGAAACTTGGGTCCTTGTCTTTGGTTCGTGCTTAGGAGTTGGCTGCCTCTCATTCATTATCTTGAGCTATGTGCGGATCTTTTCCACTGTGCTGAGAATGCGCATAGTGGAGAGAAGGGAAAAGGCCTTTTCCATTTGCATCCCCCACCTCATCGTTGTTTCTGTATTCATTGGCAGTAGTCTCTTGGTTCACCTGATACTACCCGCTAATTCTCCATCTAGGTTGGATGAAATGTTTACTGTGCTATATACTGTGATGCCTTCACTAATTAATCCAATAATCTACAGCATGAGGAACAAAGATGTCAAAGCTGCCTTTTGGAAATTCCTTGGTTGGGGGCATCTTAGCAAGAATAATCCAAAGCTCTCTAAATTCATTCCTCCATCTAATTATGATATTAAACATAATAATAATTTGTAAAAAGATGAGGGTTCCTAATTTGGCTTTTCTCTGTATAAATTGCTTATTTATGTGATTTACTCTAAATTGTGATTTGTTACATGTGCAGAATTAAATATGTCATTATATACCGTATTGTGTTTTATTAATATGAAGCATGGTACCAAGTTGAAGAGTTAAAGTATGATTCTTATCCTGCCTTCTATAGAGAATTGTCTGAAATTGGGATTAAAACTGATTATATATCCATATGCTATAGTGAGATGCTAGTATATGCTATACGTTCACAGCTGGACTCTGGGAATGCATTCTGGGTATATAAATTTGGAACTATAATTAAGAACCAATCAATACCAATTATTTTATATTAATGCGTTCCTTGACTTCCTAAAGCTACAATACTCCTGGACGTGGGGACTCAGATCATTTCAAAGGGTGAGCAGTGATATATTGCTCTGTTTTCTGTTTTTGGATGCAACTGACTAGATGAACTCAACCAGCAATTCCATGTTATAAAACCCAACTCAACAAGGCTGCCTCAGGGACCCAGGAGAACTGTGATTTCAATGCCTAAGAAGTCAATATACAGTACTTGATGTGTGGGGGGAGGAGGAAGGTAAGAGTTAGGGTTAGGATAAAGCCCAGCAGCCTCCTTGGCACAGTACTACAAGTCATACTCCATGTAGTGCTCTGAAAGGACTTGCCACTTGGTGGTTGAACTGACTTGCCTCATGCTTACTCCATGTGTGAGATCTGGCCTCAGACAGCTCAAGGAAGTTTCTTTCAGAGTTAAGCAAAATATTGGCAAATGTGTGTATGTGTGTGTTGGTGTGTGCACTCAGAGCTGACTGCCACTATATACAGTTCCCCTGGGTGATTTCAAATTTTGATGGAGAGAATGTCACAAAGTAGGGCTTTCTTCTTATCTTTTCTTTCTAAAGAACATTCCTTTCTGTCCTGAGGCAAAAATATTGCTAATTCAGGTCATCATTGGTGATCACTCGTAGCTGAGTAAGATTGTCTTCCAAGGGTAAAATTTTAACAGTGGATCCGTAAGTGGCTGTAAAGGCCAATTCTGGATCCGCACAACCTCCCACAATGAGGGCATAGGTTTCTGGGTGGGAGACGAACATGATGAGGGTTTGCTTGATGTGCCTTCCTTTTAGCTCTTTTTTCCCTTTCACCCTGTAGTCGTGCTTCTTCAAAGTCCATAGCGCCTTTAATAAAGGTTGACCTCCAATTGAAACGCGCATGAGTTAGGGCTTCCTAGTTCTCAATGCTGATATTACATTTTTTAAAATTAGCTTTGAGAGTGTCTTTGAATCTCTTTTTCTGTCCACCAATATTCCGTTTTCCATTCTTAAGTTGGGAGTAAAGTAGCTGCTTTGGAAGATGATGGTCAGGCATTCAAACAACATGGCCGGTCCAGCAAAGTTTATGTCGGATGATCATTGTTTCAATGCTGGTGGTTTTCGCTTCTTCTAATATGCTAACATTAGTCCGCCTATCTTCCCAAGTAATTTTCAGAATTTTTCGGAGGCAGCGTTGATGGAATCTTTCAAGAAGTTGGAGGTGGCGTTTGTAGAGGGTCCATGTTTCACAGGCATACAGAAGCGTTGGTAGTACAATGGCTTTGTAAACAAGCATTTTGGTCTCCCTGCGAATGTCCCGATCCTCAAACACTCTACGCTTCATTCGGGAGAAAGCTACACTCGCAGAGCTCAGGCGATGCTGAATTTCAGCGTCGATGTTGGCTTTTGTAGATAGATGGCTGCCGAGATAAGAAAAGTGGTCGACATTTTCTAGTGACACACCTTTAAGCTGGATTGATAGTGCTGCAGAGGGATCGATTCGAACTTGCTGGTGAAGCACTTTGGTTTTTTTAATGTTAATCAAGAGGCCGAGCTTTTCATATGCTTCTGCAAAGATGTTTAGGATAGTTTGAAGATCTTCCTCAGAGTGTGCACAGACTACGTTATCATCAGCATATTGAAGTTCTATAGTAGAAGTTGTAATTACCTTATTTTTTGCTTTCAGCCTAAGATTAAAAAGCTTTCCATCTGTTCGATATATAATTTCTACACCAGTAGGAAGTTTCTCTTCAACAAGGTGTATAATCATAGCGATGAAGATAGCGAATAAGGTTGGAGCAATAACACATCCCTGTTTAACGCCGGATTCCACTTTAAATGGATTGCTTTGAGAGCCATTGTTATCCAGGATTGTTGCCATCATGTCATCATGGAGTAGCCGCAAGATGTTCACAAATTTATCAGGGCATCCGATTTTCAGAAGGATGGTCCAGAGAGCAATACGATTTACAGTATCAAAAACTTTAGTCAGATCAATAAATGCCATGTACAGAGGGCGGTTTTGCTCCTTGCATTTTTCTTGAAGCTGTCGTGCAGTGAAGATCATATCCACTGTTCCCCTGGAAGGGCGGAAGCCATTTTGCGTTTCAGGGAGGATGTCTTCTGATATAGATAGGAGACGGTTTGCGATGTTCTTTGCCATGAATTGCCATGAATGGCATGAATGGCAGCTAATTCAGGTAGGTCCACCTTGGAAAAATGGGGTTCAAAAGAAATAAAACTCACAGAAAAAAAGATTTATTAAAAGAGAGAAAAAGGGGATATACTAAATGATTGATGGTCTGAAAACATTTCCCAGGGTTTTCCTTTTGATTAACAAAAGAGGTACAAGGAAGACCAGATGAATCATGGAAAAGCATATAAAGGAAATCAACCCTGACTGCTCATTGGAAGGACAGATGCTGAAGCTGAAGCTCAAATACTTTGGCCACCTAATGCGAAGAAAGGACTCACTGGAAAAGACCCTGATGCTGGGAAAGACTGAAGGCAAAAGGAGAAGGGGACGGCAGAGGATGAGATGGTTAGATAGCATCACCGATGTAATGAACATGAATTTGAGTAAACTCCAGGAGACAGTGGAGGACAGGAAGGCCTGGCGTGCTATGGCCCATGAGGTCACAAAGAGTCGGACATGACTAAATGACTGAACAACAACAATTGCTTTGATTCACAAAAGAATGGTTCATTAAGAGTTCATGGATCTGGCAATATTTATTTATTTATTTAATTAATTTATATGACCGCCCATCTCCCCCAATATTACCTTATATGGGTAATTTCTGCTGCATCTGGGGTCCTTTGCTATCTTGACATACTTGGCAGGCTCCCTGTAATACATGAAGGTATCAGTTTTAGTGTAGAAGGGTACTGTTTCCTGCAATTAGCATCTTTAACTTGTTGGCTCATTAATATTAAGCATATTCAAGCATCAAGCCAAATTCAGAGGGACACTTTGGGAGCAGTGGGACCCAATCAGATAATGAATAAATCAGTATGTAATTTTTTTGTTTTAATTAACATGGGGAATCTTGTGAGTCTGGACAGTTAAGTTTTGCTCCTTGAATTTTGCTTTCCATAAAATAAATAAATAATAAATAAAAATGGAATTAAGTTTGGGACTAGCAATGGGAGAATCAATACTTCTAAAGTTCAAAGACGCACTTAAATGTGTGTTTTAAAAAATTACCAATCAGCCAATTCCCTATATTAGCAACTGAAGATCAAGTACTATCGAAATAATCAAGGAGAGTTCTGCTGAATTGGGGGAAAAAGTACACTCTATATGTGATAGACTTAAAAGTTGCCATATATTCACCACATAAATCTTGTAATACTTTCTACATGTAGGATATGTTTGTAACACTTTCAAGATATGGGAATTATATTTAGCTGGAGCAGTGTCATGATCTAACAAATAATATAAAATGTAATTAAGTTCCCCATAAATACAGTATCTCAAGGATTCTGTGTAAAATAACTGAAAGATTCTTAGGAGGACCATAGAAATTGATAAGCGCAGTGTGGTTATCAAAACATCTAATCATATTTATTTAAAAGAAAAATAAATAGTTCTGGGTTTCATTTCTTTTGCCACTACAAATTTTGAAGACCTATTAATCAAAAGTACTATATCCCCAGCAGTTTTTGAATTGCCACTAATATATTTTGATATTCCCATTTTTTATGGACAAATATAAGTTTCTTGTAAACAACTTCACAAATTCAGGTGTACATTACCTAATTTTGTAAAAATCTGTCACATTTTACTAGTACATCAAAAGCCAGGAAGCAACTAAAAGCAATATAGTTTAAAAACTGTAAATGGAAAAACCATTATTTCCATAGATCAAGGAAAAAGAGGAGGAGGAGGAGGAGGAGGAGGAGGAGGAGGAGGAGGAGGAGGAGGAGGAGGAGGAGGAGGAGGAGGAGGAGGAGGAGGAGGACGGATTTAAAGAAACGGCATCTTGAAAAACAGTGCAGGAATTCCCCACAAGACAAAGCGGCCCATTTCCATCTTAAAAAATATGAAAAAATATTAAACATATACAGTATAAAATGACCGTGACTTCTTCCCAGACCAAAAACCACTTCTGAGTTTCCAGATCAAAAAACTTCTTTAGCCCAAATCCAGAGGCAAACAAAATTGCTGGACAAAATAAAATAAAACAAAACACAATAGAAGTTCAATCCCCTTTTGTCTTGCAGCCAAATGAGCTCCAGTAAATCGCTTGCATTTCTGAATTGTTTATGGAGGCAGGTCTGGGGAAAACAACAACAACATTATTTTCTTGTCATGTGATTCCAAAAAAATCTTCTTCCTGAGATGAAGCCACAATATGATTCTGTATTTTGCATCTTACAAATTTAATGATGGGACTGTATTTGTACGAGATGGAAAAGGATCAATTTTCCACTTTTTTTCTGACTGCAGTGAAAATCTCTCACATATGAATTGGTCCATAAAAGCTTCTATAGCATGATGTGATTTGGTATTGAAAGGGAAGTGTAAAAATAAATTATTTATATGAAGCAGATGGCTGCACAAGGGTCATTTCATTTTAAATATTTTATTAAGTTTCAACTGTTTCCATGTCTGTAGCACAGAGCTTTCCAAACTTTTCATGTTGGTGACACACTTTTTAGACATGCATCATTTCACGACACACTCTTACAGCAGGGCACAAGGCAGGCACTAGGACCTGTGTGGAATCCTGGCAGGGATTGGAGGCAGCAAGGCACAAAGCAGGCACTAGGACCTGCCCTGCGTGGAATTTATTTATTTATTTATTTATATTTCTACTTTTATCACTGCGCCATCTCCCCCAAAGGGAATCCTGGCAGAGCTTGTTGGCAGCAGCAGCCAGGACACACCCAGACACTGCAGCCAACACACTAACGTGTCCCGACACACAGTTTGGAAAGCTCTGCTGTAGCATATTGTTTATCATAATCTTCAGGCTAGGTGATTCGTTTTCAAAATAACTAAGGCTTTTAATGCTGGCATTTTCTGCTCTAGAGAATCCAGTTCCTCCCTCATCTCCAAATTCTTTTATTTCACCTCATCCATTGTACTTTTAATCATCAGAAACTCCATCGTTTATAAAAATGGTAAATCATGATGGAGAGAGTTTAACATGACATGCAGATGCAGTTCATTTTCTTTCTACTTTGCTAGTTTCTCTTGTGAGTCAAGAATAAATACAGCTTTTGGTTATTCTTCCTCCAGCGGCGCTCCAGACGTCTCTTAACCCTCTTCAAAACCCTCAACTCCTCTATGACTATGTTAACCATAAATTTAAATTATAACTATATTCTTTTTATCCTTTACTATAATATTTCATTACTATACATATAGAAATTATGTTTAAAATTTAACATTGCCTACTTCCGTTGAGCTGAAACCAATTACCATATTTTCTATAGAAATATAATTAGTGTAGTATATAGAAATATAGGGGGTGTGGTGGCTCAGCGGGTAAGACACCAGGCTTGTCGATTGGAAGATCACAAGTTTGGAGGTTCGAATCCCTAGTCCCACGTGACAGACTGAGCTCCTGCGCTAGCCCCAGCTCTTGCCAACCTAGCAATTTGAAAGCATCAAATGCAAGGAGATGAATAGGTACCACTTTGGTGAGTAGGTTACAGCGTTCCGCGCCCGTCATGCCAGCCACATGACCGTGGAAGCATCTTCGGACAACACTGGCTCTACAGCTAACAAACAGAGATGAGCACCAGCCCCTAGAGTTGGACAGGACTGTGTGGGGGAACCTTTGCCTTTACCTTTACCTTTACACTAAAGTACAGCAAAATAAAAGTGCAGCAATGTGATCTCCTCTCAGGTAGAATCCACGTTAGAAAAGGCAAGGTGGGGGACTTCCGGTGAGAAAATGGCTGACTGAACAGCCTGCCCGCGAGCTTAGTGAGCAGACCTGACAGTGTGGATTTCTTGGGTGGTGCAGGCAGGCTTTTCCTGTTGCCCTAGAGCATAGCTTTCCAAACTGTGTGTCGCAACACATTAGTGTGTCGCAACACACAGTTTAGTGTGTCGTGAAGCGGCGGCACGGGGGCGTGCGCAGTGGCAGTGTGACATGGGGTCAGCCACGACAGCTAAAATGTCCAAGTCCACTGGGGGCTCAGGCTCCTGCCAACCGCCATATCTCCCATCAGTGAACTGCAAACTTCTTGAACCCCAATCCACTTTAGGCTGTCTGGCTTTGAACCAGGCGAGCCCAAGAATTAAGGAATGATTGGCTTTAGGAGCCACTAAAATTTTTAAAGTCTATGTATTGTCGAAGGCTTTCACGGCTGGAGTTCGATGGCTGTTGTGGGTCTTCCGGGCTGTGTGGCCATGTTCTGGAAGTTGTGGTTCCTAAAGTTTCGCCAGCATCTGTGGCCAGCATCTTCAGAGGGCAGGAGCACAGATAGAAGAGATATTGCTTCTATCTGTGCTCCTGCCCTCTGAAGATGCTGGCCACAGAAGCTGGCGAAACGTTAGGAACCACAACTTCCAGAACATGGCCACACAGCCCGGAAGACCCACAACAGCCATTTTTAAAGTCTCTTTATGAGTCCCAGTTCTCATTTCCACCATTTCAGTATAAAATTGCATGGCCCCTTGCATCTCAGACCCATCAAGTTGAGTAAATGTCATGTGGTTTTTTAATCTCCCAAGCCTTAGTCTTACTCCACACTCCTGACAGTTTGTAAGGATGTGATCTTGGTTCCCACAAATAGACTGGGACAGGGTCCACTCACCATTGTATCTGGATGCCCAGTGTGTTGGGTTATCACTACCTGCACTCGGGTGCCATTCAGGACAAGCAATTCCAGTTTCCCGGCAACTGGAATTCTTCATCTGCTGAGTTGTTGTCGGCATTGGACAATTCTCTCAGCACAAACTCAGCGGCTCCTCTGGTTTGTGTGAGCTCAGTACCGATGGAGGCGCCACTAGATGCTTTTTTAGTTGGCAACTTGGGTTTGTGGCTGGGGCTTTTACCTCGTTGAGTTGTGTCAGGGCGAGCAGATGGAGGGGCCTGCTTTTCTCTCCTATGCGCCAGCAATCCAAGTACTATGCAGTAAATAGACTCCAAACAGAAGTTATATCAAATATCCTATTTACTTATATACATATGTATTTACAGATCACTTCCACAGGTAACAAATGATACACCAACGATACAGCATTCATGAGGTAAAATGGGAATAAAATGGAATACAGAATATCTCTGCTTATATAGTCAAACTGACCAATCACATTATAGGTCAATCTCGTTAACTACCACACCCAACTTAACTCTTAGCACCTGTTGTATGAGTCACACACTGACACATCATCCCTACAACAATGGCTGCTAATTGGGTGACAATGCAGTATATTTCACCTCTCACCTAGAAATCAAGCCTCTCTGTATAATTCATATCTAACAGTAAATTCCTGGGTTTATCAAACCCCAACAAGTTGGTTGGGATAAAGAAAAGAAAAAGAAAAAGAAAGTGTTCAAAGGGTAAAAGTTAAGGATAGCCTCTACTTTAAAAGTAAAAACATTTTTAGAGAAATACAAGACAGATATGAGGGATGCACCAGGAGAACGCAAGAAGCATTTCATAGATAGAAGTAAGAAATAGAGATAAATGGCAGACTTATAAGGACTTCTTAAAAATTGGGAAAATTAGATCTTACCAATGATACAAGATTGGATGTTAAAATTGATGGATTGGCAGAAAATGATAAATTGACATGTTTATTAAAAGAAAATTCAAATTATTATTTTATTAAGGAGTGGAAACCATTGATGGACTATTTGCATCATGCAGGGGGGGCAAAGCCTATATGGGGTTTTAAAGATTAAAATATATACAAATTGATATATTAGACAGGAAAGGTGTTTTGAATGTTATATATAGAGCTAGCATGTACAGTATGATAAATCTGTTAAATTACTATGACCAGAGATAAATCGGAAGTTAACCAATTTCTATTTCTTATCTTCTTCTTTTTTCTTTTTTCTTTTTTTCTTTACTTTACTGCACTTTTTTTCTTCTTTCTTTGATTTGTATTTCTATTTCCTTTTCATTTCTAACTTTTAACTATGTATATTCAAAACTTTAATAAAATTGTTTAAAAAAAAAGAAAAGCTGGGAGGCGCGGCTGACACCTTGTTTGAGGCTGTGTTGAAGAAAAAAGGACTCTAGAGCCAACCACCCCATTTCTAAGGCACATCATTTTTATGCTTATTTGTTATTTAAGAGAGCCTTTTTACAGGGAAGAGAAGCTGACTTTCTTGGTGATTTTCATTATTTTTTGGGATTTCTTGTTTAAGTGAGTGGCTTGGAAGTTTGTGTTTTGTACATATCACAAAAAACCAAAGCTGAGAATGTTGATTGGGTTTTTTTCCTTTTTAAGAAGTAAATGAATTTTTAGGGTTTATTGATGATTTCCTCTATTTTTGGCTAATTTGTCTTAGTGGAGCTGAAATCAGCCTGTTTTGTTTTGGTGTTCCTGTGGGAAAGTTTTTTTGTTATTAATTCCTGCTGTGTTGATTGGTCTAGCCATGTAAATAATAGTAATTGGGGAACTTTCGTTTTCTCAGAAATAACTTTTGCTTCTGGATCTGATTTTACTTTTATGGGAGTTATTCTAGGACACTAGAGGGCACCATAGATTATTGTAAAGAGACATGGAAGATATTAAACTGATTTTTCAGGAAGCTATTTCCAAAGTTATTCAATATATGAAGAATAAAAATAACAGGAGATTTGGAGGAGGAAGTGGATCAACAGCTGGAAAAAATTGACAGTGATGTTAATACTTAAAGTACAAAGTGGAATCTCCAAAGAATAAAATGGAAATAAGTGTTCTGGAATTCGAAAGAGAAATGGATAAGATTGTTCTGCTGGAGTATGAAGAAAAGAAGAGATGGAGAAAGTTCTCTGTATAAAGTTAAGATAAGTAATAATGAATAAGAGAGTAAATGATGTTTTGGTCTATTTTGAGGTGGGATACATACTAAATATGCTTGTTTGGGTGGATTTTTGGTGGTTAAGATGATTGCTTTGCCCAGGATGTCACTCTCACTTTAGGTCATATTGATGTTAATAATGGTAATATTTTTCAAATATTAGTAATAAGATATTTTTATGTTTGATATATCAGGTGAAGATATTTTTGTTATTTAGAGTGTATATGTAAGAATGTTAGGAACTATTGGGATTAGATATGTACTTTATGAATAAGAGAATGGATTTTGATGATTAAGATGAATACCCAGGATGTTCTTTTTATTTGAAAAAATATTAAGATTGATAATGGAAATACTATTTCGGTTGTATTAAAAAAATATTTTTTTCTTTTTTCTTTTAAGATTTATATAGTGAGGTATTTCCTGTTTTTTAAGAATGTTAAGAACTACTGGGAAAAGATATGTAGTGTGATCCTAAAGGTTTTTAAACTGAATGTATAATCAAATTTATCCCCTGTAAATTTGTTGACTATTTAGTTTGAAAAAACAATTTGATTTGTATTTTTTTATATATAATAAGGGTAAGATATTTTACGCAAAATGGGGGAGGACAATATTAGGGGAACAATAAGATAAATTTAATAGATTTGGCAGAGAAGGAGAAACTGACTATTTTTTTAAAAAATAGTTTTATTATTTAAAACAAAAGTAAAACATACAGATAGATACATTTACAAAGATTTACAACACCAATAGGACTTACTTACACATAACATCAAACAAATAAACAAAATTACACATATAACAGTTAATTAAAAAAGACTTCCTGTTTCTTTTATGAAGAAACTTTTATGCATTTATTTATATATACTATATTTCTATTATTTTTCTTCTTCCTTTTAATATTTCAATTGCTATTGCAATTTATTTTTACACTTTTAAATTTCATTTTTCTATTCATTTATATATATATATATATATATATATATATATATATATATATATAACATTTATTCTCTTTATGTTATTTTTCTTTTGAATATTTCAAAGTCATTATGATATTTTTATATTGTATTCCTTTTGTAAAAATTCTAAAAAGGGATTCCAAATTAATTCATAGTCTCCAATTTCTTTGTGCTTTATTAAAATTGTTAATCTGTCCATCTGTGCTATTTCCATTGCTTTGATTATCCATTCTTCTGTTGATGGGATGTATTCTTCTTTCCAATGCTTTTCAAAAATAATCCTTGCTGCTGTTGTCAAGTGATAAAATAGTTTTTTATTATCCTTATTTATCTTTATGTCCATAAGTCCCAGTAGGTATAGTTCTGTTTTTTTTTTCCATGTTGATATTAATTATTTTGCAGATATTGTCATGTATTTTCCCCCAATATTTTTTAGTTTTTTTGCAAGTCCACCATAAATGGTAAAAAGAACCCACCTTTATTTTACATTTCCAACAAACATTCGATCTTAAGCACTTCATTTTATACAATCTCTCTGGAGGCAAATACCATCTAAAAATCATTTTATAATTATTCTCTCTTAAACTATTACTTAAGGAGTATTTATTATTTTTCATCCAAATAGTTTGCCACTCATCATTACCAATCTCTCTATCTAAATTTTCTTCCCATTTTGTCATGTAATTTTTTGTTCTTATATCACTCATTTTTAAATCCAATATTTTTTTATACAATTTGGATATTAGATGATCGTTCTCGTTCCATAATATATTATCCCAATTCTCTGTTATATTCACAAATTTAAATGTCTTTTGATCTAATTTAAATTGTTCTTTTATTTGTAGATATTTGAATCAATGACATTCAAAACCCTCTCTTTCTAGTTCTTCCCTTGTTTTAAATTCATAAATATTTCCATTAAATTTTAGTAAATTTTTATATCTTAACCATTTTTTATCTTTTGGATTCTCTATTTTGGCATTTGCCTCCTGAGGAGATGTCCACAATGGAAGTGCAGGTAGTAAATAATTTTTGTATCTGTTCCATATTTTTAATAATGATTTCCTAATTATATGATTATTAAATGCCTTATTGATTTTACTTTTGCTATACCACATATACCCATGCCATCCAAATCTATTATCATGACCTTCTAAATTTAATATATTTGTATTTTCCAATTTTATCCATTCCTTTAGCCAGACCAAACCGCAAGTTTCATAACGTTGGCCCGCCCCACCCGTGCATGCAGAGAGGGCATGCTTCGGACCCCCTCAACAAGAGAATTCCATCTAGCGGGGTCCAGGAGATGTGCCTTCTCTGCGATAGCGCCCGCCTTATGGAATATCTTGCCCCCGGAGGTGAGACTGGCCCCTTCACTCCTGGCCTTTCGGAAGGCCCTTAAGACCTGGCTCTGCCGCCGGGCCTGGGACGACAGAGGCGGTAGTGCCTCCTGGGGTTGGCTGGCCCCGTAGTAATACGATCTATCCTACGGTCCCCAATCCATCTTGGATTTCATGTATTTTATTATTATTATTGGATGTATTTTTAGATATTGTTATTTGTATAGTTTTTAAACTTTCAATTGTTGTAACCCGCCCAGAGTCCCTTGCAGGGGAGATGGGAGGGGAATAAATTGAAATAATAAATAAATAAATAAATAAATTTAAATTTGGTAATCCCAATCCTCCTCTTTCTTTTATATCTTGTAAATATCTTAATTTTATTCTGGGTTTTTTCCCTTGCCATATGAATTTTGTTATATCTTTTTGCCAATTTGAAAAGGTTTGGTCCGTAATTTCTATGGGTATCGTCTGGAACAGAAACAAAATTCTGGGTAGTACATTCATTTTTATTGTTGCTATTCTACCTAATAGTGATATTTGTAGGGATTCCCACCTTTCTAAATCTTTTTTAATATCTTTCCATGTTTTAACATAATTATTTTTAAATAAGTCTATATTTTTAGCTGTAATCTGTACTCCTAAATATTTAATTTGTTTCACATTTTGAAATCCTGTTATATATTCCAATTTTGTTCTTTCTTCCTTTGTCATATTTAGATTTATCATTTTGGTCTTTTGCTTATTTATTTTAAAATCTGCCAAATCTCCAAATTCTTTTAACATTTTGTTTAAATTTTCTATTGAATCTAATGGATTTTGCACTGTTATCACCAAATTGTCAGCAAATGCATAAAATTTATAAATTTCTTTTTAAATTTTTATTCCTTCAATATTGTCATCTTTTCTGATTTTTTCCAATAGATTTTCCAATACTAATATAAATATTAATGGTGACATTGGGAATCCCTGACATGTACCTTTTTCTATGTCTATGAAGGTTCTCAGTCATCCAGGTGGAATTGTCTGTAGCGTGAATCATGTCAACTGGATTTCTATTTTCTCAGTGGAAACGTTTCGCTCCTTATCCAAGAAGACTGAAGAAGACTGAAGAAGCTCCTTGGATAAGGAGCGAAACGTTTCCACTGAGAAAATAGAAATCCAGTTGACATGATTCAAGCTACAGACCTTTTTCTATGTTTATTTCTTGCGTTTCTTCTTCATTCACTATGACATTGGCTTTTTGTACTTTATAGATCGCTTGTATAGCTTTTATAAATTTATTTCCAAAATTTCTATATTCTAAAGTTTTTATTATGTAATCCCAATTAACATTATCAAATGCTTTCCCTGCATCTAAAAATAACAGCATTATAGATTTTTCATTATGTACGTTTGCATATTCTATTAGATTTATTACTGTCCTTAAATTATCTTTAATTTGTCTATTAGGCATAAATCCATTTTGGTCACAATTTATCAAATTTTGTAAAAAAAAATTAATCTTTCAGCCAATATAATAGTGAATAATTTATAATCATTATTTAATAAAGAAATTGGTCTATAATTCTGACATTTTGTTAGATCCTGATTTTCCTTTGGAATTAAGGCAATCTTGGCCTCTGTCCATGATTGTGGTACTTTGTGGCGCAGCGGGTAAGACACCAGGCTGGTCGATCGGAAGATCGCAAGTTTGGAGGTTTGAATCCCTAGCCCTGCGTGCGGAGTGAGCTCCCGCACTAGCTTCAGCTCTTGCCAACCTAGCAATTCGAAAGCATGCAAATGCAAGTAGATTAATAGGTACCACTTCGGTGGGTAGGTAACAGCGTTCCATGCGGGTCATGCGGCCACATGACTGTGGAAGCGTCTTCGGACAATGCTGGCTCTTTGGCTAACAAACGGAGATGAGCACCGGCCCCTAGAGTCGGACACGACTCCACAAATGTGCGGGGGGAACCTTTACCTTTTTTAAAATTGAATTGAAAAGTATTTTGAGCGGTTCTATCAATTGTTCTTTAAAATATTTGTAATATCCGGCTGAAAGTCCATCAGGTCCTGGAGTTTTACCTGTTTTTAATCTATCTATTGCATCTATTATTTCTTTTTTTTAAAAAAATAATTTTATTAAGTTTTACAATACATATTAAAAGTTAGAATAGAAAAAAGAAATAGAAATAGAAATATAAAATAAGGAAAAAGATAAAGAAAAAGTGAAGTCAAGAAATAATAAACAAAGAAAATATAGAAAATAGATGTCCTCCAATCTATCTTTGAACTTAAAGTACAATAATTAATTTTAAATGTTAGACTTTCATACAATACACAGGAACTTTTCTTTGTCATATGCCTTTTGATTTCTATAATCCAATCTTCTGTTCTTCATATGGGTTTCACCTTTCTTGCTGTCTCCCAATAATCCATCTTTGGCTTTCACTCCTTGAAGTAGTAATTAAATGTTAACTGTTCATTACTGCATTTTTATCTCTTCCATAAAGTCCAATTAGTATAACAAATAAAAGCCTTATTTACTTCTAATAAACTACAATATATTCTATTCATATTATGATTACATATTCCACTAGTACATAACCTAACATATTACATAACTTAATACATAATATAGCAATTCTTATAATATTCATACATATATGTTTCTGTAATTTAATTCTAATATATATATATCTCCATAAAAGAAAAAAAAGAAAAATTCCTTATTTCTCCATTATCCATCTATAATTTCCACTTCTTGTGATAGTGTCCATTTAAACTAAATACATAACCTGGCATATCACTTAACCCAAGGGTCGGAAATGGCGGCTCGCGAGCCAAATGCGGCTCTTTGGCCCCTTGAGTGTGGCTCTTCCGCAGGCAGGCGTGGCGGGCGTGGCGCGGCAGCGAGTGTGGCGGGGCAGGCGCGGCAGCGGGCATGGTGTGCGTTGCTGTGGGCATACCCCTGGCAACCTGGCAGCCGTCTCCGGCAGCCATCGGGCAGCAGTGCCCCTTCGAAAGGGCAGGCTCCGGGGACCCCGAAAATGCCCTCGGTTCCGGCAGGGAGGCAGAAACCTCCCCTCTCCACATGCACACGCTGCCCTGGGGTGGCAATTCTCCCCGCAGAACAGCTGAGGCAGCTTGCGCGCAGCCTCCCTGCCTAAACTGAGGGCATTTTCGGGGTCCCCGGAGCCTGCCCTTTCGAAGGGGCAGCACTGCAGCTGCTGCTGCCACTGCCCCTTCTAAAGGGCAGGCTCCGGGGACCCCGAAAATGCCCTCGGTTCTGGCAGGGAGTGTGCTGGCTCGCCTCCAGAACAGATTGGAGAGTCTTGGCAGTCAGCCAGAGGTAAGGAATGCAGCCCAAGGTTACTTTGCAAGACTGAGAGAGAGACAAACCAGCGTGTGCCAATAATCAGAGTAGTGAAGCAAAGGGTAGTCAATAATCCAAACCGGGTCAAGGGTTCCAGAAGTCCGAGCCACGATAATCCAAGCCAGGTCCAGGGGTCCAGAAGACAGAGCAAGATAGTCCAAACAGGGTCAGGAACGCAGGAAACAGGATACCAGAGTGGTCGCGAAGCCAAAGTGCAACATTGCTCCCACAAATCCCTCACTGCGTCGTTGGTGATTTATCAGGAGCTCAGGAGCTGTCCTCTGGGTCCTGCAAAGACTCTCCCTGCCCTCTGCGTAACTCCCTAGCAGCCAGCCGAGCACTTTTCCTTCTGTCCTTTAAGGCGAGGCGCACACGCCTCCGCCTCTGCCCTTTGGGGGATTCAGGAGAGCTGGGAGGCTGATGGGATCCAGCTGGCTGCTGGCTAAAGGGTGGGGACAAACCGCAATCCCCAGCTTGCTCCGCTGTAGCCTCGGTTGCTGGCTGCTGGCTAGAGGGTGGGGCCAAACCACCATCCCCAGCTTGCTCTCCTGCAGCCTCAGGTATTGCTGCCTCCTGCGGTGCTGGGTCATCGTCTGGGCCCGTGTCCGCATCTGGGGCCTCGCCTGGCTCAATCCCCTTGGGGTTTGCCAGGGGCAGCTCGTCCTCTGACTCATCGCTGAGGCCCTGGGGCAGAGGCTGAACCAGGACAGGGAGGCAGAAACCTCCCCTCTCCACATGCACACGCTGCCCTGGGGTGGCAATTCTCCCCGCAGAACAGCTGAGGCAGCTTGCGCGCAGCCTCCCTGCCTAAACTGAGGGCATTTTCGGGGTCCCCGGAGCCTGCCTTTTCGAAGGGGCAGCACTGCAGCTGCTGCTGCCGCTACCCCTTCGAAAGGGCAGGCTCCGGGGACCCCAAAAATGCCCTCGGTTCCGGCAGGGAGGCAGAAACCTCCCCTCTCCACATGCACACGCTGCCCTGGGGTGGCAATTCTCCCCGCAGAACAGCTGAGGCAGCTTGCGCGCAGCCTCCCTGCCTAAACTGAGGGCATTTTCGGGGTCCCCGGAGCCTGCCCTTTCGAAGGGGCAGCACTGAAGCTGCTGCTGCCGCTACCCCTTCGAAAGGGCAGGCTCCGGGGACCCCGAAAATGCCCTCGGTTCCGGCAGGGAGGCAGAAACCTCCCCTCTCCACATGCACACGCTGCCCTGGGATGGCAATTCTCCCCGCAGAACAGCTGAGGCAGCTTGCGCGCAGCCTCCCTGCCTAAACTGAGGGCATTTTCGGGGTCCCCGGAGCCTGCCCTTTCAAAGGGGCAGCACTGCAGCTGCTGCTGCCGCTACCCCTTCGAAAGGGCAGGCTCCGGGGACCCCAAAAATGCCCTCGGTTCCGGCAGGGAGGCAGAAACCTCCCCTCCCCACATGCACACGCTGCCCTGGGGTGGAAATTCTCCCTGCAGAACGGCTGAGGCAGCTTGGCGCAGCCTCCCTGCCTAAACTGAGGGCATTTTCGGGGTCCCCGGAGCCTGCCCTTTCGAAGGGGCAGCCGTTGCCTCCGCAGCTACAACCTGGAAGCGCCGCCGCTGAAGCAGTCGAGCCTCTCTTTCCCTTCTTCTTCCAAACCTCCCCCGCCCCCTTCCACGCGATTGGCTCCCGCCCGCAAAACCTGCCCCCTTCCACGCGATTGGCTCCCGCCCGCAAACCCCGCCCCCTTCCACGCGATTGGCCCGCGCCCGCAAACCCCGCCCCCTGGCTCTCGAGCACTTCAAAATGTGCACGAGCGTGTCAAAATGGCTCCCGGCAAAAAAAGTTTGCCGACCCCTGACTTAACCTAATACCTAATGTACCAATTTTTATAATATTCATACATACATATTCATACATGATGTCATCCTGTAATAACCATCATTCTAATTACATCTCATCATCCAAAGAAAACAATAATCTATAATATCAACTTATGTTTGTATTTAGCCTTATATCTTACATTTAGAATATCACTTTTTTATATATCCATACAGTTTCTCATGTACAATCCAGGTCCATGTTTTCATTAACCTTTATATATCCATACAGTTTCTCTTATCTTCTGTTTAGGTTATGCCAAAATCGCAATACTCAATGGCAAATTCGCAATATACACCATCTCATCATATCATTATCTTAAACAATAATCTACAATATCAACGTATGTTTGTGTTTAGCCTTATATCTTACATTTAGAATATCACTTATACTCAATGGCAAGTTCGCAAATATACAATCCAAATCCATGTTTTCATTAACCTTGTTTCCCAGTCATGATACTGAATCTTCTGTTTAGGTTATGCCAAGTTCATAATATGCAAAGTCAAGTTTACAATATACAGCCTGCTTTTTTCTATGTCTCATGTAGAGTATCAGAGCAGTTTTCTCACCCTTTCCATGTATTTCACAGTATCTACCCAATTGCATACTCAAATTTTCTCCCTGTCTCCACAACCATAACATTTTTATACCAGAATTATAATGTATAGCCTTCCAAATGTTTTTCTGAACTAATATATTTAAAATTCCCTCCTCCTGTTTCTCTTCTATTTCAAAAACATTTTTCTTTCCTGTTTCAGATTCTATTTTTTGTTTTTCTTTCTCTTGGTCTTGCAAAGATATCAATAATAATTCCAGTGACCTTCTAATCTCTGAAAGAACTTGAATTGCAGCTGAGAAAGCCATCCCACTTCTGTGTCCTTCAGATTTTTCTAGTCAAAACAATAGTTGGTCTGTTCATGGAATATTACCAGCAAAGTCTATCAAATAAAGTTTTTAAAAAAAGCATTCCAATAATCCAAAATACAGGAGAGAGCAATATTTCAAACAGTTTATAAAAGGAGAAATAAAAGATAAATTCCAAGTGAAACAAAATCCACTCTAGAAGAATATAGAGAGAAAAAGGAAAAAAAAGATTTACAAACGTTCCCCTGTGCTTTTGTTCTTCAAGCTGCAAGCTGCTTAATCCAAACAAACAGTTTCTCAAAAAATAGATAGTCAATTAGTTTATCAAGCGAAGAATTACAAACAAAGTCTCTTAAATCCCTCTAATACAAAAGAAAGGTAAAAAAAAAATACAGACGTTTCATTATGTTGCAAATGTAGAATCCATCAAACTTCCACCAGAATCAGTTATAGCAAAGAAAGCACAAAATTAGCCAACATTTTAAGCAAAGTCCAAGAGATAGTTCTTAGATATCAAAAACATTCTAATCTAAAAAAAAAATTCCTATAGTGATCTAAAAGCGGCTGTGCGCTCTTGTGTCTCTTCAAAGAGACTTGTTTTCCCTGCGAGAGCCAGATATCTCTCGGCCATTTCCCTTGCACTTACCCCTGTTCCCTCCGTGGTGGAAACTACAGAGAAAAAACAAGGGTAGGCAATTCCAATGGCCCCACGAGCAATCTTCTGGTCTCCCCTTCTTCAGGGGAAAAAACTTCAGTGGTCCACAACTTCTGCAATCCACTGCAAGCAAGGAAAAATCAGCCAGTTCTCAGCTCTCTGAGAAATCTGACTGGTCGAGCTGGCAGCCAAGCCTGGAGTGCATCTATTATTTCTTGAGCTGTGATCGAATTATTAGTTATATCTTTTTGTTCATTAGTTAATTTTTTGAGATTACATTCCTGTATATATTGTTCAATTTTTTCTAATGGTATTTCCTGTTTTTTATATAGTTCTGAATGATAAGTATGAAAGGCCTTTTTAATTTTATCATTTTGAATTAGATCCACATCATTTTCTCTGATTTTAGAGATTATTCTTTTTTCTCTTTCTTTCCTTAATTTGTATGCCAGCCATCTGCCAGATTTGTTTGCATTTTCAAAATTTTTCTGTCTAATATATTTCAATTTTTTTTTGATATCTTCTGTCGTCAAAAATTGGACTTGAAGTTGAAGTAATTTAATCTGATTCAAAATTTCTTCTTTATTATTATTATTTTGTAATTCTCTTTCCTTTTCTTTAATTTGATCCATAATTATCTGCAATTTTTTGGAATTTTTTTTTTTTTGATGGCTATTGACTGCTATAAAATGTCCTCTCATGTATGCCTTACTTGCATCCCATATTGTTTCTAATTTTACTTCCGTGCCTGAATTCCAAAGGAAATATTCTTGAATTCTTTTTTTAAGATCCTCTAAGTCTTGGTTGTTTTTCAAAATATTTTCATTTAGTCTCCATCTAAAATTTCTAAAATTTATTTTCAAATTTATTTGTACAGGGTTGTGATCAGATAAAGTTTTTGCCAATATTGTAGATTTTTTAATTTTATTTTCCAAATTCTTTGATAGCCATATCATATCTATTCTTGAAAATGACTGATGTCTGTTTGAATAGAATGTATAATCTCTCGCGTTACCATTTATGCTTCTCCAGATATGCAGACGATACCACCCTAATGGCAGAAAGTGAAGAGGAACTAAAGAGCCTCTTGATGAGGGTGAAAGAGGAGAGTGCAAAAGCTGGTTTGAAACTCAACATTAAAAAAACCCAGATCATGGCATCTGGTCCCATCACTTCCTGGCAAATAGAAGGGGAAGAAAAGGAAGCAGTGACAGATTTTATTTTCTTGGGCTCCAAGATCACCGCAGACGGTGACTGCAGCCATGAAATTAAAAGACGCTTGCTCCTTGGAAGGAAAGCTATGGCAAACCTAGACAGCATATTAAAAAGCAGAGACATCACCTTGCCGACAAAGGTCCGTATAGTTAAAGCTATGGTTTTTCCAGTAGCAATGTATGGCTGTGAGAGTTGGACCATAAGGAAGGCTGAGCGCCGAAGAATTGATGCTTTCGAGCTGTGGTGCTGGAGAAGACTCTTGAGAGTCCCTTGGACTGCAAGGAGGTCAAACCAGTCAATCCTAAAGGAAATCAACCCTGACTGCTCATTGGAAGGACAGATGCTGAAGCTGAAGCTCAAATACTTTGGCCACCTAATGAGAAGAGAGGACTCACTGGAAAAGACCCTGATGCTGGGAAAGACTGAGGGCAAAAGGAGAAGGGGACGGCAGAGGATGAGATGGTTAGATAGCATCACCGATGTAATGAACATGAATTTGAGTAAACTCCGGGAGACAGTGGAGGACAGGAAGGCCTGGCGTGCTATGGTCCATGAGGTCACGAAGAGTCGGACACGACTGAACAACTGAACAACAAAATGCATCTATCAATGTTAAATTTTTAGCCATATCAAAAAATTCTTTTGGAAATTTACCTTGGTATTTGTTAACCTGATTTTGTGATTTCTTATCTAATTTTGGGTCAACTACTCCATTTAAATCTCCCATCACAATCCAGTTATTTTGCGTATATTCGTCACAAATATTTGATAGTTCTTTATAAAAGTTTTTTTTTACTTTTATTTGGAGCATAAATGCCAATTAATAACATTTTAGAATTTTGAATTTCAATTTCAATAATAATATACCTCCCATTTTCATCTTTTTTTAATTAATTTAGGTTTTGTATATATTACTACTCCATTTTTCCCCATTTGCTGCAATAAATTCTAATCCTAATTTCTTATTAATTAAATATTTTGTATCTGTTCTTTTAATGTGTGTTTCCTGGAGGCATACTATGTCAAGTTTTAACTTATTTAGTATTTGAAATATATGTTTTCTTTTAACAGGTGAGTTAGCTCCATTTATATTCCAAGTAGTTACTCTGATTTCATTCATTTACCAAGAGTGAAGTGAACTCTTTAGTGTTGGAAGCTCCTCTTTCTTTTTGATATTGAGATTTATCTTCTCTTCCTTGTCTCTGTTCTTTAGGCTGTGCTATTTCTTTTTCAAACTTTTTCAAAAAGTCTTTTGCTTTTGGTATTGAATTTAATTTATATCTTTGATCTTTGAATGCCAAACTCAGCCCTTCTGGTATTTCCCACCTGAAGTTGATATTATTTTTACCTAGAAGATCAGTCAAGAATCTATATTCTTTCCTCTTCCTTAGAATTTTAACTGGAATTTCTTTAAAGATAGTTATATCCTTTCCTCCTATTTCAATTTTTTTATTATAAGATGCTTGTATTATTATATTTCTTATCTCTTTTTTTTGAGAATTCTATCAAAACGTCTCTTGGTTTATTATACATAATTGCATATTTTGAGTTTATTCTAAACATTTTTTCAATTTCATCTTCTAGGCTTTCTTCTTCCCATTCAATTAAATTGGCTAGCATAGGTATAATTATTTCTCTTACATTACTTTCTTTTTCTTCAGGTACCCCTCTCAATCTTATACAATATTCTTTTTCTTTTAATTCCAATAATGTTATACGCTCTTCTTTCTCTAGAGTTTCTTCACAGCTATCTGTTTTTTAACTTCAAAAATATCTTCTTTTAACTTTTTTTCTATTTTACCTAACTTCTGTTCTAATCTTTTTTCCAAACCATCTAATTTTTCTTCCAACACTTTTGTTACAGTTTGTGTAATTGTTTGGGTGGTTTTAACTGTGAAATCTTCAAATAAAGATTTTAACCATTCACCTTCCCCAGTCTCTGATCCTCTTCTACCCTGCATAATCTGTCTCCTAGTATTGACACTCATTTTACAAAAGTTATATCTTCTATATTAACTTGTAAGAAAATAAATATAAAAATATTTCCTAAATATATATATATAGTTGTATATAGTTATAAGTATAGTTATATACTTTTTTTAACTTATAATATACTTAACTAAATATATGAATATATGTATATCTTATGCTTATCTAATTATATAGGAATAATAAGGTAGTAATATATTCAAACAATAATATAACAAACAATACTTCTTATACTTTATACCTTATGCAGCAAGTTCAGGCAAAAGTTCTGTTAGAATTTTGGCAATATAAAATGGCTTCTCGTTTTTTAATTAAATAATTAACTCAGTCCTGGTGGTAATTCACTGTAAGGAAACTATGTATATTCTTACCGACATCCATCACTTATTTCTTCACTCAGAAACAATTGCTTCCTCTATTGTCGGTTTCTTTAAATAATTTTATGAAGTGAACAGCGACGCTTGTCTGTTTCAAGACTTTCCCTCCGCAGCTCCGACTTTCGCTTTTAGCTTACCTGCTTGTTCTTCTCCGCGAATCGCAGAAAACACTTAAACAAGACAACACCGATTCACTTTCTTTCTTAAGCCTTGTAAAGCCGCCAAAGCCGCCGAAAGGTTAACTTTCTGAAAGAACCAAGTCTCCCGCTCTTTCTAACGCCGCTTCTAGTTTTTAGCCTTTCAAAAATGGCTCGTATCTGCGCGTTTTCCAAGATTTCTTCACGGAGCCTTCTCTACTTCGCTCCAGCCGCCGTCCACCTTCACCGGAAGTCAAGGAGAAACTGACTATTGATATGTGTGATAATATTTAGTTTAAATTTGTTTCTGGTAGAGAATTGCTTTTGGGTCTTTTTGTTTGTAACTGAAAAAAAATGAAGTTACAATTTTGAATTTTGATTATTACGTTGAAATGGATAGTTTAAATTGGAGTAAGAGATTGATGTATTCTTAATGTATATCTTTGCTGTAAAGTGTCGGAAATCATTCTTTGTCATTTCTTTTTGTTTCTGCACTTTTTAGTTTTTCTCTTCTTTCTTTAGATTTCTTTCAACCTTTTCCTATCTGACAATGACTTGATGACATTTAATCAACCAATCTATCAATCAAAGCTCACCCTTTGTGCCATGGCACATCTTGGTAATATATGCCGTATCGGCACTCTCATTCAGGATCCAGTCCCAGATGAGCTGAGCCTTAGAGAGCAATCTGGCATTAAGCAGCAATAGCTGCACCCTCCAGCTACCTAAGGCTTGATGATTGGGCATTCAGGATGATGACATTGGGCCCACATTCTCTGTGAATGGCCTGGCCCTTGACTCCCACAATTCCTCCCACTGCCCATCAGCACCATGATTTTCCTGCCTACCTCTGACCCAGCTAATACACTAAGCTCCACCCACCTGCCAATTCACCTCCCACCTCATCCACAGTCACTCCTAGAACACTCACAGTAGACTGGATAGTAAGCGCCAGGAAGCTTCTGATTAGTATTCAGCACTCAATACTCTAAGCACAACCCACCAGCCCCTTTCCTCCTCTGAACTTGTTCACCTCCCCCCACAACAACTACAGCTTATCCCTGAGTTCAAAACAGCCAAACACCCAACAGCTATGGTAAGGCCTCATCCCTTCTTCTATCTTCATCCTTGGAATATAGATGTCTATGTAGATTTAGATTTCTGTTCCAATAGAGGTGAATATATGTAACTCAGGGTTGAACTGTGGAGTCCTTGGTGCTCTCTGAGCTTGGCTGTTTGCTTGCAGACATTTCATTACCCGACTAGGTAACATCATCAGTGCTGGATTTAGATTTATGTGTACTGCAGAAGGCAGATGGACTGGGTTTACAAGAAAGTCTACAATAAGGCAATTATCAACCTCTTCATGACTGTGACCTTCAACTACAAGCAAGTTTCTGAATATAGGGTTAAGTATTTGAAGAGTCAAGATATATTGCCATGTGTTGTGTGAAATCTGACATGAAGTTCTGAATTTTTCCACTTTCAACAATTTGAGACAAGTTTAAATCATGGTTACAGACAGTTTTGCAATTCTTCCAACAATGATCAATTCACCCATGCCTTGCTCCATTATTAGAACCATGTAGTGATCCAGACAGACCAGTTACTGTAGTTTGGATGATGAATTAGCTACACCACTTAATATATTTCTATAAACGTGATTCATGGCTTAAGGTATACAGAAGTCTTAGAAGTTGTGTTTTATTCATTAACACAGTGTTAAATGAATTTTAACTGCTTAGTGTAATGTATGAAAGAATCTCCACTAATTCAATCTCCCAATTGAATTCCTTCTTTCACAATGGGAATGTATGACAAAAATATCCTTATTGACATTAGCAGAAAGTTAATTTCTACCTTACTTTTGTTCTTAATTGAAGGCTGCTTCCATTAATCAGAAACCAGGAGCTCACATTAACTTCCCCCAGACCAGTTAGGAGGATGTTTCAGGTTTGTGGGCTCATCATCTTTTCTGATTCTGATACCAGATTGACAAGTCTGGAATAGCATTTTTCAACCTACGGAACCCAGGAATGCTGCTAAACCAACTCCTAATATCTTAAAAAGCAGGGTCAGTAACATCCTCCAGTGCTACCTTTGGTACTGAGTGGCAAGGCTCTACTTCTATTTCTTCTATCTTCATTTTTTTCCTCAGAAAAACTAAGGCAAGAAATACAGAAAGGTCAATGTGAGGAAAAATAGAATTGAAAACATCACTAAAAGAAAATATCAGAATCTCCACAATTTTGACAGGACAGATATGATATTCTTATTTCTTATGCTATAGATGATTGGATTGAATAGGGGTGGAAGTAAAGAATATAGGGCAGTGAATGTGAAGTCTAAGTAAGATGGAGTGTTAGAGGGAGGTCTCAGATAAGCCAAGTAACCGGATAACAAAAACATAGAAAAGACTATAAGGTGGGGAACACAAGTGGAGAAGGCCTTCTGCCTTCCTTTCACAGAAGGGATTTTCAACACTGCCTTGAAGATCATGGTGTAAGAGAAAATGACAAAAATGAAGCAACCTAATCCTGCAGTGATACTGGCCACTATAACTCCAACTTCAACTAGATTGAATCCAGAACAGGATAATTTCAGCAATTCTGGAATTTCACAAAAAAACTGGTTGACCACATTAGAACAGAAAGGGATGGAAAAAGTGCCAGTGGTATGCAACATTCCAAAGAGAAGACCTGCGACCCCCACCCATATCACTATTTTGGTGCAGGCTTTCAAATTCATCACCATCTCATAGTGCAGTGGATTGCAAATGGCAACATACCGATCATAGGCCATGACTGTCAGGAGGGAGAAATCAGAACCTTCGAAGGAGATAAAGATAAAGACTTGAGCAACACAACCAAAGTAAGAGATGTGTCTGGTTTCCATGAGGGAATTAATCATGGATTTGGGGACAATGACTGAAACAATACCCAAGTCCTGCACAGCCAAATTCATTAGGAAGAAGTACATGGGGCTGCGGAGTCGATGGTCAAATGCCACTACAGAGATGATGAGAAGATTTGCTGTTGCAGTTGCCAGGTATAATATGAAGAATACGAAAAAATGTAGAAGCTGCAGATGCCGATCTTTTGAGAATTCCAGGAGCAGAAAGTAAGGCACTGTTGTTTGATTTTCCATGTTTAAGTTATACCTGAGAAGAATACCACATCTGCAAGGAATCAGAGGTGAGAGAATCAATTAAAAGACATCCAGAACATAAAAAATACAAGTCAAATGTTAATGCAATTAAAAGAGGACTACACCATTGAAAGAATGCCTGTGTCCAACCCCACCAATTTCCATATATTTCAGCTCATCAATGACAAAAGTACCAACCAGAAACCCTTTTCTTTTATTCCCCCTACTTTCATCCAAATTCTTTTCCTTGTTATGTTTAAAATGTTTGCCTAGAACTCCGAAGAGCCTGCCAAGTAAACCTTTAGTACTCGGAGAATATACATAGGTCACTTTTGTAGCACTTTTATAGCATTGTGCTGTTGGTGAAAAATTGGAAGAGGGGGTGACATATAGAGTGGCTTGATCACCTGGAGGAAATGGAGAATACAAATACACCCACACAGAGAGAGGGAGAGGGAGAGGGAGAGGGAGAGGGAGTGGGAGAGGGAGAGGGAGAGGGAGAGGGAGAGGGAGAGGGAGAGGGAGAGGGAGAGGGAGAGGGAGAGGGAGAGGGAGAGGGAGAGGGAGAGGGAATTGTTTTGGCAGGTGCTCTGGGAGATTTTTGGTTGAAAAATAAGATAATGCTTTAAACAAACAAACAAATAAATATTGGTTGAGTATTTATCCCTAATGACCTAACTCATTTAAAGAAGAAAAATTAGAACTTTAATTAAGATATCCATTACATCATTTAAACTGTATCCCATTGGCTCAAGGTTTGCTCAACACTATGGTCAAGCCAAACTTTTTTAAAAAATTGTCTTCATGGATTAGTTCTCTTTTTCATTGAGAACTGAAACCCTTATGCTTTAGAAGGAGTCTGGCAGGCATATTGAGTTCCAGAAGAGACCCCACTTTGAAGAAAAATAGGGTGCCTTCAATAGTTCCTTCAGTGAAACTCTGCGTACTGCAATTCTTGTAGCTATGACAAAGAAAAATGATATTAAAAATAAGTAACTTCTTGACAGGGACCCATCACCTTCCTTCTGTAAAAATGAAATGATTGTAAGAAAGAAAAACTAGTCCTCCCCTTTCTGAATCATCAATCAGAATAGGCTCTAGACAAATATCAAAGTGCAATTGAAGAGGCCAATGTTATCAAGTGAAGATTCTTCCCTCTCTTTGATATTATTGTAAACCGCCCAGAGTCCACTGCTGTAGAGATAAAAGGTAAAGGTTCCCCCCGCACATTTGTGCAGTCGTGTCCAACTCTAGGGGCTGGTGCTCATCTCCGTTTCTTAGCCGAAGAGCCAGCGTTGTCCGAAGACGCTTCCATGGTCACATGGCCGGCATGACACACGTGGAATGCTGTTACCATCCCACCGAAGTGGTACCTATTCATCTACTTGCATTTGCATGCTTTTGAATTGCTAGGTTGGCAAGAGCTGGGGCTAGGGCGGGAGCTCACTCTGTCACGTGGGACTAGGGATTCGAACCTCCAAACTTGGGATATTCCGATCGACAAGCCTGGCATCTTGCCCGCTGAGCCACCACACCCCTATCTGTAGAGATAGGCGGTGATAAATTTGAATAATAAATAAATAAATAAATAAATAACCCGAGATCTCTTTGATCAAATAAGAAAAAACCTCCTTCCCCTTTAAGATTACTGTTTTCAATAAAAAAATAAATAAATAAGTAAATAATAAATAATAAATAAATAAATGAATAAATAAGCTAAATAAGTGGAAGTCGCAACTCAGAAGGATGCTGGACTACAAAACGCTGTCTCTTGGAATGCCTGCAAATTACATCTCCTTGCAATTCCTAGGGAGATGGCGCTCTTTTACGCCCTTTCAAAGAACAAAAGCAAGGTTTCCCTAAATCAAGGGCTTCTGGGGATCCCCGGCCAAGAGGCTCACCTTCCGAAAGCTGATTTATGTGTATTGTGGTCTTCGAATAAACATCACCTCTGGTTCAAACAAGTGCCGGCGTTCGTTCTTTATTTCCAGGTCAGAAAACGAATCTGTTAAGATTTCTTTCCAAAGCTTCCCTTCCAAATGTTGGGGAAACCTTCTAATACTGGCTTTCAAGCTTCAGAATTCTGGGTACAAAGTGCAAAGGAAAGATGTTCCACCACCACCACCTCAATCCACAAACATGGTATTTATTTCTCCATTCCCAAGTAAAGTCGTATCTTTGCCAAAGGTCATCCCACACCCCCTTTGTGCATGTATGTGGGAAAGCTATATCTTGCACATTAATCTCTCTCTTTCTTTGCTGCAGCAGGAAACTTCCACAATTCTGGCTTTCTTTTTGGAAAGCTGTATGTTTCTCTTTTTGCCTGAACACTAGCTGAATAGCTTATTTATACTTCCCCCAGTTCTGCTGCTACCCTCTGAACTCTGCACCTTCATCTCTCTTTGAATTCCTTGTGCTACTCAATGATCTCCAGTCCCTTTTCCACTGATTCTTTAAACTCCAGTCCAATCTCCTGTAGAACCGAAAGTGTAACTCTCCAATCTTCATGCCTTTCTCCCAGTAAATGAAACTAGTTACTCTCTAAGTCCCTTTACTTTTCTTATGAAATTGAGAAATGCATTACATTCTCACAGATTATTGGTGCTTTGTATATAGCTTTAAATATGACCCATGCTATAGTCCTCAAAAATTGTCAACTGTTTACACCATTTGTCTCAAACATTAGTGAACAGATAATTCAATAATTTATTGATTAAAATAATTTGATTATTTATTGATTATTATTTTATTTTGCACTTCTGGAATGCATGAGCCTCTTTAATAACATATAGTGTAAAAATCACAACAAAATTGGTGCTTCTGGCAGACCCCTGTTCATAATACAAGGTTATAGCTCTGGTCTTCATATTCACTGGGTACTATTTAAAAATATATGGTTAGAGTGCATTTTAGCAGGGCAAATCCAGAATAAGGAAGCTATATTAATAAATCCTCTCTCTCAATCAGCTTTTGTTTTAATGGAAGGTGCAGCTAGGATGAAGTTGGCTGTCTCCCACTCTGTCTCCAGTCTTTCCAAGCATCATGTGAAGAATCTAAGAGTGGAATTAAACATTGATTTAGGATTTACCTTCCTCTTAATATTGTTTATGTTTAGCTCACCACACTTTGATCTATTTGACCAAACCTATCGACCCACCACATAATAGCAGCTTCTTTCTCAAAAAAGTAGCAGAGTCAAAATTCTCCAGTTGACATTTCTCCAGATTGAATGTGAAGAAAAGCTTGATGGGGGACCAATAACCCAAGAACAGGATGATTTAACTTCACTGGCTGTTTTCAAGAAGGGGCTGGACAACCATCTGTCAAAGATACTTTAGTTTGGGTCCATGTACAGAGCAGGGAATCACACTCTCCATTCTGTGATACATTTTTGTAATTCTTAGTCACCACCCATACTTTTCTCACACTTTGTTACTTATACTATTTTAGTGTAATACAGTAATGTGCCACGTTAATAGTGTATTTAAATGGATCTTTCCACTGATTGATAAGAGTTGGACTGGAGGAACAGTTTCTGGAACTTCCTATATACATTATATAGTTCTATAACTTAACATAGAAGCTAATTAAAAGCTAACTTTTTAAGCTAACTTAAAAACTTATTTGCATGTTCCCACCAATTAATATTTAAGGGGGATTTTTTGTCCCACCCTTTTCACTACAGTGGAAATACATCCTACCACAACAACGTAGTGTTAAAGTTCAGCACCCTTTTAAGTATGTGAATCAAACATTTAACCTGAATTTTTTAAAAAACAAACTCATATGTGCAGATGGACCTAGAAATGATGTTAGGGATGGTAATTCAGCAATTAGTAAGCAGTTCACCCAATGGGGGCTAAATTTGTGCAAACTGAAAAGTATCACTACGTTTAATATCCAGTGAGGAAGATATGCCATCATGTTAAGTACGCACTTGTTCCATTATTTAGGAAGCATATAAACTCCCTGTTCCCCTGCAAAAGATTCCCATTACTCTGGTTCATAATACTTTTGCTCTACCTTTTACCATCTAAATTTCTGAAAATAAATCTGTCTTTGTTGTCCTCCCAACCCTAAAACATTTTTCTATTACAGCAGAGCACCAGATTCTAATTTCATTTCATCATATCATCTCCCCAATGACAAAAGTATAGAAGTGAGTCTAATAGAGTCAAGACATAGATATGTAAATAAGTGCCAATTTGCCCCAGACACAGGGAAATGGCTTTTCTGTCAAATTATCAGTATACAAAACACTTACAATTTTCCTTCACAGAATTATTGTCTCTCTTGATGTCTGCTCTTTAGAATGTTCAATATTGGTCCAGTAATAGATAAATACTATTCGTGTTCAGTCATGAAAAAGAGGTATTATCGGTGGGAACCTTTGACTTTATATTTGGCAAGCTTAATCGTAAGTTGACTTTACATACGGCAATCATTTTGTTTCCCTCTAGACCATACAAAGAAAACTAGCAAAATATTATAATGAGCTTCTGTATTTTTAACATAATTAGCAATTAGCAGCTACTGCTATCAATGGTCAAATGTGGATTAACTGAGAAGACTTTAATGACATATGTTCTATAACAGGTCTCTTCACCTGGGATTCTATTTTACAGCCATCTTTGAAGCAATTGCATGCTCCATCTCAAAGCTATCTGTGGTCTCTCTTGTGATAGCTATGAGTTCCCTTAATTAGTTATGAATAGTGTATATAAGTTGTTTTAGGCATGAATTGTGGATTTTCTATCCTTTTAATTGCATGTCCTCAATCTGCAATGTTAGTATTTCTGTCATCACTGAGAAATAGAATGCTATGTAGTATTCAAAATGGGGCTGCACCATGAAGTAGATTAGGGGCCCCCTAACCCTAGAATAAGACAAAGTTGAGAAACCTAGAACTATCAACAATTGCTATTCATACTTTCTCCATGTTGGGAAAAAAGGGGCCACTGAATACTTGATTATAGGTACATTCTCACATTCCTCATACCATGGCACCATTATAAAGGTCTGTAGCTTGAATCATGTCAACTGGATTTCTATTTTATACATTTTTGTATATATTTTATGTATATATTTTAAATATATATATTTAAATATATATATATATATTTATATATATGTATATATGTATATATGTATATGTATATATTTTATACATGATTCAAGCTACAGACAATTCCACCTGGATGACTGAGAACCTTCACAGACACCATTATAAAGGGTTTTCAAATGTCAACTCATGACAAGTGAAAATATATCATCATTATCTTTAAGAAGCTTTTGGAAGTATCTTTTGTGACGAATCTGACTTTATAGCATTGGATGTCCACTTCTGCATCCCATTTAATACAGAAGTCCTATTTGATTCCAATGGGTTTCCCCCTTTTGGTAACTCTGTCAATGTCTATGTTTTATTCCTGTGAAGAGATTAAATCACTTTTCTGTTAGCTTGTAGCCAGACAGTGTGTGTGTGTGTGTGTTACCCCTTCAATTTGTTGTCTTGTGGAAATACATAATGTCTTTTTTCCCTGTCTGATGGTGTAAGCCTTTAGGTGGCACCATCTTATTGTACCTGATTGAGAGCTGTTCTACTGGCTCAAACTCCGCTCTCCTCTTGTTCTGGTTTCTGTGCCACCATTTCTGTGTCTTGTTCTTGAGCTCTAGGATGTCAACAACTGCCTGCTTTGGATGCTGCTTCACTGTTCCCCATGTTGAGATTGCTACATGAAACCTTGACATTCCATTTGCATATGGTCCTTGTTTTTCATCAAAATATGCCACATTGCATTTCTTTATTGTCTCTCTATGCTTTTGACTAACTGTACCCCACTCTCCTTATGTTGGTCTTTGACCGTAATAAAGATTTGTTTATTTGCTTGTCTATTGTCTTTTCTTTATTTAGAGAGGCCAAAACCTATTTGGAAAAGTCTTTAATAAATGTCAGAAAATGCAAATTCATTCCTGGAGTTCAGGTTAAAGATTGGAACTTTAAAAGAAGGCCACAAAAGTGTTAGAGCCAGCCTCTACGAAAGAGACCTTAGGAAGCCATTCTCTGGAGCTAGAGAGGCACATTCACACACAAACAGAAACACACAGAGACGCACACACACCAATTTATATGGCTGCCCACCTCATCAATGCAACTATGGTTGGCAAACAGAATTAAAATACAATATATATTAAGAAATACAATACAAAATACTGTTCTCAACCAGCTTACACAAAGTGGCTCCCAAAACACCATTCACAAATAATGTTTTAAAAATATATAATGGTGACCTTCTTTCATACATGGTGCAAGACCTAGTATCTTTGAAAAAAGAGTTGACACATTTAATCAAGTCCAAGAAGAGGCAGGCCTTCAGAAAATCATGGCAACAATTAATTTTGGCCTCACCCAAAATGTATTCTAAAGGTGGTGTGACACCAGGCAGCTGATGTAATGAAAACTGATATCCATATTTGGACATGCAACTTCCCTTATTGGTTAAAGTTACTTTTTTACCCTGTGGGCTTAACACTTCTAATTTTAAGTGATGACTTTGTTCCATCTTGGGGTAGGATATTGCATGAGAAATGGAAGTGCTATGTTGTTGTTTTTTATTTAATGCAGTTCTGATGGTGGGATCAGAGGCAGCCTGAAACAACATGCCAAGTTTTTGAAAGCCCAATTAGATCTGACTGCCACACCCAGAGATATGTTCTTGGGCAGTCATTCGGTCTTCAAGATAGCTGGGTATCAAAGCCAAATATCAGTTCCCAGGTTCAGGAGAGCCATAATTCTGGTAACATTTAATGACCTCCCAACAGCTGTTGTTGCAGGAAACCTACAGGATATTCCATTTGAACAAAGACTTTGTCCCTGTGATGAAAGAGTGTCTGAAACACTAAAAACAATGTCCTTTTTTATTGCTCCTATTACAAAAAATGCCCTGCTGCACTTAATACCCCATCTACTCAGATTTCCAGGCCACCAAATTCATTCTATTTACAGTTCCTATTATCCAATCAGGGCAATCATATTTCTCTTAACATGGCTAAGTTTTGTTTTACTGTTTGTAGAGTACCTTAACCACACCAGTTTTATAATTATTGGGTTTTAATGTGGTTTTCATTTGCTGTCTTGCACTTAGTTTTCTTTCTGTTTTTGAGCCAGTCCATGACTATAATAAAAATATATTTTCTTGCTTTGTATGTTGATCCAAGTATAGTGCTGGCTTAAAATAAAAATTTCTGTCACCCATTTGGGCCCTTAGTGACATCTTGCTGCAATTCTGTTTGATGTTTTGAAAATCCTTTATCTGAGAAACATTATCTCTCGATCTATTCCAAGGACAACAGAATCTCAGTTGAAACTCCCAATCTTTTAATTTGTCTTTAATTTGATGTTTTCAAGAGCAGTAGTCTTGTCTATCAGGATTATGGCCTTATTTAAACAACTTGCTAAGTCACATGCTTTCTTTGGCTTTGGTTTGTAAATTGTGTGAATCTAGTTAAAATACAGTTTGCATAATCCTATTTTATGTCTTACCATGATCTGGGACCTTAGGAAATTGTGGCTCACTCAATAATTTATTTATTTATTAGTCATATTTCTCTACTGCCCATCTTGCATACAATGACTCTGGGCGGCTTAGTATGATATATAAAACCAGCCCCAGCAATACATTTCCCAACTAAATTCCTCTTTCTGATCTTAAAAGATGCTGGGAATGGATGGGGAAAAAAATCCTTCTTTGCACAAAGATTTGCAGAAGGAACTTTGGTCATTTGCACAAAATAACGTCTAATTTGTTTTTTTTCCCTAATCAAAGACTGTCTTTATTCAGCAGAAAAAAGAGCTCAAACTTAATTATCCAAACAGAACTGCAATTAGGAAGATTTGGTGGGTGTCAGTTCATCCTTATATCTGATCTTGATACTAAAGCCTGGAAGGGCGGTTTTCAATTTATGGCACTCAGGATGCAGCTAAAGCAACTCATAGCACCCTGAAAAGCAGGGCCAGTAACTAGGGATATGGGATTGTAAGTCATCACCTTCTCAAGCACTACCATTGGTCCAGAGTGGCAAGGCTCTACTTCTATCTCAGCTCTGTGTCCCTTTGAAATTTCTTTCCTTTCCTCAGAAAATCAAAGAGAAAGTTCAGTGTGAAGAAAAATAGGACAGAAAATATTGCCAGAAGATAATAGAGGAACAGAGTTGAAAAAGTTGAACGAAATCCAAGATGGTGACCAGGAGCCAATGCTGACTGCTGGGCTGAGTGGGACACTGGTTTAGCACCTGGAGACCCCTCCTCACACCATCCCTTACTCACCTTGTTGGATGGTGGTCTTGGGGGGATGTTGAGGGGTGTCTGGACCTCTGTGGTGGTCGCATCGGAGGCTAGAGGAGGTGAGCAGAGCGAGTGGAGCCCCGCAGGGCCTCCTGGAGGCATGGTGCGGCCGATGAGCAGCGCGGGCAGCTGCAGCTGCAGTGAGGCCAGGAGGTGCATGGCAGTTACGCAACCACCCACCAAGTGTTGTGAGGAGCCCCTGGGGGCCAAACGGAGCCCCACGGAGCCTCCTGCAGTGGCAGTGTAGCAGAGCGGCAGAGGTGCAGTGTGACAGCCGAGCAGTGCGGATGGCAGCTTCAGTGAGGCAGAGTACTGCAAGAGCCCCTGGAACACTGGAGACCTGGTGTGAACCATGGAGGGTGGCCCAGCGGACCTGGACGGAACCCCCATGGAGCTCCCCAAGGTGCCGGGCTCTGGAAGCACAGTGCGACGACTGGGTGAGGTGTGTGGTTCTGACGAGGCCAGGAGGGGTGCCAAGCAATCAAACACAACAAGGACAATGGGCTGGAGCCCCTGGACAGCAGAGCTGTGGGGTGGCAGCCAGGCGATGTAGCAAGTCCTGGGGGAGGCCCAGCGAACCCAGCACAAGGCCCCTGAAGAGTGGCCCTACAGACCAAGACGGTTTCTCCCAGAAGAACAGAGTCACAGCTCCTCCTACAGCAAGGAGTTGAACACTCCATTGGGGTCCCTCCAGTGTGAGGAGTGGGCTGCTCCCTCCCTGGTGTGAGAGATGGAGAGGGAGCCTGAGAGTGAATGAGCCATATATGTGAGGATCCTCCCTCCTGAGTGAGTGTCAGGGAGGAAGAGAAGTGAGTGTGGCATCCCCTGCCGGCTAGTGAGAGGCCGGTGAAGGGGGCACAGTAGGTGTAGTTGTGGTGGTGTCAGATTTCTCGTGTGAAATTGCAAATTGTTTTCTTTACCAGCGAAGCTTTCTCATAGCTCTAATTGGCTGTGCCCATATCTGGTCAGTAAACACTACCATGTGATGCATTGTTATGGCTAGTGCCTACACATTCGCATGGGAACAATGTCTCCTGATTCCCTCCGTGGGAAGCCTGCTCCGGGGGGAGCAGAGGGAGGGAGGAGACAGCATGCTTGCTGCGACACTGCCACAAATTAACAGGTTATGCTATGTGCTATGATCTATGCCCTATGTGTCTTACCTATGTTTTCCTCCAATCAGAAAGCTGGAAAAGGCCTATTTCTATCCATGCAAAATGGTGTTCTATGCTTCTTGACTTCTTGTGTCTTTTAGCCATGTACTTCTTCACGTGTTCTGTTCCTGTGGACTGGGAAGTGTGAGCTATGCCTGGCTATGTGAGTGATGCCATGGTGCTCCTTCATGTCTGTCATGTCTGTCAGTGGAAGCAATACACTAGAGAAGATGTACTCTGCTTTGTCTGTACCTTTTTGCAACAATGTAACTGTATATACAACTCTGCTTTTATTTATAGTAAAGATATTTTAGCCAGAAATGCTGCACTCTGTCTCTGTCTGTTTACTCTGCCTCTTACCCTATAAGCCAGCATTATTCCTATCAGGTGGTTGGGTCTCCGCAGTGCTGAGAGCATGAGCTGGAGTGCTGGGGGGCTCGCCACCACCCTGTGATTGGTGTTTGTTTGTGGTGTGACTGCATGGAGGGACCCCTAACCAGGGTACCTGGAGGGCTGGGATCAGGGGAAGATAGAAATAGGAGCTCTGGAGGATTTATGACACGTTGCTCTATTCAGGTGGTGATGGGGAGGGGGTGCCATGTTGGGAGTCAGAGGGCAGGCCATCTTTGGGGAAGACGCCACTGGTGTTTGGTACCGGTGGCGTGTTCTGGCCCTCTGTGCTCAGACCTGGGCCCTGGACAGCAGATCCATTGAGGCCCTGGCTTTCGGCTGCTGCTTCTTAATGCCATGTCGGTTAACAACAAAGCCCCTCTTATATGTGATTTGATCTTTGAGGAGGGGGCAGACCTGGCATGTATCACCAAGACCTGGCTGGGCCCTCAAGGGCGGTGCCCCTTTCAGGAATTTGCCTGGCCGGGTTTATGGTATGGCACCAGCCGAGATTCCAGGGCAGGGGAGGAGGGTTGGCTGTTGTCATCCGGGGATCTGTAGTGTCCTCCAGGGGCACTGCTCCACAGGTGCCCAGTTGTGAGACCCTGTTTTTCAAGTTGGGCTCCCGAGAACAGTTGGGAGTGTTGCTACTGTACCAGCCTCCCTGCCACTTAGCAACCTCCCTGCCTGAGCTGTTGGAGGCCGTCTCAGGGCTGGCGGTGGTGTTCCCCAGACTTACAGTATAGTTCTGGGGGACTTCAACCTGCCATCCCTGGGGTGTGCCTTGGAGGACGCTCAGGAGTTCATGGCCACCATGGCAGCCATGGCCCTGTCCCAGATTATTTGGGACCCGACTTGAGACAGTGGCCTTATGCCAGACTTGGTTTTCTTGTCAGAGCAGTGGCAATGTGATCTAAGGGGAGAGTTAGATCTATCCCCCTTGTCATGGTCAGATCATGCCCTGGTGACCTTGAGATTCTGCTATGCCACCCCCCTCTGCAAGGAGGCAGGACTCATTCCATTGGTTTGCCCCCAGAAACTGATGGACCCAATGGGGTTTCAGAGGGAGCTGGGGGTTATACCCGAGAATCTCCTGCATGGTCCAGCAGAGGCCCTGTATGCTGCCTGGAATAGGGAGGTGGCTGGTGCCTTGGGCAGGATTGCTCCTGTGCAACCTCTCTTGTTTGATCAAACCCAAAACTCACCATGGTTTATGGAGGAGTTGAGGGTTCTGAAGAGGGTTAAGAGATGTCTAGAGCACCACTGGAGGAAGACAAGGACCAAATCCAACCGAACACAAGCTAGAGCCGCTATGAAGGCCTACCTTGTGGCGATAAGAGCGGCAAAACATCAATATTTCTCTGCCCTTATTGCATCTGCAGAATGCCGCCTGATGGCCCTGTTCAAGATCACTCGATCTCTTCTGGGGAAGGTGGGCCCAGTAACCCAACTACAGGACCATGCAGAGGGGTTTTCTGGGTATCTGGAGGATAAAATCACTCGGATCCATTCCCAGTTGGATGCAAAGCATAAGGCATGGTCTGTGGAGATACCTGGGGAATGTACTTACCTAGTTATCTGGGAACGGTTTGAACCTGTTGGGCCCAAGGAAGTGGACAGGGTTCTCCGGACTGTAAATGCCACCACTTGTCAATAAGATCCCTGTCCCTCCTGGCTGGTGAAGGCAGCTTGGGTGGTGACGTGTGGGTGTGTCCAGGTGATGGTGAATTCATCCTTGGAGGAGGGAGTGTTCCCAACTGCTTTTAAAGAGGAGCTGGTGCACCCCCTCCTCAAGAAACCATCACTGGACTCCACTGTGCTGGACAATTTTTGTCCAGTCTCCCACCTTCCCTTTTTAGTGAAGGTGATTGAGAAAGTGGTGATGTTGCAGCTCCAGAGGACCCTGGATGAAACGGATTATCTTGACCCATTTTAGTCAGGTTTCAGGCCCAGATATGGAAAAAGCTTTGGTCGCACTTTTGGATGATCTCTGGCAGGAGCGGGATGGAGGCAGTGCATCCATCCTTGCTCTTCTTGACCTCTCAGCAGCTTTCAATACCATCAACCATGGTATCCTTTTGGGTCAGCTCGGGGAGTTGGGGGTGGGTGGCGTGGTTTTGTGCTGGTTCACCTCCTTCCTCCAGGGCCAGTCCCAATCGGTGGTGATAGGGATTGAGTGATCCGGCCGACGGCCCCTCCTTTGTGGGGTGCCACAGGGTTTGGTGCTCTCTCCGCTCCTCTTCAACATCTACATGAAACCGCTGGGTGAGATAATCCATTGCTATGGGATGAAGTATCATCAATATGCTGATGATACCCAATTATACATCTCCAACCCAGGTGACTTAAGTGAAGCTGTGGCCACCCTCTCTCATTGCCTGGAGGCTGTAGGGGTCTAGATGGGGAACAACAGGCTTCAACTGAGCCCTGGTAAGACAGAGTGGCTGTGGGTTGTGGGCCCCTTGGTATTCAGGAAATTGCCATCTTTGGTGCTGGATGGGGTTGCACTGTCCCAGACAGACTCGGTGCAGAAGCTAGGGGTTCTCCTGGACTTGCAGCTCCTGCTCGAAGAGCAGCTGGCAGCTGTGGCCAGGGGAGCCTTTGCCCAACTTTATGTTGTGTGCCAGCTATGCCCCTTCCTAGATCAGGAGCCCCTCCAGTCAGTCACTCATGCCCTGGTTATCTCCCATATAGACTATTGCAATGTGCTCTACATGGGGCTAGCCTTGAAGAGCATCCAGAAGCTACAGCTGGTGCAGAATGCGGCCATGCGAGCAGTTTTAGGAGCCCCAAAGATGGCTCATATAACACCTCTGCTGCGCGAGCTGCATTGGGTGCCAGTCTGCTTCCGAGTTCAATTCAAGGTGTTCGTTATCACCTTTAAAGCCCTACATGGAATGGGTCCAGTTTACGTGAGGCACCGCCTCACCCTTATTACATCGACCCGTCCCACCCGGTCAGGCAGAGAGGGCATGTTACGGACAATGTCCATGAGAGATTGTTGATTGTCAGGGTCCAGGAGGAGGGCCTTCTCTGCTTTAGCTCCCGCCCTTTGGAATAAGCTACAACTAGAGATAAGGCAAGCCCGCACTCTCCTGGCCTTTCGGAAGGTACTCAAGACGTGGCTGTGCCACCTCGCTTGGGGTGGAAGGGGGAATAGTTCGTCAGGGGGGTGGCTGGCACTGTGATGCCCCGGGCAATTTTAACAAGACTGTGATTCACCATCTTGGGTTTTAGATTTTATATCTCATATCTTAGAGCTTTTATTATATTGTATATTGTTATTTTTAATGTATCTTTTTAATTGACATTTAATTTATATTGTTTTAATTTGTTGTAAACCACCCAGAGTCGTTACGAGATGGGCGTTGGAAAAATACAATAAATAACTAAATAAATAAATAAATAAATAAATAAATAAATAAAATATCAGAATCTCCACAATTTAGACAGGACAGATTTGATATTCTTATTTCTTATGCTATAGATGATTGGATTGAACAGGGGTGGAAGTAAAGAATATAGGGCAGTTAATGCAAAATCTAAGTAAGTTTGTGTGTTAGAGGGAGGTCTCAGATACGCCAAGCATGCAGGTACCAAAAACACAGAAAAGACTATAAGGTGGGGAAGACACGTGGAGAAGGTCTTCTGCCTTCCTTTCACAGAAGGGATTCTCAACACTGACTTGCAGATCATGATGTAAGAGGCAGTGATAAAAATAAAGCAACCTAATGTTGCAGTGACACTGGCCAATATAACTACTAGTTCAGTCAGACTGACTCCAGAGCAGGATAGCTTTAGCAATTGCGGAATTTCACAGAAAAACTGGTTAATAGCATTAGAACATAAAGGGGTGGAAAAGGTACCAGTGGTGTGCAACATTCCATATATAAGACTTGTGACCCACACCAGAATCACTATTTTGTTGCAGGCTTTCCAATTCATCACCATCTCATAGTGCAGTGGATTGCAAATGGCAACATATCGATCATAGGCCATGACTGTCAGGAGGGATAAATCAGAAGCTTCAAAGCAGACAAAGATAAAGACTTGTGCAAAGCAACCAAAGTAAGAGATGTGTCTGGTGTCCATGAGGGAATTTATCATGGATTTGGGGACAATGACTGAAACTATGCCCAGGTCCTGCACCGCCAAGTTCATTAGAAAGAAATACATGGGGGTGCGCAGTCGATGGTCAAAAGCTACTACAGAGATGATGAGAAGATTTGCTGTTGCAGTTGCCAGGTATAATATGAAGAATAAGAAGAAATGTAGAAGCTGCAGGTGCCGATCTTTTGAGAATTCCAGGAGCAGAAAGTAAGGCACTGTTGTTTCATTATCCATGTTTAAGTTATGACCAAGATGAGTGCCTCATCTACAAGGAATCAGAGGTGAGAGATACAATTAGATAACATCAGTGAAGCTACAGCTTGATAGATACTGGGAACAGAAAGGAAAAATGTAAGAAACATGTGACAACAATTAAAAGAGGACTGCACCATTGAAAAAATGCCTGTGTCCAACCCCACCACTCTCCATATACTGTATTTCAGCTCATCAATGACAAAAGTACCAACCAGAAAACCTTTTCTTTTATTCCCCCTATTTTCATCCAAATTCTTTTCCTTGTTATGGTTAAAATGTTTGCCGAGAACTTGGAAGAGCCTGCCAAGTAAACCTTTAGTACTCGGAGAATTTACATAGGTTAGTTTTGTAGCACTTTTATAGGATTGTGCTGTTGGTGAAAAATTGGAGGAGGGGGTGGCATATAGAGTGGCTTGATCACCTGGAGGAAATGGAGTATACAAATACACCCACACAGAGAAAGGGAGAGGGAGAGGGAATTGTTTTGTCAGGTACTCTGGGAGATTATTGGTTGAAAAATAAGATAATGCTTTAAACAAACAAACCAACAAACAATATTGGTTAAGTATTTATCTCCCTAATTACCTACTCATTTAAAGAAGAAAAATTAGAACTTTACTTAAGATATCCATCACATCATTTAAACTGTATCCCCATTTGGCTCAAGGTTTGCTCAACACTATGGTCAAGCCAAAAAGTTTTTAAAAATTGTCTGCAGGGATTAGTTCTCTCTTTCATCCAGAACTGAAACCCTTATGCTTTAGAAGAGGTCTGGCAGGCATATAGAGTTGCAGAAGAGACTCCAGTTTGAAGAAAAATGGGGTGCCTTCAATAGTCCATTCAGTGAAACTCTGTGTACTGCAATTGTAGTAGCTACGAGAAGGAGAAATAAAATTAAAAACAAGTCACTTCTTGACAGGGTCCCATTACCTTCCTTTTGTAAAAAGGATATGATTGTAAGAAAGAAAAACTAGTCCTCCCCTTTCTAAACCATCAATCAGAATAGGCTCTAGCCCAGCCTTTTTAAAACTTTTGATCCTGGAGGAACCCTTGAAATATTTTTCAGGCCTCGGGGAACCCCTGCACATTCAGGCTCAAATATAGGCCAGAAGTTACAAAATTATTATATTCGTTTTATGTGTAGGTGTCAAGGCCAGCCCAAGAACAACAAGTAATTGCATTCAACTCCAGTTTTTTATTGCTCTCACCACACAGAGAGAATCTTGCCAGACTAAAGCTACTCTAACTAACCTAAGCAAAAATAACCTGGGAGACTCTAGGGTGGGGCAACCCTGAACCTCTTTACTTTCCCAGCAACACTTTCCGGACTGCGAGTCCTCTTATATGTTGGGAATGCGCTCCCTCCTTCCTGAGAACCAGCGGCAGCACCGAAATCCACCGCATCACCCCCGCCTTCAGGAACACATTCCATCACAGATTTTGTTGTTGTTGTTCAGTTGTTTAGTCGTGTCCGACTTCATGACCTCATGGACCATCACAGTAGGCCTGTATATATGTATTAACAGTGTTCTTAAACTAAAAATAAAGAATGAAACATACCTCTTTAACGTGAAGTTGCCCAAATTTGCAATAATTTTTTAAATAAATTGTGATCTCCCTAGGGTATCACGGAACATGGAAGAGGCCAATGTTATCGGCTGAATATTCTTCCCTCTCTTTGATATAACCTGAGATCTCTTTGATCAAATAAGAAAAAACCTCCTTCCCCTTTAAGATTACCATTTTCAATAAACAAATGCTTTATAAGTGGAAGCCGCAACTCAGCAGGATGCTGGACTACAAAGCGCTGTCTCTTGGAATGCCTGCAAATTACATCTCCTTGCAATTCCTAGGGAGATGGTGCTCTTTTACGCCTTTCAAAGAACAAAAGCAAGGTTTCCCTATATCAAGGGCTTCTGGGGATCCCTGGCCAAGTGGCTCACCTTCCGAAAGCTGATTTATGTGTATTGTGGTCTCGGAATAAACATCACCTCTGGTTCAAACAAGTGCCGGCATTCGTTCTTTATTTCCAGGTCAGAAAACGAACCTGGTAAGATTTTCTAACACCGCCCTTCCAATTGTTAGGGAAAAATCATATCATTGGCCTTCAAGCTTCAGAATTCTGGGTACAAAGTGCAAAGGAAAGATGTTCCACCACCACCACCTCAATCCACAAACATGGTATTTATTTCTCCATTCCCAAGTAAAGTGGTATCTTTGCCAAAGGTCGTCCTACACCCCCTTTGTGCATGTATGTGGGAAAGCTATATCTTGCACATTAATCTCTCTCTTTCTTTGCTGCAGCAGGAAACTTCCACAATTCTGGCTTTCTTTTTGGAAAGCTGTATGTTTCTCTTTTTGCCTGAACACTAGCTGAATAGCTTATTTATACTTCCCCCAGTTCTGCTGCTACCCTCTGAACTCTGCACCTTCATCTCTCTTTGAATTCCTTGTGCTACTCAATGATCTCCAGTCCCTTTTCCACTGATTCTTTAAACTCCAGTCCAATCTCCTGTAGAACCGAAAGTGTAACTCTCCAATCTTCATGCCTTTCTCCCAGTAAATGAAACTAGTTACTCTCTAAGTCCCTTTACTTTTCTTATGAAATTGAGAAATGCATTACATTCTCACAGATTATTGGTGCTTTGTATGTAGCTTTAAATATGATCTATGCTATAGCCCTCATAATAGGGGCGTGGTGGCTCAGCGGGTAAGACACCAGGCTTGTCGATTGGAAGATCACAAGTATAGAGGTTCGAATCCCTAGCCCCGTGTGATGGAGTGAGTTCCTGCACTAGCCCCAGCTCTTGCCAACCTAGCAATTCGAAAGCATGCAAATGCAAGTAGATGAATAGGTACCATCTCGGTGGGTAGGTAACAGTGTTCCGCGTGCATCATGCCGGCCACATGACCATGGAAGCATCTTTGGACAACACTGGCTCTTCGTCTAACAAAGGGAGATGAGTGCCGGCCCCTAGAGTTGGACACGACTGCACTAATGTGCGGGTAGAACCTTTACTTTTTATAGTCCTCATAAATTGTCAACTGGTTTACACCATTTTTCTCAAACATTAGTGAATAGATAAGTTGATAATTTATTGACTGTTATTTCATTTTGCACTTCTGGAATGCATGAGCCTCTTTAATAACATATAGTGTAAACATCACATCAGAATTGGTGCTCTGGCAGACCCCAGTTCATAATACAAGATTCTAACTCTGGTCTCCATATTCACTGGGTACTATTTAAAAATATATGGTTAACGTGCATTTTAGCAGGACAAATCAGAAATAAGGAAGCTATATTAATAAATCCCCACTCCCAATCAGCTTTAGTCTTAATGGAAGGTGCAGCTAGGATGAAGTTGGCTTTCTCCCCCTCCCTGTCTCCAGTCTTTCCAAGCATCATGTGAAGAATCTAAGAGTGGAATTAAACATTGATTTAAGATTTACCTTCCACTTTGTGTTGTTTATGTTTAGGTCAGTACACTTCGATCTATGTGACCAAACTTGTCCACCTACCACATGATAGAAGCTTCTTTGTTATTAAAGTAGCAGGAATCAAAATTCTCCAGTTAACATTTCTCAGATTGAATATTAAGAAAATTTTTAAACAGTAACAATGGCTTGATGGGAAACCAATAACCCAAGAACAGGATGATTGGTCTTCACTGGATGTTTTCAAGAGGAGGCTGGACAGCCATCTGTGAAAGATACTTTAATTTGGGTGCACATACAGAGCAGGGAATTGTATTCTATGGCCTCAATCCCCCCCTCCATTCTATGATACATTTTTATAATTTTTACTTACCACACATACTTTCCTCACAATTTATTACTTACACTATTTTAGCATAATACAGTAATGTGCTACCTTAATGTTGTGTTTAAATGCATCATTCCACTGATTGATAACTGTTGGACTGGATTTACACTTTCCTGACATTTTTCAAACATATAATATATTTCTATAATATCTAGGTAAGTTTAAAAAAAGATAGTGGAATGTTCCCACCAGATAAAATTAAAGTGAGATTTGTTTGTCCCATTGTTTTCATTCCAATATAAAATGAACACACCCTACCACAACAATGAAGTGTTAAAGTTCAGCACCCTTTGAACAACGTGAATCAAATTTTTAACTAGAATGAAAAAAAATCTCATAGGGGCAAATGGATCTAGAAATGATGTTAGGGATGCAAATGCAGCAGTTAGTGATCAGTTTACTCAATGGGGGTTTAATTGGTGTAAATCATAAAATATCCAGTATCCGCATGTGGAAGATATACTATCATGTTAAGCATCCACTATTTTTATTATTTAGGAAACTTATAGACTACCTGCTCTCCTGTAATTGATTCCCATTATTCTGATTCATAACACTTTTAACCTACGTTTTATAGTCTAAATTTCTGAAAATAAATAACTTTGCTGTCCACACAACCTGAAGAAGTTTTTCAATTATAGTAAAGCACTAGGTTATTATTTCATTTTATTAAATCCTCTCCTCAATGTCAAAAGTCCAGAATTGAGTCTAATACAGAGTCAACTCATGCACATGTAAATAAGTGCCAATTGTCCCTAGAAAACAGGATATGGATTTTCTCTTGAATAATCAGTATGCTAATCACTTACTATTTTTCTTCATGGAACTATTCTCCAGTAATGCATAGATGCTATTGAATTCTTGTTCAGTCATGAAAAAGATGTCTCCTCAGTGGGTAAATTTGAGTTTATATTTGGGAAGCTCAATTGGCAATCATTTTGTTTCCCTCTAGACCATACAAACAAAATTAGCAAAATATTATAATGAGCTTCTGTATTTTAACATAATTAGCAATTAGGAGCTACTGCTATCCATGTTCAAATGTGGATTAAGTGAGAAGACTTTCAGGACATATGTTCTATAACAGGTCTCAGCACCTGGGATTCTATTTTACAGCCAGCTTTGAAGCGATTGCAAGCTGCATCTCAAAGCTACAGTATCTGTGGTCTCTCTTGTGATAGCTATGAGTTCCCTTAATTAGTTATGAATAGTGGAAATAAGTTCTTTTAGGCATGAGTTCTGGGGTTTCTATCCATTTAATTGCATGTCTTCAATCTTCAATGTTAGTATTTCTGTCATTGCTGAGAAATAGAATGCTATGTAGAATTCAAAATGGGACCATTATAAAGGGTTTTCAAAAGTCAACTCCTCATGACACAAAAGGCCACAAAAGTGTTAGAGCCAGCATCTATGAAGGAGAGCGCAAGAAGCCATTATCTGGAAGCTAGACACATTCACACACACACAGATAGAAACACACCAATTTATATAGCTGCCCACCACACCATTATTGTCCAGTAATGCATAAATGCAATTGAATTCTTGTTCAGTCATGAAAAAAATGTGTCATCAGTGGGTACTATGAGTTTATACTTGGCAAGCTCAACTGGCAATCATTTTATTTATTTATTTATTTATTTATTTATTTATTTATTTATTTATTTATTACATTTATATCCCGCCCATCTCCCCCACAAGGAGGGACCCTGGGCGGTTATTTTGTTTCCTTCCAGACCATATGAATAAAACTAGCAAAATATTATAACGAGCCTCTGTATGAGCCTTATTGTTTTCTTGCCGATGTTTCATTGGCAGGCTAGGCAACATCTTCAGTGCGAAAAGGGAGTGGCACTCTCTGTTTATATACCTTGGCTTGTCCTGCTTGTGTTGGTGGGGGTGTTGTTCTCTCCTTAGTAGTTCCTTGATTGGGCTATTGTTTGCTGCTTGGTTGATTGACTGAGTTAATAGTTCCTTGATTAGGGTATATTGTACTGTTTGATTGTTCCTCTGGTGCTAATCCTGCTGTTAATTTTTGCATATCTGAGTGTCGATTGCTGGCAAGGAGGTGTTCAGTTCTTCTGGCTTTTCTATTGTCTCTTATGAACACAAGTCTAGAAACACAAGTCTACAGGAAATCTACCCACACTAACCAAGTGCTCCACTACCAAAGCAATAACCCAACCTCCCACAAGAGGAGCTGTGTAAGAACACTATTCAGATGAAAGGTTATTGCATAGATTAACATTGTTTCATATGATCAAGGAATACCAATTTTGCCAACCTTTGAAATGTTAGAGATAGGCATTTACCTTTTAATTTACTTAATAGAGAAATTACAAATATCATTCTTACTTCTACTCCCACCCCAAACCTGCAGCCATGGGATATATCCAAGGATATGAAATAAATCAGATTTGATTGCAAATTTAATTGGATTCTCTATGTGGAATAGAGTGGAAAAACTACCGTGTTGTTTGTGTAGACTTTGTGTCAACACATAACAATTGGTCAAGAGAAAAATGAAAAATAATATTTGAAGCTCCAGGTTTGATAGGTTGCTGATTAGCACAACACAGACACTGCAGTTGTATCACTGAAAATGTTACATTTCTCTTTCCAGACTTTAGCTTCTTTTTATCTGACTATAAATATGAAGCCAGGATTTTAAAATCTTGCCTGTTGAACCTTTCTTGAATAGTCTTTAGAAATTTAAAATTTAAAAACTTACTTTTTCCTTCTTTTTCCCCCCTCATTTTTCTTTGTTTCTTTCACATCCCACAAACCTCTCAAAGTCTTTTTGTGGCAGATTTACAGTTCAACTGTAGGTGTATGATGAAGATTGATGGAGAAAAAGCTAACGTTGAACACCAGTGAATGTGAGAGTCATATGATGGAAATGAATCCTTAACTAGCATCCAGATATTATTGTTCTTATTCCATAACAGACCTGAATTAAAATAAAAAGTGTGATTTTTCTCACTAACCTACTACCTTTAAACTTTCATTCTACAGCTACCATTCCTGTAATCCAATGGTTACATGCTGCAAATTTGGTGAGACTCAGACATGGCTTCCTCCTTAACATTTTTGTAACTAGTCCCACAGGAAACAGGGACACAACATTAAAGACCTCTATACACAAGGGAATGATTGCACAATCACAACTGTAGTGGTGGCAGATGTAATTCTCCAGTGGCATTGCAAGGACATGATGTTTCCCTTCAACATGAGGAAAGTACAGTATAGGTACAAAATATAATTGATAGTAGCATTGGTTGAGCAAATAATGTCTGGAATTATGCATACTTCTATATTTACAAGGTTCACACATTCACCACTAGAAAGAGGCTCTCATATGCGTTCAGTCATGCAAACTATTGCTTATAGAAATTTATGTAATTTAAATGTAATTAAGGATTGAGGCAATGTTGTGAGCTAAAATAGCTGCCCCCTAACGGCCACTATATCTACCCCAAATATTCCTTAGAATTAACACTACATCGGAACATTGACTTGCACTATCAAAGACAATTTGATTTAAACTCTATGGTTGTACCTATAAGTTTGGTTGCAGACACTCACAGTTAGAGTCCATCAACTGAAATAAAGAACGCAAATCTAATATAGGCATCCACAGGGGTAAATATGGGCAAGTGACAAAATATGTGTCAGGACAAACTCCTGACAAAACGTATCCTACATATACATACTTATGTGTGATGTTGCAACCCAAGTATGAATGGAGAAAACTTCCATCAAGACATCACAAAGCAAGTGTTGTTATTTTTGCATCATGATGGTTATCTGTGCATGCTTATCTTGATTAAGCCTTTGCTAACTTCAGTTTCTGTTATTCTAATACATCCTCTCTAAGTCATTGAATGAATATTATGGACTCTATCTGAAGTTAGTAACTTGACAAGGGCTTGAGGGAAGGGAAGAGAAAAAAAACTCAAACACAACAAGAAAGCAAACAAAAAAGTAATGTAAGGAATGTGGTCTTGACGATGTGAAGACCGGTGAGTGGACCAGTTTGAAACCAGACCACTCTGGAAGCCAGCCACTAGCTGAAAGTTGAACATTGAGCAACACCTCCTTAGTCCAGCAATGACAGCAACAATCACCAAGGCTCAACTGTGGCAGAAAGAGAAGGACAGCTGTAAAAAGGATGGCTTTTTGCATTTGATGGTGCAGCTCATTTCCTCCTCTCTCAAGCTTATTAGCCATTTGCCTGGTAGGATTTGGTGGGATCATGTGAGAGAGAAAAGTGTGGATGTAAAAACGCTTAAGCAAAATATAGCTACTGTATTGCTGTTGTGGGTCTTCCGGGCTGTGTTTGCCGTGCTCTGGAAGTTGTGGTTCCGGCCGTGAAAGCCTTCAACAATACATTTGTTGTTTATTCGTTCAGTCGTTTCCGACTCTTCGTGACTTCATGGACCAGTCCACGCCAGAGCTTTCTGTCAGCCGTCACCATCCCCAGCTCCCCAATGGTTGAGTCCGTCACCTCCAGAATACCATCCATCCATCTTGCCCTTGGTCGGCCCCTCTTCCTTTGGCCTTCCACTTTCCCTAGCATCAGCTTCTTCTCCAGGGTATCCTGTCTTTTCATTATGTGGCCAAAGTACTTCAGTTTTGCCTTTAATATCATTCCCTCAAGTGAGCAGTCTGGCTTTATTTCCTGGAGTATGGACTGGTTTGATCTTTTTGCAGTCCAAGCCACTCTCAGAATTTTCCTCCAACACCACAGTTCAAAAGCATCTATCTTCCTTCGCTCAGCCTTCCTTATGGTCCAGCTCTCGCAGCCATAGGTTTTTGTTGTTTATTCGTTCAGTCGTTTCCGACTCTTCGTGACCTCATGGACCAGTCCACGCCAGAGCTTTCTGTCGGCCGTCACCATCCCCAGCTCCACCATGGTCGAGTCTGTCACCTCCAGAATATCATCCATCCATCTTGCCCTTGGTCGGCCCCTCTTCCTTTGGCCTTCCACTTTTCCTAGCATCAGCTTCTTCTCCAGGGTATCCTGTCTTCTCATGATGTGGCCAAAGTACTTCAGTTTTGCCTTTAATATCATTCCCTCAAGTGAGCAGTCTGGCTTTATTTCCTGGAGTATGGACTGGTTTGATCTTCTTGCAGTCCAAGGCACTCTCAGAATTTTCCTCCAACACCACAGTTCAAAAGCATCTATCTTCCTTCGCTCAGCCTTCCTTATGGTCCAGCTCTCACAGCCATAGGTTACTACAGGGAATACCATTGCTTTAACCGACTGTATAGAGGTCCGCCACCTTTGGCTGCAAAGGATGTAGTCTATCTGATTTCGGTGTCGACCATCTGGTGAAGTCCATGTATAAAGTCGTCTTTTAGGTTGTTGGAAGAGAGTGTTTGTTATGCACAGTGAGTTGTCTTGGCAAAATTCTATCAGCCTATGTCCTGCTTCATTTTGTTTTCCCAGACCATGCTTGCCTGTAATTCCAGGTGTCATCTGACTACCCACCTTAGCATTCCAGTCTCCTGTAATGAAAATAACATCTCTTTTTGGTGTATTATCTAGTAGGTGCTGCAGATCCTCATAGAACTGATCTACTTCTGCTTCTTCAGCATCTGTGGTTGGGGAGTATATTTGGATCACTGTGATGTTAAATGGCTTACCCTGAATTCGAATTGAGATCATTCTATCGTTTTTTGGATTGTATCCAAGCACTGCTTTAGCCACTTTATTATTAATTATGAAGGCTACTCCATTTCTTCTGTGGTCCTCTTGTCCACAGTAGTAGATTTGGTGGTCATCTGATGTGAAGTGGCCCATCCCAGTCCATTTCAGTTCACTGACACCTAAAATGTCTATATTTAATCTTGACATCTCACCAATAACCACATCCAATTTGCCCTGGCTCATAGATCTTACATTCCAGGTTCCTATGGTGTGTTGATCTTTAGAACATCGGATTCGTCGTTCACCACCAGCACCGTCGGCCGCTAGCCGTCCTTTCGGCTTTGAGCTAGCTGCGTCATCACATCTGGGGCTAGTTGAACGTATCCTCTGTTCCTCCCCAGTAGCATTTTGACCATCTTCCGACCTGGGAGTCCCATCTTCCGATGGTATACCGACATATCTTTGGTTGTACTGATCCATTTAGTTTTCATGGCAAGAATACTGGGGTGGGTTGCCATTACCTTCCCCAGGGATCGTATTTAGTCTGACCTCTCTGCCACGACCTTCCCGTCTTGGGTGTCCCTTCACGGTTTAGCTCATGGTTTCATTGAGGTGCTCAAGCTCCAGCACCACGACAAGGTAACGATCTCCTTTGCTGGAGAGCCATAGGTTACTACAGGGAATACCATTGCTTTAACTATGCGGACCTTTGTTGTCAGTGTGATGTCTCTGCTCTTAACTATTTTATCAAGATTTGCCATTGCTCTCCTCCCAAGAAGTAGACGTCTTCTGATTTCCTGGCTGCAGTCAGCATCTGCAGTAATCTTTGCGCCTAGAAATACAAAGTCTGTCACTGCCTCCACGTTTTCTCCCTCTATTTGCCAGTCATCAATCAAGCTCGTTGCCATAATCTTGGTTTTTTTGAGGTTTAACTGCAACCCAGCTTTTGCACTTTCTTCTTTCACCTTCCTCATAAGGCTCCTCAACTCCTCCTCGCTTTCAGCCATCAAAGTGGTATCATCTGCATATCTGAGATTGTTAATGTTTCTTCCTGCGATTTTAACTCCAGCCTTGGATTCCTCAAGCCCAGCATGTCGCATGATGTGTTCTGCGTACAGGTTGAATAGGTAGGGTGAGAGTATACAACCCTGCTGTACTCCTTTCCCAATCTTAAACCAGTCCGTTGTTCCGTGATCTGTTCTTACCGTTGCTACTTGGTCGTTATACAGATTCCTCAGGAGGCAGACAAGATGACTTGGTATCCCCATACCACCAAGAACTTGCCACAATTTGTTATGATCCACACAGTCAAAGGCTTTAGAATAGTCAATAAAACAGAAATAGATGTTTTTCTGAAATTTCCTGGCTTTCTCCATTATCCAGCGGATATTGGCAATTTGGTCTCTAGTTCCTCTGCCTTTTCTAAACCCAGCTTGTACATCTGGCAATTCTCACTCCATGAATTGCTGGAGTCTACCTTGCAAGATCTTGAGCATTACCTTACTGGCATGTGAAATAAGTGCCACTGTTCGATAGTTTGAACATTCTTTAGTGCTTCCCTTTTTTGGTATGGGGATATAAGTTGATTTTTTCCAATCTGATGGCCATTCTTGTGTTTTCCAAATTTGCTGGCATATGGCATGCATCACCTTGACAGCATCATCTTGCAAGATTTTAAACAGTTCAGCTGGGATACCGTCGTCTCCTGCTGCCTTGTTATTAGCAATGCTTCTTAAGGCCCATTCAACCTCACTCTTCAGGATGTCTGGCTCTAACTCACTGACCACACCGTCAAAGCTATCTCCAATATTATTATCCTTCCTATACAGATCTTCCGTATATTCTTGCCACCTTTTCTTGATCTCTTCTGCTTCTGTTAGGTCCTTAACATCTTTGTTTTTGATCATACCCATTTTTGCCTGGAATTTTCCTCCGATGTTTCTAATTTTCTGGAAGAGGTCTCTTGTCCTTCCTATTCTATTGTCTTCTTCCACTTCCGCACATTGCTTGTTTAAAAATAATTCCTTATCTCTTCTGGCTAACCTCTAGAATTTTGCATTTAATTGGGCATATCTCCCCCTATCACTGTTGCCTTTTGCTTTCCTTCTTTCTTGGGCTACTTCCAGTGTTTCAGCAGACAGCCATCTTGCCTTCTTGGTTTTCTTTTTCTTTTGGATGTTTTTTGTTGCCGCCTCCTGAACAATGTTGCGAACTTCTGTCCATAGTTCTTCTGGGACCCTATCTACTAAATCTAGTCCCTTAAATCTATTCTTCACCTCCACTGCATATTCCTTAGGAATATTAGTGAGCTCATATCTAACTGATCTGTGGGTCTTCCCTATTCTCTTTAGTCTGATTCTAAATTTTGCAATAAGAAGTTCGTGATCTGAACTACAGTCAGCTCCAGGTCTTGTTTTTACCGACCGTATAGAGGTCCGCCACCTTTGGCTGCAAAGGATGTAGTCTATCTGATTTCGGTGTCGACCATCTGGTGAAGTCCATGTATAAAGTCGTCTTTTAGGTTGTTGGAAGAGAGTGTTTGTTATGCACAGTGAGTTGTCTTGGCAAAATTCTATCAGCCTATGTCCTGCTTCATTTTGTTCTCCCAGACCATGCTTGCCTGTAATTCCAGGTGTCGTCTGACTACCCACCTTAGCATTCCAGTCTCCTGTAATGAAAATAACATCTCTTTTTGGTGTATTATCTAGTAGGTGCTGCAGATCCTCATAGAACTGATCTACTTCTGCTTCTTCAGCATCTGTGGTTGGGGCATATATTTGGATCACTGTGATGTTAAATGGCTTACCCTGAATTCGAATTGAGATCATTCTATCGTTTTTTGGATTGTATCCAAGCACTGCTTTAGCCACTTTATTATTAATTATGAAGGCTACTCCATTTCTTCTGTGGTCCTCTTGTCCACAGTAGTAGATCTGGTGGTCATCTGATGTGAAGTGGCCCATCCCAGTCCATTTCAGTTCACTGACACCTAAAATGTCTATATTTAATCTTGACATCTCACCAATAACCACATCCAATTTGCCCTGGCTCATAGATCTTACATTCCAGGTTCCTATGGTGTGTTGATCTTTAGAACATCGGATTCGTCGTTCACCACCAGCACCGTCGGCCGCTAGCCGTCCTTTCGGCTTTGAGCTAGCTGCGTCATCACATCTGGGGCTAGTTGAACGTATCCTCTGTTCCTCCCCAGTAGCATTTTGACCATCTTCTGACCTGGGAGTCCCATCTTCCGATGGTATACCGACATATCTTTGGTTGTACTGATCCATTTAGTTTTCATGGCAAGAATACTGGGGTGGGTTGCCATTACCTTCCCCAGGGATCGTATTTAGTCTGACCTCTCTGCCACGACCTTCCCGTCTTGGGTGTCCCTTCACGGTTTAGCTCATGGTTTCATTGAGGTGCTCAAGCTCCAGCACCACGACAAGGTAACGATCTCCTTTGCTGGAGCAACAACAATACATAGCTACTGTATATTGTGCTATTTGTTAGACGACTAACAAAGTTTTGCTTGTGTACTCTCTTGTCATTTAGTGTGGATTACTCACACATTCTTCACCCTTTAGAGGTTATTATCTCACTGAAAGATGTATAGACGTGTTTTCTGCATAAACTCCCAACCATTGACCAAGGCTATATCACAAGCAATCTAAAGATGCCCGTTCTGGCCATTCACAAGCCACGGGGCACAGTAAGGGGGAAGGTCTGGTTACATGTTTCTCAAAGAGTAGCAAAGAAAGACTGATTGAGTATAAATGGGATAAAACACAGCTTTCCTTGTTAATTTTAGGAAGTGAAGCAGAATTAATATTATCTATGGATTATTTCTGTAAATTTCAGCGTTAGGGCTCAAAGGTAACTATGGTCAGAAAACCTGCTACCAGAAACCTTCTGCTTGTGGATTAACTGTAAGTGAGACAAAACATGCCTTTCCTGGTTTATTGCAACAGTAACCCAAAGTTATACTCATCTCTGGATTATAGCTTTAATCCTGAGACTAAGTGGAGGACTTCCAGAAATAGTGATTTCTATCATCATCCCACAATTGCCATAGTAATATGAACCCTTTCTTTGTTAGTGATATCTCATCACAATGATGGCCAGATGACACTTGAAACTGCTAGTGAGAAAACATTCATTAGAGTTTCAAAATTATCTCTATGACTATCAGATGGCAAATTGAGATAACAATTTGGACTGACTGATTGAAGGAGTTTGTCCTGTGGAGACCTGATATGATCACTACCCATAATTCCTAAGTATAAAATCTTAATTAAAGTAATAAATGTAAATAATTGTTATAACACAAGAATGTAAGCAAGTTTGAGAAACTGAGTCAATCAATATCACCATTCAGAAATTTGCTTTCTAAAACATAGGAACTGAATTGAAATGTAAAACTTCAACAAATGGAAACTGTTATCATAATCTGGAGTCCTACCAACATTCCTGATAATCCTTAGATCTTTCTCCTCTAGGACCACAGCATCATGGAAAAGTTAGATTCAGCCTAAGACTTGGCCCACTCATTTGGGTTCTTGAAACACTACCTCAGCTTGACTTGTCTGTACATCTTGTGGTGCTGCAGTCTACATGGAGACAAAACATTACCCTTTGTGATGTCATGCTGATGCTGTCTGCCTGAGGATGAAAGATATCTATTGATACTTCTCATGTCAATTGCCAGGAGAGAAAATGTAGCCATGGTACCCTCAGGTTAATGCTACATAACTGAAGGGAAAAAGCCAGTATCATATTGCTTACAATTAAACTGACAGATTTATGATGATTGATTGATGAAGAAAAAAAGAAGGAAATTGATTAATGAGCATACCTTAAAATCAGGATGAAAAAAATATGCCTCTTACATAGACTAAATATTTATACAGTCCCAATATCTTGGATAAAAATAATCTGCACAGCTTTTCATGGGGTGACTCAGAAATCATATAAGTTGGGTGATATCTATCAGTATGCTTTAATGTGAATTTCTGCACTGAGCAGGACTCAATAGCCTAAATCTATGGTTTTATGATTGTGTGGATATATCATGGGGCAAAGCATATGTATGAATAAAAAAAATCTCTTGAATTTCTTAGAGTATCCAAGGGGTAGCCAGTTTGTTTGTCAAAAAAAATCAGAACTTGAGACTCACAGTAGTTTGCAGTAATAAAATATTAAACACTCCGATACAAGGAAACCTAGAAGCAAAATAGCAAATAACAATAAAATCAGATAAATATGATCAGTGTACTAAAAGATGCCAGGTTGGTGCCAATCAGACCTCCATGTGGAGGCTATTCTACAAGGGGGTAGCCACCACAGAAAAACACTACCTTTAATCCTCCACAGTTCTCACCTCTCACAGATGGGGACACTCAACAACCTCATTCAGGACAAGTGTACTAAACAGATGACTAAACAGACTAAATGTGGAGAGATTGTTATTTAGATATCTAGGAGCCAAGCCATATAGGCCCTTAATATTTAAAACCAGCACTTTGATTTGTATCCATAAACCTATCAGAAATCAGCTCAGCATACGATAGGTATTACATGGCTATAATCACTCTCAACTGCCTTCTTAACCAACTGCAGTTTCCAAGTAATCTTCAAAGTTGACAGCTACATGTGCTGTATTTTGTAAAGGCCTTGAAGACTTGGTCCTACCTTAGGCAGTCGGCACCCAGTCAGGTGGTCTTCTGAACCTGTCCAGGTTGTTTGTTTTTATTGTTGAATTGCTTCTGGTATAAGAGGGAGATGGGCGGTCATAGAAATTTAATAAATAAATAAATAAATAAATAAATAAATAAATAAATTGTTTTATTTTTTCCCATATTTTTGAAAGTTTATTAACTGTACACTACCCTGAGTCATATGTTGAGAAGACAATTACTGTATATAAATTGACCATAAATGAATAAAATATGTAGGGTAAGTGCAGCATGTGGGCAGCTGCCTTCTTCAGCAGCTGCAGTTTTCAAGTATTCTTCAAAGGTATGCCTATATATAGTACATTTCAGTAGTATATCCTGGTGGTGATGAGCACATGAATTGTCAGGTTCTCCTGCTCCAGATAAGGTTGCAAGTGGTACAACAGTCAAAACTGGGCTGATTCTTTGGCCATGGCCTCCATCTGTTCTTCTGACAAGAACTGTGAATCTAGGAGAATACCCAAGTTGTGTTCTTTCAGAGAAGTATGAGAGAAAATCATTCATTCATTTAATACAATTTAGAGACAAGACTCCAAATGACTCTGAGTGGCTTACATTTAAAAGAACAATAAAAAGAAGGAAGGAAGGAAGGAAGGAAGGAAGGAAGGGAGGGAGGGAGGGAGGGAGGGAGGGAGGGAGGGAGGGGATCATAAGCATCCAGAAGGCAAACTCTCTATAACAGGGCTTTCCAAAGTGCCGCTGCTGGCGACACACCCGGCGGCGCCGGCGGCAGCGACACACGCGGGGGGAGGCGTGCGGCGGTGCGCGCGCACACGGCGGCGGCGCGGGGGTGCACGGCGGCGCGGGGGGCGTGCGGCGGCGCGCGTGCACGCCGGTGGCGCAGGAGGGCCGTGCGGCAGCGTGGGGGGCGTGCGGCGGCGCACGCGTGCATTTCAGCCACCGTGCACGCGCGCGCCGCTGCTTCCGGGTGGTGTGGCGACACACCACGCTGTGTGTGGCGACACACTTTTGTGACGCGGCACACAGTTTGGAAAGCTCTGCTCTATAACGACAAAACATTCTATAGGGGCTCAACTGCCTCTCTTCCCAAAGGCCTGGGAGAACAGTCACATTTTCAATAACTTTCTGAACATCATCAAGATTGGAGCTGTATGGATTTCTGGGGGGAAGCCATTCCAGAAGGCAGGAGCTGCAACATAGAAGGCACACTTCTTAGGTCCCAATAGATGACATTGTTTTATCTAAGGGAACTGAAGTACATTCACTGTGTCTGATGTCAGCAGAAACAATTGGAGACAGGCAATCCTATAAATAGCCAGGCCCTATGCCATGAAGGGCTTCATTGGTGATAACCAGAACCTTGAATTACACATGGAAGCCGACTAGTAACTAGTGCAGCTCATATACAGTGACATCACATAGACATTTTGTGGCATGCCCATCACTACCTGCACTGCCATATTCTGGACCAGATGTAGCTTCTGAGACTCCTTCAAGGGCAGCTTCATATACAGCATAATGCAGTAGTCCACTCATTAGATGACTAGGGCATGCGTGACTGTCTGAAGGGCCTCCTGATCCAGGAACAGGCAAAACTGGTGCACTAGAGGCCCTCTTGGCCATTGCTGCCATCTACTCTTTGAGCAGGATCTATGAGTTCAAGACAACCACCAGATTGTGCACCAGTCTAAGTACAACCCCATCCAAGTCTAAAGATGGAAAGTCCCCAGAACCAGAGGGCCCACATGTCCACAGACATACTCTTTCAGCAAGATTGGGTATGTGCTAATGATTTAGGGATTTTTAACTGCAGCATAATTTGCCATCTATGGTGAATAAAAGGTAAAGGTTCCCCCTGCACAGTTGTGCAGTCGTGTCCGACTCTAGGAGCCGGTGTTCATCTCCGTTTATTAGCCGAAGAGCCAGCGTTGTCCGAAGACGCTTCCACGGTCATGTGGCCGCATGACGCGTGTGGAACGCTGTTACCTACCCACCGAAGTGGTACCTATTCATCTACTTGCATTTGCATGCTTTCGAATTGCTAGATTGGCAAGAGCTGGAGCTAGTGCGGGAGCTCACTCCATCACGCAGGGCTAGGGATTCGAACCTCCGAACTTGCGATCTTCCGATCGACAAGCCTGGCGTCTTACCCGCTGAGCCACCACGCCCCTTGGTGAATATGGTGAATAGCAGCTTCTATGGTGAATAGCAGCTTCCATAAGGTGTGTGTGTTCACTTTGGTGCAGACTGATTCCACAGTGGTAAATGCTTCTTCAACACTAGCTACTTTTTCATCTATAATTTTTATTAAAGCTTTTAAACAAGAAGATAAAAACTAACACAAACCAATATAAAGTAAGAAAGAAAAAGAAAGAAGAAAGAAAGAAAAGAAAAAGCAGACAGTGCAAGAAAAGAAAAAAAGTTGAGGAAAAATAGAAAAGAAAGAAAAAAAATATAAAGAAGTGGCTTCCAATATTCTTCACAGCAGTTACAATATATTTAACCTATCTCTCTAATGGTACATCATATTACTCTTCTTTCGATAATCTATCCTGTCTAATCATCAAAAGCATAAATCACAAGTTCAGTTTTTTTTTCATTTTTACACAAAAAGTCCATAAGAGGCTTCCAATCACCAATAAATGTAGTGTCTTTTCTCTAATCAATGAAGTCAATTTATCCATTTCAGCAAAATCTGTCAACTTCACCAATCATTCCTCCATAGTGGGTATTGTTGAATCTTTCCATCTCTGTACATATAGTAATCTCGCCACAGTAATCATATATTGAAACAATCTTCCATGGCTTTATCTTAACTGTTTGTCCATTAATCCTAAAAGGAAAAGTTCGGGCTTCAACTGAATATTGATCTTTAAAATCCTCTTTATCAAAGTATGTGTTTGTATCCAAATTTTTAAAGCTTTTTTACATGTCTACCAAGCATGATAAAACATCCCTTCATGCAGTTCACATTTCCAACATACATTTTAAATGCCTTCATACATTCTAGATAATTTCTCTGGCATCATGTACCACCGATACATCATTTTATAAAAATTCTCTTTGAGATTATAACACAATGTAAATTTCAACCCTTTTAACCACATATTTTCCCATTGATCCATCTGTATATTATAACCAAAGTTATTAGCCCACTTTATCATACATTCTTTAACTTGTTCTTCCTCTGTTTCAAATTTCAACAAAAGTTTATACATGTTAGCAATTACATGCTCATCATCAGTACACAATTGTATTTCAAATTCTGACCTACTTTACTCCGCTTCAGCACTAGCTACTAATGCCTTGTTCTATTGGGTTTTATTCTTTTAGGGCTTGAGAAATAGACACAATGAATCCTGGGTGGAGAGGAGCAATAAATAATGAATAGATTGTTGTGCTATCTGCAATGCCTTGACAAAATACATCCCTAGGCCAGTCTTGACATATTGACTGCATGCAGTTGGTGGCCTGCATTTGCTTACAGACAGCTACCCTGGGTGAAGCAGCTATTAGCCAACAAAAACCGACCACACCAGGGTGATCCACACACACTAAAGAAATCCTATTTTCTCATCCACAACATCACAGGAGCAAATATTTGTTCCTATAGAATATGCTATCATCTGTTACCCTGACCCCAAAACATTTTACATGGGATAAACCAGTCCACCTCTACACAAAATCTGACACCAGTAATGGATATTTCCCAGAGATACTGACCCTGACTTCAAGATTGCTATCCTTAAGAAAGGAAATTAGAGAAAAAAATAGATTTCATGACCAAATATTTGAGCAAGAGACTTAAAACTATCTTCCATTGATTAAACAGACAACCACGTTTCTTATCCCAACACTGTATATAGTGTCATCAGCTTATTAAGGTGAAAATGTGGATATCACACCTAATTGCTCCTTTGCGTAAGGTTACTACTGGTAATTCCAATGTTCCAATGGATGCTATTGAATTCTTGTTCAGTCATGAAAAAGATGTCTTATCAGTGGGTTACTATCAGTTTATACTTGGTAAGCTCAATTGGCAATCATCTTGTTTCCTTCTAGACCATAGCTTTCCAAAGTGTGTGTCGCGACACACAATTTGTCGCTTGTGGTGTCTTGGTGTGTCGCGCTAAAACCCGGAAGTGCTGATGGGGGGAACTGGAAGAAGCAGCACCCCTGCCAATCACTGCTGCCACTGCCGCTGCTACATGTAAAACTTCAGCAAGTGGAAACTGTTATCATAATCTAGAGTCCTACCAACATTCCTGATAATCCTTAGGTCTGTCTCCTCTAGGACCACAGCATCATGGAAAAGTTAGATTCAGCCTAAGACTTGGCCCACTCATTTGGGTTCCTGAAATGCTACCTCAGCTTGACTTGTCTCTACATCTTGTGTTGATGCAGTCTACATGGTGACAAAACATTACCTTTTGTGATGTCATGCTGATGCTGTCTGCCTGAGGATGAGAAATATCTATTGATACTTCTCATGTCAATTTCCAGGAGAGAAAATGAAGTCATGGTATCCTCAGGTTGATAACTGAAGGAAACAGGCCAGTATCATATTGCTTACAATTAAACTGACAGATTTATGATGATTGATTGATGAAGAAAAAAAAGAAGGAAATTGATTAATGAGGATACCTTAAAATCTGGTGAAAAACTATGCCTCTTACACAGACTAACTTTTTATACAGTCCCAAAATTTTGGATAAAAATAATCTGCACAGCTTTTCAGGGGCTGACTCAGAAATCATATGAGTTGGGTGTTATCTATCAGATATCACAACACAAATGGAATCAGTGAGAAATCATTTATTTTGATCATAAGCTGGTGGTCTGTCTTGGTGATAATACATAGTTGTCATGGCACATCTGACCCTGATGTGTGGGGCTGTAACCAGGTTTTCACAGACTTCGGAAAGGCCAAAAGAAGAAGAGCATAGCCCCATCTGGTGGGATGGGCAGAAACTATTGGGGAGATGTGGTCCCACAAGTAACCTAGTCCTATGCCCTGTTGGGTTCTGAAGGTGACAAACAGCACCTTGAATTGCACCTTGAAGCCTACCAGGAAGAAGTGCAGTATTATTAATACAGTAATTATTAATAATATTGTATTATTGTTCCAAGCAAATTGTGCTGTAAGGTATTCAAATGGCAAGATGAGTGGGTGTGTGGGGCTGACCAGAGGCAAATATATATATAGTTAGCAACAACTGTAAATCCTTGCTTGCAATTGTGCATAATAAAGTTTACTGCAAATGAAGTTCCATGCACTCACAGTATCATTCTTCATTTATAGCTGCTTCCCCTTTAACACTCAGGTTATTTTCTTCAGCATTTAGGAAAAGTAACACTTTCTTCTCACCTTCTTCACTGACACTTTCTGTTGTTCTACCTGCCCTTACAAACTTTGTTCTTGCATATGGTTGTTTTATGGGCTGCTTCCAAGATGCAGCACTTCTAACAAACTCAACTACTGTACATCTCCTTTTTCCCCTCAAGATAAACAGCCTGTGTCCACTGCACTATAATATTCTCTGGAATGGTGCAGTAATCCACAGTGATAACAAGGAAGATCTCGCTGTGTCTGACTTGAATCCTAGAATACCTTTGACTGCATTTTGCTGACCTTTTCACCATCTTTTAATTAATGGGTTAATGGAAGGTGAATAGCAGTGCTACTCATTGCCGCCATGGGCAGCTTTCTTCTTTCATACAATCTGGCCATGGCAACTGCCTTACCCCATGTCAGGTCTTCTTGCTGCAGTCATTTATCGTGCAATGCTTGTGAATGCATTTTTCCATCGTATCTGCTTGCTTCTAAAGTTTAGGAAGTCAAGGAACACATCAATAAAACAATAATTGGTATTTATTGGTTCTTAATTATAGTTCCATATTTATATGCCCAGAATGCATTCCCAGAGTCCAGCAGTGAAAGTATAGCATATACTAGCACCTCACCATAGCATATGGATATATAATCTCTTCTAATCCAAATTTCAATCAATTCTCTATAGAAAACAGGATGCGAGAAACATACTGTAATTTAACTATCCATCTTAGTACCATGTTTCATGTTAATAAAACACAATATGGTATATAATGACAAATATAGTTCTGCACATGTAACAAAACACAATTTAGAGTAAAACACATTAACAAGCAAGTTATACAGAGAAAACCCAAATTAGAACCCTCATCTATTACAAGTCTTCATTATGCTTAATTTTATAACAAGATTTTTAGACATTTTGTATAGTTTTAAAAATTTTATTTGTTGTAACCCGCCCAGAGTCCCTTGTATGGGAGATGGGCGTGGGATAAATTGAACAAATGAAAGAAAGAAAGAAAGAAAGAAAGAAAGAAAGAAAGAAAGAAAGAAAGAAAGAAAGAAAGAAAGAAAGATGGAGGAATAAATTAAGGCAGCTTTGCATTATTCTTGCTAAGATGCTCCCAACCAAGGAATTTCCAAAAGGCAGCTTTGACATCTTTGTTCCTCATGCTGTAGATTATTGGATTCATTAGTGAAGGGACCAAAGTATACAGCACAGTAAACATTTCATCCAACCTAGATGGAGAATTATTGGGTAGTATCAGGTGAGCCAAGAGGCTGCTGCCAATGAATACAGAAACAACGATGAGGTGGGGGATGCAAGTGGAAAAGGCCTTTTCCCTTCTCTCCACTGAGGGCATTCTCAGCACAGTGGAAAAGATCCGCACATAGCTCAAGATAATGAATGAGAGGCAGCCAACTCCTAAGCATGAACTAAAGACAAGAATCCAAGTTTCACTGAGATAAGAATCAGAACAAAAGAGCTTGATTAATTGTGGAACTTCACAGAAGAACTGATTGATGATGTTGGAGCAGAAAGGCATTGAAAAAATACTCCCTGTGTGTAGAGCAGCATGCAGAAATCCAGCCACCCATGCCCCGCCAGCCATTTGGACGCAAGTGGACCACTTCATTATGGATGCAAAGTGCAGTGGGTGACAGATGGCAACATATCTGTCATAAGACATGACAGTGAGAAGGGACAAATTTGACGACAGGAAAGAAACATAGAAAAACAATTGTGTCGCACATTCAGAATACGAAATCCATTTGGAGTTCATCAGGGCATTAACTATAGATTTGGGTATAATTGCAGTGGTGATGGCAAGGTCACCAATAGATAAATTGATGAGAAAAAAATACATTGGGGTATGCAGATATCTATTGATTGCTACTAAAACAATAATCAGAAGATTTCCCACCAGGACAAAAAGATACATTATCAAGAAGACTGTGATGTGTAAAATTTGGACCTCTTGATTTCCAGTAAATCCCAAAAGCACAAAACCTGTTACGCTTGTTCTATTAGACATGGCATTATGATGTCTCCTGTAGGAAGATGAAATGTAAATTATACATAGATTTATGTCACACTGAGAAGTTATTTTTCTTCCTAAAAGTGCCACTGTCTTATACTGCAGCAGTTATAACAGTTTTTCATGGTCTCTTTACTTCTTTCTGATATGATATATTATTTGAGAAGATATAGCTTTAAGAAGTAGCTTTATTTATTTATTTATTTATTTATTTATTTATTTATTTATCTATTTATTTATTTATTTATTGCATTTTTCCACCTCCCATCTCAACAATGACTCTGGGCGGTTTACAAGCGAATTTAAAACAGTAAAAAAGTAAGTATCAATTAAAAGAGATACATTATAATACACACACACAAACACACACACACACACACAAATCTAAAACCCAAGACGGTGAGATCGCAATCTTGATAAAATTCCCTGGGCTGCATCAAGGTGCCAGCCATCCCTATGACAAGCTATCCCCCCTGAATATTATACTGAAATTAATATAATTTTTATAATTATACAACATGCACCAACACTAACCTTGCGTTTTTTCCCCTCTACTATGTGTGAGAACTTTCTTTTTTCATTGATCTCCCAAATTTTGATCTCATCTCCTGTCTTACCTTTCCTAAGGTGGATTCTACCTGAGTGCGGACCATGTAAATGTTATTCTATGTCCGGTGTCAGTCACAGCAAGGGCCCCCTTCACAAGAATTTTAACAATGCAACTTGACCAATCCTCTCATCTCCCTGGGAAACAAACTATTTTTCTTGGGACCTAGTGATCACTGCCACCTTGTTAACTGGCAAAAGAAATAGCCCAACGGCAGTAAAGATTAAAAATAGTTGAGATGCAGGATCTCAAATGCACTTTTAAAGTCATATTTTTTAAACTGTCCATTAGTAAGTATCAAGAAAGAGATGCTGCTGGAAAAAAAGATACTTTTAAAAATATTCAAAGCAGTACAATGAAGAAGTAGTAGGAAATTTTAAAAGGAAAAATAAGATTTGAGGCTGTAGATTGGTGTATAGTTTTTATTTTTTTCCCTAAACTGAATCAAATTGATGCACAGCAAATGGCAGGCAAATTTCTACTTTTCTTGCATGCTCCATGTTTCCTTCCAAGCTTCCCTTCCGCTTTTACTCAACAAACTATAAGGAAGACATTACCTCATGTCTTCCTTTCTTTTCTTCTTTTCACACTTCGTATTTCTTTCTTATCAAACACATCTCCTCCTCTTCTTGTTGCAGGTTCAGACTTCACACTTGTGACTCCATAGCTGTACATTTAGGAACCCTGGTTTTGAGCAACAATGAATGATGGAGACATATGATGGCTACCTGGCTGACCTTGGTGTCCAGAGATTTTCTTTCATTTCCCCAAGTAGCTCAGCACTAATAGACCACAGTTAAAACCCAAAGGAAGGGAAAGGGTTGCATTTTCTAATTGTAACACACCATCTTCAGAATCTGAATTACCTTTCATGTCTACATCAGAGTTGGTCTAATTGGAATGACACCTAAGCCTAAATAAATAAAGATAGACAGACAGACAGAGCTTCCACAACTGTTCAAAATCACTTCCACGGGGAATAATAAGGCAGTGCTAAAGATATCTATGCACAAGCGAACAATGGCACAATAGCAGTTTTGATAGCGTCTGATGAAATTCTTCAAGTATATTGCCCAAAATATTGGGTTTCCTTTAATTGTTAGGAAAATGTCATAGATGCACAAAACCTCACTGACTCTGGGCTTCATCCAGGATTGAGCATACCTCTATATTTCCAACGTCCATCACAGTTTTATGAGACAACAGCCCTAAAATGAGGCTCTCATTGTAAGGCACTCCATCCGATATCTGTAATCTCCCTACTCTAGAGTAACTCACAGACGCCGGAGTTCTTAGAAGTAGGAGAGTTTATTACAGGATACAGAAGCTAGCACGAACAAAGACTTGAATGAGTGAAACAGGTACAGTGGTTACATTTAAGCATTCCCTCCCCCCAAGGTTCTTTGTTTGGGGACACGTGTAATCGTGTCTTCCAAGACGCGTCGTCATCCGTTGGCGAGGATGTGTATTTGCGGTCATCAGCCATGTGCGAACTGGTCTACTCGGCCGGCGTCAGTGACATGTCAGTTTCAGCTCCCCGGAGTGCGCATATCCGTCTAGCGCTTTGGCAGAGATCTGCCGATCTCTGACATGCTCCCGGCCCAAGATGCTCCCCCCCCCTCCTGTGGTACGAGTTTCGGTACTCCCCTTATTACTAAACATTTTCAAAACAGTTCCTGTAAGGAGAGAGCAGACATTAATTTAGTATCTTGTCTAGTCCAAGTGTTTGCGTCAATGCAGTTTGTCCGGGAATTCCCTGTGAAAAGCTTTCACGAGTTTGGGAGCCCGTGTGTGTTTTGCACTGACCCATTCCTTGTCTCCGATTGGTAGGTGTTGCCACTTCACTAGGTACTGTAACTGCCCCTTATGTCTTCTGGAATCCAGAATTCTATCAATCTCGAAATGTGGTTCGCCCTCCACCAACAGTGGGGGGGGGTTCCACTGGTTCAGGGTGCCAGTGTTGTGAGCTGTGGTATTGTTTCAACAAACTGATGTGAAACACAGGATGCACCTTTCTTAGCGCTTTTGGCAATTGTAATTTTGCCGCTACTGGGTTGATGACCTCAATGATTGGGAATGGGCCTATGAATTTTGGTGCCAATTTCCGTGATGGTTGTGTTTCCCGCAGATTTTTCGTTGACAAGTACACCTTGTCTCCTACTCTTAAGTCCCATTCTTCCCCCCTCTTGCGATCGGCATATTTTTTGTAGCTAGCTTTGGCCTCCTGCAATGTTTGTACCATGACTGGCCAATTGCTGCTTACTTTTCCTATCCATTCGTCCGCTTTTAGAGGTTGTGGCAGTTCTGTGTTGTGTGACATGGCCAATTCGGGGATAGTTATAAAGTCCTGCCCTGTAGCGACTTTGAATGGCAAAAACCCCGTGCTTTGGTGTATCGCGTTATTATAAGCAACCTCTGCGAACGGCAACAGTTCCGCCCAATCGTTCTGTTGGTAGTTAGTGTAACATCTAAGGTACTGCTCCAGTGTAGTGTTCAAACGTTCGCTTGCACCATCCGTGCACGGATGGAACGCACTACTGAGCCCCTGTGCCGCTCCAATTAACTTCAAAAAAGCCCGCCAAAAGTTGGAAGTAAACGTGCTGCCGCGATCGCTGATTATGCGTTCTGGCGTTCCGTGGGCTCTATAGATGTGTTGTATGAACAGTCTAGCTAGTTTTTGGGCATTCGGTATTCCTTTGCATGCAATGAAGTGTGCCTGCTTGGAGAATAAATCCGTGACTACCCAAATTGCCGTGTTCTTTTTACTCACCGGCAAATCTACTATGAAGTCCATGGCGATTTGCTTCCATGGTTGTGAGGGGTTTGCTACTTCCTGCAGCTTCCCTGTGGGTTTCCCTATTTTCCTTTTGGCCATTGCGCACACTGGGCATGAACGCACATAGTCTTTAACGTCAATGCGCAAGGATGGCCACCAGAATTTGCGTCGGATTAAGTGTAGTGTTTTTACAAAACCAAAATGCCCTGCCGTTTTGTGATCATGATGCATGGTCAAGACCTTTTGCCTTAAGGGCTCGGGGACGTAGGCTTTGTTGTCCTTCCACCCCACTCCATCCTTCTCCACTAGGTTTTGTTTGTTCTCCCCCCACCAGGTGTCCGTTACTGTTGCCGCCCGCAGTTCGGCTGTCCACGGGTCGCTTTCAGCCGCGCGCTTCACGCTGCTGCGGGTGATTGCCATGTTGCCTTCCCCCCTCCCTTCTGTTATTGTTGAGCTCTGTGCCTCTACTGGTTGGGAGGGGATGAGGGATTCAATGACCTCCTCCATTTTGCTCTCATGTTGCGGCAAGCGTGATAATGCATCTGCCAAGTAGTTTTTCCCCCCAGGAAAATATTTCAACGTGAAGTTGAATCTGCTAAAGAATTCTGCCCACCTGAGGTGCTTAGGGTTCAACTTCCTGGGTGATTTGAGAGCTTCCAAATTTTTATGGTCCGTCCACACTTGGAACGGCTCTGCTGTGCCTTCTAAGAGATGTCGCCACGTGCTTAAGGCATGTTTGACAGCGAAAGCCTCTTTTTCCCAAATATGCCATCTTTTCTCCGTCAGGTTAAATTTTCGGGAAATGTAAGCGCATGGTCTTAGTTTCCCCGTGTCATCTGCCTGCAAGAGTATGGCCCCCACTGCGCTAATTGATGCATCTGTGTGTATCACAAATGGTTTATCAGCTTCTGGGTGCTTGAGTATGGGTTCTCTTGTGAACATTTCTTTTAGGCTATCAAACGCTGCCTGGCATTCCTGTGTCCATACGAGTTTCGTGCTCGGTGATGGGGCTTTCGCGTTTGCTCCCTTGCCTTTTGTCTTTAATAGGTCAGTCAGGGGCAGTGCGATTTGCGCGAAATTCTGAATAAATTGCCTATAGAACCCCGCAAAACTGAGGAACGCTTGCAGCTGTCTGCTCGTACGGGGGGGCTGCCAGTCTAGAACCGCTTTGACTTTTTCGGGGTCCATCTCGATGCCCTCATGTGAAATGCGATACCCCAAGAAATCTAACTGTTCCCTGTGAAATTCACATTTCTCGAGTTTTACATAAAGCTTTGCCTCTAGTAGCTTCTCAAGTACCCTCTTAACTAAATCCATGTGTTCTTCCAAATTCTCAGAAAATATTAATATATCGTCCAAATATACAATTACCCCTTTATACAGAAATTCATACAATACTTCATTAATAAACCTCATGAAAATTCCCGGTCCCCCCGCAATCCCAAACGGGAGCACCCTATATTGGAACGATCCTAATGGGCAATTGAATGCTGTTTTCCATTCGTCCCCCTCCCTTATTCGAACCCGATAGTAGGCTTCTCTGACATCTAGTTTTGTAAAGATTTTCCCTTTTGATAACTGGGCTAACATGTCTTTTAGCAACGGTAGGGGGTATTGTCTGGTAACCGAAATTGCATTGAGCCCCCTGTATTCCGTGCAGAGCCGGAGTGATCCGTCCTTTTTCTTTCTGAACAGGACAGGGGCTGCGAGGGGGGAGTTGGCTGGCTCAATGAACCCCCTTGCCAAGTTCTTATCTATGAAGTTACGCAGCTCTTGTAATTCTTTTTGCGTCATAGCATACATCTTGGGCTTGGGGAAAGGTGCCCCAGGGATGAGGTCAATGGTTGCGTCTGACTGCCTATGGGGGGGTTCCTGCTCACATTCTCTTTTGTCAAATACCTCTGCTACTGAAAGGTATTTCTCCGGGATTGCGTTGGAGAGTGTGCTATCACCTTTATTCCGCTCCCCCTCGTCCCATTCCAACCCTGTTGCCCCCAACTCAACGCAGTCCGGTGGGCCGCCCTTGTCCAAGTCCTGATACTTCCCATCCGTAAATTCCAACTCCCCCGAAACCCAATCTACCTTGGGGTTCCTTGCACTCAACCATTTTAATCCTAACACAATGGGACGTGTTGCGATGGGAGCCACTAAGAATCGTAATGTCTCCACATGCGTTCCTAACGTCATTTGGAGTCCTTCAGTGTAAAATTCCACTGGCCCCCCTTTCAGTTCAGACCCATCTAATTGGCAAAATGTGATGGGGGTTTTAAGTTTACACAGGTCCAGACCCATCTTTTTGGCTACGTTCGGGTGCATCAAATTCCTCGAACATCCCGAATCTAACATGGCAACTCCCGCATACTGTTTCCGTCCCCTCAGCGTTTTTAACTGTACCTTCAGGTGCATTGTCGGATTGTTGCGACTACTTCCTTTGCGCCCCTTTGTGGAGGTCTGTCCTGTGGTGCTCATTAGAACAGACCCGGCTCATTTCCCGCCGTCTGGATTTCGAATTCGGAGTCCTCGCTATCTTCTTCTAGGTCCGGGTTCTGCCAATGGTGCACTGTTGCCGCCGCTGCTCCTTTTCCTTTAGTGTGTGTTGTCTTTGGGTTACTTTTGTCTGTTGCCTTTTTCCCCGGAGGTTGTTCCTTAGCGTTCATTCTCCCCTGGGGGCAAGCGCTAATTCGATGTCCCTCCTTCCCGCAGCGAAAGCATAGTCTCTCTTTAGTCCGGCGATCCTTCTCCTCCTCCCAACTCCGCTGTTTCGCATGCGTACGGGTTTGATTTGTGAAATTACCCTCGTTCCTCTGTCTAAATTGCAATTTTTTGATGCTTTGCAACTGTAACCTGTTGCTCTCGATTTTCCCGGCTAATTGGATCCACCCCTCTAGAGTTCCAGGGTCATCTCTGTCCAATGCCTTTTCCAATAGGTCCTGTTTTAGGCCATATTGAAAGTGTTCTATCTTTATTGATTCCGGCCATTCCGGCAGATAGGATAATAATCTTTTAAAGTCCATAGCATATTCAGCTACTGTCCTAGTTCCCTGCCTTAAGTTCCGGAGACGCGCCCTGGCTGAGACTTTGGTCAGCGTGTCTTCAAACCGTTTCCGGAGGGCATACATGAACTCTTGGAAGTCCAGTAGTTCCCTAGCCCTCCTGTCGTGAAGTGTTACTAGCCAGTCCCCTGCCTCACCTTCCAGAAAACTGGAGATGTATCTGATTTTGCTCTCTTCCGTTCGGAAGGTGTATTCGTATTCACTCATGAACCCTTGTACGTGAGTCAAGAAGCATGCTAAATTCTTGGGATTGCCGTTGAATTTCATTTTTAATTCACCTATTCCAAGTGGTGTATGTGCCCCCCCTGGGGTCATGAACTGGTAGTATGGCGGGGTCCTGGGTGCTCTGTTGCAGGCGTGAAATTCTTCCTCCTCCTCCTCCTCACTTTCGATGTCTGCCTCACCTTCAGGTAGCCCCAGTCTCTGTTCCCGCCCTCTGGGTTTATCTAAATTGTCCATTAATTTCTCAAAGGCAGCGCCCAATGAGTCCATTTTATTCATCAGCATTCCTATATTTAACTGCACATTGGACATCTGTTCCTCCAACCTTATGATGCGCTGGGTTGGGGTGACCTTCTTCTGGTTTCCTTTTGTCCCTTTCTGCGCTAGCCCTTCGCCTACAGCTATGGACCATCCCGCTAGCCTTGGTTCGGTGCTGCTTAGAGGAATGGGGGTTTTTGTTACCTCTATGTGGTTTTGCTTCTTCTGAGCTTTCTTGCCCTCCCGCTCACTGGCAACTCCCTCCATCGTCTGGGTGCTTGTTGAGCTGGGTCCGGCTTCTTCGCTCACTCCTGCCGCCTCTACCGATTCCATTTCTTGGTCTCTGCTGACTGCTTGCTGCTTGGGAGCGCTGGTCGCCGCCGTCGCTTTGCCTCCACGTGGTCTCCGCCGCCTCTTAGATGCTGGGGATCGCCGCCTCTCAGCTATTAAAAACGCCTTTGTGCTGCTGCTGCTGCGCCGCCAGCGGCCGGCTGTTAAGGCTTACCGCCTCTCCACTGCTTGGGGCCGCCGGTTTCCACTGCTGCTCCGCTATTAGGGCACTGGTTTCTCCTGCTACGCCGCCCCCGCCGGTTTTTGCTGCCGCTCTTCCGCCGCCGGTCAGCTGCTTGAGAACGCCGGTTTTTGCTGCCGCTCTACCGCCGCCGGTCAGCTGCTTGAGAAACGCCGGTTTTTGCTGCCGCTCTACCGCCGCCGGTCAGGTGCTTGGGAACGCCGGGTTTGCTGCCGCTCTTCCGCCGCCGGTCAGCTGCTTGAGAACGCCGGGTTTGCTGCCGCTCTACCGCTGCCGGTCAGCTGCTTGGGAACGCCGGGTTTGCTGCTGCTCTACCGCCGCCGGTCAGCTGCTTGGGAACGCCGGGTTTGCTGCTGCTCTACCGCCGCCGGTCAGCTGCTTGGGAACGCCGGGTTTGCTGCTGCTCTACCGCCGCCGGTCAGCTGCTTGGGAACGCCGGGTTTGCTGCTGCTCTACCGCCGCCGGTCAGCTGCTTGGGAATGCCGGGTTTGCTGCTGCTCTACCGCCGCCGGTCAGCTGCTTGCTGCTCCGCTGCTGGGGAAAGCCGTTTCTCTGAAACTTTTTCCCCCCGGGTCTCTGCCCAGTGTACATAAAAGCCGGTCTCTACCGTGAAGCTTCCCGGGAAAACCGGTTTGTTTTGCATTCAAGTCTTTATGTAAGGCACTCCATCCGATATCTGTAATCTCCCTACTCTAGAGTAACTCACAGACGCCGGAGTTCTTAGAAGTAGGAGAGTTTATTACAGGATACAGAAGCTAGCACGAACAAAGACTTGAATGAGTGAAACAGGTACAGTGGTTACATTTAAGCATTCCCTCCCCCCAAGGTTCTTTGTTTGGGTACACGTGTAATCGTGTCTTCCGAGACGCGTCGTCATCCATTGGCGAGGATGTGTATTTGCGGTCATCAGCCATGTGCGAACTGGTCTACTCGGCCGGCGTCAGTGACATGTCAGTTTCAGCTCCCCGGAGTGCGCATATCCGTCTAGCGCTTTGGCAGAGATCTGCCGATCTCTGACACTCATGTTGTCTGGTACTTTTCTAATGGATGCCTAATTTTGTCATCATTACTTTCATTAGGAAATCTTTACATTTTTTTTCTGCAGAACGATATGGATTTCTTAGGGGGAAAATGTGGCTAATAAATATAGTTGTAATAAACAGAAGACACAGGCAACCTGTTGTTGGTCTCAGCTTATTAAACTAGGAGGTGTTATGGAATTATTCCTTCATATTAAAATAGCATATAAATAAACTCTACAAATAGAAACTAGATATTTAGGATTATGATTCCTATTCTGAAAGTTTACCCAAAATTTATTGAGCCTGCAGTGCTGAAAAGTGCGTAAAATTTTATTGTAATTCAATGAATTCAGGCTTCTCTAGCTATTTTCTTCTGCTGACTGCCATCTTTAAAACTCCAAAATGGTTTCATGGTTAAGGCACCAGGCTAGGAACCAGTAGACTGTGAGTTCTAGTTCCGTCTTAGGCATGAAAGCCAGCTGGGTGACCTTGGGCCAGTCCCTCTCTCTCAGCCCAACTCATCTCGCAGGGTTGTTGTTGTGGGGAAAATATGAGAAGGAAGGACTATTAGGTATGTTCACTGCTTTGAGTTATTTATAAAAATAATAAAGGCAGGATAGAAAATTAAATAAATTAATTAATTAAAATGCCAGATGACATCATGACATAGGACTCATTCTGAAAGATACTTGACATACATACTGTATGGTGTTCCCTAGGTGAAAATTGTTTTATGACATGGGCTGGATGCACTAACGAGAATAAAAAGTGTATTCTGCAGATATCATATATGTTTGGAGAAACTTAACACTGCTCTTCTCCCCCATTTTATTTCTCTATGAGGAGTAGAATTTTCTTGGAATTCATTTATGCCAGTTGAAAGAGAAGGAGAAGGCATGAAAAGGAAACATACAGGAAACAAGAAAAAGCATATATAACTAGGTAAAATATGGCAAACTATTATATGTGTCTAAAAAGCAATGTCGATGTTAAACAGGAGTGGCAAGCACCAACCCACAGCACCCCACAAAGCAGGGGCCAAGGGTGGGACCTCTCACCCCCAATCATCATTGACTGGAAACGGCCCTGGAGGAAGGAGGTAAACCAGAACAACACATTGCCCTCCACCCCCAACCCCCGAAGCTGCTCCAGAAGGATACCATGGTCGATGGTATTGAAAGCCTCCAAGACGTCAAGTAGAGCCAGGATGATCACACACCCTCCAACCCACTCCTGCCAGAGATCATCGAAAAGCGCGACCAATGCTGTTTCCCTCCCTTATCCAGCCCTAAATCCTGACTGAAAGGGGTCCACAAAATCCATTTCACCCAGGATCCTCTGGAGCTGCAGCGTGACCACTTTTTCAACAACCTTCCCCCAAAAGGGGAGGTTGCAGACAGGACAAAAACTGTCCATCAGGGTTGGAACCAGCAATGGCTTCTTATGGAGCAGGTGAACCACAGCTACTTTAAAAGGCTGGGGCAGAACCCCCTCCTCCAGAGATGCATTAGTCACTGCCAGTACCCACCCACACGTCACCTCCAGGGAGGCTTTTACTAGCCAGGAGGGACATGGATCCAATACACAGGTGGCCGAGCTCACAATCCCTAGGATCCTGTCTACTTCCTCAGGAGGAACAGTGTCAAGGCACCTACCCCAGGCATCTCCACCAGACTATTATCCACGCTGGCATCCAACTGGGAATGAATCTCAGTGATATTATCTGTCAGAAAATCCACAAATTCCTCAGTGCGCCCCTGCAGGTACACCTCCAAATCCTCCTTACCGATAAGGAGAGATATGGTCCATGAGGTCATGAAGAGTCAGACATCACTAAATGACTGAACAACAAAAAAACCACTACCATAACAAAAACATGAAGTAAATCAGTAGTTAGATGTGACACCCACATTCTTGTGTTAATGAGGTGTGGTGAACATATGTAGTAGGATAAAAAATCTAGGTCTTTGTTTAATCACTTTGACTTGATAGCACGTAATCAATCTATCTCTCAATCAAAACTCACCCTTTGTGCCATGGCACATCTTGGTAATATATGCCATATTGGCACTCTCATTCAGGATCCAGTCCTAGATGAGATGAGCTTTAGAGAGCGACATGGCATTAAGCAGCAATAGCTGCACGCTCCGGCTACCTAAGGCTTGATGACTGGGCATTGAGGATGATGACATTGAGCCCACATTCTCTGTCAATGGCCTGGCCCTTGACTCCCACAATTCCTCCCACTGCCCATCAGCACCATGATTTTCCTGCCTACCTCTGACCCAGCTAATACACTAACCTCCACCCACCTGCCAATTCACCTCCCACCTCATCCACAGTCACTCCTAGCACACTCACAGTAGACTGGATAGTAAGCGCCAGGAAGCTTCTGACTAGCATTCAGCACTCAGCACACTAAGCACAACCCACCAGCCCCTTCCCTCCTCTGAACTTGTTCACCTCTCCTACAAACCACTGCTTATCCCAGGGGAAACTGCGTTCAAAACAGCCAAACACCCAGAGCTATGGTAAGGCTCATTCCTCTTCTATCTCCTACATCCTTGGAATATAGATGTCTGTGTACTGTAGAAGGCAGATGGACTGTGTTTATAAGAAAGTGTACAATAAGGCAATTATATACCCAGTTCATGACTGTGACATTCAGCCACAAGCAAGTTTCTGAATATGGGGTTAAGTGTTTGAAGAGTCAAGGTATATTGCCATATGCTGCATAAAATCTGACATGAAGTTCTGCATTTTTCCATTTTCAACAGTTGGAGAAAGTTTAAATCATGGTTACAGACAGTTTACAATTCTTCTAACAATGATCAAGTCACCAATGCCTTGCTCCATTATCAGAACCATGTAGTGATACAGATCCAGAGTAAGAGTTATCCAATTACCATTGTTTATGCAAAGTACCCAGTCCATGCAAAGGGAGATTTTAACAACAAATCACCTTCCCACAAGAATATTAATATGCCAGTCCAGTTTACCAAAGCATATACAGTATATTAAAAAAAATAAAAAATACAAAGAAAAATATCTCAAAGTTCTTTTGCTTCTTAATAAACATATAAAACCCCGGCTTTGGTGTTTATGCCTAATAAATCAATCATGAAATCCAAAATTATTCCAATAACAGATCATCCCCAAAATAATGAAAATATAATGAAAAGTACCAAGACTATCCTCCTCTCTTTTTGTTGAAGAAAGCCACTCTTTTAAGAAACTATTAAAGTGTATTTGGTATGGGGTGGTTGGTTCTAATGACCTTATTTCAGCTTCAGTGTGGTCTGGGAAAAGATGTCAGCCCTGCCTCCCAGCTGCTCCACTCACCCGTAGATCACTGAAATCCTTTCATGTGATGTGCTTGCAAGGAACAGCTATCTAGAACTGTCCCAGGAAATGGGATAAGTTCTTGGATTCTCCTTTGATCCAGAGAATACTTCTGGGCTCTAGGGATCCAGCCTAAGCATCAAAAAGCACTGTGTTGCCAGCAAAACTCTCAGAGCTCATAAGTGAGTTTAAACTGACATTACCTCTGCCAGAAGCCTCCTTTATAGACATTTGCACAAAGTTAATTAATTTATTATTTATTTATTAATCAAATTTATCACCGCCCATCTCTACTGCAGTAGACTATGGGCGGTTTACAATAAATATTAAAATTAAAATTAAAAACCAATAATCATTAAAATACAATATTTGTTGTTTATTCATTCAGTCACTTCTGACTCTTCGTGACTTCATGGACCAGCCCACGCCAGAGCTTCCTGTTGGCCATCACCATCCCCAGCTCCCCCATGGTTCAGTCCGTCACCTCCAGAATATCATCCATCCATCTTGCCCTTGGTCGGCCCCTCTTCCTTTTGCCTTCCACTTTCCCTAGCATCAGCTTCTTCTCCAGGGTATCCTGTCTTCTCATGATGTGGCCAAAGTACTTCAGTTTTGCCTTTAATATCATTCCCTCAAGTGAGCAGTCTGGCTTTATTTCCTGGGGTATGGACTGGTTTGATCTTCTTGCAGTCCAAGGCACTCTCAGAATTTTCCTCCAACACCACAGTTCAAAAGCATCTATCTTCCTTCGCTCAGCCTTCCTTATTGTGCAGCTCTCACAGCCATAGGTTACTAAAAATACAATATACAATACAATAAATAGAGGTATAAAAATCCAGAGGATGGTACAATCATAAAAGGAGGTTATTATTAAGCTAACCACCCCCAGGAGGAACTATCTCTTCCTTTGTCCCACGCCAGGTGGCAGAACCAGGTTTTTAAGAACTTCCGAAAAGCCAGGAGGGAGGGTGCCTGCCTCACCTCTGGGGGCAAGATGTTCCACAGGGCGGGCACTATCGCAGAGAAGGCACGCCTCCTGGACCCTGCTAGATGGAATTCTTTTATTGACGGGGTCCGCAGCATGCCCTCCCTGCATGACTGGGTGAGGCGGGTAGATGTAATCGGGATGAAACGGTCCCTCAGATACCCTGGTCCCATGCCATTTAGGGCTTTAAAGGTGATGACCAACACCTTGAATTGGACCTGGAAGCAAACTGGTACCCAATGCAGCTCGCGGAGCAGTGCTGTTACATGTGCTGATCTTATCGCACCCATAACTGCTCGAGCGGCTGCACTCTGGACCAGCTGAAGCCTCCGGATACTCTTCAAGGGTAGCTTCATGTAGAGCGCATTGCAAAAATCTATATGAGAGATGACAAGTGCATGAGTGACTGTTCGGAGGGCCTCTCGATCCAGGAAGGGGCGCAACTGGCGCACGATCCAAAGCTGTGCAAAGGCCCTCCTGGCCATGACTGCCACCTGCTCTTCGAGCAGGAGTCGTGAGTCCAGGAGGACCCCCAAGCTCAGGACTGAATCTGAATGGGGCAGTGCCACCCCGTCCAGAGTTAAAGATGACAGCTTCCTCGAGGCCGAGGGGCCATCAATCTATAGCCACTGCATCTTACCAGGGTTCAGTTGAAGTCTGTTGTTCCCCATCCAGGCCCCTACAGCCCCTAGGCACTGAGATTGTTAAAGTTATTTGGTTAAAGTATTCTATGCAGAATTAAACGCATGGCATTTCTTCCACTGAGTCTGGCCAGAGAGTGGAAAAGTACAAGTTACAAGTGAAAACAATTTACATTGTTTTCTGCAGTGAAAGTTTGGTTCTCAAAACATTTGAGACGTAATCGGCAGATGTCCCTCTAGCTAGCCATAATAAACCCTCTAATCATGATTGTTCTCAAGAGAACTGTAGCCCGAGGAAAGGCCAATACACAACACTGCCATCGTGTGTCGCCTTATAGTAAGTACAATCACTACCCATGTAGTAAGATGTAGTGAGATGCCCATGTTTGAACCAATCAGATGTGAGCTATGAACCATGGGTATTCCTTCATACTTATGTTCTTTATATATGCCTTCTGTTCTTTATGTAGACTGCTATCTACATGTACTTGTATCTGAACTGTAACCATGCCTGGTCTTTGCACAGACCATGATGTTTTTCTTTCCTCACTTCTGGTGATGGAACTCTGCTTATGCTTTGATTTTACCTTTTTGCAATAATGCACTATACATCCATTATTGCCTTATGCTATCAATAAAGATATTGTTAGCCTTACAACACGTTGTGTTTGGATTACTTCAAGCCTGAAACCCCAAATGGTTAACCATCATTTAACAGAGATAGGGTGTCAACTGCAACACTTACTTCACCTGGGATGGAGATATACAATTGAGTATCATCAGCATATTGATGATACCTCATCTCGTGATGATGGATGATCTCGGCCAGCGGCTTCATGTAGATGTTAAATAGGAGAGGAGAGAGAACTGAACCCTGTGGCACCCCACACAGGAGGGGTCAAGGGTTGGATCTCTCCTCTCCTATTACCACCAATTGTGAGCGGCCCTGAGGAAGAAGGTGAACCAGCACAAAACTACACCGCCCACCCCCAACTTCCTGAGTCGCTCCAAAAGGATACCGTGGTCAGTGGTATCGAAAGCCATTGGATGCACTCCCTCCCTAACCCTCCCACAAATTTATACATTAGTTTTGTTCTTAATGGAAGGCTGCTTACATTAAGAAGAAACCAGGAGCTCACATTAACTTCCACAAGACAAGTTAGGAATATTTTTAGGTTTGTGGGCTCATCATCTTATCTGATTCAGATACCACATCAACTAAATCTGGAACAATATTTGTCAACCTATGGTACCCAGGATGCTGCTAAACCAACTCCTAATACCTTAAAAAGCAGTGTTAGGGATATCGGATGGTAGGTCAGAACCTTCTCCAGTGCTACAAGTAGTCCTGAGTGGCAATGCTCTACTTCTCTCTCTTCTCTCTTTTATTTCCTCAGAAAAACTAAGGCAAGAAACTCAGAAAGTTCAATGTGAAAATATAAGATTCTCCACAATTTAGATAGGACAGATTTGATATTCTTATTTCTTATGCTATAGATGATTGGATTAAACAGGGGTGGAAGTAAAGAATATAGGGCAGTTAATGCAAAATCTAAGTAAGTTTGGGTGTTAGAGGGAGGTCTCAGGTAGGGTAAGCATACTGTTACAAAAAACATAGAAAAGACTATAAGGTGGGGAAGACAAGTGGAGAAGGCCTTCTGCCTTCCTTTCACAGAAGGGATTCTCAACACTGCCTTGAAGATCATGGTGTAAGAGACTATGATAAAAATAAAGCAACCTAATCCTACAGCGATACTGGCCACTACGAAACCAATTTCAAATAGATTGAATCCAGAACAGGATAACAAAGCGCATTGCACTTTGATCTATGTGACCAAACCTGTCCACCCACCACATGATAGCAGCTTCTTTGTCAGGAGTCAGTAGCAGGAGTCAAAATTTTCCAGGTTACATTTCACCAGATTATATCTTAAGAAAAGTTTCTAACAGGAACACAGCTAGATGGGGTACCAATAACCAATGACCATGATGATTTGTCTACATTGGATGTTTCCAAGAAGCTGGACAGCCATCTATCAAAGATACTTTAATTTGGATCCATGCACTGAGTTGGGAATTGTATTTTATAGCCTCAATCACCCCATCCATTCTGTGATACACTTTTGTAATTCTTAGTCACCACCAATACTTTTCCCAAAGTTTATTACTTCTACTATTTTAGTGTAGTTAATACAATAATGGGTCACCTATGTGGTGTATTTAAATGGATCATTCTACTGATTGATAAATGTTGGACTGGAGGAACACTTTATTGAACTTTTTCATATATATTATATAGTTATATAACTTAATATAGAAGCTAATTTAAAGCTAACCTTTTAGGCTAGGTTAAAAAACATATCTGAGTGTTCCCACCAATTAATATTGAAAAAGGATTTTTTTTTGTTCCACCTTTTTCACTACAGTGTAAACACACCCTATCATAACAATTTATTGTTACAGTTCAGAACCCTTTGAAGTATGTGAATCAAACATTTAACCAGATTTTTTAAAAATAAAATCCCTCCTATGTGCAGATGGACCTAGAAATGATGTTAGGGATGCAAATTCAACAATTAGTGACCAGTTGACCCAATGTGGGCTAAATTTGTGCAAACTTTAAAATATCTCTATGTTTAATATCCAGTGTGGAAGATATGCCATCATGTTAAGTATGCACTTGTTTTATTATTTAGGAAGCGTATACACTCCCTGTTCCCATGCAATAGATTCCCATTATTCTGATTCGTAACCTACCTTTTAATGTCTAAATTTCTGAAAATAAATCTGTCTTTGTTGTCCTTCCAACCCTAAAATGGTTTTCTATTATCGCAGAGCACTAGGTTCTAATTTCGTATTATTAAATCCTCTCCCCAATGTTAAAAGTCTAGAAGGGACTCTAATACAAAGTCAAGTCATGGATATGTAAATAAGTGCCAATTTGCCCCAGACACCTGGAAATGGCTTTTCTGCCAAATAATCAGTATACAAAACACTTACCACTTTTCTTCACAGAATTATGTTCTCTATTGATGTCTGCTCTTTAGAATGTTCAATATTGGTCCAGTAATAGATGAATGCTATTCTTGTTCAGTCATGAAAATGATGTCTCATCGGTGGGAATCTTTGAGTTTATATTTGGCAAGCTTAATCATAAGTTGACTTTACATTTTGCAATCATTTTGTTTCCCTCTAGACCATATAAAGAAAACTAGCAAAATATTATAATGAGCTTCTGTATTTTTAACATAATTAGCAATTAGCAGCTACTGCTATCCATGTTCAAATGTGGATTAACTGAGAAGACTTTCATGACATAATTTCTATAACAGGTCTCTTCACCTGGGATTCTATTTTACAGGCAGCTTTGAAGCAATTGCATGCTCCATCTCAAAGCTACAGTATCTGCGGTCCCTCTTGTGATAGCTGAGTTCCCTTGATTAGTTATGAATAGTGTCAATAAGTTTTTTTAGGCATGAATTATGGATTTTCTATCCATTTAATTGCATGTCCCCAATTTTCAATGTTAGTATTTCTGTCATCGCTGAGAACCAGAATGCTACGTAATATTTTTTTTCTAATTTATATAAAAAGCAGGAGATTTCATTGGAGAAGATTGTTGAGTATTTAATAACAGAAAAGTTACCAAAGCTCTCACAAACGCAGAAAATAATACTAAATAGTCCTATAACTGCCTCTGAAATAACAAAAGTCATAAAGAAGTTTAGGTTAGGTAAAACACCAGGACCTGATGGAATATCGGCAAGGTATCACAAATATTTTATTGATCAGATTCTTTCACCCTTTAAAGAATTAATGAATTCGATTTTGCTCTGTTCAGAAATGTCAGATATATGGAGGGAAGCAAACATACTGTAAGGATGTTCCTTGACGATGTCCTAAAATCCCTTTCTCTAGAGGAAACCATGGGCATGGGGTTTCTCAGAAGTAAAAGGATTTATTTTGGTACACGTGGGTGAACACTAACAAAAACGTGAATGAAACAGCATGGCATGGCATAATACATTTTAAACCTTCCCCCCGCCCCCACTGTCCTTTTGAAGTTGATGTGTGTAGTTCTTGGCTCCAGGGTGCTCAGACAATCTCTCCCGGGGATTATGCTTTCTGCTTTGCACCTCGTTGCTGTAGCTCTTGCTTCCGCGCTGGTTGCCAGTTGTGCGTCTGTTTCACCGTGCCCCTGTGTACGTATCCGTCTGGTCTGAATGGCAGAGGTCTGCCAGAACTCTGACATGCCACCCGTCCAAGAGACACCCCCCCTTCTCCCTGTGATTTTCACACTTATTTACATGGTGTACCTTCTTCATTCTTAGTTCTGCAATGACAAAATACATTAATTCCATCATTTACCGAGGTTTGTCCGGAAACTCTCTGTGAAAGTCTTTAATCAAAGCTGGGGCTTGCGTGTGTTTCTGATCTACCCATTCTTTGTGCCCTATTGGCAGATGCTGCCATTTGACTAAGTACTGCAGCTGCCCTTTGTGTCGTCTGGAGTCCAGGATTCTGTCGATTTCAAAGTGTGGTTCCTCATTGACTAGTGATGGTGCCGCCTCAACCATTTCGGGGTGCCATTGCGATTGGTTATGCCATTTTAGCAAGCTGATGTGAAATACGGGGTGAACTCATTTCAGTGATTTAGGGAGTTGCAATTTGACCGTTACTGGGTTAATTACAGTTACTATGGGGAACAGCCCTATGAATTTTGGAGCAAGCTTCCTAGATGGTTGTGTGGAGCGCAAGTTTTTTGTGGAAAGGTCCACTTTGTCCCCTACTTTGAGCTCCCATTCAGCTGCCCTTTTCCTGTCTGCATATTTTTTGTAATTCGCCTTTGCTTCCTGGAGGGTTTTTACCATGACCGGCCAATTGTTTTTTATTCTTGTGATCCACTCATCCGCCCGTAATAGGGTGGCCCCATCTGTTACTTGGCTCAGGGCGAGTTCAGGGATGGTTACAAAATCCTGCCCCGTCGCAATTTTAAAATGCGAAAATCCCGTGCTTTGGTGGATGGAATTATTGTATGCTACTTCTGCAAATGTCAATAATTCCGCCCAATTATTTTGTTGATAGCTTATGTAGCACCTCAAGTACTGTTCTAGTATTGCGTTAAGGCGTTCAGATGAGCCATCCGTGCACGGATGGAATGCGCTACTTAATCCCTGTCCTGATCCAATTAATTTTAGGAATGCTCGCCAAAATTTACAGGTGAAGGTACTGCCGCGGTCGCTTATTATGCGTTCGGGTGTACCGTGGGCTCTGTAGATGTGCTGAATAAACATTCTGGCAAGTTTGGGAGCACTCGGGATCCCATTGCAAGCAATGAAGTGTGCCTGCTTAGAAAATACATCAATGACCACCCAGATCGCCATTTTTCTATTACTCATGGGTAAGTCCACAATAAAATCCATGGCAATTTGTTTCCATGGTTGTGTTGGGTTGGCTACCGGCAGTCAATGTAGCAGTCCTGTGGGTTTCCCCATTACTCGTTTTGCCGTAGCGCATACTGGGCACGAGGCTACATATTATTTCACATCCTTGCGCAGCGTCGGCCACCAGAATTTGTTCCTAACTAAGTGCAGGGTTTTTACAAACCTGAAATGGCCAGCAGTCTTGTGATCGTGGGTTTTCTCTAGGGCCCCTTTCCTTAACCCATCAGGGATGTATACCTTACCATCTTTCCACCACAGCCCATTGCTTTCGTTTAATGTGTGCTTGTTCTCCCCCCACCATGTGTCTTTCAATGTTTCTTCCCGTAACTTAGTTTCGAAAGGGTTTTCCTCTGCCTCTCTGGATTTGCTACGGGTGAGAGCTAAATTGCCTTCAAGCCTATCCGTCTGACTGCTCTGTTTTGGCAGTTCTTCTGCCTGTATCGGAGTGCACATCTGAGTGGGTATGAGCGTCTCAATAATTCCCTCGACTTTACCATCATGTTGGGGGAGGCGTGATAAAGCGTCAGCTAAGAGGTTCTTCCCCCCCAGGAAATACTGTAGTGTGAAGTTAAATTTGCTGAAGAACTCAGCCCATCGTAGTTGTTTGTGAGTTAACTTCCTGGGGGATTTGAGTGCCTCTAAATTTTTGTGATCCGTCCAGACTTGAAATGGGATGGTCGCCCCCTCCAAGAGGTGTTACCATGTGTCTAGTGCGTGTTTGATGGCGAAAGCTTCTTTCTCCCAAACATGCCATCTTTTTTCCGTTTCACTGAATTTTTTTGAAATATAAGCGCATGGTCTCAGTTTCTTTGTGCCATCGAATTGTAATAGGATCGAGCCAATTGCATTGTGGGAAGCATCCGTGTGAATTATGAATTGCTTCTCCACTTCAGGGTGTTTTAGGATGGGCTCCTCCGTGAACAAAGCCTTAAGTTTGTTGAATGCCTCCTGGCATTCCTTGGTCCAAATTATTATTGCGCTGGGCAATTTCCCCTTATCCCCCTTTCCCTTGCCTTTTGTCTTCAATAAGTCCGTCAAGGGTAGCGCAATCTGCGTGAACCCCTGAATGAACTGCCTATAGAACCCCGCGAACCTGAGGAACGCTTGTAGTTGTCTGCGGGTTCGGGGGGGCTCCCACTCTAACACTGCCTGCACTTTTCCCGGGTCCATCTCAATACCCCTGTGTGAAATTCTGTAACCCAGGAAATCCAAGCTATCGCTGTGGAATTCACACTTTTCCAATTTGACATATAGTTTGGCCTCTAGTAATTTCTCTAACACCATGTCTATGAAGGTTCTCAGTCATCCAGGTGGAATTGTCTATAGCTTGAATCATGTCAACTGGATCTCTATTTTCTTAATGGAAACGTTTCGCTCCTTATCCAAGGGGCTTCTTCAGTCTGAGCAAAGTTGGTAAGGGAATCCTAAATATGTTCCTAGGTAGCTGTGTGACCTTACACCTGGGGCTAGGTCATGGTTATATTGAGATGTAATTTTTAAGTCCTTTTATCATCTAATGGAGGGTCGTTAAAAACACCATGCTGCTGTTGAGCTTCTGAAATGGTCTTAATCTTCCTAGGCACAGAAGACAACACGGGGAGGAAGATGGGGGAGAGTTTGTGCCTGAGGCCCCCACCTCTATTCAAGGAAGGATTTTCCAAGTTGGCATAAATGGATTCCTTGACCCCTCTCTCAAACCACCTATCTTCTCTGTCTAAAATGTGAACATTAATGTCCTCAAATGAGTGTCCTTTTTCTTTTAGATGAAGATAAACTGCTGACTCTGGTCCTGTGGTGTTATTTCTCCTGTGTTGTGCCATCCTCCTGTACATAGGTTGTTTGGTTTCTCCAATGTAGAGTTCAGAGCACTCCTCACTGCACTGGATTGCATAAACTACATTGCTTTTCTTATGTTTTGGAGTTTGATCTTTGGGGTGTACAAGCCTCTGTCTCAGTGTGTTGGTGGGTTTGAAATATACAGGTATGTGGTGTTTGCCAAATATCCGTTTTATCTTTTCAGACACGCCAGCCATGTAGGGAATGACCAGGTTCTTTCGTTTACTCTGAGTCTCAGCCCTATCTGTCGCTGTTTTAGGTCTGGTAGATTTAGATTTGGTGAAGGCCCAATTTGGATATCCACAGGCCTTCAGGGCTGTTCTCAGGTGCTGATTTTCATTCTTTTTGGAATCCATGGAGGTGGGGATGGTTTCTGCTCTGTGTGACAATGTCCTGATGACTCCTAGTTTGTGCTGCAGTGGATGGTGGGAGTCAAACATCAGATATTGATCTGTGTGTGTGGGTTTCCTGTAGATCCCTATTTCTAGCTTGCCACCGGTCCCAATGAGGACTTCACAGTCTAGGAATGCCAGTCTGTTGTCCTTGGTGTCTTCTCTGGTGAAGCTAATGTTGGCATCTATAGTGTTTATATGGTCCGTGAAGGCCTGTACTTCCTGGGCCTTGATTTTGACCCAGGTGTCATCCACATACCTAAACCAGTGGGTGGGCACCGTTCCCTGGAATGTGTTGAGTGCTTTCTTCTCCACTTCTTCCATGTATAAATTGGCCACAATGGGTGACACAGGAGAACCCATGGCACAGCCGTGTTTTTGTCTGTAAAAGTCACCTCTGTATGTGAAATAAGTGGTGTTAAGACACAGGTCCAGAAGATGGCAGATCTGGTTTGGGTTGAGATGGCTTCTCCTTTCCAGGGTGCTGTCCTCTTCTAGTCTCTTCCTGACAGCGGATAGAGCATGAGTGGTGGGGATGCTGGTGAAAAGGGAGGACACATCAAAGGAGACCATAGTTTCATCTGTATCCAGTTTCAGGATCTTTGCTTTGGAAACAAATTCTTCCGAATTATGGATGTGGTGTTCAGAGTGTCCAACTAGAGGTGCTAGTATGGTAGAGAGGTGTTTGGCAATGTTGTATGTTACCGAATTGATGCTGCTGACTATGGGTCGGAGGGGTGTTCCTTCCTTGTGGATCTTAGGAAGTCCGTAGATGCAGGGGATGGCTTCTCCAGGATACAGACGGTGGTAGGTAATCCTATCGATGGAGCCATCATGTTCCATGAGGAACAACAACAACAGGACCACAGAGGACAAAAAGAACATGTGGGTGAAAAATCTCTCAGACAGAGAACTTACCCAACCAGAGAGAGATGTCCTAGCCAAAGGTCTTAATTTTGCCATCACTCCCAAGCAAGTTCCGGTTGTGGAGCTCATTACAGCCACAGAATCTGCCATCCACAACAACCACCTACCTTTTGAAGAAGCAGAACAACTCCGGCTTAAAATATCTGCAGCTCTGTCCAGTGCTCAACCTCCTCCCCCCAACCTTACCGTCCAAGAGAGGAGAGCCCTGACAGCCCTCAGCAAAGATGAAACCATCACCATTTTACCTGCTGACAAAGGAAGATGTACAGTGGTTCTAAACACTGCAGACTACCACAATAAAATTACCTCACTTTTGGAGGATCACCATACATATGAAAAACTGAAAAGAGACCCCACCAACAATTACAAGAAAAAGGCAATAGACAGTTTGAAACAATTGGAACATGATGGCTCCATCGATAGGATTACCTACCACCGTCTGTATCCTGGAGAAGCCATCCCCTGCATCTACGGACTTCCTAAGATCCACAAGGAAGGAACACCCCTCCGACCCATAGTCAGCAGCATCAATTCGGTAACATACAACATTGCCAAACACCTCTCTACCATACTAGCACCTCTAGTTGGACACTCTGAACACCACATCCATAATTCGGAAGAATTTGTTTCCAAAGCAAAGATCCTGAAACTGGATACAGATGAAACTATGGTCTCCTTTGATGTGTCCTCCCTTTTCACCAGCATCCCCACCACTCATGCTCTATCCGCTGTCAGGAAGAGACTAGAAGAGGACAGCACCCTGGAAAGGAGAAGCCATCTCAACCCAAACCAGATCTGCCATCTTCTGGACCTGTGTCTTAACACCACTTATTTCACATACAGAGGTGACTTTTACAGACAAAAACACGGCTGTGCCATGGGTTCTCCTGTGTCACCCATTGTGGCCAATTTATACATGGAAGAAGTGGAGAAGAAAGCACTCAACACATTCCAGGGAACGGTGCCCACCCACTGGTTTAGGTATGTGGATGACACCTGGGTCAAAATCAAGGCCCAGGAAGTACAGGCCTTCACGGACCATATAAACACTATAGATGCCAACATTAGCTTCACCAGAGAAGACACCAAGGACAACAGACTGGCATTCCTAGACTGTGAAGTCCTCATTGGGACCGGTGGCAAGCTAGAAATAGGGATCTACAGGAAACCCACACACACAGATCAATATCTGATGTTTGACTCCCACCATCCACTGCAGCACAAACTAGGAGTCATCAGGACATTGTCACACAGAGCAGAAACCATCCCCACCTCCATGGATTCCAAAAAGAATGAAAATCAGCACCTGAGAACAGCCCTGAAGGCCTGTGGATATCCAAATTGGGCCTTCACCAAATCTAAATCTACCAGACCTAAAACAGCGACAGATAGGGCTGAGACTCAGAGTAAACGAAAGAACCTGGTCATTCCCTACATGGCTGGCGTGTCTGAAAAGATAAAACGGATATTTGGCAAACACCACATACCTGTATATTTCAAACCCACCAACACACTGAGACAGAGGCTTGTACACCCCAAAGATCAAACTCCAAAACATAAGAAAAGCAATGTAGTTTATGCAATCCAGTGCAGTGAGGAGTGCTCTGAACTCTACATTGGAGAAACCAAACAACCTATGTACAGGAGGATGGCACAACACAGGAGAAATAACACCACAGGACCAGAGTCAGCAGTTTATCTTCATCTAAAAGAAAAAGGACACTCATTTGAGGACATTAATGTTCACATTTTAGACAGAGAAGATAGGTGGTTTGAGAGAGGGGTCAAGGAATCCATTTATGCCAACTTGGAAAATCCTTCCTTGAATAGAGGTGGGGGCCTCAGGCACAAACTCTCCCCCATCTTCCTCCCCGTGTTGTCTTCTGTGCCTAGGAAGATTAAGACCATTTCAGAAGCTCAACAGCAGCATGGTGTTTTTAACGACCCTCCATTAGATGATAAAAGGACTTAAAAATTACATCTCAATATAACCATGACCTAGCCCCAGGTGTAAGGTCACACAGCTACCTAGGAACATATTTAGGATTCCCTTACCAACTTTGCTCAGACTGAAGAAGCCCCTTGGATAAGGAGCGAAACGTTTCCATTAAGAAAATAGAGATCCAGTTGACATTTTCTCTAACACCTTTTTTACTAATTGGATATGGTCCTCCAGGTTGTCAGAAAATATCAAGATATCGTCCAAATACACAATTACCCCTTTGTATAGGAATTCATACAAAACCTCATTGATCAACCTCATGAAGATGCCCGGTCCCCCCGCTATCCCGAATGGGAGAACCCAGTACTGATATTGTCCCAGTGGGCAGTTGAATGCCATCTTCCATTCGTCCCCTTCCCGTATGCGTACCCGGTAGTATGCCTCTCTGACATCCAATTTTGTGAAAATTGTGCCTTTTGCCAATTGTGCCAGCATACCTTTCAGGAGTGGCAGTGGGTACTGGTTCATTATGGAAATAGCATTTAGCCCCCTGTAGTCTGTGCAGGGAACCACCTTTCTTTTTCCTGAAGAGAACAGGGGCTGCCAGGGGCGAATTTGCAGGTTGTATAAACCCTCTTGCCAGATTTCTGTCAATGAATTTGTGTAATTCTAGTAATTCTTTCTGGGTCATAGCATACATTTTTGGTTTGGGAAATGGCACCCCTGGGATGAGATCAACCGTTGCGTCTGACTCTCTGTGGTGGGGTGCTTGTTCACATTCCTTTTGGCCGAACACCTCAGCCACAGGGAGGTATTTCTCTGGGATTGTGTCCGGGAGTTTGCCACCCTCCTGGTCCTGATCCTCTTCCCAATGTTCCATCCCCCCTTGCTCGGTACCTGCCGCCCCCCATTCGATACTGTCCGACCCAGTTTTTTCCTCAACTCCCTTGTACATCCCATCAAAGAAGTCCATTTCCCTGGATGCCCAATCCACCCGGGGGTTTCTTTTCTTGAGCCATTTTAGTCCCAATACGATATGCCGCGTTTCAATAGGGGCTACGATAAATCGTAGTGACTCTACGTGTGTCCCCACAGACATTTGCATGTCTTCCGTGGTATATTCAATTGGGCCCCCTTTCATTTCAGACCCATCCAATTGGCAAAACGTAATGGGTGTATTCATTTTGATCAATTTAAGTTTCAATTTGGTTGCTACTTTTGGGTGTATTAAACATCTGGAGCACCCAGAGTCCAGCATGGCCACCCCCCAGATTGTCCCGTCCCATCCATGGTTTGTAACTTTACCTTGATGTTCATTGTGGGGCATTTAGGAACAACTTCCCCCCGTCGCGCCCTGCGTTGAAGGCCTGTCCTGCGGTGCACTTTAGAACAGACTGTTTTCGTTTCCTGCCGGCTCGAAGTCCTCCTCTGAGGAGTCAGAGTTGGTATCCAGGTACTGCGGGCTCCTTCTTTCTTTCTCCGCAGCCGCTCCTTTGCATTTTGTGCGCGTTGGTTTGGTGCCTTTGTCGTCTGTCACCTTTTTTATGGAGGGTTTCTCTGTGAGGTTAATCTTGGTTTGAGAGCAATTGCTTATTCTATGTCCCTCCTTCCCGCAACGGAAGCACAGTCCATCTTTTGTTTGACGTTCCTTCTCTTCTTCCCAATTCCGTTGTTTAGTGTTTTTGCGGGGTTAGGTGAGAAAAGTTCCCTGTTTCTTCTGCATGGAGTGGAAAGTTCTGATATTCTGTAGCTGCATTTTGCTACTTTCAACTTTCCCTGCTAACTGCATCCACCCCTCTAGTGTCCCTGGGTCATCTCTCTCTATTGCCACTTTGATCAAATCCTGTCTCAGCCCATACTGAAAATGTTCAATTTTGAACGATTCAGGCCAGTCCGGTAATTTGCACAAAAGTTTTTTGAAGTCCATAGCACAGGGCTTTCCAAAGTGCCGCCGCTGGCGACACATCCAGCGGCGGCGGCAGCGGCAGCAACACGCGCGCGCATGGCGACGGCGCGGGGGGCGTGCGGTGGCACGCGTGCACGGCAGTGGCGCGGGGGCGTGCGGTGCATGGTGGCGGTACGGGAGGGGCGTGCGCCGCCGCTTCCGGGTGGTGTGGCGACACACCACGCTGTGTGTGGCAACACACTTTTGTGTCACGACACACAGTTTGGAAAGCTCTGCCATAGCGTATTCAGCTACTGTCCTATTGCCTTGCCTTCTGAATCTGTGCCCTAGCTGATATTTTCGATAGCGTATCCTCAAGTCTTTTACGAAGGGCGTACATGAACTTCTTAAAGTTCATCAGTTCTCAAGCCCCACTATCGTGTAGAGCAACCAGCCAGTCGCCCGCCTCCCCTTCCAAAAAGCTGGAGACGTACCTTACTTTACTCTCCTCCATTCGGAAGGTGTGTTCGAATTCCCCCATGAACACTTGTACATGCGTTAAAAAGCATGCAAGTTTTTTGGGGTCTCCATCAAATTTCGTCTTTAATTCGCCTATGCCACTCAGTGCGTTGGTCCCCGATGGGATCCTGCGTTGGTCATAGGTCGGGGTCATGGGCGGTCGACTGTAGGGACAAAGTTCTTCTTCTCCCTCATCGCTTTCTCTGCTAGGTTCCATGATTTCCTCCTCCCCTTCTGAGGTCGTCGGGCTCGTTTCCATCCCCCTGAGTCCCTTTAGGGTCTTTAGTAGTTTTTCCATGGCTGCCCCCATAGAGTCCAATTTCTTGTTCATTACTCCTATGTCCAGGTTCAGGTGTGACATCTGGTCTTCCAGAACCTCGATGCACTGGGTTGGGGTGACCCTCTTCTTCATGCATTTCCCCCCTCTCTCTTCTAGTCCTTCGCTGACTGCGATGGACCATCCCGCCAGCCTAGGCTTGGTAGTATTGAGGGGGTGGGGGTTTTGTTTACCTCTTTCTTCTGGGATTTCTTTCCCTCCCACCTGTCGGTGGCCTCAGTGGAGTTTTCTTCCGCTCGCTGGCCTGCTCTCTCCATCATCTGGGCGCTTGACGAGCTAGGTCTGGCTACTTCGATAGTTTCCACCGCCTCTACCGATTCCATTCCGTTCCGCGGTGCTGAGTTTTTGCTGGGTGCGTGACCACTTTCAACTGGGAATCTCACCAATTTCTCATAGTAGTCCTCGGGATGCGTGGTCAGTTTTGATTCACGTCTTTATGTAAGGATGCTCCTCGACGATGTCCTAAAATCCCTTTCTCTAGAGGAAACCACGGGCATGGGGTTTCTCAGAAATAAAAGGATTTATTCTGATACATGTGGGTGAACACTAACAAAGACGTGAATGAAACAGCATGGCATGGCATAGTACATTTTAAACCTCCCCCCCCACTGTCCTTTTGAAGTTGATGTGTGTAGTTCTTGGCTCCAGGGTGCTCAGACAGTCTCTCCCGGGGATTATGCTTTCTGCTTTGCACCTCGTTGCTGTAGCTCTTGCTTCCGCGCTGGTTGCCAGTTGCCCATCTGTTTCACCATGCCCCTGTGCACGTATCCGTCTGGTCTGAATGGCAGACGTCTGCCAGAACTCTGACACATACCAAAAGAAGGACAGGGCCCCTTAATGATTAAGAATTATAGACCAATAACTTTATTAAATAATGATTAAAAAATATTTGCATCGGTGTTAGCAGAAAGAATGAAAATAATCTTACAGGAAATTATTCATGATGATCAATGTGGATTTTTACCTAAAACGCAATTAAAAGATAATGTTAGAATTGTGTTAGATATTATATAATATTTACAATACCATAACAAATGTCATATGGCACTTATTTTCTTGAATGCAGAAAAAGCTTTTGATAATTTAAATTGGAATTTTATGTTTAAGGTCTTGGAAAGCATGGAATTTGGAGAATCATTTATAGAAGGAATTAAATCGATTTATATGACCCAAAGAGCTAATATCATTGTAAATGAAGAATTTTTTTAGAAAACCAAACTTTATTTATTTCAACATATACTTACATATAAAAGAAATTTACATACTAAACTACATACTACATATAATACAGTAAATACATCAAAATACAACAAAATACAAAAAAACCCCACAAAAAATAGAAATTAACTCAAAAATGGAAAGACCCACATTACAGAAAAAAAATACATATATTCAAAAACGAAAAGAGAAAAAAAAATACAATAAGAATAAAATTAAAAACATATATATATATATATATATATATATATATATATATATATAATGTTTTCCGACTATCAGAACTATAGATATATTTATAATTTCACTATGGTAGTCTCTTGTCTCATTTACCTATATTACCATTATTTCTATTTAGTTAATTCATTAATATACAAAACCTATAATCATAGCTTCTTTTTTTTCTGTCACAAGCAGGTATTCAAGATATAGCTGCCAAAGTTCCTTAAATCTAGATATATTTTTATCTTTCAACAAAACCTTTAATTTTGCCATTTATGCTAAGTCCAGTAATTTAACTATCCATTCTTCTGTTGTTGGTATTGTTTCTTCCTTCCAACGTTGAGCGTATAATATTCTTGCTGCAGTGATAATATATAATAATAAATTTCCATATTTTTTCTCAAGTTCTTCCTCCATCAATCCTAATAAAAATAATTCTGTTTTTTCATTATGTTTATCTTAAGAATTTTTTGAATAATCATATGTATGTGCCCCCAGAATTTCTTTGCTTTTTTACAAGTTCATCAAAGATGATAGAACGTTCCTTCTTCCTGTGAGCATTTCCAACATATATTTGATACATTTTTAAACATTTTGGATAATTTATCTGATGTTAAGTACCATCGATACATCATTTTATAAAAGTTTTCTTTTAAATTATAACTCAATGTAAATTTTAATCCCCTTGTCCTCATCATTTCCCATTGATCCATCATAATATTATACCCAAAATTCCTAGCCCACTTAATCATACAATCCTTAACCTGTTCATCCTCTAAATTCACATTTCCAGAAGCTGTATGAAGGTTCCTCCAGTGAGGCGAAATTGCCAACTATGACGGACGTACCCGACTGGCACCCAGTTTTGGTGTCTGAAATTAAATCTCTCATTGATCAACTTAAGACAGGGAAGGCTCCGGGTGCTGATTTCATCCCTGCAGAACTCCTGAAGAATAGGGAGTGGTGGACCCCAGTCCTGGTGGCGCTATTTACTTGTATCGATACTACTGGAAACATCCCGGAGGACTGGGGTTTAGCGATTGTTGTCCCAATCTTCAAGAAGGGAAACAGAGATGACCCTGCAAATTATAGACCAATAAGTTTGCTAAATATAATTAGCAAAGGCTGTTGTGGGTCTTCCAGGCTGTGTGGCCGTGTTCTGGAAGTTGTGGTTCCTAACGTTTCGCCAGCATCTGTGGCCAGCATCTTCAGAGGGCAGGAGCACAGATAGAAGCAAAATCTCTGTGCCCAGGTAGAGTGGCAATGTTCTATTTATAGAGCTAAATTATAGGAGATTAGGTGGGGTTTTTTGTTGTGTTGAAATGTTAACGAGTGGCTGATGAGCGTGATTAGCATGTTCATTGTGAGAAGTATTCCCATGTCCTGGTGGTTGGACTGAGTTTGTTGACCTTTTGCAGGCTGTGTTTTTCAGGACTGGTAGCCAGGTTTTGCTAATTTTTAAACTTTCTTCTTTTTTATTGTAACTGTGCTGGTGTTTGTGAATTTCAGTGGCTTCTCTGTATAATCTGGTGTAGTGGCTTTTGGTGTTGTCCAGTATTTCTGTGTTTTCAAATAGGATTTTGTGTCCTGTTTGCTTGAGAGCATGGGCAACGGGACACAACGGGACGCAACGGGACACAAAATCCTATTGCTCCAGTACTGCAATAATGATAAATTGGAAATTAACTTTCAGAAAACTAAAGTTATGGCCTTTGCTAAAAGGCCAAAACTCTGATCATGGTATCTTAAGGGACATAATATAGAACAGGTGACCACTTTTAAATTTATTTATTTATTTATGTTTCGACTTTTATCACCGCACCATCTCCCTCAGCCATCTTGGACAGCAAATATAAAAAAAATCCATTGGATAAAAGGCTCTGTCCTTGTAATTCTGGAGAGATAGAAACTACTGGACATGTCCTTCTACGATGTTCATTCTACAGAGGTATTCGAACAAAATTTATTTCCCCGATGATCATTAGGTATCCGGGCCATTCTGAAACCGAATATCTTCAGATTTTGCTCAAAGATGAGTGGATTACAATCACAGTGCAGGTAGCAAGATTCTGCGCAGCAGCACTTAGTGAACATAAGCATAACTTAGTGAAAAACTTACTGTAAATATTTTACTTTCTTTTATAACTATATATTTAAAACTTTGATATTGTGGGAAAATATAGCAGTCATACCAAACAATATATCCTCTCCCAGTATTTAATCTCATCCCCAACAAAGGGTTACGGGCCCAGAAGAGACAAAGCTTGAAGTATTTTGTGGATGTCGCTGGATTTTCTTAAGAGAGAAGAAAGATTCAAAGCGGACATTTTTTTTTCTGGCGAGCACATGGTGACTTCCATTGTCTCCATTGTGAAAGGATTAACCCCCCCTTTCCCTCGCAGTGCAGTAGCTAGGCAGAGAAGATCTTAGATTTCTTTTTTCATTGGAGATTTAAGTTTTTGATTTTGTATTTTTGGACATTTTTCAAATTTTTGATTTTTAAGATGGCCAATCAGAATCAAATTGAGGAGGGAAGCCTTAAGCTACCCAGACTAGGAGAGAACAATTTTATCCAATGGAAAAAGCGTCTAGACGTGATATTTGATCTTAAAGATATCTTGGATTGTATTTAAAAAAAGAAGCCTACTGGCACTACAGAAGAAGCCCAAGCTTCAATCAAGATATGGGAAAAGCAGAATAAGTTAGCAGTAGCCATAATTCTGAGTAGTATTTCGGATGTGCAGATGGTTCATGTTAAGAAGGGGAATACTGCAGCCCAGATCCTTGAGAATTTGGAATTGTCATATGGATTTGCAAGTAAACGCTCTCACTGTGCCTGGGTGAGAGACTTATTTAAGTTGAAACTTGTGTCCAAAGCAGACTGTAACAGTCATGTGACAGAATTCCTAACAATTATTGAAAAACTAGAACTCTCAGAATACCCAATGCAGGAAGAACAGAAAGTTTGTTATTTCCTGGGATCACTTGGACCTAAGTTTGAGACTTTTGCAACTCTTATGGATGGGAAGACAGACTTAACTCTAAGAAAAGTAATTGCCCATCTGAAAGAAGAGTGTGTGGAAAGGAGACAAGAATCTCCTACCAGGACTGTAAAAGCCAATGATTCAAACTATGTGTCTAAATTCCAAGTAAGGGCTAAAGCCACACCTAAGAAAATTGTGTGCTTCAATTGTAATAAGTAAGGGCACATGGCTAAAGCTTGCAAAGCCCGAAAGTCACAAAATTTCCCTGCATTTAAGCAGCAAAACGAAAGGAAAGACAAAAATGAGGGAAGTTTTCTCTTACTAGAAAAGAGTTTAACTGCTAACAGTTGTGACACCAAGTCAAACAAATGGATAATAGATTCTGGAGCCTCGAGTCATTTTACTCATGAAAAAGATTTCTTTGAGGACATTGAAAGTATTGACCCATCACAAGGTGGCAGTATTCAAATTGCAGATGGCAAAATCATAAAAGCACATGGCGCAGGGTCAGGAGTCCTGAAGTGCAAGATAGGTTGTGAGACAAAAGAGAATCCCATACAACGGGTCTTGTATACTCCAGAACTGACCTGCAATATGCTTAGTGTCTCTACTCTGGCCAGAAAAGGTTTCAGTATATTATTTGAAAATGATGTGTGCCAGGTGTCTAAAGATGGGAAATTGTATGCTGAAGCAAATCTAATACATGGTGTGTATGAGATTAATCTTTCAGAACCCCAGTCTGCTAAAGTGGCGCGCTCAAACCAGAAGGATGAGGCGGATCCAGAACTTTGGCACAGGAGACTTGGACACAGAGACATCAATGCCATAGTGGACTTGCAGCGCAAGGAGCATGCAAGAGGAATAAAGGTAGCACTAAACACTTCACCAACAACAAAGTGTGTAAGTTGTATCACAGAGAAAAGTGTCAAACCTTCTTTTCCACCGTGTACTGAACAGAGAAGTACCAAAGTGCTTGATATAGTTTACAGTGATGTGTGTGGTCCACTGAATGTTCCCTCAGTTGGGAAAAATAAGTACATTTTAATATTTCTTGATGATTTTTCAAGGTATTGTGTTGTGTATTTTCTCAAAGAAAAGAGTCAAACACAAGAAATGTTCAAGAAGTACCTTGCCATGGTAAGCAACAAGTTCCAGAGAAAGCCATTGGCTCTCGTGACTGACAATGGTGGTGAGTACTGTTCACATGAAATGGAAACCCTCCTGGAAGAGGAAGGAATTGAGCATGTGAAAAATGTCCCCTACACACCACAGCAAAACTCAATTGCAGAGAGAAAGTTCAGATCCATTATGGAGATGACAAGATGCATGTTAAAAGACGCATCTCTACCCCAGCGCATGTGGGGAGACGCAGCAGCCACTGCGGTGTATCTCCAAAACAGATTGCCAACCAAAGGAGCTACATGCACACCTTTTGAACTTTGGCATGGGAGAACTCCCAATCTGTCACATATTCGTGTATTTGGAAGCCTTGCCTATAGTTATATTCCCAAAGAAAATAGGCACAAATTGGACTCCACAGCACGAAAGGGCATCCTTGTGGGCTATGCCACTGGAGGAAAAGGCTACAGAGTCATGGATCTTGAAACGGGACAAGTCAGCTCAAAACACATAGTTTATTTTGATGAACACAGCAAAGTTGACAAAAGAGGAAGTTTCGTAGATTTTTCTGAACAATCAGAAAAAGAAACACAAGATCTCATATACTTTCCACCACAAATGTGTAACTGTCCAGATCTGCCTTCTGCAGCCATAACACCATCTACAGGGCATCAACAGGAAGACGACGCAGAGGACCAGACTCTCAGCAGCACCACCAGAGATGAAGAGGAACAGTCTGATGCGGAGATGCCTGCATTGGAGGATGATGAGGAGGCTGATGTGGAACCAGAATCACAGGTCAGACGCTCATCGAGATCCAACAGAGGTGTCCCACCACTACGACTGTCCTACCTCGCAGGGTCAGCGCAACCCCTAGAGCCTTCCAACTGGGAAGCGATAGAGGAGATGCCAGCCACTGAAGCCCGTCTCTGGAAGGATGCTGCACAGGAGGAAATGAATGCACTGCACCAGAACAAGACCTGGACACTTACCCAGCTGCCTCCAGGGAAGAAGGCTATTGGAAGTAAGTGGGTCTTTAAGGTGAAACAAGATGCAGAAGGGAAAGTACAGCGCTACAAAGCAAGACTTGTAGCACAGGGATTCAGTCAACAGTATGGAGAAGACTATGATGCCACTTTTGCTCCAGTAGTCAGATACACCACCATCAGAATGCTTTTAAGCATTGCAGCTTCAAAGCAAATGCAAGTGAGGCACATAGACATAAAAACTGCATTTTTACATGGAGAAATCTCACAGGAGATTTATATGAAGCAACCCAAAGGTTTTGTCAAGCCAAATGAAGCGCATTTAGTATGCAGACTTCAGAAGGGGCTTTATGGACTAAAACAGGGTGCTAGGGCATGGAATGAAAAGCTACACGCCATGCTAACACAGTTGGGGTACAAACAAAGCCATGCATACAAGTGTTTGTACTCAAAATGTAATAATGGACAATTTTCCTACATTCTAACATTTGTTGATGACCTAATAATTGCAACCGTAAATGACAGAGACTACTCCCAAGTAGTAAAACATCTAAGCCAAGATGTGGAAGTCAAAGAACTAGGAAAAGTGCATTATTATCTAGGAGTTCAAATAGAGAGAGGAGAAGATGGTTCTTTTCTTCTAAGTCAAAAGCAGAAGGTCACTGAACTAATTGACAGCCTGCAGATGCAAGAAGCGCACCCAGTTGCCACACCTATGACTACTGACTTCCTAAAGAATAAAGAGGAGTCAGAACCTCTTCCTGACAACAGCAAATACAGGTCAGCCATAGGAAAACTTTTGTACCTGACCACAACATGTAGGCCAGACATAGCTAATGCAGTGGGGATTCTAAGCAGAAAAGTGAATGCTCCCACTGAACGTGACTGGACAGCTGTTAAGAGAGTTGTCAGATACCTGAAAGGTACCATGGACTGTAAACTAAAGTTGCCAGCTGACAGCGATCCTGAACTGGTAGGTTACACGGACGCTGATTGGGCTGGGGATGCAAAAGACTATAAATCCACAGGTGGTTATGTCTTTATGTTTGCAAATGGTCCCATTTCTTGGGGCAGTTATAAACAGAATTGTATAGCTTTGTCTTCTACAGAGTCTGAATACATTGCAGCTACAGAAGCATGCAGAGAAACGGCCTGGCTCGACCAACTGACCAAAGACTTTGGGTTAGTGCGCAAGAAGCCTGTTCGTCTCATGGAGGACAACCAGAGTTGCCTGAAGTTGTCACAGAGTGAGAAGTTCCATGCAAGAACAAAGCACATCGGAGTGAAGTACCACTTCGTGCGTGAGGCCATTCAAGATGGACTAGTGGACTTGGCTTATTGCCATACCAAAGAGATGACTGCGGACATTCTCACCAAGCCTCTACCGAGAGAGAGTTTCGAGAACCTTCGAGTCAAAATGGGACTCTGGGTGGTTTAATTAAAAGTTTGCATGAACTTGTTTTGTATGCCTGAGAAGGGGTTTGTGGGAAAATATAGCAGTCATACCAAACAATATATCCTCTCCCAGTATTTAATCTCATCCCCAACAGATATTAACACTTAATTTTAATAGTTAATAATTAATAACCATAGGATGCCACAATATATGGAGCTCAACATAATGCAATATAGGCTGTCTTCTTGATTTTATATAAAAATGATAAGTATCTTGCTAAACTAATTTTAGATATGGATTTTACTTCTTTTATTATAGCTGAGAACTTTTATTGGATACATATGGTGTATTTTTATTTGTACTGGTCTATGACTGTAATAAATTGAATTGAATCCTCTAAATTCAATTGTAATAACATTTTATACATTTTTGAAATAATATGCTCATCGTTCATACATAATTGCTTTTCAAAATATGTTGTTTCATTTACAAATCTATAATTCTTTTTATCTAATTTAAAACACTCATTTAGTTGCATATATGTAAACCAATGGCATGGATGACCTTCTATTTTTAGTTTTTCTCTTGTTTTAAGTACAAATTTATCTTATTCATATATCATTGTAAATGAAGAATTGACTGAAGCTTGTAGGATAGAAAAAGGAACAAGGCAAGGATGTCCTCTATCACCTCTGTTGTTTATTTTAGTTCTAGAGGTTTTTAATAAAGACCTTAGAGGTGATGATCAAAGAAAAGGTCTAAAAGGTAAACAGGAGGTTTTTAAATTAAGGGCATTTGCCGATGACTTAGTTTTAATACTACAAGATCCATTGGATTCGGCTGAATATCTGAGGAAAAAAATTGAAAGATTATGGATCTTTAGCAGGCTTTAAATAAACAGAAAACAAAAATGTTAATTAAAAATATGACAGTGAATAATCAAGAATTGTTAGAGAGAAAGATGGGTTTTAAAAATGAAAAAAAGATTAAATATTTGGGAGTGATCCTGTCAACTAAAAATAGTGCACTGTTTAAAAATAACTATAATAAAATTTGGAATGAGGTTCAAAACGACCTGACAAAATGGGAAAAATTATCACTTTTGGGAAGGATTTCTGTAATAAAGATGAATGTATTGCCTATGATGCTATTCCTTTTTCAAACGATTCTGATTTTGTCAACTGATGTAGTATTTAAACAATGGCAAAAAGATATCTCAAAGTTTATCTGGCAAGGGAAAAAACCAAGAATTAGATATAAATTGTTACAGGATGCTGAAGAACGAGGAGGTTTGGGGCTGCCAGATTTAAAACTATATTTTGAGGCATGTTGTTTTATGTGGATGAAAGATTGGATTACTTTAGAAAATAAAAAACTGTTAGGACTTGAAGGACACGAGTTAAGATTTGGATGGCATGCCTATTTATGGTATAATAAAGTCAAGATGAATAAGGAATTTAATGTTGGGGTTTTGATAAACCCAGGAATTTACAGTTAGATATAAATTATACTGAGAGGCTTGATATTTAGGTGAGAGGGGAAATATTCTGCAAAGTCGCCCAATTAGCAGCCATTGTTGTAGTGATGATGTGTCAGTGTGTGACTCATACAACAGGTGCTAAGAGTTAAGTTGGGTGTGGTGGATAATGAGAGTGACCTATACTGTGATTGGTGAGTTTGTATATATAAACAGAGAAATTCTGTATTCTCGTTTCTTCTCATTCTACCTCTGTATGCTGTATCATTGGTTTATCATTTGTTACCTGTGTGGAAGTGATCTGTAAATACGTATGTATATAAGTAAATAGGATATTTGATATAATCTCTGTTTGGAGTCTATTTACTGCATAGTACTTGGATCGCTGGTGTCTAGTAGAAGAAGCAGGCCACTCCATCCTCTCGCCCTGACAGGTTATGGGCCCAGAGATGATAAGCTTTTGGACTGGCTGTGGATCGTGGGATCGTGTGCAGTCTGTGAGCTGGAAGCTTTGGAAGCCTATCCAGGAGTCGTGTGGCTATTTGGAGTGATTTGGAGCTTTGCAGGTTCTGTGCCTGTGTTTTGTTTTTTCCTAGGCTTGTTTTGCAGCTGGAGGACATTCTGATAAGGTCTGTGTCTTTAATCATTGGTGTCTGCCCAGGAGGCCAGACAGATGAGCGGTGTCAAGATGTTGCCTGCAGTCGGGGGAGGATTTCCTCTGGAAAGTCTAAATGACACTAATTATTTGTCATGGGCATACAAAATGGAGATGTATCTTTGACGTGAAGGTCTTTGGAAGTTTATTGATGCCCCACCGACCGAATTGGATGATGAAGACATTGTTCTATTGCACGATAGAGCACTGGCAAGCATAATTTTATGTCTGGAGGATAGCCAGCTATGTTATGTTAGACATTTAACTGTAGCCAGTGAGGTTTGGGAAGCTTTAAAGAATGTTTATCTGAGAAGCACGCCATTATGCAAGGTTATGTTAACACGGAAACTTTATCATGCCAGATTAGGGGTAACTGATAATATTCGGGATCACCTGCATTATATGACAAGTTTGTTTCAAGAATTGGCTCAGAGAGATATGCCGTTTACAGAAGGAAATAAAGTTTATGTAATTCTCAGTTCTCTAAATGAAACATGGGATAATTTAGCTACAAGCTTCGGGTCTTTATCTGAGAGGGATTTGACAGTAAATTACTTATCTGGCAGGTTATTGGAAGAAGAGCAGAGGAGGCTAGGTTCTAATGTAATTAGGTCTAAGCAAAACAGTATTTCTGTTAAGGAATATTCTGATAAGTCTGACAATGTTTTATTTGTAAAACGTAAATGTTTTTGCTGTGGATCTGTTAAACATTTGTTAAAAGATTGTAGAAAACAAAAGCCTAAAGCCAAGTGGGGGTTTCCAAGCCGGGAGACAATGCACAGCTGTCTCTAATTACTTCTGCAGTAAAAGATTTAAAGGGGCCATGGCTATTTGACAGCAGAGCTAGTCAGAGCATAGCAAATAACAGACAGATGTTTAAAAGTTTTATGCAGGCTGACCGTGACCATGTTAGCCTGGCAAATGGAAGCATTGCATCTGTGACTGGTAAGGGGTTAGTGTATGTACCAGGATTAAATGTTGAATTATCAATGTTATGTGTACCAGAACTGGAGTACAATATCATAAGTGTTTCACATTTGGATACACAGGGTTATACTGTACAGTTTGGTAAAGGTGAATGTATTGTCATGAAGGATAATAATGTTTGTGGTAAAGGTGTTTTACAGAACAATCTTTATGAAATGGTTCAACCCATGTCATGCAGAAACCATGATGTAGCCACAATTAATAAGCCAACACATGATTCATGTGCGCACCTGTGGCACAGAAGGCTGGGGCATCTGAGTTTCAAAGTGATTGAAAAGATGTCAGAAGCAAGTTCTGGAATGAATTTGAAACAGTGCCAAGTGTATTTGGATTGCATAGCTTGTAAGGTTGCAAAGTCAAAAGTATATCCTGTGAGCAAATTCAGTGATAGGAAGTCACATAAATGTTTTGAATTAGTTCACACTGACTTAATTGGTCCATTACCAGCTACAATAGGGGGTGCTAAATATGTTTTAGTTATTGTAGATGATTACACCAGATTTGGGTTCTGTTACCTATTGAAAGCTAAAAGTCAAACATTTGATAAGTTTAAAAACTGGGTGCAGTTTGTGGAACGTAGGTATAGCACAAAGGTGTGTAGTTTACAAACTGACTGGGGTACTGAGTTTCTGAGTGGTAGTTTTCAGCAATGGCTCTGTAGAAGGGGCATTGTGCATAGGAGAACCAAGTCAGTGCCAGGAGTGGCAGAACAAAGATACTCAGCATTGCAGACAGTAAAGGATTCACTTATTGCTGACTCAGGGTTATTTATTTCTTTATTTATTTATTGTGGTATTTATACCCCACCTATCCCCTCCCTAATGGAGGACTCTAGGCGGCTTACAAGCATATATATACATTAGTTACAATTCACCATTTTAACCACGCGTGAGGGGAGGGGGTAAGGGAACCGACTCTTCCAGGCTCTGGACTACAATTCCCAGGATGCCTTGAGCCGGCTGCTGACGTCCTGTAGCTGTTACATCCGGGTCCGTCGTCACCGCCGCCATTCGATCTTCCTCCGATCCTTTCCTCCGGTGGTGCCGACTTCCCGACAGGACGCCAGCAAATTAGCCCACTTAAGGTGGTACCCATTTATCTACTTGCAAAGCTTTTGAACTGTTGGGTTGACAGAAGGTGAGTTTGTATATATATATATACAGTATATATACTGGGGAGAGGCAATATTAACAGCTAATTATTTAATTAACAGGTTATGGAGTATGTCTGTAAATCAAACTCCATATTATATGTTATATGGCAAGAAGCCATCATTAGCTCATTTGAAGGTGCACTGCCTATGTTCACGTGCATAAGGAAGTACGCAGGAAAGGGCAGGCAAAAGCACAGATGATGTTTGTGGGGTATGAGCCAGGGACCAAGGGATATAGGTTCGCTGATGGCAGGAAAGTTGTTATTTCTAGATCAGCAAGTTTTAGTGAGCACAGCAATTGAAAGAGATTACATGGGAGTAGTGAGGTTTATCTTCCTAGTCAGGGACGTTTTGAGTTCTCAGAGTGGAGAGAGTCCACTGATGTGATTAAGAAGGAAGAGGAATTAACTCCTAGTGTGCCAATGATACAGGATGCTACAGTATTGCGCAGATCTGAGAGAGTTAACAAGGGCATACCACCGCAATGTTATACCCCAGGTGATATAAAAGTGTGTTTTATCAATTATGAACCTCGTAATTACAAGGAAGTATTGGAGTTGCCATTACTAGAGCAGAGTAAATGGAAAGCTGCTATGGATGTGTAAATGAAAGCCATTAATTCTCATAAGGTTTTTAAATCCATCAGGTTGCCTGAGGGGCATAGGGCAGTAGGTTATAGGTGGGTGTATAAGAAGAAAACCTTAGTGAAAGGTGATATACAGTATAAGGCTAGGTTGGTAGCACAAGGGTTTTCCCAGATAAAGAATCAGACTTATGATGAAGTTTTTGCACCAACGCTAAGAGGGGAGACATTTAGGTTTGCTTTAGCAATGGCAGCAGCTGGGAATTGTGTAGTACACCATTATGATGTCACAACAGCATATTTGCATGCTGATTTGAAAGAAGAAATCTATATGGCTGAAGCCCCAGGTTATGAATCAAATATTGCAGGAAGAGTATAAAAGTTGTAGAAAGCGTTGTATGGACTCAAACAATCGGCACATTGCTGGAATCTAAAGTTAGATAAGGAATTGCAAAGAATGGGGTTCAAGTGTAGTATAGCTGACCCATGTCTGTATGTAAAGCAATGTGAAAATGATGAACAGATTTTGCTTTTGATATTTGTAGACGATTTGTGTTTTATAGCAAAAGATCAAAGCAGGGTAATTGAATTTACTGAAAATCTGAAACAACAATTTGATGTCAAAGATCTGGGAGAGATTAGGAATTACCTAGGCATAGGTATTCAGAAAGTTGATGGGGGTTATGTTCTAGAGCAGCGGAAGAAAATTGAATAACTGCTGAGAGAGAACAATATGGAACATTGCAAGGAAGTTTCTACCCCGATGACAACAGATTTTGTTAAAACAGAGACTGGAGATGATGACCAAACTTCATGTGATCAGTCAATAATTGGAAGTGTATTGTATTGTATTGTATTGTATAGATTTGCAATATTGTCCATCTGAATGTAATGTAGCAGATGTGATGACAAAGCCTCTAAGCATAGATAGACATAGGATGTGTATATCTAAAATGTGTATGTCTTCTATTCTGTATAAGTGAAATGCAATATCTATTGTAAATTGAAGGGGTGTTGGGGTTTGATATAACCAGGAATTTACAGCTAGATATAAATTATATTGAGAGGCTTGATATTCTGCAGAGTCACCCAATTAGCAGCCATTGTTGTAGTGATGATGTGTCAGTGTATGACTCATACGACAGGTGCTAAGAGTTAAGTTGGGTGTGGTGGATAATGAGAGTGACCTATAAGGTGATTGGTCAGTTTGACTATATAAGCAGAGATATTCTGTATTCTCATTCTTCTCATTCAACCTCTGTATGCTGTATCGTTGGTTATCATTTGTTACCCGTGTGGAAGTGATCTGTAAATACGTATGTATATAAGTAAATAGGCTATTTTATATAATCTCTCTGTGAGTGTCTATTTACTATACAGCCTAAGGATCACTGGTGTCTAGGAGAAAAAGCAGGCCCTCCATCCGCTCGCCCTGACACAGCACTCCCAACTGTTCTTGGGAACCCAACTTGAGAAACAGGGTCTCACAACTGGCCACTTGTGGAGCAGGGCCCCTGAAGGCCACTAGAGACTCTCGGATGACAACCGCCACCCCTCCTCCCCTGTCCTGGTATCTGGGCTGGTGCCATACCTGAAACCCAGCCGGGCACATCTCCGAAAGGGGCACCCCTCCTTCTGGTCCCAGCCAGGTCTCAGTAATGCACACCAGGTCTGCCTTCTCCTCTGTGATCAAATCACATATGAGGGGGCCTTGTTGTTGACCTGGCATTGAGAAGCAGCAGCCGGAGACCAGGGCCCTCAAGAATCTGCTGTCCAGGGCCTGGGTCTGAACCCGGAGGGCCAGAACATGCCAATTTGTTTTAAATCTGCAGCTAGTTTCCCAACAGATTCTTCAATTTCTTAATTTCTTCTTTTAAGTCTTTATCATTCCTCCAAATCCTTCCCCCATTTCTTTTTTAACTGTTGCACCAATTATTACCCTCTTTAAAAGTAAACAATCTGCATTCCCACGAAGGTCCGGTCTGTTAGTCTAATAAAGTTTTACTATTTTCGAAGGCACTTTCATAAAAAAAAAGTTTATTCTATTTTTTAATTTGAAACTGTCCCCCTTGTCTGTTTATATCCATTCTTGGCATTTAGGCAAAACATTCTAAGATGAGATATGCTGCTCCTTATCATCCTTCATCAAATTCAGTGAGACAGACTAAATGAGATAAGGAAAAGCTTGGCTTCGCTTCTCATAGCCACCGGCTTCTCCCATCACTAAAATGTTTCTAAACAGTGCAAGGGAGGCCCATGTTTTTTAATTAATTAATTAATTAATTTTTTAATTAATTAATTAATTAATTAATTAATTAATTAATTTTTCAATTTCTATCACCGCTCCATCTCTCCCGAAGGGGACTCTGGGTGATTCTTAGATGTTCCTCATGGTGCAAAGTACACACCCCTAAATTTCCTGATACACCTTTGTGTACTATTCTTTGTGGGACAAAGATTCTATAGGAGAAATAATACATCAATGAATGCTGAGAAAATCCCCAGTTTTCATCTGAATTCCTCTACCATGGGAACCTGAGTTTCCCATAAATTTGGAATCAACTGCAATAAAAAAAGCTATTGTGTTGCAGACAAATTTCCTCCAGCATCTAAGGATGGGGCACAATTTATTACTGTTAATGATGTCCAATATTCTCTGCCAGATTTTTCTCTCAGAAAAAAAAATGGATGAAGAGAAATTCAGCATCATTCAATGATGTGGGCAAAAATTCCATAACTTTTGGCTTAGAAACCAGAGCTTCCTTTAAAATCCACAGGAGAGGAGAGAAAGGGAGGTTTTAACCATTTTTTCAAAACAAAATGAAAAGAATATGAGGTTTTGTCTTTTTTTTTTTTTACAAAGATAATATTTTTCTAATTTTTAAGAGAAACCATTAGAACACAAGAATCCTTCTGTGTTAAGGTCATTTAATTAAGAAATATAGGGGCTATTAATTTTGGAAATTTATTTATTTATTTATTATTTAAATTTATATGACAGCCCAACTCTCCCACAGGGAACTCTGGCTGGTTTACAATAAAACCAAGGTTAAAATATAAATATAAAATTACAAATTAATTAACATAGTATAAATAAATGTAAAATCCAATCTGGTGAATTTAAATAATAGTGAGGACATAATGGTATTAAACACCCACAGGAGGAGCTTTAACTTTTCCCCTCCCACGCTAGGCGGCAGAACCAGGTTTTCAGATCTTTCCTAAAGGGAGGGAGGAAACCTGCCTCAACTCTGGGGGCAAGATATTCCAAAGGGCAGGTGACACTACAGAGAAGGCCCACCTCCTGGACTCCATTAGATGAAATTCTCTTATTGATGGGGTCCGTACCAAGCCCTCTCTGAATGATCGGGTGGGGCGGGTCAGTGATATGGGGATAAGACGGTCCCTCAGGTATCCTGGTCCCATGCCATGTAGGGCTTTAAAGGTAATAACCAACACCTTGAATTGAACCCGGAAACAAACCAGCACCCAATGCAGCTCATGGAGAGAAGACGTTATATGTGCTGATCTTGGTACACCTAAAATTGCCTGCATGGCCACATTCTGTACCAGCTGTAGCTTCTGGATATACTTCAAGGGTAGCCCCATGTAGACTGTGTTGCAACAGTCTATGTGGGAGATGACAAGGGCATGAGTGACCGTTTGGAGTGCATCGGGGTCCAGGAATGGGTGTAACTGGTGCACAAGCTGAAGCTGTGCAAAGGCCCTCCTAGCCACGACTGCCACCTGCTCTTCAAGCAGGAGTCGTGAGTCCCGGAGGACCCCCAAGTTCCACACCGGCTCCAAATGGGGCAGTGCCACCCCATCCAGAACCAAAGATGACAACTTCCTGGATAGCACGGGGCCATCAATCCATAGGCACTCAGTCTTGCCAGGGTTCAGCTGAAGCCTGTTGTTCTCCATCAAGCCCCCACAGCCCCCAGGCACTGGGACAGGGAAGCAACCACATCACTTACTTCACCTGGGATGGAGATATACAATTGAGTATCATCAACATATTGATGATACCTTATCCCATGGTGACAGATGATCTCACCCAGTGGTTTCATGTAGATGTTGAATAGGACAGGAGAGAGAACCAAACCCTGCGGCACTCCGCATAAGAGAGGTCGCGGGTCGGATCTCTCCTCTCCTATCACCACCAACTGGGAGCGGCCCTGGAGGAAGGAGTTGAATCAGCACAAAACTATGCCACCCACCCCCAACTCCCTTAGCCGCCCCAAAAGGATACCATGGTCGATGGTATCGAAAGCCGTTGAGAGATCCAAGAGAGCCAGGATGGATGCACTGCCTTCATCCCACTCCCGCCAGAAATCATCCATAAGTGTGACCAATGCAGTCCCCATCCCATATCCCAGCCTGAAACCTGACTGAAAGGGGTCTAGATAATCCGCTTCATCCAGAATCCTCTGGCGACGGAGCAGCAGCTTCTCTGCTGAGCTCCTTATAATATTTTATAGCTCCAGCTAGTTTAGTTTAATTATTATTTTCCCTTTTTAGTAGTTTTAGTTGATTTTAGTAGTTTTATGTCTAAGGGACTTATTTTAACTCAAGCAACTTTGTTTGGATAAGACGGCTGTGAAGACAAACGGCTAGTTAAAAGACTTTCTATCGAACTGACTGAGATGGGTAAAAGGAAGAAAAAACTTCGTGTTAGCCCGGGCTCCTTTCCTCCACCGAAGTTTGCTAAACAAGCAAGAATTGAAGACTGTTTGATACAAAAGGGAAATGTAAGTAAAGCAAACCCTCTTCCCTTTTCCAATAAATTTGACATTTTGGAATGGGAACTGCAAACAGAGGTGGAAAAACAACAGTTAACAGAGCTTTCACTCTCTGTTAGGGAAGAGTTAAATGAGACCCAGGACTTTGACCTTGATACAGTTGGTCCTCGTATGTCATCATTTCATATAAGTAGTCCAAAAACGTGTCATAAGGGATCTGAAACCAAGCCTAATATTAAAAATAAAAAACAAAATTTGGACATAGAGAGTCTTACATGGGAAAACTCAAAGGAGTTCATGGCAAGGCAATGTCTACTCACCGCACAAACCGTCATCTCAATTTTCGAACAGCTCTCGGGTATAAAACACGAGTTGGGCATGTTGAAAGGAGATATAGAGACTTTTATACAAAAATATGAAACCAGACTTCCTATTTTCACAAAGGCTTGTGAAACAGATACGGCAAAGCCTCATGTGCGGAGTGGAGGCACTGATAAAGAGCAAGCAGCTAAAGGAAAAGTTAAACAATTTGATAAAAAGCAACAGCTTCCAAAGAATAACCCTTTGACTCCTGGTGGGGTGAAGAGTGGGGAGTGTATACAAAGTAAAGACCCTTTGGATGTGAACGAAGTAATTCCTTCCAAATCAAACTGCTTGCTGCAAACAGAACAGATTGCTCTTGTTATCTCCAGGAATAGATATAACATTGGGCGCTGGAACACGAGGAGAGCAATTGTAACTTCCCTGGGTCAGCTTCTGTATTGTCATCAGAGACAGATAGATTTACATATGGTGGAATGGCTCCCAGGTTTGCCAAATCAGAAGAGGATTCTCCTATCTTTCAAACAGCCCACTATTCCTCTGATGTTACTCAAGATGAGGTTGTATTTAGCCACGTTTCAAATTTTTCCTGTTAGAGTCTTTTACAGTTTTTTCACCTGTGGCTTTGAGAGAGTGTGGGAGTCAGCCTGCCTCGCTTGTTGAAGATCCTTTAGACCCAATTGAAACTGGTCTTATTAACGCTTTTGGGTCTCTACCAAGAAAAGAACAAGGTAATATTTTGCTTAAGCTGGAGAATTTGAGGAAAACTTTGTTGGTCACTATTGCCACGGCTGAGCCACTTATAGATCTTGTGACCCCAACTACTGATTATAACTGTCTCCCTTCACCAAACAGGGGACTGTTTGAACATGATTTCCTAAAAAACACCACTCCAGATCCCTTTGGGTTGATAGAGGGACCTGTTGACAAGAAGGAATTATTATTTTCAGCAGGATATTTTGATGGGGCGCCAGCAACAAAGCAGGGGTCTGGAGGGGAATTTATGTCAACTTCCACACTACAGAGACCAATACAGCATGACAAAGTAAGCCTGTCCCCAGGACCACTGAATGAAGCCCCAGTAAGACAAGATCAGATGGCTGAAGTTAATCAAGAACAAAATCCTCAGGAATTAATGCAAAATCTGTATGGGGCAAGCCACCCTTTAGTGGAGGTTGTAATTCCTGCTGCTGACTCCACAGCTCAATATAATAACTCTGTAGCTCACCCAGGTCAAAATCATACTTTATGACTGGATACAAATGCTTATGAATTTTCATTATTAACCTGGAATATTGCTGGATGGTTAGTCCCATCAAAAGACCAGTATTTTTTTGACTATCTCTCAGAATTTGATGTCCTTTTTTTACAGGAAACTTGGGTTTCTTCAGAGGTAGAGTTAGATGGTTACTGGGTCAATGCTATTCAGGCTGTTCCAAGTAACGCTGGAGGGAGATCTAAGGGTGGGATTGCGACTTTAGTAAGTACAGCTTTAAAATTTAACTGTATCTCACTACCTCCCTTAAAGCCATGGGTAGTAGCCACCCTGCTTTCATCCAAACATGTGGAAATCTTACTTATTAATGTTTATACTCCTCCTTTAAATAAGAATACTATGATTAGTACTGTTTGGGAACATATAGAAAATTTTATTCTTAGTTGCTTAGATAAATATCCCACAGCATCGGTAATAGTAGGTGGGGATTTAAATGCTAGGATGGGATTAAATGATTACACACTATTTAACCAGTTTAAGAGCCACTATGAAGAAAGCGAATTAGAGGAATCTTTATATCCCAGAGAATTTAAAGACCCAAAAGCTAACTGGGCAGGTTTATGTGTAAGACAAATGATTGCACATTTGGATTTATGTATTCTTAATGGTTCTGTAGGAGGGGACCATCCAGCAGAATATACCTATTGGAGAGCAGGAAGAAGATCCACAGTTGACTATTGGATAACCTCCTATGATCTATTAAAACTCATACCGAGGATGGAGGTAGATTCTAGGTTAGAAAGTGATCATAACCCTGTAATTTTAACCTTGACATCTCATTGGAAATATTTAAGAGCCAACTCAATTTACATGCCAACGCTAGAAAGTAATAATACTCAAGTGAGAATCAAATGGACTGAGAGGAATGCAACAGAAGTGGATAAATGGATGCAAGCCCCTGAAATTTTAGAAATATGTGCTCATCTCCTTGATAATAACACTCAAACATCTTACATAGATTGGTTTGAGACTTTAATCACCAATCTTAAAACAGTTCTTACTAAGGGAAGCCAACTTGTCCCTAGAAATAGGGTTATAAAAAAATAAAAAATGGTTTGACTGGGATTGTGTGCAGTTAAAGAGGATATATAATAAGGAGTATAGAAAAAGTAAAAATTTCCCCTCTGAGGATCAAACTCATCTTTTAAGGTCCTTAAAGATCCAATAGAAGGCTCTTTTAAAAGAAAAGAAACAGATGGCATTGAAGGAATCGTGGCAGAAATTAATGCAAGCAGTTAAGATGAAAGATACACCTCTCTTCTGGCATATCACTAGAGGACTGGGAAAATCACTCCCACCCCCATTGAATCAAGTACCATCACATGCATGGGAGGAATATTTTAGAGAGTTGTACATGGACCCTACCTGTGATAAGAAAGAGGACCAGATCAATTTAGGCAATATCCCTCACTGGCTACCAGTTACAACACAAGAGGTATCCCGGTTAATCGAATCTCTTAAGGCTAATAAGGCTCCTGGCGCTGATTGTGTCTTACCTGAAATAATTAAAAGGAACTCTAGTTGGTGGGCACCTATACTAGCATCTCTTTTTACATATATAGATCAGACAGGATATATGCCAAAGGATTGGGGAATGGCAATCATTGTTCCAATCTATAAAAAGGACAATAAAATTGATCCATGTAACTATAGGCCTAACAGTTTATTAAGTGTAGTTAGCAAGTTATACGCTAAACACTTAAACATTAAATTACAAGACTGGATTCTGTCTGAGGACATAATCAGAGATGAACAGGCTGGATTCAGAGAGGGGAGATCAACAATTGATCATATCTTGGTGCTTCATCACCTTGTATTAAAATATACAGTACATATAAAAAGAAATCTTCCCTCTTTGTGGCCTTTCTTGATTTTAAACAGGCCTTTGATTCAATACCCAGAAATGATCTGTGGGAAAAATTGAAAAATACAAACATTGATAGACGCCTTCTCTATCTTATACAGAAGTTATATTCTAACTCTACTCTACAAGTGAGATGTAACCCCCTGGGGACCTTATCTGGTTTAGTAAGTGTACAGAAAGGAGTACGTCAGGGATGTATTCTTGCTCCCTCTCTTTTTAATTTATATATTAACTCCTTGATAGATCTTTTTTATAATTTGGATTCTCATCCACCGAATTTAGCACAACGTAAAGTACCAATACTTCTTTATGCTGACGATGCCGTTATTATTTCAGAAACTCCAATTGGGCTGAAAAGAGCCATAGCAGCAACATTAAACTTCTGCAAACAAAATAATTTGGTTCTTAACTTTGACAAATCAAAAATCATGGTCTTTGCTAAAAGAGCTATTAAATACTCTTGGAAAGTAGAAGGGCACGATTTAGAACAAGTGAATGCATTCAAATACCTTGGAGTGATTTTTCACTCGAAAGGTACTTGGAATCCACATGTGAATTACGTAATACAATTAGCCCTTAGGTCATCAAATGCTATTGTTTTTTTTATACAGGTGGAGGACAATTGGTCCCTGCAGCCTTAAAACTATTTGAGGCTAAAACATTGGCACAAATTCTCTATGGGGCAGGAAACAGGAATTTTCTTGAAGAAAGAATCACAAGAAACTGTACAAACAAAATTCCTAAGATCAATTCTAGCTGCACCTAGAGGAGCATCAAATGCCCAGCTGAGATTAGAAACAGGAATGCCTCAAATTCAGGTTAGGGCCTGGAAGATGATGCTAAATTTTTGGATGAAACTTCAATTCTTCCCAGTTGGATTGACCCCACTATTTTTGATTGATAATTTTTCTTCTCCCTGGAATCAGGCGATAGAACATAAGCTGGCTCTGTATGGGTTTTCCCCATTATTCTTAAAATCATTAGATTACGATCAAGCCAAACAATTGGTTAACAATAGAATAAACGATATGGAATTCCAGTTAGAAGTTAATAGAATACCTACTCATAGTAGAAATCGGATAAGATGGGGCACATGGGAACCAGCAGGCTATTTAAAAGGCCTAACCTTTCCTAAGATTAGAATAGCATTTTTTAAAGCTAGATTTAATATCCTTCCATCAGTACTCCTGCAAGGTAGATATAATAAAACCCCACTAGCAGAGAGAACCTGCACATGCGGTATAGAGGAGGTTGAAAATATTGTTCATGTTTTATTACGTTGTAAATATTATAGGGATATTAGATCAAAATACATCTATTCTCTAATAGAAAGATCTCCAGGGAGACCAGATAGTTTCTATGAGAACCATCTTTTACAAGATACAAATCCAAGTATTACCCGCCTAGTAGCTAAATTTTGTGCTGCCGCAATAACGATGAGACAAAATCAGATAAAGAAATAGGGATTTTTATTTGCGCTTATATTTTTACTAATATTCTGTTTAATTATTTTAATAATTTTTGTGGATACTCATTTTATAACATTTTATAATATAGTATTAATAGAATGTTCATTTAATGATTAATTAAATTAAAATGTTATTATAGTGTAGGATTTTATACGTTATAGTATAATTGTCCTAACATATTGCTTTTTATATATAGACGTTTTTATAAGATCTAGTCGCCTGTATCCGTAATTTTTATTAAGTGTATGTTGCTGGTCATTGACCGAATAAATAAATGTTATACCAGAAAAAATATCTGAAGTTGCAACGCCACCACGTTCTCAACCACCTTTCTCAAAAAGGGAAGGTGGGAGACAGGATGAAAATTGTCCAAAATGCTAGGGTCCAGGGATGGCTAATTGAGGAGGGGGTGCACCAATGCCTCCTTAAAGGCAGTTGGAAACACCCCCTCCATCAAGGATGTATTAACCATCACCTTGACCCATCCGCACGTCACCTCCCTGGCCGATTTTACCAGCCAGGAAGGGCACGGGTCTAGATGACATGACATGACATGACATGACATGACATGACATGATGATTTCTAGATGAAATGAATGCTTCCTGAAAATAGGATAGTATCAAACACACAAACACACACAAAATGGCTGCCTTTATACATATTCCACAGTATCCAGGGTGCATTTGATATCAGTGCCTCTCCATCACAAAGTGGCATTCCCAAGCCACTAGCAGACCCATTTCCCATGAAAAGAACAATGGCTTAGTGTGGTGTATAATAACAGCTCCAGTAACGTTTTTGGCAAATGAATTCGTCTTGATCTTAAGAGGCCCTTGGAATGCATTGGAAAAAAAATTGGTATGGTCATTTGCACAAATATAAGGTCTACTTTGGTTCTTTCCCTATGAATGATGGCCTGCACTCAACAGAAACCAGGAGCTCAAATTGAATTCTCCAAAGAGAATTGCAATTAGGAAGATTTGGGGGGTGTCAGCTCATCATGATATCTGATCTTGATACTAAAGCCTGGAAGGGCGGTTTTCAACTTGTAGCACTCATGATGCAGCTAAAGCAACTCATAGCACCCTGAAAAGCAAGGCTAGTAACTAGGGATATGGGATTGTAAGTCATCACCTTCTCAAGTGCTACCATTGGTCCAGAGTGGTGAGGCTCTAATTCTATCTCAGCTGAATCTCCCTTTGAAATTTCTTTCCTTTCTTCAGAAAATCAAATAGGTAATTCAGTGTGAAGAAAAATAGGAAAGAAAATATTCAGAACCTCCACAATTTAGACAGGAAAGATTTGATATTCTTATTTCTTATGCTATAGATAATTGGATTGAACAGCGGTGGAAGTAAAGAATATAGGGCAGTGAATGCTAAATCTAAGTAAGTTGGGGTGTTAGAGAGAGGTCTCAGGTAGGCCAAGCATGAAGTTACCAAAAACATAGAAAAAACTATAAGGTGGGGAAGACAAGTGGAGAAGGCCTTCTGCCTTCCTTTCACAGAAGGGATTTTCAACACTGCTTTGAATATCATGCCATAAGACACAATGATCAAAATAAAACAAGCTAATACTGCAGTGACACTGGCCACTATAACTCCAACTTCAACTAGATTAAATCCAGAGCAGGATAACTTCAGCAATTCTGGAATTTCACAGAAAAAATTGTTGACTACATTAGAACAGAAAGGAATGAAAAAGGTGCCACTAGTATGTAAAATTCCATAGAGAATTCCTGTGACCTCTACCCATATCACTATTTTGGTGCAGGCTTTCCAATTCATCACCATCTCATAGTGTAGTGGATTGCAAATGGCAACATACCAATCATAGGCCATGACTGTCAGGAGGGAGAAATCAGAAGCTTCAAAGGACATAAAGATAAAGACTTGAGCAACACAACCAAAGTAAGAGATGTGTCTGGTGTCCATGAGGGAATTAATCATGGATTTGGGGACAATGACTGAAACAATGCCCAGGTCCTGCACAGCCAAGTTCATTAGAAAGAAATACATGGGGCTGCGCAGTCGATGGTCAAAAGCTACTACAGAGATGATGAGAAGATTTGCTGTTGCAGTTGCCAGGTATAATATGAAGAATAAGAAGAAATGTAGAAGCTGCAGATGCCGATCTTTTGAGAATTCCAGGAGCAGAAAGTAAGGCACTGTTGTTTCATTATCCATGTTTAAGTTATGACCAAGATGAGTGCCTCATCTACAAGGAATCAGAGGTGAGAGATACCATTAGATAACATCAGTGAAGCTACAGCTTGATAGATACTGGGAACAGAAAAAAAAGGAAGAAACATGTGACAATATTAAAATAGGACTTCACCATTGAAAAAATGCCTGTGTCCAACCGGACCACTCTCCATATATTTCAGCTCATCAATGACAAAAGTACCAACCAGAAACCCTTTTCTTTTATTCCCCCTACTTTCATCCAAATTCTTTTCCTTGTTATAGTTAAAATGTTTGCCGAGAACTCGGAAGAGCCTGCCAAGTAAACCTTTAGCACTGGGAGAATTTACATAGGTCAGTTTCGTAGCAATTTTATAGCATTGTGCTGTTGGTGAAAAATTGGAGGAGGGGGTGGCATATAGAGTGGCTTGATCACCTGGAGGAACTGGAGTATACAAATACACCCACACAGGGAGAGGGAGAGGGAGAGGGAGAGGGAGAGGGAGAGGGAGAGGGAGAGGGAGAGGGAGAGGGAGAGGGAGAGGGAGAGGGAATTGTTTTGGCAGGTGCTCTGGGAGATTTTTGGTTGAAAAATAAGATAATGCTTTAAACAAACAAACAAATAAATATTGGTTAAGTATTTACCTCCTTAATGACCTACTCATTTAAAGAAGAATTAGAACTTTGCTTAAGATATCCATTACATCATTTAAACTGCATCCCCATTTGGCTCAAGGTTTGCTCAACACTATGGTTAAGCCAAATTTTTTTTTAAAATTGTCTGCAGGAATTAGTTGTCTCTTTCATTGAGAACTGAAACCCTTATGCTTTAGAAGGGGTCTGGCAGGCATATCGAGTTCCAGAAGAGACCCCACTTTGAAGAAAAATGGGGTGCCTTCAAAAGTCCCTTCAGTGAAACTCTGTGTACTGTAATTCTAGTAGCTATGAGAAAGAAAAATAACATTAAAAACAAATTGATTCTTGACAGGGACCCACTACCTTCCTTCTTTAAAAAGGATATGATTGTAAGGAAGAAAAACAAGTCCTCCCCTTTCTAAACCATTAATCAGAATAGGCTCTAGCCCAGCCTTTCTCAATCTTTTGATCCTGGAGGAACCCTTGAAATATTTTTCAGGCCTCGGGGAACCCCTGCACATTCAGGCTCAAATATAGGCCAGAAGTTACAAAATTATTATATTTGTTTTATGTGTAGGTGTCAAGGCCAGCCCAAGAACAACGATGAGTCATTGCATTCAACTCCAGTTTTTTTATTGCTCTCACCAAACAGAGAGAATCTTGCCAGACTAAAGCTACTCTAACTAACCTAAGCCCAAATAACCTGGGAGACTCTAGGGCGGGGCAACCCTGAACCTCTTTACTTTCCCAGCAACACTTTCCGGACCGTGAGTCCTCTTATCTGTTCGGAATGTGCTTCCTCTTTCCTGAGAACTAGCTGCAGCGCCAAAATCCACCGCATCACCCCCCCCTCCAGGAACATATTCCATCACAGTAGGTTGTATATATGTATTAACAGTGTTGTTAAACTAAAAATAAACAATGAAACATACCTCTTTATGTGAAGTTGCCCAAATTTGAAATAATTTTTTAAATAAATTTTGATCTGCCAGGGAACCCCTAGGGACCTCTCGGGGAACCCTAGGGTACCACAGAACATGGAGGAAGCCAATGTTATCGGGTGAATATTCTTCCCTCTCTTTGATATAACCTGAGAACTCTTTGATCAAATAAGAAAAAAGCTCCTTCCCCTTTAAGATTACCATTTTCAATAAACAAATGCTAAATAAGTGGAAGTCGCAACTCAGCAAGATGCTGGACTACAAAGCGCTGTCTCTTAGAACACTGGCAAATTACATCTTCTCAGAATTCCTAGAGATGGCACCCTTGTATGCCCTTTCAAAGAACAAAAGCAAGGTTTCCCTATATCAAGGGCTTCTGGGGATCCCCGGCCACGTGGCTCGCCTTCTGACAGCTGATTTCTGTCTATTGTGGTCTCAAAATAAACATGACCTCTGGTTCAAACAAGTGCCAGCGTTTGTTCTTTATTCCCAGGTCAGAAAACGAACCTGTTAAGATTTCTTTCTAACACCGCCCTTCCAATTCTTGGGGAAAATTTCTAACATTGGCCTTCAAGCTTCAGAATTCTGGGTACAAGGTGCAAAGGAAAGATGTTCTACCACCACCACTTCAACCCAGAAACATGGTATTTATTTCTCCATTCCCAAGTAAAGTGGTATCTTTGCCAAAGGTCATCCCACACCCCCTTTGTGCATGTATGTGGGAAAGCTATATCTTTCACATTAATCTCTCTCTTTCTTTGCTGCAGCGGGAAACTTCCACAATTCTGGCTTTCTTTTTGGAAAGCTGTATGTTTCTCTTTTTGCCTGAACACTAGCTGAATAGCTTATTTATACTTCCCCCAGTTCTGCTGCTACCCTCTGAAGTCTGTGCCTTCATCTATCTTTGAATTCCTTTTGCTACTGAATGACCTCCAGTCCCTTTTCCACTGATTCTCTAAACTCCAGTCCAATCTCCTGTAGAACTGAATGTGTAACTCTCCAATCTTCATGCCTTTCTCCCAGTAAATTAAACTAGCTACTCCCTAAGTCCCTTTACTTTTCTTATGAAATTGAGAAATGTATTACATTCTCACAGATTATTGGTGCTTCGTATGTAGCTTTAAATATGACCCATGGTATAGTCCTCATAAATTGTCAAGAGCTTTACACCGTCTCAAATACTAGTGAATAGATAATTTGATTATTTATTGATTATTACTTCATTTTGCACTTCTGGAATGCATGAGGCTGTTTAATAACATATAGTGTAAAAATCACAACAAAATTGGTGCTCTGGCAGACCCCAGTTCATAATACAAGGTTATAACTCTGGTCTCCATATTCACTGGGCACTATTTAAAAATATATGGTTAAAGTGCATTTTAGCAGGACAAATCAGAAATAAGGAAGCTATATTAATAAATCCTCTCTCCCAATCAATTTTAGTCTTAATGGAAGGTGCAGATAGGATGAAGTTGGCTGTCTCCCATTCTGTCTCCAGTCTTTCCAAGCATCATGTGAATAATCTAAGAGTGGAATTAAACATTGATTTAGATTTTACCTTCCTCTTTATGTTGTTTATGTTTAGCTAAATACACTTTGATCTACAGTATGTGACCAAACCTGTCCACCCAACACATGATAGAAGCTTCTTTGTTATTAAAGTAGCAGGAATCAAAATTCTCTGTTAAGATTTCTCAGACTGAATATTAAGAAAAGTTTTCAATAGTAAGAACGGCTGATGGGGGAACAATAACCCAAGAACAGGATGATTGGTCTTCACTGGATGTTTTCAAGAGGAGGCTGGACAGCCATCTGTGAAAGTTACTTTAATTTGAGTCCACATACAGAGCAGGGAATTGTATTCTATAGCCTCAATCCCCCCCTCCATTCTATGATACATTTTTATAATTCTTAGTTACCACACATACTTTTCTCACAATTTATTACTTGCACTATCTAAGTGTAATACAGTAATGTGCCACCTTAATGTTGTGTTTAAATGCATCATTCCACTGATTGATAACTGTTGGACTGGATTTACACTTTCCTGACATTTTTCAAACATATAATATATTTCAATAATTTATATATCTAGGTAAATTTAAAAAAACATAGTGGAATGTTCCCACCAAATAAAATTAAAGAGGGATTTGTTTGTCCCCTTGTTTTCATTCCAATATAAAATGAACACACCCTACCATAACAATGAAGTGTTAAAGTTCAGCACCCTTTGAACAACGTTAATCAAATTTTTAACTAGAATGAAAAAAAAATCTCCAGATGGATCTAGAAATGATGTTAGGGATGCAAATGCAGCAGTTAGTGATCAGTTTACTCAATGGGGTTTTAATTGGTGCAAATCGTAAAATATCCAGTATCCGTATGTGGAAGATATACTATCATGTTAAGCATGCACTATTTTTATTATTTAGGAAGCTTATAGACTACCCACTCTCCTGTAATTGATTTCCATTATTCTGATTCATAACACTTTTAACCTACCTTTTATGGTCTAAATTGCTGAAAATAAATCTTTTTGCTGTCCTCCCAACCTGAAGTTTTTCAATTATACCAAAACACTAGGTTATTATTTCATTTTATTAAATCCTCTCCTCAATGTCAAAACTCTAGAAGTGAGTCTAATAGAGAGTCAACTCATGCTCATGTAAATAAGTGCCAATTGTCCCTAGAAAGCAGGAAATGGATTTTCTCTTGAATAATCAGTATGCTAATCACTTACTATTTTTCTTCATGGAATTATTCTCCAGTAATGCATAGATGGTACTGAATTCTTGTTCACTCATGAAAAAGATGTCTCCTCAGTGGGTAACTTTGAGTTTATATTTGGGAAGCTCAATTGGCAATCATTTTGTTTTCCTCTAGACCATACAAACAAAATTAGCAAAATATTATAATGAGCTTCTGTATTTTTAACATAATTAGCAATTAGCAGCTACTGCTTTCCATGTTCAAATGTGGATTAAGTGAGAAGACTTTCATGACATAATTTCTATAACAGGTCTGTTCACCTGGGATTCCATTTTAGAGCCATCTCTGAAGCCATTGCACGCTCCATCTCAAAGCTACAGTATCTGTGGTCTCTCTTTTGATAGCTATGAGTTCCCTTAATTAGTTATGAATAGTGTACATAAGTTCTTTTAGGCATGAATTCTGGATTTTCTACCCATTCAATTCCATGTCCTCAATCTGCAATGTTAGTATTTCTGTCATTGCTGAGAAATAGAATGCTATGTAGTATTCAAAATGGGGCTGCACCATGAAGTAGATTAGAGAACCCCAACCTTTTGGGGCATGCAGACATATCTGTAGCTTTGTGTTAATGCCAATTTATCAGCAGAGAAATGTTTGAGCATTCCATTTTCTTTATTCATTTATTTGTTTGTTTTGGTAAGCAAAATATTTTCTTAAAATAAATGAAGTCATATAGAACAGGGACAAATACTCATGTTCCCTAGAATAAGACAAAGCTGAGAAAGCCAGAACTATCAATGATTGCTATTCATTCTTTCTCCATGCTTGAAAAAAAGGGGCCACTGAATACTTGATTATGAGTTCATTATCACATTCCTCATACCATGGCACAATTATGAAGGGTTTTCAAATTCAGCTCCTCATTACATGTGAAAAGATTCCATCATGATCTTAGATAAGCTTTTGGTGACGAATCTGACTTTATAGCATTGGATGTCCACTTCTGCATCCCATTTAATAGAGAAGTACCATTTGCATCCAGTGGATTTCCCCGTTTTAGAAACTTTGTCAATCTCTATGTTTTATTCTTGTGAAGAGATTAAATCACTTTTGTATTAGCTTGAAGCCACACATTTTGTGTTTGTGTGTTTGTGTGTGAGACATGCATCGTCTTGTGAAAGGACTTAGCGTCTCATCTGCTCTGTCTAACAGTATAAGCTTTAGGTGGCAGCATCCTGTCATGCCTGATTGAGAGCTGTTCTACTGGCTCAAATACCACAGTCCTCTTGTTCTGGTTGCTGAGCCACCATTTCTGTGTCTTGTTATAGAGCAGGGGTGGGGAACCTTTTTGTGTCAAGGGCCATTTTGACATTTATAACATCAATCAAGGGCCAGGGGGTGGGGTTTGCGGGCGGGAGCCAATCGCATGGAAGAGGGCGGGGTTGCGGGCTGGAGCCAATCGTGCGGAAGGGGGTGGGGTTTGTGGGTGGGAGACAATCGCACAGAAGGGGGCGGGGTTTGTGGGAGGGAGCCAATTGCGTGCACTGGGGGGCTGCCATGCCCGGCACCATGCCTGCCGCACCTGCCGCCGCCACGTCCACCGCCTCCGTGCCCACCGCCATGCCCGCTGCCTCGCCTGCCTCCGCCATATCTACCACAGCACCCACCACTTCTGCGCCCGCTGCCATGCGCACCCTGCCCACTGCCACACCCGCTGCTGCCATGCCCGCCATGCCTGCCACCATGCCCACCATACCTGCTGCTGCACCTGCCGCACCCGCCATGCCCCTGACGCACCCACTGCCATGGGCCAGACTAATTGCCCACCCCTGTTCTAGAGCATTAAGGACGTCAAAACTGCCTGCTTTGCAAGCTGCTCCATTGGACCACATGAATTTTTCCATGGTATCTTCTTCTAAAGTTTAGGAAGTCAAGGAAAACATCAATAAAACAATAATTGGTATTTATTGGTTCTTAATTATAGTTCCATATTTATATGCCCAGAATGCATTCCCAGAGTCCAGCAATGAAAGTATAGCATATACTAGCACCTCACCGTAGCATATGGATATATAATCTCTTCTAATCCAAATTTCAGTCAATTCTCTATAGAAAACAGGATGCAAGAATCATAATTTAACTATCCAACTATCTCCCAAATTATGATCTCATCTCCCATCTTGCCTCTCCTAAGGTAGATTCCATTTGAGAGCGGATCATGTAAATGTTACACTATGTCCGGTGTCAATCTGCACATCACAGCAAGGGCCCCCTTCACAAGAATTTTAACAATGCAACTTGACCTGTCCTCTCATCTCCCTGGGAAACAAACTATTTTTCTTGGGACCTAATGATCACTGCCACCATGTGAACTGGCAAAAGAAATAGCCTAACATCAGTAAAGATTAAAAATAGTTGAGATGCAGGATCTCAAACACACTTTTAAAGTCATATTTTTTAAACTGTCCATAAGTATCAAGAAAGAGATGCTGCTGGAAAAAAACAGATACTTTTAAAAATATTCAAAGCAGTACAATGAAGAAATAGTAGGAAATTTAAAAGGAAAAATAAGATTTGAGGTTGTAGATCAGTGTATAGTTTTGTGTTTTTTCTAAACTGAATCAAATTGATGCACAGCAAATGGCAGACAAATTTCTACTTTTCTTTCATGCTCCATGCTTCATTCCAAGTTTTCCTTCAGCTTTTGCTCAACAAACTCATGTCTTCCTTTCTTTCCTTCTTCAGACTTCATATTTCTTTCTTATATAACGCATCCCCTCCTCTTCTTATTGCAGATCTATCTATCTATCTATCTATCTATCTATCTATCTATCTATCTATCTATCTATCTATCTCTATCTATCTATCTATCTATCTATCTATCATCTATCTATCTATCTATCTATCTATCTATCATCTATCTATCTATCTATCATCATATTTATATCCTGCCCATCTCCCCCGCAAGGAGGGACCCTGGGCAGGTTAAGACTTTGCACTTGTGCCTCCATAGATGTACATTTAGGAACCCTGGTTTTGAGCAGCAATGAATCAGAGACATATGATGGCTTCCTGGCTGACCTTGGTGTCCAGATATTTTCTTTCATTTCCCCAAGTAGCTCAGCACTAATAGACCACAGTTAAAACCCAAAGGAAGAGTTTTAACTTCCTTTTAACTCTTTGAGGAGGAGTTGTGAGTCCAGGACAATCCCCAGGTTATGCACAGGGTCTGTCTGGGGCAGTGCAAACCCATCCAAGACCAAATATGGTAATTCTCTGGAAACCAAAGAGCCCCTAACCCACAGCCATTCCACCTTGCTAGGGTTCAACTTCAACCTGTTGTTCCCCATCCAGACCTCAACAGCCTCCAGGAACCGGGAGAGGCAGTCATGTCATCACTTAACTCACCAGGGGCAGAGATGTACAACTGAGTATCATCAGCATAGTGAGGATATCTCACCCCATGGTATCGGATGATCTCACACAGTGGCTTTATGTAGATGTTAAACAGGTGAAGAGAGAGCACTGACCCCTATGGCACCCCACAAAGCAGGGGTGGAGGGTGGGACCTCTCGCCCACAATCATCACCAACTGGAAACGGCCCTGAAGGATGGAGGTAATCAGGACAACACATTGCCTTCTACACCCAACCCCCGAAGCTGCTCCAGACGGATACCACGGTCAGTGGTGTTGAAAGCCTCCGAGAGGTCAAGAAGAGCCAGGATGGTCACACACCCTCCATCCCACTCCCACCAGAAATCATCAAAAAGCGTGACCAATGCCATTTCTGTCCCATATCCAGGCCTGAATCCTGACTGAAAGGGGTCCAGATAATCCATTTCATCCAGGATCCTCTGGAGCTCCAGCATGTCCACCTTCTCAGCAACCTTCCCCAAAAAGGGGAGGTTGGAGACAGGGTGAAATCTGTCCATCAGGGTGGGATCCAGTGATGGCTTCTTAAGGAGGGGGTGAACCACAGCCTCTTCAAAAGGCTGGGGCACAGTGCCCTCCTCCAGAGATGCATTAGTCACCACCAGTACCCACCCACACGTCACCTCCAGGGAGGCTTTTACTAGCCAGGAGGGACATGGATCCAATATACAGGTGGCTGAGCACACAATCCATAGGATCCTTTCCACCTCCTCAGGAGTAACAGTGTCAAAGAACCTACCCCAGGCATCTCCACCGGACCATTATCGACCCCGACATCCAACTGGGAATGAATCTGAGTGATTTTATCTGTCAGAAAATTGAGAAATTCCTCACCGCACCCCTGCAGGTACACCCTCAAATCCTCTTTACCCAGAAGGAGATGGGCCACCTTAAAAAGAGCTGCTAGGTGATTATCTGCATATGCAATTCGTGCAGAGAAGTATTGCCTCTTGCTGCACAAATCACCACGAGGTAGGCTTTAATAGCAGCTCTTACCCATGTCCGGTCGGATTCATTCTTCGTTTTCCGCCAGCGACGCTCCAGATGTCTCTTGATCTGTTTCATTCCTTTCAGTTCCTCCATACACCATAGGGCCCGATGTGGTTCATGTTACCAAGGAAACTGCAGGGACTTGTTCCTGTAGTAACTAGGAATCAGGATTGACTCTATGTACCACTAACATAACAAAAACATGAAGGAAATCAGTAGTTAGGTGTGACACCCACATTCCTCTGCTAATGAGGTGTGGTGAACTCATGTAATAGGATAAAAAATCTAGGTCTTTGTTTAATCAATTTGACTTGATAGCACATAATCAATCAATCAATCAATCAATCAATCAAAACTCACCCTATGTGCCATGGCACATCTTGGTAATATATACCATATGCTCATTCAGGATCCAGTCCCAAATGCGATGAGCTTTAGAGAGCGACCTGGCATTAAGCAGCAATAGCTGCACCCTCGGGCCACCTAAGGCTTGATGACTGGGCATTGAGGATGATGACATTGGGCCCACATTCTCTGTGAATGGCCTGGCCCTTGATTCCCACAATTCCTCCCATTGACCATCAGCACCATGATTTTTGTGCCTGCCTCTTATCCAGCCAATACACTAACCTCCACCCACCTGCCAATTCACCTCCCACCTCATCCACAGTCACTCCTAGCACACTCACAGTAGACTGGATATTAAGCGCCAGGAAGCTTCTGACTAGCATTCAGCACTCAGCCCTCTAAGCACAACCCACCAGCCCCTTCCCTCCTCTGAACTTGTTCACCTCCCCCACAAACCACTGCTTATCCCAGGGGAAACTGCGCTCAAAACAGCCAAACAAACACCCAACAGCTATGGTAAGGCCTCATTCCCTCTTCTATCTCCTAAAGCCTTGGAATATAGATGTCTATGTAGAGTTAGTTTTCTGTGTACTGCAGAAGACAGATGGAATGTGTTTACAAGAAAGTCTACCTTCAACCACAAGCAAGTTTCTGAATATGGGGTTAAGTGTTTGAAGATCAAGATATATTGCCATATGCTGCATGAAATCTGACATGAAGTTCTGCATTTTTCCACTTTCAGCAATCTGAGAAATGTTTAAATCATGTTTACAGACAGTTTTGCAATTTTTCTAACATTGATCAAGTCACCAATGTCAATGTTTTCAATGTTCCAGAAATCCTTTGCAATTGAGAGGTCAAATAAAAACACAAAAACCTTTTCAGCAAACATTATATATATTAATATAAAACATAACTACAAAATTTTTCTCTTCATAGAGAATAATAGCCTCAGCATAATTCACAGAGGCAAAAGAACAGAACAGCATAGAACAAAGAAGAAACAAGGCAGGTTTTACAAAACAAACGTATGCTAATATATACCTTTTTACATATAGGTCAGAACAATTTGTCACCATGGTAACCCACTTATCCGTCCTAAAACAGACAAAGGACTGAACTCCGAACCTGGCTGATACTTAAGGAAAAACAAATAGAATACTTTGCAATGCCAGACTTGCTGGTACCACAATCTCTTGTGATCCAAATTCTTGTTTCCAGCTAGCAGAAAATATTTTCTTATTCAAATTCTTTTAAATCATAAAACCACAACAACCAATGCCTTGCTCCATTATCAGAACCATGTAGTGATCCAGATCCAGAGTAAGAGGTCTCCAATTACTGTTGTTTCTACAAAGTATACAATCCATGCAAAGGGAGATCTTAACAACAAACCACTTTCCCACAAGAATATTAATACGGCAGTCCAGTTTCACAAAAGCATATATATATGTATAAATAAAAAATACAAACAAAAATATCTCAAAGTTCTTTTGCTTCTTAAAAAATATATGAAACCCCAGCTTTGGTGTTTATGCTTCATAAATCAATCATGAAATCCAAAATTATTCCAATAACAGATCGTCCCCAAAATAATGAAAATATAATGAAAAGTACCAAGAGTATCCTCCTCTCTGTGTTGAAGAAAGCCTCTCTTTTAAGAAACTATTAAAGTGTCTTTGATATGGGTTTGTTGTGCATGGCTCGGCTCTGACTTTCCTTTGTCAGAGAGACATGCCTGCAAACACTGGGGCCAGCCTCTGGCTACAGCGTCGAACACTTTTGACAAATAGGCCACCGGTTTTTGCTGTCCAGCCCACGTCTGGGTCAGTACTCCCACAGCTATTCCCTCTTTTACTCCCACCCACAAGTGAAATGGTTTCGTTAAAGTAGGCAAAGACAAGACCGGGGCACCAATTAAAGCCTTTTTTCAGAGTTTTAAAAGCCTCTATCTTGTCTGGCTCCCACACCAACACTTCTGGTTCTTTTTGTAACAATTTCATGTACAACACTTTAGTCTTAGAGGCATAATCTGGTAACCACAACCGACAATATCCCACCATTCCTAGGAACCCTCTTAGAGACCTCTTTGTCTCTGGCTTTTCCAGCCTCAGAATGGCTTCTATATGATTTGGATCAATCAACCTTCTTCCTCCTTCTATTATATGTCCCAAATATTTTACCCTCGGTTCCACCAATTGCGCTTTATTCTTTGAAACCCTTAGCCCTTTTCCTGCTAAAAAGTTTAGCAATTTTACTGATGCCTCCTCCACCACCTTCTTTTTTTCTCCACTTAACAACAGATCATCAGCATATTGCAACAAAGTCACTCCCCTCGGTGATTTCCAACCTTCCAGAACCTGTTCCAATACCTGCCCAAACAAATTATGTGATTCAGTATAACCCTGTGGCAACACTGTCCATCTATACTGCTGCTTCTGCCCTGTATCTGGATCCTCCCACTCAAAGGCTATCCTCTGCAAAGGGACAGCTCCAAAAGGCATCCTTCAGGTCCACCTATCCTGGGTAGGAATTCTACTCATTATCGTATATGGATTTGGCACCACTACTCCTACTACCTACTACCCCCTACTCCTTTTGCTTGAATCCTCCCAATCCCCAATTTTGTCCCCTTTGGAATAAAAGATAAAGTGGATCTTGTGGCACTTGAATCGACTAAAAAGGTTATTTCTTCCCCATATGGACCCACCTTTAAATTTATCAAGGGCTCTTGGAAGGCAGGTCTTGCAAACAATAATTGCCCCTGACACCCTAATCCTCAAAGTTCATAAAAACTGACAGCTCCTGCTGATCCTTCCTCTCAGGACACTCATTTTTCCTGTAGCCTTCTTTTTTACAGATGGCACACTGGTTCTTCCTAAGCCTGGGTTTTCCCATTGGTTTATCCTCCCCCTCCTGAAATCCCCCACCGAGCCTTTTTCCTTGCACAAACTCCTGTCCCCTACCTCTCATTTCCCTCATCCGAGCTCTGCCAGCTCCCCCTACTGCCTGTGCCATCATCTTTACAACTTTTCAGTCTTTTTGTTCTTCCCTTCTTGCATACACTTTCTGAGCTTCAGTTAACTACTCTCCAATAGGTTTTCCTTCCCAATTCTCAAGCTTCTGTAACTTATTCCATATATCCTCCCATGCTTTCCCCACAAAGTGATAATGCAACAAAGCCAAATGAGCTGGGTTTCCCTCCTCATAGTGTCCATATTTTCTCAAGTTTTCCTTCAGTCTCTCTAACCACTCGTATGGTGCTTCATCCTTCCCTTGCTGCAATGACAAAACTTTGTCCAGGTTTGTTGCCTGGGGAATAGAATGCTGAATACCCAAAATAACAAACTGCCTACACTGTCTAATCCTCTCCTTATCACATCCTTCTCCTCCCCTTCACTCTCTTCTTCTTCCACAGGTGCAGAGGCCGCTGCAGTCGGCTGATTCTGCCCTGGGTACGGCAGTAAGTGATCCAAAGGATCGCACTCTTTGGTACTACATGCCATTAATTGTGCAGTCCTGTGAACCCAGGCCGCTGCATAATGGGATTCCTCAGTACCTGCCTTGGTTTCATTCATGGTTAGATTTAAATCTTGGCACACCACTAAATCATCCATCCCATAAGGCTGTTAAAGTTATTTGGTAAAGTTATGCTATGCAGAATCAAACGCATGGCATTTCCTTCACTATGAACCTGGCCTGAAAGTGGAAATTTACAAGTCCCTCTGTTGCAAGCACGTAGCCGTAAACAACAGGTGTTGCTTGTCTATCTAGCCAAAACAAGACCTTATCAGTATTTTTCCCAGGAGAACTGAATCTCGAGGGAAAGCCAATGTGCAACACCGCCACCCCATGATGGTTTATAGTAAGTACAATTGTTACCAAAATGTTAGGCCGAAAGAGGTGCCTGGCCCATTTTAACCAATCAGAATTCTGAGCCATGGGTATATTTCAGCTATGAACCATGGGTATTCATTCTCACTTATGTTCTTCCTATGCTTTCTTTATGTAGACTGCTATCTACATGTACTTTTGTATCTGAACTGTAACTATGCCTGGTCTTTGCACAGACCATGATGTTTTCTTTCCATTCTGGTGATGGAACTCTGCTTATGCTTTAATTTTTTCCTTTTTGCAATAATGCACCATACATCCATTATTGCCTTATGCTATCAATAAAGATATTGTTAGCCTTACAACACGTTGTTTGGATTACTTCAAGCCTGAAACCCCAAAGGCCACCATCATCTAACAAAGGCGGCCACACAGAGCCCCTCAATAACTTATACTTTGGCCAAATATAAATACTGAAGTCAATCATTTTCTTCTTTTCCAAATTTTTAGTTTGGGGCAGATGTTTCCAATATTTCAACATCCATCCCAAAGGCGTCCACTCAGAAATATCCTGTTTGGAGGCTCCTTTCCCAGGTTCCTCCTGAGTTTTTACCTTAGACCCTTTATTCCCCATCACATACCTGGAATTCCTTCCTCAGTGCATTCAGTCAGCCGGCACTACGGTACTGGCGGGACTTTCACCCACTTTATCAGCACCATCTTCACTCACTTCCATTGCCACACTTTAAAAGTAGTCCGGGAATGTGTTGCCAAACTCACCACTGAACAGGGATGGTCACAAGGCTGACGAACTCGCCAGGCGCACGCTCCTTGATTGTTCAATCGCTGCTCTTTGGTCAGCCTGGAACATCAAATCAAATCCCGGATGAGCCCCCAAGGCTGTTGTGCATGGCTCGGCTCTGAATTTCCTTAATCAGAGAGACAACAGTCCCCAAAACCAATAAGGCAAAGTGGAAACCCAGTGAGTGGCTTTGGATTACGTGTATTGCAATAAGCGGGAGGTAAGACGATCACACCAGGTATTTCTCTCCTGAGTGATTACTCCTAGTCCCCCTCAAAAGCTACACAACAAAACAATACATCTTTATACAACCCTTTTCCCATTCGCCATCCCTCTCCAGTTCCCATTGGCTGAGGTACCGTGGAGTCACATTCTTCCCATCCGCCTCTTACATATCTGTCGGTCACTCCTTCTTCATACATCCCATGTGCATTATAATGAGCTCATTAGCTATGCAAGGTGTGTCAAATAATATTCATGACCTTATTGAACAAGCGTAGTGAATACATGAGTTCAGAAGTTCAGTTGGCTGCTTCCTTATTTTCAACCTTCTTCTAGCTTAAACACCCCCTTATTCTCAAATAGCCTGAGAGTCTTCTCACCTCTTACTCCCTTTGGTCTAAACAGAGCCATCTCCTGTTATCCCCCTTTCAGAAAACCTAGGAATGTTCACACCTCCACTTCCTACAGGGTGGTCGCTTCTAATCTCCTTACTTCGGCTTCAGTGTGGTCTGGAAAAAGATGTCAGCTCAGCCTCCCAGCTGCTCCACTCACCCATGGATCACTGACACCCTGTTATGTGATCCACTTGCAAGGAACAACTGTCTAGAATTGTCCCAAGAAATGGGATAATTTCTTGGATTCTCCTTTGATCCAGAGAATACTTCTGGGCTCTAGGGATCCAGCCCAAGCATCAAAAAGCACCGTGTTGCCAGCTTAACTTGCAGAGCTCATGAGTGAGTTGCTTAAACCTACATTACCCCCACCGGAAGCCTCCTTTATAGACATTTGCATAAAGATAATTTTTACCTTAGTTTTGTTCTTAATGGAATGCTGCTTACATTAAGGAGCTCATCTTAACTTCTACAAGACAAGTTAGGAATATTTTTAGGTTTGTGGGCTCATCATCTTATCTGATTTGGATACCACATCAACTAAATATGGAACAATATTTGTCAACATATGGTACCCAGGATGCTGCTAAACCAACTCCTTATACCTTAAAAAGCAGTGTTAGGGATATAGGATGGTAGGTCGGAACCATCTCAAGTGCTACCAGTAGTCCAGAGTGGCAAGGCTCTACTTCTCTCTCTTCTATCTTCTTTTATTTCCTCAGAAAAACTAAGGCAAGAAACTCAGAAAGTTCAATGTGAGGAAAAATAGATTTAAAAACATCACTAAAAGAAAACATCAGAATTTCCACAATTTAGACAGGACAGATTTGATATTCTTATTTCTTATGCTATAGATGATTGGATTGAACAGGGATGGAAGTAAAGAATATAGGGCAGTTAATGCTAAATCTAAGTAAGACGGGGTGTTAGAGGGAGGTCTCAGATAAGCCAAACTTCCAGATACCAAAAGCATGGAAAAGACTATAAAGTGGGGAAGACAAGTGGAGAAGGCCTTCTGCCTTCCTTTCACAGAAGGGATTTTCAACACTGCCTTGAAGATCAAGGCATAAGACACAATTATCAAAATAAAGCAACCTAAACTTGCAGTGATACTGGCCACTACGAAACCAACTTCAACTAGATTGAATCCAGAGCAGGATAACTTCAGCAATTCTGGAATTTCACAGAAAAACTGGTTGACCACATTAGAACAGAAAGGGATGAAAAAGGTGCCAGTAGTATGAAAAAGTCCATAGAGAAGACCTGTGACCCCCACCATTTGCACAAAGATGATGTATAATTTGGTTTCTGCCCAAGTTAAAGAATGCCTTTATTCAGCAGACACAAGAGCTCAATTTTCCAAAGAGAACTGCAACAAGGAAAATTTGGGGTGTGTCAACTCATCTTTATATCTGATCTTGATATTAAAGCTTGGAACAGCGGTTTTCAAGTTGTGGAGTGCTATCATTGGTCCAGAGTGGCAAGGCTCTACTTCTCTCTCAGCTGTGTATCCCTTTGAAATTTCTTTCCTTTCCTCAGAAAGACAAAGATAAAAGACACAGAAAGTTCAATGTGAGGAAAAATAGGACTGAAAATATTGTCAAAAGAAAATATCAGAAACTCCATAATTTAGACAGGACAGATATGATATTCTTATTTCTTATGCTATAGATGATTGGATTGAACAGGGGTGGAAGTAAAGAATATAGGGCAGTAAATGTGAAGTCTAAGTAAGTTGGAGTGTTAGAGGGAGGTCTCAGGTTGGCCAAGCATACTGTTACAAAAAACGTAGAAAAGACTATAAGGTGGGGAAGACAAGTGGAGAAGGCCTTCTGCCTTCCTTTCACAGAAGGGATTCTCAACACTGCCTTGAAGATCATGGTGTAAGAGACAATGATAAAAATGAAGCAACCTAATCCTCCAGTGAAACTGGCCATAAGAAATGCAACTTCAGTTAGACTGAATACAGAGCAGGATAGCTTTAGCAATTGTGGAACTTCACAGAAAAATGTGTTGACCACATTAGAACAGAAAGGGATGGAAAAGGTGCCAGTGGTGTGAAAAATTGCATACATAAGACTTGTGACCCACACCAGAATTACTATTTTGTTGCAGTCTTTCCAATTCATCACCATCTCATAGTGCAGTGGATTGCAGATGGCAACATACCGATCATAGGCCATGACTGTGAGGAGGAAGAAATCAGAACCTGCAAAGGTCATAAAGAGAAAGACTTGAGCAACACAACCAAAGTAAGTGATGTGTCTGGTGTCCATGAGGGAATTTATCATGGATTTGGGGACAATGACTGAAACAACGCCCAGGTCTTGCACAGCCAAATTCATTAGAAAGAAGTACATTGGGCTATGCAGTCTATGGTCAAAAGCTACTACAGAGATGATGAGAAGATTTGCTGTTACAGTTGCCAGGTATAATATGAAGAATAAGAAGAAATGTAGAAGCTGCAGGTGCCGATATTTTGAGAATTCCAGGAGCAGAAAGTAAGGCACTGTTGACTGATTCTCCATCTTTAAATTATGACTGAGACGAATGTCACATCTGCAAGGAATCAGAGGTGAGAGAAAACAGGACAACAATTAAAATATGTCCACAACATTTAGAGAACGTCTTTCTCCAATCTGTGCACTCTCCATATATTTCAATCCATCACTGATTCAGGAATCAATCATTAAACTCTCTATCTACTTTAATCCTAACTGTATTTCCCCCCCTTCTTTAATCCCAATCCTTTTCCTTGCTGTTTTGATTAAAATTGTAACCTAGAACTTGAAAGAGCCCTCCGAGACCATCTTTAGCCATGGAATTGCACTGGGAGAATTTCGACCATCCAATTTCTCAGGACTTTTATAGGATTGTGCTGTTGGTGAAAAATTGGAGGAGGGTTGGTATATATAGTGCCTTGATCCCCTTGAGGAAAAAGGAAACAAAACAATCAAATGAACTCAGAATGCAAAGTATTACAGTAGTGCTTCGGAGCACACATGCTTATTCGTTTCCTATGAATTTTTTCCTATAATGTAATATATAGTAAGATGGTATTCTGCAGAAATCCCCAGCTCAACCCTAAGAATTCTAAAGAAAATAAAATGCATAGCAGAATATCAGGGACTTGATGAGAAACAGTATTTGTTTGGATGGGCATAGTGGAGGAAATATCCACTTTCCCGTACTATGTTTAAATATCTTAAGAAATAGTCTTTGGTACTATTCCATCTAAACAAAGAAGTAAAGGGAAAAGATCTGTATTCTAATTAAATGAAGAAAAAGAATGCTAAAATGCCAAATTTGGATATCACATTAATCAGAACATCCCATCAGAAAAAGTTCTGACATGATATATTAGTTACAAATTAGGTATTTTGGCACTGTTGTGGATTTAAAAGGATTATAAAATACAACAACTGGATGAAATTTATAGAAAGAATTATAGCTATATATTATTCTTAATACTTTTTATTATCATTGTTAAACCTTACAATTTATCTGTAATTAGAAGTGATTTAAGTGTCAAATTTATTTGCGTATCCAAAATATAGAAGGAGACATTATTCAGATCAAGAGGATTTATGTTTATTCATCATTTTATTGTTATTTCAATATCTGTTTTTGTTTTTGTTTTTATTTTACACCACCCAGAGTCATATTCATGAAATGGGTGGCTATATCAATTTGATATATAAATAAATAAAATTCATCAAAGTATTTTCTTTGTTTCTATACTGACAGAGATAGATAGATAGATAGATAGATAGATAGATAGATAGATAGATAGATAAATATGGATATTATTTCGTATAACTCTTTATTTCAGGGTTCCAAGAAAAAGCAAAATCTTACAAATGTGATTTAAATTCACTATGTATAGAGAAAAAAAACTTTTTTTTATAACAACATGCTCCTGTAATCCATCCACACAAATAAAACCTTTCCTTTCCTTTCCTTTCCTTTCCTTTCCTTTCCTTTCCTTTCCTTTCCTTTCCTTTCCTTTCCTTTCCTTTCCTTTCCTTTCCTTTCCTTTCCTTTCCTTTCCTTTCCTTTTTTTGCATTTCTGTGTATTCCAATTTGCTAAGATCAGTGAGAATTGATTAAATGTAGCTGTTACAGATTTGGCAGCTGATGACTTTTTCACACAGAGATATGATGAGGATGAGGATGGGGATGAGAAGATTATTTATTGCGGTCAATGACCAATCCATAAAACACCTTACATACATAAAACTGATATTGATAAACCAATTAGCTGAACAAGTCAAACTTTGTGCATCTTACAAATAATATGTCAAAATTTGCATGTTGTGTTTTACAAACCCTCCTGGATTTTAGATGTGTACATATTACAAAAAATCTTGTCCAACCTGTCGAGCTCATTGAAATTAGTTTGATGAATGCTATTCAGGTAGGCATAGCACTGCAAACTGAGGACCATAATTACCTAACTCAGTTTTGTATCAGATTAATTATTATTAGATAATATTATCAGATTTCTAATATAATTTATTCAACAATAAGAAATCCAGGTGATCACATATGTATATCAGAAAAGAAAAAAAGTTAAATACATCCTTCCTTTAGTATTATATGATTTGGATTCAAAGTATTTTATTCCAGCTAATAATTTTGTAACCATTTTTCTGAGCCCAGAAATGTTTACTCTTTATTTCAGGAGTAAGTATATATAAACATAATTCATCCTATAATATTCTGCGTGAATTCCTTGATATTCCAAAGTATCCAACATTTGGCAATACTTTAATAACTGATAGTCTAAGTACTTGGAATGAATAAAAGAGAATTGTACTTACATTTTACTTCTTTTACTGAGAAGATGACTCTGCCGATCTCTTTAAATATAGATCCTGTGTAGATGTTTGTGCTATGCAGAATGAAATTACGCCATCTTTGTTTTTGGTAACATTTCAATGAATCAGTCCCTTGGGATGACCGTGGTTCCCATGTTAATATATATAATATATATATAGACACTATCTAACGTCAGAATGTGTGTAACACACTGACACACAGAGACAAAGAGAGAGAGAGAAATCTTTTGTCAGGTGCTCTGGGGGATTATTGATTGAAAAATAAGATAATAATGCTTTACGCAAAAACAAACAAATATTTATTTATTTATTATTTATTTATTTAATTTATATGACCACCCATCTCCCCCAACGGGGAACTCTGGGCGGTTTACAATAAAATCATGTTTGGCTGAGTACTCTTCTACCTAATGACATACTCATTTAAAGAATAAAAATTAGAGCTTAAGACACTCATTACATCATTTGCTCCTCCTCCCTCTTAAACTATATCCCAATTTGGCTCAAAGTTTGCTCAAGACTACGGTCATGTGAAGAAGTTTTTAAAAAAATGTCTGCAAGCATTAGTTCCCTTTTTCATTGAGAACCCTAGCATGCCCTTATCTCTTCCTGTGTCACACTTGACTTTAGTTTTGAATAATGCATTTAGTTTGCATGTTTTTCCTGCTAATACTTCTTTTTTAAAAATTGCATAAAATTGTGCTGAAAATTTGCATTTTTCTATTGCCCTAGTTATAAGTAAATAATTTTCATATATTGCTTATTGCTATTTAGTGTTAAATAATTTTTTTTAAAGTTTATATTTAAAGTTTATATTTAATATAATTGTGGGGTCCAGCCTGGCAGATGGCCTGGAAGAAAACTGAATTTTTAATCAATTAATTTAATCTCTTATTTCACTTTCAGAACTTATTGGGTCTTAATTTCTTATCAGTTAAGCAATGGATGGACCAAAGGAGAGGATTGCTGGGCTGCGCTAATGGTACCAGTTGGCCTTAATGCAGCCCTGGTGCCACCACTAGTCCCTTCAGTGAGACCCGGTGCAATGTAATACTAGTAGCAACAGGAAATGAAGATAACATTAAAAGGGACTTGTTCCATGTCGAAGTAAGATTGGGCAGACATCCCACCAGATCTTTTCCCATTTGCATTGCTGATTCCTGTGACTTTAAATATTATCCTTGCTATATTCCCCATAAATTGTCAACTGCTTTGTACAATTTGTCTCAAATATTAGTGAAAAGATAAGTTGATTATTTATTGATTATAATTTCATTTTGCACTTCTGGAATGCATGAGCCTTTTTAATAATATATAGGTTATATTTAATATAAGGTTATATTTAATATAGTTTTTGGGTCCAGCCTGGGGGATGGCCTGGAAGAAAACTCAATTTTGTATCCATTAATTTAATATATTATTTCACTTTCAGCATTTATTGAGTCTTAATTTCTTGTCAGTTAAGCAATGGATGGACTAAAAATCACAAAATAATTGTTGCTCAGGCATACCCCAGTTCATAATACAATGTTATAACTCTCATCTCCATATTCACTGTTACTGTTTAAAAATAAATGACTAAAGTTCATTTTGGCAGGAAAAATGAGGAATGAGGAAGCTATATTAATAAATCCCCTTTCCCAATCAACTGGAAGGTGTAGCTAGAATGAAGTTGGCTTTCTCCCACTCTCTGTCTTCAGTCTTTCCAAGTATTTCTAAAGCATCCATTCAGACTTCACCTACTTCTTTATGTTGCCTCTGTTTAGCACATTGCACTTTGATCTATGTGACCAAACCTGTCCACCCACCACATGATAGCAGCTTCTTTCTCCTAAAAGTAGCAGGAGTCAAAATTCTCCAGCTGACATTTCACCAGATTATATCTTAAGAAAAGTTTCTAACAGGAACACAGCTAGATGGGGTACCAATCACCAATGACCATGATGATTTGTCTACATTGGATGTTTTCAAGAAGCTAAACAGCCATCTATCGAGGATACTTTAATTTGGATCCTTGCACTGACTGGGGAATTGTACTTTATAGCCTCAATCACCCCATCGATTCTGTGATACAATTTGTAATTCTTAGTTACCACCAATAGTTTTCTCAAAGTTAATTACTTCTACTATCTTAGTGCAGTTAATACAAAAATGGTCCACCTTAATGGTGTATTTAAATGGATCATTCTACGGATTGATAAGTGTTGGACTGGAGGAACACTTTCTTGAACTTTTTCATATACATTATATAGTTCTATAACTTAATATAGAAGCTAATTTAAAGCTAACCGTTTAAGCTAACTTAAAAACATAGTTGAATGTTCCCTCCAATTAATATTGAGAAGGGATTTTTTTGTCCCACATTTTTCACTACAGTGTAAAACCACCCTACCATAATGATTTAGGGTTAAAGTTCAGAACACTTTGTATGTGAATCAAACATTTAGCCAGTTTTTTTTATTTTAGAAAACCCCTCCTATGTGCAGATGGACCTAGAAATTATGTTAGGGATGCAAATTCAGCAACTAGTGATCAGTTCACCCAATGTGGGCTACATTTGTGCAAACTTTAAAATATCTCTATGTTTAATATGCTCAATATGCTGATGATACTCAACTGTATATCTCCATCCCAGGTGAAGTAAGTGATGCAGTGACCACCCTGTCTCAGTGCCTGGGGGCTGTGAGGGCCTGAATGGGGAACAACAGGCTTCAGTTGAACCCTGGCAAGACCGAATGGCTGTGGATTGATGGCTTAGCGTCTTCTGGGAAATTATCATCTTTGGTTCTCGATGGGGTAGCACTGCCCCATTCAGAGCCGGTGCGGAACTTGGGGGTCCTTCTAGACTCACGACTCCTGCTCGAAGAGCAGGTGGCGGTCATGGCTAGAAGGGCTTTTGCATAGCTTCGGCTGGTGTGCCAATTACGACCATTCCTGGATCAAGATGCCCTCCGAACAGTCACTCATGCTCTCGTCATCTCCCATGTAGACTATTGCAAAGCGCTTTACATGAGGCTACCCTCGAAGACTATCAGGAAGCTACAGAGTGCTTCAGAGTTCAGAGTGCAGCTGTGCGAGCAGTTCTAGGTGCGCCAAGATCAGCGCATATAACACCTTTACCCCGCGAGCTGCATTGGGTGCCAGTTTGCTTCCGGGTACAATTCAAGGTGTTGGTTATCAGCTTTAAAGCCCTACATGGCATGGGACCAGAATACCTGAGGGACCATCTTATCCCCATATCATCGACCCGCCCCACCCGATCATTCAGAGAGGGCCTGTTACGAACCCCATCAATAAGAGAGTGTCATCTGGTGGGGTCTAGAAGGTGGGCCTTCTCTGTGGTGGCACCAGCACTCTGGAATACCTTGCCCCCAGAGTTGAGGCAGATCCCCTCCCTCGCGACCTTTAGGAAAGATCTGAAGACCTGGTTCTGCCGCCTGGCATGGGAAGGAGGAAATAATAGTTCCTCATGGGGGTGGTTAATTTCATAATGGCCTTCTTTTTATTAAACTATCTGGCCATTTGGATTTTATAATTTATTTATTGTATTATTTGATTGTATTTTATATTCTTTATTCTATTTTAATCAGTTTTATTGTAAACCGCCCAGAGTTCCCCATTGGGGGAGATGGGCGGTCATATAAGCTAAATAAATAAATAAATAAATAAATAAATAAATAAATAAATAATATCCAGTGTGGGAGATATTCCATCATGTTAAGCATGCACTTGTTTTATTATATAGGAAGTATGTACACTGCCTGTTCCCATGCAATACCCATTACTCTGATTCATAACCTACCTTTTACTGTCTAAATTTCTGAAAATAAATCTGTCTTTGTTGTCCTTCCAACCATAAAATGGTTTTCTATTATAGCAGAGCACTAGATTCTAATTTCATATTATTAAATCCTCTCCCCAATGTAAAAAGTCTAGAAGTGACTCTAATACAGAGTCAAGTCATGGATATGTAAATAAGTGCCAATTTGCCCCAGAATCCTGGAAATGGCTTTTCTGTCAAATAATCAGTATACAAAGCACTTACAATTTTTCTTCACAGAATTATTGTCTCTGTTGATGTCTGCTCTTTAGAATGTTCAATATTGGTCTAGTAATAGATAAATGCTATTCTTGTTCAGTCATGAAAAGATGTCTCATCGGTGGGAATCTTTGAGTTTATATTTGGCAAGCTTAATCATAAGCTGACTTTACATTTCACAATCATTTTGTTTCCCTCTAGACCATATAAAGAAAACTAGCAAAATAGTATAACGAGCTTCTGTATTTTTAACGTAATTAGCAATTAGCAGCTACTGCTATCCATGTTCAAATGTGGATTAACTGAGAAGACTTTCATGACATAATTTCTATAACAGGTCTCTTCACCTGGGATTCTATTTTACAGGCAGCTTTGAAGCAATTGCATGCTCCATCTGAAATCTACAGTATCTGTGGTCTCCTTTGTGATAGCTATGAGTTCCCTTAATTAGTTATGAATAGTGGAAATAAGTTGTTTTAGGCATGAATTCTGGATTTTCTATCCATTTAATTGCTTGTCCCCAATTTTCAATGTTAGTATTTGTGTCATTGCTGAGATACAGAATGCTATGTAGAATTCAAAATAGGGGTGTTTTATTATATAGGAAGTATATACACTCCCTTTCCCATGCAATAGATTCCCATTACTCTGATTCATAACCTACCTTTTACTGTCTAAATTTCTGAAAATAAATCTGTCTTTGTTGTCCTTCCAACCATAAAATGGTTTTCTATTATAGCAGAGCACTAGATTCTAATTTCATATTATTAAATCCTCTCCCCAATGTAAAAAGTCTAGAAGTGACTCTAATACAGAGTCAAGTCATGGATATGTAAATAAGTGCCAATTTGCCCCAGAATCCTGGAAATGGCTTTTCTGTCAAATAATCAGTATACAAAGCACTTACAATTTTTCTTCACAGAATTATTGTCTCTGTTGATGTCTGCTCTTTAGAATGTTCAATATTGGTCTAGTAATAGATAAATGCTATTCTTGTTCAGTCATGAAAAGATGTCTCATCGGTGGGAATCTTTGAGTTTATATTTGGCAAGCTTAATCATAAGCTGACTTTACATTTCACAATCATTTTGTTTCCCTCTAGACCATATAAAGAAAACTAGCAAAATAGTATAACGAGCTTCTGTATTTTTAACGTAATTAGCAATTAGCAGCTACTGCTATCCATGTTCTAATGTGGATTAACTGAGAAGACTTTCATGACATAATTTCTATAACAGGTCTCTTCACCTGGGATTCTATTTTACAGGCAGCTTTGAAGCAATTGCATGCTCCATCTGAAACCTACAGTATCTGTGGTCTCTCTTGTGATAGCTATGAGTTCCCTTAATTAGTTATGAATAGTGGAAATAAGTTGTTTTAGGCATGAATTCTGGATTTTCTATCCATTTAATTGCTTGTCCCCAATTTTCAATGTTAGTATTTGTGTCATTGCTGAGATACAGAATGCTATGTAGAATTCAAAATAGGGGTGCACCATGAAGTAGATTAGGGCCTCCCAAGTTTTTGGGGCATCCGGGCATGTCTGTAGCTTTGTGTTAATGCCAATTTATCAGCAGAGAAATGTTTGAGTTTGGTTTTGGCTACTCTTTCTACTTGTATTCTCCAGGGTATCCAACCATTTTTATTTTCTTCAAATGCTTATGAGGTCTAATCCATATTTAATATTGGCCATTCTAGAAATTGCTCTTTCGCATTCCATTTTCTTTATTCATTTATTTGTTTGTTTTGGTAAGCAAAATATTTTGTTAAAATAAATGAAGTCATATAGAACAGGGACAAATACTCATGTTCCCTAGAATAAGACAAAGTTGAGAAAGCCAGAACTATCAATGATTGCTATTCATTCTTTCTCCATGCTTGAAAAAAAGGGGCCACTGAATACTTGATTATGAGTTCATTATCACATTCCTCATACCATGGCACAATTATGAAGGGTTTTCAAATTCAGCTCCTCATTACATGTGAAAAGATTTCATCATAATCTTTGTTAAGCTTTTGAAAGCATCTTTTGGTGACGAATCTGACTTTATAGCACTGGATGTCCACTTCTGCATCCCATTTAATAGAGAAGTCCCATTTGCATCCAGTGGAGTTCCCCCTTTTGGAAACTCTGTCAATCTCCATGTTTTATTCTTGTGAAGAGATTAAATCACTTTTGTATTAGCTTGAAGCCACACATTTTGTGTTTGTGTGTGAGACCCTTCCGTGTGTGGTCTTGTGAAAGGACTTAACTTCTCATCTGCTCTATCTGACAGTATAAGCTTTAGGTGGCAGCATCCTGTCATGCCTGATTGAGATCTGTTCTACTGGCTCAAACTCCACAGACCTCTTGTTCTGGTTGCTGAGCCACCATTTCTGTGTCTTGTTCTTGAACATCAAGAATGTCTATAATTGCCTGCATTGGAAGCTGCTCAATTGTTTCCCCTGTCGAGATTGCTACATGAAACCTTGACATTTCATGAGCACATGGTCCCTGTTATTCATCAAAATATGCCACACTGCATTTCTTTATTGTCTCTCTATGCCAGAGCTTTCCAAACTGCGTGTCAGGACATGTTAGTGTGTTTTCCGCAGTGTCTGGGTGTGTTGCAGCTGCTGCTGCCTCCGAGACCTGTCAGGATTCCACGCAGGTCCTAGTGCTTGCCTTGTCCCCTGCTGTAATAGTGTGTTGTGAAATTATGCCCTGCTGTAAGAGTGTGTCATGAAATGATGTATGTCTAAAAAGTGTGTCACCAACATGAATATGCTAACACACATAATGAAAAACAGATAATGTTACTATTCTTGGACGCAGAAAAAGCTTTTGATAACGTGAATTGGGATTTTATATTTAAAATTTTAGAATACAGAAATTTTGGAAAGAATTTTATAAATGCAATTAAAGAAATTTATAATGTACAAAAAGCCAATATAATAGTAAACGAAGAAGAAACAGAAGAAATAAATATAGAAAAGGGAACACGCCAGGGCTGTCCAATGTCGCCACTGATATTCATATTGGTATTAGAAACTATATTGGAAGAAATTAGAAAGGATGATAATATTGAAGGAATAAAAATTAAAGGAGAAATATATAAATTAAAAGCATTTGCGGATGATTTAGTAATGACAATTCAAAATCCATTGAACTCAATAGAAAACCTAAATGAAAAATTAAAGGAATTTGGAGAACTGGCAGGCCTCAAAATTAATAAGCAAAAGACAAAAATGATAAATTTAAATATGAAGAAAGAGGATAAGATGAAATTGGAAGAAAAAACTGGATTTCAAAACGTTAAACAAATTAAATACTTGGGAATACAAATAACAGGTAAAAACATAGACCTATTTAAAAACAACTATAGTAAAGTATGGAACGATATTAAAAAAGATTTAGAAAAGTGGAAAAATTTACAATTATCATTATTAGGGAAGATTGCCACGGTAAAAATGAATGTACTGCCCAAAATTTTATACCTGTTCCAAACGATACCTATAGAAATTACAGATCAAACATTTTCAAAATGGCAAAAAGATATTACAAAATTTATATGGAATGGAAAAAAACCCAGAATAAAAGTAAGATATCTACAAGATTTAAAGGAAAGAGGAGGATTGGGACTACCAAATTTAAAATTATATTATGAATCATCTGTTTTGGTCTGGCTAAAAGATTGGATAAAACTAGATAATTGGAACATATTAAATTTAGAGGGTCATGACAACAGATTCGGATGGCATGGATATTTGTATTATAATAAAAGCAAAAGCAATAAGGCATTTACGAATCATAAAATTAGAAAATCAATTTTAAGAATTTGGAACAGATATAAAAAATATTTATTGCCGGCATTACCATTGTGGATATCTCCTCAGGAGGCAAATGCCAAAATAGAAACTCCAAAAGATAAAAAATGGATAAGGTATAAGAATCTATTGAAATTTAATGGGAATAATTATGAAATTAAAACGAGAGAAGAATTAGAAAGAGAAGGATTTGAATGCTATTGGTTTAAATATTTACAACTAAAAGAACAATTCAAATTAGACCAAAAGATGTTCAAATTCACGGAATCAACAGAAAATTGGGATAGTATATTATGGAAAGAGAAAGATAATTTAATATCTAAATTATATAAAAAATTATTGGAACTGAAAAATAAAGATATAAAAATTAAAAAGTATATGACAAAGTGGGAAGAAAATTTGAATAGAGAAATTAAATATGAAGACTGGCAAAGAATTTGGACGAAAAATATTAAATTTTCTTTTAGTAACAATCTAAGAGAAAACAATTATAAAATGATATTTAGATGGTATTTGCCTCCTGAGAGATTATATAAAATGAAATGTTCAAATATATGTTGGAAATGCAAAATAAATGTGGGAACCTTTTATCATATCTGGTGGACATGTCAAAAGACTAAAAAATATTGGGGTAAAATTCATGGTAATATATGTAAAATATTCAAAATTGATATGGAAAAAAAATCAGAAATCTATTTACTGGGAATTATCGACATCAAGATGAACAAGGAACAAAAAAGACTATTATACCATTTGACTACAGCAGCGAGGATCAATTTTGCAAAACATTGGAAAGAAGAAGCCACCCTCTCAATAGAAGATTGGATAATCAAAACAATGGAAATAGCTCAGATGGACAGATTGACAATTCTAATAAAACAAAAAGAACTGGGAGATTATGAACTTACTTGGAATCCATTTATAGAATTTTTGCAAAAAGAATATAAAATAAAACTATTGTAACGGAAAAATATTAGAAGAGATAAATAAGATAATATATTAGAATATATGTACTAGAGTATAAGATCAAATGAAAGGTTTAAAATATAATAAGAATTAAGATATCTATATTATATATTAAAGAAATATTAATAAAAGGAAGGAATAAAATAAAAGAGGAATACAACAGTAATATAGTAAAAATTAAAAGTAAGAAGCTTTTTTCAAGAAAGAAACAGGAAGTCGTTTTAAACTAATTGTTCTACGTGATGTAATGTTATAAGGATTTTGATATGTAGGATTATTTAGTTTTGAATGTAAATTTATTAAGTTTGTTATGTATTTTGTCATTTATCCTTATGTCGTTGATGTTGTTGATGTCTTTGTTTGTTTGTTTTTTTTGTGTTTTTTTTTAATAATAAAATTATACTATAAAAAAAAAAAAAAAGACATGTTAGTGTGTTTTCCGCAGTGACTGGGTGTGTTGCAGCTGCTGCTGCCTCCGAGCCCTGTCAGGATTCCACGCAGGTCCTAGTGCCTGCCTTGTCCCCTGCTGTAATAGTGTGTCGTGAAATTATGCCCTGCTGTAAGAGTGTGTCATGAAATGATGTATGTCTAAAAAGTGTGTCACCAACATGAAAAGTTTGGAAAGCTCTGCTCTATGCTTTTAATTGATTGTACCCCACCCTCCTTATGCTGGTCTTTGACCATAATAAAGGTTTGTTTATTGTCTTTCTCTATGCAGAGAGGCCAAAACCTATTTGGAAAAGTCATGAATAAATATGAGGAAATACAAATTCATTCCTGGAGTTAAGGTTAAAATTTGGAACAAAATTTTAAAGAAGGCCACAAAAGTGTTAGAGCCAGCACCTATGAAGGAGAGCTCAAGAAGCCATTCTTTGAAAGCTAGAGAGACACATTCACACATTCACAGAAACACACACACAGACACACACACACCAATTTATATAGCTGCCCACCACACCATTATTGTCCAGTAATGCATAAAAGCTATTTAATTCTAGGTCAGTCATGAAAAAGATGTCTCATCAGTGGGTTACTATGAGTTTATACTTGGCAAGCTCAACTGTCAATCATTTTGTTTCCTTCTAGACCATACAAATAAAACTAGCAAAATATTATAATGAGCCTCTGTATTTTTAACATAATTAGCAATTAGCAGCTACTGCTTTCTTTTCTTTTAAGTAAAGTTTTTTTATTATATTTGAAACAAAGATAAAAACTAAAGAAAAACAAAAAAACTACAAACAAAAAAAGAAAAAGAAAAAGAAACTAAAAGTGTGATACACAAGAAAAAAGAATTTTGAAAGATTACATACAAAGGTGACTTCCAACTTTCAACAGCAAGAATATACAACTTTTTCAAAAATTGAAAATTGTTTATTTGAAACTTTTCAAATCTTATTTGAAAACACAGAAATACTGGACAACACCAACAGCCACTATGTTAGACTATACAGGGAAGCCACTGAAATACATAAACACCAACACAGTTTCAATAAAAAAGAAGAAAGCTTAAAGATCAGCAAAACCTGGCTGCCAGTCCTGAAAAACACAGCTTGCAAAAGTTCAATGAACTCTACTCAACCACAGAAATATACAAACAACTCACACAATAGATGTGCTAATCCCACACATGACAGCACCACACCCCCTAATCACCGCAATAAACCCTCCCCTAATCTCTTGTAAATAACCCACAGAAGACACACACCCTTTCAGCAGCTAGAAACACCAGCAGGAACACACACACTCCACTTGGGCACAGAAAGAATCTTCTAGCTGTGCTCCTGTCCTCTGAAGATGCCAGCCACAGCGACTGGCGAAACGTTAGGAACCAAAACTGCCAGAACATGGCCACACAGCCCGGAAAACCCACAACCATCTGTAGATTTCTCTTGATCCATGTCATTCCTTTCAGTTCCTCCATATACCATGGGGATTGCCAAAACACCTGTAGGGACTTGTTCCTGTAGTAACTAGGAATCAGGATTGACTCTATGTACCACTACCATAACAGAAACATGAAGCAAATCAGTAGTTAGGTGTGACACCCACATTCTTGTGTTAATGAGGTGTGGTGAACATATGTAGTAGGATAAAAAATCTTGGTCTTTGTTTAATCACTTTGACTTGATAGCATGTAATCAATCTATCTATCAACCAATCAAAACTCACCCTTTGTGTCATGGCACATCTTGGTAATATATGCCATATTTTTATTTATTTATTTATGTATCCAAATTCTATCACCACTCATCTCCCCCCACAAAGGGGACTCTGGGCGGTTTACAACAAAGTTAGTAATTAAAAACATATAGAATACAATATAACACTCTAAAAAGAAATTAGATATAAATATATAAAATCCAAGAGGCTATGATGTTATATTTAAAAGAACTCTACAGCGCAAGCCACCCCCAAGAGGAGCTATCACCCATATGCTCATTCATGATCCAGTCCCAGATGCGATGAGTTTTAGAGAGCAACCTGGCACTAAGCAGCAATAGCTGCACCCTCTGGCCACCTAAGGCTTGATGACTGGGCATTGAGGATGATGACATTAGGCCCATATTCTCTGTGAATGGCCTGGCCCTTGACTCCCACAATTCCTCTCTTTGCCTATCAGCACCATGATTTTCCTGCCTACCTCTGACCCAGCTAATACACTAACCTCCACCCACCTGCCAATTCACCTCCCACCTCATCCACAGTCACTCCTAGCACACTCACAGTAGACTGGATATTAAGCGCCAGGAAGCTTCTGACTAGCATTCAGCACTCAGCCCTCTAAGCACAACCCACCAGCCCCTTCCCTCCTCTGAACTTGTTCACCTCCCCCACAAACCACTGCTTATCCCAGGGGAAACTGCATTCAAAACAGCCAAACAAACACCCAACAGCTATGGTAAGGCCTCATTCCTATTCTAACTCCTACATCCTTGGAATATAGATGTCTGTGTAGAGTTAGATTTCTGTGTACTGCAGAAGGCAGATGGACTATGTTTACAAGAAAGTCTACAATAAGGCAATTATCTACCCACTGCATGACTGTGACCTTCAACCACAAGCAAGTTTCTGAATATGGGGTTAACTGTTTGAAGAGTCAAGATATATTGCCATATGCTGGGAGAAATCTGACATGAGGTTCTGCATTTCTCCACTGTCAACAATTTGAGAGAGTTTAAATCATGGTTACAGACAGTTTTGCAATTCTTCTAACAATGATCAAGTCACTAATGCCTTGCTCCATTATCAGAACTACGTAGTGATCCAGATCCAGAGTAAGAGTTCTCCAATTACCATTGTTTATACAAAGAACCCAGTCCATGCAAATGGAGATTTTAACAACAAATCACCTTCCCACAGGAATATTAATACAGCAGTACAGTTTCACCAAAGCAGATATATCAAAAAATAAAAAATACAAATAAATAAATAAATAAATAAATAAATCTCAAAGTTTATTTTGCTTCTTAAAAAACATATAAAACCCCCAGCTTTAGTCTTTATGCTTAATAAATCAATCATGAAATCCAAAATCATTCCAATTACAGATTGTCCCAAAAATAATGAAAAGTACCAAGACTATCCTCCTCTCTGTGTTGAAGAAAGCCTCTCTTTTAAGAAACTATTTTATAAAGCTTTATTAATTTTTTCAACATATACAGTACATAAAGTACATAAAAACTAAAAATTATGGAACAAAGAATACTACAAGAAAAAAGAAAACTAAAAATGTACGAAAATACAGAGAAGAATATTACATGTTGGCTTTCAGCTTTCTACAAAAAAGATATATATAATTCATTATCAATCTCTTACTCTAATTTAAACTAGGAAAACATTATTTCTATAAAGCATTTCTATCTCTATATGGCAGAGCTTTCCAAACTGTGTGTCGCGACACAAAAGTGTGTCGCCACACACAGCGTGGTGTGTCGCCACACCCCTCGGAAGCGGCGGCGCGCGTGTGCACGGCGGCAGCAGCAGCGGCGCGGGATCAGTGCTTCCACGTTTTAGCAGAGGCTGCAGCCGCTGACGCGGCCACCGTGCGCGCGCGTGCCGCCGCCGCCACTGCTGTGTCGCCAGCGGCGGCACTTTGGAAAGCCCTGCTATATGGCATTCTCGTCTAAAACAAACTATCTCTCCCTCTTAAAAAAATAAAAAACCTTTTCTAACATAATTATTCACCTAATAAGCAAATACTAAAATATTATCCTACTTCAATAAAATTTTACTCCTCTCTGCCTACTGAAATAACAAAAAGTAAATTATCTACATTTGGTTAATGTCCTTTTACCCAAGGCAAAATCATTATCCCCAAAACAAAAACATCAGACTAAACCTTTAAGAGACCATCCTGATAAACACATTTAAATAATTATCCAACTTCAAAATAGACTAATGCATTTACATATCTCAGTATTACACACAAATCTTTCCCCTTACAGGTCTCAAATTCAGCATCCAGCCTTGATTCTTGATCTCAGTTTTCCAGGAACACAGCCAATTGTTTCTCTCCCTTTGTGCCCAAAACTCTTCTTTCTTCAGAATCAAAGTTAACTCTCCACAGTCCAATTTTTCTCCCTTCACTTTTTGACTTGGAAAGGTTAATCCTCATTTTCTTCTTTAAAGAAGGAGCACTACTCTCAAAGTAGTTTTCACTCTTGTCTCCTTTTTCAAGTTGTTGGTAGGCTTTAGACTCCACAAGTTCTAAGAGATAATCCAGGGCTTGGGTGACATCAAGATAGAGTTCTTTAAAAATTGCTTTCATTTCTTCCATGTCTCTCCACAGTGTGTTATGAGGAGAAAAAAGATGTAAACTAAAGCCATTCTCACAGAAAGCAGAGGCAGACAGCAAAAAATTCCAGTCCGCAGATTCAACAAAGATAAATCTGTTATAATCCTCAAAAGTTTAAGAAAATGGCAACAAAACAGAAAAAATCTTTAAATCCCAATATTAGAATTTAAATATTAAAAAGGCCAACTTTCCAAATTAGTAAATTCCAAAAATAATGAAAATCACAAAGAGCTTTGCATTTCTTTGTTGCAAAAGCCCTCTCTTTGGTAACAAATAAACAAAAAAAAAACACCTTGGTGTTTTAGAAATGGGGTGGGAAGATTTAGTGTCCATTTTATGAACTTGATGACATCCACGCCTCCCAGCATTCTCAATCATGGATTGATCACAGGGACTCCATTCCATGACCACCACCCCCAACAAGAAAATGCTGTCCGGAGAACAAAAGGGATGATTTCCTGGATTCTCCTTATCCGGAGAATTCTTCAGGCTGCAGGGACCCAGCTCGTGGCCAAAAAATACTGCGCTGTCGGCACTGCTTAAAAAACCAGTACCGCTCAGACTGCCATTCCCCACAGGAAGCCTTTTTTAAGAAACAATTAAAGTGTCTTTGAAATGGGTTGGTTGCTTCTAATGTCCTTATTTCAGCTTCAGTGCGGTCTGGAAAAAGGTGACAGCCCCACCTCCCAGCTGCTCCACTCACCCGTAGATCACTGAAACCCTGCTATGTGATCCACTTGCAAGGAACAGCTGTCTAGAACTGTCCCAGGAAATGGGATGATTTCTTGGATTCTCCTTGGTTCCAGAGAATACTTCTGGGCTCTAGGGATCCAGCCTAAGCATCAAAAAGTGCCGTGTAGCCAGCAAAACTCGCAGAGCTCATAAGTGAGTCATTTAAACTGACATTACCTCCACCAGAAGCCTCCTTTATAGACATTTGCACAAAGTTAATTTAGACTTTAGTTTATTTCTTAATGGAAGGCTGCTTACATTAAGAAGAAACCAGGAGCTCACATTAACTTCCACAAGACAAGTTAGGAAGATTTTTAGGTTTGTGGGTTCATCATCTTATCTGATTCGGATAACACATCAACTAAATCTGGAACAATATTTGTCAACCTATGGTACCCATGATGCTGCTAAACCAACTCCTAATACCTTAAAAAGCTGTGTTAGGGATATAGGATGGTAGGTCAGAACCTTCTCCAGTGCTACAAGTAGTCCTGAGTGGCAATGCTCTACTTCTCCCTCTTCTCTCTTCTTTTATTTCCTCAGAAAAACTAAGGCAAGAAATACAGAAAGGTCAATGTAAGGAAAAATAGGACATCACTAAAGCATCACTAAAAGAAAACATCAGAATCTCCACAATTTAGACAGGACAGATTTGATATTCTTATTTCTTATGCTATAGATGATTGGATTGAACAGGGGTGGAAGTAAAGAATATAGGACAGTGAATCCTAAATCTAAGTAAGATGAGGTGTTAGAGGGAGGTCTCAGATAAGCCAAACATCCAAATAACAAAAACATGGAACAGACTATGAGATGGGGAAGACAAGTGGAGAAGGCCTTCTGCCTTCCTTTCACAGAAGGGATTTTCAACACTGCTTTGAAGATCATGGCATAAGACACAATGATCAAAATAAAACAACCTAATGCTGCAGCAATACTGGCCACTACAACTCCAACTTCAAATAGATTGAATCCAGAGCAGGATAACTTCAGCAATTCTGGAATTTCACAGAAAAATTTGTTGACCACATTAGAACAGAAAGGGATGGAAAAGGAGCCAATAGTATGAAAAAGTCCATAGAGAAGACCTGTGACCCCCACCCATATCACTATTTTGGTGCAGGCTTTTGAATTCATCACCATCTCATAGTGCAGTGGATGGCAAATGGCAACATACCGATCATAGGCCATGACTGTCAGGAGGGAGAAATCAGAACCTTCAAAGGCGCTAAAGAGAAAGACTTGAGCAACACAACCAAAGTAAGAGATGTGTCTGGTGTCCATGAGGGAATTTATCATGGATTTGGGGACAATGACTGAAACAATGCCCAGGTCCTGCACAGCCAAATTCATTAGAAAGAAGTACATGGGGGTGCGCAGTTGATGGTCAAAAGCTACTACAGAGATGATGAGAAGATTTGCTGTTGCAGTTGCCAGGTATAATATGAGGAATAAGAAGAAATGTAGAAGCTGCAGGTGCCGATGTTTTGAGAATTGCAGGAGCAGAAAGTAAGACAGAGTGGTTTGATTTTCCATGTTCAAGTTATGGCTAAGACGAATACCACATCTGCAAGGAATCAGAGGTAAGAGAAACCATTAAAACACATCCAGAACATTAAGAGAATGTCTTTGTCCAATCAGTTCATTCTCCATATATTTCAATCCATCACTGATTCAGGAACCAATCATTAACCTCTCTCCCCCCCCTCCTTTCATCCTAAACATATTTTTTTCCACTTCTCCCATCCCAATCCTTTTCCTTGTTGTACTGTTTAAAATCGTTACCTAGAATTTGAAAGATCCTGTCAATACGATCAAATAGATGCAGAATGTAAAGCATTATAGTAGTGCTTGAATTTGTGTAACACACAAACACCCACCCACACAAATAGTGAGAAAACTATTTTGTCAGGTGCTCTGGGGGATTTAAACAAACAAACAAACAAACAAACAAACAAACAAATGTTGGCTGAGTACTCTTCTACCTAATGACATACTCATTTAAAGAATAAAAATTAGAACTTAAGGCATCCATTACATCATTTGATCCTCCTCCCTCTTAATCTGTATCCCAATTTGGCTCAAAGTTTGCTCAAGGCAAGGGTCATGCCAGAGGACTTCCAGTGGTCGTCAGTTCGAAACCCCGTGCAACGAGGTGAGCTCTCGTTGCTAGTCCCAGCTCCTGTTAACCCAACAGTTCGAAAGCTTAGCAAGCAGATAAATGGGTACCACCTTAAGTGGGAGAATTTGCTGGCGTCCTGTCAGGTGTCGCCCACCGAATGGAGAAGATCTCCTGAATGGCGGTGGAGATGACGGATCCCGAAACAGCAACATCCAGGACATCAGCAGCCGGCTCCAATGCAAGGTATTCTGGGACATGTGGTCCAGTACCCACGGAAGAGTCGGTTCCCTTACCCCTTCCCTTAAGCGCGTGGTTTAAATGCTGTATTATATATGAAATGTATAAATATGAAATACAATGTATGTAAGCCGTCTAGAGTCCTCCGTTAGGGAGGGGATAGACGGGGTATAAATACGATAAATAAATAAATAAATAAATAAACGATGGCAGAATGACAATTCTAGCTTAGCTCCGCAGCTAGAATTACAGCATGGCATTTTCTTGGTGGCTCACACAAGGTTTGAGCCCCAAAAATTCCCCAGAAAAAAGAGGAACTTAGAGAATTGCCCCTCAAGACTTCTGGACAGCTGCAGCTTGCTGGAATGTCATGAAATCGATGATCGAACGGTGAGTGAACAGCTGAGAGGCGGGGGTTTCAATTTGTCCAAGCTTCTACTGAAGCCTTTTTAAATGGACATTAATTCCACCCGCCCCCCTGTTTCTTAAATCAACTTGTTTTTGCTTTAAAATTGAGGAATTCTTAGAGGCTATCTCTGACACAGAAAAAAAAAATACCTTTTCTTGGTTGTTTTTTCATTATTTTTGAAATTTTGTTTCTTATATATTTTACCTATTTTAATGTATTACAATTCAAGCGGGCAATCCAGAAGTTATATTGCTTTATTGAAGCGTTTACTTTTTTTTTGTTCTCTATTTTTTCTTTTTATGTGAAAAATTCTTTAGTTAAATTTGCTGGACTTGAGGAAAAATTTATTTTTGGATTGTGAGAAAATTTTTTGTTGTGACTTGTTTTTAAATTTCTGATTGGATACTGTTTCAAAATACTGATACTAAAAAACTTTCTGTTTCAATCCAAGGCTTGTAATTGGAAACTTTGTAATGCAATAATTTTATTTCCATCCTCGATCATTTACATTGGGTTTTTTTTTTTTTCATATTTACTAGGATTGGACACTAGAAGGAGCTAAAGTATAATCTAAGCTACTGGCTTTTTAAAATGAATTGTGTTACTGGAACTAGACCAATTTTTTATATATAAAATAAAATGTGGGGGGGAAGAAGAAGAAATTATGACTATGAGAAAGCAAACAAGGCATGGTTCTGCTGAATTGTCAAAGGACTTGGTGAACAAAATCTCCAAAGTGGATATAGACTTTTTCTGATCATAATCCTGTTAGTATGGCAATAAAACGAGCATCTAGATCATATAGATGGAGGTTGAATGAATCTATTCTACAAAAAGAAAAGGTGGTAGAGGATTGTAAGAAGAAACTGAAGGATTTTTTTGAAATTAATTTGGATAATGAAATTGACTTAAAAACTGTATGGGATGCGAGTAAAGCAGTTATGAGGGGGCATTTTATTTATCACAATTATAATAGTTGAAAAAAATCTCAAGAAAAAGTACAAATGATTTTGGATCAGATCAAATTGAAAGAAACTGAATTACAGAAAAAACCATCAGATATCAACACTGTATATCAACTTAAATTATTACATCAACAAATGTCTATGATGACTGTGAAAGAAATTGAAACAAAGTTGAAATATGCAAAACAGAAACATTTTGAATTTGCTAATAAACCAGGAAGATGGTTAGCATATAAAATAAGGAAAGAAAGAGAGAAGAAAATAATATAAAAGATTCAAGAAGGCAATGTGGAATTTTTGGAAAATAAAAAGATTAAAAAAGCGTTTTACAACTTCTTCTCTAATTTATATAAAAAAGAAGAAGTACCTTTCGAGAAAATAAATGAATACTTTAATAGACAAGATTTACCAAAACTTACACAGTCTCAGAAATTAATATTGAATAGCCCCATAAATATTTTTGAAATAGTTGAGGCTATAAAAAGAATGAAATTGGGGAAAGCACCAGGACCTGATGGTTTGTCTGCATTATATTACAGATTTTTTGAAGATCAGATTCTTTTACCTTTTAAAAGATTGATAAATTCTATTTTGTTGGGGTCATCAATGCCAGACTCATGGGAACAAGCTAATATTGCTCTTATTCCAAAGGAAGGTCAGGACCCCTCTTTAGTGAAAAATTATAGACCAATTTCATTGTTGAACAATGATTGTAAGATATTCGGATCAATTCTGGCAGAAAGAATGAAATTTTTTTTGCAAGAATTTATTCATTATGACCAATGTAGACTTTTACCAAAGAGACAATGTTAAAGACAATGTAAGAGTGGTTTTGGATGTTATAGAATATTTACAATATCATAACGAATGTCAAACAGCTCTTATTTTTTTAGATGCGGAAAAAGCCTTTGATAATTTGAATTGAAGTTTTATGTTTAAAGTCTGGGAAATTATGGACTTTGGAGAATATTTGATCCAGGCAATTAAGACAATTTATACACCACAACAGGCAAATATTATTGTGAATGAAGAATTAACTGAATCATGTTATATATAGAAAGGAACAAGACAAGGATGTCCTTTGTCACCTTTGCTCTTTATTTTGGTATTGGAAGTTTTTAATAGGGATATAAGAAGAGATGAACAAATAAAGGGCCTAAAGATCAAACAAGAAGTTTTTAAATTGAGGGCTTTTGCTGATGATTTAGTTTTGATTTTACAGGACCCATTGGAGACTGCGGAACATTTGATGAAGAAATTAAAAGAGTTTGGGTCATTGGCAGGTCTGAAAGTAAATAAACATTAAACAAAAATGTTAATTAAAATATGAACATGTCTGATCAAGAACTACTGATGGGTAAGATGGGTTTTAAGATTGAAAAAAAGGTTAGATATTTGGGGGTGATTCTGTCAACAAAAATAGTATGTTGTTTAAGAATAATTATGTAAAGATTTGGAATGATGTGAAAAAAGATTTGTTAAGATGAGGGAAATTACAATTCTCTCTTATGGGAAGAATATCTGTGATTAAGATTAATGTTTTGCATAGGATGTTGTTTCTTTTTCAGACTTTACCGATTTTGACAACAGATTTACCATTTAAAGAATAGCAGAAAGATATTTTGAAATTTGTTTGGCAAGGCAAGAAACCAAGAAATAAATATAAATTGTTACAAGATGCCAAAGAACAAGGAGGTTAATTTAAAATTGTATTTTGATGCTTGTTGTTTGCTTTGGATGAAGGAATGGATCACTTTGAAGAACAAGAAATTATTATAGCTTGAAGGACATGAATTAAGATTAGGGTGGCACTCCTATTTGTGGTATGATAAAGTTAAAGTTAATAAGGATTTTAAAAATCATTTTGTTAGGAGTGCCATATTAAGGATCTGGAATAAATATAAGGTAAGACTGCCTCCTAATGTACCATTATGGTTGTCACCTCAAGAAGCATTTGTTAGAAGAGAAAATGTGGGAGAAGTAAGTTGATTTAATTATAAAGATTTGTTAAATTTTGAAGAGAGTGAACCAAAGTTTAAAACAAGGGAAATGTTTGATTTGGAAGGTTTTACATATCATTGGTTTACATATTTACAATTGTTAGAATGTTTTAAGGTGGATAAGAAGAATTATAAATTTGTTAATGAAATAACTCAGTTTGAAATGGGACTTTGTACCAATGATGAACATGTTATTACCAAAATGTATAAAATGTTGTTACAGATGAATTTGGAAGATGAACAGGTTAAAGAATGCATGATTAAATGGGCTAAGAACTTCGCATATAACATTATGCTGGAGCAATGGGAAAATATGTGGAACAAAGGTTTGAAATTCACCTTGAATTATAATTTAAAAGAGAATTTTTATAAGATGATGTATCGTTGGTATTTAACTCCTGATAAATCAAAAATGTATAATGTTGTAACAAATGTTTGTTGGAAGTGTTCACAGGGAGAAGGAACCTTTTATCATCTCTGGTGGACTTGTGAGAAGGCCGAAAAATTTTGGGATCAAATATGTATTACTATCGAAAATATTTTAAAAGTGAATATACAAAAAAAAAAAAAAAAGCCAGAACTTTTCCTTTTGGGATTGATGGAGAAGGAGCTGGAGAAAAAATATGGAGTTTTGCTTTTATATATGATCACAGCTGCAAGACATTTACTGTATATGTGCAGCGATGGAAAGATCCACAGATACCTATGGTTGAAGATTGGATTGTTAAATTAATGGATCTGGCTCAAATGGCTAAACTAACAGCATTAATTAGACAATACTCAGTTTCTGGATTTATATCTGCTTGACAACCACTTCTAGATTACTTGCTTGTGGTGGAAAAAAATGAAGCTTTGACTTTGGGTTTTAATGATTAAATGATTTGTTTTAATAAAAATAATGTTACTATCGGTTAATTAATGGTAAGATATTGTACTTGTAAATTTATGTATATCTGTATTGGAGAAGTCAGAAGTCACTTTTCCCATTTTTGCTTTCTGTCTATTTGCACTTTTATAGTTTTTTTCTTTTTTCTTTAGCTCTATTTTCTAGATTTACTGTATCTTCTTTTTTTGTATTTTAGCTATACTTTGAAAATTAATAAAGTTCTTAAAATAAACAGACGAGGGTCATGTCAAGCAGTTTTTAAAAAATTGTCTGGAAGTATTAGTTCCCTTTTTCATCCAGAAGGGAGATCCTTATGCTGTAGAAGGTATTTGTCAGGGATATGTAGTTGCAGAAGAGACCCCACTTGGAAGAGAACCAGGCTGCCTTCCTACCCAGGATTAACCATTATTCAAAATCAGGACCTGCTTAGGGCCCCAAGGGAAGAGCGGCACCACAGTTTCCACCCCCCCAGCATGCCCTTATCTCTTCCAGTGTCACACTTGACTTTAGTTTTGAATACTGCATTTAGTTTGCATGTTTTTCCTGATAATACTTCTTTTTTAAAAATTCCTAAAAATTGTGTTGAAAATTTGCATTTTTCTATTGCCCTAGTTATAAGTAAATAATTTGTTTATATTGCTTACTGCTATTTAGTGTTAAATAATAATTTTTTAATAAAAAGTTTATATTTAAAGTTTATATTTAATATAATAGTGGAGCCCAGCCTGGGGGATGGCCTGGAAGAAAACTGAATTTTTAATCAATTAATTTAATCTCTTATTTCACTTTCAGAACTTACTGAGTCTTAATTTCTTCTCAGTTAAGCAATCGATGGATCAAAGGAGAGCTTTGCTGGGCTGCACTAAGGGTACCACTTGGCCTTAATGCAGCCCTGGTGCCTCCAATATTCCCTTCAGTGAAACCCGGTGCAGTGTAATACTAGTAGCAACAGGAAATGAAGATAACATTAAAAGGGACTTGTTCCATGTCAAAGTAAGATTGGGCAGACATCCACCCTCACCATTTCCCACTTGCATTGCTGATTGCTGTGACTTTAAATATTATCCATGCTATATTCCTCATAATTTGTCAACTGCTTTGTACAATTTGCCTCAAATATTAGAGAAAAGATAAGTTGATTATTTATTGATTATAATTTCATTTTGCACTTCTGGAATGTATGAGCCTTTTCAATAATGTATAGTGTAAAAATCACAAAAGAATTGTTGCTCAGGCAGACCCCAGTTCATAATACAAGATTATAACTCTCATCTCCATATTCACTGTTACTGTTTAAAAATAAACGATTAAAGTACATTTTAGCAGGACAAATGAGGAATGAGGAACCTATATTAATAAATTCCCTTTCCCAATCAACTGGAAGGTGTAGCTAGAATGAAGTTGGCTTTCTCCCACTCTCTGTCTTCAGTCTTTCCAAACATCATGTGAAGAATCTAACAGTGGATTAAAGCATCCATTCAGACTTCACCTTCTTCTTTATCTTGCTTCTGTTTAGCGCATTGCACTTTGATCTATGTGACCAAACCTGTCCACCCACCACATGATAGCAGCTTCTTTGTCATAAAAGTAGCAGGAGTCAAAATTTTCCAGGTTACATTTCTCCAGATAGAATGTTAAGAAAAATTTCTAATAGGAAGAACAACTTGAAGGGGGACCTATCACCAATGACCATGATGATTTGTCTACATTGGATGTTTCCACGAAGAAGCTGGACACCCATCTATCAAAGATACTTTAATTTGGATCCATGCACTGAGTTGGGAATTTTATTTTATAGCCTCAATCACCCCATCCATTCTGTGATACACTTTTGTAATTCTTAGTCACCACCAATACTTTTCCCAAAGTTTATTACTTCTACTATTTTAGTGTAGTTAATACAATAATGGGCCACTTTAATGGTGTATTTAAATGAATTATTCCACTGATTGATAAGAGTTGGACTGGAGGAACAGTTTCTGGAACTTCCTATATACATTATATAGTTCTATAACTTAACATAGAAGCTAATTAAAAGCTAACTTTTAAAGCTAAAATAAAAAACATAGTTGAATGTTCCCACCAATTAATACTGAAAAGGGATTTTTTGTCCCACATTTTTCACTACAGTGTAAAACCACCCTACCATAACAACTTAGTGTTAAAGTTCATGAATCAAACATTTAGCCAGAATTTTTTTAAAAAGCCTCATATGTGCAGATGGACATAGAAATGATGTTAGGGATGCTAATTCAGTAATTAGTAATCAGTTCACCCAATGTGGGCTAAATTTGTGCAAACCTTAAAATATCTCTACGTTTAATATCCAGTGTGGGAGATATGCCATCATCTTAAGTATGCACTTGTTTTATTATTTAGGAAGCATATACACTCCCTGTTCCCATGCAATATATTCCTATTACTCTGATTCACAATAATTTTAACCTACCTTTTACCATCTAAATTTCTGAAAATAAATCTGTCTTTGTTGTCCTTCCAACACTAAAATGATTTTCTATTATAGCAGAGCACTAGATTCTAATTTCATATTATTAAATCCTTTCCCCAATGTTAAAAGTCTAGAAGGGACTCTAATAGAGTCAAGTCATGGATATGTAAATAAGTGCCAATTTGCCCCAGAATCCTGGAAATGGCTTTTCTGTCAAATAATCAGTATACAAAACACTTACAACTTTTCTTCACAGAATTATTGTCTCTGTTGATGTCTGCTCTTTAGAACGTTCAGTATTGGTCCAGTAATAGGTGAATGCTATTCTTGTTAAGTCATGAAAAACATGTCTCATTGGTGGAAATCTTTGAGTTTATATTTGGCAAGCTTAATAATAAGTTGATTTTACATTTGGCAATCATTTTGTTTCCCTCTAGACTATACAAAGAAAACTAGCAAAATATTATAATGAGCTTCTGTATTTTTAACATAATTAGCAATTAGCAGCTACTGCTATCCATGTTCAAATGTGGATTAACTGAGAAGACTTTCATGACATATGTTCTATAACAGGTCTCTTCTCCTGGGATTCTATTTGACAGCCATCTTTGAAGCAATTGCATGCTCCATCACAAAGCAACAGTACCTGTGGTCTCTCCTGTGATAGCTATTTTTGTTATGAGTTCCCTTAATTAGTTATGAATAGTGTATATAGGTTGTTTTAGGCATGAATTCCGGATATTTTATCCATTTAATTGCATGTCCCCAATTTTCAATGTTAGTATTTGTGTCATCGCTGAGAACCAGAGTGCAATGTAGTGTTCAAAATGTGGTTGCACTATGAAGTAGATTAGGGCCCTGCAAATTTTTGGGGCATGCAGGATGTTCGTAGATGTCAGAGCTCTGCAGACCTCTGCCTATATGTTAGATAAGTATGCATAGCCAGGGTGGTGTGCAACAGACACAGAAGAGGCGCCCGCCTTTGAAGTAGACGATTCACACATAAAGAGTCCAGCGCCAGTACACATCTATGCAAACAGATGTCTGAGCACCCTGGAGCCACGAACTACACGTGTCAACATCAAAGGACCTCGGGAAGGGGAATGCTTAAATGTGACATGCCATGCTTTGCTGATTCATTCAAGTCTTTGTTCGTGTTAACCTTCATGTCTTGTAATAAATCCTTCTGCTTCTAAGAAACCACACATCTGTGGTTTACTCTAGAGTAAGGAGATTTCAGGCATTGTATGGAACACCTTACATAAAGACTTGAATGAAATTTTTTGCTACCTTTCCTGAGGACTTCTCTGCGAAAAACCAGCAACTTCCACAGTGAGGGTAGCATCCAGCTGTTTGTTGAAAACCACGACTTGCAAATGGAGCAAGTTGCAACAGGTGAGCCCGATACCTCCATGGCAAGTGACCAGCCTGGGGGCATGAGTCTTCGGGAACCCAGGGAGCAAGAAGAAGCAGAGACGGCTGCGATAATTGAACCCGGACCCAGCACAGCTCCCGCACAACCAAAGGAACGACCTGGGGGCAAGAGGCTCAAGAAAACCAAAGGAATAGAGGTATTCAAACCCCCCCACCCCGCAAACCACGGAACCAGGGCAGCAGATTGGTCACTTGGAGTGGGCGAAGGGATGGAGGAGAAAAGGGGGAAGAAAACCAAGCAGCGTGTTACCCAAATGCAGCGGATTGGGGAAGTGGAGGAGAACTTGTCTCGCTTGGACTGTAAGGTGGAGGAAATAAGCGAGAAATTAGACAAGATAGTTACACTCCTGGAAGGGAGGAAGGGGCAAAACCCTAAGACATGCCCATCCTCCTCCGAAGAAGGGGGCAGATCAGCAGAATCCAGCGAGGAGTTCGGGGAGGAGGAAGAAGAAGAGGAAGGGGGACCCATTGTATATACTCAGCCACGAACCACCCCATCTAGCCAGCAGCGGAGAACTTGGGTAGCTGCAAATGCACCGATAGGGGTGAGTGAGTTGAAAATGAAGTTTGATGGAGATCCCAAGAAACTGGCATGTTTTATGACCCATGTGAATGGATTTATGGGGGAATTTGAGAACCGTTTCTACACGGAGGAGGCGAAGGTTAGGTATGTTTCCTGTTTTCTGGAAGGAGAAGCGGCAAGGTGGCTCGTGAAATTGCACGATGCTAAGGCAAGCACGTTACGGGACTTTAATAAATTTATGCATGCCTTACACAAACGCTTTGAGGACACGTTGGCAAAAGTGTCGGCTAGAGTCCGCCTCCAGAATCTAGACCAGGGCAAAAGTACTGTAGCTGAATATGCCCTGGATTTTAAAAGAATTCTTAGTGACTTACCGGAGTGGCTGGAAGAATTCCAAATTGAATACTTCCAGTATGGATTGAGACAGGATTTGCTCGAGTTAATGGTAGGGAGGGAGGAACCGAGGACCCTGGAGGGATGGATACAAATGGCAGGGATAATTGAACAAAGTCAGACACAATTGCTGACCATAAAGAAGTTCAAACACCTGCGGAAGAAGCCAGGGACCGACCCACACCCCACCTGAGCGGACTTCAGGCAGAAATACTGTGAAGAAGAGAAAAATCAGAGAATGAGAGCTGGCGTGTGCTTCCGATGTGGGCAGATGGGACACCTTATTAGTAACTGCCCCCAGAACGGAACACCTACCAAAGGGAAGACGCACCCGAGGAACCCCTTGGAGAGGAAGGGAGAAAAGGAGGCTGGAAACAAGCGCAAAGGCGTGGTGGCAGCCATGGAGAAATGGAAATAAAACCCCACATGTGGAAGACAACAGCAACAGTGATGAATCAGACATTGAATTCCAGCCGGCGGGAAACAGGAAAGGTCTGTTCTAAAGAGCGCCACGGGACAGGCCTTTGCAAAGGGGTGCAACGGAAGGGAGAGCCACAGCCCAACAATGCATCTAAAGATACAGTTAAAAACTTTGGTTGGGAGGAAGAAATATTTGGGGGTGGCAATGTTGGACTCGGGTTGCTCAAGATGCTTAATGCACCCGAACGTGGCTGACAAGATGGGACTGAGACTTTTTGAATTAAATACGCCTATTACATTTTGCCAATTGGACGGCTCAGAAATGAAAGGGGGGCCAGTGGAGCATTTCACAGAAGAAATCCAAATGACTCTTGGGACTCACGTAGAGACGTTGAGGTTTATTGTGGCTCCCATTGCAACACGACCTATTGTCTTAGGACTGAAATGGCTGAGAACAAGAAACCCTAGAGTGGATTGGGCTTCTGGGGAAATTGAATTCATTGACGGGACTTATGTAGGGACAGACAATGACAGAACTCCGGGTTGCTTTGAAGTGGGGGCAGCTGGGATGGAACTTTGGGATGAGGACCAGGAACAAGGGGGTGGCACTACTCTGGACTCAATCCTGGAGAAATACCTCCCCGTGGTTGAGGTGTTTGGCAAACAGGAATGCGACCAAGCATCCCCCCATAGACAGTCGGACGCAACTGTCAATCTCATCCCAGGGGCACCTTTTCCCAAGCCCAAGATGTATGCCATGACACAAAAAGAACTACAGTAGCTTCGCAAGTTCATCGATAAAAATTTGGCGCATGGATTTTTCGAACCAGCCAATTCCCCCCTAGCAGCCCCAGTTTTATTCAGGAAGAAAAAAGACAGGTCCCTCCGACTTTGCACGGATTACAGGGGGCTCAATGCAATTTCGATTACCAACCAATACCCCCTCCCGTTGTTGAAAGACATGCTAGCCCAACTGTCGAAAGGGAAGGTCTTCACGAAACTAGATGTAAGAGAGGCTTATTATCGTGTACGTATGCGGGAGGGGGACGAGTGGAAAACAGCATTCAATTGCCCACTGGGGTCATTTCAATACCGAGTGCTCCCGTTTGGGATTGCGGGGGGACCGGGAATTTTCATGAGGCTCATAAACGAGGTACTGTATGAATTTCTCTACAAAGGGGTGATTGTATATTTAGGTGATATACTGATTTTTTTCTGAAAATTTAGAGGAACATATGGAACTAGTTAAGAGGGTGTTAGAGAAATTACTGGAGGCAAAGCTGTATGTGAAACTTGAAAAATGTGAATTCCACAAAGAGAAGCTAGACTCCCTGGGGTACCGCATATCACATGAGGGCATTGAAATGGACCCAGAAAAGGTCAAAGCGGTCCTGGGCTGGCAGCCCCCCGAACACGCAGACAGCTGCAAGCGTTCCTCGGGTTTGTGGGGTTCTACAGGCCATTTATTTGGGATTTCGCAGAGATTGCTCTCCCCCTCACTGATTTGTTAAAAACAAAAAGCAAGGGCACGAAAGTGAAAGCCCAGCCACCAAGCACGGAACTAGTGTGGACCCAAGAATGTCAGGAAACCTTTGATAAGCTAAAGGCGATGTTCACTGAGGAGCCCATCCTCAAACATCCAGAGGTAGACAAGCCATTCATTATACACACAGACGCATCATTCAGCGCAGTCGGGGCCATATTGCTGCAGGCAGATGACAGTAAGAAATTAAGACCCTGTGCATACATTTCCAGAAAATTCAATCAGATGGAGAAACGGTGGCATGTGTGGGAGAAAGAGGCGTTCGCAGTTAAACATGCACTAAGCACGTGGCGACACCTCCTGGAAGGGGCAGCAGTCCCGTTTCAAGTGTGGACTGACCACAAAAACTTGGAAGCCCTCAAATCCCCCAGAAAACTACATCCTAAACACCTCCGGTGGGCATAGTTTCTTAGCAGGTTCAATTTCACATTGAAGTACTTCCCTGGGGGGAAAAATTACTTGGCAGACGCGCTATCACGTCTGCCGCAACATGAAAGCAAGATGGAAGACGTTGTTGAGGCACTCATCCCTTCCCAACCAGAGGAGGCTCAGAGTCAATTGGCACAAGCTGATAAATTGGAGGGAAACATGGCGATCACTCGCAGTAGCACAAAACGCTTGGCTGAGAGCGACCCATTTGCAGATGAACTGTGAGCGGCAACAGTGACAGACACATGGTGGGGGGAGCACAAACACACCCTCGAAGAGAAAGATGGGGTGGGGTGGAAAGACAATAAAGCATATGTCCCTGAGACTTTGAGGCAAAAGGTTTTGAGTAAGCATCACGACCACAAAACAGCAGGGCATTTTGGATTTGTGAAAACACTACACTTAGTTAGGCGCAATTTCTGGTGGCCATCACTGCGCACAGATGTTAAAGCTTATGTGCGAGCTTGCCCAGTGTGCGCAACAGCTAAGAGAAAAATGGGCAAACCCACAGGGAAATTGCAAGAAGTGGCAAACCCCACACAACCATGGAAGCAGATTGCCATGGATTTTATAGTAGACTTACCCGTGAGCAACAAAAAGACGGCCATTTGGGTGGTCACAGATTTATTTTCTAAACAGGCACACTTCATTGCTTGCAATGGAATCCCGAATGCTCAAAAACTAGCTAGGATGTTTATCCAACACATTTATCGGGCTCACTGAACGCCAGAACGCATAATCAGCGATCGCGGCAGCACTTTCACTTGTAAGTTCTGGCGGGCGTTTTTGGAGTTGATTGGATCAGAACAGGGACTTAGTAGTGCGTTCCATCCGTGCACAGACGGAGCGAGTGAATGCATTAATTCTATACTGGAGCAGTACCTTAGATGTTACATTAATTATCAACAAAATGATTGGGCAGAACTGTTACCGTTCGCAGAGGTTGCTTACAATAACACGCTCCACCAAAGCACGGGGTTTTCGCCATTCAAAGTAGCTACAGGGCAGGATTTTGTAACTATCCCCGAATTGGCTATGACCCAAAGCACAGAACTAGCGCAACCACTGAAAGCGGATGAATGGATAGCAAAAGTTACCAGCAATTGGCCAATCATGGTGAAAACACAGCAGGAAGCCAAAGCAAGTTACAAAAAGTATGCAGACCGTAAACGAGAGAAGGAATGGGAATTGAGAGTAGGGGATAAGGTGTACCTGTCAACAAAAAACCTGAGGGCTACACAACCGTCACGAAAACTGGCACCCAAATTCATAGGTCCATTCCCAATAATTGAAGTTATTAACCCGGTAACGGCTAAACTGCAGTTACCAAAGACACTAAGAAAGGTGCACCCAGTTTTCCACATTAGCTTGTTGAAACAGCACCACACTTCACAGCAGTGGCACCCAGAACCAGCAGTACCCGCCCCATTGTTAGTGGAGGGAGAACCACACTTTGAAATCGACAGGATTCTTGATTCCAGATGGCACAAGGGGCAGCTGCAATACTTGGTCAAGTGGCAACATTTGCCGATTGGAGACAAGGAGTGGGTTAGCGCTAAACACACACACGCACCCAAATTGGTAAAAACCTTCCATAGGGAGTTCCCGGACAAACCTCACTGAAACGGTTACCCCAACAGGACAATGTAAAAAATTCTCTTTGTGTTCTCTCGTTAGAGGACACGACTGAAAATGTTTAGTTAGTTAGTTCAGTAGTTAGCGTATTTTGGTGGGGGGGGGAGCATCTTGGGCCGGGAGCATGTCAGAGCTCTGCAGACCTCTGCCAATACGTTAGATAAGTATGCATAGCCAGGGTGGCATGCAACAGACACAGAAGAGGCGCCCGCCTTTGAAGTAGACGATTCACACATAAAGAGGCCAGCGCCAGTACACATCTATGCAAACAGATGTCTGAGCACCCTGGAGCCACAAACTACACGTGTCAACATCAAAGGACCTCGGGAAGGGGAATGCTTAAATGTGACATGACATGCTTTGCTGATTCATTCAAGTCTTTGTTCATGTTAACCTTCATGTCTTGTAATAAATCCTTCTGCTTCTAAGAAACCACACGTCTGTGGTTTACTCTAGAGTAAGGAGATTTCAGGCATCGTATGGAACACCTTACAGTAGATTTGTGTTAATGCCTATTTATCAGCAGATACATGTTTGAGTTTGATTCTGGCTACTCCTTCTACTTGTATTCTCCAGGGTATCACGCCATTTTTTTTCCTTCAAATGCTTATGAGGTCTAATCCATATTTAATACTGGTGTTCTAGAAATTGTTTCTTTGCATCCCATTTTCTTAATTTGTTTGTTTGTTTCGTATTGGTAAGCAAAAGATTTTATTAAAATAAATAAAGACACATAGAACAGGGAGCTTGGCAAATACTCATGTACCCCAGAATAAGACAAAGTTGAGAAAGCCAAAGCTATCAATGATTGCTATTCATTCTTTCTCCATGTTGGATAAAAGGGGCCACTGAATACTTGATTATGGGTTCATTCTAACATTCCTCATACCATGGCACCATTATAAAGGGTTTTCAAAAGTCATCTCTCCATGACATGTGGAAAGACATCATCATAATCTTTGACAAGTTTCTGAAAGTATCTTTTGGTATGAATCTGACTTTATAGTATTGGATGTCCAATTCTGCATCCCATTTAATACAGAAACCCTATGTTTTATTCCTGTAAAGAGATTAAATCACTTTTCTATTAGCTTGTAGCCACACATTTTGTGTGTGTGTGTGTGTGTGTGTGTGTGTGTGAGAGAGAGAGAGAGAGAGAGAGAGAGATACCCCTACCATGTGTGCTCTTGTGAAAGGACTTTGTGTCTCATCTGCTCTGTTTGACAGTATAATAAGCCTTTAAGGAGCACCATCTTATTGTACTTGACTGAGAGCTGTTCTACTGGCTCAAACTCCACTCTCCTCTTGTTCTGGTTGCTGTGCCACCATTTCTGTGTCTTGTTCTTGAGCATCAAGTATGTCAATAAGTGCCTGAATTGGAAGCTGCTCCATTGTTTCCCATGTTGAGGTTGCTACATGAAACCTTGACATTCCATTTGCATATGGTCCTTGTGTTTCATCATAATATGCCACACTGCATTTCTTTATCAGCTTTTCTTTAGGTAGAGAGGGCAAAACTTATTTTGAAAAGTCATCAATAAATGTCAGAAATATGAATTCAGTCCTGGGTTAAGGTTAAATGTTGTAACAAAATTTAGAAGGAGGCCACAAAACTGTTAGAGCCAGCCTCTATGCTAGAGCCCTCAAGAAGCCATTCTCTGGAAGCAAGAGAGGCACATTCACTTCTTATCAGATAGTTGGCATACCAACCTCCTGGGAACAGCAAAACAAACCTGGGGGTCAGGAAACTGATCTCAGAAGGAAAAAAAAAAAGGACACTCATTTGAGGACATTAATGTTCACATTTTAGACAGAGAAGATAGGTGGTTTGAGAGAGGGGTCAAGGAATCCATTTATGCCAACTTGGAAAATCCTTCCTTGAATAGAGGTGGGGGCCTCAGGCACAATCTATCTCCCATCTATCTCCCGGCTTTGTCTTCTGTGCCTAGGAAGATTAAGACCATTTCACAAGCTCAACAGCAGCATGGTGATCTTAACGATTCTCCTTTAGATGGTAAAAGGACTTAAAAAATAACATCTCAATATAACCATGACCTAGCCCCAGGTGTAAGGTCACGCAGCTACCTAGAAACATATTTAGGATTCCCTTACCAACTTTGCTCAGACTGAAGAAGCTCCTTGGATAAGGAGCGAAACGTTTCCACTGAAAAATAGAAATCCAGTTGACATGATTCAAGCTACAGACAATTCCACCTGGATGACTGAGAACCTTCATAGACATGATCTCAGAAGAGTTTGGATGCCATGTGAAGTTATGCAAAGAACTCTAAAGAAAGAAAGACCTGAAACAAAAGACTCCAGCATAGTTTCTCCATTCGGATAGAGGAGCCACATGCCCTTGGGTAGATGCTGGGACAACTTTCAGCCGCAACAGCCAGGTGTGTGAAAGGAGGAGTGTGTGTGTGTGTGAGAGAGAGAGAGAGAGAGAGAGAGAGAGAGAATAAAGGCAAAGATGTTCTTTTCCAACCAAGCTTTGTAACCTGTGGAACATACTCTGTGCTCATAACTTGCTGAAAGATTTTAGCTGCTCTGCTAGTTAGTGCTTGAGGGAAATTAAGGAAATGAGTCCCACCAAATGGTGTGTGCAGGTTATCCCACCATAAAATCTCTTTAAATAGTCTTCTTTAGCTCAGCTGTGTGAAAGTAACTCCATCAAGATGGTCACTGTGAAAAGTTGACCAGGCAAGTGGGCAGAGCTTGAGCACATGCTTGAAGAAGAGAAAGGAGAGTGCTTGACTATGAGTGGGACTCTAGGGCCAGTTAGGAAATTGTGCAGGAAGGTCCTCATAAATCTGAATAAGTCATATGTAAAGGCATTTTTTTATTATTTTCCCAGTACAATAGATTTGTTAGTCTTTTAAAATAATTTTTATTAAACTTTTAAACAAGAAGATTAAAAACTAACACAAACTAATATAAAGTAAGAAAAAAAGAAAGAAAAAGGGAAACGAAGGAAATCAAAGAAAGAGCAGAAAGTGCAAGAAAAGAAAAATGGTTAAAGAAAAATTGAAAGAAAAGAAATATATAAGGCAGTAGCTTCCAATCTTCTTCACAGCAGTTTTAAGTACAATATATTTATCCTCTCTTCCTAAGAATACATCTTCTTACTCTTCTTTCTATAATATGTCCTGTCTAATGATCAAAACCATAAATCACAAGTTCATTTTTTTTTGTTTTTATGCAAAAAGTCCATAAGAGGCTTCCAGTCACCAATAAATATAGATTGTGTCTTTTCTGTAATCAAAGATGTCAATTTTTCCATCTCAGCCACCTCTGTCAACACCAACTATTCCTCCATAGTGGATATTGTTGAATCTTTCTATCTCTGTGCATATAATAATCTTGCCACAGTAATCATATGCTGAAGCAAACTTCAATTTTTTTTCTAACTGTTTATCCATTAATCCTAAAAGAAAAAGTTTCAGTTTCAAGTGAATATTAATCTATTCTAACTGGGATTTCCCTGAGTACAATTACATCTGTATTATCAATCCTCAGTCTAGTATTAAACTGCTGCTGTAGAACAAGTTGTACAGCAGCAGTTTAATACTAGACTGAGGATTGATAATACTCAATCTCTCTTCTTTCTGACAAAGTGCACAAGAACATCCCTTGGAACATTTTTTAATTTTGCATAAGGTGTGTGGATCCAATAGACTTATCAATCTCTCTATGAGGGTCATCTTCCTCCCAAACCAAGAAATCAGAGAGAGACTTAACAATTTTTTATTTAATTTATTTATTTTATTTAATTAAATTTATATAACCGCCCATCTCCCCCAACGGGGAACTCTGGGCGGTTTACAATAAAATAGTTAAAACAGAATATAAAACATCAATATACAGTATATAAAAATAATAAATAATTATAAATCCAGATGGACGATGGAATTAAAACGAAGGACATTATAAAGTTAAGGAGTTAACCACCCCAATGAGGAACTATCCTTTCCTCCTTCCCATGCCAGGTGGCAAAACCAGGTCTTCAGCTCTTTCCTAAAGGTCGGGAGGGAGGAGATCTGCCTCAACTCTGGGGGCAAGATGTTCCACAGTGTGGGTGCTACCACAGAGAAGGCCCGTTTCCTAGACCCCATCAGATGACATTCTTTGATTGATGGGGTTCGTAGCAGGCCCTCTCTGAATGACCTGGTGGGGCGGGTCGATAAAATGGGGATAAGACGATCCTTCAGGTATTCTGGCCCCAGAATTTTTTCTCTGATATTCTCTCCCTGTTCTTCTGGAATTACTCTAAATCTTAAAGATAATTCTTTTTCCCTCAGTTCCAATAATGCCAAGTTGTCCAAATCCTTCTCCATCTCTCTATTTATAACTTCTGTCTTACTTTCCAAACTTCCACTTTGTCAGTAATTTGTTTTAAATCTGCAGCCAGTTGCCCTACAGGTTCTTCAATTTTCTTAACATCTTCTTTTAAGTCTTTTTTTTCATCCCTGCATCCTTCCTCCATTTCTTTTTTAATTGTTGCACCAATTATTACTGTCTTTAAAAGTAAACAATCTGCATTCCCACAAAGGTCTGGTCTGTTAATCTAATTAAGTTTTACTATTTATAGTTTATTCTATTTTTTAATTTTAAACTGTCCCCCTAGTCTGTGTATATCTTTCCTATATCATAATCTTCAGGTGCCTTTTGCATTTAAATTAAAATCCTTTAAGGTAGTTTTTTTCTCCTTAATTTCAAAAAGAAGGCAGTCACTGAGAGTTTTTCATCTTCATTGCCCTTTGGAATATCTCTCTTAGGTTGTAAAGCAATGAAGTCATAAAGTGATTAAGAAGGTCAGGCTTTTGCCAGTCAAATGTTCAATAAAGGCTGCACAGCAATTTAGGGCATGTTGTAAATCCAGCTCCCAAGCCGCTGAACCCACAATCGACCACAAGAAACTAAATTCCTGCAGTTTTCACATGGGAAGAGCTGTTCCAGAGCACAAGTGGTTAATCCCTCAATTTCTTCTTCCTCCAGATAAATTTCTGTCAACCAGAACCATCTCCTGGCTGAGAAATCCACTGCTGTGTTGTCTCCACTTGCAGAGCCTCTTGCAGAGATGACTAACCGGCCATAACACCTCACCTGGAAGCCAGAATTTGTTTGTTAGTTTGTTTGTTGATTGCTTTCTATAGCATGGGCTCTAGTCATATTTGCTTTAATATTGGTCTCTAGGGAGAAAAATAGACTGCCAATCTTCATCAACTGGCTGGTGGAGTGTAAGAAGAGTATGGAATGACATAGGAGGCAGCACCAGAGTCCCTCATCCATGCCCCATCATCTGTTAAGGAGGTTGATTGAGGTTTGTTTCCCTCCAGTCCAGGAGACTGGGTGGAAGGAGGAAGAAAAGTCAGGACTCCACTTGTACTGTTGGTGGTTCTACTGGAAGATTGGCAAGGGGGAATTGGGGAGTGGTGTGTTCCTCTTTCCCTTAGGTGCACAGTACATAGACCTCTATATGGTTTTATTGTTTCATGTAATGGTTATTATGTAATGAAGAATAAAGCAAGCATTTATTTCAGTCCCTGAAGTGTCATGTCACACTTGGGTTATTCTTTCTTCTGCCTTGTGATTGGGGAGACACCTGGCTTGAGTAGAATGATCTTTCTCATCTTCAATCCAATTAACCTTGAGATAGAGATACTCCTTGATTTGAGAGGGTCTCATGACACCTGGTAAAAACAGATACTCCTTAACCTTGATGGTTTCATTCTTGTCATGAAGGCAAAAACATTCTAAGATGAGATATGCTGCTCCTTATCGTCCTTGATTAAATTCAGTGAGATATACAAAATGAGATAAAGAAAAGCTTGGCTTCACTTTCCATAGCCATCTTCTTCTTCTGTTACGAAAATGTTTCTAAACAGTGCGAGGGAGGCCCATGTAGATGTTGCTCATGGTGCAAAGTACACACCCCTAAATTTCCTAATACACCTTTGTGTACTATTCTTTGTGGGACAAAGATCCTATAGGAGAAATAATACATCAATGAATGCTGAGAAAATTCCCAGTCTTCACCTGAATTCCTCTACCATGGGAATCTGAGTTTCCCATAAATTTGCAATCAACTGCAATCAAGAAAAGCAATTGTGTTGCAGACAAATTTCCTCCAGCATCTAAGGATGGGGAACAATTGATTTCTGTTAATGATGTACAATGTTCTCTGCTGGATTTGAGCATTATTCAATGATGTGGGCAAAAATTCCATAACTTTTGGCTTAGAAACCAGAGCTTCGTTTAAAAGCCATGGGAGTAGGGGAGGAAGGAAGGCAGGCAAGTTTTAAACATTTTTTGAAAAAATATATGAAAGAATATGAGGTTTTGTCTTTTTTTTTTTTTTTTTACAAAGGTGACATTTTTCTAATTTTTAAGAGAAACCATTAGAACACAAGCCTCCTCCTGTGTTAAGTTCATTTTATTAAGAAATATAGAGGCTATTAATTTTGGAAATGAACACAACCTGAAAATATGATAGTACCACAGAAACACAAACACACAAAAAAAGGCTGCTTCTATACATATTCCACAGTGTCCAGAGTGCATTTGATATCAGTGCCTCTCCATCACAAAGTGGCATTCCCAAGCCACTAGCAGATCCATTTGCAATGAAAAGAATAATGGCTTAGTGTGATGTATAAAACCAGCTGCAGTAACATATTTTGCAAATTATACCTCTTGATCTTAACAGGCCCTTGTAATGCATTGGAAAAAAAATTGGTATGGCAATTTGCACAAAGATAATGTCTATTCTGGTTCTTTCCCTAATGAAAGATGGAATGCATTCAACAGAAAGCAGGAGCTCAAATTGAATTCTCCAAAGAGAACTGCAATTAGGCAGATTTTGAGGCTGTCCATTCATCATTATATATGACCTTGATACTGAATTCACTAAAGCCTGGAATGCCCGTTTTCAACTTGTGGCACTCAGGATATGCTAAAGCAACTCATAGCACCCAGAAAAGCAAGGATAGTAACAAGGGATATGGGATTGTAAGTCATCACCTTCTGAAGCAATACCATTGTTGCAGAGAGGCAAGGCTCTACTTCATAGCTTTCCAAATTGTGTGTTGCGACACTTTAGTGTGTCGCTACACACAATTTAGTGTGTCACAACACAACCCGGAAGTGGCAGCGGGGGCGTGCACGGCGGCGGTGGTGCGAGGGCGTGTGCGGCAACGGTGTGCATGGTGGCAGCGACAGCAGCAGCAGCGCGCCATCAGCGCTTCAACCTTTTAGTGGAAAACACGAGGGTGCCACCGCTGTGCACCCCCACACACACACCCGTGCCTCCACTGCTGCCACCATTGGTGTGTCACCAATGGCGGCAGTTTGGAAAGCACTGCTCTACTTCTATCTCATCTGTCTCTCCCTTTGAAATTTCATTCCTTTTCTCGGAAGAATTAGGGCAAAAGACACAGAACATTCAATGTAAGAAAAAATAGGATTGAAAACATGTTCAAAATAAAATATTCTTGGCAACCACTTTTAGATTATTTCCTAGTGTTAGAAAAAAATGAAGATTTGATTTTGGGTTTTAGTGATTAAATGGTTTATTTTGATAGAAATAATGTTACTAAAGTTTAATCAATGGTAAGAGATTGTATTTGTAAACTTAATCATATCTGTATTGGAGAAAGTCAGAGGTCACTTTCTGCTTCTTTTCTCTATCTGCTTTCACTTTTATAGTTTTTTCTTTAGTTCTATGCTCTAGATTTTCCATGTTCTATGTTCTATATTTTGTATTTTAATTATACTTTGAAAACAAATAATGTTCTTTAAAAAAAGACACAGAATGTTCAATGTAAGAAAAAATAGGATAGAAAACATCTTCAAAATAAAATATCAAAATCTCCACATTTTAGACAGGACAGATTTGATATTTTTATTTCTTATACTATAGATGATTGGATTGAACAGGGGTGGAAGTAAAGAATATAGGACAGTGAATGCTAAATCTAAGTAAGATGGGATGTTAGAGGGAGGTCTCAGATAAGCCAAGCATCCAGATACCAAAAACATGGAAAATACTATGAAATGGGGAAAACAAGTGGAGAAGGCCTTCTGCCTTCCTTTCACAGAAGGGATTTTCAACACTGTCTTGAAGATCATGGCATAAGACCCAATGATCAAAATAGAACAACCTAATACTGCAGTGACACTGGCCACTACAACTCCAACTTCAAATAGATTGAATCCAGAGCAGGATAACTTTAGCAATTCTGGAATTTCACAGAAAAACTGGTTGACCACATTAGAACAGAAAGGGATGGAAAAAGTGCCAATAGTATGTAAAATTCCATAGAAAAGACTTGTGACCCCTACCAGAATCACTATTTTGTTGCAGGCTTTCGAATTCATCACCATCTCATAGTGCAGTGGATTGCAAATGGCAACATACCGATCATAGGCCATGACTGTCAGGAGGGAGAAATCAGAACCTTCAAAGGAGCTAAAGAGAAAGACTTGAGCAACACAACCAAAGTAAGTGATGTGCCTGGTGTCCATGAGGGAATTTATCATGGATTTGGGGACAATGACTGAAACAATGCCCAGGTCCTGCACAGCCAAATTCATTAGAAAGAAGTACATGGGGCTACTCAGTCGATGGTCAAAGGCTACTACAGAGATGATGAGAAGATTTGCTGTTGCAGGTGCCAGGTATAATATGAAGAATATGAAGAAATGTAGAAGCTGCAAGTGCCGATATTTTGAGAATTCCAGGTGCAGAAAGTAAGGTACTGTGGTTTGATTTTCCATGTTTAAATTATAGCTGAGACGAATACCACATCTTAAAGGAATCAGAGGTGAGAGAAACAATTAAAACAAATCCAGAACATTAATATAATATCTTTGTCCCATCATTTCACTCTCCATATATTTCAATCCATCACTGATTCAGGAACCAGTCATTAACCCCTCCCCCCTCCTTTCATCCTAACTGTATTTTTTCCCCTTCTCCCATCCCATTCCTTTCCCTTGTTGTACTGTTTAAAATTGTTACCTAGAATTTGAAAGAGCCTTCAAGAGAATTTTGTCCTGGATTTGCACTGGGAGAATTAAGGTCATCCAATTTCTCAGTACTTTTATAAGATTGTGTTGTTGGTGAAAAATTGGAGGAGGGGGTGGTATATAAAGGGCCTTGATCCCCTAGAGGAAGACAGGAAACAAACCAAACAAATAAACTCAGAATATAAAGTATTATAGTAGTCCTTGAATTTGTGGAACACACAAACACCCACGCATACAAACAGAGGGAACTGTTTTGTCAGGTGCTCTGGAGGATTTTTGATTGAAAAATAAGATAATAATGCTTCAAACAAACAAACAAACAAACAAACAGATAAAAATTGGCTGAGTACTCTTCTACCTAATGACATACTCAATTAAAGAATAAAAATTAAGATTGTGATATAAGATTGTGTTGTTGGTGAAAAATTGAAGGAGGGGGTGGTATATATAGTGCCTTGATCCCCTGGAGGAGAGATAGCAAACAAAACAATCAAATAAATTCAGAATGTAAAGTATTATAGTAGTGCTTTGCAGCAGACACCATCTAATGCCTGAATGTGTGTAATACACGGACACAGAGAGAAAAAGAGAGAGAGAGATAATTGTTTTGTCAGGTGCTCTCGGTGATTTTTGATAAAAAATAAGACAATAATTTATCAAACAAACAAACAAACAAACAAACAAACAAATATTGGCAGAGTACTCTTCTACCTAATGACATACTCATTTAAAAAACAAAAATTAGAACTTAAGACATCTATTACATCATCTGCTCCTCCTCCCTCTTAAACTGTATCCCAACGTGGCTCAAGAATAGGGTATTGTCAAGAAGTTTTTAAAAAATTGTCTGCAAGGATTAGTTCCCTTTTTCATCCAGAAGGGAGATCCTTATGCTGTAGAAGGTATTTGTCAGGGGTATGTAGTTGCAGAAGAGACCCCACTTGGAAGAGAACTGGGCTGCCTTCCTACCCGGGATTAACCATTATTCAAAATAAGGACCTGCTTAGGGCCCCAAGGGAAGAGGGGCACCACAGTTTCCCCCCTCCAGCATGTCCTTATCTCTTCCAGTGTCACACTTGACTTTAGTTTTGAATACTGCATTTAGTTTGAGCTGTTTGCTCAGAGCTCGAAAGATCATCAGTGACGCCTCCCATCCTCATCATGGTTTGTTTTCTTTGTTACCCTCTAGGAAGAGGTTCCCGCTGTATCCGATGTAGAACAGCCAGATTGGGAAACAGCTTTGTCCCCCAGAATATTGGATTCTTGAATGCTTAAATAAGTTCTTTTATGTGAAATGTTGGATGTGTAAAGAGTGTATTTTATAGTATTTTATTTATATGTATTTTATTCCCTTCTCCCATCCCAATCCTTTTCCTTGTTGTAGAGTTTAAAATTGTTACCTAAAATTTGAAAAAGCCTGTCAAAACGATCAAATAAACACAGAATGTAAAGCATTATAGTAGTGCTTGAATTTGTGTTACACACAAACACCCACCCACACAAATAGTGAGAAAACTATTTTGTCAGGTGCTCTGGGGAATTTTTGATTGAAAAATAGGATAATAATGCTTTAAACAAAAACAAACAAATATTGGCGGAATACTATTCTACCTAATGACATGCTCATTTAAAGAATAAAAATTATACCTTAAGACATCCATTACATCATTTGCTCCTCCTCCCTCTTAAACTGTATCCCAGTTTGGCTCAAAGTTTGCTCAAGACCAGGGTCATGTGAAGAAGTTTTTAAAAAATTGTCTGCAAGGATTAATTACCTTTTTCATCGAGAACGGATATCCTTATGCAGTGGAAGGTATTGTATTTGTCAGGGGTATGTAGTTGCAGAAGAGACCCCACTTGGAAGAGAACCGGGCTGCCTTCCTACCCGGGATTAACCATTATTCAAAATCAGGACCTGCTTAGGGCCCCAAGGGAAGAGCGGCACCACAGTTCCCCCCCCAAAAAATGCCCTTATCTCTTCCAGTGTCACACTTGATTTTAGTTTTGAATACTGCATTTAGTTTGCATGTTTTTCCTGCTAATACTTCTTTTTTAAAAATTGCATAAAATTGTGTTGAAAATTTGCCTTTTTCTATTGCCCTAGTTATAGTAAATAATTTGCTTATATTGGTTACTGCTATTTAGTGTTAAATAATAATTTTTTTATAAAAAGTTTATATTTAAAGTTTAAAGTCCAGCCTGGGGGATAGCCTGGAAGAAAACTGAATTTTGAATCAATTTCAATTTTTGAATCTCTTATTTCACTTTCAGCACTTATTGAGTCTTAATTTCTTCTCAGTTAAGCAATGGATGGACCAAAGGAGAGGATTGCTGGGCTGCGCTAAGGGTACCAGTTGGCCTTAATGCAGCCCTGGTGCCCCACTAGTCCCTTCAGTGAGACCCGGTGCAGTGTAATACTAGTAGCAACAGGAAATGAAGATAACATTAAAAGGGACTTGTTCCATGTCGAGGTAAGATTGGGCAAACATCCGCCCTCACATTTTCCCTTTTGCATTGCTGACTGCTTTGACTTTAAATATTATCCATGCTATATTCCCCATAATTTGTCAACTGCTTTGTACAATTTGCCTCAAATATTAGAGAAAAGCTAAGTTGATTATTTATTGATTATAATTTCATTTTGCACTTCTGGAATGTATTAGCCTTTTCAATAATGTATAGTGTAAAAATCACAAAAGAATTGTTGCTCAGGCAGACCCCAGTTCATAATACAAGATTATAACTCTCATCTCCATATTCACTGTTACTGTTTAAAAATAAACGATTAAAGTACATTTTAGCAGGACAAGTAAGGAATGAGGAAGCTATATTAATAAATCCCCTCTCCCAATTAACTGGAAGGTGTAGCTAGAATGAAGTTGGCTTTCTCCCACTCTCTGTCTTCAGTCTTTCCAAACATCATGTGAAGAATCTAAGAGTGGAGTAAAGCATCCATCCAGACTTCACCTTCTTCTTTATGTTGCTTCTGTTTAGCGCATTGCACTTTGATCTATGTGACCAAACCTGTCCACCCACCACATGATAGCAGCTTCTTTGTCATAAAAGTATCAGGAGTCAAAATTCTCCAGTTTACATTTCTCCAGATTGAATGTTAAGAAAAGTTTCTAACAGGAAGAACAGCTTGATGGGGGACCTATCACCAATGACCATGATGAATTGTCTACATTGGATGTTTCCAAGAAGAAGCTGGACAGCCATCTATCAAAGATACTTTAATTTGGATCCATGCACTGAGTTGGGAATTGTCTCAATCACCCCTCCATTCTGTGATACATTTTTGTAATTCTTAATCGTCACCAATATTTTTCCCAAAGTTTATTACTTCTACTATTTTAGTGTAGTTAATACAAAAATGGTCCACCTTAATGGTGCATTTAAATGGATCATTCTACTGATTGATAAGTGTTGGACTGGAGGAATACTTTCTTGAACTTTTTCATATACATTATATAGTTCTGTAACTTAATATAGAAGCTAATTTAAAGCTAACTTTTTAAGCTAAAATAAAAAACATAGTTGAATGTTCCCACCAATTAATATTGAAAAGGGATTTTTGTCCCACCTTTTTCACTACAATGTAAACACACCCTACCCTAACAACTTAGTGCTAAAGTTCAGAACACTTTTAAGTATGTGTAATTTTAGAACACTTTTAAGTATATGAATCAAACATTTAGCCAGAATTTTTTTTAAAAAAATCTGTTTTTCAAAAGATTTTTTTTTAAAAAAAATCCCTCCTATGTGCAGATGGACCTAGAAATGATGTTACGGATGCTAAATCAGTAATTAGTGATCAGTTCACCCAATGTGGGCTAAATTTGTGCAAACCTTAAAATAACTCTATGTTCAGTGTGGAAGATATGCCATCATGTTAAGTATGCAATTGTTTTATTATTTTGGAAGCATATAAACTACCTGTTCCCCTGCAATTGATTCCCGTTACTCTGATTCATACGACTTTTGACCTACCTTTTACCATTTAAATTTCTGAAAATAAATCTGTCTTTGTTGTCCTCTCAACCCTAAAATAGTTTTCAATTATAGCAGAGCACTAGATTCTAATTTGATATTATTAACTCCTCTTCCCAATGTCAAAAGTCTAGAAGTGAGTCTAATAAGGGGCCAAGTCATAAATGCCAATTTGCCCCAGAATCCTGGAAATGGCTTTTCTATAAAATAATCAGTATACAAATCACTTACATCTTTTCTTCACAGAATTATTGTCTCTGTTGATGTCTGCTGTTTAGAATGTTCAATATTGGTCCAGTAATAGATAAATGCTATTCTTGTTCAGTCATGAAAAAATGTCTAATCGGTGGGAACCTTTGAGTTTATATTTGGCAAGCTTAATAATAAGTTGACTTTTCATTTGGCAATCATTCTGTTTCCCTCTAGACCATACAAAGAAAACTAGCAAAATATTATAATGAGCTTCTGTATTTTTAATATAATTATCTATTAGCAGCTACTGCTATCCATGTTCAAATGTGTATTAACTGAGAAGACTTTCATGACATATGTTCTATAGCAGGTCTCTTCACCTGGGATTCTATTTCACAGCTAGATTTGAAGAGATTGCATGCTTCATCTCAAAGCTACTGTATCTGTGGTGTCTCTTGTGATAGCCATGAATGCCATTAATTAGTTATGAATAGTGTAAATAATTCTGGTGTTTCTATCCATTTATTTGAATGAACCAATTAATATTTAAGGGGGATTTTTTGTCCCACCCTTTTCACTACAGTGGAAATACATCCTACCATAACAACGTAGTGTTAAAGTTAAGCACCCTTTTAAGTATGTGAATCAAACATTTAACCTGAATTTTTTAAAAAACAAACTCATATGTGCAGATGGACCTAGAAATGATGTTAGGGATGGTAATTCAGCAATTAGTAAGCAGTTCACCCAATGGGGGCTAAATTTGTGCAAACTGAAAAGTATCACTACGTTTAATATCCAGTGAGGAAGAAATGCCATCATGTTAAGTATGCACTTGTTTTATTATCTGGAAGCATATACACTCCCTGTTCCCCTGCAAAAGATTCCCAGTACTCTGGTTCAAAACACTTTTAACCTACCTTTTACCATCTAAATTTCTGAAAATAAATCTGTCTTTGTTGTCCTTCCAACACTAAAATGATTTTCTATTATAGCAGAGCACTAGATTCTAATTTCATATTATTAAATCCTTTCCCCAATGTTAAAAGTCTAGAAGGGACTCTAATAGAGTCAAGTCATGGATATGTAAATAAGTGCCAATTTGCCCCAGAATCCTGGAAATGGCTTTTCTGTCAAATAATCAGTATACAAAACACTTACAACTTTTCTTCACAGAATTATTGTCTCTGTTGATGTCTGCTCTTTAGAACGTTCAGTATTGGTCCAGTAATAGGTGAATGCTATTCTTGTTAAGTCATGAAAAACATGTCTCATTGGTGGAAATCTTTGAGTTTATATTTGGCAAGCTTAATAATAAGTTGATTTTACATTTGGCAATCATTTTGTTTCCCTCTAGACCATACAAAGAAAACTAGCAAAATATTATAATGAGCTTCTGTATTTTTAATATAATTATCTATTAGCAGCTACTGCTATCCATGTTCAAATGTGTATTAACTGAGAAGACTTTCATGACATATGTTCTATAGCAGGTCTCTTCACCTGGGATTCTATTTCACAGCTAGATTTGAAGAGATTGCATGCTTCATCTCAAAGCTACCGTATCTGTGGTGTCTCTTGTGATAGCCATGAATGCCATTAATTAGTTATGAATAGTGTAAATAATTCTGGTGTTTCTATCCATTTATTTGAATGTCCCCAATCTTCAGTGTTAGTATTTGTGTCATCGCTGAGAACCAGAATGCTACGTAGTATTCAAAATGGAGGTGCACCATGAAGTATATTAGGGGCCCCCAACCTTTTGGGGCACACAGGAATGTTAGCAGCTTTCTGTTAATTTTTATTTATCAACAGAGAAACGTTTGAGTTTGGTTCTGGCTACTCCTTCTACTTGTATTCTCCAGGGTATCCCACCATTTTTTTTTTATTCAAACGTGGTGTAATCCATATTTTATATTGCCCATTCTAGAAATTGTTTCTTCGCATCCCATTTTCTTAATTTGTTTGTTTGTTTGTATTGGTAAGCAAAAGATTTTATTAAAATAAATAAAGTCATATAGAACATGTACCTTGGCAAATAATCATACAACCCATAAGAAGACAATGTTGAGAAAGCCAAAACTATCAATGATTGCTATTCATTCTTTCTCCATGACGGAAAAAAGGGCCCACTGAATACTTAAGGGTTTATTCTCACATTCCTCATACCATGGCACCGTTATATAGGGTTTTCAAAAGTCATCTCCTCATGACTTGTGAAAAGACTTCATCGTAATCTTTTTTTAAAAAAAGAACTTTATTAATTTTCAGAGTATAGCTAAAATAGAAAATACAGAAAAGCAAGAAAATAGAACTAAAGAAAAAAGAAAAAACTATAAAGTGCAAATAGACAGAAAACAATGATGGAAATGTGACTTCTGACTTTCTCCAGTAGAGATATTGATAAGTTTACAAATATCTCTTACCATTAATTAAACCATAGTAACAATATTTCTATTAAAATAAACCAATTTATCATTAAAACCCAAAATCAGAGCATCATTTTTTTCTACCGCAAGCAAGTACTCTAGAAGTGGTTGCCATAAATCCAGTAACTGAATGTTCTCTAATTTATGCTGTTAATTTAGCCATTTGAGCCAGATCCATTAATTTAACAATCCAATCTTTGACCGTAGTTATCTGTGGATCTTTCCATCGCTGTGCATATAAAAGACTTCATCATAATCTTTGACAAGCTTTTGGAAGCATCTTTTGGTGATGAATCTAACTTTATAGCATTGGATGTCCACTTCTGCCTCCCACTGAATACAGAAGCCCCATTTGGGTCCAATGGAGTTCCCCTTTTGGGAACTCTGTGAAACTCTATGTTTTATTCCTGTGAAGAGATTAAATCACTTTTCTATTAGCTTGTAGCCACACAGTTTGTGTGTTTGTGTGTGCATACATGTGTGAGTGGTATAAGCCTTTAGGTGGCACCATCCTATTGTGCCTGATTGAGAGCTGTGCTACTGGCTCAAACTCCACTCTCTTCTTGTTCTGGTTTCTGTGCCATCATTTCTGTGTCTTGTTCTTCAGCATCAAGGATGTCCATAACTGCCTGCTTTGGATGCTGCTCCATTATTCCCCGTGTTGAGATTGCTACATGAAACCTTGACATTTCATTAGCATATGGTCCTTGTGTTTCATCAAAGTATCCCACACTGCATTTCTTTATCGTCTTTCCTTTATGTTGAGAGGGTGAAACCTATTTTGGAAAGTGATTAATAAATATCAGGAAATATGAATTCATTCCTGGGGTTAAGGCTAAAGGTTGTAACAAAATTTTAAAAAGGCCACAAAAGTGTTAGAGCCGGCCTCTATGAATGAGCGCACATGAAGCCATTTTCTGGAGTTTAGAAAGACACATTCACACGCAGAGAGAGACAACACCCAGAAACACAGACACAAATTTTAATGGCTGCCCACCTCTCCAATGCAACTCTGGTTGGCAAACAGAAGTAAAATACAATATATATCAAAAAATACAATGCAAAGAAATATAAGAAATAGATGGCCTCCAATCTGTCTTTGGTCTTTAAATACAATAATTTGCTTTAAATGTTATTCTTTCATACAATACACAGAAACTTTTCTTTGTCATATACACTTCAATTTCTATAATCCAATCTGCCAATCTTTATGTAAATTTCACCTTTCTTGCAATCCTCTAATAGTCCATATGTAGTTTCCACTCCTTGAAATAATGTCGGTTTAAATATTCTTGGCTGCATCAGTTTAATATTTTTTATTCACTCTTTCCATTTTTACATCTGTATTTATATCCTTGGTAAAGTCCAATTAATTTTAAATCATATATATATAACAAGGAAAGGCCTTATTTTAATTCTAATAAAATAAAATATATTCTACTCATATATGTCCATAGAAATAACACTAGTTTAAACATAATCTATGTTTAGACTACAATTATACCATATTCTACATCTTCCTACATATTTACCTAATTAACATTTTTCTTTTCTTTATTATTTTTCTTGACTTCACTTTTTTTTACTTCTTTCTTACTTTATATTTCTTTTTTTTTAAATAAATTTTTATTCAAACATCAATAATGTACATAAATCAACACTAATACAATACAACATATAACACATATTATACATTATACAATATATTGTGTGTTTTTAAGTATATACATTAATATATTAACGACCTTTAGAAAGATTACAGCTCTACCCTCTACTCATTCTTCTATATTTTTTCTTCTTTACACTTTCTTCAAAATCTGAATTCTTTTCTTTCTTCCATACCTCTAACCTTTTCTACCATTCCAACACCTTCTGATTAATTTTCCCATTTCTAAGTGTTTTTAACACTTAGCCTTTAACCCTTTACCTCCTACTTCTCTCAACATACTATTACCTTCTGAGATCTCATCTCATCTTCCCCCCTTTTTTTCCCTTCTCCTCTTTCTGTAATCCCCTAATTCTCTATTCCTTATTATTTTAATTTTAAAGTAAACAATACAAAAATATAAATACAACATGTAAAGAACAACAATATAAAATGAACTTCCAACTTTCTCTTCAAAAATTTACTATAATAAATTTTACATAGTTACAATTTTACTAGTCTGTTATCTTATTTACAATTAGTTTATTATTTGTAATTTTTGAGTTTTTTCTATATATCTATAAAATGGATCCCAGCATAAATTAAATTCTTCTTGGTTTTTGTTATTTATTAAATCTGATAATTTTGCCATTTGAATTAAATCCATTGTTTTTAATAACCACTCTTCATTTGTGGGTATATAATTTTCTTTCCAATATTTCGCAAATGTAATTCTTGCTGAAATTATTAGATAAAATAGTAGTTTTCCATATTCTTTACAAATTTCAGGTTTTAAAAATCGTAATAGATACATGTCTGGTTCCATATTTAAGTCTTTTTTTAGAATTTCATTTATTATTTGATGTATTCTTTTCCAATATTTTTTTGTTTTTCTACATGACCACCATAGGTGGAAAAATGTTCCTGGTTCTTTTTTACACTTCCAACATTTGTCTGATATACTATTATTCATTTTGGATAAAGTAATTGGTGTTATATACCATCTATACATCATTTTGTAGAAGTTTTCTTTCATGTTATAATTCAAAGTAAATTTTAAATCTTTTTGCCATTTTTTTCCCCCATGTTTCAAATTGAATTCAAAGGAATTGAATACAAAGGAGCGGCGGCAGCAATCGTGGGGAGACGGGACTGGCAACAGGGGAGCAGCGATTCCGACACCTCAAATGATGATTTCGAGCCGGCGGAAAACTACAACGGCCTGTGCTAAAGTGCGCCGCAGGACAGGCCTTCACCATTGGGCGCAACGGGGGGGCAGGTGTTCCAAAATGCCCCACGATGAACGTTAAGGTACAGTTGCAAACTTTGGATGGGACGGGACAATTGTGGGGGGTGGCCATGCTGGACTCCTGGTGTTCCAGATGTTTGATGCACCTGAAAATAGCAACCAAACTGAAACTCAGGTTGGTTAAAATGCAGACACCCATCACGTTCTGCCAATTGGATGGGTCCGAAATGAAGGGGGGCCCAACTGAATTCACCACTGAAGACATACAAATGTCTGTGGGGACTCATGTAGAGACATTACGCTTCATAGTCGCACCCATTGCTGCGCGACACATCGTGCTAGGACTCAAATGGCTCAGGAAAAGAAACCCTAGAGTGGACTGGGTGTCTGGGGAAATTGAGTTCTTTGATGGGCTTTACAAAGCAGTTGAAGAAACAAATGGATTAAGTGAATTGGAATGGGGGGCGGCTGGCACGGTACAAGAGGGGATGGAACAATGGGAGGAGGACCAAGACGAGGAGGGGGACACGCTCCTAGACACAATCCCAGAGGTTTATACCTCCGTGGGTGAGGTGTTTGGGCAAAAGGTATGCGAACAGGAACCCCCCCACAGGGCATCAGACGCAACGGTTGATTTGATCCCTGGGGCTCCCTTCCCAAAACCCAAAATGTATGCGATGACCCAGAAAGAATTAGGTGAGCTACGTAAATTTATCGACAAAAATTTGGCAAGGGGTTTTATTGAACCCTCAAACTCACCTTTAGCTGCCCCTGTACTTTTTCGGAAAAAGAAAGACGGGTCCTTACGGCTTTGCACAGACTACAGGGGGTTAAATGCCATTTCAGTGACCAACCAGTACCCTCTCCCACTTCTCAAAGACATGCTAGCGCAATTGGCAAAAGGGAAAATTTTTACCAAGCTAGATGTTCGAGAGGCATATTATCGAGTAGGCATACGGGAAAGAGACGAATGGAAAACGGCATTCAACTGCCCATTGGGTCAATATCAGTATCGGGTTCTCCTGTTTGGGATTGCGGGAGGACCGGGCATATTCATGCGATTAATCAATGAGGTTTTATATGAGTTTCTCTACCAAGGGGTAATTGTGTATTTGGATGACATCTTGATTTTTTCTGACAACCTGAAGGAACACACACAACTAGTTAAGAGAGTGTTAGAGAAATTGCTTGAGGCTAAACTATATGTCAAATTGGAAAAGTGCAAATTCCACAAGGACAGCTTAGATTTCCTAGGCTATAGGATATCTCACAGAGGCATTGAAATGGACCCGGGGAAAGTAAAAGCAGTGTTAGAGTGGGAACCCCCCCGAACCCGCAGACAACTCCAAGCCTTCTTGGGCTTTGCGGGGTTCTATCGCCAATTTATTCACGGGTTCGCCCAGATTGCACTACCCTTGACAGACCTATTGAAAACAAAAGGAAAGGGGGCCAAAGGGAGATCACCCAGTACTAGACTAATTTGGACCACGGAATGCCAGGAGGCATTCGACAAACTCAAGGCTCTATTCACAGAGGAACCCATCCTCAAACACCCGGAAGTGGAAAAGCAATTCATAATTCACAAGGATGCTTCCCACAATGCCATTGGGTCAATACTACTTCAATTCGATGAGGCAAAGAAATTGAGACCGTGCGCTTACATTTCCAAAAAGTTCAGCGAAATGCAAAAAAGATGGCATGTTTGGGAGAAGGAAGCGTTCGCTGTCAAACACGCACTAGACACATGGCGCCATCTCTTAGAGGGGGCGACCATCCCTTTCCAGGTCTGGACGGACCACAAAAACCAAGAGGCACTCAAATCCCCCAGGAAACTGAATCACAAGCAATTGCCGTGGGCTGAATTTTTCAGCAAATTTAATTTTACCCTGCAATACTTTCCGGGGGGAAAGAACCTCCTAGCAGATGCGTTGTCACGACTACCCCAACACGATGGTAAAGTCGAGGGGCTGGTAGAAACGTTATTCCCCAAGCAAGCACACACACCTCCACAACCAGGCGAACCCTCGGAACAGGGCTGCCAAGCGACCAGGCTAGACGGTACAGCAAACATGCTCACCCCCACGCTCGCACACACATCGCCACAGGCAGGTGAGCCAGCAGAACGGGGGGGGGGCAAACGAACAGGCTAGAAGGGAATCTAGCTCTCACTCGCAGCAAAGCCAAGGCGGCAGAGGAAAACCCTTTTGAAGCTAAGCTACGGGCAGAAACACTGTCTGACGACTGGTGGAGGCAGAACAAACATACGCTCACTGAAAGCAATGGGCTGTGGTGGAAGGAAGGAAAGGTGTATGTTCCCAAAGGACTTAGGAAGGGGGCATTAGAGAAAACGCACGACCACAAAACGGCTGGCCACTTCGGGTTTGTCAAAACACTACACTTAATCCGGAATAAATTTTGGTGGCCAACTCTGCGCAAGGATGTAAAAGAATACGTAGCCTCCTGCCCAGTATGTGCCACGGCAAAGCGGGTGATGGGGAAACCCACAGGGCTACTGCAACCGGTGGCCAACCCTACACAACCATGGAAACAAATCGCCATGGATTTTATCGTGGACTTACCCACGAGCAGCAAGAAAACAGCAATTTGGGTGGTCACTGACCTATTTTCCAAGCAAGCACATTTCATTGCATGCAATGGGATCCCAAACGCACACAAATTGGCTAAATTGTTCATTCAACACATCTACAGAGCCCACGGTACGCCCGAACGCATAATAAGCGACCACGGAAGTACCTTTACCTGCAAATTCTGGCGTGCATTTTTAAAATTGATAGGTTCTAGCCAGGGGTTAAGCTCTGCGTTCCACGCGTGTACTGACGGATCTTCTGAACGCCTTAACTCTATACTAGAGCAGTACCTGAGATGCTACATTAGCTATCAACAAAACGATTGGGCGGAATTATTACCTTTCGCTGAAGTAGCATACAATAATTCCATCCATCAAAGCACGGGTTTCTCACCTTTTCAAATTGCGACGGGGCAGGACTTTGTCACCATCCCCGAACTCGCGCTGACCCAAGTAACGGAGGGGACCACCCCACTACAGGCAGACGAGCAGATCGCAAAAATAAAGAGCAATTGGCTGGTGATGATGAAAACCCTCGAGGACGCAAAGGCAAATTACATAAAGTATGCTGACAGGAAAAGAGCGGCTGAATGGGAGCTCAAAGTGGGAGATAAAGTGTACCTCTCCACAAAGAATTTGCGCTCCACACAGCCATCCAAGAAACTCGCACCCAAATTCATTGGACCGTTCACTATTGTAAATGTGATCAACCCAGTGACGGTCAAACTGCAACTCCCTAAAGCACTAAAACGTGTCCACCCAGTTTTCCACATCAGCTTACTAAAACGTTATAAAACATCTGACTGGCACCCCGAAGTGGCCGAGCCAACACCGACACTAGTCAATGGGGAATCGCATTTCGAAATTGACAAAATTCTAGACTGTAGATGACACAAAGGACAGCTGCAGTACTTAGTGAAATGGCAACACCTCCCGATCGGGGATAGAGAGTGGGTTGCTCAGAAACACATGCAAGCCCCAGAGATGATCAGAAACTTTCACAAAGAATTCCCGGACAAACCACGTTAACCAACTAAATGATTTATTGTGCAATTATTGATCTGATCCAGAAGGTACCAAGTGTAAATATGTATAAACATTCCAGGGGGAGGGGGGATTTTCTTGGACGGGCGGCATGTCAGAGTTCGGCAGACCTCTGCCATTCATACAAGTACGTGTTAACCGACACGCGGAAACAGACTCGCAACTGACAAGCAGCCGGAGCCACCGTAACGAGCTGTGAAACGGAACGCATCAACCCAGGAAGGACTGTCTGGTGAAGCTGGAGCCGAGTACCTCACACATCAACTTCAAAAGGACAATGGGAGGAGAAATGTTTAAATGTAATCTACCATACCATGCCAGTTCATTCACGTCTTTGTTCCTGCACCTATGTACTTCAATAAATCTCTTTGCTTTTAAGAAGCCTGCGTTCGGGGCTTTCTTGAGAAAGGGGAATTTGATAGCCATCATTGGGAGCAGTCCTTACAGCCTTAGAGAGCGACCTGGCATTAAGCAGCAATAGCTGCACCCTCGGGCCACCTAAGGCTTGATGACTGGGCATTGAGGATGATGACATTGGGCCCACATTCTCTGTGAATGGCCTGGCCCTTGACTCCCACAATTCCTCCCATTGCCCATCAGCACCTACCTCTGACCCAGCCAATAAACTAAATTCCACTCCCCCACCAACTCACCTCCCACCTCATCCACAGTCACTCCTAGCACACTCACAGTAGACTGGATAGTAAGCACCAGGAAGCTTCTGATTAGTATTCGGCACTCAATACTCTAAGCACAACCCACCAGCCCCTTCCCTCCTCTGAACTTGTTCACCTCCCCCCCCCCACCAACCACTGCTTATCCCTGAGTTCAAAACAGCCGAACAAACACCCAACAGCTATGGTAAGGCCTCATTCCTCTTCTATCTCCTACATCCTTGGAATATAGATGTCTATGTAGAGTTAGATTTCTGTTCCAATAGAGAATACATGTAACTCAGGGTTGAACTGTGGAGTCCTTGGTGCTCTCTGAGCTTGGCTGTTTGCTTGCAGACATTTCATTACCTGACTAGGTAACATCATCAGTGCTGGATTTAGATTTATGTGTACTGAAGAAGGCAGATGGACTGGGTTTACAAGAAAGTCTACAATAAGGCAATTATCTCCCCACTTCATGACTGTGACCTTCAACCACAAGCAAGTTTCTGAATATGGGGTTAAGTATTTGAAGAGTCAAGATATATTGCCATGTGCTGTGTGAAATCTGACATGAAGTTCTGAATTTTTCCACTTTCAACAATTTGAGACAAGTTTAAATCATGGTTACAGACAGTTTTGCAAATCTTCTAACAATGATCAAGTCACCAATGCCTTGCTCCATTTTAAGAACCATGTAATGATCCAGACAGACCAGTTACTGTAGTTTGGATGATGAATTAGCTACACCACTTAATATATTTCTATAAACGTGATTCATGGCTTAAGATATACTGAAGTCTTAGAAGTTGTGTTTTATTCATTAACACAGTGTTAAATGAATTTTAACTGCTTAGTGTAATGTATGAAAGAAGCTCCACTAATTCAATCTCCCAACTGAATTCCTTCTTTCACAATGGGAATGTATGACAAAAATATCCTTATTGACATTAGCAGAAAGTTAATTTCTACCTTAGTTTTGTTCTTAATGGAAGGCTGCTTCCATTAATCAGAAACCAGGAGCTCACATTAACTTCTCCCAGACCAGTTAGGAAGATATATTAGGTTTGTGGGCTCATCATCTTTTCTGATTCTGATACCAGATTGACAAGTCTGGAATAGCATTTGTCAACCTACGGAACCCAGGAATGCTGCTAAACCAACTCCTAATATCTTAAAAAGCAGGGACAGTGACATTCTCCAGTGCTACCTTTGGTACTGAGTGGCAAGGCTCTACTTCTATTTCTTCTATCTTCATTTTTTTCCTCAGAAAAACTAAGGCAAGAAATACAGAAAGGTCAATGTGAGGAAAAATAGAATTGAAAACATCACTAAAAGAAAATATCAGAATCTCCATAGTTTAGACAGGACAGATATGATATTCTTATTTCTTATGCTATAGATGATTGGATTGAACAGGGGTGGAAGTAAAGAATATAGGGCAGTTAATGCAAAATCTAAGTAAGTTTGGGTGTTAGAGGGAGGTCTCAGATAAGCCAAGCAACCGGATACCAAAAACATGGAACAGACTACAAGATGGGGAAGACAAGTGGAGAAGGCCTTCTGCCTTCCTTTCACAGAAGGGATTTTCAACACTGCCTTGAAGATCATAGCATAAGACCCAATGATCAAAATAAAACAACCTAATGCTACAGTGACACTGGCCACTATAACTCCAACTTCAACTAGATTGAATCCAGAGCAGGATAATTTCAGCAATTCTGGAATTTCACAGAAAAACTGGTTGACGACATTAGAACAGAAAGGGATGGAAAAAGTGCCAGTGGTATGCAACATTCCAAAGAGAAGACCTGCGACCCCCACCCATATCACTATTTTGGTGCAGGCTTTCCAATTCATCACCATTTCATAGTGCAGTGGATTGTTTCTGACATTAAGTTATGACCAAGATGAGTGCTACATCTGTGAGGAATTAGAGGTGAGAGATACAATTAGATAAAAGCAGTGAAGCTCCAACTTGATACATACTGGGAACATAAAGGAAAAATATAAGTCAAATGTTAATGCAATTAAAAGAGGACTAAACCATTGAAAGAATGCCTGTGTCCAACTGGACCACTCTCCATATATTTCAACTGATTATTGACAAAAGTACCAACCAGAAACCCTTTTCTTTTATTCCCCTTACTTTCATCCAAATTCTTTTCCTTGTTATGTGTAAAATGTTTGCCTAGAACTCGTAAGAGCCTGCCAAGTAAACCTTTAGCACTGGGAGAATTTACATAGGTCAGTTTGTAGCACTTTTATAGCATTGTGCTGTTGGTGAAAAATTGGAGGAAGGTGTGGTAAATAGCGTGGCTTGATCACCTGGAGGAAATGGAGTATACAAATACACCCACACAGAGAGAGGGAGAGGGAGAGGGAGAGGGAATTGTTTTGTCAGGTGCTCTGGGAGATTTTTGGTTGAAAAATAAGATAATGCTTTAAACAAACAAACAAATAAATATTGGTTGAGTATTTATCTCATTTAAAGAAGAAAAATTAGAACTTTACTTAAGATATCCATTACATCATTTAAACTATATCCCAATTTGGCTCAAGGTTTGCTCAACACTATGGTCAAGCAATTTTTTTTAAAAAAATTGTCTGCAGGAATTAGTTCTCTCTTTCATTGATTACTGAAACCCTTATGCTTTAGAAGGGGTCTGGCAGGCATACTGAGTTCCAGAAGAGACCCCACTCTGAAGAAAAATAGGGTGCCTTCTATAGTCCCTTCAGTGAAACTCTGCATACTGCAATTCTAGTAGCTACAAGAAGGAGAAATAATATTAAAAACAAGTCACATCTTGACAGGGACCCATTACCTTCCTTCTGTAAAAAAGAAATGATTGTAAGAAAGAAAAACAAGTCCTCCCCTTTCTGAATCATCAATCAGAATAGGCTCTAGACAAATATCAAAGTGCAATGGAAGAGGCCAATGTTATCGAGTGAAGATTCTTCCCTCTCTTTGATATTATTGTAAACCGCCCAGAGTCCACTCCTGTAGAGATAGGCGGTGATAAATTTGAATAATAAATAAATAAATAAATAAATAAATAAATAAATAACCTGAGATCTCTTTGATCAAATAAGGAAAAACCTCCTTCCCCTTTAAGATTACCGTTTTCAATAAACAAATGCTAAATAAGTGGAAGCCGCAACTCAGCAAGATGATGTACTACAAAGCGCTTTCTCTTAGAATGCCTGCAAATTTCATCTCCTTGCAATTCCTAGGGAGAGGGTGCTCTTTTACGCCCTTTCAAAGAACAAAAGCAAGGTTTCCCTATATCAAGGGCTTCTGCGGATCCCAGGCCAAGTGGCTCGCCTTCCGAAAGCTGATTTATGTGTATTGTGGTCTCGGAATAAACATCACCTTTGGTTCAAACAAGTGCCCACATTCGTTCTTTATTCCCAGGTCAGAAAATGAACCTGTTAAGCTTTCTTTCCAAAGCTTCCCTTCCAAATGTTGGGGAAACCTTCTAATACTGGCTTTCAAGCTTCAGAATTCTGGGTACAAAGTGCAAAGGTAAGATGTTCCACTACCACCACCTCAATCCACAAACTTGGTATTTATTTCTCCATTCCCAAGTAAAGTGGTATCTTTGCCAAAGGTCGTCCCACACCCCCTTTGTGCATGTATGTGGGAAAGCTACATCTTGCACATTAATCTCTCTCTTTCTTTGCTGCAGCAGGAAACTTCCACAATTCTGGCTTTCTCTTTAGAAAACTGTATGTTTTTCTTTCTGCCTGAATACTAATTGAATAGCTTATTTAAGCTTCCCCTGGTACTGCTGCTACCCTCTGAACTCTGCACCTTCATCTCTCTTTGAATTCCTTGTGCTACTCAATGATCTCCAGTCCCTTTTCCACTGATTCTCTAAACTCCAGTCCAATCTCCTGTAGAACCGAAAGTGTAACTCTCCAATCTTCATGCCTTTCTCCCAGTAAATGAAACTAGCTACTCTCTAAGTCCCTTTACTTTTCTTATGATATTGAGAAATGTATTACATTCTCAGAGATTATTGGTGCTTTGTATGTAGCTTTAAATATGACCCATGCTATAGTCCTCATAAATTGTCAACTGCTTTACACCATTTGTCTCAAACATTAGTGAATAGATAATTTGATTATTTGTTGATTATTATTTTATTTTGCACTTCTGGAATGCATGAGCCTCTTTAATAACATATAGTGTAAAAATCGCAACAAAATTGGTGCTCTGGCAGACCCCAGTTCGTAATACAAGATTATAACTCTGGTCTCATTATTCACTGGGTACTATTTAAAAATATATGGTTAAAGTGCATTTTAGCAGGGCAAATCAGAAATAAGGAAGCTATATTAATAAATCCTCTCTCTCAATCAGCTTTAGTTTTAATGGAAGGTGCAGCTAGGATGAAGTTGGCTGTCTCCCACTCTGTCTCCAGTCTTTCCAAGCATCATGTGAAGAATCTAAAAGTGGAATTAAACATTGATTTAGGATTTAGCTTCTTCTTTATATTGTTTATGTTTAGCTCATCACACTTTGATCTATGTGACCAAACCTATCCACCCACGACATGATAGAAACTTCTTTGTTATTAAAGTAGCAGAGTCAAAATTTTCCAGTTGACATTTCTCCAGATTGAGTGTGAAGAATAGCTTGATGGGGGACCAATAACCCAAGAACAGGATAATTTAACTTCACTGGATGTTTTCAAGAAGGGGCTGGACAGCCATCTGTCAAAGATACTTTAGTTTGGGTCCATGTACAGAGCAGGGAATCACACTCTCCATTCTGTGATACATTTTTGTAATTCTTAGTCACCACCCATACTTTTCTCACACTTTGTTACTTATACTATTTTAGTGTAATACAGTAATGTGCCACGTTAATAGTGTATTTAAATGGATCTTTCCACTGATTGATAAGAGTTGGACTGGAGGAACACTTTCTGGAACTTCCTATATACATTTATATAGTTCTATAACTTAACATAGAAGCTAATTAAAAGCAAACTTTTTAAGCTAACTTAAAAACATATTTGAATGTTCCCACCAATTAATATTTAAGGGGGATTTTTTGTCCCACCCTTTTCACTACAGTGGAAATACATCCTACCATAACAACATAGTGTTAAAGTTCAGCACCCTTTTAAGTATGTGAATCAAACATTTAACCAGATTTTTTAAAAATAAAATCCCTCCTATGTGCAGATGGACCTAGAAATGATGTTAGGGATGCAAATTCAGCAATTAGTGATCAGTTCACCCAATGTGGGCTAAATCTGTGCAATCTTTAAAATATCTCTACGTTTAATATCCAGTGTGGAAGAAATGCCATCATGTTAAGTATGCACTTGTTTTATTATTTTGGAAGCATATACACTCCCTGTTCCACTGCAATAGATTCCCATTGCTCTGATTCGTAACCTACCTTTTTCTGTCTAAATTTCTGAAAATAAATCTATCTTTGTTGTCCTTCCAACCCTAAAATGGTTTTCTATTATAGCAGAGCACTAGATTCTAATTTCATATTATTAAATCCTCTCCCCAATGTTAAAAGTCTAGAAGGGACTCTAATACAAAGTCAAGTCATGGATATGTAAATAAGTGCCAAATTGCCCAACACACCTGGAAATGGCTTTTCTGTCAAATAGTCAGTATACAAAGCACTTACAATTTTTCTTCACAGAATTATTGTCCTTGTTGATGTCTGCTCTTTAGAATGTTGAATATTGGTCCAGTAATAGATGAATGCTATTCTTGTTCAGTCATGAAAAATACGTCTCATCGGTGGGAACCTTTGAGTTTATATTTGGCAAGCTTAATCATAAGTTGACTTTACATTTGGCAATCATTTTGTTTCCCTCTAGACCATACAAAGAAAACTAGCAAAATATTATAATGAGCTTCTGTATTTTTAATATAATTATCTATTATCAGCTACTGCTATCCATGTTCAAATGTGTATTAACTGAGAAGACTTTCATGACATATGTTCTATAGCAGGTCTCTTCACCTGGGATTCTATTTCACAGCTAGATTTGAAGAGATTGCATGCTCCATCTCAAAGCTACCGTATCTGTGGTGTCTCTTGTGATAGCCATGAATGCCATTAATTAGTTATGAATAGTGTAAATAATTCTGGTGTTTCTATCCATTTATTTGAATGAACCAATTAATATTTAAGGGGGATTTTTGGTCCCACCCTTTTCACTACAGTGGAAATACATCCTACCATAACAACGTAGTGTTAAAGTTCAGCACCCTTTTAAGTATGTGAATCAAACATTTAACCTGAATTTTTTAAAAAACAAACTCATATGTGCAGATGGACCTAGAAATGATGTTAGGGATGGTAATTCAGCAATTAGTAAGCAGTTCACCCAATGGGGGCTAAATTTGTGCAAACTGAAAAGTATCACTACGTTTAATATCCAGTGAGGAAGAAATGCCATCATGTTAAGTATGCACTTGTTTTATTATCTGGAAGCATATACACTCCCTGTTCCCCTGCAAAAGATTCCCAGTACTCTGGTTCAAAACACTTTTAACCTACCTTTTACCATCTAAATTTCTGAAAATAAATATTTCTTTGTTGTCCTCCTAACCCTAAAATGTTTTTCTATTACAGCAGAGCACTAGATTCTAATTTCATTTCATCATTTCATCTCCCTAATGTCAAAAGTATAGAAGTGAGTCTAATACAGAGTAAAGTGCCAATTTGCCCCAGACACCTGGAAATGGTTTTTCTGTCAAATAGTCAGTATACAAAACACTTACAATTTTTCTTCACAGAATTATTGTCTCTCTTGATGTCTGCTCTTTAGAATGTTCAATATTGGTCCAGTAATAGAAAAATACTATTCGTGTTCAGTCATGAAAAAGAGGTATTATCGGTAGGAACCTTTGACTTTATATTTGGCAAGCTTAATAATAAGCTGACTTTCAATTGGAAATCATTTTGTTTCCCTCTAGACCAGAGCTTTCCAAACTGTGTGTCGGAACACGTTAGTGTGTCGGCTGCAGTGTCTGGGTGTGTCGCGGCTGCTGCTGCCTCCTGGCTTCCATGCAGGTCCTAGTGCTTGCCTTGTGCCTTGCTGCCTCCAAACCTGCCTTGCCAGGATTCCACGCAGGTCCTAGTGCCTGCCTTGTGCCCTGCTGTAAGAGTGTGTCGTGAAATGATGCCCTGCTGTAAGAGTGTGTAGCGAAATGATGCATGTCTAAAAAGTGTGTCACCAACATGAAAAGTTTGGAAAGCTCTGCTCTAGACCATACAAACAAAACTAGCAAAATATTATAATGAGCTTCTGTATTTTAACATAATTAGCAATTAGCAGCTACTGCTTTCCATGATCAAATGTGGATTAACTGAGAAGACTTTCATGACATAATTTCTATAACAAGTCTCTTCACCTGGGCTTCCATTTTACAGGCAGCTTTGAAGCGATTGCACACTCCATCTCAAAGCTACAGTATCTGTGGTCTCTCTTGTGATAGCTATGAGTTCCCTTAATTAGTTATGAATAGTCTAAATAAGTTCTTTAAGGTATGAATTTTGGATTTTCTATCCATTTAATTGCATGTCCTCAATCTTCAATGTTAGGCAAGGCCCCCCTACACAAGAATTTTAACAATGCAACTTGACCAATCCTCTCATCTCCCTGGGAAACAAACTATTTTTCTTGGGACCTAGAGATCACTGCCACCATGGGAACTGGCAAAAGAAGAAGCCTAACGTCAGTAAAGAATAAAAATAGTTGAGATGCAGGATCCAAAAAGCACTTTTAAAGTCATATTTTTTAAACTGTCCATAAGTATCAAGAAAGAGAGGCTGCTGAAAAAAACAGATACTTTTAAAAATATTCAAAGCAGTACAATTAAGAAGTAGTAGGAAATTTTAAAAGGAAAAATAAGATTTGAGGCTGTAGATTGGTGTATAGTTTAATTTTTTCCCCTAAACTGAATCAAATTGATGCACAGCAAATGGCAGGCAAATTTATATGATTCTTGCATGCTCCATGTTTCCTTCCAAGCTTCCCATTTTACACAACAAAATATAAGGAAGACATTACCTCATGTCTTCCTTTCTTTCCTTCTTCAGACTTTGCATTTCTTTCTTATCTAACGCATCCCCTCCTCTTATTATTGCAGATTAAGACTTTGCACTTGTGATTCCATAGCTGTTCATTTAGGAACCCTGATTTTGAGCAGCAATGAATCAGAGACATATGATGGCTTCCTGGCTGACCTTGGTGTCCAGAGATTTTCTTTCATTTCCACAGGTAGCTCAGCACTAATAGACCACAGTTAAAACCCAAAGGAAGGGAAAGGGTTGCGTTTTCTAACTGTAACACACCATCTTCAGAATCTGAATTCTAAGGTTACCTTTCATGTCTACATCAGAGTTGGTCAAATTGGAATGACACCTAAGCCTAAATAAATAAACATAGACAGACAGAGCTTCCTCGTCTGTTCAAAATCACTTCCACGGGGAATAATAAGGCAGTGCTAAATATATCTATCCACAAGCGAACAATGGCACAATAGCAATTTTGTTTTGAGTCTGATGAAATTCTTCAACTTTATTGCCCAAAATATTGGGTTTCCTTTCATTGTTAGGAAAATGTCGTAGATGCACGAAACCTCACTGACTCTGGGCTTCATCCAGGATTGAGCATACCTCTATATTTCCAACGTCCATCACAGTTTTATGAGAAAACAACCCTAAAATGAGGCTCACATGTTGTCTGCTACTTTTCTAATGGATGCCTAATCTTGTCATCATTACTTTCATTAGGAAATCTTTACATTTTTTTTCTGCAGAACTATATTCTTAGGGGGAAAATGTGGCTAATAAATATAGTTGTAATAAACAGAAGACACAGACAACCTGTTGTTGGTCTCAGCTAACTAAACTAGAAGGTGTTATGGAATTATTCCTTCATATTAAAATAGCATATAAATAAACCCTACAAACAGAAAATAGATATTTATGATTATGATTCCTATTCTGATTGTTTACCAAAAATTTTTGAGTCTGCAGTGCTGAAAAATGGGTAAAATTTTGTTGTAACTCAATAAATTCAGGCTTCTCTGGTTGTTTTCTCCTGCTGGCTGCCATCTTTAAAACTCCAAAATGCCAGATGACATCATGACATAGGACTCATTCTGAAAGATACTTGACATATGTACATACTGTATGGTGCTCCCTTGGTGAAAATCATTTTAGTTGATGACATGGGCTGGATGTACTAACAAGAATAAAAATTGTATGCTGTAGATATCATTTATGTTTGGAGAGACTTAACTCGGCTTTGCTCCCCCATTTTCTTTCTCTGTGAAGAGTAGAATTTTCTTGGAATTCATTTGTACCCATTGAAAGGGAAGGAGAAGGCATGAAAAGGAAACATACATTAAACAAAGAAAAAGCATATATAACTAGGTAAAATATAGCAAACTATTATATGTGTCTAAAAAGCAATGTCGATGTTAAACAGGAGTGGCGAGCACCAACCCACAGCACCCCACAAAGCAGGGGCCAAGGGTGGGACCTCTCACCCCAATCATCACTGACTGAAAATGGCCCTGGAGGAAGGAGGTAAACCAGAACAACACATTGCCCTCCACCCCCAACCCCCGAAGCTGCTCCAGAAGGATACCACGGTCGATGGTATTGAAAGCCTCCGAGAGGTCAACTAGAGCCAGGATGGTCACACACCCTCCATCCCGCTCCTGCCAGAGATCATCGAAAAGTGCAACCAATGCTGTTTCCCTCCCTTATCCAGGCCTAAATCCTGACTGAAAGGGGTCCACAAAATCCATTTCATCCAGGATCCTCTGGAGCTGCAGCGTGACCACCTTTTCAACAACCTTTCCCCAAAAGGGGAGGTTGGAGACAGGACGAAAACTGTCCATCAGTGTTGGATCCAGCGATGGCTTCTTATGGAGGGAATGAACCACAGCCTCTTTAAAATGCTGGGGCAGAACCCCCTCCTCCGGAGATGCATTAGTCACTGCCAGTACCCACCCACACGTCACCACCAGGGAGGCTTTTACTAGCCAGGAGGGACATGGATCCAACACACAGGTGGCCAAGCTCACAATCCCTAGGATCCTGTCCACTTCCTCAGGAGTAAGAGTGACAAAGCACCTACCCCAGGCATCTCCACCAGACTATTATCCACACTGGCATCCAACTGGGAATGAATCTCAGTGATATTATCTGTCAGAAAGTCCACAAATTCCTCAGCACACCCCTGCAGATACACCCCCAAATCCTCCTTACCGATAAGGAGATGGGTCACCTTAGAAAGAGCTGCCAGGTGATTATCTGCAGATGCAATTTGTGCGGATAAATATTGCCTCTACACCGCACAAATCGCCACGAGGTAGGGTTTAATAGCAGCTCTTACCTGTGTTCGGTTGGATTTGTTCTTTGTCTTCTGCCAGCAATGTTCTAGATGTCTCTTGATCTGTTTCTTTCCTCTCAGTTCCTCCGTATACCATGGGGCCTGACGAGGTCCATGTTGCCAAGAAAACTGCAGGGACTTGTTCCTGTAGTAACTAGGAATCAGGAATGACTCTATGTACCACTACCAGATGGTGACTGCAGACGTGAAATTTAAATACGCTTGCTACTTGGGAGGAAAGCTATGACAAACCTAGACAGCATATTAAAAAGCAGAGACATCACCTTGCCAACAAATGTCCGTATCATTGCTGGGAAAGACTGAAGGTGCTGGGAAAGACTGAAGGCAAAAGGAGAAGGGGACAGCAGAGGATGAGATGGTTAGATAACATCACCGATCTAATGAACATGAGTTTGAGTAAACTCCTGGTGACAGTGGAGGATAGGAAGGCCTGGCGTGCTATGGTCCATGAGGTCATAAAGAGTCGGACACAACTAAACGACTGAACAACAAAAAAACCACTACCATAACAAAAACATGAAGTAAATCAGTAGTTAGATGTGACACCCACATTCTTGTGTTAATGAGGTGTGGTGAACATATGTAGTAGGATAAAAAATCTAGGTCTTTGTTTAATCACTTTGACTTGATAGCACGTAATCAATCTATCTATCAATCAATCAAAACTCACCCTTTGTGCAATGGCACATCTTGGTAATATATGCCGTATTGGCACTCTCATTCAGGATCCAGTTGTAGATGAGATGAGCTTTAGAGAGCGACCTGGCATTCAGCAACAATAGCTGCACCCTCGGGCCACCTAAGGCTTGATGACTGGGCATTGAGGATGATGACATTGGGCCCACATTCTCTGTGAATGGCCTGGCCCTTGACTCCCACAATTCCTCCCATTGCCCATCAGCACCATGATTTTCCTGCCTACCTCTGACCCAGCTAATACACTAACCTCCACCCACCTGCCAATTCACCTCCCACCTCATCCACAGTCATTCCTAGCACACTCACAGTAGACTGGATAGTAAGCACCAGGAAGCTTCTGACTAGCATTCAGCACTCATCACTCTAAGCACAACCCACCAGCCCCTTCCCTCCTCTGAACTTGTTCACCTCCCCTACAAACCACTGCTTATCCCAGGGGAAACTGCATTCAAAACAGCCAAACAAACACCCAGAGCTGTGGTAAGGTCTCATTCCTCTTCTATCTCCTTCATCCTTGGAATATAGATGTCTGTGTAGAGTTAGATTTCTGTGTACTGCAGAAGGCAGATGGACTGTGTTTACAAGAAAGTCTACAATAAGGCAATTATCTCCCCACTTCATGACTGTGACATTCAGCCACAAGCAAGTTTCTGAATATGGGGTTAAGTGTTTGAAGAGTCAAGATATATTGCCATATGCTGGGAGAAATCTGACATGAGGTTCTGCATTTTTCCATTTTCAACAGTTGGAGAAAGTTTAAATCATGGTTACAGACAGTTTACAATTCTTCTAACAATGATCAAGTCACCAATGCCTGTGATCAGCACCAATGTAGTGATCCAGACCCAGAGTAAGAGTTCTCCAATTACCGTTGTTTATACATAGTATACAATCCATGCAAAGGGATATTTTAACAATAAACCACTTTCCCACAAGAATATTAATATGGCAGTCCAGTTTACCAAAGCATATATATAAAAAAATAAAAAATACAAACAAAAATATCTCAAAGTTCTTTTGCTTCTTAAAAAACATATAAACCCCCAGCTTTGATGTTTATGCTTAATAAATCAATCATGAAATCCAAAATTATTCCAATAAGAGATCGTCCCAAAAATAACGAAAATATAATGAAAAGTACCAAGACTATCCTCCTCTCTGTGTTGAGGAAAGCCTCTCTTTTAAGAAACTATTAAAGTGTCTTTGATATGGGGTGGTTGGTTCTAATGTCCTTATTTCAGCTTCAGTGCGGTCTGGAAAAAGATGTCAGCTCAGCCTCCCAGATGCTCCACTCACCCGTAGATCACTGAAACCCTGCTACGTGATCCACTTGCAAGGAATAGCTGTCTAGAACTCTCCCAGGAAATGGGATAATTTCTTGGATTCTCCTTGGTTCCAGAGAATACTTCTGGGCTCTAGGAATCCAGCCTAAGCATCAAAAACCACCGTGTTGCCAGCAAAACTCTCAGAGCTCATGAGTGAGTCATTTAAACTGACATTACCTCTGCCAGAAGCCTCCTTTATAGACATTTGCACAAAGTTAATTTATACTTCAGTTTTGTTCTTAATGGAAGGCTGCTTACATTAAGAAGAAACCAGGAGCTCACATTAACTTCCACAAGACAAGTTAGGAATATTTTTAGGTTTGTGGGCTCATCATCTTATCTGATTCGGATACCACATCAACTAAATCTGGAACAATATTTGTCAACCTATGGTACCCAGGATGCTGCTAAACCAACCCCTAATACCTTAAAAAGCAGTGTTAGGGATATAGGATGGTAGGTCAGAACCTTCCCAAGTGCTATCAGTAGTCCAGAGTGGCAAGGCTCTACTTCTCTCTCTTCTCTCTTCTTTTATTTCCACAGAAAAACTAAGGCAAGAAACTCAGAAAGTTCAATGTGAGGAAAAATAGATTTAAAAACATCACTAAAAGAAAATATCAGAATCTCCACAATTTAGACAGGACAGATTTGATATTCTTATTTCTTATGCTATAGATGATTGGATTGAACAGGGGTGGAAGTAAAGAATATAGGGCAGTTAATGTGAAGTCTAAGTAAGACGGGGTGTTAGAGGGAGGTCTCAGGTAAGCCAAACATCCAGATACCAAAAGCATGGAGAAGACTATAAGGTGGGGAAGACAAGTGGAGAAGGCCTTCTGCCTTCCTTTCACAGAAGGGATTTTCAACACTGTCTTGAAGATCATGGCATAAGACACAATGATCAAAATAAAACAACCTAGTCCTGCAGCGATACTGGCCACTACAACTCCAATTTCAACTTGATTGAATCCTGAGCAGGATAACTTCAGTAATTCTGGAATTTCACAGAAAAACTGGTTGACCACATTAGAACAGAAAGGAATGAAAAAGGTGCCACTAGTATGTAAAATTCCATAGAGAAGTCCTGTGACCCCTACCCATATGACTATTTTGGTGCAGGCTTTCGAATTCATCACCATCTCATAGTGCAGTGGATTACAAATGGCAACATACCGATCATATGCCATGACTGTCAGGAGGGAGAAATCAGAAGCTTCAAAGGACATAAAGAGAAAGAGTTGAGCAACACAACCAAAGTAAGAGATGTGTCTGGTGTCCATGAGGGAATTTATCATGGATTTGGGGACAATGATTGAAACAATGCCCAAGTCCTGCACAGCCAAATTCATTAGGAAGAAGTACATTGGGCTGTGTAGGTGATGGTCAAAAGCTACTACAGAGATGATGAGAAGATTTGCTGTTGCAGTTGCCAGGTATAATATGAAGAATAAGAAGAAATGTAGAAGCTGCAGGTGCCGATCTTTTGAGAATTCCAGGAGCAGAAAGTAAGGCACTGTCGATTGGTTCTCCACGACTGAGACAAATGTCACATCTGCAAGGAATCAGAGATGAGAGAAAACAGGAAAACTATTAAAACACGTCCACAACATTTAGAGAACGTCTTTCTCCAGTCAGTGCCCTCTCCATATATTTCAACCCATCACTGACTCAGGAACCAATCATTACCCTCCCCCCCCTACTTTCATCCTAACTGTATTTTCCCCCCTTCTTTAATCCCAATCATTTGCTGTTTTGGTTAAAATTGTTACCTAGAACTTGAAAGAGCCTGCTGAGACCATCTTTTCGCATGGATTTGCACTCGGAGAATTTAGACCATCTGGTTTCTCAGCACTTTTATAGGATTGTGCTGTTGGTGAATAATTGGAGGAGGGGGTGTTATATATAGTGCCTTCATCCTGTGGAGGAAAAACAATGAAATAAACTCAGAATGTAAAGTATTACATTCTAATGCCTGAATGTTTGTAACACAGAGACACACAGAGACAAAGAGAGAGAGAGAGAGAGAGAGAGAGAGAGAGAGAGAGAGAGAGAGAGAGAGAGAGAGAGAGTGAGAGAGAGAATTGTTTTGTCAGGTGCTCTGGGGGATTATTGATTGAAAAATAAGAAAATGACACTTTAAACAAACAAACAAATATTGGCAGAGTACTCTTCTACCTAATGGCATACTCATTTAAAGAATAAAAATTAGAGCTTAAGACATCCATTACATCATTTTCTCCTCCCTCTTAAACTGTGTCCAAATTTCGCTCAAAGTTTGCTCAAGACCAGGGTCATGCCAAGAGGTTTTTAAAAAGTTGTCTGCAAGGATTAGTTCCCTTTTTCACCGAGAACGGATATCCTTATGCAGTGGAAGGTGTTTGGCAGGGATATGTAGCTGCAGAAGAGACCCCACTTGGAAGAGAACCGGGGTGCCTTCCTACCCTGGATTAACCATTATTCAAAGACCTGCTTAGGGCCCCAAGGGAAGAGGGGCACCACAATTCCCCCTCCCCCCAGCATGTCCTTATCTCTTCCACTGTCACACTTGACTTAAGTTTTGAATACTTCTTGGATGTTTCCAAGAAGAAGATGGATAGCCGTCTATCAAAGATACTTTAATTTGGATCCATGCACTGAATCTGGAATTGTATTTTATAGCCTCAATCACCCCATCCATTCTGTGATACACTTTTGTAATTCTTAGTCACCACCAATACTTTTCCCAAAGTTTATTACTTCTACTATTTTAGTGTAATTAATACAATAATGATTCATCTTAATGGTGTATTTAAATGGATCATTCTACTGATTGATAAATGTTGGACTGGAGGAACAAATCATGTTAAGTATGCACTTGTTTTATTATTTTGGAAGCATATACACTCCCTGTTCCACTGCAATAGATTCCCATTGCTCTGATTCGTAACCTACCTTTTTCTGTCTAAATTTCTGAAAATAAATCTGTCTTTGTTGTCCTTCCAACCCTAAAATGGTTTTCTATTATAGCAGAGCACTAGATTCTAATTTCATATTATTAAATCCTCTCCCCAATATCAAAAGTCTAGAAGTGACTCTTAATACAAAGTCAAGTCATGGATATGTAAATAAGTGCCAAATTGCCCAACACACCTGGAAATGGCTTTTCTGTCAAATAGTCAGTATACAAAGCACTTACAATTTTTCTTCACAGAATTATTGTCCTTGTTGATGTCTGCTCTTTAGAATGTCGAATATTGGTCCAGTAATAGATGAATGCTATTCTTGTTCAGTCATGAAAAATACGTCTCATCGGTGGGAACCTTTGAGTTTATATTTGGCAAGCTTAATCATAAGTTGACTTTACATTTGGCAATCATTTTGTTTCCCTCTAGACCATATAAAGAAAACTAGCAAAATATTATAATGAGCTTCTGTATTTTTAACATAATTAGCAATAGCAGCTACTGCTATCCATGTTCAAATGTGGATTAACTGAGAAGACTTTCATGACATAATTTCTATAACAGGTCTCTTCACCTGGGATTCTATTTTACAGACAGCTTTGAAGTAATTGCATGCTCCATCTCAAAGCTACAGTATCTGTGGTTTCTCTTGTGATAGCTATGAGTTCCCTTAATTAGTTATGAATAGTGTAAATAAGTTGTTTTAGGCATGAATTCTTGATTTTCTATCCATTTAATTGCATGTCCCCAATTTTCAATGTTAGTATTTCTGCCATCGCTGAGAACCAGAATGCTACGTAATATTTCTTTTTCTAATTTATATAAAAAGCAGGAGATTTCATTGGAGAAGATTGTTGAGTATTTAATAACAGAAAAGTTACCAAAGCTCTCACAAATGCAGAAGTTAATACTAAATAGTCCTATAACTGCCTCTGAAATAACATAAGTCATGAAGAATGTTAAGTTAGGTAAAACACCAGGACCTGATGGAATATCGGCAAGGTATTACAAATGTTTTATTGATCATACTATTTCACCCTTTAAAGAATTAATGAATTCGATTTTGCTCAGTTCAGAAATGCCAGATACATGGAGGGAAGCAAATATACCAAAAGAAGGACAGGACCCCTTAATGATTAAGAATTATAGACCAATAACTTTATTAAATAATGATTAAAAAATATTTGCATCGGTGTTGGCAGAAAGAATGAAAATAATCTTACAGGAAATTATTCATGATGATCAATGTGGATTTTTACCTAAAAGGCAATTAAATGATAATGTAAGAATTGTGTTAGATATTATATAATATTTACAATACCATAACAAATGTCATATGGCACTCATTTTCTTGGATGCAGAAAAAGCTTTTGATAATTTAAATTGGAATTTTATGTTTAAGGTCTTGGAAAGCATGGAATTTGGAGAATCATTTATAGAAGGAATTAAATCGATTTATATGACCCAAAGAGCTAATATCATTGTAAATGAATTTTTTTTTAAAAAAACCAAACTTTATTTATTTCAACATATACTTACATATAAAAGAAATTTACATACTAAACTACATACTACATATAATACAGTAAATACATCAAAATACAACAAAATACAAAAAACCCCAACAAAAAATAAAAATTAACTCAAAAATGAAAAGACCCACATTACAGAAAAAAACAATACATATGTACAAAAATGAAAAGAGAAAAAAAATACAATAAGAATAAAATTAAACACACACACACACACACACACACACACATATATATATATATATATATATATATAGGTTTCCGACTATCAGAACTATAGATATATTTATAATTTCACTATGGTAGTCTCTTGTCTCATTTACCTATACTACCATTATTTATATTTAGTTAATTCATTAATATACTAAACCTATAATCATAGCTTCTTTTTTTTCCATCACAAGCAGGTATTCAAGAAATAGCTGCCAAAGTTCCTTAAATCTAGATATATTTTTATCTTTCATCAAAACCTTTAATTTTGCCATTTATGCTAAGTCCAGTAATTTAATTATCCATTCTTCTGTTGTTGGTATTGTTTCTTCCTTCCAACGTTGAGCATATAATATTCTTGCTGCAGTGATCTTATATAGTAATAAATTTCCATATTTTTTCTCAAGTTCTTCATCAATCCTAATAAAAAAAATTCTGTTTTTTTCATTATGTTTATCTTAAGAATTTTTTGAATGATCATATGTATGTGCTCCCAGAATTTCTTTGCTTTTTTACAAGTCCATCAAAGATGATAGAACATTCCTTCTTCCTGTGAAGAAGCATTTCCAACATATATTTGATAATTTTTAAACATTTTGGATAACTTATCTGGTGTTAAGTACCATCGATACATCATTTTATAAAAGTTTTCTTTTAAATTATAACTCAATGTAAATTTTAATCTCCTTGTCCTCACCTTTTCCCATTGATCCATCATAATATTATACCCAAAATTGCTAGCCCACTTAATCATACAATCCTTAACCTGTTCATCCTCTAAATTCATATTTCTGGAGGCTGTATGAAGATTCCTCCAGTGAGGTGAAATTGCCAACTCTGAAGGATGTACCCGAATGGCACCCAGTTTCGGTGTCTGAAATTAAATCTCTCATTGATCAACTTAAGATAGGGAAGGCTCCGGGTGCTGATTTCATCCCTGCAAAACTCCTGAAGAATAATAGAGAGTGGTGGACCCCAGTCCTGGCAGCGCTATTTACTTACATTGATACTACTGGAAACATCCTGGAGGACTGGGGTTTAGCGATTGTTGTCCCAATCTTCAAGAAGGGAAACAGAGATGACCCTGCGTATAGACCAATACGTTTGCTAAATATAATTAGCAAACTTTATGCCAAACACCTACAAGACAAAGTCAAGGACTGGCTGGACCGCAATAACTTAATAGCAGAAGAACAAGCCGGTTTTAGAGAGGGGAGAAGCACTATTGACCAATGCCTGGTCTTGCAGCATCTGATTGAAAAATATGTGACCAATAGAGTGGCATCACTATATGCTGTCTTCATAGACCTAAAGGCAGCCTTTGATTCTGTCACCAGAACCAAGTTATGGGAGAAGTTGGAAGCCGCCTCAATTGATCGTAGGCTTCTCCATTTATTACGTGCCTTACATTCCAACACGACCCTCAAGGTTAGGTGCAACACGCAAGGGACTCTCTCTATGTCGATTATAGCTCAAAAGGGGGTAAAACAGGGGTGCATTTTGGCCCCCCTGCTTTTTAATTTCTATATTAACGACACGGTAAAATGGATAAATAAACCAAACCACCACTCCCCAAAAATAGGGAATCGCAGCATCACCTTGTTATTGAATGCAGATGACACAGTAATTCTTTCAAGGACACCAGTAGGTCTTAAAAGAGCTCTGCGAGCTTTGCTTCAGTACTGCAATAATGATAAATTGGAAATTAACTTTCAGAAAACTAAAGTTATGGCCTTTGCTAAAAGGCCAAAACTCCGTTCATGGTACCTTAATGGACATAAAATAGAACAGGTGACCATTTTTAAACTTACCGTAAATATTTTACTTTCTTTTATAACTATACATTTAAAACTTTGATATTTACACTTAATTTTAATAGTTAATAATTAATAACCATAAGATGCCACAATATATGGAGCTCAACATAATGCAATATAGGCTGTCTTCTTGATTTTATATACAAATGTTATCTTGCTAACCTATTTTTAGATATGGATTTTACTTCTTTTATTATAGCTGAGAACTTTTATTGGATACATATGGCATATTTTTATTTGTACTGGTCTATGACTGTAATAAATTGAATTGAATCATCTAAATTCAATTGTAATAACATTTTATACATTTTTGAAATAATATGCTCATCGTTCATACATAATTGATTTTCAAAATATGTTGTTTCATTTACAAATCTATAATTCTTTTTATCTAATTTAAAACACTCATTTAGTTGCATATATGTAAACCAATGGCATGGATGACCTTCTATTTTTAGTTTTTCTCTTGTTTTAAGCACAAATTTATCTTATTCATATATCATTGTAAATGAAGAATTGACTGAAGCTCATAGGATAGAAAAAGGAACAAGGCAAGGATGTCCTCTATCACCTCTGTTGTTTATTTTAGTTCTAGAGGTTTTTAATAGAGACCTTAGAGGTGATGATCAAAGAAAAGGTCTAAAAGGTAAACAGGAGGTTTTTAAATTAAGGGCATTTGCCGATGACTTAGTTTTAATACTACAAGATCCATTGGATTCGGCTGAATATCTGATGAAAAAATTGAAAGATAATGGATCTTTAGCAGGCTTTAAAGTAAATAAACAGAAAACAAAAATGTTAATTAAAAATATGACAGTGAATAATCAAGAATTGTTGGAGAGAAAGATGGGTTTTAAAAATGAAAAAAAGATTAAATATTTGGGAGTGATCCTGTCAACTAAAAATAGTGCACTGTTTAAACATAACTATAATAAAATTTGGAATGAGGTTCAAAAAGACTTGATAAGATGGGAAAATTACATTTATCATCTTTGGGAAGGATTTCTGTAATAAAGATGAATGTATTGCCTAGGATGCTATTCCTTTTTCAAAAGATTCTGATTTTGTCAACTGACATAGTATTTAAACAATGGCAAAAAGGTATCTCACAGTTTATCTGGCAAAGTAAAAAACCAAGAATTAGATATAAATTGTTACAGGATGCTAAGAAATGAGGAGGTTTGGGGCTGCCAGATTTAAAACTATATTTTGAGGCATGTTGTTTTATGTGGATGAAAGATTGGATTACTCTAGAGAATAAAAAACTGTTAGGACTTGAAGGACACGAGTTAAGATTTGGATGGCATGCCTATTTATGGTATAATAAAGTCAAGATGAATAAGGAATTTAATAATCATTATATTAGGAAGGCTATATTAAGGATATGGGAGAAATTTAAAACTAGATTGGCACATAATATACCTTTATGGATATCACCACAGGAGGCATTTGCAAGACGAGAAAGTGTTGGAGAAATAAAATGGTTAAGATATAAAGATCTAATAATTTTTGAAGAAGGTAAACCTATGTTTAAGACAAGAGAAAAATTAGAGATAGAGGATTACTTATGTCATTGGTTTAACTATATGCAACTATTTGAGCGCTTTAAGCTGGATAAAAAGAACTATAGATTTGTAAATGAAATAACTTATTTTGAGAAACAACTATGTATGAATAATGAACATATTATTACCAAAATGTATAAGATGCTACTACAAATGAATCTGGAGGATGAACGAGTTAAAGACTGTATGGTAAAATGGGCTAGTAATTTTGGATATAACATTGTGATGGATCAGTGGGAAAAAATGTGGACAAAAGGTTTAAAATTTACGTAGTTACAATTTAAAGGAAATTTTTTACAAAATGATGTACAGATGGTATTTAACACCTGATAAATTATCAAAAATGTTTAAAAATGGCAAAATTATTGAATTGATAAGAGATAAAACTATTTCTAAATTTACAGATCTATGGCAACCATTTCTAGATTATCTGCTAATGACAGAAAAAGAAGCTATGATTAAGGGTTTTACACAAGAGTGAGTTTGCTAGATAGAAATAATGGGAATATAGATAAATATAGATAGATAAATATAGAATACAGATAAATAAATGGTAAGAGATTATACTATCTTAAGTATATCTATAATTGGGATAGCCGGAAGTCACTTTTGATTTTTATTTCTAAATTTAATTTAATTTAATTTTGTTTTGTTCTGTCTGTGTAATTATATTCTGTTTTTCATTTTTTTATATAAATGTGGTTTTTACTTTTCTGTGTTTTCTTCTGTTTTTGTTGTATTTTGATGTATTTATTGTATGGTATGTAATATGTAGTTTATTATGTAAATTTTCTCTATATGTAATTATACTTTGTAATAAATAAAGTTTGGTTTTAAAAGAGAAAAAAATAATCTTCAGGTGTTTTTTGCTTTTAAATTAAAATCCCTTAAGGTAGCATTTTTTTCCTCCTTAATTTCAAAAAGAAGGCACTCACTGAGAGTTTTTGATCTTCATTGCCCTTTGGAATATCTCTCTTAGGTTGTAAAGCAATGAAGTCATAAAGTGATTAAGAAGGTGAGGCTTTTGCCAGTCAAATGTCCAATAAAGGCTGCACAGTAATTTAGGGCATGTTGTAAATCCAGCTCCCAAGCCGCTGAACCCACAGTCGACCACAAGAAACTAAATTCCTGCAGTTTTCACATGGGAAGAGCTGTTCCAGAGCACAAGTGGTTAATCCCTCAATTTCTTCTTCCTCCGGAGAAATTTCTGTCAACCAGAACCATCTCCTGGCTGGGAAATCCACTGCTGTGTTGTTTCCACTTGCAGAGCCTCTTGCAGAGATGACTAACCGGCCATACCACCTCACCTGGAAGCCAAAATTTGTTTGTTTGTTTGTTGATTGCTTTCTATTGATTCATATGGCTGCCCATCTGGCCAGTGCATCTTGGGGCAGCTAAAAAGAGTTAAAATACAATATATATTCTATATATATTAAAAATGCCTCAAAATACTGTTCCCAACTAACACAAAATGGCTCCCCAAAACATCATTCACCAATAGCATGGGCTCTAGTCATATTTGCTTTAATATTGGTCTCTAGGGAGAAAAATAGACTGCCAAACCTCATCAACTGGCTGGTGGAGTATAAGAGGGGTATGGATTGACATAGGAGGCAGCACCAGAATCCCTTATCCATGCCCCATCATCTGCTAAGAAGGTTGATAGGGGTTTGTTTCCCTCCAGTCCAGGAGATTGGGTGGGAGGAGGAAGAAAAGTCAGGACTCCACTTGTAGTGTTGGTGGTTCTACTGGAAGATTGGCAAGGGGGAATTGGGGAGTGGTGTGTTCCTCTTTCCCTTAGGTGCACAGTACATAGACCTCTATATGGTTTTATTGTTTCATGTAATGGTTATTATGTAATGAAGAATAAAGCAAGCATTTATTTCAGTCCCTGAAGTGTCACACTTGGGTTATTCTTTCTTCTGCCTTGTGATTGGGGAGACACCTGGCTTGAGTAGAATGATCTTTCTCATCTTCAATCCAATTAACCTTGAGATAGAGATACTCCTTGATTTGAGAGGGTCTCATGACACTTGGTAAAAACAGGAACTCCTTAACCTTGATGCTTTCATTCTTGGCATGAAGGCAAAACATTCTAAGATGAGATATGCTGCTCCTTATCGTCCTTGATTAAATTCAGTGAGATACACTAAATGAGATAAAGAAAAGCTTGGCTTCACTTTCCATAGCCATCTTCTTCTATCACTAAAATGTTTCTAAACAGTGCGAGGGAGGCCCATGTTCTTAGATGTTGCTCATGGTGCAAAGTACACACCCCTAAATTTCCTGATACACCTTTGTGTACTATTCTTTGTGGGACAAAGATCCTATAGGAGAAATAATACATCAATGAATGCTGAGAAAATTCCCAGTCTTCACCTGAATTCCTCTACCATGGGAATCTGAGTTTCCCATAAATTTGCAATCAACTGCAATAAAAAAAAGCTTTTGTGTTGCAGACAAATTTCCTCCAGCATCTAAGGATGGGGCACAATTGATTTCTGTTAACGATGTACAATGTTCTCTGCCAGATTTTGGATGAAAAATCAATGAAGAGAAATTCAGCATCATTCAATGATGTGGGCAAAAATTCCATAAATTTTGGCTTAGAAACCAGAGCTTCCTTTAGAAGCAACAGAAGTAGGGGAGGAAAGGAGGCAGGCAGGTTTTAACCATTTTTTGGGGAAAAAATGAAATAATATGAGGTTTTGTCTTTTGGTTTTTACAAAGATGACATTTTTCTAATTTTTAAGAGAAACCATTAGAACACAAGCATCCTCCTTTGTTAAAGTCATTTTATTAAGAAATATAGGGGCTATTAATTTTGGAAATGAATGCTACCTAAAAATAGGATAGTACCACACACACACAAACAAACACAAAAAAGGCTGCTTCTATACATATTCCACAGTGTCCAGGGTGCATTTGATATCAGTGCCTCTCCATCACAAAGTGGCTTTCCCAAGCCACTAGCAGACCCATTTCCAATGAAAAGAACAGTGGCTTAGTGTGGTGTATAAAACCAGCTCCAGTAACATATTTTGCAAATTATACCTCTTGATCTTAAAAGCCCCTTGGAATGCATTGGAAAAAAATTGGTATGGTCATTTGCACAAAGATAAGGTCTACTTTGGTTCTTTCCCGAATGAAAGATGGCCTGCATTCAACAGAAACCAGGAGCTCGAATTGAATTCTCCAAAGCGAACTGCAATTAGGCAGATTTTGAGTGTGTCCATTCATCATTATATCTGACCTTGATACTGAATTCACTAAAGCCTAGAATGGCATTTTTCAACTTGTGGCACTCAGGATGTGCTAAAGCAACTCATAGCACCCTGAAAAGTAGGCCCAGTAACAAGAGATATGGGATTGTAAGTCATCACCTTTTCAAGCAGTACCATTGTTCAAGAGTGGCAAGGCTCTATTTCTATCTCATCTGTCTCTCCCTTTGAAATTTCATTCCTTTTCTCAGAAAAATGAGGGCAAAAGACAAAGAACATTCAATATAAGAAAAAATATGATAGAAATCATCTTCAAAATAAAATATCAAAATCTCCACATTTTAGACAGAACAGATTTGATATTCTTATTTCTTATGCTATAGATGATTGGATTGAACAGGGATGGAAGTAAAGAATATAGGACAGTGAATGCTAAATCTAAGTAAGTTGGGGTGTTAGAGGGAGGTCTCAGATAAGCCAAGCATCCAGATACCAAAAACATGGAAAAGACTATGAAATGGGGAAAACAAGTGGAGAAGGCCTTCTGCCTTCCTTTCACAGAAGGGATTTTCAACACTGTCTTGAAGATCATGGCATAAGACACAATGATCAATATAAAACAACTTAATGCTGCAGTGAAACTGGCCACTACAACTCCAATTTCAACTAGATTGAATCCAGAGCAGGATAACTTCAGCAATTCTGGAATTTCACAGAAAAACTGGTTGACAACATTAGAACAGAAAGGGATGAAAAAAGTGCCAATAGTATGTAAAATTCCATAGAAAAGACCCCTACCAGAATCACTATTTTGGTGCAGGCTTTCGAATTCATCACCATCTCATAATGCAGTGGATTGCAAATGGCAACATACCGATCATAGGCCATGACTGTCAGGAGGGAGAAATCAGAAGCTTTGAAGGAGATAAAGAGAAAGAGTTGAGCAACACAACCAAAGTAAGAGATGTGTCTGGTGTCCATGAGGGAATTTATCATGGATTTGGGGACAATGACTGAAAAAATGCCCAGGTCCTGCACAGCCAAATTCATTAGGAAGAAGTACATGGGGCTGCGCAGTTGATGGTTAAAAGCTACTACAGAGATGATGAGAAGATTTGCTGTTGCAGTTGCCAGGTACAATATGAAGAATAAGAAGAAATGTAGAAGCTGCAGGTGCCGATGTTTTGAGAATTCTAGGAGGAGAAAGTAAGGCACTGTTGTTTGATTTTCCATGTTTAAGTTATACAGTAGCTGAGAAGAATCCCACATCTGCAAGGAATCAGAGGTGAGGGAATCAATTAAAACACATCCAGAACATTAAGAGAATGTCTTTGTCCAATCAGTTCACTCTCCATATATTTCAATCCATCACTGATTCACGAACGAATCATTAACCTCTCTCCCGCTTCTTTCATCCTAAACATATTTTTCCCCTTCTCCCATCCCAATCGTTTTCCTTGTTGTACCATTTAAAATTGTTACCTAGAATTTGAAAGAGCCTGTCAAAATGATCAAATAAATACAGAATGTAAAGCATTATAGTAGTGCTTGAATTTGTCTAACACACAAACACCCACCCACACAAATAGTGAGAAAACTATTTTGTCAGGTGCTCTGGGGGATTTTTTATTGAAAAATAAGATAATAATGCTTTAAACAAAAACAAACAAAGAAATATTGGCGGAGTACTCTTCTACCTAATGACATAATCACTTAACGAATAAAAATTAGAAATTAAGACATCCATTACATCATTTGCTCCTCCTCCCTCTTAAATTGTGTCCAAATTTCACTCAAAGTTTGCTCAAGACTAGGGTCATGGCAAGAAGTTTTCAAAAAGTTGTCTGCAAGGATTCGTTCCCTTTTTCATCAGGAACGGATATCCTTATGCAGTGGAAGGTGTTTGACAGTGATATGTAGTTGCAGAAGAGACCCCACTTGGAAGAAAACCAGGGTGCCTTCCTACCCTGGATTAACCATTATTCAAAATAAAGACCTGCTTAGGGCCCCAAGGGAAGAGGGGCACCACAATTTCCCCCCCCCCCAGCATGTCCTTATCTCTTCCACTGTCACACTTGCCTTTAGTTTTGAATACTGCATTTAGTTTATAATACAAGATTATAACTCTCATCTCTACATTCACTGGTACTGTTTAAACATAAATGATTAAAGTACATTTTAGCAGGACAAATGAGGAACAAGGGAGCTATATTAATAAATCCCCTCTCCCAATCAACTGGAAGGTGTAGCTAGAATGAAGTTGGCTTTCTCCCACTCTCTGTCTTCAGTCTTTCCAAACATCATGTGAAGAATCTAAGAGTGGAGTAAAGCATCCATTCAGACTTCACCTTCTTCTTTATGTTGCTTCTGTTTAGTGCATTGCAATTCGATCTATGTGACCAAACATGTCCACCCACCACATGATAGCAGCTTCTTTGTCATAAAAGTAGCAGGAGTCAAAATTCTCCAGTTTACATTTCTCCAGATTGAATGTTAAGAAAAGTTTCTAACAGGAAGAACAGCTTGATGTGGGACCAATCACCAATGACCATGATGATTTGTCTACATTGGATGTCTCCACGAAGAAGCTGGATAGCCATCTATCAAAGATACTTTAATTTGGATCCATGCACTGAGTTTGGAATTGTATTTTATAGCCTCAATCACCCCATCCATTCTGTGATACACTTTTGTAATTCTTAGTCACCACCAATACTTTTCCCAAAGTTTATTACTTCTACTATTTTAGTGTAATTAATACAATAATGGGCCACCTTAATGGTGTATTTAAATGGATCATTCTACTGATTGATAAGTATTGGACTGGAGGAACACTCTATTGAACTTTTCCATATACATTATATATTTCTATAACTTAATATAGAAGCTAATTTAAAGCTTACCTTTTAGGCTAGGTTAAAAATCATAGTTGAATGTTGCCACCAATTAATATTGAAAAAGGATTTTTTTGTTCCACCTTTTTCACTACATTTTAAACACACCCTATCATAACAACTTAGTGTTAAAGTTCAGAACACTGTGTGCAGATGGACCTAGAAATGATGTTAGGGATACAAATTCAGCAATTAGTGATCAGTTCACCCAATGTGGGCTAAATTTGTGCAAACTTTAAAATATCTCTACGTTTAATATCCAGTGTGGAAGATATGCCATCCTGTTAAGTATGCACTTGTTTTATTATTTAGGAAGTATATACACTCCCTGTTCCCCTGCAATAGATTCCCATTACTCAGATTCATAATACTTTTGCTCTACCTTTTACCATCTAAATTTCTGAAACTAAATCTGTCTTTGTTGTCCTTCCAACCCTAGAATGGTTTTCTATTATAGCAGAGCACTAGATTCTAATTTCATATTATTAAATCCTCTCCCCAATGTCAAAAGTCTAGAAGTGACTCATGTGATTCAAGTGAATCATGGATATGTAAATAAGTGCCAATTTGCCCCAGACACCTGGAAATGGCTTTTCTGTCAAATAGTCAGTATACAAAGCACTTACAATTTTTCTTCACAGAATTATTGTCCCTGTTGATGTCTGCTCTTTAGAACGTTCAATATTGGTCCAGTAATAGATAAATTCTATTCTTGTTTAGCCATGAAAAATACGTCTCATCAGTGGGAACCTTTGATTTTATGTTTGGCAAACTTAATCATAAGTTGACTTTACATTTGGCAATCATTTTGTTTCCCTCTAGACCATACAAAGAAAACTAACAAAATATTATAATGAGCTTCTGTATTTTTAACATAATTAGCAATTAGCAACTACTGCTATCCATGTTCAAATGTGGATTAACTAAGAAGACTTTCATGACATGTTTTTTAACAGGTCTCTTTACCTGGGATTCTATTTGACAGACAGCTTTGAAGTTATTGCATACTCCATCTCAAAGCTACAGTATCTGTGGTCTCTCTTGTGATAGCTATGAGTTCCCTTAATTAGTTATGAATAGTGTAAATAAGTTGTTTTAGGCATGAGTTCCCTTGTTTTCTATCCATTTAATTGCATGTCCCCAATCTGCAAATTTAGTATTTCTGTCATTGCTGAGAACCAGAGTGCTATGTAGTACTCAAAATGGGGCTGCACCATGAAGTAGATTAAGGCCCCCCAACCTTTTGGGACACACAGGCATGTTGCGCTTTTGTGTTAATGTCTAATTATCTGTGGATCAACTTATGAGTCTGTTTTTTGCTCTTTCTCTTAGTCCTATTCTCCAGGGTTTTCCCCATTGCCCACCATTTTTATTTTCTAAAAATGCTTATGAGTTCTAATACATATTAAATATTGATGGATCTAGAAATTGATTTTTAGGTTATCCTTCCTTCTGATAAGTACAAGATTTTGTTAAAATTAATGAAGCCACATATTGTAGACCAGGAAGCCTGGCAAATATTCATGAGCCCTAGGATAAGACAAAGTTAAAACGTTATTGACAGGACAACTCTGTCAATAATTGCTATTCACACTTGCTGCAGGTTGAAAAAAACAATTCCCAGGGAATACTTGATTATGAGTCCATTTTCACATTCCACATTCGGTACCATTATAAAATATTTATAAAAGCGAGGTCTACCTGGCACCATTACAAAATATTTTCAAAAATCATCTGCTCATGATATGTAATATGTGTTCTAGACATCTCTTAACCCTCTTCAAAACCCTCAGTTCCTCCATGAACCACAGGGAATTTCTCGTTGAATGGGGCAAAAGATATCACAGAAGCACGATCCTATCCAAGGCGTTGTTCTTGTTCAGTCGTTTAGTCGTGTCCGACTCTTCGTGACCTCATGGACCATAGCATGGTCAGCCAGGCCTTGCTGTCCTCCACTGTCTCCCAGAGTTTACTCAAATTCATGTTCATTACATCGGTGATGCTATCTAACCTTCTCATCCACTGCCGTCCCCTTCTCCTTTTGCCTTCAGTCTTTCCCAGCATCAGGGTCTTTTCCAGTGAGTCCTCTCTTCTCATTAGTTGGCCAAAGTATTTGAGCTTCAGCTTCAGTATCTGTCCTTCCAGTGAGCAGTCAGGGTTGATTTCCTTTCGGATTGACTGATTTGACGTCCTTGCAGTCCAAGGGACTCTTAAGAGTCTTCTCCAGCACCACAGTTCAAAAGCATCAATTCTTCGGCGCTCAGCCTTCCTTATGGTCCAACTCTCACAGCCATACATTACTACTGGAAAAACCATAGCTTTAACTATACGGACCTTTGTCGGCAAGGTGATGTCTCTGCTTTTTAATATGCTGTCTTGGTTTGCCATAGCTTTCCTCCCAAGGAGCAAGCGTCTTTTAATTTCATGGCTGCAGTCACTGTCTGCGGTGATCTCGGAGCCCAAGAAAATAAAATCTGTCACTGCTTCCATTTCTTCCCCTTCTATTTGCCAGGAGGTGATGTGACCAGATGCCATGATCTGAGTTTTTTTAATGTTGAGTTTCAAGCCAGCTTTTGCACTCTCCTCTTTCACCCTCATCAAGAGACCAGTCGGTTGTTCCATGTCCAGTTCTAACTGTTGCTTCTTGACCCGTATACAGGTTTCTCAGGAGACAGGTAAGGTGGTCTGGTACTCCCATCTCTTTAAGAATTTGCCACAGTTTGTTGTGATCCACACAATCAAAGGCTTTAGCGTAGTCAATGAAGCAGTAGATGTTTTTCTGGAACTCTCTTGCTTTTTCCATGATCCAGCGAATGTTGGCAATCTGATCTCTAGTTCCTCTGCCTCTTCGAAACCCAGCTTGCACTTCTGGTAGTTCTCGGTTCACATACTGCTGAAGCCTAGCTTGTAGGATTTTGAGCATAACCTTGCTAGCATGTGAAATGAGCGCAATTGTACGGTAGTTTGAACATTCTTTGGCATTGCCTTTCTTGGGAATTGGAACGTAAACTGACCTTTTCCAATCCTGTGGCCACTGTTGAGTTTTCCAAATTTGTTGGCATATTGAGTGCAGCACATTAACAGCATCCTCTTTTAGGATTTTAAATAGCTCAGCTGGGATACTGTCTTCTCCACTAGCTTTGTTGTTAGTAATGCTTTCTAAGGCCCACTTGACTTTATTCTCTAGGATGTCCGGCTCAAGGTCAGTGACCACACCATCGTATTTATCAGGGATATTAAGAACTTTCCTGTATAGTTCTTCTGTGTATTCTTGCCACCTCTTCTTAATCTCTTCTGCTTCTGTTAGGTCCCTGCCTTTTTTGTCCTTTATCATGCCCATCTTTGCACAAAATGTTCCCTTGATATCTCCGATTTTCTTGAAGAGATCTCTAGTCTTCCCCATTCTATTGTTTTCCTCAATTTCTTTGCAATGTTCATTTAAGAAGGCCTTCTTATCTCTCCTTGCTATTCTCTGGAAATCTGCATTCAGTTGGTTATATCTTTCCCTTTCTCCTTTGCCTTTTGCTTCACTTCTTTCCTCAGCTACTTGTAAAGCCTCATCAGTCAGCCACTTTGGTTTCTTGCCTTTCTTTTTCTTTGGGATGGTTTTAGTTGCTGCCTCCTGTACAATGTTACGAACCTCCATCCATAGTTCTTCAGGCACTCTGTCTACGAGGTCTAATCCTTTAAATCTATTCCTCACCTCCACTGTATATTCATAAGGGATATGATTTAGGTCATACCTGATTGGTCTAGTGGTTTTCTCTACGTTCTTCAATTTAAGCCTAAATTTTGCGATAAGAAGCTCATGATCTGAGCCACAGTCAGCTCCAGGTCTTGTTTTTGCTGATTGTATAGAGCTTCTCCATCTTTGGCTGCAAAGTATATAATCATTCTGATTTCGATATTGACCATCTGGTGATGTCCATGTGTAGAGTCGTCTCTTGTGTTGTTGGAAAAGAGTGTTTGCTATGACCAGCGTGTTCTCTTGACAAAACTCTATTAGCGTTTTCCCTGCTTCATTTTGTACTCCGAGGCCGAACTTGCCTGTTATTCCGGTTATTTTTTGACTTCCTACTTTAGCATTCCAGTCCCCTGGAGCAGGAATGGAGGAGCAGGGCCCCTGACAGCCACTAGAGACTCTCGGATGACAATTGCCACCCCTCCTCCCCTGCCCTGGGCTGGTGCCATACCTGAAACCCAGCCGGGCACATCTCCGAAAGGGGCACCCCTCCTTCTGGTCCCAGCCAGGTCTCAGTAATGCACACCAGGTCTGCCTTCTCCTCTGTGATCAAATCACATATGAGGGGGCCTTGTTGACTGACCTGGCATTGAGAAGCAGCAGCCGGAGACCAGGGCCCTCAAGAACTTGCTGTCCAGGGCCTGGGTCTAAACCCAGAGGGCCGGAACATGCCAATTTGTTTTAAATCTGCAGCTAGTTCCCCGATAGATTCTTCAATTTCTTAATTTCTTCTTTTAAGTCTTTTTTTAAAATATATATTTTATTGGATTTTGCATATACATAGTTAAAAGTTAGAAACAGAGAAAGAAATAGAAATACAAATCAAAAAGAAATAGAAAAGAAAAAGTGAAGTAAAGCAAAGAAATAGAGAAAAAAGATGATACATAGAAAGTAATCCACTTCCGATTTGTCCCCGGTCATAGTAATTTACAAAATTTATCTTACATGCTAGGTCTACATATTACATTAGAAAAATATTTCCTGTCTAATACATCAGTCCACCTATACTTTAATCTTCAAATCCTCATACAAGCTTTGCCCCTCTTGCATTTCCCGAATAGTCCATCAATAATTTCTACTCTTTGAGAAAATAACAGTTATAACAATTTAAACTTTCTTTTAATAAACATATCAATTTATAATTTTTACCATATCTATTTTCTATCCATCTATCAATTTTAGCAATAAAAAGTCCATATAAATCAGCCATTTATCTCTACTCCATACTTCTGTTCTATTCTATAAAATGCTTCTTGCGTTCTCCTGGTGCCTCCCTCATATCCATCTTATATTTCTGTAAAAATGTTTTAACTTTTAAAGTAGAAGTTATCCTTAGCTTTTGTCCTTTAAACACCTTCTCTTCTCTAGCATACCATGAATTAACTCTAGCAACTTTATCTATTTCAAAATCCAAATCTTGTTCTCTCATTTCTAGAAATTTAAGTAATTCAAAAACCATACATTCCCTTGCATTCTCATTTAATTGTTCTTCTTCATTTGGTTGTTCTAAAGCTGCTCTCACATTCAAAATATATTCCTTCTCTCTCATTTCTGCTAATTCTATAATATCCAAATTGTATTCCATTTCTTCAGTAGCATCCAATTCCTTAGTAACATCTTCTAATTTAATCTCTAATTTTTGCATCTGGCCTTGCACATCTTTAAATTCCCCTGACAAAGTATTCACTACCTCCTTTACCGTCTGCACTTCATTTTTAAAATCTTGTTTAATCTCATGAATTATCTCTTTCTTCATTTCTTCCATCTTCATATCAATTTTTTAATCTAAGAATGCAATTTGTTCTTCCATCTGTTTATTCTGTGCCGTTGAATCTTCCATTTTCTTACTTAATGATGCCATAGCTTCCAGAAGTTTTTTCATCTCTAACGGGGGGGGGGGAGGGGTGTCCATTGATGCTCCAGGTATGGAAAAAACAATAAATGTCCTTCCAGTTCCTTTTTTTTTTTCTCTTTCCTCCTCAATGCCGTAGATATCTTAATGTAAATAATTTCCTGCAAGAGAAAAAGAAGAGAGGGAGAGGGGAGGATCAAAAATAAAAGAAAAGAGCTAATAATTCTTTTAGGAAAAAGAGGGAGTAAAAACTACAAAAAGTAAAAATAATCCTTTAAATGCAATTGTCAAAATAGCTAAAATATAGTCCATTAAAATTGTATATCCATCTAAGTATAAGAATGAAAAATAAAAAGGAACAAAGAGGCTTCTTCTTTTTTTTCCCTTCTCTATTGTAGACAAAATAATAACAAAAAAACAACAACTAAACAATCCCAAGGTTTCTCACGCCAACTTGTGTTCAGAAAAATAATAAAAAAAAGCAGCTACCATGAAAATAGGCATACAGCAATCCAATTTTCTGTACAAAAGGGATCCAGAAAAATCATAACAATTCCATAGAGCCACTTATATAATTCAAGAAATATTCAAAAAGTTTCTTTCATAATAAAAATCACAAATTGATAAGAGAAGGTATTAAATCATTAATTCATTATTCCATATTAATCCATAAAAAATTCAAGTCCAAGCAACTTAGTCCAAAGAAAAAAAGAATAGTTCCAATTACCACAAGAGTAAAAGCAAGTGTCAGGGAGACACAGGAGAGCGGTGGGGGGAGCTTACTCACGGGAGGGAAGCGAGCACGAAGCTCGGAGAGCCTGGCCTTATTTCCCAAACGCCTCCGGAAAGCTCCGCCCTAGATTGGACTCATGTCTCTGGGATTCTTCAAGCTCTATCAGTTTAGCAGGATTCTGTATGTAGGAAGCAATAAACACTAGAGACTAGATTCCAAGCCTCGGTGTGTTATTTCTGCACCTACACAGGACATCAATCCTGCTAAACCACAACTCCCATCGGAAGAGGGAGGAAAGACAAAACCAGGAGAATGGCGTCTCAGACACAAGAACTTCAGCAGGCAATAATACAGCTTGCTGCAGCATTAACACAACACCGACAGCAAGTCGACGACCAGATTAACAATTTGCAAGCAGCTATGCTACAACAAATGCAACAACCAGCTCCAGTCTTCCAGCAGCCGGCCCCAGCAGCAGCACCCCCACCAGTTGTTCTGCGGTCCCCAGGGTGTTTGCCAGAGAAATTTGGGGGAGAGACAGCGCAGCTCAGGACCTTCATCGCCCAGTGCACCATATTTTTCAACAGCCGACCAGCTGAGTTCCCGACGGAAAGGTCCAGAGTCACCTTCATTTTAAGTTTGCTGAAAGGCTCAGCTGCCAGATGGTCCATCCCTATGGTGGAAGCCAATGACCCAATTCTAGACAACTACCAGAATTTTATGGCCCGTTTCAGAGCCCATTTTGATGACCCAATCAGAGAAGTCACTGCTAGCCGAGAGATCTGACGGCTCCGACAGGAGAACAGGAGGGTAGGAGCATACATCACAGATTTCAAACTGCTAGCAGGAGGCTTGGGTTGGAATGAGGTGGCATTGAAGGATCAGTTTAAACAAGGACTTGACAAAGAGATTAAAACGGAATTAGTGCGTCAGGGCACGCCAGCTACATCGGAAGACTTATATCAATTGGCAGTGGTCATAGATGCTCAGCTGGAGGAGTTAAGGCAGCTCCAGCCAGGGAGAGGCAGGGCAGGAACCCGGCCGGCATTTCCAGGTTTTGCAACCTTCCCTAACACGGCTGTTTCTCTGGGCGCAGAGGAACCTATGCAAATTGGGGCCTCACGAAGGTTGGTTTCTGAAGCTGAGCAGCAAAGAAGAAGGGAGAATGCACTATGTTTCTATTGCGGGGGTCCAGGACACATAGCAAGGGCTTGCCCGGCCAGACGCCAAGCAGCTCCGGTAAGATTTACAGCCCAGGAGACAGAGCAGGCACAAATTCCAGCTTCATCTTCCCAGCAGTTAAACTCCACCAGGCCCCTCACCAGAGCCCCGCAAGGAGGCCATTCTACAATTAAGAAGGGCTCAGTCTGCAGATTTCAGCCAAAATTTTTACCTTGTTCCAGCCACGCTGACAACAGATTCCAAGCAACCATTACCTGTAGAATTGATGATCGACTCCGGTGCAACGACAAATTTTATAGATGTGGAAGCAGTGGAAAAGTTTCAGGTTCCAACAATTGCCTTACCAAGCCCCATACAGGTCGAAACCATCGACGGGCAACCTCTCAAAGCAGGTCCAGTCACACACTGCACATAGCCGATTCAACTCTCTATCGCAGATCACACCGAGTGGATTCAACTTTATGTCACAGCCTCATTGCAAGTTCCTATCATCCTGGGCACTCCATGGTTAAAACTTCATAACCCCGATTTGGACTGGATGACCGGGGCGGTTTCTTTCCCTGCTCAGGACTGTCTGCACCACAAATTACAGGCAACCACCTGCTACCCAGTGACAGTTGCAACCTTGGAAGCAGGGGGGACTCACCTACCAACAAAGTATGGGGACTATGCAGACATTTTTGGTGAACAGGAGGGCACAGCGATGCCACCCCATAGACCTTTTGACTGCACACTGGACATAAAGCCCAGAGCAAAGATTCCAGCGGCAAAGCGTTATGCTATGTCACCAAAGGAGCTAGCTACCCTGAAGGAGTATGTGGATATCAACCTCAAGAAAGGATTCATTCAACCATCAAAATCGCCAGCATCTGCCCCCACCTTCTTCGTCCCAAAGAAGCCAGACCCCTTTGCTCCTTCAGCACAGGCTGGTGGAAAAGGGGCTCCCATGCGCACGGTGCATGACTACAGCGCACTCAACGCAGTTACCATTAGGGACCACTACCCCCTTCCCCTTATATCGGATTTGCTAAATCGCCTACAAAAGGCACGCATTTTTACCAAGTTAGACCTCAGGAATGCCTACAATTTAATCAGAATGAAGGAGGGGCATGAATACCTCACAGCCTTCGATACCAGGTATGGTAAATTTGAATATTTGGTCATGCCTTTCAGACTAAGTAATTGTGGGGCTGTATTTTCCAGATTTATGAACCACATTTTTTCAGATTTGTTAGGTAAGTATGTAGTCATTTACCTTGATGACATTCTGATATTTTCTGATGACCCCACGTCTCACATAACTCATGTATGCAATGTTCTGCAGAGGCTGAGAGAGAACAAACTTTTTGCCAAGCTAGAGAAGTGTGCCTTTGATTTAACTCAATTGGACTATCTGGGCTACAGGATTTCCACAGAAGGAATAGCCATGGATCCTGCAAAGGTCCAAGCAATTCTATCTTGGAAACCTCCCCGCAATGTCAAGGACGTCCAACAATTCCTCGGGTATGCAAATTTCTTTCACAAATTCATTAACGGCTATGCAGAGAGGGCACGACCCCTTACTCAGCTTTTAAAGAAAGGCACACACTTTTGCTGGGGTGAACAACAACAGGCTGCCTTCCAAGAGTTTAAGCAGATGTTTGCCTCCCCTCCTCTCCTGAGGCATCAGGATCCACAAAGACAATTCTTTGTCCATACAGACGCTTCTAACGTGGCGATCGCCGCCATTCTGCTCCAAGCGGCAGACCCAAAAGGGGAGGACTTGCTTCCTTGTGCCTATTTCTCTCGCACGCTGTCACCAGCAGAGAGGAATTATGATGTCTTCAATAAAGAATTACTTGCTATAAAGTCAGCCTTTCAAGAGTGGAGACATTGGTTAGAAAGGGCTACATTTCCAGTCAAGGTTTCCACAGACCACAAAAACTTGGAACTTTTGCAAAAGTCTGGATCCCTCACCCCCCGCCAGGTCAGATGGAGTCAATTTTTTTCACGTTTCGATTTTGTAATCTCGTACTTACCTGGCAAGCAGAATAAGCTGCTTGTCCAGGCAGCCGCAGGACATTGCAGACCCCGGCCAGGCCACTCAAGCCACAATTTTGCAGCCTCAAAATTTTGACAGACCTCCCAAAAGGGACCAAGCAGAGATCTTAGCAGCCGTCAGGCAAGCGGACTATCTCCTTGCACGAATCAAGGCTCAGCAGCAACAAGACCCCTATGCAAGGGCTAGGCTGGATGACCTCCAGGTGGCCCAGCATGGAACACCGTCCCATTCACAGTAGAGGCGGGGACCCTTGGCATAGTGGGTGGCTTTATGTTCCCATTACCCTGAGGGAAGAGGTCCTAAAGTTATGTCATGATAGCCCAACAGCAGGACACGGGGGGTGTTCAAAACGCTGCACAGAATGCTCAGAGATTACTGGTTGCCCAAGATGGCGGCGCACATTAAGACTTATGTGGCCTCTTGCCACACATGTAGACGTGCTAAAACCGTTGCAGGAAAACCGGCAGGCCTTTTACAACCCCTACCCACGCCCCCCCAGCCTTGGGACACTATCTCCATGGATTTTATCACTGACTTGCCACAGGCACAAGGCTTCACTTCCATTCTGGTGGTGGTGGACTGTTTTACAAAGATGGCACATTTTATTCCCTGCAAAGGCCTCCCAACGGCACAACCTACAGCACAGCTCTTTTTGGACAATGTCTTCCAGTATAGAGGCATGGTTAACCACTTGATCTCAGACTGGGGTTCGCAATTTACTTCCAGGTTCTGGGGGGTGGTTTTTCAGACATTGGGAGTCAAAATACACTTATCCTCTGCGAGCAATCCGGCTTCTAATAGAGAAGCTGAGAAAACTAACCAATTATTGCAGCAATATCTCAGATGTTACATTAACTATCGCCAGGACAATTGGCCAGACCTGCTCCCCATGGCAGAATTTGCTTACAACAATTCAGTGCATTCCTTGACCAAGATGTCCTCTTTCCAGGCACTCTATGGCACGAACCCAAGAGTATTGCCTCTCTCCTCCCAACAGACAGCTGTCCCTGCAGCCACTGATTTCCTGGCAGAAAGGCAGGTGGCCCATCAGCTGTTGGGTCTTTGACTAACAATGGCTTGTGAAACACTGGGTGGATCTTCATGGAGTGTGGAAGCTGCAAACGATAAGCCACAGGGTTTATCTGCTGTAACACTGGGAAAGGGCCGATGAACTTAGAGTCCAATTTCTTGCAAGGCCTGCTGGATGGCAAAAACTTGGTGGAGAGCCAGACCTTGTCTCCCACTGCAATTGGAGGCCCTTCTTGCCTATGTGCATCTGCATTCCTTTTATAGGCTGCTTTCGCCATATCAAGCTGCTCCTTGATATGGTGAAAGCAGCCTATAAAAGGAATGCAGATGCACATAGGCAAGAAGGGCCTCCAATTGCAGTGGGAGACAAGGTCTGGCTCTCCACCAAGTTTTTGCCGTCCAGCAGGCCTTGCAAGAAATTGGACTCTAAGTTCATCGGCCCTTTCCCAGTGTTACAGCAGATAAACCCTGTGGCTTATCGTTTGCAGCTTCCACACTCCATGAAGATCCACCCAGTGTTTCACAAGCCATTGTTAGTCAAAGACTCCCCTCCAAGTGCCTTGCGTTCAGATACCACCACCCCACCTCCAGTACTTGTCGAAGGGGAACCGGAGTATGAGGTGCAAGAATCTTGGATTCCAGGCAGAGGGGCAGGGGAATTCAGTATTTAATACACTGGAAGGGGTATTCTCAAATGGAGCGCTCCTGGGAAAATGCCAAGGACGTACATGCTCCTTTGCTAGTTCACAAGTTTCATCAGCTTTTGCCTCACAAGCCACGACCACCTCGACTGCCAGAGCTACATCCCTTGGCTGAAAACGACAAAGCCGACCAGCCTGAGGTGTTCGTAAGTTGCCAGCATCCGCCTCAACTCCAAGAACCGGGGCCAGCGAGGGGGGCGGAGGAGGATTCTCGCCCGTCCACTTCTGGTTTGCAGTTCCCAGGCGGGAGGGGGGAAAGCTGTACTAACCCTCTACCTGTTTTTCAGATGCCGCCAGCTGTGCCTGAGATGTTATCTGATCAAACAGACAGCGATGATTCCTCCCCTGAAATTCCTTCTTTGGAAGACTTCCCTCCTCTGCCCAGTTCTCAGGAGGGGGAGGAGATGGAATTGACTTCCCACGGGACTGTACCTGACACCAAGGACGAAGGAGGGGAGGGGGTTACTATGGAGTGTTTTTCTGGAGAGGGGGGTGGTGTCAGGGAGACACAGGAGAGCGGTGGGGGGAGCTTACTCATGGGAGGGAAGCGAGCACGAAGCTCCGAGGGCCTGGCCTTATTTCCCAAACGCCTCCGGAAAGCTCTGCCCTAGATTGGACTCATGTCTCTGGGATTCTTCGAGCCCTATCAGTTTAGCAGGATTTTGTATGTAGGAAGCAATAAACACGTACTAGATTCCAAGCCTCGGCGTGTAATTTCTGCACCTACACAGGACAGCAAGCCACAATAAGAATAAAAGAGAAAGTCACTTAATCCATTTCTGGCAAAGTCAATTAGCTTCCCAGTTCCACCGTTTAAGTAATCCTTTGACAGGAAAGAAATAAAACACCAGCATTTATAAATCAAGTCCAGAGACAAATCTTAGAGGCTAATAGGCAAATAATATTTAAAAATAAAAATATGTGTCTAAAAGGTTGGGTGCTGTGCTACTTTTCTTGAAGAATCGCGGTTTCCGCAGAGCTTTGGTTGTCAGTTCCAGCCATCTTTAACCGCTTCAATCTCCCTTCTCCCGTGGTGGAAAAACAAGGGTTGGGAGAGAGCGGCGATCCGACAACCCTTCTGTGAGCAATCTTCTGCTCGCCCTCTCTTCGAGGGTGATTTTTCAGCGATTTTTTTCTTTTTAAATCGCCGCAAACGGAAAAAACCGTGGAGCTTTCTGCTCAGCGCACCAGCCACCTCAACACCCGGAAGTCGAATCTTTTAAGTCTTTTTTCATCCCTCCAAATCCTTCCCCCATTTCTTTTTTAACTGTTGCACCAATTATTACCCTCTTTAAAAGTAAACAACCTGCATTCCCACGAAGGTCCGGTCTGTTAGTCTAATAAAGTTTCACTATTTTCGAAGGCACTTTCATAAAAAAAAGTTTATTCTATTTTTTAATTTTAAACTGTCCCCCTTGTCTGTTTATATCCATTCTTGGCATGAAGGCAAAACATTCTAAGATGAGATATGCTGCTCCTTATCATCCTTGATCAAATTCAGTGAGATAGACTAAATGAGATAAGGAAAAGCTTGGCTTCGCTTCTCATAGCCACCAGCTTCTCCTATCACTAAAATGTTTCTAAACAGTGCAAGGGAGGCCCATGTTTTTTTTAAAAAAAATATTTATTTATTTATTTTTCCATTTCTATCACCACACCATCTCCCCCGAAGGGGACTCTGGGCGGTTCTTAGATGTTGCTCATGGTGCAAAGTACACACCCCTAAATTTCCTGATATACCTTTGTGTACTATTCTTTGTGGGACAAAGATCCTATAGGAGAAATAATACATACATGAATGCTGAGAAAATCCCCAGTCTTCACCTGAATTCCTCTACCATGGGAATCTGAGTTTCCCATAAATTTGCAATCAACTGCAATCAAGAAAACTTTTTTGTTGCAGACAAATTTCCTCCAGCATCTAAGGATGGGGCACAATTTATTACTGTTAATGATGTCCAATATTCTCTGCCGGATTTTATTCTCAGAAAAAAAAAACGGATGAAGAGAAATTCAGCATCATTCAATGATGTGGGCAAAAATTCCATAACTTTTGCGGTAGAAACCAGAGCTTCCTTTAGAAGCTACAGGAGTAGGGGAGGAAGGGAGGCAGGCAGGTTTTAACCATTTTTTGAAAACAAAATGAAAAGAATATGATGTTTTGCCTTTTTTTTTTTTTACAAAGATGATATTTTTCTAATTTTTAAGAGAAACCATTAGAACACAAGAATCCTTCTGTGTTAAGGTCATTTAATTAAGAAATATAGGGGCTATTAATTTTGGAAATTTATTTATTTATTTATTATTTAAATTTATATGACAGCCCAACTCCCCCACAGGGAATTCTGGGTGGTTTACAATAAAACCAAGGTTAAAATATAAATATAAAAATAAAAATTAATTAACATAGTATAAATAAATGTAAAATCCAAACTGGTGAATTTAAATAATAGGGAGGACATTATGGTATTAAACACCCACAGGAGGAGCTATTATTTTCCCCCTCCCATGCTAGGCGGCAGAACCAGGTTTTCAGATCTTTCCTAAAGGTCAGGAGGGAGGAAACCTGCCTCAACTCTGGGAGAAAGATATTCCAAAGGGCAGGTGCCACTACAGAGAAGGCCCACCTCCTCCTGGACTCCATTAGATGAAATTCTCTTATTGATAGGGTCCGTACCAAGCCCTCTCTGAATGATTGGGTGGGGCGGGTCAATGATATGGGGATAATACGGTCCCTCAGGTATCCTGGTCCCATGCCATGTAGGGCTTTAAAGGTAATAACCAACATCTTGAATTGAACCCGGAAGCAAACCAGCACCCAATGCAGCTCGCGGAGCGAAGATGTTATATGTCCTGATCTTGGTGCACCTAAAATTGCCTGCATGGCCACATTCTGTACCAGCTGTAGCTTCTGTATATACTTCAAGTGTAGCCCCATGTAGAGCGCGTTGCAACAGTCTATGTGAGAGATGACAAGGGCATGAGTGACCATTCGGAGGGCATCGGGGTCCAGGAATGGGTGTAACTGGAGCACAAGCTGAAGCTGTGCAAAGGCCCTCCTAGCCACGACTGCCACCTGCTCTTCAAGCAGGAGTCATGAGTCCAGGAGGACCCCCAAGTTCCGCACCAGCTCCGAATGGGGCAGTGCCACCCCATCCAGAACCAAAGATGACAACTTCCCGGATAGCACGGGGCCATCAATCCACAGCCACTCGGTCTTGCCAGGGTTCAGCTGAAGCCTGTTGTTCCCCATCAAGGCCCCCACAGCCCCCAGGCACTGGGACAGGGCAGCAACCGCATCACTTACTTCACCTGGGATGGAGATATACAATTGAGTATCATCAACATATTGATGATACCTTATCCCATGGTGACGGATGATCTCAACCACTGGTTTCATGTAGATGTTGAATAGGAAAGGAGAGAACCGAACCCTGCGGCACTCCGCATAAGACAGGTTGCGGGTCGGATCTCTCCTCTCCTATCACCACCAACTGGGAGCGGCCCTGGAGGAAGGAGGTGAATCAGCACAAAACTATGCCACCCACCCCCAACTCCCTTAGCCGCCCCGAAAGGGTACCATGGTCGATGGTATCGAAAGCTGTTGAGAGATCCAAGAGAGCCAGGATGGATGCACTGCCTCCATCCTGCTCCCGCCAGAGATCATCCATAAGCGTGACCAATGCAGTCCCCGTCCCATATCCCAGCCTGAAACCTGACTGAAAGGGGTCTAGATACTCTGCTTCATCCAGAATCCTCTGAAGTTGCAACGCCAACACTTTCTAAACCACCTTTCCCAAAAAGGGAAGGTGGGAGACAGGATGAAAATTGTCCAAGATGCTAGGGTCCAGGGATGGCTAATTGAGGAGGGGGTGCAACAATGCCTCCTTAAAGGCAGTTGGAAACACCCCCTCTATCAAGGATGTATTAACCATCGCCTGGACCCACCCGCAAGTCACCTCCCTGGCAGATTTTACCAGCCAGGAAGGGCATGGGTCTAAATGACATGAAATGAAATGAAATGATGATTTCTTGATGAAATGAACACTTCCTGAAAATAGGATAGTATCAAACACACAAACACACACAAAAATGCTGCCTCTATACATATTCCACAGTGTCCAGGGTGGATTTGATATCAGTGCCTCTCCATCACAAAGTGGCTTTTCCAAGCCACTAGCAGACCCATTTCCAATGAAAAGAACAATGGCTTAGTGTGGTGTATAATACCAGCTACAGTAACAAATTTTGCAAATGAATTCCTCTTGATCTTAAAAGGTCCTTGGAATACATTGGATAAAAAATTGGTATGGTCATTTGCACAAAGATAAGGTCTACTTTGGTTCTTTCCCTATGAATGATCGCCTGCACTCAAGAGAAACCAGGAGCTCAAATTGAATTCTCCAAAGAGAATTGCAATTAGGAAGATTTGGGGGGTGTCAGCTCCATTGCTCCAGAGTGGTGAGGCTCTAATTCTTTCTCAGCTGAATCTCCCTTTGAAATTTCTTTCCTTTCCTCAGAAAATGAAAGAGAAAATTCAGTGTGAAGAAAAATAGGAAAGAAAATATTCAGAACCTCCACAATTTAGACAGGACAGATTTGATATTCTTATTTCTTATGCTATAGATAATTGGATTGAACAGTGGTGGAAGTAAAGAATATAGGGCAGTGAATCCTAAATCAAAGTAAGTTGGGGAGTTAGAGGGAGGTCTCAGGTAGGCCAAGCATACTGTTACAAAAAACATAGAAAAGACTATAAGGTGGGGAAGACAAGTGGAGAAGGCCTTCTGCCTTCCTTTCACAGAAGGGATTTTCAACACTGCTTTGAATATCATGCCATAAGACACAATGATCAAAATAAAACAACCTAATACCGCAGTGATACTGGCCACTATAACTCCAACTTCAACTAGATTGAATCCTGAGCAGGATAACTTCAGCAATTCTGGAATTTCACAGAAAAAATTGTTGACTACATTAGAACAGAAAGGAATGAAAAAGGTGCCACTAGTATGAAAAAGTCCATACAGAAGTCCTGTGACCTCTACCCATATCACTATTTTGGTGCAGGCTTTCCAATTCATCACCATCTCATAGTGCAGTGGATTACAAATGGCAACATACCGATCATAGGCCATGACTGTCAGGAGGGAGAAATCAGAAGCTTCAAAGGACATAAAGAGAAAGACTTGAGCAACACAACCAAAGTAAGAGATGTGTCTGGTGTCCATGAGGGAATTTATCATGGATTTGGGGACAATGACTGAAACAATGCCCAGGTCCTGCACCGCCAAGTTCATTAGAAAGAAATACATGGGGCTGTGTAGTTGATGGTGAAAAGCTACTATAGATATGATGAGAAGATTTGCTGTTGCAGTTGCCAGGTATAATACGAAGAATAAGAGGAAATGTAGAAGCTGCAGATGCCGATCTTTTGAGAATTCCAGGAGCAGAAAGTAAGGCACTGCTGTTTCATTATCCATGTTTAAGTTATGACCAAGATGAGTGCCTCATCTACAAGGAATCAGAGGTAAGAGATACCATTAGATAAAAGCAGTGAAGCTACGGCTTGGTAGATACTGGGAAGAGAAAGGAAAAATGTAATAAAAATGTGACAACAATTAAAAGAGGACTGCACCATTGAAAAAATGCCTGTGTCCAACCGGACCACTCTCCATATATTACAACTCATCATTGACAAAGGTACCAACCAGAAAACCTTTTCTTTTATTCCCCCTAGTTTTATCCAAATTCTTTTCCTTGTTATGGTTAAAATGTTTGCCTAGAACTTCATAGATCCTGCCAAGTAAACCTTTAGCACTGGGAGAATTTACATAGGTCGGTTTCATAGCACTTTCATAGGATTGTGGTGTTGGTGAAAAATTGGAGGAGGGGGTGGTATGTAGAGTGGCTTGATCACCTGGAGGAAATGGAGTATACAAATACACCCACACAGGGAGAGGGAGAGGGAGAGGGAGAGGGAGAGGGAGAGGGAGAGGCAGAGGCAGAGGCAGAGGCAGAGGCAGAGGCAGAGGCAGAGGGAATTGTTTTGTCAGGTGCTCTGGGAGATTTTTGGTTGAAAAATAAGGTAATGCTTTAAACAAACAAACAAATAAATATTGGTTAAGTATTTATCTCCCTAATGACCTACTCATTTAAAAAGAAGAATTAGAACTTTACTTAAGATATCCATTACATCATTTAGACTGTATCCCCATTTGGCTCGAGGTTTGCTCAACACTATGGTCAAGCCAAAAAGTTTTTTAAAATTGCCTGCAGGGATTAGTTCTCTCTTTCATCCAGAAATGAAACCCTTATGCTTTAGAAGGGGTCTGGCAGGTATATTGAGTTCCAGAAGAGACCCCACTTTGAAGAAAAATGGGGTGCCTTCAATAGTCCCTTCAGTGAAACTCTGTGTACTGCAATTCTAGTAGCTATGAGAAAGAAAAATAATATTAAAAACAAATTGATTCTTGACAGGGACCCATTACCTTCCTTATGTAAAAAGAAAATGATTGTAAGAAAGAAAAACAAGTCCTCCCCTTTCTAAACCATCAATCAGAATAGGCTCTAGCCCAGCCTTTCTCAACCTATTGATCCTGGAGGAACACTTGAAATATTTTTCAGGCCTCGGGGAACCCCTGCACATTCAGGCTCAAATATAGGCCAGAAGTTACAAAATTATTATATTTCTTTTATGTGTAGGTGTCAAGGCCAGCCCAAGAACAACAACAAGTCATTGCATTCAACTCCAGTTTTTTATTGCTCTCATCATACGTGGCTCGCCTTCTGACAGCTGATTTCTGTGTATTGTGGTCTCGGAATAAACATCACCTCTTGTTCAAACAAGTGCCAGTGTTCTATATTCCCAGGTCAGAAAACGAACCTGTTAAGATTTCTTTCTAACACCGCCCTTCCAATTCTTGGGGAAAATTTCTAACATTGGCCTTCAAGCTTCAGAATTCTGGTTACAAAGTGCAAAGGAAAGATGTTCTACTACCACCACCTCAATCCACAAACTTGGTATTTATTTCTCCATTCCCAAGTAAAGTGGTATCTTTGCCAAAGGTCGTCCCACACCCCCTTTCTGCATGTATGTGGGAAAGCTATATCTTTCACATTAATCTCTCTCTTTCTTTGCTGCAGCAGGAAACTTCCACAATTCTGGCTTTCTTTTTAGAAAGCTGTATGTTTCTCTTTTTGCCTGAACACTAGCTGAATAGCTTATTTATACTTCCCCCAGTACTGCTGCTACCCTCTGAAGTCTTCACCTTCATCTCTCTTTGAATTCCTTGTGCTACTGAATGATCTCCAGTCCCTTTTCCACTGATTCTCTAAACTGCAGTCCAATCTCCTGTAGAACTGAATGTGTAACTCTCCAATCTTCATGCCTTTCCCCAATAAATGAAACTAGTTACTCCCTAAGTCCCTTTACTTTTCTTATGAAATTGAGAAATGTATAACATTCTCACAGATTATTGGTGCTTCGTATGTAGCTTTAAATATGATCCATGCTATATTCCCCATAAATTGTCAAGAGCTTTACACCGTCTCAAATACTAGTGAATAGATAATTTGATTATTTATTGATTATTACTTCATTTTGCACTTCTGGAATGCATGAGGCTGTTTAATAACATATAGTGTAAAAATCACAACAAAATTGGTGCTCTGGCAGACCCCAGTTCATAATACAAGGTTGTAACTCTCATCTCCATATTCACTGGGTACTATTTAAAAATATATGGTTTAAGTGCATTTTAGCAGGACAAATCAGAAATAAGGAAACTATATTAATAAATCCTCTCTCCCAATCAATTTTAGTCTTAATGGAAGGTGCAGATAGGATGAAGTTCACTGTCTCCCATTCTGTCTCCAGTCTTTCCAAGCATCATGTGAATAATCTAAGAGTGGAATTAAACATTGATTTAGGATTTACCTTCCTCTTTATGTTGTTTATGTTTAGCTCAATACATTTTGATCTACACTATGTGACCAAACCTGTCCACCCACCACATGATAGCGGTGTAACGCTTGTAGAACCCAGGGTTAGGATTAACAGTCTCACACCAAACAAATGGAAAACTGTTTTACTAAAAGTTACTACAATACAAAAATAAAGTTGCTACTGACAAAAGCGTGTGCAACATACATTGATATATGGGCCCTAATCCCACCCCCTTGTTCGGCCACTCAGATGGGGTCACTCAGATGGTAGTTGCAGGTCTTCAGACAGACGCTGACCAATGCCATACATTTCTCCAGATTGAATGTTCAGAAAAGTTAAACGTTAATCAAATTTTTAACTAGAATGAAAAAAAGTCTCACATGTGCAGATGGATCTAGAAATGATCTTAGGTTTGCAAATGCAGCAGTTACTGATCAGTGTACTCAATGGGGGTTTAATTGGTTTAAATCGTAAAATATCCAGTATCCGCATGTGGAAGATATATTATCATGTTAAGCATGCACTATTTTTATTATTTAGGAAGCTTATAGACTACCCGGTCTCCTGTAATTGATTTCCAATGTTCTGATTCATAACACTTTTAACCTACCTTTTATAGTCTAAATTTCTGAAAATAAATCCCTTTGCTGTCCACCCAACCTGAAGAAGTTTTTCAATTATAGCAAAGCACTAGGTTATTATTTCATTTTATTAAATCCTCTCCTCAATGTCAAAAGTCCAGAATTGAGTCTAATACAGAGTCAACTCATGCTCATGTAAATAAGTGCCAATTGTCCCTAGAAAGCAGGAAATGGATTTTCTCTCAAATAATCAGTATGCTAATCACTTACTATTTTTCTTCATGGAATTATTCTCCAGTAATGCATAGATGGTACTGAATTCCTGTTCAGTCATGAAAAAGATGTCTCCTCAGTGGGTAACTTTGAGTTTATATTTGGGAAGCTCCATTGCCAATCATTCTGTTTTCCTCTAGACCATACAAACAAAATTAGCAAAATATTATAATGAGCTTCTCTATTTTTAACATAATTAGCAATTAGCAGCTACTGCTTTCCATGTTCAAATGTGGATTGTGAGAAGACTTTCATGACATAATTTCTATAACAGGTCTCTTCACCTGGGATTCTATTTTACAGCCATCTCTGAAGCCATTGCATGCTCCATCTCAAAGCTACAGTATCTGTGGTCTCTCTTGTGATAGCTATGAGTTCCCTTAATTAGTTATGAATAGTGTAAATACGTTCTTTTAGGCATGAATTCTGGATTTTCTACCCATTCAATTCCATGTCCTCAATCTGCAATGTTAGTATTTCTGTCATTGCTGAGAAATAGAATGCTATGTAGTATTCAAAATGGGGCTGCACCATGCATTAGATTAGGGCCCCCCAACCTTTTGAGGTAGGGAGGCATGTTTGTAACTTTGTGTTAATGCCAATTTATCAGCAGAGAAATGTTTTAGTTTGGTTCTGACTACTCCTTCTACTCATATTCTCCAGGGTATCCCACCATTTTTATTTTCTTCAAATGCTTCTGTGGTCTAATCCATATTTAATATTGGCCATTCTAGAAATTGCTCTTTCGCATCCCATTTTCCTTATTCATTTATTTGTTTGTTTTGGTAAGCAAAATATTTTGTTAAAATAAATGAAGTCATATAGAACAGGGACAAAGACTCATGTACCCTAGAATAAGACAAAGTTGAGAAAGCCAGAACTATCAATGATTGCTATTCATACTTTCTCCATGTTTGAAAAAAAGGGGCCACTGAGGGGTCATTCTCACATTCCTCATACCATGGCACCATTATGAAGGGTTTTCAAAAATCAGCTCCTCATGACATGTGAAAAGATTCCATCATGATCTTAGATAAGCTTTTGGAAGTATCTTTTGGTGACGAATCTGACTTTATAGCATTGGATGTCCACTTCTGCATCCCATTTAATAGAGAAGTCCCATTTGCATCCAGTGGATTTCCCCCTTTTCAAAACTCTGTCAATCTCCATGTTTTATTCTTGTGAAGAGATTAAATCACTTTTGTATTAGCTTGAAGCCACACATTTTGTGTTTGTGTGTTTGTGTGTGAGACCCTTCCATGTCTGCTCTGTGTAACTGTATAAGCTTTAGGTGGCAGCATCCTGTCATGCCTGATTGAGAGCTGTTCTAGTGGCTCAAACTCCACAGTCCTCTTGTTCTGGTTGCTAAGCGACCATTTCTGTTTTTTGTTCTAGAGCAGGGGTGGGGAAACTTTTTTATGCCAAGGGCCATTTTGACATTTATAACATCACACGAGGGCCAGGGGGTGGGGTTTGCGGGTGGGAGCAAATCACGCGGAAGGGGGTAGGGTTGCGGGCTGGAGCGAATTGTGCAGAAGGGGGCGGAGTTTTTGGGCAGGAGCCAGTCACATGGAAGGGGGCAGGTTTTCTGGGAGGGAGCCAATTGCATGCACTGGGGGGCTGCCACACCTGTCACCATGACTGCCACACCTGCCGCCGCCACGTCCACCGCCGCCGTGCTGACCACCATGCCCACTGCCATGCCCACTGCAGCGCCTACCCCATCTGCTGCTGCGCCCACTGCTACTGTGCCCGCTGCCATGCCCACCATGCCCACTGCTAAACCTGCTGCCGACATGCCCGCCATGCCTGCCACAATGCCCGCTGCCACACCCAGCATACCCTCTGCCGCACCCACCATTCCCCCCACCGTGCCTCCCCCGCCATGTCTGCCGCTGCGCCCACCGCTGCCGCACCCGCCACCATGCCCACCATGCCCACTGTCTTGCCCGCTGCTGCCACGCCCACCATGCCTGCCGCTGCGCCTGCCATGCCTGTCTCTGCGCCCGCCGCGCCCACCATGCTGCTGCTGCGGGCCGGACCAATTGCCCACCCATGTTCTAGAGCATTAAGGAGGTCAAAACTGCCTGCTTTGGAAGCTGCTCCATTGTTTCCCATGTTGAGATTGCTACATGAAACCTTGACATTTCATGAGCACATGGTCCCTGTTTTTCATCAAAATATGCCACACTGCATTTCTTTATTGTCTCTATATGCTTTTAATTGATTGTACCCCACCCTCCTTATGCTGGTCTTTGACCATTATAAATGTTTGTTTATTTGTTTGTTTATTGTCTTTCTTTATGTAGAAAGGCCAAAACCTATTTGGAAAAGTCATTAATACATATGAGGAAATAGAAATTTATTCCTGGAGTTAAGATTAAAGGTTGGAAAAATTTTTTAAAGAAGGCCACAAAACTGTTAGAGACAGCATCTATGAAGAAGAGCTCAAGAAGCCATTCTCTGGAAGCTAGAGAAACACATTCACACAAACACAGAAACACACAGAAAGACCTATACACACCAATTTATATAGCTGCCCACCAGACCATTATTTTCCAGTAATGCATAAATGCTATTGAATTCTTGTTCAGTCATGAAAAAGATGTCTTATCAGTGGGTTACTATCAGTTTATACTTGGCAAGCTCAATTGGCAATCATCTTGTTTCCTTCTAGACCATAGCTTTCCAAAGTGTGTGTCGCGACACACAATTTGTCGCTTGTGGTGTCTTGGTGTGTCGCGCTAAAACCCGGAAGTGCTGATGGGGGGAACTGGAAGAAGCAGCACCCCCACCAATCACTGCTGCCACTGCCGCTGCTACATGTAAAACTTCAGCAAGTGGAAACTGTTATCATAATCTAGAGTCCTACCAACATTCCTGATAATCCTTAGATCTGTGTCCTCTAGGACCACAGCATCATGGAAAAGTTAGATTCAGTCTAAGACTTGGCCCACTCATTTGGGTTCCTGAAGTGCTACCTCAGCTTGACTTGTCTGTACATCTTGTGTTGATGCAGTCTACATGGAGACAAAACATTACCCTTTGTGATGTCATGCTGATGCTGTCTGCCTGAGGATGAGAAATATCTACTGATACTTCTCATGTCAATTTCCAGGAGAGAAAATGTAGCCATGGTATCCTCAGGTTGAGGATACCATGGCTACATTTTCTCTCCTGGAAATTGACATGAGAAGTATCAGTAGATATTTCTCATCCTCAGGCAGACAGCATCAGCATGACATCACAAAGGGTAATGTTTTGTCTCCATGTAGACTGCATCAACACAAGATGTACAGACAAGTTGAGGGTTGAGGATACCATGGCTACATTTTCTCTCCTGGAAATTGACATAAGAAGTATCTGAAGGAAAAAGGCCAGTATCATATTGCTTACAATTAAGTTGACAGATTTATGATGATTGATTGATGAAGAAAAAAAGAAGGAAATTGATTAATGAGCATACTTTAAAATCTGGTGAAAAACTATGTCTCTTACATAGACTAACTTTTTATGCAGTCCCAATATCATGGATAAGAATAATCTGCACAGGTTTTCAGGGGCTGACTCAGAAATCATATAAGTTGGGTTTTATCTATCAGATATCACAACACAAATGAATCAGTGAGAAATCATTTATTTTGAACATAAACTGGTGGACTGTCTTGGTGATAATACACAGTTGTCATGGCACATCTGACACTAACATGTGCGGCAGTAACCAGGTTTTCAGAGATTTCGGAAAGGCCAAAAGAAGGAAAGCATAGCCACATCTGGTGGGATGGGCAGAAACTATTGGGGAGATGTGAAATGGGGTTGTCAGTTCTAATGTTCTTATTTCAGCTTCAGTGCGGTCTGGAAAAAGGTGACAGCCCCACCTCCCAGCTGCTCCACTCACCCGTAGATCACTAAAACCCTGCTACGTGATCCACTTGCAAGGAACAGCTGTCTAGAACAGTCCCAGGAAATGGGATGATTTCTTGTATTGTCCTTGGTTCCAGAGAATACTTCTGGGCTCTAGGGATCCAGCCCAAGCATCAAAAAGTGCCGTGTTGCCAGCAAAACTCACAGAGCTCATAAGTGAGTCATTTAAACCGACATTACCTCCACCAGAAGCCTCCTTTATAGACATTTGCACAAAGTTAATTTAGACTTTAGTTTTTTTCTTAATGGAAGGCTGCTTACATTAAAAAGAAACCAGGAGCTCACATTAACTTCCACAATACAAGTTAGGAAGATTTTTAGGTTTGTGGGCTCATCATCTTATCTGATTCGGATATCACATCAACTAAATCTAGAACAATATTTGTCAACCTATGGTACCCATGATGCTGCTAAACCAACTCCTAATACCTTAAAAAGCAGTGTTAGGGATATAGGATGGTAGGTCAGAACATTCTACAGTGCTACAAGTAGTCCTGAGTGGCAAGGCTCTACTTCTCTCTCTTCTATCTTTTATTTCCTCAGAAAAACTAAGGCAAGAAATACAGAATGTTCAATGTGAGGAAAAATAGGACATCACTAAAGCATCACTAAAAGAAAACATCAGAATCTCCACAATTTAGACAGGACAGATTTGATATTCTTATTTCTTATGCTATAGATGATTGGATTGAACAGGGGTGGAAGTAAAGAATATAGGGCAGTTAATGTGAAGTCTAAGTAAGACGGGGTGTTAGAGGGAGGTCTCAGATAAGCCAAACATCCAGATACCAAAAGCATGGAACAGACTATAAGGTGGGGAAGACAAGTGGAGAAGGCCTTCTGCCTTCCTTTCACAGAAGGGATTTTCAACACTGCTTTGAAGATCATGGCATAAGACACAATGATCAAAATAAAACAACCTAATGCTGCAGCGATACTGGCCACTACAACTCCAACTTCACCTAGATTGAATCCAGTGCAGGATAACTTTAGCAATTCTGGAATTTCACAGAAAAACTTGTTGACCACATTAGAACAGAAAGGGATGGAAAAGGAGCCAATAGTATGAAAAATTCCATAGAGAAGACCTGTGACCCCCACCCATATCACTATTTTGGTGCAGGCTTTCAAATTCATCACCATCTCATAGTGCAGTGGATTACAAATGGCAACATACCGATCATAGGCCATGACTGTCAGGAGGGAGAAATCAGAACCTTCGAAGGCGCTAAAGAGAAAGACTTGAGCAATGCAACCAAAGTAAGAGATGTGTCTGGTGTCCATGAGGGAATTTATCATGGATTTGGGGACAATGACTGAAACAATGCCCAGGTCCTGCACAGCCAAGTTCATTAGAAAGAAGTACATGGGGCTGCGCAGTCGATGGTCAAAAGCTACTACAGAGATGATGAGAAGATTTGCTGTTGCAGTTGCCAGGTATAATATGAAGAATAAGAAGAAATGTAGAAGCTGTAGATGCCGATCTTTTGAGAATTCCAGGAGCAGAAAGTAAGACACTGTTGATTGGTTCTCCATGACTGAGACAAATGTCACAAATGCAAGGAATCAGAGGTGAGAGAAAACAGGAAAACAGTTAAAACACGTCCACAACATTTAGTAATGTAACAGCGTTCTGCGCAGATAATGCAGCCATATGACCGTGGAAGCATCTTCGGACAACGCTGGCTCTTTGGCTAACAAACGGAGATGAGCACCGGCCCCTAGAGTCAGACACGACTGCACAAATGTGCGGGGGGAACCTTTACCTTTACCTTTGCCTTCCTACCCTGGATTAACCATTATTCAAAATAAAGACCTGCTTAGGGCCCCAAGGGAAGAGGGGCACCACAATTCGCCCCCCCCCCAGCATGTCCTTATCTCTTCCACTGTCACACTTGCCTTTAGTTTTGAATACTGCATTTAGTTCATAATACAAGATTATAACTCTCATCTCTACATTCACTGGTACTGTTTAAACATAAATGATTAAAGTACATTTTAGCAGGACAAATGAGGAACAAGGGAGCTATATTAATAAATCCCCTCTCCCAATCAACTGGAAGGTGCTGAAGTTGGCTTTCTCCCACTCTCTGTCTTCAGTCTTTCCAAATATCATGTGAAGAATCTAAGAGTGGAGTAAAGCATCCATTAAGACTTCACCTTCTTCTTTATGTTGCTTCTGTTTAGCGCATTGCACTTTGATCTATGTGACCAAACCTGTCCACCCACCACATGATAGCAGCTTCTTTGTCATAAAAGTAGCAGGAGTCAAAATTTTCCAGGTTACATTTCTCCAGATTGAATGTTAAGAAAAGTTTCTAATAGGAAGAACAACTTGAAGGGGGACCAATCACCAATGACCATGATGATTTGTCTACATTGGATGTTTCCAAGAAGAAGCTGGATAGCCATCTATCAAAGATACTTTAATTTGGATCCATGCACTGAGTTGGGAATTTTATTTTATAGCCTCAATCACCCCATCCATTCTGTGATACACTTTTGTAATTCTTAGTCACCACCAATACTTTTCCCAAAGTTTATTACTTCTACTATTATAGTGTAGTTAATACAATAATGGGCCACCTTAATGGTGCATTTAAATGGATCGTTCTACTGATTGATAAGTGTTGGACTGGAGGAACACTTTATTGAACTTTTTCCTATACATTATATAGTTCTATACCTTAATAAAGAAGCTAATTTAAAGCTAACTTTTTAAGCTAAAATAAAAAACATAGTTGAATGTTCCCACCAATTAATATTGAAAAGGGATTTTTTGTCCCACATTTTTCACTACAGTGTAAAACCACCCTACCATAACAACTTAGTGTTAAAGTTCATGAATCAAACATTTAGCCAGATTTTTTTAAAAAAAGCCTCATATGTGCAGATGGACATAGAAATGATGTTAGGGATGCTAATTCAGTAATTAGTAATCAGTTCACCCAATGTGGGCTAAATTTCTGCAAACTTATATCTCTACGTTTAATATCCAGTGTGGGAGATATGCCATCCTGTTAAGTATGCACTTGTTTTATTATTTAGGAAGCATATACACTCCCTGTTCCCATGCAATATATTCCTATTACTCTGATTCACAATAATTTTAACCTACCTTTTACCATCTAAATTTCTGAAAATAAATCTGTCTTTGTTGTCCTTCCAACACTAAAATGATTTTCTATTATAGCAGAGCACTAGATTCTAATTTCATATTATTAAATCCTTTCCCCAATGTTAAAAGTCTAGAAGTGAATCTAATACAGAGTCATATCATGGATATGTAAATAAGTGCCAATTTGCCCCAGACACCTGGAAATGGCTTTTCTGTCAGGTAATCAGTATACAAAACACTTACAATTTTTCTTCACAGAATTATTGTCTCTGTTGATGTCTGCTCTTTAGAATGTTCAGTATTGGTCCAGTAATAGGTGAATGCTATTCTTGTTAAGTCATGAAAAATACGTCTCATTGGTGGGAATCTTTCAGTTTATATTTGGCAAGCTTCATAATAAATTGATTTTACATTTGGCAATCATTTTGTTTCCCTCTTGACCATACAAAGAAAACTAGCAAAATATTATAATGAGTTTCTGTATTTTTAACATAATTAGCAATTAGCAGCTACTGCTATCCATGTTCAAATGTGGATTAACTGAGAAGACTTGCATGACATATGTTCTATAACAGGTCTCTTCACCTGGGATTCTATTTGACAGCCATCTTTGAAGTGATTGCATGCTCCATCTCAAAGCAACAGTACCTGTGGTCTCTCCTGTGATAGCTATGAGTTCCCTTAATTAGTTATGAATAGTGTATATAGGTTGTTTTAGGCATGAATTCTGGATTTTTTATCCATTTAATTGCATGTCCCCAATTTTCAATGTTAGTATTTGTGTCATCGCTGAGAACCAGAATGCTATGTAGTATTCAAAATGTGGTTGCACTATGAAGTAGATTAGGGCCCTGCAAATTTTTGGGGCATGCAGGATGTTCGTAGATTTGTGTTAATGCCTATTTATCAGCAGATACATGTTTGAGTTTGATTCTGGCTACTCCTTCTACTTGTATTCTCCAGGGTATCACACCATTTTTTTCCTTCAAATGCTTATGAGGTCTAATCCATATTTAATACTGGTGTTCTAGAAATTGTTTCTTTGCATCTCATTTTCTTAATTTGTTTGTTTCATATTGGTAAGCAAAAGATTTTATTAAAATAAATAAAGACACATAGAACAGGGAGCTTGGCAAATACTCATGTACCCCAGAATAAGAGAAAGTTGAGAAAGCCAAAGCTATCAATGATTGCTATTCATTCTTTCTCCATGTTGGATAAAAGGGGCCACTGAATACTTGATTATGGGTTCATTCTAACATTCCTCATACCATGGCACCATTATAAAGGGTTTTCAAAAGTCATCTCTCCATGACATGTGGAAAGACATCATCATAATCTTTGACAAGTTTCTGAAAGTATCTTTTGGTATGAATCTGACTTTATAGTATTGGATGTCCAATTCTGCATCCCATTTAATACAGAAACCCTATGTTTTATTCCTGTAAAGAGATTAAATCACTTTTCTATTAGCTTGTAGCCACACATTTTGTGTGTGTGTGTGTGTGTGTGTGTGTGTGAGAGAGAGAGAGAGAGAGAGAGAGAGAGAGAGAGAGAGAGAGAGAGAGAGACCCCTTCCATGTGTGCTCTTGTGAAAGGACTTTGTGTCTCACCTGCTCTGTTTGACAGTATAATAAGCCCTTAAGGAGCACCATCTTATTGTACTTGATTGAGAGCTGTTCTACTGGTTCAAACTCCACTCTCCTCTTCTTCTAGTTGCTGTGCCACCATTTCTGTGTCTTGTTCTTGAGCATCAAGTATGTCAATAACTGCCTGAATTGGAAGCTGCTCCATTGTTTCCCATGTTGAGATTGCTACATGAAACCTTGACATTTCATTAGCATATGGTCCTTGTGTTTCATCATAATATGCCACACTGCATTTCTTTATCAGCTTTTCTTTAGGTAGAGAGGGAAAAACCTATTTTGAAAAGTCATCAATAAATGTCAGAAATATGAATTCTGTCCTGGGTTAAGGTTAAAAGTTGTAACAAAATTTAGAAGGAGGCCACAAAACTCCCAAATATTTTACTTTTTTCTCCAAAGAATATCCTGTAATTTCTCTCAATTTCTCTTGTTGGTGATAATTCATATTCTTAGTCAAAACTTTTGTTTTCTGTAAGTTAATTTTGAACCCTGCTAACGACCCAAAGTACTTCAATTTCTGCATCAATAATTCAATTCCATCCAGTGGATTCTCTAATGTAATGACTAGGTCATCTGCAAAGGCTCTTAATTTGTAAACTTCCTTTTTAACTCTGATACCATGAATACCATCATCTTGTCTAATATCTCTAAGTAGAACTTCTAAGATCAATATAAACAAAAGCGGAGATAAAGGACAGCCTTGTCTTGTGCCTTTTTGTATTTCACAAGGTTTACTAAATTCTCCAGAGCTACTTGCAGAGACAACTAACTGGCCATAACACCTCACCTGGAAGCCAGAATTTGTTTGTTAGTTTGTTTGTTGATTGCTTTCTATAGCATGGGCTCTAGTCATATTTGCTTTAATATTGGTCTCTAGGGAGAAAAATAGACTGCCAATCTTCATCAACTGGCTGGTGGAGTGTAAGAAGAGTATGGAATGACATAGGAGGCAGCACCAGAGTCCCTCATCCATGCCCCATCATCTGTTAAGGAGGGTGATTGAGGTTTGTTTCCCTCCAGTCCAGGAGACTGGGTGGAAGGAGGAAGAAAAGTCAGGACTCCACTTGTACTGTTGGTGGTTCTACTGGAAGATTGGCAAGGGGGAATTGGTGAGTGGTGTGTTCCTCTTTCCCTTAGGTGCACAGTACAGAGACCTCTATATGGTTTTATTGTTTCATGTAATGGTTATTATGTAATGCAGAATAAAGCAAGCATTTATTTCAGTCCCTGAAGTGTCACACTTGGGTTATTCTTTGTTCTGCCTTGTGTTTGGGGAGACACCTGGCTTGAGTAGAATGATCTTTCTCATCTTCAATCCAATTAACCTTGAGATAGAGATACTCCTTGATTTGAGAGGGTCTCATGACACCTGGTAAAAACAGGAACTCCTTAACCTTGATGGTTTCATTCTTGTCATGAAGGCAAAAACATTCTAAGATGAGATATGCTGCTCCTTATCGTCCTTGATTAAATTCAGTGAGATATAATAAATGAGATAAAGAAAAGCTTGGCTTCACTTTCCATAGCCATCTTCTTCTTCTATCACTAAAATGTTTCTAAACAGTGCGAGGGAGGTCCATGTTCTTAGATGTTGCTCATGGTGCAAAGTACACACCCCTAAATTTCCTGATACACCTTTGTGTACTATTCTTTGCGGGATAAAGATCCTATAGGAGAAATAATACATTAATGAATGCTGAGAAAATTCCCAGTCTTCACCTGAATTCCTCTACCATGGGAATCTGAGTTTCCCATAAATTTGCAATCAACTGCAATCAAGAAATGCAATTGTGTTGCAGACAAATTTCCTCCAGCATCTAAGGATGGGGAACAATTGATTTCTGTTAATGATGTACAATGTTCTCTGCTGGATTTCAGCATCATTCAATGACGTGGGCAAAAATTCCATAACTTTTGGCTTAGAAACCAGAGCTTCCTTTAAAAGCAACGGGAGTAGGGGAGGAAGAAAGGCAGGCAGGTTTTAAACATTTTTTTGAAAAAAAATATGAAAGAATATGAGGTTTTGTCTTTTTTTTTTTTTTTACAAAGGTGATATTTTTCTAATTTTTAAGAGAAACCATTAGAACACAAGCCTCCACCTGTGTTAAGGTCATTTTATTAAGAAATATAGGGGCTATTAATTTTGGAAATGAACACAACCTGAAAATAGGATTGTACCACAGAAACACAAACACACAAAAAAAGGCTGATTCTATACATATTCCACAGTGTCCAGAGTGCATTTGATATCAGTGCCTCTCCATCACAAAGTGGCATTCCCAAGCCACTAGCAGATCCATTTGCAATGAAAAGAATAATGGCTTAGTGTGATGTATAAAACCAGCTGCAGTAACATATTTTGCAAATTATACCTCTTGATCTTAACAGGCCCTTGTAATGCATTGGAAAAAAAATTGGTATGGCAATTTGCACAAAGATAATGTCTATTCTGGTTCTTTCCCTAATGAAAGATGGAATGCATTCAACAGAAAGCAGGAGCTCAAATTGAATTCTCCAAAGAGAACTGCAATTAGGCAGATTTTGAGGCTGTCCATTCATCATTATATATGACCTTGATACTGAATTCACTAAAGCCTGGAATGCCTGTTTTCAACTTGTGGCACTCAGGATGTGCTAAAGCAACTCATAGCACCCTGAAAAGCAAGGATAGTAACAAGGGATATGGGATTGTAAGTCATCACCTTCTGAAGCAATACCATTGTTGCAGAGAGGCAAGGCTCTACTTCATAGCTTTCCAAACTGTGTGTTGTGACACTTTAGTGTGTCGCAACACACAATTTAGTGTGTCACAACACAACCCGGAAGTGGCAGCGGGGGCGTGCACGGTGGCAGTGGTGCAAGGGCGTGTGCGGCAATGGTGTGCATGGTGGCAGCGACGGCAGCAGCAGCGCGCCATCAGCGCTTCCACATTTTAGTGGAAAACACGAGGGTGCCACCGCTGTGCACCCCCACACGCACCCCCATGCCTCCACTGCTGCCACCATTGGTGTGTCGCCAATGGCGGCAGTTTGGAAAGCACTGCTCTACTTCTATCTCATCTGTCTCTCCCTTTGAAATTTCATTCCTTTTCTCGGAAGAATTAGGGCAAAAGACACAGAACATTCAATGTAAGAAAAAATAGGATTGAAAACATGTTTAAAATAAAATATTCTTGGCAACCACTTTTAGATTATTTCCTAGTGTTAGAAAAAAATGAAGATTTGATTTTGGGTTTTAGTGATTAAATGATTTGTTTTGATAGAAATAATGTTACTAAAGTTTAATCAATGGTAAGAGATTGTATTTGTAAACTTAATCATATCTGTATTGGAGAAAGTCAGAGGTCACTTTCTGCTTCTTTTCTCTATCTGCTTTCACTTTTATAGTTTTTTCTTTTTTCTTCAGTTCTATGCTCTAGATTTTCCATGTTCTATGTTCTATATTTTGTATTTTAATTGTACTTTGAAAACAAATAATGTTCTTTAAAAAAAGACACAGAATGTTCAATGTAAGAAAAAATAGGATAGAAAACATCTTCAAAATAAAATATCAAAATCTCCACATTTTAGACAGGGCAGATTTGATATTTTTATTTCTTATACTATAGATGATTGGATTGAACAGGGGTGGAAGTAAAGAATATAGGACAGTGAATGCTAAATCTAAGTAAGATGTGGCGTTAGAGGGAGGTCTCAGATAAGCCAAGCATCCAGATACCAAAAACATGGAAAAGACTATGAAATGGGGAAAACAAGTGGAGAAGGCCTTCTGCCTTCCTTTCACAGAAGGGATTTTCAACACTGTCTTGAAGATCATGGCATAAGACCCAATGATCAAAATAGAACAACCTAATACTGCAGTGACACTGGCCACTACAACTCCAACTTCAAATAGATTGAATCCAGAGCATGATAACTTTAGCAATTCTGGAATTTCACAGAAAAACTGGTTGACCACATTAGAACAGAAAGGGATGAAAAAAGTGCCAATAGTATGTAAAATTCCATAGAAAAGACTTGTGACCCCTACCAGAATCACTATTTTGGTGCAGGCTTTCGAATTCATCACCATCTCATAGTGCAGTGGATTGCAAATGGCAACATACCGATCATAGGCCATGACTGTCAGGAGGGAGAAATCAGAACCTTAGAAGGAGCTAAAGAGAAAGACTTGAGCAACACAACCAAAGTAAGTGATGTGCCTGGTGTCCATGAGGGAATTTATCATGGATCTGGGGACAATGACTGAAACAATGCCCAGGTCCTGCACAGCCAAATTCATTAGAAAGAAATACATGGGGCTACTCAGTCGATGGTCAAAGGCTACTGCAGAGATGATGAGAAGATTTGCTGTTGCAGGTGCCAGGTATAATATGAAGAATATGAAGAAATGTAGAAGCTGCAAGTGCCGATATTTTGAGAATTCCAGGAGCAGAAAGTAAGGCACTGTGGTTTGATTTTCCATGTTTAAATTATAGCTGAGACGAATACCACATCTTCAAGGAATCAGAGGTGAGAGAAACAATTAAAACAAATCCAGAACATTAATATAATATCTTTGTCCAATCATTTCACTCTCCATATATTTCAACCCATCACTGATTCAGGAACCAGTCATTAACCCCTCCCCCCTCCTTTCATCCTAACTGTATTTTTTCCCCTTCTCCCATCCCATTCCTTTCCCTTGTTGTACTGTTTAAAATTGTTACCTAGAATTTGAAAGAGCCTTCAAGAGAATTTTGTCCTGGATTTGCACTGGGAGAATTAAGGTCATCCAATTTCTCAGTACTTTTATAAGATTGTGTTGTTGGTAAAAAATTGGAGGAGGGGGTGGTATATAAAGGGCCTTGATCCCCTGGAGGAAGACAGGAAACAAACCAATCAAATAAACTCAGAATATAAAGTATTATAGTAGTCCTTGAATTTGTGGAACACACAAACACCCACGCATACAAACAGAGGGAACTGTTTTGTCACGTGCTCTGGAGGATTTTTGATTGAAACATAAGATAATAATGCTTTAAACAAACAAACAAACAAACAGATAAAAATTGGCTGAGTACTCTTCTACCTAATGACATACTCAATTAAAGAATAAAAATTAAGATTGTGATATAAGATTGTGTTGTTGGTGAAAAATTGAAGGAGGGGGTGATATATATAGTGCCTTGATCCCCTGGAGGAGAGATAGCAAACAAAACAATCAAATAAATTCAGAATGTAAAGTATTATAGTAGTGCTTTGCAGCAGACACCATCTAATTCCTGAATGTGTGTAATACACGGACACACAGAGAAAAAGAGACAGAGAGATAATTGTTTTGTCAGGTGCTCTGGGAGATTTTTGATAAAAATAAGACAATAATTCATCAAACAAACAAACAAACAAACATTGGCAGAGTACTCTTCTACCTAATGACATACTCATTTAAAAAATAAAAATTAGAACTTAAGACATCTATTACATCATCTGCTCCTCCTCCCTCTTAAACTGTATCCCAACGTGGCTAAGGACTAGGGTATTGTCAAGAAGTATTTAAAAAATTGTCTGCAAGTATTAGTTCCCTTCCAGTGTCACACTTGACTTTAGTTTTGAATACTGCATTTAGTTTGCATGTTTTTTCTGATAATATTTCTTTTTTAAAAATTGTGTTGAAAAATTGCATTTTTCTACATCCTTATGCTGTAGAAGAAAACTGATTTCTTAATCTATTATTTTACTTTAAGCACTTATTAAATCTTAATTTTTTCTCAGTTAAGCAATCGATGGACCAAAGGAGAGCTTTGCTGTGCTGTGCTAAGGGTACCAGTTGGTCTTAATACAGCCCTGAGCCTCCAATATTCCCTTCAGTGAAACCTGGTGCAGTGTAATGCTAGTAGCAACAGGAAATGAAGATAACATTAAAAGGGACTTGTTCCATGTCGAAGTAAGATTGGGCAGACATCCTCCCTCACCTTTCCCACTTGCATTGCTGATTGCTTTGACTTTAAATATTATCCATGCTATATTCCCCATAAATTGTCAACTGCTTTATACATTTGTCTCAAATATTAGTGAAAAGACTATTTGATTTTTTATTGATTATAATTTCATTTTGCACTTCTGGAATGTATGAGCCTTTTCAATAATGTATAGTGTAAAAATCAAAAAAAAATTGTTGCTCAGGCAGATCCCAGTTCATAATACAAGATTATAACTCTCATCTCCATATACACTGTTACTGTTTAAACACAAAAGATTAAAGTACATTTTAGCAGGACAAATGAGGAATGAGCGAGCTATATTAATAAATCCCATGTCCCAATCAAAGGGAAGGTGCAGCTAGGATGAAGTTGGCTTTCTCCTACTCTCTGTCTTCAGTCTTTCCAAGCATCATGCAAAGTTTCTAAAGCATCCATTCAGATTTTACCTTCTTCTTTATGTTGCTTCTGTTTTGCTCACTGCACTTTGATCTATGTGACCAAACCTCTCCACCCACCTCATAACAGCAGCCTTTTTCTCATAAAAGTATCAGGAGTCAAAATTCTCCAGTTTACATTTCTCCAGATTGAATGTTAAGAAAAGTTTCTAACAGGAAGAACAACTTGATGGGGGACCTATCACCAATGACCACGATGATTTGTCTACTTTGGATGTTTCCAAGAAGAAGCTGGACAGCCATCTATCAAAGATACTTTAATTTGGATCCATGCACTGAGTTGGGAATTGTACTTTATAGCCTCAATCACCCCTCCATTCTGTGATACATTTTTGTAATTCTTAATCATCACCAATATTTTCCCAAAGTTTATTACTTCTACTATTTAAGTGTAGTTAATACAAAAATGGTCCACCTTAATGGTGCATTTAAATGGATCATTCTACTGATTGATAAGTGTTGGACTGGATTAACACTTTCTTGAACTTTTTCATATACATTATATAGTTCTATAACTTAATATAGAAGCTAATTTAAAGCTAACATTTTAAGCGAAAATAAAAAACATAGTTGAATGTTCCCACCAATTAATATTGAAAAGGGATTTTTGTCCCACATTTTTCACTACAATGTAAACACACCCTACCCTAACAACTTAGTGTTAAAGTTCAGAACACTTTTAAGTATGTGTAATTTTAGAACACTTTTAAGTATATGAATCAAACATTTAGCCAGATTTTTTTTTTTAAAAAAAATCTGTTTTTCAAAAGATTTTTTTTAAAAAAATCCCTGCTATGTGCAGATAGACCTAGAAATGATGTTAGGGATGCTAAATCAGTAATTAGTGATCAGTTCACCCAATGTGGGCTAAATTTGTGAAAACCTTAAAATAACTATATGTTTAATATCCAGTGTGGAAGATATGCCATCATGTTAAGTATGCAATTGTTTTATTATTTTGGAATCATATACAATACCTGTTCCCCTGCAATTGATTCCCATTACTCTGATTCATACGACTTTTGACCTACCTTTTACCATCTAAATTTCTGAAAATAAATCTGTCTTTGTTGCCCTCTCAACCCTAAAATGGTTTTCTATTATAGCAGAACACTAGATTCTAATTTCATATTATTAACTCCTCTCCCCAATGTCAAAAGTCTAGAATTGAGTCTAATAAGGGGCCAAGTCATAAATGCCAATTTGCCCCAGACACCTGGAAATGGCTTTTCTATCAAATAATCAGTATACAAATCACTTACATCTTTTCTTCACATAATTATTGTCTCTGTTGATGTCTGCTGTTTAGAATGTTCAATATTGGTCCAGTAATAGATAAATGCTATTCTTGTTCAGTCATGAAAAAATGTCTAATCGGTGGGAACCTTTGAGTTTATATTTGGCAAGCTTAATAATAAGTTGACTTTTCATTTGGCAATCATTCTGTTTCCCTCTAGACCATACAAAGAAAACTAGCAAAATATTATAATGAGCTTCTGTATTTTTAATATAATTATCTATTAGCAGCTACTGCTATCCATGTTCAAATGTGGATTAATTGAGAAGACTTTCATGACATATGTTCTATAACAGGTCTCTTCACCTGGGATTCTATTTCACAGCTAGATTTGAAGAGATTGCATGCTCCATCTCAAAGCTACCGTATCTGTGGTGTCTCTTGTGATAGCCATGAATGCCATTAATTAGTTATGAATAGTGTAAATAATTCTGGTGTTTCTATCCATTTATTTGAATGTCCCCAATCTTCAATGTTAGTATTTGTGTCATCGCTGAGAACCAGAATGCTACGTAGTATTCAAAATGGAGCTGCACCATGAAGTATATTAGGGGCCCCTAACCTTTTGGGGCACACAGGCCCAAATTTTCAGAGTATAGCTAAAATACAAAATAGAAAATACAGAAAAGCAAGAAAATAGAACTAAAGAAAAAAGAAAAAACTATAAAGTGCAAATAGACAGAAAACAATGATGGAAATGTGACTTCTGACTTTCTCCAGTAGAGATATTGATAAGTTTACAAATATCTCTTACCATTAATTAAACCATAGTAACAATATTTCTATTAAAATAAACCAATTAATCATTAAAACCCAAAATCAGAGCATCATTTTTTTCTACCGCAAGCAAGTACTCTAGAAGTGGTTGCCATAAATCCAGTAACTGAATGTTTAGCCATTTGAGCCAGATCCATTAATTTAACAATCCAATCTTTGACCGTAGTTATCTGTGGATCTTTCCATCGCTGTGCATATAAAAGACTTCATCACAATCTTTGAGAAGCTTTTGGAAGCATCTTTTGGTGATGAATCTAACTTTATAGCATTGGATGTCCACTTCTGCCTCCCACTGAATACAGAAGCCCCTTTTGCGTCCAATGGAGTTCCCCTTTTGGGAACTCTGTGAAACTCTATGTTTTATTCCTGTGAAGAGATTAAATCACTTTTCTATTAGCTTGTAGCCACACAGTTTGTGTGTGTGTATGTGTGTGTGTGCATACATGTGTGAGTAGTACCCCTTCAATTTGTTGTCTTGCGGAAGTACATACTGTCACTTCTTTTCTGTCTGACAGTATAAGCCTTTAGGTGGCACCATCTTATTGTGCCTGATTGAGAGCTGTGGTATTGGCTCAAACTCCACTCTCTTCTTGTTCTGGTTTCTGTGCCATCATTTCTGTGTCTTGTTCTTCAGCATCAAGGACGTCAATAACTGCCTGCTTTGGATGCTGCTGCATTATTCCCAGTGTTGAGATTGCTACATGAAACCTTGACATTTCATTAGCATATGGTCCTTGTGTTTCAACAGAGTATCCCACACTGCATTTCTTTATCGTCTTTCCTTTATGTTGAGAGGGCGAAACCTATTTTGGAAAGTGATTAATAAATATCAGGAAATATGAACTCATTCCTGGGGTTAAGGCTAAAGGCTGTAACAAAATTTTTAAAAGGCCACAAAAGTGTTAAAGCCGGCCTCTATGAATGAGCGCACATGAAGCCATTTTCTGGAGTTTAGAAAGACACATTCACACGCAGAGAGAGACAACACCCAGAAACACAGACACAAATTTTAATGGCTGCCCACCTCTCCAATGCAACTCTGGTTGGCAAACAGAAGTAAAATACAATATATATCAAAAAATACAATGCAAAGAAATATAAGAAATAGATGGCCTCCAATCTGTCTTTGGTCTTTACATACAATAATTTGCTTTAAATGTTATTCTTTCATACAATACACAGAAACTTTTCTTTGTCATATACCCTTCAATTTCTATAATCCAATCTTCCGATCTTCATGAAAATTTCACCTTTCTTGCAATCCTCTAATAGTCCATCTGTAGTTTCCACTCCTTGAAATAATGTCGATTTTAATATTCTTGGCTGCATCAGTTTAATATTTTTTATTCACTCTTTCCATTTTTACATCTGTATTTATATCATTGGTAAAGTCCAATTAATTTTAAATCATATACAGTATATAACAAGGAAAGGCCTTATTTTAATTCTAATAAAATAAAATATATTCTATTCATATGTGTCCATAGAAATAACTAGTTTAAACATAATCTATGTTTAGACTACAACTATACCATATTCTACATCTTCCTACATATTTACCTAATTAACATTTTTCTTTTCCTTATTATTTTTTCTTGACTTCACTTTTCTTTTACTTCTTTCTTACTTTATATTTCTAACTATATTTCTTGTTCTAACTTTTAATATGTATTTTAAAATTCAATAAAATTTATATAAAAAAAATACAATGCAAAACTCTGTTCCCAACCAGCTAAAACAAAGTGGCTTCCAAAGCACCATTCATCAGTAGTGTTTTAAAAAAATATAATAGTGACCCACTTTCATATATGGGCCAAGATCTACTATCTTTGAAAGAACAGTAGAAACCTTTACTCAAGTCCAAGAAGAGGCAGGCATCCAGAAAATCATGGCAACAATTAATTTTGGCGTCTCACAATTTTCGACTATCCCAAAATGTATTCCAACTGTGGTGTGACACCATGCATGTGGTGTAATGAAACCTGAAACCTATATTTGGACATGCATCTTCCCGTATTTGTTAAATTTATTTTTCCCCTATAAGCTTAACACCTCTAATTTTAATGATGACTTTGTTTCATCTTGGGTTAGGATATTGCATGAGAAATGGAAGTACTATGATTTTTTTTTACTTAATGCAATTGTGATGTTGAGATCAGAGGCAGCCTTAAACAGCGTGCCAAGAATTGGGAGCCCAATTTGATCTGGCTGCCATGCCCAGAGATGTGTTCTTAGGAGACATTCACCATATTTCAAGCTGGCTCTGTATAGAAGCGAAATATCAGTTCCCAAATTCAGGAAAGTCCAAAGTCTGGTACCATTTAATGCCCTTCGAACAGCTGTTCTTGTGGGGAAACTATGGGGTATTCCATTTGAACAAAGACTTTGCCCTTGTGATGAAAGAGTGTCTGAAATACTAAAAACCAAGTCCTTTTTAAATTGCTCCTATTACAAAAATGCCCTGTTACAGTTAATAATACCCCATCTACTCAGATTCCCAGGTGAAACAGATTACTTCTTTTTTACAGTTGCTATTATCCAATCAGTGCAATCATATTTCTCTTAACGTGGCTAGATTTTGTTTCACTGTAATAAAAGTCTTGTATATTGATCCAAGTATACTGCTGGCTTAAAATAAAATTTTCTCTGATGCATTTGAGCTCTTAGTGACATTTTGCTGCAATTCTGTTTGAAGTTCTTGAAAATCCTTTATCTGAGAAGCATCATCTTTTGATCTCTTCCCAAGGACAAAAGAATCTCAGTTGAAATTCCCAGTGTTTTAATTTGTCTTATATTTGATGATTTCTTCTTCTATTTGATGTTCTCAAGAGGAATAGTAATTGTCTATCAGGATTTTGGCCTTATTTAAACAATTTGCTAAGTCATATGTGTTCTTTGGCTTTGGTTTGTAAATTGTGAATAAAGTTAAAATAGCGTTTGTATAATCCTAATTGATGTCTTACTATGATCTGGAATTTCAGGAAATTGTGGCCAACTCAATAATCGCTTGTTAAATGAACTATGGCTTAGTGTGATATATAAAACCAGACCCAGCAATAAATTTCCCAGCTAAGTTACACTTTCTGATCTTAAAAGACCCTGGGATTGCATGGGGAAAGAAAATTTTTTATTTGCACAAGGATCTTTGGCCATTTGCACAAAGATGATGTATAATTTGGTTTCTGCCCAAACTAAAGACTGCCTTTATTCAGCAGACACAAGAGCTCAATTATCCAAAGAGAACTGCAACAAGGAAAATTTGGGGTGTGTCAACTCATCTTTATATCTGATCTTGATATTAAAGCTTGGAACAGCGGTTTTCAAGTTGTGAAGTGCTATCATTGGTCCAGAGTGGCAAGGCTCTACTTCTCTCTCAGCTGTGTATCCCTTTGAAATTTCTTTCCTTTCCTCAGAAAGACAAAGATAAAAGACACAGAAAGTTCAATGTGAGGAAAAATAGGACTGAAAATATTGTGAAAAGAAAATATCAGAAACTCCATAATTTAGACAGGACAGATATGATATTCTTATTTCTTATGCTATAGATGATTGGATTGAACAGGGGTAGAAGTAAAGAATATAGGACAGTGAATGCAAAATCTAAGTAAGTTGGGATGTTAGAGGGAGGTCTCAGGTAGGCCAGGCATGCTGTTACAAAAAACATAGAAAAGACTATAAGGTGGGGAAGACAAGTGGAGAAGGCCTTCTGCCTTCCTTTCACAGAAGGGATTCTCAACACTGCCTTGAAGATCATGGTGTAAGAGGCAATGATAAAAATGAAGCAACCTAATCCTCCAGTGAAACTGGCCACAAGAAATCCAACTTCAGTTAGACTGAATACAGAGCAGGATAGCTTTAGCAATTGTGGAATTTCACAGAAAAATGTGTTGACCACATTAGAACAGAAAGGGATGGAAAAGGTGCCAGTGGTATGCAAAATTGCATACATAAGACTTGTGACCCACACCAGAATTACTATTTTGTTGCAATCTTTCCAATTCATCACCATCTCATAGTGCAGTGGATTGCAGATGGCAACATATCGATCATACGCCATGACTGTCAGGAGGGATAAATCAGAAGCTTCAAAGCAGGAAAAGAGAAAGACTTGAGCAACACAACCAAAGTAAGAAATGTGTCTTGTGTCCATGAGGGAATTAATCATGGATTTGGGGACAACGATTGAAACAATGCCCAGATCCTGCACAGCCAAATTCATTAGAAAGAAGTACATGGGGCTTTGTAGTTGATGGTCAAAAGCCAGTACAGAGATGAGAAAATTTGCTGTTACAGTTGCCAGGTATAATATGAAGAATAAGAAAAAATGTAGAAGCTGCAGATGCCGATCTTTTGAGAATCCCAGGAGCAGAAAGTAAGGCATTGTGGTTTCATTATCCATTTTTAAGTTATGACCAAAACGAATGCCTCATCTGAAAGGAATCAGAAGTGAGAGATACCATTAGGAAAATTGTGAAGCTACAACTTGATATATAAATAGAACAGAAAGGAAAAGTATAAGAAAAATCTTACTGCAATTAAAGGAGGACTACACATTTGAAAATGATACTGTGTTCAAGTAGAGAACTCTCCATATAGTTCAATCCATCATTGACTAAAGAACCAACCAGAAATATATTTTTTTCCCTTCTTCCATCCAAATCCTTTTCCTTGTTACAATTGTCAAAATGCTTACCTAGAATTTGGAAGTGCCTGCCAAGACCATTTTTAGCCATGGAAGTAACCTGGGAGAATTTACACTGGTCAGTTTCATAGCATTTTTTTTTAAAAAAAAACATTTTTTAATGTTTTTTTTAATAATAATTTTATTAAAGTTTCCAAATACAAAGATAAAAGAGTCATACAAACGAAAGAAATTACGAGTAAAGAAAAGAGAAAGAGAAGTGGAAGTAGCAAATAGAAAAAAGAAAAAGAAAGGAAAAAGAGTATATATAAAAGATGACCCCCCTCCCTCCAGACAAATAATAATAATAATAATAATAATAATAATAATAATAACAACAACAACAACAACAACAACAACTTTGTATAGTATAAACAATTTCAGTGACTTAACACCTTCTCTGGTAGAATAAAATGAAAGAAATGATATCTTCTTCCCATATCTCTTCACTTCTCAATAATCAAAGTATAAAAAATCATTATATAGTCCTAATTAGCAAAAGTTTTAATAGCTACCAGAAATAACATATGTATTTTAACCTTAATAAAAAAAGTCATTTTGTAGTCTAATGTGTCACTTTCTCTACAAACTAACGCAAAAGAAATCTCTCCCCATTTATAAACGGATCCTTAAAACCTCATTGGTCAAAGAAAATCCCATTAAAAACTACCAGAAACCATAACACACATATATATTTAACCCTGATCAAATAAATTCACTTTGTAGAGCTTCTGTTTACTTTTAAAAAGCTTGATCTGTAACCCTGTCAAATAATTACCCACAAGTTCATTTCTTATCGTGTTCTCTTTGTCTCCTCCCAGAAACAGCTTCATTGGTTTAACACACTCCTCTTGTAAATCCAAGTTAAAACGTCTTTCCAAGTCAGTCTTCTGATTTATTATTTGTAAATATCTTTTAATTATTAAGACATCAGCTGGTTTCATTTGTCTATCCACTTCGGCATCTTTTTCCATATCACTTTTGGAATCTAGCATTTTTTAAAAATCCAAATCCACATTCAAAGCCTCAGTCTCTATTTTATTCAATAAAATATGTTGTTCTTCTATATCCTCTGTTATTGATTATTTCTTAATATCATCAACTCTATATTATCAAATTCAAGAATGTAATATTGATCTTTGTAATACCCGGAGAAACCCAGACCACAAATCCGGGGGAAGGTCCTGCGGGGGGGGGGATAGTGTGAGAGTTGGGCCACGAGGTGGGCTACTTACCTGTCTGCCGCCCGATCCAGAAGAGTCCGATTCGGAAGAGGAGCCAGCCCCCGGAAGCAGCAGGCTTGGCGCGAACCCTGTGGAAGAAACGGAGACGCTGATTGGCAGAGGCTCAGAAGGAGGAACGCCTCCACCAATCAGCACGCGCCAAAGGAGAGCAGAGAGGCAGGCCGAACAACGCGAAGCCCGATTGGCCCCTGCTTTCCAAAGGCACAAAAAACAAAATAAAAGACCGGCGCGACTTACCTCCATTGCCGGAGACAACCGTTCTAGCAGCTGTACGCCGAAGCCTCCAGACCCCATGCCGAACCTTCTCCCGAGCCACGCCTAGCTACTGCCACGAACCTCGCTCCAGAGCCCTGTCTTGCCGCCGCCCCGGATGTCGCCCACGAGCCCAGCCCTGCTGCCACCCCGGATCCCGATTCCACACCTTGCCCCGCCGCCGCGCCAAGCCTCGGATCGCCATCTTACCTTGCTGCCACGCCAAGCCTTGTGCCTGAACCTCCTCCAGTCATCGCGCCACCGTCCTTGCTCTCTGCGGAAGAAGCCAGCATAGGGGTAAGCGCTGCCGCCTTGCCCGCTCCTCACCTGACTGCCCAAACCACCGATCCTCTGCTGCCCTCCACTCCGGAGGCTACAGAAGCCGGCCACCGGTGGGCTGCCTTCGTCGGGCCCCGGTCTACTCAGACGGATCTCAGCCCGGATCAGCAGCCAAGCCCTGCTGACACCAGTCAACAGTGGGTGGCTTTTCTTGGGCCCCGGTCTACCAAGGCCCCCACCAGCCCAGAGCAGCACCCAAGCCCCGCTGACGCCGGTCACCAGTGGGTGGCCTTTCTCGGGCCCCGGCCTAACCAGACGTCCACCAGCCCAGAGCAGCACCCACGCCCCACCGACGCCAGTCACCAGTGGGTGGCCTTTCTCGGGCCCCGGGACTACCTCCAGCCCTGACAGCCAAGCTAACTCCACGCCCGCAGTCACCGCGCCTGTTACCTCCGGTTCACTGCCAGTGGTTGCCGCTTCCCCAGTGCCTGCACCTTCTCTGGCCCTTCCTGTCAGGCCAGGAGTGCCCAAGGGACTTGTTTCTATCCAGCCTGAGGAAGAAGAAGAGGACTGTGTAAACTGGGCGTTTTGCGTGTCCGTGTAAATAAAGCTATTTCAGTAACGTTTCCGTGTCAGTCTTAGTCAGAACAGGACAGTATCAGACCGTAGTGCAATTATATTGAACTGTGAGTTTCAGAAACCAGCTAAAGCATTGAGAAATTGCTATTTCAATGTCACTTTGTTGAATGATAAAAAAATTATACACCAAATGTGGGTACAGAATTTGCAAAACTATGAATTCAGGAACAGCAAGTGCCTGCATTTTTTAAAGTTAAGCGTATACAGTAAATTGAATGAGGATATAAAGTCCATCTTAGATAATATAATTCTATCACACCTAGATGATGCACAACAACCACTTATATTTGCTCCACTATCTGAGGTAGAGATTAAACAAATAATTTTAAAAATGCCTAATGGTAAAACACCAGGATTGGATGGATTTCCTATAGAATGGTATAAAAGATTTATAGGCCTTTTGGTGCCAAAACAATGTCAATTGTATGAAGAGATACTTGATAAGGGAATATTGTCAGAGGCATTTAATCAGCCTTATACTGCACTTATACCAAAACCAGGTAAAGATCATACTTTAAGCTGGATTGATGGCGCTGCAGAGGGATTGGTTCGAAATTCAGCATCGCCTGAGCTCTGCGAGTGTAGCTTTCTCCTGAATGAAGCGTAGAGTGTTTGAGGATCGGGACATTCGCAGGGAGACCAAAATGCTTGTTTACAAAGCCATTGTACTACCAACCCTTCTGTACACCTGTGAAACATGGACCCTCTACAAACGCCACCTCCAACTTCTTGAAAGATTCCATCAACGCTGCCTCCGAAAAATTCTGCAAATTACTTGGGAAGATAGGCGGATTAATGTTAGTGTATTAGAAGAAGCGAAAACCACCAGCATTGAAACAATGATCATCCAACATCAACTTCGCTGGACCGGTCATGTTGTTCGAATGCCTGACCATCGTCTTCCAAAGCAGCTACTTTACTCCCAACTTAAGAATGGAAAACGGAATTTTTGCTGTCTTTGGTGGACAGCAAAAGAGATTCAAAGATACTCTCAAAGCTAATTTTAAAAAATGTAATATCAGCATTGAGAACTGGGAAGCCCTAACTCATGAGCGTTTCAATTGGAGGTCATCCTTTATTAATGGCGCTATGGACTTTGAAGAAGCACGAGTACAGGGCGAAAAGGAGAAAAGAGCTAAAAGGAAGGCACGTCAGGCAAACCCTCATCATGACCGTCTCCCACCCGGAAACCTATGCCCTCATTGTGGGAGGTTGTGCGGATCCAGAATTGGCCTTTATAGCCACTTACGGATCCACCGTTAAAATTTTACCTTTGGAAGACAATTTTACTTGGCTACGAGTGATCGCCAATGATGATGATGAAAGATCATACTCAATGTGCTAATTATTGTCCAACTGCTCTCATCAAAGTTGATACAAAGATATTAACAGCAGTGCTAGCAAATAGCTTACAGCAAGCGATACCGTTTCTTATTAAGAGTGATCAAGCAGAGTTTACAAAAAGTAGGCAAGCAGCAGACAACATTGGGTTAGTTGTAGTCTTAATAGACTTGAATAAAAATAAAGACCAATTTGTAATTTTATCTTTAGATGCGGAAAAAGCTTTTGACAAAATATATAGACAGTACATGTTTACTGTACCAAATACCTTTGGATTTCCTTTGAAATTTATAAAATGGATTAAGATATTATATGAGTCACCCACATCTAAAGTAAAGGTTAATGGTATTCTTTCTGCTACTTTCGCATTATTTAGAAGAACTAGAAAAGGATGTCCACTTTCATCCTTGCTTTTCAATATTTGTGTGGAATACTTGGCTTGTGCTAATAGACAACCTAAGGAGAGTTATGGAGTAGTACATAATTTAGTTGAACACAAACTGGTTTTATTTGCAGATGATATTCATTTGTTTATTACTACCGTATTTTCCGGCGTATAAGACGACTGGGTGTATAAGACGACCCCCAACTTTTCCACTTAAAATATAGAGCTTGGGATATACTCGCCGTATAAGACTACCCCTCTTCTATGAAGGTTCTCAGTCATCCAGGTGTAATTGTCTGTAGCTTGAATCATGTCAACTGGATTTCTATTTTCTCAGTGGAAACGTTTCGCTCCTTATCCAAGGAGCTTCTTCAGTCTGAGCAAAGTTGGTAAGGGAATCCTAAATATGTTTCTAGGTAGCTGTGTGACCTTACACCTGGGTAGAAACATATTTAGGATTCCCTTACCAACTTTGCTCAGACTGAAGAAGCTCCTTGAATAAGGAGCGAAACGTTTCCACTGAGAAAATAAAAATCCAGTTGACATGATTCAAGCTACAGACTACCCCTCTTCAAAACCTGCAGCTTGCTCCGCCCCGGGGTGGAAAATATCCACGCCAATCAGCTGTGTGGTGGGGAAACGGAGTAGAAAGTAAAAAACTGCAGGGAGGAAACAGGGAAGCAGAGTAGAAAGCGAATACCGTAGTAATGCAAAGCGCAGCAGCGCGGGGTGTGTGTGTGAAGGAGAATATTGGGGGGAGGGGGGAGAAAGCTTTAAGATTTAAAGAAAGCTTTAATTACCTGGGCAAGGCAGAGGGGTGAAGAATACATTTCCAAGCTTTAGCGGAACAAACCATGAAGGAGGAGGAGGAGGAGGAGGAGGAGGAGGAGGAGGAGGAGGAGGAGGAGGAGGAGGAGGGTGATGGGGGGAAGTTTGAAAAAGCAGATCCAAACGCAAAAGTTACTGAGTCAGTACTGAGCAACTCCACTTCCCGCACAGCTGATCCCCGGCGCACAGCTGATCGGCGCTGAGATTTTCCACCCGGGCCCTCCCCCCCCAATACATCTCCAAGCTTTAGCAGAACAAACCACGAAGGAGGAGGAGGAAGAGGGTGGTGGTGATGATGGGGGGAGGTTTGAAAAAGCAGATCCAAGCGCAAAAGTTACTGAGTCATTTCAGCCTCCCTCCCTCTTGCTCTCTTTCCCTGGTGATGGATCAGTGCAGGGAGGGGGTCGGGAGGGAGGGAGCGGAGGGTGGGCCCCCCGCACTGATCCATCACCAGGGAAAGAGAGCGAGAGGGAGGGAGGCTGAAATGACTCAGTAACTTTTGTGCTTGGATCTGCTTTTTCAAACCTCCCCCCATCATCACCACCACCACCCTCTTCCTCCTCCTCCTTCGTGGTTTGTTCTGCTAAAGCTTGGAGATGTATTTGGGGGGGGAGGGCCCGGGTGGATAATCTCGGCGCCGATCAGCTGTGCGCCGGGGATCAGCTGTGCGCTGGGGAAGTGACCCGCCCTATAAGACGACACCCGGCGTATAAGACGACCCCCAACTTTTGAGAAGATTTTCCTGGGTTAAAAAGTCGTCTTATATGCCGGAAAATACGGTAATCCTCATACTAATATTCCAGTGTTGATGCAAGTGATAGATGCCTTTAGTAAAATAGCAGGATATTGTATTAACTGGTCCAAATTGGAATTGATGCCAGTAGGTGAAAATTTAGTTATCCATCCATTTAAGGAATATCAATTCCATATTCGTACTGAATCCATTAAATATTTAGATAAATATTTATCCATTAAATATATGCGTACCAAAAGATATAACTCACTGCCATTTACTATAAATAACATATGTAAAGAGGTTTCTTTAGATATGGATAGATGGGAGTCATTAAACCTCACCCTTTGGGGAAAGGTGAATGCTCCCAAAATGAATATTATTCCCAGATTAATTTATATTCTGAGTGGAATCCCAGTTCATATACCTGGAACATATTTTCAGAAAAGAAATTCCTTGTTTAGAAAATTTCTATGTGGTTCTTCAATTCCGAGAATACCTTTAAAGAAAATGCAATTACCAATTACCAAGGGAGGATCTGGTTTTCCAAATCTGGAGCTATATCATCATGCTTATCTATTGTCAAGTATTAAATACTTGAAACCCACAATTGGTGTTAATTTTCTGATTTGGGCAACTTTGGAATATACATATATAGCACCTCTGGTTGGATGGACCGTATTAGTATCAAACTACACTAAAACTCTAGTATCTATGGAAACAATTGTGTCAGTTAGGAAGTTATGGAATGTGGTGTCTAAGACAAGAAACTTTGACCTGTTTTTTCATGCTAAATTGACTTTCTGGGTAAACCCAACTTTAAAAATAGGGTAAAAGATGGTGATATGGAAAAATTGGATACACATACATACACACACACACACAAACACACACACGTACACAGAGTCAGAGAGAGAGAGAGAGAGAGAGAGAGAGAGACAGAGAGAGAGACAGAGACAGAGAGACAGAGACAGAGACAGAGACAGAGACAGAGACAGAGACAGAGACAGAGACAGAGACAGAGACAGAGACAAAGACATAGAGAGGGATTTGTAACTACAATGATATATTATGACAAATATTTTTCCTTTGTTGTATTTCTTCACATTTTGTAATAGCACTTTTTAATTTTTCCCCACTTGATAGTATATGTATCTTAATAGTATCATTTTTGTGCTTTATTTTTTCTGTTATTTATTAAAAATAAATAAAAACGACACCCATTACATCATTTACACTGTAACCCAATTTGGCTCAAAGTTTGCTTAACCTTATGGTCAAGCCAAAAGATTAAAAAAAAAGTTGGCAGGGATTAGTTCTCTTTTTCACCCAGAATTGAAACCCTTATGCTTTAGAAGGAGTCTGGCAGGCTTATCTACTTTGAAGAAAATGGGGTGCCTTCAATAGTCCCTTCAGTGAAACCCTGTGTACTGCAATTCCAGCAGCTATGGGAAAGAAAATAAGTATCAAAAGAGACCCAAGAACAACAATTTCAAACTAAGTTTGGGCAGACATCCCCTCTTAAATTTTCCCATTTGCATTCCTAATTGCTGTGTCTTGTTAAAACAATGGCAGATGTAGCCAAATAATAAGTGTAACTGGTAAAGTTGTTGGAGCTGAGTCCAAGTCTCCACTATGTTGCTTTCCTGGACTTTGGAAGTACAGCTTTCCTGGCTTCCTGAAGCAACCAAGGTGAATTGGGTTTCATAGCATGGAAGAGCCAGCTGGCTTCAATTGATCAGCTGGATGCAAAACCAAACAAACCTTTCAGATTAATCTTAGTCCTCAGATTCAAGAGAACCATGGTTTGAGAGAGCCAAGGAGTATGTTGAGGAGACCCAGCAAAAGAGCACTGACAAAACAGTTATTGACAGGGACCCACTAACTTCCTTCCCTTCCAATTGTTGGGGAAACCTTCTAACAGTTGCCTTCAAGCTTTAGAACTCTGGGTACAAAGTGGAAAGGAAAGATGTTCTCCCACCTCCACCTCAACCCAGAAACATGATATTTATTTCTCCATTCCCAAGTAAAGTGGTATCTATGGCAAAGGTACCCCTCTTTGTGCATGTATGTGTGAAAGCTATACTGTATCTTTCACATTTATATATCATTGGAAGGACAGATACTGAAGCTGAAGCTCAAATACTTTGGCCACCTAATGCAAAGAGAGGACTCACTGGAAAAGACCCTGATGCTGGGAAAGACTGAAGGCAAAAGGAGAAGGGGACAGCAGAGGATGAGATGGTTAGATAGCATCACCAATGTAAGGAACATGAATCTGAGTAAACTCCGGGAGACAGTGGAAGATAGGAAGGCCTGGCGTGCTATGGTCCATGAGGTCACGAAGAGTCGGACATGACTGAACGACTGAACAACAACAACAAAAATATATCTCTCTTTGCTGCAGCAGGAAACTTCCACAATTCTGGCTTTCTTTTTAGTAGAAGAATCTGTATGTTTCTCTTTCTGCCTGAACACCAGCTGAATAAATTATTTAAACTTCCCTCAGTTCTGCTTCTATCCTCTGAAGTATGACCCTTCATCCCTCTTTGAATTCCTTGTGCTACTCCATTATCTCCAGTCCCTGTTCCACTGATTCTCTAAACTCCAGTCCAATCTCCTATAGAACTGAATGTGTTGTTCTCCAATCTACATGCCTTTCTCCCAGTAAATTAAACTAGTTACTCTATAAATCCCTTTAATTTTACTTATGGAAGTGAATAATGTATTACATTCTCACAGATTATTGCTGCATTGTATGTAGCTTTAAATATGATCCATGCTATATTCCCCATAAATTGTCAACTGCGTTATAGCATTTGTCTCCAATATTAGTGAATAGATAATTTGATTATTTATTGATTATAATTTCATTTTGCACTTCCGGAATCCATGAGCCTGCTTAATAACACAGAATGTAAAAATCAAACAAAATTTGTGCTCTGGCAGACTGCATTTCGTAATACAAGATTCTAACTCTGGTCTCCATATTCACTCTTTAAAATTTATGGCTAAAGTACATTTTAGTAGGTGAAATGAGGAATAAGAAATCTATGTTAAAAAGTTTCCTGTCCCAATCAACTTCATTCTGAATGGAAGGTGCAGCTAGGATGAAGTTGGCTTTGTTTGTCCCATTGTTTTCATTCCAATATAAAATGAACACACCCCACCATAACAATGAAGTGTTAAAATTCAGCAGCCTTTGAACAACGTGAATCAAATTTTTAACTAGAATGAAAAAAAAACACAAACAACATTATCTCATATGTGCAGATGGCTCTAGAGATGATGTTACGGATGCTAATTCAGCAATTAGTGGTCAGTTCAACCAGGGTGTCCTAAATTTGTACAAACTGTAAAATATAACGCTTATAGACAGCAGTCTCTCCTGAAATAGATTCCCATTAATCTGATTCATAACACTCTTAATCTACCTTTTACATTATAGCCAATTATTATAGTAAAACACTAGGTTATAATTTCATTTTATTAAATCCTCTCCCCAATGTCAAAATCTAGAAGTGAGTCTGAGTCAAGTCATGCACATGTAAATAAGTGCCAATATGCCCTAGAAAGCAGGAAATGGCTTTTCTCTCGAATAATCAGTATGCTAATCACTTACTATTTTTCTTCACAACATTATAGTCCAGTAATGTGTAAATGCTATTGGATTCTCCTTCAGTCATGAAAAAGATGTCTCTTCAGTGGGTAACTTTGAATTTATATTTGGTAAGCTGAATAAAAAGTTGACTTTACATTTGGCAATCATTTTGTTTCCCTCTAGGCCATATAAACAAAACTAACAAAATATTATAATGAGCTTCTGTATTTTTAACATAATTAGCAATTAGCAGCTACTGCTTTCCATGTTCAAATGTGGATTAAGTGAGAAAACTTTCATGACATAAGTTCTATAACAGGTCTGAACAGCTGGGCTTCCATTTTACAGCCAGCTTTGAAGCTATTGCATGCTCCATCTCAAAGCTATCTGTGAGCCATCTTGTCATGGCTATGACTTCCATTAATTAGTTATAAATAGTGTAAATAAATTGTTTTAGGCATGAGTTCTGGGTTTTCTATCCATTTAATTGCATGTCCCCAAACTGCAATGTTAGTATTTCTGTCATTGCTGAGAAATAGAATGCTATGTAGTATTCAAAATGGGGCTGCACCATGAAGTAGATTAAGGCCCCCCAACCTTTTGGGACATGTAGGTATGTTGTACTTTTGTGTTAATGTCTAATATCAGCTTATAAACTTACAAGTTTTTTTCGTGCTCTTTCTCTTAGTCTTATTCTCCAGGGTTTTCCCCATTGCCCGCCATTTTTATTTTCTAAACGCTTATGAGTTCTAATACATATAAAATATTGATGTTCTAGAAATTGATGTTAAGCTTATCCTTCCTTCTGATAAGTACAAGATTTTGTTAAAATTAATGAAGCCACATATTGTAGACCAGCAAGCCTGGCAAATATTAAGTCAATTTATACACCTGAAAAGGTAAATATTGTTGTGAATTATGAGTTGTCATATACAAAAAGGAACAAGACAAGGATGCCCTTTTTTCACCTTTGCTCTTTATTTTGGTGCTGGAAGTTTTTAATAGAGATATTAGAAGAGATCAATGAATAAAGGGCTTAAAGATCAAAAAATAAGTTTTTAAACTGAGGGCTTTTCCTGATGGTTTAGTTTTGATATTACAGGACCCTCTGGATACTGCAGAACAGCTGATGAAGAAACTGAAAGAATTTGGGTCATTGGCAGGTCTTAAAGTAAATAAACAAAAAACAAAAATGTTAACCAAAAATATGACCTTGTCCAATCAAGAATCGTTGATGGGTAAGACTGGTTTCAATATTGAAAAAAAGGTTAGATATTTGTGGGTGATTTTATCAACTAAGAATAGTATGTTGTTTCAGAATAATTATGTTAAAATTTGGAATGATTTAAAAAAGGATTTGTTAAGATGGGAAAAATTACAATTGTCTCTTATGGGGAGAATATCTGTGATTAAGATGAATGTTTTACCTAGGATGTTGTTTCTTTTCCAGATTATACTGATTTTGATGACAGATTTACCATTTAAACAATGGCAGAGAAATATTTCGAAGTTCATTTGGCAAGGCAAGAAACCAAGAATTAAATATAAATTGTTACAAGATGCCAAAGAACGAAGAGGTTTTTAATTTTATTTGATTTCAGAGTTTTAGAAGCTTGCATTGAGAGAGATCAATAAACTAGTCATTTGAAGTAAAAATAAAGTTGCATTTATTCAAAAAACAAGAACATATTAACAATCAAGAGGCACAGCAGCAAACGCTACAGTTTAAGCTTCTTTTTCCTGCACATTAAGAGTCCTTTGACTGCAGGGAGCTTCCTGTGGAAAATGGCCGACTGAACAACTTTGCCTGTGAGCTCCATGGGCAGAGCTGGCAGAGTGGTAGTTTTTTTTGGGCACAGACAGGTTTTTCTGTAGCCCCAAGTGTTTTTCCGGATTAAGGAAAATGCTGAGAATCGACCCATTTGCCCTCCAGACGGTGAGTTGTAGCCCGGAGATCGTAGACAGCATCTGCGCCCGAGCGATAAGACTACACTGGGAGGCTGGGATTTAATCTTGTTCTAATCCATGTTTGCATTCCCTTATTAAAAAGGGAAATAAGTTGTCGCCTTTCCATATCTTAAACACCCAATTTGTTTTTTTTAAGTTTTGTATCTTAAGAGAAGCTTTTTACAGTAAGAAAAAGCAGAATCTCTTGGTGATTATAGTTATTTTTGGAGATTTTTAAGTATAAAAAAAAAGTTTTGGCTTTTCTCCCCATCTGGGTTATATTTATTTATTTATTAATTTATACTTATATTTATACCCCGCCCATCCCCTCCCTAATGGAGGACTCTGAGCAGCTTACATACATTGTTATACATTATACTTTATACATTTTTCATTATACAATCCGCACGTAAGGGGAGGGGGTAAGGGAACCGACTCTTCCTGGCTTTCTGGACTACATGTCCCATGATACCTTGCATCGGAGCCAGCTGCTGACATCCTGTGGGTGTTGCTACTTCTGGGATCTGCCGCCATTCGAGGATCTTCTGTCCGGTGGAACCTGACCCCCGACAGGACAGGATGCCAGCATATTTTCCCACTTAAGGTGGTACCCAAGTTATCTACTTGCAAGCTTTTGAACTGTTGGGTCGACAGGAGCTGGGACTAGTGAGAGCTCACCTCGTTGCGTGGGGATTTGAACTGCCGATCTTCCGACTGGCAGCCCTACAGCTTCAGCGGTTTAAGCCGCTGAGCCACCACATCCCTTGATATTCAGAGCTACAACATTGCCTTTCCATTATCTATGTTGCTAAATTCCAAGGTTTAAGTTTTTTCTCTCTACACACTTCTTATTTTAAATTTTAGGCTTTCTGTTTACTTTTTTCCACTGTCTGCTAGTATATTTTCTTTGGTTAATTTTGGATTAATTCATTAACCTCTATTTCTGTGAGTTAACTTTTTAGGGTGTGTTATAATTTACTGTTTGAACAATGAAAGAGTTTAAAGAAGATCTCAGAGAATTACGTTGTCAGCAAGAAGATATAATTTCAAAGAGTTGTCAAACCATTATACAGACTATTTGGGACATTCGAGATGAGATTTTACTTAAAATGCAATAACTATATGAAAATACTATGATAGAAGAAGAAGACGAAGTTGGAAAAGATTGTGTTTTTACTGTTGTGGGGGAAAATGGAAAACTCTCAGCTGAAAACTCTGGATTGGTGTTTATGGGATTAAAACAATTGTTTAACTTTAGGACTGCAAAAGGAACTGCCAAGCGGGGGAAATGTTATGACTATTTCAATCAAGGTTATGTGAAAGAAGAGTATGTTATGTGGGAGTTTTTTCTCTCTTTTGCTGGAAAGTTTGTATTTTTTGAAGCTATTGGACTGTTAGATCTTTGTTTAAAAATGCTGTTGGTGTAAGGGTGAAATATCTGGATGCCCTGGTATATTTTGAGGAGGGGTAAAAAATTAAGAATATTTAATTGGACTGATAATGAGGTTAACATGATTTACAGGATTTTTGATTTCTAAGACTTAAAAGATATTGACAAGTTCTGGTAATATTTTATATTGTTTTTAAGCATAATTAGGGTTAAGATTGTTAATTATAAAGGTAGACAGTTTATAAAAATTAAGAATATTTAATTGGGTTGATAAAGAGACTAATATGATTATTTTATAGGGTTATAGATTTGTAAAACTTAAAGGATATTGATAAGATATTATAATGTTTTATACTGTTTTTGAGATCTAATAGGGTTAAGATTGTTTATTATAAAGGCAGAAAATTTATTTGTTTCTATAATTTGATGTTTATTGTGTAGACAGAAGTATATAGAATAGTAGTAGAAGGGAAAAAAATTAAATGGATTAATTTTTAAGAGGAAGGGAAGTTTGAAGTAAAAAAAATTAAATACATGTGTGTGTGTGTGTGTGTGTGTGTGTGTGTGTGTGTGTGTATGTATATTTATATATACAGTATATATATATATATATATATATATATATATATATATATATATAATGTAAGGGGAAGGAGCAATTGTATTAGAGATTTATATATGTGTTAATGGAGGGATTTATAGAAATAATGTGATTATGGTTTGATATAGAGGAAGGGTTTGTTTGTGGGAATTGTTGTATATTCTTGCTGTGGAAAGCTTGAAGCTACCTGTATTATGTATGTAACTTTCTAAAAGTTTTCTCTTTTATGTTTTTACACTTTTAATTTTTTTTTCTGTTTGTAGTGTTTTTGTTTTTTGTAGTTTTTTATCCTTGTTGTAAAAAATAATAAAAACTTTGGGAAAAAAAAAGAGGCACAGCAGCAAACAATCTTCATTTTAATAGAGAAGTGCCATCAGGCTTAACAAAGAATGTTACCTTTATATATATTAACTTCTTGCTCATAATCAATCAATCACCATAGTAACCAATTAGCATGTGACTTCTCAAACTCAGCCTAGCCAAACAAGAATACCACATATGGTAACTAAACACCTTAAGAATAGAAAGATAAACCTTATATGGTAAGAGGAATCTGAATGCCATCAGACTTTGTGGCTCCAGTGAGGGAGAGAAGAAAATCTCTTAGCATGTCTTTTTAAACCAAAACTTGTGACCCAGATTCTTTTTAGATCACAAAATAAAAAAATACAATATTCCCCTTCTTTTATGATTGAAAAGAATCTGGAATTAAACCTAATTTTTCAGTTATTTCTCTGTGTCTCATTCCTACAAGTTGTTTTGTTAGAATGTCTGCCAACACATTTTTTGTGTCACAATATTTTAAAATGACCTCTTTCTTGGCAATAAAATCTTTAACAAGATAAAAACGAATGTCAATGTGCTTTGTTCTCTGTCTATAGCCTTCAGATAATGCTAAATGAATGCAGGCTTGGTTGTCTTCAAAAATAGTTACAGGATAATGTAAATCTATTGCTATATCTTTTAATAATTACCAATCGAAGAGAATATTTGTAGCTCAGGGTTGAACTGAGGAGACCTTGGTGCTCTCTGAGCCTTGTTGTTTTCTTGCAGACATTTCATTGCCAGGATAGGCAACATCTTCAGTGCGAAAAGGGAGTGGGGCTTGCTCTCTGTTTATTTACCCTGGCTTGTCCTGCATTTGTTGGTGGGGGTGTTGTACTCTCCTTGGTAGTTCCTTGATTGGGCTGTTGTTTGCTGCTTGGTTGATTGACTGAGTTAATAGTTCCTTGATTAGTGTCTATTGTGTTGTTTGATTAGCTTCTCTGGTGCTAATCTTGGTGTTAATCTTTGCCTATCTGGGTGTTGATTGCTGGCAAGGAGGTGTTCTGGTCCCAAGCATACAACCCAAAGTATTGATCCGGTATGTAGATGACACCTTCGTCATAATAAAAAAGGAACAACTAGAGGAAACACATGAAACCATCAACAACATCTTCAAAGGAATAAAATTCACAAGGGAAGAAGAAAAGAACAACACACTACCCTTCCTGGACATCCTCATCAGTAGAGGAAATGATGGCATTCTAGAAACACAAGTCTACCGGAAATCTACCCACACTAACCAAGTGCTCTACTACCAAAGCAATAACCCAACCTCCCACAAGAGGAGCTGTGTAAGAACACTATTCAGACAAGCACAAATGCACTGCAGCAACCCAGAACACCAGAAAAAGGAAACAGACCACTTATATAGCATCTTCCAGCAAAACGGATACCCCCACAACTTTATCAAAAAGTGCCTGACCACTCAACCCACCACAGCATAACCAACAGAAGCTATGAAAAGAATTACACTGCCATACATCAGAAACATCTCAGAAACTACTAATAGACTGTTACAACCACATGGCATCACCATAGCACATAAACCAACCAAAATCCTTCAGAACATTGTAAGTAACCCAAAAGACTTGTGCTTGAGGGAAATTAAGTAAAGGAGTCCCACCAAGTGGTGTGTGCATGTTTATGAGTGTCTCACTATCAGGATCCCAAACTCAAGAAACCTTTCAGTCAGTTCATGCTAAAAAGCTTCATTTATTAAGGATCAGAATACATGAGGCAAAGGCAAAGCTTCAAATGGCCAAATTGGTGTGCATACTTTGAAAAAAAGAACATCCCTCTGTTATCATTTACTTATTAAAAACAAGCTAGTTCCCACTCCAGTTCGACCCCCTCACATCAGAACGCTCATTAACAGTCCAGGTGTCTTATCAGAAAAAGGCCAAGGCAGGAATGTCAAGGCAAGTGGCTCGTTGCGAGCAGCAAGGCTTTTGGCACAAAAGCAAACACGGGTCAAGTTCTTACAATGGTTGACAAGTGTATGTATGAAACTATGACAGGTGAGCAGAGCTAAAGTGGAGGGAGACTGACAATGTTATCCCACCATAAAATCTCTTTAAATAGTCTTCTTTAGCTCAGCTGTGTGAAAGTAACTCCATCAAGATGGTCACTGTGAAAAGTTGATCAAGGCAAGTGGGCAGAGCTTGAGCACATGCTTGAAGAAGAGAAAGGAGAACATCGTAAGTAAACCAAAAGACCCAGTAGCCCAAGAAGAAAAAACAGGAGTTATCTACAACATACAGTGTATGGACTTGAACAGCCACTATGTAGGACAGACTGGTAGAAGACTAGCAGAACGCATCCACGAACACCAACTAGCAGTCAGAAGACACAATGAAAACTCCTTAATCTCACAACACATGGACAGACTTAACCATACTTTCAACTGGGAAACTGTGAGCATCTTAAACCAAGCCAAATCCAAAAATGCTAGAGAATTCCTGGAAGCTTGGCACTCAGACAAAGCAGCCATCAACAGACACATAGAGGTAAACAACATTTACATACCATTCATAAGAGACAATAGAAAAGCTAGAAGACCAGAACACCTCCTAGCCAGCAATCAACAACCAGATAGGCAAAGATTAACACCAAGATTTGCACCAGAGGAGCAATCAAACAACACAATAGACCCTAATCAAGGAACTATTAACTCAGTCAATCAACCAAGCAAAAAAACAACCCAATCAAGGAGAGTACAACACCCCTACCAACACTTGCAGGACAAGCCAGGGTATATAAACAGAGAGCAAGTAGCACTCGCTTTTCGCACTGAAGATGTTGCCTATCCTGGCAATGAAACATCTGCAAGAAAACAACAAAGCTCAGAGAGCACCAAGGACTCCACAGAAAGGAGAGTGTTTGACTATGAGTGGGACACTAGGGCCAGTTAGAAAATTGTGCAGGAAGGTCCTCATAAATCTGAATAAATGATATGTAAAGGCATTTTTTTATTATTTTCCCTTAGATTTGTTTGTTTTTTAAAATAATTTTTATTAGACTTGTAAACAGGAAGATTAAAAACTAACACAAACTAATATTAAGTTAGAAAAAAAGAAAGAAAAAGGGAATCAAAGGAAATAAAAGAAAGTGCAGAAAGTGCAAGAAAAGAAAAAAGGTTAAAGAAAAATAGGAAGAAAAGAAATATATAAGGCAGTAGCTTCCAATCTTCTTCATAGCAGTTATAAGTAAAATATATTTTAACCTCTTTTTCTAACAATACATCTTATTACTCTTCTTTCTATAATCTGTCATGTCTAATGATCAAAACCATAAATCACGTTCATTTTTTTTCATTTTTATGCAAAAAGTCCATAAGAGGCTTCCAGTCACCAATAAATATAGATCGTGTCTTTTCTGTAATCAAAGATGTCAATTTTTCCATCTCAGCCAACTCTGTCAACACCAACTATTCCTCCATAGTGGATATTGTTGAATCTTTCTATCTCTGTGCATATATAATCTATTCTAATTGGGATTTCACTGAGTACAATTACAGTACATCTGTGTTATCTATCCTCAGTCTAGTATTAAACTGCTGCCGTAGAACAAGTTGTACAGCAGCATTTTAATACTAGACTGAGGATTGATAATACTCAATCTCTTTTCTTTCTGACAAAGTGCACAAGAACATCCCTTGGAACATTTTTTAATTTTGCATAATGTTTGTGGATCCAATAGACTTATCAATCTCTTTATCAGGGTCATCTTCCTGCCAAACCAAGAAATCAGAGATAGACTTAACAATTTTCTCTCTGATATTCTCTCCCTGTTCATCTGGAATTGCTCTAAATCTTAAACAGAATTATTTTTCCCTCAGTTCCAATAATGCCATGTTGTCCAAATCCTTCTCCATCTCTCTATTTATAACTTCTGTCTTACTTTCCAAAACTTCCACTTTGTCAGTAATTTGTTTTAAATCTGCAGCCAGTTGCCCTACAGATTCTTGAATTTTCTTAACTTCTTCTTTTAAGTCTTTTTTTCATCCCTGCATCCTTCCTCCATTTCTTTTTTAATTGTTGCACCAATTATTACTTTCTTTAAAAGTAAACAATCTGCATTCCCACGAAGGTCTGGTCTGTAAATCTAATTAAGTTTTACTATTTATAGTTTATTCTATTTTTAATTTTAAACTGTCCCCCTTGTCTGTGTATATCTTTCCTATATCATAATCTTCAGGTGCCTTTTGCTTTTAAATTAAACTCCTTTAAGTTAGCATTTTTTTCTCCTTAATTTCAAGAAGAAGGCACTCACTAAGAGTTTTTGATCTTCATTGCCCTTTGGAATATCTCTCTTAGGTTGTAAAGAAATGAAGTCATAAAGTGATTAAGAAGGTGAGGCTTTTGCCAGTCAAATGTCCAATAAAGGCTGAACAGCAATTTAGGGCATGTTGTAAATCCAGCTCCCAGGCCGCTGAACCCACAATCCACCACAAGAGACTAAATTCCTGCAGTTTTCACATGGAAACAGCTGTTCCAGAGCAAAAGTGGTTAATCCCTCGATTTCTTCTTCCTCCAAAGAAATTTATGTCAACCAGAACCATCTCCTGGCAGAGAAATCCACTGCTGTGTTGTCTCCACTTGCAGAGCCTCTTGCAGAGATGATTAACCAGCCTAACACCTTACCCGGAAGCCAGCATTTGTGTGTTTGTGTGTTTGTGTGTTTGTTCATTGCTTTCTATTGATTCATATGGCTGCCCATCTGGCCAGTGCATCTTGGGGCAGTTAAAAATAGTTAAAATACAATATAAATTCAATACATACTATAAATACCCCAAAATACAGTTCCCAACCAACTAACACAAAATGGCTCCCCAAAACACCATTCACCAATAGCGTGGGCTCTACTCACATTTGCTTTAATATTGGTCTCTAGGGAGAAAAATAGACTGCCAATCCTCATCAACTGGCTGGTAGAGTGTAAGAAGGGTATGGATTGACATAGGAGGCAGCACCAGAGTCCCTCATCCATGCCCCATCATCAGCTAAGCAGGTTGATAGGGGTTTGTTTCCCTCCAGTCCAGGAGATTGGGTGGGAGGAGGAAGAAAAGTCAGGACTCCACTTGTAGTGTTGGTGGTTCTACTGGAAGATTGGCAAGGGGGAATTGGGGAGTGGTATATTCCTCTGTTCCTCTTTCCCTTGCACAGTACATAGACCTCTATATGGTTTTATTGTTTCATGTAATGGTTATTATGTAATGCAGAATAAAGCAAGCATTTATTTATTTATCTCCTGGCTGGGAAATCCACTGCTGTGTTGTTTCCACTTGCAGAGCCTCTTTCAGAGATGACTAACCGGCCATACCACCTCACCTGGAAGCCAAATTTTGTTTGTTTGTTTGTTGATTGCTTTCTATTGATTCATATGGCTGCCCATCTGGCCAGTGCATCTTGGGACAGCTAAAAAGAGTTAAAATACAGAAGAGTATGGAATGACATAGGAGGCAGCACCAGAGTCCCTCATCCATGCCCCATCATCTGTTAAGGAGGTTGATTGAGGTTTGTTTCCCTCCAGTCCAGGAGATTGGGTGGGAGGAGGAAGAAAAGTCAGGACTCCACTTGTAGTGTTGGTGGTTCTACTGGAAGATTGGCAAGGGGGAATTGGGGAGTGGTGTGTTCCTCTTTCCCTTAGGTGCACAGTACATAGACCTCTATATGGTTTTATTGTTTCATGTAATGGTTATTATGTAATGCAGAATAAAGCAAGCATTTATTTCAGTCCCTGAAGTGTCACACTTGGGTTATTCTTTCTTCTGCCTTGTGTTTGGGGCTTGAGTAGAATGATCTTTCTCATCTTCAATCCAATTAACCTTGAGATAGAGATACTCCTTGATTTGAGAGGGTCTCATGACACCTGGTAAAAACAGGAACTCCTTAACCTTGATGGTTTCATTCTTGGCATGAAGGCAAAACATTCTAAGATGAGATATGCTGCTCCTTATCGTCCTTGATTAAATTCAGTGAGATATACTAAATGAGATAAAGAAAAGCTTGGCTTCACTTTCCATAGCCACCTTCTTCTCCTATCACTAAAATATTTCTAAACAGTGCAAGGGAGTTCCATGTTCTTAGATTTACCTCATGGTTCAAAGTACACACCCCTAAATTTCCTGATACACCTTTGTGTACTATTTTGAACTGCAATCAAAAAAACCTTTTGTGTTGCAGTCAAATTTCCTCTAGCATCTAAGGATGGGGCACAATTGATTTCTGTTAATGATGTACAATGTTCTCTGCTGGATTTTTCTCTAAGGAAAAAAATGGATGAAGAGAAATTCAGCATCATTCAATGATGTGGGCAAAAATTCCATAACTTTTGGCTAAGAAACCAGAGCTTCCTTTAGAAGCCACAGGAGTAGGGGAGGAAGGGAGGCAGGCAGGTTTTAATCAGTTTTTGAAAAAAAAATGAAAGGAATATGAGTTTTTGGAAATGAACGCTACCTGAAAATAATATAGTACCGCACACACACAAACACACACAAAAAAGGCTGCTTCTATACATATTCCACAGTGTCCAGGGTACATTTGATATCAGTGCCTCTCCACCACAAAGTCACATTCCCAAGCCACTAGCAGACCCATTTCCAAAGAAAAGAACAATGGCTTAGTGTGGTGTATAAAACCAGCTCCAGTAACATATTTTCCAAATGAATTCCTCTTGATCTTAAAAGGCCCTTGGAATGCATTGGAAAATTGGTATGGTCATTTGCACAAAGATAAGGTCTATTTTTCCCGAATGAAAGATGGCCTGCATTCAACTGAAACCAGGAGCTCAAATGCTATTCTCCAAAGAGAACTGCAATTAGGAAGATTTTGAGGGTGTCCATTCATCATTATATCTTACTTTGATACTGAATTCACTAAAGCCTGGAATGGCAGTTTTCAACTTGTGGCACTCAGGATGTGCTAAAGCAACTCTCTGAAAAGCAGGGACAGTAACTAGGGATATGGGATTGTAGGTCATCACCTTCTCAAGTGCTAAAATTGTTCAAGAGTGGCAAGGCTCTACTTTTAGCTCATCTGTCTCTCCCTTTGAAATTACATTCCTTTTCTCAGAAAAATGAGGGCAAAAGTCACAGAACAAAAAATGTAAGAAAAAATAGGATACAAAACATGTTGAAAATAAAATATCAAAATCTCCACATTTTAGACAGGAGAGATTTGATATTCTTATACTGTGTGTATCATAATATTACTATGAATAAGAATATCATAATGTTACTATGTAGTATTCAAAATGGGGCTGCACCATGAAGTAGATTAGGGGCCCCAAACATTTTGGGGCATGCAGGCATGTTTGTAGCTTTGTGCTAATGCCTATTTATCAGCAGATAAATGTTTGAGTTTGGTTCTGGCTACTCCTTCTGCTTGTTTTCTCCAGGATATCCCACAATTATTTTCTTCAAATGCTTATCAGAATACATATTAAATATTGGTCATTCTAGAAATTGGTTCTTCGCATCCCAAATAAAGTCATGTAGAACATGGACCTTGGTAAATAATCATGCAACCCATAATAAGACAAAGTTGAGAAAGCCAAAGCTATCAATGATTGCTATTCATTCTTTCTCCATGTTGGAATAAAGGGGCCATTGAATACTTGATTAAGGGTTTATTCTCACATTCCTCATACCATGGCACAGTTATATAGGGTTTTCAAAAGTCATCTCCTCATGACTAGTGAAAAGACTTCATCACAATCTTTGACAAGCTTTTGGAAGTATCTTTTGGTGATAAATCTAACTTTACAGCATTGGATGTCCACTTCTGCCTCCCACTGAATACAGAAGCCCCCTTTGCGTCCAATGGATTTCTCCTTTTGGGAACTCTGTGAAACTCTATGTTTTATTCCTGTGAAGAGATTAAATTACTTTTCTGTTAGCTTGTAGTCACACAGTGTGTGTGTGTGTGTGGGGGGGTACCCTTTCAATTTGTTGTCTTGTGGAAATACATAATGTCTTTTCTTCCCTGTCTGATGGTGTAAGCCTTTAGGTGGCAAAATCTTATTGTGCCTGATTGAGAGCTGTGTTACTGGCTCAAACTCCACTCTCCTCTTGTTCTGGTTGCTGTGCCACCATTTCTGCATCTTGTTCTTGACCATCAAGTATGTGTCATGAACCCTGTTCTAATGTTGCATGGCATTGTAACAGCGTGCATGCATAAAAGAGTTAAGGGGGAGAGTGGCTGGACCTGCATTCCTGGATGAAGAGTCTGTTAGCCTGGTGGAGCAAGGTCACAGGAGTGTGTGAAGAAACGAAACTGGAGATGATCTGAGGATGGCTTGATAAGGGGGAGGGGAACGTTGGAGATATTATCAAAGGGGAAAGCTCGTGTTTTCTTCTGATGCAACTTTCTCTTGTATGCAGTAACTTAGCAGTAAATTAGTTTTCCAAGAACCTCTTTGTGAGACCCATTTGCTGCTACAAGGGTTCTGCAGTCATTACAGTATGTCAATAACTTACTGCTTTGGAAGCTGCTCCATTTTTTCCCATGTTGAGATTGCTACATGAAACCTTGACATTTCATTCTCACATGGCCCTTGTGTTTCATGAACAACTGACATACTGTATCGAAGCCAAATATCAATTCCCAAATTCAGGAGAGTCCTAACTCTGGTACCATTTAATGCCCTCTGAACAGCTGTTCTTGCGGGGAAACTATGGGGTATTCCACTTGAACAAAGACTTTGCCCTTGTGATGAAAGAGTGTCTCAAACACTAAAAACCATGTCCTTTTTTAATCGCTCCTATTACAAAAATGCCCTGTTACAGTAATACCCCATCTACTCAGATTTCCAGGCCACCCAGATTCATCTTATTTACAGTTGCTATTATTCAATCAGTGAAATCATATTTCTCTTAACATGGCTAGATTTTGTTTTACTGTAATAAAAGTCTTGTATATTGATCCAAGTATACTGCTGGCTTAAAATAATTTTTTCTCTGATGCATTTGAGATCTTCGTGACATCTTGCTGAAATTCTGTTTGAAGTTCTTAAAAATTCTTTATCTGAGAAGCATCATCTTTTGATCTCTTACCCAAGGACAATAAAATCTCAGTTGACACTCTCAGTGTTTTAATTTCTCTTTAATTTGATGATTTCTTCTTCTATTTGATGTTCTCAAGAGGAATAGTAATTGTCTAACTTGCTAAGTCATATGGTTTCTTTGGCTTTGGTTTGTAAATTGTGAATAAAGTTAAAATAGTGTTTGTATAATCCTAATTGTTGTGTTACTATGATCTGGGATTTCAGGAAAATGTGGCCTACTCAATAATTGCTTGTTAATTGAACTACCACTTAGTGTGATATATAAAACTAGCCCCAGCAATAAACTTCCCAGCTAAATTTGTCTTTCTGATCTTAAAAGACCCTGGGAATGCATGGGGAAAAAAATCCTTATCTGCACAAAGATTTGCAGAAGGATCTTTGGCCATTTGCACAAAGATACTGTATAATTTGGTTTCTGCCCAAATTAAAGACTGCCTTTATTCAGCAGAAACAAGAGCTCAATTATCCAAAGAGAACTGCAACGAGGGAAATTTGGGGTGTGTCAACTCATCTTTATATCTGATCTTGATATTAAAGCTTGGAACAGTGGTTTTCAAGTTGTGGAACTCAGGATGCAGCTAAAGCAACTCATAGTACCCTGAAAAGGAGGGCCATTTACTAGGGATAAGGGACTGTAAGTCATCACCTTCTCAAGTGCTATCATTGGTCCAGAGTGGCAAGGCTCTACTTCTCTCTCAGCTGTGTATCCCTTTGAAATTTCTTTCCTTTCCTCAGAAAGACAAAGATAAAAGACACAGAAAGTTCAATGTGAGGAAAAATAGGACTGAAAATATTGTCAAAAGAAAATATCAGAATCTCCATAATTTAGACAGGACAGATATGATATTCTTATTTCTTATGCTATAGATGATTGGATTGAACAGGGGTGGAAGTAAAGAATATAGGACAGTGAATGCAAAATCTAAGTAAGTTGGGGTGTCAGAGGGAGGTTTCAGGTAGGCCAAGCATACTGTAACAAAAAACATAGAAAAGACTATAAGGTGGGGAAGACAAGTGGAGAAGGCCTTCTGCCTTCCTTTCACAGAAGGGATACTCAACACTGCCTTGAAGATCATGGTGTAAGAGGCAATGATAAAAATGAAGCAACCTAATCCTGCAGTGATACTGGCCACAAGAAATCCAACTTCAGTTAGACTGAATACAGAGCAGGATAGCTTTAGCAATTGTGGAATTTCACAGAAAAATGTGTTGACGACATTAGAACAGAAAGGAACGGAAAAGGTGCCAGTGGTGTGCAACATTCCATATATAAGACTTGTGACCCACACCAGAATCACTATTTTGGTGCAGGCTTTCGAATTCATCACCATCTCATAGTGCAGTGGATTGCAAATGGCAACATACCGATCATAGGCCATGACTGTCAGGAGGGATAAATCAGAAGCTTCGAAGGAGATAAAGAGAAAGACTTGAGCAACGCAACCAAAGTAAGAGATGTGTCTGGTATCCATGAGGGAATTAATCATGGATTTGGGGACAACGATTGAAACAATGCCCAGATCCTGCACAGCCAAATTCATTAGAAAGAAATACATGGGGCTGTGAAGTTGATGGTCAAAAGCCACTACAGAGATGATGAGAAAATTTGCTGTTACAGTTGCCAGGTATAATATGAAGAATAAGAAAAAATGTAGAAGCTGCAGATGCCGATCTTTTGAGAATCCCAGGAGCAGAAAGTACGGCATTGTGGTTTCATTATCCATTTTTAAGTTATGACCAAAACGAATGCCTCATCTGAAAGGAATCAGAAGTGAGAGATACCATTAGGAAAACCATGAAGCTACGACTTGATATATAAATAGAACAGAAAGGAAAAGTATAAGGAAAATGTTACTGCAATTAAAGGAGGACTACACATTTGAAAATGATGCTGTGTTCAAGTAGAGAACTCTCCATATAGTTCAATCCATCATTGACTAAAGAACCAACCAGAAATATATTTTTTCCCCTTCTTCCATCCAAATCCTTTTCCTTGTTACAATTGTCAAAATGCTTGCCTAGAATTTGGAAGTGCCTGCCAAGACCATTTTTAGCCATGGAAGTAACCTGGGAGAATTTACACTGGTCAGTTTCATAGCATTTTTTTAAAAAAACATTTTTTAATAATAATTTTATTAAAGTTTCCAAATACAAAGATAAAAGAGTCATACAAACGAAAGAAATTACGAGTAAAGAAAAGAGAAAGAGAAGTGGAAATAGCAAGTAGAAAAAAGAAAAAGAAAGGAAAAAGAGTATATATAAAAGATGACCCCACTCCCTCCAGACAAATAATAATAATAATAATAATAACAACAACAACTTTATATAGTATAAACAATTTCAGTGACTTAACACCTTCTCTCGTTGAAAAAAATGAAAGAAATGGTATCTTCTTCCCATATCTCATCACTTCTCAATAATCAAGGATAAAAAAATCATCATATAGTCCTAATTAGCAAATGTTTTAATAGCTACCAGAAATAACATATGTATTTTAACCTTAATCAAAAAAATCCATTTTGTAGTCCAATGTGTCACTTTCTCTACAAACTAACGCAAAAGAAATCTCTCCCCATTTATAAACAGTTCCTTAAAACCTCATTGTACAATTCTGGTCAAAGAAAATCCCATTAAAAACTACCAGAAACCATAACACACATATATATATTTAACCCTGATCAAATAAATTCACTTTGTAGAGCTTCTGTTTACTTTTAAAAAGCTTGATCTGTAACCCTGTCAAATAATTACCCACAAGTTCATTTCTTATCGTGTTCTCTTTGTCTCCTTTCAGGAACAGCTTCAGTAATTTCTGTTTGTCTCCTCCCAGAAACAGCTACATTGGTTTAACACACTCCTCCTGTAATCCAGGTTAAAAAGTCTTTCCAAGTCAGACTTCTGATTTATTATTTGTAAATATCTTTTCATTATTAAGACATTAGCTGATTTCATTTGTCTATCCACTTTGTCATCTTTTTCCATATCACTTTTAGAATCTAGCATTTCTTAAAAATCCAAATCCACATTCAAAGCCTCAGTCTCTATTTTATTCAATAAAATATGTTGTTCTTCTATATCCTCTGTTATTGATTATTTCTTAATATCATCAACTCTATATTATCAAATTCAAGAATGTAATATTGATCTTTGTTATGTATCAGACCGTAGTGCAATTATATTGAACTGTGAGTTTCAGAAACCAGCTAAGGCATTGAGAAATTGCTATTTCAATGTCTCTTTGTTGAATGATAAAAAATTTATACACCAAATGTGCCTAGAGAATTTGCAAAACTATGAATTCAGGAACAGCACATGCCTGCATTTTTTAAAGTTAAGCGTATACAGTAAATTGAATGAGGATATAAAGACCTTCTTAGATAATATAATTCTATCACACCTAGATGATACACAACAACCACTTTTATTTGCTCCACTATCTGAGGTAGAGATTAAACAAATAATTTTTAAAAAGGCTAGTGGTAAAACACCAGGATTGGATGGATTTCCTATAGAATGGTATAAAAGATTTATAGGCCTTTTGGTGCCAAAACAATGTCAATTGTATGAAGGGATACTTGATAAGGGAATATTGTCAGAGGCATTTAATCAGCCTTATACTGCACTTATACCAAAACCAGGTAAAGATCATACTCAATGTGCTAATTATTGTCCAACTGCTCTCATCAAAGTTGATACAAAGATATTAACAGCAGTGCTAGCAAATAGCTTACAGCAAGCGATACCGTTTCTTATTAAGAGTGATCAAGCAGAGTTTACAAAAAGTAGGCAAGCAGTAGACAACATTGGGTTAGTTGTAGTCTTAATAGACTTGAATAAAAATAAAGACCAATTTGTAATTTTATCTTTAGATGCGGAAAAAGCTTTTGACAAAATATATAAACAGTACATGTTTACTGTACCAAACAGCTTTGGATTTCCTTTGAAATTTATAAAATGGATTAAGATATTATATGAGTCACCCACATCTAAAGTAAAGGTTAATGGTATTCTTTCTGCTACTTTTGCATTATTTAGAGGAACTAGACAAGGATGTCCACTTTCATTCTTCCTTTTCAATATTTGTGTGGAATCCTTGGCTTGTGCTAATCGACAACCTAAGGAGAGTTACGGAGTAGTACATAATGTAGTTGAACACAAATTGGTTTTATTTGCAGATGATATTCATTTGTTTATTACTAATCCTCATACTAATATTCCAGTGTTGATGCAAATGATAGATGCCTTTAGTAAAATAGCAGGATATTTTGTTAACTGGTCCAAATTGGAATTGATGCCAGTAGGTGAAAATTTAGTTACCCATCCATTTAAGGAATATCAATTCCATATTCGTACTGAATCCATTAAATATTTAGGTATGTGCGTACCAAAAGATATACCTCAGTGCCATTTACTATAAATAAAATATGTAAAGAGGTTTCTTTAGATATGGATAGATGGGAGTCATCAAACCTCACCCTTTGGGGAAAGGTGAATGCTCCCAAAATGAATATTATTCCCAGACTAATTTATATTCTGAGTGGAATCCCAGTGCATATATCTGGAACATATTTTCAGAAAAGAAATTCCTTGTTTAGAAAATTTCTATGGGGTTCTTCAATTCCGAGAATATCTTTACAGAAAATGCAATTACCAATTACCAAGGGAGGATCCAGTTTTCCAAATCTGGAGCTATATCATCATCCTTATCTATTGTCAAGTATTAAATACCAGAAACCCACAATTGGTGTTAATTTTCCGATTTGGGCAACTTTGGAATATACATACTGTATATAGCACCTCTGTTGGATGGACCGTATTAGTATCAAACTACACTAAAACTCTAGTATCTATGGAAACAATTGTGTCAGTTAGGAAGTTATGGAATCTGATGTCTAAGAAAAGAAACTTTGACCTGTTTTCCCATGCTAAATTGACTTTCTGGGTAAACCCAACTTTAAAAATAGGGTAAAAGATGGTGATACGGAAAAATTGGATACACATACACACACACAGAGAGAGAGAGAGACAGACATAGACATAGACATAGACATAGACATAGACATAGACAGAGACAGAGACAGAGACAGAGACAGAGACAGAGACAGAGACAGAGACAGAGACAGAGACAGAGACAGAGACATAGAGAGGGATTTGTAACTACAATGATATATTATGACAAATATTTTTCCTTTGTTGTATTTCTTCACATTTTGTAATAGCACTTTTTAATTTTTTCCCACTTGATAGTATATGTATCTTAATAGTATCATTTTTGTGTTTTATTTTTTCTGTTATTAATTAAAAATCAATAAAAACGATACCCATTACATCATTTAGACTGTAACCCAATTTGGCTCAAAGTTTGCTTAACCTTATGGTCAAGCCAAAAGGTTAAAAAAAAGTTGGCAGGGATTAGTTCTCTTTTTCCCCCAGAATTGAAAGCCTTATGCTTTAGAAGGAGTCTGGCAGGCTTATCTACTTTGAAGAAAATGGGGTGCCTTCAATAGTCCTTTCAGTGAAACCCTGTGTACTGCAATTCTAGCAGCTATGGGAAAGAAAATTAGTATCAAAAGAGACCCAAGAACAACCATTTCAAACTAAGTTTGGGCAGATATCCCCCCAACTTTTCCCATTTGCATTCCTAGTTGCTGTGTCTTGTTAAAACAATGGGAGATGTAGCCAAATAATAAGTGTAACTGGTAAAGTTGTCAGAGCTATGAACTCTTCCCAGTCATAATTATTGTTAGTCAGAACAAGGGGCATAACCTGTTCAGGACTCACTTGCTTTTCCATGAAACGTCTTTGTTGTGCTCTGCTTTCCTTTCCTCATTTCCTCTCTACTCATACCTGAAGTCACTCAGAAGATATGCAGAGAGGGACAGCCAGCCCTGAGCTTCCTCCTTACTTGCCTGCTTTTATTCTCCCTGAGAGAAACCTGATTGAGCCTCTGGAGCCAAACCCTTTGCCCCAGACCGAAAGAGCCCAATCTGTGTGAACTTGATGGAGACGATGGCCAGCCATGGTCCTCTAGTGAGTTGGACCTGTGGGCCAGCCCAAGGAGAGTGTTGGGCTTTACGGAAGCTGAGCCCAAGTCTCCACTACATTGCTTTCTGGAATTTGCAAGTACAGCTCTCCTGGCTCCCTGAAGCAACCAAGCTGAATTGGGTTTCATACCTGGAAGAGCCAGCTGGCTTCAATTGATCAGCTGGATGCAAAACCAAACAAACTTTCAGATTAATCTTTGTCCTCAGCTTCAAGAGAACCATGGTTTGAGAGAGCCAAGGAGTATGTTGAGGAAATGCAGCGAAAGAGCACTGACAAAGCAGTTATTGACAGGGACCCACTAACTTCCTTCCCTTCCAATTGTTGGGGAAACCTTCTAACAGTTTCCCTCAAGCTTCAGAACTCTGGGTACAAAGTGGAAAGGAAAGATGTTCTCAATTCCCAACTAAAGTGGTATCTGTGGCAAAGGTACCCCACTTTGTGCATGTATGTGGGAAAGCTATATCTTGCACATTTATATCACTCTCTCTTTGCTGCAGCAGGAACCTTCCACAATTCTGGCTTTCTTTTTAGTAGAAGAATCTGTACGTTTCTCTTTCTGCCTGAACACCAGCTGAATAAATTATTTAAACTTCCCTCAGTTCTGCTTCTACCCTCTGAAGTCTGACCTTTCATCCCTCTTTGAATTCCTTGTGCTACTCAATGATATCCAGTCCCTGTTCCACTGATTCTCTAAACTCCAGTCCAATCTCCTGTAGAACTGAGTGTGTAACTCTCCAATCTTCATGCCTTTCTCCCAGTAAATTAAACTAGTTACTCTCTAAATCCCTTTAATTTTTCTTATGGAAGTGAATAATGTATTACATCCTCACAGATTATTGGTGCTTTCTATGTAGTTTTAAATATGATCCATGCTATATTCCCCATAAATTGTCAACTGCTTTATAGCATTTGTCTCCAATATTAGTGAATAGATAATTTGATTATTTATTGATTATAATTTCATTTTGCACTTCTGGAATCCATGATCCTACTTAATAACATAGAATGTAAAAATCACAACAAAATTGGTGCTCTGGCAGACTGCATTTCATAATACAATATTCTAACTGGTTTCCATATTCACCTTTAATATTTATGGCTAAAGTACATTTTAGGAGGAGAAATGAGAAATAAGAAAGCTATGTTAAAAAGTTTCCTCTCCCAATCAACTTCATTCTGAATGGAAGATGCAGCTAGGATGAAGTTGGCTTTCTCCCACTCTCTCTCTCCAGTCTTTCCAAACATCATGTGAAGAATCTAAGAGGGGAGTAAAGCATCCATTCAGACTTTACCTTCTTCTTTATGTTGTTTTTGTTTAGCTCACTACACTCTGATCTATGTGACCAACCCTATAACCAAATAAAATCAAAGAGGGATTTGTTTGTCGCATTGTTTTCATTCCAATATAAAATGAACACATCCTACCATAACAATGAAATGTTAAAGCAGCAGCCTTTGAACAATCTGTATCAATTTTTTAACTAGAATGAAAAAAAACCCCACACAATATTATCTCATATGTGCAGATGGCTTTAGAAATGATGTTAGGGATGCTAATTCAGCAATTATCAGTTCACCCAGGGGCATCTAAATGTGTGCAAACTGTAAAATATTTCTATTTTTATTATCCAGTATCCGCATGCGGAGGGGCGTGGTGTCTCAGCGGGTAAGACGCCAGGCTTGTCGATTGGAAGATTGCAAGTTTGGAGGTTTGAATCCCTAGCCCCGCCTGACGGAATGAGCTCCCGCACCAGCCCCAGTTCTTGCCAATCTAGCAATTCGAAAGCATGCAAATGCAAGTAGATTAATAGGTACCACTTCGGTGGGAAGGTAACATCGTTCTGCACGTGTCATGCCGGCCACATGACCGTGGAAGCATCTTCAGACAATGCTGGCTCTTCAGCTAACAAACAGAGATGAGCACTGGCCCCTAGAGTCAGACATGACTGCACAAAATGTGCGGGGAGAACCTTTACCTGCACTATCCACATGTGGAAGATATACCATCAAGTTAAGCATGCACTTGTATTATTACTTAAAACAGCACCTTCAATCTACCTATTTGGGTGTAAATTTCTGAAAATAAATCTGTCATTGTTGTCCTCCCAACCCTAAATTTTTTTTCTATTGTAGCAAAGCACTAGGATATAATTTCATTTTATTAAATCCTCTCCCCAATGTTAAAAGTAGAGAAGTGAGTCTAATATAGAGTTAAGTCATTCAAATGTTAATAAGTGCTAATGTGCCCTAGAAAGCAGGAAATGGCTTTTCTCTCGAATAATCAGTATGCTAATCACTTACTATTTTTCTTCACAGAATTATTGTCCAGTAATGTATAAATGCTGTTGAATTCCTCTTTAGTCATGAAAAAGATGTCTCATCCATGTGTAAATTTGAGTTTATATTTGGCAAGCTTAATAGAAAAGTTGAGTTTACATTTGACAATCATTTTGTTTCCCTCTAGACCATAAAAACAAAACTAGCAAAATATTATAATGGGCTTCTGTATTTTTAACATAATTAGCAATTAGCAGCTACTGCTATCCATGTTCAAATGTGGATTAAGTGAGAAGACTTTCATGACATAAGTTCTATAACAGGTCTCTTCACCGGGGATTCCATTTTACAGCCAGCTTTGAAGCAATTGCATGCTCCATCTCAAAGCTATCTGTGAGCTAACTTGTCATGGCTATGACTTCTAATAATTAGTAATGAATAGTGTAAATAAATTATTTTAGGCATGAGTTCTGGGTTTTTTATCCATTTAATTGCATGTCCCCAATCTACAATGTTAGTATTTCTGTCATTGCTGAGTACCAGAATGCTATGTAGTATTCAAAAGGGGGCTTCACCATGAAGTAGATTAAGGCCCCCCAACCTTTTGGGACACACAGGCATGTTGCACTTTTTTGTTAATGTCTAATTATCAGAGATAAACTTATGAGTCTGTTTATTGCTCTTTCTCTTAGTCTTATTCTCCAAGGTTTCCCCCATTGCCCACCATTTTTATTTTCTAAAAATACTTATGAGTTCTAATACATATTAAATATTGATGGTTCTAGAAATTGATTTTTAGCTTATCCTTCCTTCTGATAACTACAAGATTGCAGACCAGGAAGCCTCGCATATACTCATGAGCCCTAGGATATGATAAAGTTAAATGTTATTGACAGGCCAAATCTGTCAATGATCTCTATTCACATTTTCTGCAGGTTGAAAAAAATAATTCCCACTGAATGCTTGATTATGAGTTCATTTTCACACTCCACATTCAGTACCATTATAAAATATTTATAATATATATATAATATAAAATATATATATATAATATCATAAATATACAGTACATATATTTTATGTATATTTATTTTGTATTTTAATTGTTTTAATGGTAATTGTTTTAACTGTTTTATGGTTTTTATTGTTGTAAGCCACCCAGAGTCACTTGCTGAGATGGGCAGCTACAGAAATTGAAAAAAAAATAATAATAAATTAAAAAAATAAAATAATAAAATAAAATAAAATAAAATAAAATAAAATAAAATAAAATAAAATAAAATAAAATAAAATAAAATAAATAAAAAAATAAAATAAAATAAAATAAATAAAATAATAAAATAATAAAATAAAATAAATAATAAAATAAAATAAAATAAAATAAAAAAATAAAATAAAATAAAATAAAATAAAATAAAATAAAATAAAATAAAATAAAATAAAATAAAATAAAATAAAATAAATTTAAATTAAATTAAATTAAATTAAATTAAATTAAATTAAATTAAATTAAATTAAATTAAATTATTTAAAATAAAATAATAAATTAAATTAAATTAAATTAATTAACTAATTGTGTTGCAGACAAATTTCCTCCAGCATCTAAGGATGGGGCACAATTGATTTCTGTTAACGATGTACAATGTTCTCTGCTGGATTTTTCTCTAAGGAAAAAAAAATAGATGAAGAGAAATTCATCATCATTCAATGATGTTGGCAAAAATTCCATAACTTTTGGCTTAGAAACCAGAGCTTCCTTTTAGAAGCCACAGGAGTAGGTGAGGAAGGGAGGCAGGCAGGTTTTAAACATTTTTTGAAAAAAAAAGAGGTTTTATCTTCTTTTTTCTCAAAGATGACATTTTTCTAATTCTTAAGAGAAACCATTATAACACAAGCATCCTCGTGAGTTAAGGTTATTTTATTAAGAAATATAGGGGCTATTAATTTTGGAAATGAACGCCACCTGAAAATAGGACAGTACCACAAACACACACAAACACACACAAAAAAAGGCTGCCTCTATACATATTCCACAGTGTCCAGGGTGCATTTGATATCAGTGCCTCTCCACCACAAAGTCACATTCCCAAGCCATTAGCAGACCCATCTCCAAAGAAAAGAACAATGGCTTAGTGTGGTGTATTAAACCAGCTCCAGTAACATATTTTGCAAATTAATTCCTCTTGGTATTAAAATGCCCTTGGAATACATTGGGAAAAAAATTGGTATGGCAATTTGCACAAAGATAATGTCTATTTTCGTTCTTTCCCTAATGAAAGATGGCCTGCATTCAACAGAAACCAGGAGCTGAAATTGAATTCTCCAAAGAGAACTGCAATTACGAAGATTTTGAGGGTGTCCATTCATCATTATAGGGGGCGTGGTGGCTCAGCGGTAAGATGCCAGGCTTGTTGATCGGAAGATCGCAAGTTTGGACATTCAAATCCCTAGCCCTGCGTGACGGAATGAGCTCCTGCACTAGCCCCAGCGCTTGCCAACCTAGCAATTCGAAAGCATGCAAATGCAAGTAGATTAATAGGTACCACTTCGGTGGGTAGGCAAGAGCATTCCACGTGCATCATGCTGGCCACGTGATTGCGGAAGCATCTTCGGACAACGCTGGCTCTTCGGCTAACAAACGGAGATGAGCACCGGCCCCTAGAGTTGTACACGACTGCACAAATGTGTGGGCAGAACCTTTACCTTTTTATTCATCATTATATCTGAACTTGATACTGAATTCTCTAAAGCCTGGAATGGCAGTTTTCAACTTGTCGAACTCAGGATGTGCTAAAGCAACTCATAGCACCCTGGACGTGCTAAAGCAACTCAAAGCAGGCCCAGTAACAAGGGATATGGAATTGTAAGTCATCTCCTTCTGAAGTGCTACAATTGGTCCAGAGTGGCAAAGCTCTACTTCTATCTCATCTGTCTCTCCCTTTGAAATTTCGTTCCTTTCCTCAGAAAATGAGGAAAAAGACACAGAACATTTAATTTAAAAAATAGGATAGAAAACATCTTCAAAATAAAATATCAGAATCTCCACAATTTAGACAGGACAGATTTGATATTCTTATTTCTTATGCTATAGATGATTGGATTGAACAGGGGTGGAAGTAAAGAATATAGGGCAGTTAGTGTGAAATTTAAGTAAGTTGGGGTCTTAGAGGGAGGTCTCAGGTAGGCCAGGCATGAAGTTACCAAAAACATAGAAAAGACTATAAGGTGGGGAAGACAAGTGGAGAAGGCCTTCTGCCTTCCTTTCACAGAAGGGATTTTCAACACTGCCTTGAAGATCATGGCATAAGACATAATGATAAAACTAAAGCAACCTAATGCTGCAGTGACACTGGCCACTATAACTCTGACTTCAACTAGATTGAATCCAGAGCAGGATAACTTTAGCAATTCTGGAATTTCACAGAAAAAATTGTTGACCACATTAGAACAGAAAGGAATGAAAAAGGTGCCACTAGTATGTAAAATTCCATAGAGAAGTCCTGTGACCCCTACCCATATCACTATTTTGGTACAGGCTTTCCAATTCATGACCATATCATAGTGCAGTGGATTACAAATGGCAACATACCGATCATAGGCCATGACTGTCAGGAGCAAGAAATCAGAAGCTTCGAAAGAGATAAAGAGAAAGACTTGAGCAACACAACCAAAGTAAGAGATGTGCCTGGTGTCCATGAGGGAATTTATCATGGATTTGGGGACAATGACTGAAACAATGCCCAGGTCCTGCACCGCCAAATTCATTAGAAAGAAATACATGGGGGTGCGCAGTCGATGGTCAAAAGCTACTATAGAGATGATGAGAAGATTTGCTGTTGCAGTTGCCAGGTATAATATGAAGAATAAGAAGAAATGTAGAAGCTGCAGGTACCGATTTTTTGACAATTCCAGGAGGAGAAAGTAAGACAGAGTGGTTTGATTGTCCATGTTTAAATTATGGCTAAGATGAATGCCAAATCTGCAAGGAATGAGAGGTGAGAGAAAATAGGACAAAAATTAAAACACATCCACAACGTTTAGAGAATGTCTTTCTCTAGTCACTTGCCCTCTTGATATATTTCAATCCATCACTGATAAAGAAACCAATCATTAATCCTCCCCCCCTTCCATCCTAATCACATTCTTTGTGTAGTGTTTAAACTAGAAGAGGCTGCCAAAAACCTCCTCAAACATGGAAGTTCACTTGTGTCTTTGGACTAGCCAGTTTCTGAGCACTGTTATAAGGCTTTGGTGATGGTGGAAAATGTGAGGAGAAGGTGTTATGTATGGTGCCTTGATGTCCTGGAGGATATAAACCTAGCAAGTAAAAACATGATATAAAACGGTGTAATAATACTTGAGGGTAGAGACTGTCCAATTGTCTTATTTTCTGTCTGTCTGTCTGTCTGTCTGTCTGTCTGTCTGTCTGTCTGTCTCTCTCACACACAAAGACACACAGACACCCACACAGACTGAGAGTAGGTGAATGCTAATGGCTTTGTTAGCTGCTCTAGGGGCTTTCTGGCTGAAGAATAAGATTATAATGCCAAACAAACAACCAAAGAAAAAATGTAAGTTGAGTAATTATCTATGGAATGCTATATTAGAAGAAATGATAGAACTTTAGTTAAGACTTCTGTTTCATGATTTTCACCTCCTTGAAATTGTAACCCTACTTTTACTCCAGGTTTGCTGAAGTGCAACACTTTGGTGAAGTGAAGAAGGAAAAAACAACTATTCCCAGTGATTGGTGGCTTTTTTTAGTCAGTACTAACAACCCTCTGTTCTTAAAGGAATCCTTCAAGCATACCTAATTGGTAAATAGGTCCCATTTTGAAGAATATTGGGGTGCCCTCATCAGTCCTTTCAGTGAGTCCCTGTGTATTATAATTTTAGTACTTACAGGGAATAAAATTAATATTAAAAGGCACCCAAGGATGAGTTTTTCAAGATATGATTGGGCAGACATCCCCCCTGACTTTTTCCCATTTACATTGCTGATTTCTGTGTCTTGATAAAACAATGGCAGATGTAGCAAAAGCATATCTGCAAATAAGAAGAGCCATGAATTCTTCTTGGGCATTCCCTGTCAGGAACTCATCTGCTCTTCCATGAAACCTTTATCTTAATCAGAAGGAGTTCAAAATAGTTCTGATCCCCTGTTTGCTAGTATGGTTTCCCCGGTCCCCCCACCCCCACCCCAGGATAGGATTATCTGGACTAGTGATCCTTCTGCTCCAGGGCAGAAGTCTTGTAGGAAATGAGCAGGAAAGCCATTTTCTTTGGGTAGCTTGCTCTTTCCGCTACCCTCTTTTCCTCTCTATTCATAGCTGAAGTCATTCAGAAGAACTGCAAAGAGGGAGGCAGCCCTGAGGTTCCCCCTCAATTGCTAGCCTTTTTGCGTCTCCCAAAGAGAAACCGAATTCAGCCCCTGAAGCCAACCCTTTTGCCCCAGACTGAAAGAGCCCAACCAGGGTGGCCCTCATGGAGACAGTGGCTTGTCAGGGCCCTCCCCTAAGTCCCAGAGAACTGAACATGTAACCCTCCGACTATACACCCTTCTTCCTGCAAATTAATTATATTTCTCTTTATTAAGCTTTTCCTCATCCAATTAAGTAGTGTATTACATTCTTATGGATGACTATGTACCCTTTGTATGTTAGCTTTACATATTATTCATGCTATAATCATATATATATATATATGATATATGATATATATATATGGTTTCTTAAAAAGGAAAAGAACTAATACAAACTAATATAAAGTCAGAAAAAGAAGGAAATCAGAGGAAGCTAAAAGTGCAAGGAAGGAAAAGAAAAAGAAAAGAAAAATAGAAAAGAAAGAAAAAAAATACAAAGAACTAGCTTCCGATCTTCTTTATAGCAGTAATCAGTACAATTACAAAAATTTCCTCTTACTCTATGGTTACAACATAACTCTCTTCTTTCTATAATCTATCCTGTCTAATCATTGAAACCATAAATCATAAGTTCATTTTTTTCTGTTTTATGCAATAAGTCCATAAGGGGTTTCTAGTCAGCAATAAATTTATATGTTGTCTTTCCTCTGATGAAATATGTCAAAAATTGACTTTCGTGGTTGTCATTCACACTTTTCTCACAGTTTATCACTTATACTCTTTTATTGTATTACAATAATGTGCCATATTTGAAGGATTAAACCCTTAAAACTTTCCCGCCAAATAAGATCAAAGAGCATCTTTTTTGTGTCCCATATTTTTTATCAATTAGAAAATGAGATGGACACACCATACCATAACCATGATTTTTCAAAGTTCAGCATCCCTTTGAACAATTTGAGTGAAATACTTATCAATAACAAAGAAACAATTTCAGAAATGTCACCATCCATTATCCTTTAAGTAGAAATGGACCTTGAAATAATGTTAGTGATGCTATTCACCTATTAGGGATCAGTTCATCTAATAGGCTGTACATTTCTGCAAACTGTAAATATCTCTATTTTTATTTTCCACTATCAGCATGTGGGAAAGATACCATCATGCTAAATATAGATTGATTTTATTGCTTAGGATGGAACATAGAACAGCTCCCCATCCCCGAGTCTCATTCTGATTCAGAATACTTTTAATTTGGATCTAAATTTCTGAAATTAAATCCCCCTTTCTTTCCCCCCAACATATTGCACTATAGGAAAGGACTAGGTTATAATTTCATTTCTTTAAATAATCTTCTCAATGTTGAAATTATAAAAGTGAATCTAGTACAGTCAAATCATACATATTTAACTAAATGCCAATCTGCCCAAGAAAGCAGGAAATGGGCTTTTCTGTCAAATATTCATCATACATGCCTGTTGTGGGTCTTCCGGGCTGTGTGGCCGTGTTCTGGAAGTTTTGGTTCCTAACGTTTCGCCATCTTCAGAGGGCAGGAGCACAAACAGAAGCGATCTCTCTGTGCCCAGGACAAAAAGCCTTCAACAATACATTCATCATACAAATCACTTACTATTTTTATGCACAGAATTATTGTTTCTTTTCATGCATGCTCTTTAGACTCTTCAGTACTGATTCAGTAATGGAAAAATACTATCCAACTCTTGTTTGATCATGTAAAGACATATCTTCAGTGAGAAACTTTATATTTGGCAAACTCACTAATCTTTTGGTATCCCTCCAGACCTAATTACACAGCGTATGACTAGACAGTCCAAGTTAGACAAAATATTAAACGGCAACTACTGCTATCCATCTTCAAATATGGATGAAGTGAAAAAATCTTCTTGAAGCATGTCCTACAACAGGTCTCATCACTTGGAGTTCTGTTTCACATGTCCCTTTTAAAAGATTCCATCCTCATCTCAGAGCCATCTAAACTGTTGCCTATCTATTATAGTGACAAAAGTGAGGTCCATCCCTTAATTATACATAGTGTGGAGAAGCACTCCTACATGAAGTCTGGGTCTTTTGTCCATTTAATAGAATGCCCCCAATCCACTACTTTAGCATTTCTATGATATCATTTGCTGAGGACCAGACCACTATGCGGTATGCAAAATGGGGCTGCACCAATAATTAGATTAGGGACCCCCAAAGTTTTTGGGCACTTAGGCACATTTGCAGTTTGGATCTAATGACCATTTAACTTATGAGGTTCTTGCTGCTCCTCCTCCTCCTATCTCATAGAGTATCTCCCATTTCCCACCATTTTTATCTTCTAAAAATGCTTATGAATTCTAATATATTACTTGAAATAATCACACTTCTGTAAGTTGATCCTTTGATTTCCAGCATGCCACTTCCTTTCTCATCAGCTCTTTCTGACAGTTAAGCCTTTGGGTGGTACGACTTTGCCAGGCCTGTTTGAGAGTCTTGCCACTGGCTCAAACTTTCCACTCTTGTCCTAGCTGCTCTGTCACCACTTCTCTGTCTTCTTCTTGAGCACTGACACCAATAACTTCCTGCTTTGGAAGTTTCTCCATTGTTTTCCATTTTGGGATCTCTGAATGAAACCTCGATATTTCATTAGCATATGGTCCTTGTCTTTCATCAAAATATGGCACATTGCACTTCTTTACAGTCTTTGTGGAAGGCCCAAGAATTCTGTATCCCTTGCATCTTAACTCATATCATAGAAGGACAGATTCCACAGTTCTGAAACTGATTTTTCTCCTTTTCTGTTTAAGGTAGATCAAGATACCTAACAAAAAAGATTTTCTAACAAATATAGGAATCACCTAGCTTTCTTATCTTCATAAAACATTTTGCTTCCTCTAGGAGACAATATGAATGCATGCAAAGAACATGTACAGCAATAACATCGTAGGTATTCTACTTCTAAAACAACTTCTGAAACTTAAATATAAGGAAAATAATAATGGTGGTCTTGGCCTACTTTGTAAGAGATTATGGCTATATTTATTCAGCCTGCTTGTCATGTTTTGGCTTCTTTGGCTTTAGCTTAGTATGTTGTTTGAACACGGTTAAAGCCAAACCCTTTGTCCCAGACTGAAAGATCCCAACCGGTGTGGCCCTCATGAAGGGAGTGGCCTGTCAGGATCCTCCACTGAGTTGGACTTGCACTACCATCCCAAAGAGGTGGTTGGGTCTTGCAGAAACTGAGACCACATCTTCTAGTACATTACAGTCCTAGATGTTGAAAGCATTGCTAAAGCAACCAGGCTAATTTGGGTTTCATATCCTGGAAGAGCCATCGGGCTTTACCTGATGAGCTGGATCCCAAAAAAGATGAAGGAGTGGCATACCAATAAACAAACTTTGACCTGGGTTCATCCTCAGCACCAAGAGAGCCATGCTTTGAGAATGCCAAGGGGCACACAGAGCACTGTAAAGCAGTCACTGATAGGGATTTCCTATCTTCCTTCCCTTCTAATTGTTGGGGGATGCTTCTAACCCGGGTCCTCAAGAAACAGACATACTGCGCACATTGCAAAGGAAAGGCAATCCTCCTACCATGAATTCATTGCAGAAACACATTTTTATTTATTCCTCCATTCCTAACTGAAGTAGTACCTGTGCAAAAGTTGCTTCCCCTTAACACATGTCTGTGAAAGTTTATTACTCTTTGCTATAATAGGAAGCTATGAAAATTCTGGCTTTCTTTGTTGCACCAATAATCTCTATGTTTGTACCGGCTCCTATAGTTGAAAACTCAGATAATAACTTCTTTTAATTTCTCCAGTTACCCTCTGAATTCCATGGCTTTATCTTTCTTTGACTTCAATGTGCTACTCTCTGAGCTCCAAGATTTTTTTCCCACTGACTCTCAAGGACAGTCTCCTAGAGCACTGAATATGTAACCGTCCAAACTTTATATTTTCCTTCCTGCAAATTAAATATATTACTCTATATTCCTTGTCTTTTCCTCATTGAATTTAATAATATATTACATTCTCACATATTATTTGTGCTATATTCTCCATAATTTGTCAAATGCTTAATATTTGATTCTTTCATGCCATTTGTATAAAATTTTGGAATGCATAAGCTTGTCTAGTAATCTATAGTGTAAATATCCCAACAGAATTGGTGCTCTGGCATAATTATAATTATAAACATTATAACAAAATTATAAACTAGGGGCTTGATGGCTCAGCGGGTAAGATGCCATGCTTCTTGATCAGAAGGTCAGCGGTTCGAGACCCGAGCGCCGCATGATGGAGTGAGCTCCCGCACTCACCCCAGCTCTTGCCAACCTAGCAATTCGAAAGCATGCAAATGCAAGAAGATAAATAGGTACCACTTCGGTGGGATGGTAATAGCGTTCCACGTGCGTCATGCCGGCCACATGACTGCAGAAGTGTCTTCGGACAACGCTGGCTCTTCGGCTAACAAACGGAGATGAGCACCGGCCCCTAGAGTCGGACACGACTGTGCAGGGGAAACCTTTACCTTTACCTTTGCTATAAGTCTTATCTCCATATTCACCAGGTGCTAGTTAAAAATATATGATTAAAGTACATTTTAGCAAGAGAAATGAAGAATTAGGAAAATAAATTAATAAATTACCTCCCCCAACCAATTTTATTGAAGGTGCAGCTAGGAAGAAGTTGGCTTCTCCCATTCTCGGTCTCCAGTTTTTCCAAGCATCATATGAAGAATCTAAGAGTGTCCTGGTTCAGCCTCTGCCCCAGGGCCTCAGCGATGAGTCAGAGGACAAGCTGCCCCTGGCAAACCCCCAGGGGATTGAGCCAGGCGAGGCCCCAGATGCGGACACGGGCCCGGGCGATGACCCAGCACCGCAGGAGGCAGCAATACCTGAGGCTGCAGGAGAGCAAGCTGGGGATGGTGGTTTGGCCCCACCCTCGAGCCAGCAGCCAGCAACCGAGGCTACAGCAGAGCAAGCTGGGGATTGCGGTTTGTCCCCACCCTTTAGCCAGCAGCCAGCTGGATCCCATCAGCCTCCCAGCTCTCCTGAATCCCCCAAAGGGCAGAGGCGGAGGCGTGTGCACCTCGCCTTAAAGGACAGAAGGAAAAGTGCTCGGCTGGCTGCTAGGGAGTTACGCAGAGGGCAGGGAGAGTCTTTGCAGGACCCAGAGGACAGCTTCTGAGCTCCTGATAAATCACCGACGACACAGTGAGGGATTTGTGGGAGCAACGTTGCACTTTGGCTTCGCAACCACCCTGGTATCCTGTTTCCTGCGTTCCTGACCCTGTTTGGACTATCTTACTCTGCCTGCTGGACCCCTGGACCTGACTTGGATTATCGTGGCTCGGACTTCTGGAACCCTTGACCCGGTTTGGATTATTGACTACTCCTTTGCTTCACTACTCTGATTATTGGCACACGCTGGTTTCTCTCTCTCTCAGCCAGTCTCGCAAAGAAACCTTGGGCTGCATTCCTTACCTCGGGCTGACTGCCAAGACTCTCCAATCTGTTCTGGAGGCGAGCCAGCACAAAGAGTGGAGTGAAACATCTGTTCAGCACTTTACCTTCTCCTTTATGTTGCTTCTATTTAACTAACTATACTTTGATCTAAGCAATCACATGACAGTGCCTTGTCTGGATCAATAACCAAGGAAGGTGGTGACATGTCTTCACTGGTGGCTTTCAAGCAGAGGTTGAATGGCCATCTGTCAATGAATTTACAGCTCACTGCTGTAAATTAACTCAAAAATTCTCCTACATTGTTAAGGTTTAACTTAAAGGTTGAGCTGCATTACTTTTTAAACATGTATAAGAGTTTGCTATATTTTACCTAGTTATATATGCTTTTTCTTTGTTTAATGTATGTTTCCTTTTCATGCCTTCTCCTTCCCTTTCAACTGGCACAAATGAATTCCAAGAAAATTCTACTCTTCACAGAGAAAGAAAATGGGGGAGCAGAGCCAGGTTAAGTCTCTCCAAACATAAATGATATCTACAGCATACAATTTTTATTCTTGTTAGTACATCCAGCCCACGTCATCAACTAAAATGATTTTAACCAAGGGAGCACGTGATACAGTATGTACATATGTCAAGTATCTTTCAGAATGAGTCCTATGTCATGATGTCATCTGGCATTTTAGAGTTTTAAAGATGGCAGCCAGCAGGAGAAAACCACTAGAGAAGCCTGAATTTATTGAGTTACAACAAAATTTTACCCATTTTTCAGCACTTTTAGACTCAAAAAATTTTGGGTAAACTTTCAGAATAGGAATCATAATCATAAATATCTATTTTCTGTTTGTAGGGTTTATTTATATGTTATTTTAATATGAAAGAATAATTCCATGTAACATCTCCTAGTTTAATAAGCTGAGACAAAGAACAGGTTGTCTGTGTCTTCAATTTATTACAACTGTATTTATTAGTCACATTAGTCACAAATCTTGTTTCATAGCTTCCATTTTTTTGTCTACTTGTTGGCCTAAATTGTCTATCTTTTTGTCCATTTTTTTATCTAGAGAATCAATTGAGTCTTCCATTTTTTTCTCTAAAGTAGCAGTTGAGTCTTCCATTTTTTAATTTAGTGCTGTAATTGCATCCAATATTTTTTTCATATCTGATGTTGGTGGTTCTGAAGGTATTGCACTGGAGTCTGTGGACATCCTTCCAGTCTCTCTCTCCTTTTCCTTGTCTCTGTCTCTCTTCACTCTGGCAGCCACGGTCGCCATGCTGTGGACGGTGTTCCTGTAAAGATAAAAAAGACAGGAGGAAAAGGGAAACAACGACAAACAACAAGAGAGAAAAAAAAGGGGGGAGAAGGGAGTAGGGATTATTCAAAAAAAAGGTAGTAAGTAAAAAATACAAAAAGTAAAAACAAAACTGCCTTTTCATAATAGTTGTCGTAAAAAAACAAATTGTACTTTAATTAATACAAGAGTCTTCACATAGAGAAAATAAAAGATAAGAATGCAGCAGATGTTTTTCTCGGCTGTAGTCAAAATATTTTTGAAGACAGTAAACAATCCAGTGTTTCTCAGGCAAATTTATATCCACAAATCCAACCAAAGGGGGGAAAAAAAAGAGAAAAGGCTTCAATTCTCTGACTGTCTTTGTTCTCCAAAATGCAAGCAGTTACAATCTCAAAGATATATAATTACTGTATATATAAAAAAATAGGAAAAAACCAAATGATGTACAAGACATAGGCATTCAAAAAGTAACTTTTATATTTCAAATAATGTTTAAACAGCATACAAAAAAAAAATGCAGCCTCAAAGTAAAAAGATGGAATTTAAATCAGCAAACCATTAATCCACTAAAGTTCAAAGTCCAGAGAAGACAAAATAATTCCAGTTAAACAATTGGACCATTCAGCAATAGGCAATGTCACTTTAGCTTCAAGTAAAGTCAATTAGTCTTTAGGCTCCCACCGTTTCCCAATCTCCTTGACAAGAAAGTTATAAAAGCACCAGCAGTATTAATCATGTCCATAGAAAGATCTTAGATAGTAATAGACAAATTTTAATTTTAAAAAAACCATAAACTAGTGACTAAAAGGTTGAGTTTTGGTCCTCCTTAACTTGAAAGAATTCACGGCTTCCTGCAGAGCAACGATGTCCCTTCCAGTCGCTTTCGCGGTGTCAATTTCCCTTCCCCCGTGGTGGAAATATGGGGGTCGGGAAAGAGCGGCGATTCCAGCGACCCTTCTTGGTTAATATTCTGATCTTCTTTTCTTCAAAGAAGTTTCAGTGGGTTTTTTTTTTAAAAAAACCGCTGCAAGCAGGAAAACTGCGGAGCCGAAACGGAGAGTTCGGTTCAGCGCACCGGCAGCCTCAACACCCAGAAGTGATCTCCACTACCCACTAATTCTCCATCTAGGTTGGATGAAATGTTTACAATGCTATATACTTTGGTCCCTTCACTAATGAATCCAATAATCTACAGCATGAGGAACAAAGATCTCAAAGCTGCCTTTTGGAAATTCCTTGGTTGGGGGCATTTTAGCAAGATTAATACAAAGCTCTCTAAATCTTAATTTTGATTCTTGCATCCTGCTTTCAGTTAGTGAACTAACTGAAATTAAGATTGGGATTAGAAGTCATTATGTTTCCATGTGCTACAGGGAGGAATTGCAGTAATGAAAATTCTTCAGAGATGTAGTCCATACATTTCAGATTTATGCATGTATTTTAATCAAAACAGGAGAACAGCTACTTCTAAGTGGGAAATAATTATTTCACACTGGAAGACAGCCTCAGAAATTATAGATGAGCTAATTCACACAATCTCTTAATCAGCCTCTGGAAATATGTTAAATTAAGACAATTTTGATATTATGTGTCACAAGTAAGTAGGGGTTATCTCTTCAGTTTCTTTTGCTCTTGATTTTAGGGGAAGGCACATTGATCAGTTTTTCCTTCAACAGAGAGAATTTGGGTGATAGCATATACTGTAGATCAGTCAGTTTTTTGTTGACAGTGTATGCAGTTGGTTTTCCTTCTTCAATTTGTTAGACCAGCTTGAGGATGTACTGTCATACCCAAGCAGAGGGTGTCAGAATAAATTTGCTATATCCAGTTCTCAGCTTCAGAGAGATTCACAATGCCGGCATTTCTTCTTCGGTGCGTAGCATCAGTCTGACACAATGGCAGTTCTCTCTTCTCCAGATAGCAGCAAGTCCAAAGTCTTATCTCTAGATTATTCCTCACCTCTTCTTTTGACCACTTGGTTCTTGGAGACTGTTTTGTGGTTTTCCATCAAGTTTTGTGTGAGTCAGGGACAGCTGAACAGAGTAGAGGGAGGGAAAGGAGAGGAGAGGTTAATTGTTAGTCCATAAAAACAAAATAATACTGTAAGAATAAGCATGAGTTGTGTTGATGTACCTTGATATATACCCTATATTAACTGTTCATAGAATATTATTGGAAAATAAAGTTTTCATTCTTCGTAATCATGTCTGAATAAGTAAGTGTCACAATATGTTAATATGCCATCCCAATGCTACCTGGAGAAGTCAGGAGATATCATTCACTATCAGAATGCTCAGTTTATCATTTCATAATGGTGGCATTCAAATTACCTTGATCTATCCACAAAATTAGCTTGGAAGAAAATAAGGTATTTCTGATCTATATCTATGTTGTTTTTCTTGTGCTTTGTAAATTTTTATCTGACTGGTCAATGAAAATAAACTTTACTTTGATTTTCTTTCCACCATAGTAGGAACATGTTCCTCTGACTGAAGCACGAAGGTGTCCCATTGTTTTTAATGTAGATGTTCTCATAATGTTGCCTTTGTCTCATCCCTAGCAAAATGTGGAAAGAGTTCAAAGCTGTATTTAGTTTTAAAGTTATGTTTCCCCTCTTCTCCTGTCGCAATTTTTGCCATGGACGTGATGTATCACAACTTCCTTGAATATGTCATTTTAATTACATATTTTGGGATGAATCCAGAGAAATTTCCACTCAATAAACTTGAAAGCATAAAGAGCCTTCCAGACAAAGAGGGATGAGAATGGGGTACATCTTCTTCATTTCTAATTTCAGTCCTATTGAATTCACTGGCTTTACTAAAAGGACATATTTGCAATGCCATATTGCCCTGTTGTGAGTAAAAGCCACCAAGAGTTTCTGGAGGACAGGAACAGACAACATTTTCTACTCACCTCCAGCTCACTGCTAATGTGATCTCCACCTATGTATAGAAGAGCAGTAATCCTTTCAGCATCATTATTCCTGACCACGAAGCATAGAAAATTACAAATCTTGTGTTAAATTATATCATTTAAAAAGAAAATAATAATAGTGCACTGAGTATTAACTTTTTTATTTCAACCAGATCACAATGTCTTGAGACATTAAGAGCAATTTCATTACACATAATATGCAGTAATATTGGCTGCAACCATCTGGTAGCCCTAATGTAATAGTAATTATTCAGAGATGGCAGCATGTACAATTCAGAATTATAGTGTACCTCTAGTGATCATTTGAGTATTCAAGCTGGCTAAACAAGAAATACAAGGAACACAGTAAAGTGTGGTATATTTTGAGTAGCCCTATCAAAATCAACAGGAGCTTAATCATTATTAATTATACTTGATTTGGATTCAGTTATAGCCGTAGATAGAATCATTGGGACCACCAAGCTAATTTCTGGACAACAGATTTCAATTTATAATGAAGAAAAGAAATGGAGAGAATACATAATGTCAGTTTTTACACTGGAGACCACACCAATATAAACACATGCAAGGTATGTGTAGGTTTTCTTAGTCTTTCTTTCAGTGCAGGTCTGGGGGACATGGGGATGTCAAAGCAAGGATTGGAGGGAGGAGTTGAGTATCTGTCCTTCCACTTTCCACAGGAGAAACTGCTCCAGCTCTTCCAACCAGTCTTCTAGAACTGTTATCTCAGTTTCCAATATCAGGGCAGAAGCTTCTGTGGCACGTGGTGGTGTGTCAAAAAAGGCAGAATAGAGAAAGTGGCTTTCTGAAGCAAGGTGGGGCTTGCATCATGACAGTTCCCACCATCTTGCTTTTTTAACCTCTCCCTGTGAACACTTGAATCAGAGTAATGATTTTGGGACTAATGCCATGAAGACTTTCACACTACCATGTGTACTGTCAAACGTCACTGTGCTGATCTATCACTTACACATGCAGGGTTTATATTGACTCAGTGATGGCATCCATATGCTGTAAAACTGCAAGTATGGAAATTTCACATTTCTGCCCAGGCCTAAAGCTGAGAGTGGCAAATGTAAATATTTGGAAACATTGCCTCTCTTTCCAAAATAGATAAGGAAATATATACTTTTTATTTATCTTGAAAAGCTATCCATTTCCACTGTGACAGTGATGTACTATTCTTCTGGATGGGGGCAGAAATCCAATATTCAATGAGGTTGGGCCCATGCAGAACATACAATGCCATTGCTGGGAGTGGCGCAAGGACAGCAGAATGACATTCAGTGCCTTTTCTTCTTCTGGCAAATGGGGAATAAAGAAAGGTCCCAGACAATAAGCAACTCACTTAAGTGTTTCACTACCAAAGCCACAACTCACTTGCCCCCAAGAGGATCCTACAATGTAACATTCCATTAGTTGGGTTCTTGGTGATCACTGAGCTTCATTTTTGCCTAGTAAATGTTTCATTACTAGGCTATGTAACATCATCAGTGAATGGGGAATGGAGTTTGCTGGCTGTTTCTATATGGCTTAAACTGCCAATATTGTTTGGGGTGTGGTTTTCCTTCATGGCTCCTTGATTAGAGTCTTGTTTCTTCTCTGATTGTTTATGTGATGCTATTTCTTGCTTATCTGGGTGTGGGGAAGTCTGGAGGATATCAACAGTTCCCCAATGAAATTGTGCTTGAATTTGTCTTGGTGTTGAGAGATTAATGGATTTTTATCCATCTCCATTAGTTATACTACATAGATGTATTCTACATAAACTACTAGACAACCCGTGACCCATTGGGTCATCCTCAGTAGAGTTGAGAATTCCTGCCAGCTTCTCCATTGACTTTGCTTGCGGGAAGCTTGCAGGAATAAAGCCAGTGTGGAAGCTGGCAGGAAATTGCAAGTAGAGGGCCAGCAGGCAGGTAAGTGACTGCTGCCAGGTGGGGGAGAGAGTGAGGGGGTGCACCACTGTGCGGTGCAGGTCAGGGATGGTAAGCGAGGGTGTGAGGGTGTGCTGAGAGGTACAGATAGGGGTGTGTGAGAGGCATGGCATGGGTGAAGGAGAGTGTGCAAGGGTGCAAGAGGTGCACAAGAGGTGTGGTGAGGGGTACATGGGGGTGTGCGAGACGCATGTTGTGGGTCAGGACAGTGCGTGAGGGGGTGTGGGGTGCATGAGGGTGCAGTGTGAGTCAAGGACGGTGCATGAGGGTGCAAGGGGATATACAAAAGGTGTGGAGAGGGGTGCACAGGGTTGTGTGAGAGGTGCAGTACGGGTCAGAGTGTGGGCACAAGAGATGCAGGACAGGTCAGGAACAGGAACGGTGTGCAAGGTTGCAAGAGGTGCATGAGAGGTGCGGCAAGGAGGCTGCAGGGTTGCACAAGGGGTGCAGCTTGGGTTGAGGAGTGTGCGCAAGAGGTGTGGCATGGGTCACAGATGGTGTGCAAGGGTGCAAGGGTGTGTGCAAAAGGTCTGGCAAGGGTGTGTGGGGGTATGTGAGAGGCATAGTGAGGCTGAGAAAGGGTGTGCGAGAGGTGTGGCTCGGGCTGTGGAGGGTGTGTGAAGGTGCACAGCAGTTCCAGAGTGTGTGAGGGTGCGGAGTGGGCCAGGGATGGTGCATGATGGTGCAAATGGGTGCACGATAGGTGCAGTGATGGTGTGCAGGGGTGTGTGGGGGTGCAAGAGAGGTACATTGTGGGTCAGGGAGGGTGTGCGAGGGTGCAGCACAGGTTGGGGAGTTTGTGCAAGAGGTGTGGCATGGGTCAGGGATGGTGTGTCAGACGTGCAATGAGGGTCAGGGAGGGTGTGCGAAGCTAGCAGAGAGCATTGGCAACCACAATCAAGTTTAGACTTCCCACTGGCTTCCCCATTGACTTGTGGGAAGCTGACAGGGAGCACTGAAAATTAAGATCATGTGACCACAAATGAAGTGGTCATAACTTTCCCAAATTTCATTCCCATGGGAGTAATGGGTCCCTATAAGGTAAACAATATTGCCAGAAAATGGTTAGTTAGTTCCTTTATTATTTATTGGGTGCTATTAAAAATAATCTGAGGGAAAACATGCCAGTGATTTTTCTTTACATCAATTATTTTCATGATTTTGTATGGATCTTAACTTTTAAAACTTACAACTATAACCTGCTCTTTCCAAGAGTTTTACAAAGGGCCCCCTGCACTTCCTTGTGTCGGGAGCTATAGATCAAGGGGTTGAACAGTGGTGTAATGATGGCATATAGCACAGAAATGAGGCGGTCTTCTTCTATAGAGTGAGCAGATGAAGGCTCTATGTAGGTGTAGATGATGGTGCCATAAAAGATGCTCACCACAGTGAGATGTGATCCACAGGTGGGAAATGCCTTGGTCCTACCATGAGCAGTCTGGTTTTGAGGACAGAGGAGACAATGAGAACATAAGAAAGGAGGGTCAGACAGAATGGCAGAATGATAACGCACCCTGAAACAGTGAAGGTCACCATCTGGCTGATGAAGATATCAGAGCAAGATAAGCGTAGTAAGGGAGGAATGTCACAAAAGAAGTGGTTGATTTCATTGGAGTGGCAGAAATCTAGGGAAAAGACTATTGCTGTGTTAACAATGGAATTAAAGTGGCCAATACCCCAAGAAGCTGCTAATAAACATCAACCTACTGTTTGGTTGATGAGCAGAGTATAGTGCAAGGGGTGGCAGATAGCTACATAACGATCATATGCCTGGGCTGAGAGAAGCACACGTTCTGTGCTCCCTAAAGCAACAAAGAAATACATTTGTAATGCACATCTTATGTAGGAGATGGTCTTGTCCCCTGACAAGAGGTCCCACAGGATTTTGGGGAGAGTAGTGGAAATGTAGCAGATCTCCATAAAGGAAAGATTGCCAAGGAGGAAGTACATAGGAGTTTGGAGACGCTGATCTATCCTGATCAATGTAATGATGGTTAGATTCCCAGCTAAAGTTAACAAATAGACAAACAGGCCTATGACAAAGAGAAGAGTCTGGCTATTTGGGTCAATAGAGAAACCCATCAAGAGAAATTCTCTGACACTTGTCTGGTTTGGATTTTTTGTTTGCCTGATGTCCATCGTTAATCAGGTTATTGCAGCTTCTTGGGCTTGAATAGGTCTCAGTTGTTTTATCAGCCAATGCTGGTAATTCCCAAAAGTGCAACTGGTAAAAAAGAGTCCATCAGTCAATGGTAAATTTGTAAATCAATTTTGTGATTTTGTTTCCTTTTTTACCAACTTCACATACAAGCAGCAGGCCTAGATCAGGATAAAAAGTCAGCTGTAGTGAGTTGGTGGGCCACTGGTCAATCCCTACTAGAACATTGAAACCTCCTGCTTTTGGGGATTCTTGCCAGGAATGGTGGACTTGAAACTGAACAAGCAAGTGGTTCCTTATGTTATTGATTCACAATGCACAGTCACTTTTTTTTTAATTTTTATTAAACAGATTTATAAGGCCGCCGAATTCACACACGGGGACTCCGGGTGTCTTACAGAATTAAAAACCATAAAGAAACAATAAACATCCCCCGGCAGCAGCAAACACATTCATACCAGCCAATTGATTGGCTCCGAAGCAGCTTGGGGTCCCCAGGCCCATTGACAAAACCATGTCTTCAGGGCCTTCCGGAACAGGAGCAAGGAGAGGGCCAATCTTATATCTGGGGGGATGATGTTCCAAAGGGAGGCAGCCACTACGGAGAAGGCCCTTTTCTTCGGTCCCACTAGATGTACCTCCCTAACTGCAGGTTAGTTACATGTAAAGTTAAAAAGTCTAAATACAAACACAGTTAAATAATCTAATGTCTAATGTCTAATGTTTTATTCATCTCTTTGACTGAAATCAAAAGAATCTCAGCAGGTCAAAATTTCATCACATTATGCAAAAATGTTTGTGGTACAAAACAACAATAAAATAAAAATACACAAAAAATAACAAAACAACTGTATAGAACAGAAAAACAGATCCCAAAATACAACCAAAAAATAGAGGGCAACATAAACCTCTCTTAGATAATTCTGTTTTCAGTAATTTCCAAAAAGCTAATAGAGTGGGAGCCGATTGAATATCATGAGCAGGTATAGCAACAGAAAAACAGTGCCAGTCCACTTACATCTTCCTTACCTCTTGAAAGTGAGAAACTGCTAGCAGATTCTTCTGGAACCTATGTGTCAGGCAGAGAAATATGGGATATTTAATGTACAATTATATAAATATACACGATTTTCCCTCTTTCAGTTTATTCTAGAAGGGCAGTCTAGAATACTTCCATCATGAGAACAGAAAGGTTAGCAAGATCAAATCGTCTTTGATCAGATGAACAGTATCATCCTATCCTTAGGACCCAGATCACCAGGCTTGCAAACCAAGGCTACTCTGAAAAGCACTGTGCTGGTTTTTGGAGATTTGGAATAGCAGATCCTACTGGAAATGATTTGAGAAAGCCAGTGAGGTTTAATATCTAGTGCACTGTTGTTCTGCTTCTGTCCCATCGAGAATTACAATTCACTGGTTACATTTTGGAGGAGCTCTGGGGACAGCATTGGGGAGGAGCAGGTTGTTAGACTTTCATTTGGGGAGGCGGGTGTCAAATTGTTATCTCTCAGCCTAAGCTCCCTTACAGTATAGTCATGAAGATACAAGAGGTTTGAAATTATTAGAGTTCCTTCGAAAAGCAATAAAGTGGGTTAGAACAAATGCAAGAAGAAATAATACTATGAGATTTTTTTAAAAAAGGTTTCCAATAATGGCAATGTGTACAATGATTACTATGCATCTTGAAAATTGGCTCCAGTTCCATAGAGGGCTACAGGGGGAATTGTCCCACTGAATCCCCATTGAAAGGTTTATGCAGGAAAGGAACTGGATGCTACCATCCAGAACAAGAACCCCAATCTTTCCCTTAATAAAAGAGGTACTTGCAGTGCAAAGGCACACATATGCACACATTACGTGATTGGCTTGTGAAGATTCCAAAGTCTGAAACTAGTTTGCAGATCTAGCCTTTTGAATTAATTTATTCTTAAATGAATAACACTTCGCAACAGTGGAGAGTATATGTAGCTCAGGGTTGAACTGTTGGGTTCTTGTGATCAAGTGATACTTGAAATCACTCTGTCTTGTCTTGGTGTGCAAACTCATTTGATGCTGCCTCAATAACTGATAATATAACTGAGGTTATATTAAAAATATTTTGAAAGGAAAATGAAAAGTAGCATTATTGAAATGATCAAAACTGAAAAATGAAGATCCTATGTTTTGGTCTCTTCAACTATAAAACTCCCAGGCTGATCAAGTTGGATTATGCAATACTTTGGAAAACAGATCTTCAGTAAGAATTAAGTAAGAATGAATCTTACTTACTTAAAATCTTATGCTCACTTAAGTAAAGGTAAAGGTTCCCCCCGCATATTTGTGCAGTCGTGTCCAACTCTAGGGGCTGGTGCTCATCTCCGTTTGTTAGCCGAAGAGCCAGCGTTGTCCAAAGATGCTTCTGTGGTCATGTGGCCGGCATGACGTGAGCAGAATGCAGTTACCATCCCACCAAGGTGGTACCTATTTATCTACTTGCATTTGCATGCTTTCAAATTTTCGAACGCTCACTTACCTGGCAGTAAATCCCATCAAATTCAGTGCCAGTTACTTCTAAGTACAGATGTCAGGAATGCCCTGTAATTTATTACTTACTAGGAATACTGTTTCAGGATGTCAGCTTGTTTTCATTTATGATTCAGACAGGTTCTGCACATTCATTTTTTTTTCACACTATTCTTCGTACATCACTGAGAACTTCATTTCATTTGCACTCCTACTGAATTTCTATTATATCTACACGTATGTTCTGGTTGCTTTTCAAAGTCAGTTTTCTCTGGGGTTACAAGTGTCACATGCTAATTGGTTACTATGGTGGATGATTGTTTATGATCAAGAAGTTAAGTTGTATAAAGCTGACCCTTTGTTAAGCCTGCTGGCTCTGCTTATCACTTTTCTATTCAAATGAAGATTGTTTGCTGCTGTGCCTCTAGTTTTGTAAATATGTTCTTGTTTTTTGAATAAATGCAACTTTATTTTGACTACAAAAGTCTAGTTTATTGATCTCTGTATGCAAGCTTCTAAAACTCTAAAATCAAAAATAACATTAAAAGGTATTATGGTGATCCTCCTTTCTCTGTGGCTGGTTCTAGTCATGTACCACCACCTGGTGGTCAATATAAAGATTAGCTAGATGGTCTCCAGGGCACTGAGTAGATACTGTACATGGCAGAGGCAGAATGCAGGCTGAAATTTACCAAATTGAAAGATTGCATTGCAACAATGAGCAACATTAAAAGGGTGTTATTGGAAAGGGCAGAGGAAGATACTTTAGGGTTTCTTCCAAGAAGCTTCCTGTTTCATATACTGACCCTTCATCCATTCACAAAACAAGCTAAAATCAGCACATCTTCTCAGTTTCTTCATTGGCCAAAAGAAAGAAAACATAAATTGTGCTGCCCAATATGGCCATTTTTTTCCAGCCAAACTTAAGCAGTACTAGAGAGCAGTTTGCCCACTTTTGCATTAGGCTTAATTTCCTAAAGAGTAAAATAAACCAGCAAGGAAATAAATAAACACAGAAAGAAAAAATACCTCATGGGGTTGTTCTTGTGGACAAAACAGGAGCTCGGAGTATTAGGTATCTATGCCGCCTTGAGTTGACTAAAAATAAAAGTGGGAGAAAAAACGAATAAATATATCAGGATACAAAAATCCATTCACAACTTTATCTCAAATATTTGCAAACCTTTGTCTAGGGGTATAGTTGAATTGCTTGGGAGATGGGTGTGAGACTGCTTTATTTCAAGTGACAGGAGAAATATTGAAATAGTGCACCCCTGGATTTATTCATTTTTTTTAAGCCTGGGGAAAACTAAATAGCTGAAGAAAAGCAAAATTGTAATTAAACAAAGTTTCTTCTGGGTTGCATATTGACTACTTTTTATATCTTAGGTAAAGTCATAGACTTTGGGAAAACTTTCAGAATATGAGTCATAATCATGGATACTTAGTTCCTGTTTGTAGGATTTTTATTTGTTTGCTGGTTAGGGAGGAACAACAGGTTGCCCAGTTCTTCTGCTTATTACAGATACAAATATGAACAATATATTCAATATAATCCTGGAAAAAAGAATGATAAGATTTCATGATGAAAATAATGAGGACAAAATTGGCATCTTTAGAAAAGCAGCAGACTTCGTGCTGTTCATTCTAGTGCTGATGTCTCATAAAACTGTAATAGACCTTGAAAACATAGACCTATGCTCAATCCTGGATGATGCCAACCGTCATTGAGGTTCTGTGCATTTGTACATTTTCCTAACAATATAGGCAAACACAATGTCCTTGGCAATGAAGCTGAAGAATTACATCAGCCTTCACCAAAACTTTGTGCAATCATTCTCTTGTGCATAAATGTCTTTAACATTGCCTCATTATTCCATGTGGGATTGATTTCTAAACGGTGATGACATTCTACATGGGTCTCATGAAGTTTGCAGCACAATAATATAGATGATAATTATATGTTTATTTACTTGGGCTCATATGTTGCTCCAGTCAGAGTTGTGGACACGAAAGGTAACCTTAGAGTACAAATTCTGAAGATGATGTGTTACAGTTAGAAAACTCAACTTTTTCTCTCTTGGTTTTAACTGGTCTATTAGTGCTGAGATACTTGGGGAAATGGGAGAAAATCTCTGGATGCCAAGGTCAGCCAGCTAGCTATCATATGTCTCTATCATTCATTGCTGCTCAAAACCAGGTTTCCTAAGTCTACAATTATTTTTCTATTTCTTTTTCCTGTCATCAAATTTATTCCTTCTCACTGTTATGTCTTATGGCAGATATGTTGCCATCTGCCATCCGCTGCACTTTGCATCCATAATGAAGTGGTCCACTAAGCTATGGAGTCAGAAGTGTGAAGTCTGAATCTGCAATAATAAGAGGAGGGGATGTGTTAGATAAAGAAGTACAAAGTCTGAAGAAAAGAAGAAAAGGAAATGGAAGACGTGAGGTAAGTCTTCTTTGTAGTCTGTTGAGTAAAAGCTGAAGGGAAACTTGTAAGGAAACATACAGTAGACCATGCAAAAAAAGTAGAAATTTGTCTGCCATTTGCTGTACATCAATTTCATTCAGTTTAGGGGAAAATAAATCTATTAATACTTTATCTCAAACTTTATTTTTTCCCTTTAAAACTTTCCACTACTTCTTCATTGTACTGCTTTGAATGTTTTTAAAAGTGCCTATTTTTCACAGCCGCATCTCTTTCTTGATACTTATTTACAGTTTAAAAAATTTACTTTAAAATGCATTTGAGATCCTACATCTCAACTATTTTTAATCTTTACTGCTGATAGGCTATTTCTCTTGCCAGTTCACATGGTGGCAGTGATTACTACATCCCAAGAAAAAAAAGTTTGCTTCCCAAGGAGATCAGAGGATTGGTTAAGTTTGCATTGTTAAAATTCATGTGAAGGTGGCTCTTGCCATGATGTGCAGTTAAACACTGGACATAGTATAACATTTACATGATCCACTCTCAGGTGGAATCTACCTTAGGAAAGGCAAGATGGGAGATGGGATCAAAATCTGGGAGATCAACGAAAAAAGAGAATTCTCACACATAGAAGAGGAAAAAAAAGTTATGCTTAGTGTTAGTAATAATTAGTACAATAATTATATTGTATAATTATTAAAATTATATTAATTTCAGTATGGTATAAGCTGTTTCTCATAGCTATATCTTCCCAAAGCATATACATTAAGCATATCAGAAAGAAGTATGGGGAGAGTGAAAAGCTATTACACAGCATATAAGGAGCTGATGCACTTAGGGAAAAAATGACATTTTCAATTTGAAAAATATCTTTATAAAATTTACATTTCAACTTCCTACAGGAGACAGCAGAATGTCATGTCTAACACGACAAGTACAATGGATTTTGTACTTCTTGGATTTTCTGGAAATCAAGAGGTTCAAATTTTATACAGCGCTGTCTTCTTGATAATGTATCTCTTTATCCTGATGGGAAATCTTCTGATTATTTTTCTGATACTGGTCAATCGTTATCTGCGCGCCCCAATGTATTTCTTTCTAATCAATTTATCTATTGGTGACCTTGGTGCCACCTCTGCCATTATACCCAAATCTATAGTTAATGCCCTGATGAACTCCAAATGGATTTTGCATTCTGAATGTGCAGCACAATTGTTTTTCTATTTCTTTTTCCTGTCATCAAATTTATTCCTTCTCACTGTCATGTCTTATGACAGATACATTGCCATCTGCCATCCATTGCACTTTGCATCCATAATGAAGTGGTCCACTTGCCTCCAAATGGCTGGAGGGGCATGGGTGGCTGGATTTCTGCATGCAGCTCTATATACAGGGAATATTTTTTCAATGCCTTTCTGCTCCAACATCATCAATCAGTTCTTCTGTGAAGTTCCACAATTAATGAAGCTCTTTTGTTCTGATTCTTATCTCAGTGAAACCTGGATTCTTGTCTTTAGTTCATGCTTAGGAGTTGGCTGCCTCTCATTCATTATCTTGACCTATGTGCGGATCTTTACCACTGTGCTGAGAATGCCCTCAGTGGAAAGAAGGGAAAAGGCTTTTTCCACTTGCATCCCCCACCTCATCGTTGTTTCCCTATTGGTTGGCAGTAGCCTCTTGGCTGATACTCCCTGCTAATTCTCCATCCAGATTGGACCAAGTGTTTACAGCACTGTATACTGTTGTGCCTTCACTAATGAATCCAATAATCTACAGCATGAGGAACAAAGATGTCAAAGCTGCCTTTTGGAAATTGCTTGGTTGGAGACTATTTAGCAAACAATGATAATTCCCCTTTGATGTACCAATTTGTTCCTCACCTTAACTTTGAGATTCAGCATATTAAGAAGTTGCAATCAGATTAGGATCACTGACTAGGCATGTCCCATTGAAAGTACGTTGTTTGTTTATTTGACGTATTATAAATTGTGATTTGTTGCATCTGTCAAAATAAATGTTTTACAATATTGGGCCTCTTACAGCACCAATTCTGCTGGGTTCTTGATATGTGATTAATAAATTGTTTTGATTGGTGATAGTTTACTACTGGGGTCCCAAAGACATTGCAGAAATATAAATATGGAACTATAATTAGGAACTTATCAATATTACTGATTAATATTTAAGAAAAATGGTATATAAGGTAATAAAAAAAGCAGGAAGACCAGATGAGTCATGGCAAAGCATATGCCTACTTGACTAACAAAAGAATGGTCCATGAAGCTCTCATGTGTCAGAGTAGCTCGGTTGGTGCAATCCACAAGTGGTGCAGAACAAATTTGCATCGAGTTTGTGACTTCCAATATATACAGACTTTACTAAATAAAAATATATAAAATACCTTTTAACCAACTACACACAGCAATACACAATCCAGCAACTCCTACAACACCCAGCAATAAGGATTCCTCCCAACTGCCTTATATCCATGTAACTTTGCTAAGTCATTCAGTGGTGATTGATTCAGGTGTATGCAATTACTGTAGCTCTTCAGTTTCCTCAGAGCTAATTGTTCAGTGCTCTCAGCTGTGCTGCCTTCTTCACTGCAGTAAAATTCTTAATACAATGTCTGGGTATACCCTGCATGATGATATTACTGTCTGTGGATGATTTCTTCTACATTTTGGTCCTTTACCATCCTGACATATCTGGCACATTAGTTCAAGCACCTAAAGGTATCTTCGTATAAAACAACTGTTTTTGCAATCCGCATCTCAGACTTGTTTGCTTAATAATATTAAGCCTATTCAAGCATCCAGCAAAATTCAGAGGTTCAGACTGGAAGCAGGGGGACCGAATTAACTATCCAGTGAATCTGTACATAAAATATTTGTTTTTGTTAACATGGGAAATATGGGCAGAAGATGACCAGTTATGTTATGCATTTTGCTTTTTATAAAGAACCAGTTGGAATCAAGATTGGGACAATGGCCCCTTATTTTTATTTCAGAAGCTTTAGAAGACTAGTTATTTTGACAACAATATTGATGTTATTCACACCATCTTTAACTTCTATTTTTATTGTTTACAGTATATCTTTAAGTTAGGTGGGTGTTTGTTTTTATTGTTTTTATGACATTTTATACTGTGTTTTATCAGCTTTATATTCTATGCAATCCACAAGAGTCTTTTGATTGCAGTGAGAAGGAAAATGTGATAAATAAAATTAGGATTTAGCTAATTTCTCATCTATCTATCATCATGCACCACAAATTTTCCCAATGGCCAGCTCTCCACTATGTTGCTTCACAATCTCTTCCTTCATGGAAAGGTCTAATAATCTTTTTAGTGGCAGTCAGCTACAACAGACATCACTACAAAATCACAAAGTCTACTTTTGTGTCTATCATCAAGGGAGTAGAGTAGAAATTTATTTCTAAGACATGTAGGCAGCAGTAGCATGTGGATACAAAGTGGAGATGTGTTCTGGAGCATATGCAGAGTTTCGAGAAGCGAGTACCATTAGAGAGACAAGAAATTACACCAGACATCTATCAAAACGAAGATGTATTAATATAACAGAGAACATAAAACAATAACATCCAGGTATCTGGAGTTAAAAATCTGTATAAATATAAAAAGCATTTTTCAATCTCACCCCTACACACAGGGTTGAGAACTTTACAGGCAAATGAAGGCAAGCTTGAATGCCAGGAGCAAAAACAAAAGAAATGCTAATTTATACATTTGTATCCAGGTTACATTTGTATCTAGGCATGGTGGCTCAGTGGGTAAGATGCCAGGCTTGTCAATCGGAAGATTGCAAGTTCGGAGGTTCGAATCTCTAGTCCTATGTGATGGAGTGAGCTCCCGCAATAGCTTCAGCTGTTGCCAACCTAGCAATTTGAAAGCATGTAAATGCAAGTAGATTAATAGGTACCACTTTGGTGGGTAGGTAACAGTGTTCCGCGTGCGTCATGCCGGCCACATGACCGTGGAAGTGTCTTTGGACAACGTTGGCTCTTCGGCTAACAAACGGAGATGAGAACCAGCCTATAGAGTCAGACACGACTGCAAAAATATGCGGGGGGAACTTTCTTTCTTTTATCTAGGTTACAAATGTAACCTAACTGTAAATGTAAATGGGGTGAGATGGCTCAGCGGTTAAGATGCCAGGCTTGTCGATCGGAAGGTCACAAGTTCGGAGGTTCGAGACCCTAGCCTCATGTGATGGAGTGAACTCCCGCACTCGCCCTAGCTCTTGCCATCCTAGCAATTCGAAAGTATGCGATGCAAGTAGATAAATAAGTACCACTTTGGTGGGATGGTTACAGCATTCTGCGCACTTCATGCCAGCCACATGACTGTGGAAGCATCTTCGGACAACGCTGGCTCTTTGGCTAACAAACAGAGATGAGCACCGGCCCTTAGAGTTGGACACAACTGTGCGGGGGAACCTTTACTTTACTTTTATCTAGGTTACTGGTAGTTAACCTATCTGACTTTTTAATGTTTACAACCTAGGAAACAATAGAAACCTGAATTTTTGACCCTGCCAAACACTTAGCAGCAATTATCAGATGTCTTCAAGACTTGACATGTGACTACATTCCATTGAACAATAAGACACAAGACTTTACATTCCATTGAGCAATAAGACACATACCAACGTTCTCATGTAGTTGTGTGTAGGAATCTGAGATATGTGAATCTAGCCTTGTGGAACATACAATGGAGGGTGTTGGAGTGATGAAAGCAGACAGTCCAAAAAGGGTAGCCAGAAGTAACAAAATATCATATTTTAACCTTGATCAAATAAACCAACTTTATATTCCTTCCTTTTATTTGTAACAGTCTTAATCTTTTCAGTCAGGCCTTTTCAGTCGGGGTGACCCTTTTTAGTTGGTGTTCAGGCCTGGCTATAGGACTGAAATGACATTGGTGGTGCTTTTTTATGATCTCTGGTGGGAGTGGGATGGTAGTAGTGCATCCATCCTCACTCTACTTGACCTCTCAGTGGCCTTTGATAGCATTGACCATGGTATCCTTCTGGAGCGGCTCAGGGGGTTGTGAGTGGGGGGCACTGTGTTACCCCAGTTCACTTCCTTCCTCTTTGGCTGTTCCCAGTTGGTATTGATAGGGAGCAAGAGGTCCAGCCCTCAGCTCCTGCTTTGTGGGGTCCTGCAGGGTTCAGTGCTTTCTCCACTTCTGTTTAACATCTACATGAAGCCACTGGGTAAGATCATCAATCACCATGGGGTGAGATAACATCAGTATACTGATGATACTCAGCTGTGTATCTCAACCCATGGGGAGCTAAGTGATGCTGTGACCTCCCTTTCACAGGCTGTTAAGGTCTGGATGGGGAGCAACGGATTGAAACTGAACCCTGGAAAGATGGAATGGCCCTGGGTTTGGGTCTCTTTGGTTTGTGGAGAATTGCTATCTTTGGTCTTGGAGGGGTTGCACTGCCCCAGACAGATCCGGTGTGTAATTTGGGGGTTCTTTTGGACTTGTGACTCCTGCTCGAGGAGCAGATGGCAGTTGTGGCCAGGAGGGGCTTTGCGCAACTTTGGGTTGTGCACCAGTTACGCTTTTTCCTGGACCAATAGGCCCTGCTCACAGTCACCCATGCCCTAGTCACCTCCCATCTTGACTACTGTAATGCGCTCTACATGGAGCTACCCTTGAAAAGTATCCAGAAGCTTTAGTTGGTTCAAAATGTGGCAGCCAGCATGGTTGTGTACAAGTCCAGATTTACACTTTTGCCAATTTGCTTCCAGGTCCAATTCAAGGTGCTGATTATCACCTTTAAAGCCCTACATGGCTTGGGACCAGGTTATTTAAAGGACCGCCTTTTCCCAGTTACATCTACCCGGCCCACCAGATTGGGGAGGCGTGATCTGTTACAGATATGTTACGGGTCCCCCCCCCCCATTAAGGAAGTTCATCTAGTGGGACAGAGAAAAAGGGTGTTCTCTGTGGTGGCTCCCTCCCTGACATCATCCCAGCAGAGATAAGATTGGCTCCCACCTTAATACTCTTCCAAAAGGCCCTGAAGACATGGTTTTGCCAGTGGGCCTGGGGAACCCAGGTTGATGCGAAGCCCATCAAGTGGTTTGTTTGAATTGTATTGCTGCCGGGGGTGGGGTGGGGATATAGTAGATTTTGTATTTGGGGTTTTATTTTTGTAAGCCGCCCAGAGTCACCGTGAATGAGTTGGGTGGCCATATAAATCTCATAAATAAATAAGTAAATATATAAATAAATAATCTTTAGTTCATTGAAATATTGTTGTAGGATTTGATTTCTCTTCATTTCTTCTTTGTCCCATCGTACAGAGTTCTTCAAGGCTTTAAGAAGCCTCTTCTGTAAATTCAGTAGGAGAAAATTATCCAAGTCACTCTCTTGGTTTGTCATTTGTATTTCCTTTTTAAATTTTAAAACATCAGCCAGTTTTTGTGTAAATCCAGTGAAACATTTCAAATCATTCTCTTTATATCTCAAGACTGAGTGGTTCTGGGTTTTGGTCCCCCAGATCTGGGAATTGGAGGGTTTCCATCTTTAGTTTTGGATGGGGTGGCACTAACCTGTGCAATATGGGAGTTCTTCTGGACTCACAGCTCCTGCTCAAAGAACAGGTGGCGGCTGTGACCAGGGGGACTTTGCACAACTGTGTCTTGTGTGCCAGATGCACCTATTCCTGGACCAAGAGGCCCTGGTCATGGTCACTTACACCTTAGTCATCTCCCAAATGGACTATTGTAACATGCTCTACTTGGGGCTGCCCTTGAATACCATCTCAGCTTCAATTGGTACAGAATACAGAATATAGAATACAAGTCTAAAAAAAAACAAGAGAAACTAAAACAGTGCAAGAATAGACAGAAAAACATAGACAGGTGACTTCTGACCTTCTCCAACACAGATATAAAAGTACATAAAAGTTAATAACTTGCTATTAATTAAACATTTAGTAACATTATTTCTCTAAAATCAAACCATTTAATCATCAAAACCCAAAATCAGAACTTTATTTTTTTCCGTTACAAGCAGAAGTGGCTTCAAAATAGAAACAAACCCTGTTGCAGTATTTTCTCTTATCAATGCTGTCAATTTAACCATTTGCACCAGTTCCATTAACTTAATCATCCAGTCCTTCATTGATGGAATTTGTGCATCCTTCCATCTTTGAGCATATAAGTGTCTTACTGCTGTTATCATGTATAAGAACAGAGTTCCATGTTGCTTCTCAAACTGTTGGTCCATCAAACCCAAGAGAAACAGCTCCGGTTTTAATTGTAAGTCCACTTTAAGAATCATTTGAATAATAATAAATATTTGATTCCAAAATCTCTTAGCTTTTCCACAAGTCCACCATAAATGATAGAAAGTTCCTTCACCCTGTAAATATTTCCAACAAACATTTGGTACACCATTATACATTTTGGACAACTTTTCAGGAGTTAAATACCAATGGTACATCATTTTATAAAAATTCTATTTCAAATGATAATTCAAAGTAAATTTCATAACTTTGTTCCACATATTCTCCCATTGTTCAAGCATATTATACCCAAAATTCTTAGCCCATTTAATCATAAAATCTTTAACATATTCATCTTCTAAATTCAGTTGCAACATTTTATACATTTTGTTAATAAGATGCTCACCATTTGTACAAAATTCCATTTCAAATTTTGTTTTTTCATGAACAAAATTATATACTTTCTTATCCAAATTAAACCATTCTGACAATTATGCATAATTAAACCAGTGACAAATATGACCTTCCAATTCTAGTTGTTCCATTGTTTTAAGCTTAGGTATCCCTTCTTCAAAATTCTGCAAATCTTCATACCTCAACCAGCTTGGTTTGCCAGCCATCTCTCTTCTAAAAAAAGCTTCTTGAGGGGACAACCACATAGATACATTTGGAGACAATATTGGTTTATATTTATTCCAAACCCTCAGTAAGGCACACCTAAGAAAATGATTTTTAAAATCTTTATTAACTTTAACTGTATCATACCACAAGTAGGCATGCCATCCTAATCGGAGATTGTCGTTCTAATTCCAATAATTTCATGTCCTTCAAGGTCACCCAATCCTTCATCCATAGCAAACAGCAGGCAACAAAATACAATTTCAAATCAGGCAAACCGAGACCTCCTCGTTCTTTGGCATCTTGTAACAATTTGTACTTGATTCTTGGTTTATTTCCTTGCCAAATGAACTTAGAGATAACTTTCTGTCATTGTTTAAATGGTAGGTCTGTTGTCAAAATCGGTATTGTCTGGAACAAGAACAATATTCTAGGCAAAACATTAATCTTAATCACAGATATCAGACCCATCATTGACAATTGTAATTTTTCCCACCTTAACAAGTCTTTCTTAACATCACTCCACAATTTAACAGTTATTCTGAAACAACATACAATTCGTGTTTGATGATGTCACCCCCAAATATCTGACAATTTTTTCAATTATAAAACCAGTCTTACCCATCAACATTTCTTGATTGTGTGTAGTCATATTTTTGATCAGCATCTTTGTTTTTTCTTTATTTACTTTAAGTCCAGCTAATGACCCAAATTCCTTTAATTTCTTCATCAAATGTTCAACAACATTCAAAGGGTCTTGTAATATTAAAACTAAATCATCAGCCAAGGCCCTCAGTTTGAAGACCTCCTTCTTTATCTTCAAACCCTTTATTTGATTGTCTTCTCTAATGTCTCTATTCAGGACTTCCAAAACTAGGATAAAGAGTAAAGGTGACAAAGGACACCCTTGCCTTGTTCCTCTCTGTATATGACAAGGCTGAGTTAAATCACCATTTACAATAATACGTGCTTTTTGAGGCACATAAATTGATTTAATTCCATGAATAAAATTATCTCCAAAGTCTATATTTTCCAAAACTTTGAACATAAAAGTCCAATTCAAGTTGTCAAAAGCCTTCTCTGCATCTAAGAAGATAAGAGCTGCTTGCTGTACATTGTGGTGTTGTAGATATTCTGTAATGTCCAAAACTATTCTCACATTGTCTCTTAATTGCCTTTTGGGTAGAAACCCACATTGATCTTTGTGAATAAAGTCCCATAAAATTTTCTTCATTCTTTCAGCCAATTTTGAAGCAAATATTTAATAATCATTGTTCAACAATGAAATTGGTCTATAATTCTTAGACTAATATCTTGGCCTTCTTTTGGTAAAAGTGCAATATTGGCTTCTTTCCAAGAGTCAGGCATTACAGAGCCCTGCAAAATAGAATTCATCAATCTTTGAAAGGGCTGAAGAAGCTGATCTTCAAAACACAATGCTGGCAAGCCATCTTTCCCCAGTTTGGTTCTTTTTATAGCTTCCACTATTTCAGTAGTAGTTATAGGATTGTTCATTAATAATTTCTGTGATTGTGAAAGTTTTGGTAATTTTTCTTTCTCCAAATACTCATCTATCTTTTCCAGAGAAACTTCTTGCCTTTTATACAAATTGGAAAAAAAGTTGTAAAACGATTTAATTCCTTCATTATCCATTAATTCAATATTTCCTTCTTAATTTTTTAATATCATTTTCTTTTCTCTTTCCTTCCTTAATTTATAGGCCAACCATCTTCCAGGTTTATTGGCAAACTCAAAATGTCTCTGTTTAACATAATTCAATTTTGTCTCAATTTCCCTGACATTCAACATAGAAAATTGTTGGTGTAATAATTTAAGTTGGTGTAAAATACTGGTATCCACTGGGTTTTTCTGTAACTCAATTTCTTTTACTTTAATCTGATCCAGGATAGTTTGCATTTTTTGTTGACACTTCTTTTTTATATTACAGTTATGGTAGATAAAGCGACCTCTCATAACTGCCTTACTGGTGTCCCAAACATTTATGCTAATATATCTGTGATACAAAACAACAATCACATTTAAATAAGAAGCAAAAATTTACAAAGCTACTGTATAACACAGAAGAACAGTCCCCAAAATAAAACCAAGAAATAGAGGGCAACATTCACCATTCCAAAGCTCTGCTAGGTAATTGTCTTTTCCGTAATTTCCAAAAAACTAATAGAGGAGAGGGGAGAACTGATTGAATATCAAAAGCAGGTATAGCAACAGAGAAGCAGTGCCTGTCAGCTTCCATCTTCCTTGCCTCTTGAAAGTGAGGAACTGCCAGCCGATTCTCCTGGGACCCATGTGTCCAGCATGGGGATATGGGATACATATTTAATGTATGATTATATAAATAAACACAGTCTCCTCACCATGTTGGTGTCAAATTTCTAGAAAGCCTCGGTAGCAGAAAACAGGACCAGAATGATTTTTCTGTGGGATAATGCTGGCTTATAGGTTTAAGGTGCAGAGTAAACAGACAGAGTGCAGCTTTTATGGCTAAAATGTTTACTTGTAATAAAGGCAATAAATGTATATACAGTTACATTATTGCAAAAAGGAAAAACAAACTTACAAGCAGAGTTTCGTGTATTGTTTCCATTGACAGGCATGAAGGGGCTCATGCCATGGCCTACACACACAGCCATGCATAGCTATGCACTTCCCAGTCTTCACACGGAGTAGAACACACACACGAACATGGCTAAAAGACCGGACAGAAGTCAAAAAGCATAGACCCATAGTTCACAACTGAGATATACACTTGTTTCAGCTTTCTGATTGGTGGAACCTTAGGATCAGAGGGTCACAAAGCTTTTTCAGATTTATGAAGCCTAAAGTGTTAAGCATTGCACATAGTATAAACTGCCATGAGGTGGCAGTGCTGCATCTAATCAAGCATACTGTCTCCCCCCGTGAAGGTACTAGGGCACTTGTTCCCATGGGACAGTTTTAGACTGAGACATAACATCACGTGATGACAGCTGCACCTGTTCATCAGTGAATTTGTTTTGGGAAACAGAAAGTAAACTGTAAAGACGCTACAGAAAGTAAAGAAAACAATTTGCAATTCACAGGAAAACCCTGACACCCCTCCCAATTTGCTTTTGAAACACTGTAGCAATATTGGAAACTGTTATTTTTTCAGGAACACAGAGACACAATATATTTTATTACAAATCATATTTGCTCAAGTCCCAGCTTTGTGATCATGGTTGCATGTTTTTCGATGGTCAAAGCTTTAGTGAACACATCTGCCAAATTTTGTTCTGAGGCACAATATTCTAATTGTATGAAACCTTCTTTTACAGCATGTCTGACATTTTTATACTTCACATCAACATATTTTGTGCGACCTTTCACGTTTTCTGACAGAGCAAGACCAACGCACGCTTGTGAATCTTCATACACAGTGTAAGGCAATTTATGTTTACAGTTAGATCAAGAAACAGTTGATTACACCAGCGTAATTCATTTACTGCCTCACTGAGGGTGGCATATTCTGCTTCCGTGGTGGAAATTGCCACTGATGGTTGCTTTCTGGAGTGCCAGGCAACAGAAGAACCAGCAAACAGACACAGAAAACCACTCACAGATTTTCTGTCTCCTTCTTCTACAAAGGAGCTATCAACATAGATCACAGGAATTTCAGGCTTATTAGCTGACACTTTAAGGCAGAGATTTGCTGTGCTTTTGAGATAACGTAGGAGCCTTTTCAATCCTTGCCAGTCTCGCATAGACGGTTTGGCTACCTTATAGCTTAGCACTCCACCTGGATAAGCTAAGTCAGGACGTGTCCACTGTGTTAAGTGAAGCAAACTACCTACTGCAGAGTGATATAAATCAGGGTGGGGGCAAGGTTCCTCACACGTGTCACTCTGTAGGAAATCAAGAACCATTGGGGTTTTAGTAGGTTTTGCATCTGACATATCAAGCTGAACCAACAACTGATTAATTTTTCTCTTCTGACTCAGATAAAACTCACCACTCTGAGATCTAGAAACTTCAACACCAAGATGGTATTTAAGTTTGCCCAAATCCTTCAGCTGAAAATACTGCCTCAGCTGATTGGCAAGTTCTTGTACAAGGTGTACAGATCCAGTTGCTAAGCAAAAATCATCCACATAAGTAAGGGGGACTGTATCTTTAACACCTCTTATGTACACACAGGGATCAGCAAGTGACTTTTTAAATCCCAGTTCTGTTAGAGCTGCATCCAAGCACTGATGCCAACAATGACTGCCCTGCTTTAACCCATAAAGCGCCTTTCGTAGTCTGTAGACTTTCTGGGAATTGTCACAAGTATAGCCAGGAGCCTGCTTCCTGTACACTGTTTCAGGGAGATCTGCATTCAAATATGCTGTGTCAACATCAACATGATGTACAACCATTTCACGCTGTGCAGCCAGAGAAAGTACCATATGTAGAGACTCTGGCCTAGCTGTGGGTGCATAAGTGAGATCATAGTTTAAAAACATTTCTTGTGAAAATACCTGAGCAAAAAGCCTGGCTTTGTACTGCACAGTATTATCAGGAAGAAGCTTCTTTCTGAATACCCATCTGGAACCTACAGCTTTCTGGGATGGGGGCAGGTCAGTGACTTCAAACACCTTTTTACTCACCAAAGCCTAAAATTCATTATCCATAGCTGTGTTCCATTTCTCCTGCTCCTCAACAGGCAGGAGAAACACCTCTTGAAAAGACTGGGGTTCACAGGTAATTTGACACACTCTCACCTGCTGAATCACAAATCTGTCAGGCTTCACACCCTTCGTGGAACGAGAGGACCTATGAGGAATGACCACTGCGCCTTCCTCATCACTATCTTCTGTCTTTTCATTACCTGATTCCCCCTCCAGGTCCTGAACCTGCTCAGGTGAAATTTCCTCTTTCTTCACCTGAGGAGACCTTTTCACCACACTAGGAGACTGGGGAACAGAAAGTATCTGGACTGGTTGTTGTCCATTTACGGGAGCATGGACAGTAGGTTGTACACTAGATTGCAACAACACTTCTGAACTAGCATTTAACCTTTCCCAACCAGTAGGATGCTCAAAATTAGCACTTCTGGAGATTACCACTTGACCATAGCCTGAAGAAAAACGGTAACCCTTAGATCTTGATGAATAACCAACAAACCTTAAGCGCTGTGTTTTTGGTTGGTTCTTCCTTCGCTGAGACTTGGGGATGTGAACATATGCAAATGTTCCAAAGACACGCAGGTACTTCAGCGAAGGGCGCTTGCCAAACAAAAGGAAGTAAGGAACTTCATTTACAGATGCATTCCACAACCTGTTGGTTAGATACACTGCAGTCATGGTAGCCTCACCCCAGAAATGGGATGGCACCTGAGCATCTAACATCAGGCTATTTTTAATGGTATTAACAACACCAACCTTCCTTTCTGCTATTCCATTCTCAGCTGGAACACCGACATTGGCAAGTCTATGGGAGATTCCTTTCCTACGAAGCCAATTCTGGAACTCATGGCTTAGGAACTCTCCACCACGATCAGACTGAAACTGACCCACTTGATAACCATAGTTTCTCTCTACCATTGCTACAAACTCTTTAAAGCAAGCAAAGGCTTCTGCTTTAGACTTGAGCAAATAACAAAACATAAAGCGAGTATGGTAATCTACCAGAAAAAACATGAAACATGCCCCTCCTTCACTTGGAGAATAGGGGCCAGCTAGGTCTCCATGAACCAACTGAAACGGTCTAGTTGATACTCTGTCACTTTTCCTAGCAACAGGTGCAGCCTTGATCTTAGATTGTTTACACACAGTACAATCAAGGAAGTTTTCACATTTCTTGGACTTTAGCTCAGGACACACCTTGGCCATCTGAAACGAACTTCCCCATCCGGGATGTCCCAGTACTCTGTGAAAATAATGAATGCATTTATGATGTGGGGGAACATTGGAAACACAATTTCCAGCCACAATCTCCTGCTTAGGAAGCATTTCATACAACTGATTCACTAATTTCCCCCTAGCACATTCAATTCCATCTTTTTCTATTTTTATATATATAAATTTTATTGAATTTTGAAATACATATTAAAAGTTAGAACAAGAAATAAAAATGAAAATACAAAGTAAGAAAAAAGTAAAAGAAAAGTGTAGTCAGAAAAACTAATAAAGAAAAGAAATATAAAGAATAGATGGCCTCCAATCTATCTTTGGTCTTTAAGTACAATAATTTGCTTAAAATGTTAGTCTTTCATATAATACACAGGCACTTTTCTTTGTCATATACACTTCAATTTCTATAATCCAATCTTCTAGTCTTCATGTAAATTTCTCCTTTCTTACAATTCTCCAATAGTTCATCTGTGGTTTCCATCCTTTGAAATAATGTCAGTTTAAGTATTCTTGGCTGCATCAATTTAATATTTTTTGTTCACTCTTTCCATTTTTTCTTCTATATTTACAGTATATCCTTAATAAAGTCCAATTAGTCTTAAATCATATATATAACAGGGAAAGGCCTTATTTTAATTCTAATAGAATGAAGTATATTCTGTTCATATATATCCCTAGAAATAACACTACTTTAAACATAATTTATATTTATGCTACAATTATACCATATTCTACATCTACCTACATATTTACCTAATTATCAAATTTTTATAGCTACTTATTCCACTAATACATAACCTAACAACAATTCTCAGTAATATTCATAATAGTAATTATAAAATAAGTCATCCTATAATAGCATTAATTCTAATTCCAACTCAACACCCCATCTTAGTGATATACTTCTCATTTCTGTATCTCCATAAGAAGATTTCTAATTTTCATATAATCTATAACATCAACTTATATTTATATAACTAATTTTATAATCTTATATTTTACAATTAGAATATCACATTTTTATACATCCATAGTTTCTCATGTCAATTTTTAGCATTTAATATTCCCAACAATTATATTACTAGTTGAAACTTGATTTATTTAATACATTTACATACTCTGCGTCCAATCAAAGTCCATGGTTCCATTCACCTTATTTCCCACATCACACTAAATCTTCTATTCAGGTTATGCCAAATTCACAATATGCAGCCTGTTTTGTTCTGTATCTCGTATAGAATGTCAGAATGATTTTCTCACCCTTTCCCCATATTTCACAATATCTATCCAATTGCATGCTCAGATTTTCTCCCTGTCTCCACTGCCATAATGTGTTTATATCAAAATTATAATGTATATCATGTTTGAAGAGTGTCAGAATGTTTTTCTGAACTAATGTATTTAAAATTCCCTTCTCCTGTTTCTCTTCTATATCGAAATTTTTTTTCTACTTCTAGTTCTATCTTTTGTTCCTTTTGCAAAACTATCAATAATAGTTCCAGTGATTTCTTAATTTCTGAAAGAGATTCACTAAATTCTTTTTTAAATTCTTGAATTGCTGTTAAAAAAGCCATTCTTCTTCCTTGTCCTTCAGGCTGCAGCAACGGCCGTTCTAGTCAAAACAAATCATTTCTCATGGAATGAATAGTCAGCTGACCTGTTCATGGAAAACTACCAGCAAGGTCTATTAAGTAGAAAGTTTTTAAAATAAAAGAAGAATTCCAATAATCCAAAGTAAGGGAGAGAACAGTATTTCAAACAGTTTATAAAAGGAAAAATAAAAGATGAATTCCAAATGAGACAGAATCCACTCTGAAAAAAAGAGAAAGATAAAAAAGAGAAAATGCAAACGTTTCACTGTGCTTTTGTTCTTCAGGCTGCAAGCTGCTTAACCAAAACAAACAGTTTCTCAGGAAATAAATAGTCAGCTGGTCTGTCGGGTGGAAAATTACCAGCAAAGTCTCTTAAGTCTCAACTAGTTTATCCAATAATCAAAGATAGGGAAACAGTTTCAAACAGTTTGTAAGAAAAAAGGGGGAAGAAAAAATTTCCAACCAATATAAAAAAGCAAAAAAATAAACCAATTCACCAATATAAAACTCTTATACTCCCATCTGAGACAGAGTCCTCTGTGATACAAAAGAAAGGTAAAAAAAAATGCAAACGTTTCATTATGTTGCAAATATATTTCCACCAAGATCAGTTATAGCAAAGAAAGCACAAAATTGGCCAACATTTTAAGCAAAGTCCAAAGATAAACCTTAGATAATAAAAATGTTCTAATCTTAAAAAAAAGTAAAATAAAGTGATCTAAAAGCCGACTGCACGCTCTTGTGTCTCTCAAGAGACTTATGTTCCTTGTAGAGCTTGATACTCCTCCGGCCATTTCACTGCACTCACTCCCCGTTCTCTCCGTGGTGGAAACTACAAAGAAAAACAGGAGGGGGCAATTCCAACGGCCCTGTGAGCAATCTTCTGGTCCCCCCCCTCTTCAGGGAGAAGCTTCAGTGGTCCTACAATTTCTGTAGACCCCCGCAAACAAGGAAAATTCAGCCAGGTCTTCAGCACTCTGAAAAATTCTGACTTGTCGAGCTGCCAGCCAGGCTTGGAGTTCCATCTTTTTCAATAGAACATCCAGTACCCTTGAATACAACAGTATACCCAGACTTGACCAGGGCTGGAACGCTAAGGAGGGAAAAATCAAGTGTAGGAACACACAACACATTTTGCACACTTATCCCCAAACAAGGAATATATACTTCACCCTGAAAAGACACATCAGCCATGGATCCATCAGCTAGAGCAACCTGTTGAATGTTAGGCTTGCATTTTGTTAACAATAATTGTTCATTGTTCACAATGATTTGGCTGCAAGCCGAGTCCAATAGCCAAGTCTCTGGAGATCGCTTACTCACAGCAGTTAGCAGAGCAGAAACTTGGGTACGTTGTCTAGGTGGCTTCCCCTTCTTTTGAGCAAACCTCTTTCCACTGGCACTACCTGCTGGACGAGGTGGCTGGGGACAGTCTTTCAGGAAATGCTGAGAAGAATTATACCGATAACATCTTCTTACAGCACATGCAGACTCTGTTCCAGCAGGAAAACGCTGTTTAGAAGTCTCAGGAACAGCAACAGATGGCTTACCCTGCAGCTTCTCTGGGTCGCGAGATTGCTGTATCTCCTGGAGCTGGTTTGTAAGATAATCCACAGTAAGGTCCTGGGGTCGTAACGTCTGAGTTGCCTCGATGAGCATATCAAAGCTGTTGTCCAAACTTGACAATATGATACACGCTCTCTGAGTATCTGGCACCACAACGTCTCTCTCCTCAAGTTCAAGAAACAAAGTCTTGAGTTTATGAAGGTGGGTCATCACATTCCCACCCGGCTGCAGCTGTAAATTGTAAAGCTGACGTGATAGTCCAACAATGGCAGCAGAGGTTTGTCTTGAATAAATGGCTTTAAGAGCTTCCCAGCACCCATGTGCAGTGTCTAGGTTGCTGACATGCAGTAACTGAGATGATTCCAGTCCCAGAATCAAATTGCCATAAGCACGGTCCAGACGCAATTGCACTTCCTCAGAAATGGGACCAGCTGGAGGTGGGTTTTCCACATATCGCCACAAGCCTTCTTTTAAAAAGAATGATTTAATCTTCACACACCAGGTCCGATAGTTTGTGCCATCTAAGCGCTCAAATGGCAGACTAGTCAGTCCTGCAACAGCCATGCTGACCACTCAAAGAAAAACACGTTTACTCTAAAATCAGCCTCAAAAAACAAACTCCCTTTTACAGCCAGGTAAACCGCAGCAAAAGCAGGACTGGCAATAAATGTATATACAGTTACATTATTGCAAAAAGGAAAAACAAACTTACAAGCAGAGTTTCGTGTATTGTTTCCATTGACAGACATGAAGGGGCTCATGCCATGGCCTACACACACAGCCATGCATAGCTACGCACTTCCCAGTCTTCACACAGAGTAGAACACACACACGAACATGGCTAAAAGACCGGACAGAAGTCAAAAAGCATAGACCCATAGTTCACAACTGAGATATACACTTGTTTCAGCTTTCTGATTGGTGGAACCTTAGGATCAGAGGGTCACAAAGCTTTTTCAGATTTATGAAGCCTAAAGTGTTAAGCATTGCACATAGTATAAACTGCCATGAGGTGGCAGTGCTGCATCTAATCAAGCATACTGTCTCCCCCCGTGAAGGTACTAGGGCACTTGTTCCCATGGGACAGTTTTAGACTGAGACATAACATCACGTGATGACAGCTGCACCTGTTCATCAGTGAATTTGTTTTGGGAAACAGAAAGTAAACTGTAAAGAAGCTACAGAAAGTAAAGAAAACAATTTGCAATTCACAGGAAAACCCTGACATTTTCCTCTTTTGGTTTATTCTAGAAGGGCAATCTTCATGACCAATCTCATTACTGCCATAATGAGAATCGCCATGTTACCATGTTCAAACACAGCATTGATCAGATGAACAGGATCCTCCTATTCTTATGACACAGAACTCCTGGATTGGAAACCAAGGCTTCTCTCAAAAGCAGGATGCTGGTTTTTGGGAAGAGAATATCCTACTAGAGATGGTCTGAGAAAGTCAGTCATGTTTAATATCCAGAGAACTACATTTAATCATTTGTATTAAAAATGATAAACAATAAAATACTATGATTCCTCCTGCATTTCATCATGTTCTGCTTCTCTATTTTGTCTTCTCTGAAAAAGAGTTGGTTGATTATATGCACTGAAAGCAGTAAACTCTATGTGAAACTGTCTTCAGTTCTCTGAAATAACATTATTTATTTCTGGTCTTCAAATTAGCCATCAGTGAAAGGCTTGCTCATCCTTAGGGAGCTCCTGAAATGAGAACTTTCTTGCTTGCTTTAAGCTCTTCTCCAATGAGGTTACATTAAAAAAAATATTTTGAAATCAAAATGAAAGAATCAAAACTGAAAATCAAATATCCTATTTTTTTATCTCTTCATCCACGAAACTTCCAGGCTTGTCAAGTTGGATATTGTAATACTTTGGAAAACAGATCATCAGTAAGAATATTAAGTATGCATGAAGTTAAAATCATATAGTCTCATACCTGCCAGTAAATCCCATTAAATTCAAAGTGACCTACTTGAAAGTAGAAATGTCAGAACTGTTGTGAAATTTATTAGGTACTAGGAATACTGCTTCAGGATGCCAGCTTGTTTTCATTTATCATTCAGATAAGTTCTGCATATATCTTTTTTTCCCTTATACTATCCTTCATGCTTCACTGAGAACTTCCTTTTGTTTCCACGCCTACTGAATTTCTATTATATCTACACCCATGCTGTGGTTGTTTTCCAAAGTCAATTTTTCCTGAGGTTACAGGAAATAATTGCCATTTGAAAAACAAACAAACATATGGGTTGTTTTCACTGTTCCTTGTTGAAAACAAGTGTGAAAACAAATAATTCTCTATCTGACAAGGCTGTTAGATTTACCAATAACAGCTGTAAACTGAATAATAATAATTATTATTTAATAATAACAATAAGTTTCAATCACAGAACAGAGCTTATATAAACATAAAAGCATAAAAGCATAAATGTGCATAATCAAAATCTCATAAGCTTATTAGAAGAGTAAAGAAAAAAATAAGAATGTTTAGAGTTTAAAAGGGAGGGTGAGGTTTATGAACTTATTCTGCAAAGTCTTCCTTCTTCAACTATGTAGCTATGTAATTTTCATAATCAAAAACTCATAAGCTTATTAGATGAATAAGCAAAAACTTAGAATGTGCAGAATTTAAGGTGAGGTTAATTAATGTATTTATTTATCAAATTTCGCCACCGCCCATCTCACCCAAAGGGGGGAAAAGATTAAAATACAATAAAAAAAAATATAGTACATAAAATATAAATATAAAATATAAGATGGAATCAAGATGGTGGATAAAATTCTAATTAAGTTCATATATATATGAGGACCACTTTAAGGTGCTAGCCACCCCCAAGGTTGACTACCCCCTTCCCGTCCCAAGCGAGATGGCAGAGCCAGGTCTTTATCTTTTTCCCGAAGGTCAAGAGAGAGGGGGCTTGCCTGCAAAGCCTTTCTTCTTCAGCCATGCAGCATCAACCTGAGGTTACCATGGCTGTATTTGATCTTCAGGCAACTGACATGAGAACAAAGTCTCAAAAGATGTCTCTCATACTCAGGCCAAGAGCATCAGCATGACATCACAAAGGGGAGTCTGGATCTCCATGGAGACTGCTTCATCACAAGTCTAGCTGAGCTAGCAATTCAGGAACCTGACTGAGTGAATCAAGACTTAGACTGAAAGCAACTGTTTTCTGCTGCTATGATTCTAGAGAAAGTAGACCTAAGAGAGGGCAATTAGGAATGCTATCAGTAAAGAAGTCAATTAAGCCAAAAATAAACCAATTAAGTTGTTTTAAGTGAGATGGGAGCTGCAGAAATATGAGAAATAAAAAAAATATGCCCAGATTAAATTAATTACTAATAAATAATACCAATAAATTCATTTAATTAATTAATTAGATCTGGATGTTCCCCACTCTGTTGTTGCTCAGAAGAGTGGTGAAGACCTGGCTCTTCAGCCAGGCCTTTGGTGAGGGAGAGTGAGACCCTCACAACCTTTTACAGTCTGAGAGGTTAGGGAGGTTCCTTTTGGAGTTTCTTTCTCTGCCCATTATGCAGCTGCGGGTTATGTCCTCTCTTATCTGATTGGTCCCTAGAAAGCATCTCTTATCCTAAGGTCATTCCCACACACGATTACAGACACCTTGCTTCATTCCATCTGGACTGTTGTACTTGACATCTTTTATCTTTTATTGATTTTATTGTAATTTCTTGGTTTGATTGTTGAGAACCACCCAAAGTCAGTGGGAATTGGGCAGCACACAAGTTTAATAAATTATTTCATTATTTCATTATTTCATTAGTTTGTTTGTCATTATAGTCTATATATTAAATATGTTCTCAAATTTCTCTCACTTTGTCTCCAGCCTGATATTTAATTTGTTGGGATAGTGTGCTGAGTATTTATTTATTTATTTTAAAATTTATATACTCACGTCTTATGTATCATAACCCTCAGCAGCTTACAAGCAAGAATAAAAACAATTAAAAGCATAAAACCAGCATAACATCTCCCAGCACACCTAAAAGCAACACATACTAGATGGCAACATTTTAGAGGAAGGACATGGAGCACTCCCACTGTATTGGACCTGGCAGAGCAGGCAGATTCCCTCAGGGAGAGGAGATCCTGCAAATGACCTGGTCCTGTGCCATTCAGGGCTTTCAAGGTGATAATCAGCAACCTGAACTGCACTGGGAAAAAAATTGGAAGCCAGTGCAGCTCATGTAGTAGCAGTGTAACATGAACAACCTAGGGGCACTCAAAATTGTACATGGCACTGCATTCTGGACCAGGTGTAATTTCTGGGTGGTTTTCAAGGGCTGCCTCACATAGAACACATTGCAATAATCCAGCCAGGAAGTGTCCAGGGTTTGAGTGAATGTAAGCAAGGCCTCCTGATCAAGGAATGGGCTCAATTGGTGTAAAAGATCAATCTGTTTGAAAAACCCCTAGCTACAGATACCACCTGCTCCTTTAGCAGGACCCACAAGTCCAGAACGACCCCCAAATTCTGCAGCAGCTCTGTCTGAGGGAGTGCAACCCTGTCAAGAGTCAGACATGATACCTTATCAGAACTAGGGGACCAAAACCAAAGAGATTGAAGATGTAAAACTGGGTATCATCAGCATACCGATGATACCATACCCCAACGTGTTGGATGACCTCTCCCAGTGGCCTCATGTAAATTTTGAAGAGGAGGGGTGAAAGGAGAGCCAGGAAAGAACTACCACCCGCATCCCAAGCATTCTAGAGATCATCCAGAAGTGTGACCAACACTTTCTCAGTGATGTCAACTGGCCTGAACCCTGACTGAAAGAAGCAGTGCATTTCACGTAATTATTCAAAAATAGATCATGTAAATTTTATGCACTTCCTTATGCACTTTCCCTTTGTAATTGCTTTTCCTTCCTGAGAAAACTGAAGGCAAAAGGCATAGAAAGTTGCATGACAAGAGAGTTAAATAGGAAACATAGCTGAAAAAAAATGTAAAAATGCCTTGAAGATCACGGCATAAAACTATCAAAATAAAGCAACCTAAACCTCCAGTGAAACTGGCCACAAGAACTCCAACTTCAAGTAGATTGAATCCAAAGCAAGGTAGCTTTAGCAATTGTAGAATTTCACAGAAAAACTGGTTGACAACATTAGAACAGAAAGGGATGGAAAAAGTGCCAGTGGTATTCAACGTTCCATAGAGAAGACCTGTAACCCCCATCAGAATCACTATTTTGGTGCAGGCTTTCCAATTCAACACCCTCGTATAGTGTAGTGGATTTCAAATGGCAATATTGATCATAACCATGCTTGTCCAGAGGGAGAAATCAGAAAACTCAAAGGAGACTAAGATAAAGAGTTGAGCAGCACAAGCAAAGGAAGAGATATTTCTCATGTCCATGAAATAATTTATCATAGATTTGGGGAAAATGAAATGCAAAATTTAATATGGTGATGAACAGAATAGAAACAACATTAAAATAAATTTTCAGAATCTCCACAGTTTAGAAAGGACAAATTTGATACTCTTATTTCTCATGCTATAGATGATTGGATTGAAAAGGGATGGGAGAAGGGAATACAGAACAGTCAATGCAAAATCTAAGTAAGATGGGGTGTTAGAGGGAGGTCTCAGATAGGCAAAGCATCCGGTTAATAAAAACATAGACACTACTATAAGGTGGGGAATACAGGTAGATAAGGTTTTTTGCCTTCCTTGTTCAGAAGGGATTCCTAGGACTGCCTTGAAGATCATGGAATAAGATATAATAATAAAAGTAAAACAACCTACTGCTGCAATGCCACTGGCCACAAGAACTCCGACTTCAACTAGATTGAAGCCAGAGCAGGATAGCTTTAGCAGTTGTGGAATTTCACAGAAGAATTGGTTGACAACATTAGAACAAAAAAGGGTAGAAAAAGTGCCAATGGTATGCAACATTCCATAGAGAAGACCGGAAACCCAAACAACAATCATGATTTCAGTGCAGGCTTTCCAATTCATCACCATCTCATAGTGGAGTGGATTGCAAATGGCAACATACCGATCATAGGCCATGACTGTCAGGAGGGAGAAATCGGAAGCTTCAAAGGAGATAAAGAGAAAGACTTGAGCAACACAACCAAAGTAAGAGATGTGTCTAGTGTCCATGAGGGAATTTATCATGGATTTGGGGACAATGACAGAAACTGAGCCCAGGTCTTGCACAGCCAAATTCACTAGAAAGAAGTACATGGGGCTGCGCAGTCGATTGTCAAAAGCTACTACAGAGATGATGAGAAGATTTGCTGTTGCAGTTGCCAGGTATAATATGAAGAACAAGAAGAAATGTAGCAGGTGCAGGTGCCGATTTTTTGAGAATTCCAGGAGCAGAAAGTAAGGCACATTGGTGTGATTCTCCATGTTTCATTTATGACATACCTGCAAGGAAGCACAGGTGAGAAATTGAGCTGAAATCCTCCAGTACATTGCCTTTCTAGACTTCAGAAGCATAAGTTTCCTGGGTCACCAAGGTTGATTTTACTGTCTGAAACAGCCACCTGGCTTTATCTGACCATAAGGATCTAGAATAAGATGAAGGAGTGGCATACCAATACTCAGTCTCTGCACTGGCCGTAGTCCCCAGCTCCAAGGGATCTATGTTTTCAGAAAACTAAGGAGCACATCGAGCAAACCCAGCCAAACAGCACAGGCAAAGCAGCTATTGATAGGAACCCCCCACCTTCCTTTCCTTCCAACTGTTGGAGGATCCTTCTATTGCTGTCCTTCGAGGATCAGAATTCTGTGCACAAGTTCCAAGGAAAGGGGATTCTCCCATCATCCCTTCAGTGCAGAAACATGATCTGTATTTAATTCTCCATTTTCAAGAGAAGGGGCATCTGTTGAAAAGTTGTGCATCTGAAAGCTACATCTTATAAATTTGTCTTGATCTATGCCATCTCAGGAAATTTCCAAAGTCCTGCCTTTCTTTGTTGCAGCAAGAATCTGTTTCTCTCTTTTTGCCTTCTATAGATAAATATTTTGTTAAACGCTTCTTTGAATATCTCAATTTCCTCTGCTGCCCTCCGAACTCCATGCTTTATCTTTGAGCAAATTAAATATGTTATTGCTTAGTAACATTTTCTCATTCTCTTAAATAATGTATTGCATTCTCACAAATTATTACTGTTATATATGTAGATTGAAAAATTATTTGTGCTGTATTCCCCATAAATTGTCAATTGCTAATTATTTTATTGCCTTTATATCATTTCTTTCAAATATTAGGTAGTATAAGTTTTATTAGGCTAACCCAAATAAAGTTATACTCTCATTTTTGGACTTCTGGAATGCAGAAGCCTGTTTTATAACCTGTGGTACAAAGATTCTAAGTATGAGCCTTGGCCTTGACCGAGAGAGGGAAGATCCATTACCAAGGCAACAAACAGAGAAACGTGGCTTAAGCCCATACAAAGAAAGAGATTATGAAAAAGCCTCAGACAGGCACCCCCCTAATTCACATGGAGCTAAAGAGGGAGGAGGGTAAGCACATTCAGACTTGCACGATTCTGTTACAGTAGCCATTCTAATAAAAGTAGTTTTTGGACTATGCAGTATCTGTTACTTTATCTGGTCCACCTTCTAGGGCAGACATTTTGAGATTAAAATACATTTGTAAAAGGAGGTGTGAGGAATATGGAAGATACATTAATAAATCCTCTCTCCCAACCACCCTTAGATTGAAGGAAAGGTAGAGCTAGGTAGAAGTTGCTTTCTCCCATCTCTCTCTGCAAGCATTCCAAGCATCAAACAAAGAATCCCATAATTTTAAACTAAAAATTGGATGGACACGCCCTGCCATAACCATGATTTTTTAAAGATCAGCATCCCTTGAGTAATATGACTTAAACATTTATCAACAAAGAAGAAACAATTTCAGAAATGCCGCCATCCATTGTCCCTTAAGGGCAAATGTTCCTAAAAATAATGCCAGTGATATTAGTTCACCTATTAGGGATCAGTTCATCTACATTTCTACAACCTGTAAATACATTTTTATTTTCCACTATCAGCATGTGGGAGAGGTATCATCCTTTTAAATACACATTCATTTTTTTGCTTAGGATGCATAAAGTATCCCACCCCACACACAAATAGTTTCTCATTATTTTGATCCATAATAATTTTAATTTGAGTCAAAATTTCTGAAAATAATCCCCCTTTTTTTCTCCCCTCCTCCATAACATTTTCTATTGTAGCAGAGCACAAGGTTATGTTATCATTTCTTTAAACTCTCTTCCTAATGTCAACATTATACAATTGAATTAACAAATATTTGAGTCATACATATTTAACTAAATGCCAATTTGCCCCAGAAAGCAGGATATGGCTTTTCTGTTAAATGTTCAGTATACAAATCACTTACTACTTTTCTTCATAGAATTTGTGTCCTCTGATGTATGCTGATGTATATTCTTTAGACTCTTAAGTATAGGTGTCGTGTTGGATATATACTATCAAACTCTTGTTGAGTCATGTACAGATGTATCATCAGTGGGAAAGGTTGAATTTATATTCAGCAAGCTTATTAATTGTTTTGTTGTTTCCCTCAAGACTTAATTATACAGCATAAGACATTAAAGTCTAAATTAGACAAAATATTAAAACGAGCATCTATGTTCTTGTTAATATAATTAGCAATTAGCAGCTTCTGCTGTCCATGTTCAGATATGGATTAGGTGAGAAATGTGCATAAAGCATGTTCTAGAGCCAGTTTCATCACTTTGTGTTCTATTTTGCATTTACCTTTTAAGAGATTCCATCCCTGTCAGCCATTTGAGGTATACCAGATCAGGAAACACCCTCCACAGGAAGACCAGATTTACAGTATACTTTATTGAGGCTATAGTAGCAAAATCTTGCAAGTCTGATTGTTTTTCTCCTTCCCTCTCTCCCATATCCCAATGAATCAGGAAGGAGTCATCCTAAGTCTCTTCTTAATACTATCTCCTTTCCCTTGACTTCCCATGCTTCTCTCCTCTTTATTTACACAATAGTTTCTGAATATTTGCTTCAAGGCTATCTCCCTGGCTCACATCAAAGCCATCTAAACTGCTGTCTATGCAGTGACAGCAGTGAGATCTATCAATTAGTTACACATAACGTGAGTAATTTCTTTAAATACTGATGGTTCTAGAAGTTGATGCTTTCATTTCTCACATGCTACTTCCTTTCTCATCTGCTGATAGCTGTTCTTTTGAGATGCTGGATGAAGATTGGATAGTGGAGTTGGAGAAATTTAAGAAAGAAAGGGATCTGCATGCAATAAGTAAAATTGACTTTTTGGTGAAATGCCATGAAAAAGAAGGGGTCATGATGTATAGGAGGTTTTCTGAAGAGAAGTTGGAAGTTCTGAGGGAGGCAGTTGGGCTGTTTGCTTTTTCAAGAGAAAAGCTCTGTGTACATTGTGGGGATATGCAAATGCTTTGGTTTATTTTGAAGTGGGATAAGGGTTAAAGCATGTTTATCTGGATCACTTTTAGAGTTTGACTGATGTTTGTTTTTAAGGATATGGATTAAGATTATTAGGGTATAAAAATGTTCATTTGGATGGTTTTAAGAATTTGATTCAAGGTCACTGTTTCAAATTGCTTTTCTTTTTTTGGGTTTATTAAGATTAAGATTATTAAAACTGTTGTATTATTTAGTATAATGAGAGACAATTTATGTGCTTTTTAGTTTGATTTTTATTAAAGTAGACAGAAATGTATAGAATAGTAGTAGGAAGGGAATAATTAAATAAATGTTATTTTTTCTGGGGGGGAAATTGTTTAGGAGATTTATATGAATTTTTTTCTTTATTTTAATATAAGGGGAGGGACTAACTGTACTTAGTGATTTTTATAATGTGCTAAAGGGGAATGATTTACAGAAATAATGTTTTTTTGTTTAATATAGAGTAAGAGATTGATTATGGAAAATTTTTGTATATCCTTGCTGTTAAAATTTGGAAGTCACATCTTTCTGTAACATTGTAAAAAAAAAAAATTGTGTTTTCACACTTTTTTAGTTTTTCTTCTCTTTTTTTGTAGTTTTTTGTTTATTCATAGCATTTATCTTTTCAAACTTAATAAAATTCATAAGAATAATAAAAATACTGATATGCAATGTGAAGGTATCTTGGATTCACAAGTCCTGCTCATAAAGCAGATGGTAGCTGTGGCCATGATCGCCTTTGTACACCTTTATCCCGTACCCAGTTATACCCAGTCCTGCATTGGGAGGTGCTTCAGATAGTCACTCATGCCTAGTTACCTCACACATGGACTATTGCAATACACAGTACATGGCCTGCCCTTCAAGACATTTCAGAAGCTACGACTGGTGCAAAATGCAGCGGTGTGGGCACTGATGGGAATGCCTCGATATGCTCATGTGTCACCACTGTTCTGTGAGCTGCACTGGTTGCCAATGAGCTTCTGGGTGCAATTTGAGGTGCTGGTTATTACCTATAAAGCCTTTCATGGCATAGGCTGGTCAGATTAGGCAGTGCAATATACGTCCCATCCGTTAAACAATACCACAGTTTGGCAGATTGGATTGCAACGGTGGGATGGGATTAGAAGGGATGTTGCTGGAAAAGGCAGGGGAATTATTTTGGGGTTTGCTTCCAGAAAGCCTCCTGTTTTATTTCCTGACCCTGAGCCACTCACAAAATAAGCTAAAATCAGCACCCACCTTCCCAGTTTCTTCACTGGCCAAAAGAAATAAAATATAAATTGTGTTGCCCAATATGGCCATTTTTTCCAACCAAACTTGAGCAGCGCAATCACAGGAGCTAGAGAGCAGTTTTCCCAGTTCTGCATTAGGTTTATTTCCTAAAGATTAAAATAAGCCATCAAGGAAATAAAAACACAAACAAAACACTTCACAGGGTTGTTCTTGTGGGGAAAGTAGGAGGTGGGAGCACTGGCTATCTTTGCTGCCTTGAGTTGACAAAAAACAAAAGTGGGATGGAAATCTAATAGATCCATCAGGATACACAAATCCATTCAGCTTTTCTTTTTCTTTTTCCCATTCTTACCTTCAAATTTTTATTTCAAATATTTATAAATCTTTGTCCAGGGGTGCACCTGAATTACTCGGGATCTGGGTGTGAGACCACTTTGCCTCATGGAGAAATGTTGAAAGGGTGGTTTTAATATTTTTTTTAAGCCTAAGGTAAAACTAAGGTGCTCAAAAAAGGAAAAACATTATTAAAAAGGTTTCTTCTGGGTTGCAAATTCACAACTTTCTATATTAGGTAAATGAAAGCCACTGTGCTAGGCCAGCATTGCTATTAATGCCTCACCATCCTAAGCTCACTAACCCACATTGCCATAACCTAATTCAATTGTTTGCTACACTGATCATATGTGTGTGTGTGATATATATATATATATATATATATATATATATATATATATATACACATACATACATACATACATACATACATACATACATACTGTATAGTATATATATATATATAGTCATTGCATAATTCTACAAAGGGAGAGAGTGTGCTGGTCTCTGCTGTAAATGAACTCAAAAAATAATTTTAGCTCTTTCCCAGCATTGCAGATACTTCAATAAATGTTGTCTAAACTTTCAGAATATGAGTCATAATCATAGATACCTAGAAGTATGCTTGATCCTGGATGATGCTGACAGACAGAAATATTTTGTGTATATTTTCTTGACAATGTAGGGAAATACGGTATCATTAACAATAAAGTTGAAGAATTACATCAGCCTCCACCAAAACTTTGTGGAATCATTCTCTTGTGCATAAAGTATATATCTTTAGCATTGCCTCATTATTCCTTGTGGGATTAATTTCTAAAGGGTGATGATATTCTACGTGGGCCTCATGAAGTTTGAAACATGATTATATAGATGATAATATGTTGCTCCAGTCAGACCAATTCTGTGTAGACATGAAAAGTAACCTTAGAATACAGATTTGGAAGATGATGTGTTACAGATAGAAAACTCAACCCTTTTCCTTTCTTTTGATTTGATTTCTTTTGATTAACTGTGGTCTATTAATGCTGAGGTACCTGGGGAAATGAGAGAAAATCGCTGGACACCCAGGTCAGCCAGGTAGGCATTGTATGTCTCTATCGCTCATTGCTGTTCAAAACAAGCTTTCCTAAGTATACAGTTATGGAGTCACAAGTCTGAATCTGCAATAAGAGGAGGAGGGGATGATACCCAGAGAGGTGGGGTTTTCCTTCTTATTTCATAAGAGATTTCTGTCCTGGAGTAGAAGGATCACTAGTACAGAAAATAATTTATTGGGGGAAAAATGAGGGAAAAGAAACAAGGAAACAGAGGATGAGAAACTATTTCAGACTCCTTTTGATTAAGAAAGACATTTCATAGAACTGCAGATGAGGCCCTGACAGGGTGATGAAGATTGTTCTCACTAACAGAAGTAATGCCGAGTGAAAATTCATGGCTCTCACAACCTAATTTTTTGAAAAATCTTCTTGCTGCATCTCCCATTGTTTTAGCTTCAAAGGGTCCTTTTTCATATTATTTTTATTCCCTGTATCTAATGAAATTATAATACTCAGGGTCTTGCTGAAGGGACTACTGAAGGAACCCCACTGTCTTCAAACTGGGATCCATTTCCCAGTTAGATATTCCTGCCAGATTCCTTTTGGAGCAGAAGTGTGTCAGTTCTAAATAAAAAAACCCTGACTACTGTGAATATTTTTTTACCTCCTTGTTTAAACTTAGTGTTACACTTGAGCAATAAGCTAAACTGGGGGTAGAGTTTCAAGGAGGAGGTGTAAATCATGTAACAGATAACTTAATAAAAGCTCTATCTTTTCACAAAACTATTCTGCCTCTCTCTGATTGTCTCTATCACTCTCTCTTTATGAGTGTGTGAGTGCAGGTGCATCTTATACACACTTATGCTAATAAAGAGTCTCCACCTTCAAGCACCACTGTAACACTTTTTAATATGTGTTTACTTGCTGTGTACTGTGTCTTTTCTGCAGCTCAAGGCACCATACACAGCATACATACATAGTTTTTCTCTAATACTATCTCTCGCCTGTGCTTCCTTGCAGGAATGTCATAAGTTAAACATGGAGAATCAAACTACAGTGCCTTACTTTCTGCTCCTGGAATTCTCAAAAAATCGGCGTCTACAGCTTCTTCATTTCTTCTTATTCTTCTTATTATACAGTACCTGGCAACTGCAACAGCAAATCTTCTCATCATCCATGTAGTAGCTTTTGACCATCGACTGCGCAGCCCCATGTACTTCTTTCTAGGGAATTTGGCTGTGCAGGACCTGGGCGTTGTTTCATTCATTCTGCCCAAATCCATGATAAATTCTCTCATGGACACGAGACACATCTCTAACTCTGGTTGTGTTGCTCAAGTCTTTCTCTTTATCTCCTTTGAAGCTTCTGATTTCTCCCTCCTGACAGTCATGGCCTATGATCGGTATGTTGCCAGTTGCAATCCACTACACTATGAGATGGTGATGAATTGGAAATCATGCAACAAAATAGTGATTCTTGTGTGGGTCACCAGTCTTCTCTATGGAATGTTGCATACCACTGGCACTTTTTCAACTCTTTTTTGTTCTAATGTTGTCAACCAATTCTTCTGTGAAATTCCACAATTGCTAAAGCTACCTTGCTCTGGCTTCAATCTACTTGAAGTTGGAGTTCTTGTGGCTAGTTTCACTGGAGGATTAAGTTGTTTTATTTTGATCATTGTATCTTATACCATGATCTTCAAGGCAGTGTTGAGAATCCCTTCAGTGAAAGGAAGGCAGAAGGCCTTCTCCACTTGCCTTCCCCACCTTATAATCTTTTCCATGTTTTTGGTAACTTCATGCTTGGCCTACCTGAGACCTCCCTCTAACACCTCAACTTACTTAGATTTAGGATTCACAGTCCTTTATTCCTTACTTCCACCCCTATTCAATCCAATCATCTATAGCATGAGAAATAAGAATATCAAACTTGTCCTGTCTAAACTGTGGAGATTCTGACATTTTGTTTTAGCTATGTTTTCTATTTGATTCTCTTGTCATGGAACTTTCAATGCCTTTTGCCTTTTCTCAGGAAGGGAAAGAAATTACAAAGGGAAACACAACTGAGATACAGATAGAGCGCTAACATTTCCTTCCAGATCTAGAATCCCATATCCTGAGTCATTGCCATTCCAATCAGGCAGAGGTCAGGAGGGGAAAATGACTGAGAAGTGCTAGAAAGATATGTCCAATTGATTATTTTACAGATGAAATATATATTTACACTATTGAAAGGCTCAGTTTTAAGTTGCATGTTTGTGTGTCTAAGTTTATTTCTGAACAGCTCATTCCACTGAAGGACTTGTTATTTGGGCTTTCTAGTCCTGATGACATTGCTGTGTCTCAAGATCTCCAATACTAAGTGGGATCTAAACTGTCAAGGTACTTTTATTAAAAGCAGAAGGAATAAAATTTAAATAATCTCTTTTGGAATAATAAGCTGTAATGCACTGCTTCTATGAAGCAGTAGAAATTTCTCTTAAGAATGTGGAATTAATTTCTTTTTATCATAAAGCAATCTTGTTTTACAGAAAATAAGTTAGCTAAGGCCTCCCCAGTGGTGGCAAACAGTTGGTCCAAGTGGTGACTACTGCCTCATTGCAGGAGGAGGTGGTGCTGCCTGCCTTGAAGGAGGCAGTGGTATCCCCTTTTCTTAAGAAGCCATCCTTGGATCCAAGTGTGTGAGGCAATTTTGCCTGGCCTCCAACATCCATGTTTTAGAGAAGATCGATGAGTGGGTGGTAGGTGCTCAGCTTCTGAGGGCCTTGGATGAAATGGATTAACTGGACCCTTTACAGTCAGGACACTTCCTGGCTGGATATATTTCTTTATTTATTTTTATTTATTTATTTATTTATTACATTTATATCCTGCCCATCTCCCCCACAAGGAGGGATCCTGGGCGGTTCACAGCAAAGTTTTAAAATCAATTATTGCAATGTGTTCTTTGTGAGGAAGCCCTTGAAAACCATCCAGAAATTACACCTGGTCCAGAATACAATCCTGGAATGTAAGAATATTCTAGATGGCAACAAGAACGAATGTTTTTACTAATGCCAGTCATTCAAAATTTAGCCCAAAACTATGCAAAATGGTATTAAGGTTTGGAAAAACAAATTCCCCTAATTATCAGAAAACTGCAGCTTTTTCAAAGAACTTATTTATTTTATTTTTATTTATTTATTTTTCAAATTTATTCCCTGCCCATCTCCCATACAAGGGACTCTGGGCGGGTTACAATAAATAAAAAATTAAAAACTATACAAAATATCTAAACACACAACAAACATAAAATAAATAAAATAAAATCCAAGATGGATTAGGAACCACAGAATAGATTGTGGAGCTACGGGGCCAGCCAACCCCAGGAGGCACTACCACCTCCGTCGTCCCAGGCCAGGCAGCAGAGCCAGGTCTTAAGGGCCTTCCGAAAGGCCAGGAGGGAGGGGGCCAGTCTCACCTCCGGGGGCAAGATATTCCATAAGGCGGGCGCTATTGCAGAGAAGGCATGCCTCCTGGACCCCGCTAGATGGAATTCTCTTGTTGAGGGGGTCCGAAGCATGCCCTCTCTGCATGCACGGGGGGGCGGGCCGATGTTGTCGGGATGAGACAGTCCCTCAGGTACCCTGGTCCTATGCCATGTAGGGCTTTAAAGGTAATCACCAACACCTTGAATTGGACCTGGAAGCAAACTGGCACCCAATGCAGCTCGCGTAGCAGAGGTGTCACATGTGCCGATCTCCTAGCACCCATAACTGCTCGCGCCGCCGCATTCTGCACCAGCTGAAGCTTCCGGATACTCTTCAGAATTGAATGATCAGAAGTGATAAAATATAAATTGTGACTGTAATTATGGGAAGATAATTAATTATGGAAAAGAGAAGTCCTGTTTCCACTCATCTTTATCTCAAAGGACCTTTATCCATGGAAAGCTGCTCTAGATCCAACTCACTCTTTCTGTCTCTTTTTTTTTTTACAGAGATTGAGTTGGATCAACTAAAATAAATGCAAATAATCATTATAATACAAGAATATAGATAGATTTGCCAAACTAAAATATCACTATCTCTGTTTGCTTTCTAAAATACAGAAACTGAATGAAATAAAACTTTTCAGAAAAGAGATCTGAAATCTACTGTATTAGCATAATCTGAGGTTGTACCAGCATTCCTGATTGCCCTTTCTTAGGTCTACTTTCTCTAGAATCACAGCAGCATAAAACAGTTGCTTTCAGTCTAAGCCTTGACTCAGTCAGGTTCCTGAATTGCTAGCTCAGCTAGATATCTGATGAAGCAGTCTGCATGGGGACACAGACTCCCCCTTATGATGTCATGCTGATGCTATCTGCCTGAGTATGAGAGACATTTATTGATGTTTTTCTTTGTTCAGGCAACTTCAGGCAACTGACATAAGATATTTGTTCTCATGTCAGTTGCCTGAAGATCAAATACAGCCATGGTAACCTCAGCTCGATGCTACATACCTGAAGAAGAAAGGTGTGATGGAATGTGTTCCTGAAGGAGGGGGTGATGTGGTGGATTCCAAAACTGAAGCTGCTTCCCAGGGGGAGAGAGCATTCCAGACTGATAAGAGGCTTCACAGCCCAGACTCTGTTGCTGGGAAGGTTAAGAGGTTCAAGGCAGCCCCTCCCTAAAGCCCTTTTGAGTTATTTCCCTTAGCTTAGTGTAGGTAGCCTCAGTCTGGCATGATTCTGTTCATAGGGTAAGAACAATAAAGAAACTAGAGTTGGAAACCCTTCTCAGCGTGGTTATTGTCCCCGATTCCCTGACAAAAGGCTTTGCAGAATAAGTTCATAAACCTCACCCTCCCTTTTAAACTCTAAACATTCTTATTTTTTTCTTTATTCTTCTAATAAACTTATGAGATTTTGTTTATGTACATTTATGCTCTTATGTTTAGGTAAGCTCTGATCTGCAACTGGAAATTATTATTACTATTACTATTACTATTACTATTACTATTATTCAGTTTGCAACTATTATTGGTAAACCTAACAGCCTTGTCAGTGCAGTTGCCTTCAAAGCCATGAATATAGAGAATTATTTGTTTTGACTCCTTATTTTCAACAAGGTGCAGTGATAACTTGTTTGTGTGTGTGTGTGTGTGTGTTCAAATGGCAATTATTTCCTGTAACCCCAGGGAAAATTGACTTTGAAAAACAACCACAGCATAGGTGTAGATATAATAGAAATTTAGTAGGAGTAGAAACGAAAGGGAGTTCTCAGTGAGGCATAAAGAATAAAAGAGATATGCAGAACATATCTGAATGATAAATGAAAACAAGCTTACATCCTGAGGCAGAATTCCTGGTACCTAATAAAGTACAGGACAGTCCTGACATCTCAGCTTAGAAATGGGTCACGCCAAATTCAATGGGATTTACTGCCAGTTAAGAGACTATATGATTTTAACTTCATTGTTACATAATTCTTACTGAAGATCTGTTTTCCAAAGTATCACAGCATCCAACTTGATCAGCCTGGAAGTTTCATTGTTGAGGAGATAAAAAAAAATAGGATCTTTAATTTTCAGTTTTGATTCTTTCATTTTCATTTCAAAATATTTTTTAATATAACCTCATTGGAGAAGAGCTTAAAGCAAGCAAGAAAGTTCTCATTTCAGATGCTCACTCAGGCTGAGCAAGCCTTTCACTAATGACTAAATGGAAGAGCAGAAAGAAATATTATTTCAGAGAATTGAAAGCAGCTTCAGATAGAGTATAATCAAAATGAGTTGTTCCCAAATCCATTTTGATTTGTAGGTTTTTTTTTCCAAAATCAAGGTGTAGCTTGATTTTCAGTGATAACATAGATTGCCTAGCACCGTAGATTTCAACTTTTTCAGATCGTGGATTGACCTTTAACCCAAGCGTGCATCTGAGAACCTACTTCTTAATATTTTACCCAACTTCATTCATACTTAAGTTTTACTGAAGATCTGTTTTCCAAAGTATTACAGCATCCAACCTGATCAGCCTGGAAGTTTCATGGTTGAAGATATAAAACAGATATATTTAAATTTCAGTTTTGACTCTTACATTTCAACACTCACAACCTTGAAAGAAAAATTAAGTCAAACTCGGTTTGAAATGGACCTCTGTATTAATGAGCATGTTATTACTAAGATGTATAAAATATTATTGCAAATGAATTTGGAAGATGGATATGTTAAAGATTGTATGATTAAATGGGCAAAGAATTTTGGATACAATATCATGCTTGAGCAATGGGAGAATATGTGGAACAAAGGTTTGAGATTCACTTTGAATTACAATTTGAAAGAGAATTTTTACAAAATGTGTATCGCTGGTATTTAATACCTGATAAGTTGTCAAAAATGTTTAAAGGAGTATCAAATGTCTGTTGGAAATGCACCCAAGGTGAACGAACTTTTTACCATCTTTGGTGGACTTGTAGGAAGGCTAAGAAATTTTGGCAGCAAATATGTGTTAACATTCAAAAGATTCTTAAAGTGAATTAACAATTGAAAGCAGAGTTGTATCTTTTGGGCTTGATGGACCAACAACTTGAAAGAAAATATGGGACTTTTTTCTTGTATATAATAACAGCAGCAAAGAAAAAGAACAATTAAGTTATACAATGCTGACTTGGTACATTCGACTTCTACCGTTTTCCAGAATTGAAGGCATACCTTCAACATCTGTTTGGCTCAAATGAAGAGGTGGAAGGGAGTGTCAGAACCTGGTTGAAGAAGAGACAAAGTGTGTAATTTTTTTTGTGAAAGATTTAAGAACCTCATCCATTGTTCACAGAAATATGTAAGGAATGGCAGTGATCATGTGGAGAAGTAAACACAGGTAACAAAAGATCTCATTTTGTTCATGACAGAATTTGCAGCTGTGTAGCTGAGACCTTGGAGCAATTCATCCTTATAGTCCTGATAGTAGAAATTACTCAAACACAATATCAGTTATTAAGAGTCTATTTAGGATACATACAGCGATTTACAGCAGTCAGTAGTCCATATTCAGTAGATTCACATCATAGTCCAGAGAGACAGAGTAACATCATCAAGAGGCAAGGCAAAGAAGAAATTACATCAGTACAACCATATATTTATATATCCAGTGGCCAATTGGAAGATACAATTCATTATCTGATTGCATCAGCCATTACATCCCTATTGCATCAGCTTCTGTGCTGTCATAATGACAGCAGTTTCTCAATCTTTCCTAATATATTACCTTTCTAGTTTTATTCTGTTCTTGTAAATTCATAGGTTATTTTATTCCCAAACCTTAACACCCCTCCAATTTACAATAGAACATTACAATATTTTTCAATAGAACAAGATGGATTTCGATCTTCCAGGTGAGCTGTGATGGCGAGCGGACGCGGAGAAGGAGAGCTCCACTAAAAAAGAAAGGGGAGAAACCGCACCATTGCGATTGTCGATTTTGCGACTGAAAGAGAGATGAAATCGCACAGAGGAGAGAAGAAAATCTTCTCTGAAGAGAAACCCAGCTGTCACGAAGGGGAGCAAGTTCGTAATTGTTTGTTCGGTCTGGTGTGGATGTGAGTCAGCGTTGGTGACTAATGGAGACTCGCGGATCCAAGTGACAAGGGAGGAAAAACTAGACAATTGGCGGAGTTGGGCAAAAGAGCCCAAAGAAAGGTTTGCCATCCTAGCCACAAACAATGGCTAGGATTAGCCACAAAACTGATATGCTTTCAGAATACTAAAGACTTAATTAATTATTAAATAACTGTGGCCATTTTGAAGATACCTTGCAACAGTACAATTTTTGGAGGAACTGAAAACTATATAACTATAACTATAAGTTTATATTTGTAAGCTATAAATCCACAATAGTATTAAGTGTATATATATATATATATATATATATATATATTATATATATATATATATATATATATATATATAAATATATATAAATAATTGGGAGAAAGTCTAGATATAATAGAAAAGAGATTACTGGGGCAGATTTTGTGAAAAAAATATTGTATGTATATTTGCTCTTGATACTTGTTAAAATATGGCTGTTAAAAGAACACTAAGAAAAGGTTCAGACTCGTTAGAGGGTGAAGGATTTAAGACTTTATTCAATGAATTTACAGCTAAGACAACAGAGACTATTACACTGACTGTTAAAAAAGTCTTAGAAGAAAAACTTGAAGGTCTAGAAAGAAAGCTGCAACAGAAACTGGATATTATAGAGGAAAAACTAAGGACTGAAATACAAGGTGTTAAGAAGCAGACTGAAGAAGGTGAAAAAAGAAGAGAAGAGGATGAAGAACGCATAATACTATTAGAGATAAAGGAAAAAGAACACTATATTAGAATAAGAGGGGTGGAGGAAGACAAAGAAGAGAATATAAGGGAAACATTAGTACAAATGATTGCTGACTTGATTGAATGGGAGGAGGAAAAAGTAGAGGAGGAAGTTGAAAAAATATATAGGGTGAACTCTCAATATGCAAAGGTGAACAAGAAACCAAGGGACATACTAATAGAATTTTCAAAAAAAAATATAGAGATGTGGTAATACAAGCTGCATTTAATAAAAAAATTGAGGTGGAAGGTAAAACTGTGACTATATTCAAAGAGGTACCAGGGAGAATTTAAAAAAAAAGAAAAGAATATAAATTTCCCACAGACTTATTAAAGAAGAATGAAATAAATTTCAGGTGGGAGGCTGTGGAAGGGGTAAATCTCCAGTACAAGGGACAAAGATACCGGTTAACCTCTGTATTTAAGGCAAAAATTTTACAAGAAATTAGAAAAAGAACTGGGAAGTAAGAAAGAACAAGTAAGAGAACAGGAGTAAGACGTTAAAGACCATAAGGTGTGAAAAATAGTTAGAAGTGGGCTTGTATAAAAATGAATAAATTAAACATTATAACATGGAATATTAATGGATTCAATTCACCTGTTAAACGACATAGAATATTTCAATTGTTAAAGAAACAAGAATTGGATATTATATGCTTGCAAGAGACGCATATTAAAAATAAAGATGAAAAATATTTAGAAAATAAAAGATTGGGAACAGCCTTTGTAACATCAAATGAAAAAAGAAAAATGGGATTGTAATATAAGCTGCTCAAAAAAATAAAGGGAACACTGAAATAAGACATCCTAGATCTGAATGAATGAAATATTTGTATTAATTACTTTGTTCATTACATAGTTGAATGTGCTGAACACAAAATCACACAAAAAGCAATGGAAATCAAATGTAAGCAACCCCTGGAGGTCTGGATGTGGAGTTACACTCAAAAATTAAAGTGGAAAAGAACACTACAGGCTGATCCAACGTTGATGTAATGTCCTTAAAACAAGTCAAAATGAGGCTCAGTAGTGTGTGTGGCCTCCACGTGCCTGTATGACCTCCCTACAACGCCTGGGCATGCTCCTGATGAGGTGGCAAATGGTCTCCTGAGGGATCTCCTCCCACACCTGGACTAAAGCATCCCCCAACTCCTGGACAGTCTGTGGTGCAATGTGGCATTGGTGGATGGAGCAAGACATGATGTCCCAGATGTGCTCAATTGGATTCAGGTCTGGGGAACGGGCGGGCCAGTCCATAGCATCAATGCCTTCATCTTGCAGGAACTGCTGGCACACTCCAGCCACATGAGGTCTAGCACTGTCTTGCATTAGGAGGAACCCAGGGCCAACCGCACCAGCATATGTTCTCACAAGGAATCTGAGGATCTCATCTCGGTACCTAATGGCAGTCAGGCTACCTCTGGTGAGCACATGGAGGGTTGTGCTGCCCCCTAAAGAAATGCCACCCCACACCATTACTGACCCACTGCCAAACCGGTCATGCTGGAGGATGTTGCAGGCAGCAGAACGTTCTCCACGGCGTCTCCAGACCCTGTCACGTCTGTCACATGTGCTCAGTGTGAACCTGCTTTCATCTGTGAAGAGCACAGGGCGCCAGTGGCGAAGTTGCCAATCTTGTGTTCTCCGGCAAATGCCAAACGTCCTGCACGGTGTTGGGCTGTAAGCACAACCCCCACCTGTGGACGTCGGGCCCTCATACCACCCTCATGGAGTCTGTTTCTGACCGTTTGAGCAGCCACACGCACATTTGTGGCCCACTGGAGGTCATTTTGCAGGGCTCTGGCAGTGCTCCTCCTGTCCCTCCTTGCACAAAGGCGGAGGTAGCGGTCCTGCTGCTGGGTTGTTGCCCTCCTACGGCCTCCTCCACGTCTCCTGATGTACTGACCTGTCTCCTGGTAGCGCCTCCATGCTCTGGACACTACGCTGACAGACACAGCAAACCTTCTTGCCACAGCTCGCATTGATGTGCCATCCTGGATGAGCTGCACTACCTGAGCCACTTGTGTGGGTTGTAGACTCCGTCTCATGCTACCACTAGAGTGGAAGCACCGCCAGCATTCAAAAGTGACCAATCCATCAGCCAGAAAGCATAGGAACTGAGAAGTGGTCTGTGGTCACCACCTGCAGATCCACTCCTTTATTAGGGATGTCTTGCTAACTGCCTATGCTTTCCGCCTGTTGTCTATTCCATGTGCACAACAGCATGTGAAATTGATTGTCAATCAGTGTTGCTACCTAAGTGGACAGTTTGATTTCAAAGAAGTGTGATTGACTTGGACTTACATTGTGTTGTTTCAGTGTTCCCTTTATTTTTTTGAGCAGTGTATATTAAGCCAGCGTTAAAACCTCAATTAGTAGAAAAAGATCAAGAAGGTAGATTTATATTGGTAGAAATAGAATGTCAAAATACAAAAATAATGATAATGGGAATCTATGCTCCAAATAGCGAGCAAAAAAATTTCTTTAAAAAAATATCAGAAATAATTTCAGAAAAGAGGATTGAAAATTGTATATTAATGGGTGATTTAAACGGGGTAGTAGAACCAGAGATTTATAGAAAACCAGAAAATCATATTAATAAAAATCAAGGGAAACTATCCAAGGAATTTTTTAATATGACAAAAAACCTAATGCTAATAGATGGATGGAGATATAAAAATGGAAATAAGAAAGAATATACCTATTATTCAAATAGATTTAATTCCTTTTCCAGAATTGACATGATTTGGGTTACAAAAAAATTAGAAAATAAAATTAGAGATATGACAATAAATGCAAAAACGCTGTCTGACCATAATCCCATTTGTATGACCTTAAATATAAATAAATATATATATAGATGGAAAATGAATGAAAATATACTTAAAGATAATAAAAATGTAGAAGACCTAGAGAAGAAATTACAAGAATTTTTAAAATGGAAAATGAATAACGAAGTAAGTATAGAAAAGGTCTGGGAAACAAGCAAAGCATTCATGAGAGGCAACTTGATTTCGAAAAACAAATATATTAAAAATAGATTTAAAAAAATAGAAACATTAATGAATCAGATAAAAGAAAAAGAACTAGAATTGCAAAAAAATAAAAAAAAGAAAGAAAAAGAAAAGATAATGAACCAGATAAAATGGCTACAATCTCAGCTTAAGATTGAGTTAACAGAAGAATTAGATAAAAAATTAAAATTTATAAAACAAAGAAACTTTGAGCAGGCAAATAAACCAGGAAAATGGTTAATGTACAAACTGAGAAAAGAAAAAGAGAAAAGAATTATAAATAAAATAATAAATAAAAATATGGAGTTCACATATAATGAAGACATTAAGAGAGGTTTTTTTTATTATTATACAAATTTATATCAGGAACAAAAAACCCCAACAGATAAAGTAGAAGAATATATTAAAAATTGTAACTTAGTAAAATTAACAGAAGAAGATAAGGAACTTACAAACCACAATATTACAACCCAAGAAATCAGAGAAGCAATTAAAAAATTGAAAGTAAATAAGGCACCAGGGACGGACGGACTTACAGCAGATTATTATAAAAAACTACAAGAACAATTAATTAAACCATTAGAAGAAATGTTTAACTCAATACTTCAAGGGTCAGAAATACCTGAATCATGGAAAGAGGCTAATATTGCACTAATCCCAAAGGAAAATCAGGATCCATCCAAAAATTATAGACCAATTTCATTATTAAATAACGATTATAAAATTTTTACTATTATTCTTGCGGAAAGACTCAAAAATTTTTTACAGAAAATTATTAATCAAGATCAAAATGGATTTCTGCCGACTAGACAAATAAAAGATAACATTAGAAATGTAATTGATTTAATAGAATACGCTAAAGTACATAATGAAAAACAAATAACATTACTATTTTTAGATGCAGAAAAAGCTTTTGACAACGTAAATTGGAATTTCATGTTCAAAGTATTAGAAAAAAAAGATTTTGGAAATAAATTCATAAATGCAATAAAAGCAATATATAGGATACAAAAAGCAAGAATAATAGTAAACGATGAACTAACACAGGAATGCAAAATAATGAAAGGTACCAGGCAAGGATGCCCTATTTCCCCATTATTATTTATACTGGTATTAGAGGTTTTACTAGATGAAATAAGGAAAGATCAAGAAATAGAGGGGATTAAGATCAAGAAAGAGGAATACAAATTAAAGGTGTTCGCTGATGATCTAGTAATAACATTACAAAATCCAATAAACTCAATAACAAAATTGATTTCTAAACTACAAGAATATGGAGAAGTATCAGGATTTAAAATAAATAAGGAAAAAAACAAAATGATAAATTTAAATATGCTTAAAGAAGAAATAGATAAAATAGAACAAATATCAGGTTTCCAAAATGTTAAAAAAGTTAAGTACTTAGGAATTCAAATAACAAATAATAATTTGGATTTATACAAAAATAATTATGAAAGCTTATGGAAAGAAATTAAAAAAGATTTGGAGAAATGGGTAAATTTGCAACTATCCCTATTAGGCAGAATTGCCACAATAAAAATGAATATTCTACCAAGATTTTTATACCTGTTCCAAACAATCCCAATTACAATAAAAGATCAAATTTTTACAAAATGGCAAAGAGAAATAACAAAATTTATTTGGCAAAAAAAAAAACACCTAGAATTAAACTTAAATATTTACAAGATATTAAAATAGAGGGGGTTTAGCAATGCCTGATTTAAAATTATATCATGAAATATGCGGGGTAATTTGGATCAGAGATTGGATTAAATTAGAAGATGGAAAAACAATAAACTTGGAAGGACACGATAACAGGTATGGTTGGCATGGCTATATGTGGCATAATAGATGTAAAGTACATAAGTTATTCAACAATCATATAATTAGGAAGTCACTATTAAAAATCTGGAACAAATATAAAAAAACGTTATTACGTGGCTTGCCATTGTGGGTATCACCACAGGAGGCAGGCGCCAGAATGGGGAATCAAACAGATAAGGACTTTATAAAATACCAAAATTTGTTAAAAATGGAAGGAAACAAGTATAGATTAAAAACACGGGAGGAACTAGAAAACGAAAATATAACGTGCCACTGGTTTACGTACTTTCAACTAAAAGAACAATATAAAATAGACAATAAAAACTATCAATTCATAAAAGGTCAAAATAATTGGGACAATATATTAGAATGAGACAATGACCACTTGATATCAAAAACATACAAGATATTATTGGAAATGAAAACTAAAGATATAAAAATTAAAAACTATCATTCATTGGCGATCACTCGTAGCCGAGTAAGATTGTCTTCCAAAGGTAAAATTTTAACGGTGCATCCGTAAGTGGCTATAAAGGCCAATTCTGGATCCGCACAACCTCCCACAACTATATGAAGAAATGGGAAGAAGATTTAGGTATAGAAATTACATAATGAGCAGTGGCAAAAAATTTGGTCAAAAAATATAAAATTCACCCTAAGTAATAGTTTAAGGGAAAACATATACAAAATGATATATAGATGGTACCTATCACCTGAGGTGCTATTTAAATCAAAAATTAGGAATACGAATATCTGTTGGAAATGTAAAAAAAAAAAGAGGATCTTTTTACCACATATGGTGGTTATGTAACAAAGCAAGAAAATATTGGACTAAAATAAATACATATATAAATGAAATGTTAGGTAAGGATATACAAATGAAACCAGAAATCTATTTGTTAGGCAAAACTGAGGATACCATGAATAAAAGACAAAAGACATTATTTTTATATTTAAGTACAGTGGCAAGAGTAAAATATGTGCAATTATGGAAGGAAGAAAATGTACCAACAAAAGAAGTATGGATTATGAAATTAATGGAATTAATGCAAGCAGACAGATTAACTAACCTAATAAAAGGGAAAGAAATAGGGAAGCATAAAGAGATATGGGACCCTTTTACAGAGTATCTTAAAAAGGAATATAATATTAAATAGATATATATGTAATTATACAACTATAAATAAAAATATAGTAAGGGGGGGAAAATAAGGAAATATAGAAAGTAAGAGAGAAAATGTATACAAATTAGTTACATTTAATGTTCTGAGTTAAGAAAGCCGGAAGCAATTTTAAAGGTGTATGAATATGTAGTATGTATGTGTAGGTAGTAGAGGTTAAGTCTTTAAAAATTAAGAAAGGAAAAATGCATAAGAGAATAATAGAATAAGTATATATATATATAGAAACATAAAAATGAAAGAAAGGAATTAAAGAACTAAAAATAGATAAAAAAGATAAGGGAGGGATTTTGTGGATTAAGAGATAGTAGAAGTGGGAGAGGAGTGTGGGAGGAAAGAAGGTAGGAAGGAAAAAGAAGGTAGAATGGATAAATAGAATTGAAAGATCGGATTATATAAAAGACTAGAAATAAAAATTTATAAGCTATGAGACTATGAATATATGCAACTGATGGAATGCCTAAGTGTAAATGAGATATGTTTTATGTAAAATGTAAATGTCTGTGTTAAATGTTAAATGTAAATAAAGTTTATTTTTAATAAAAAAAAAAGATGGATTTCATAGACATCAAATTAAGTTTCTCCACAAGTTTTCTATGCCTTTCTGCACATAATGGTTTGGTCATAATATCAGCTACATTTTCTTTGGATGGGCAGTAAATTATCTCAATTAGCTTATCTCTTACAGCCTCTGTTACGTTGTAGTATTTTATATCGACATGTTTGCTTCTCCCTTTAATTTGTTCGCTACTTGCCATCTGGATGCAAGCTTCACTATCTTCTAATACAGGAATTGGCTGTTCTATTTTAACATTTAAATCCATTAGCAATTGTTTATAACATATGACTTCAGAACACATTTCTGATAGCGCTGCGAATTCCGCTTCAGCAGTCAAAACTGAGACTGATGTTTGTTTTCTAGATTTCCATCCCACCAAGGAATCTCCAAATTTAATTACCAGACCTGAAATAGATTTCCTATTTTGAACATCATTTCCCCAATCACTATCTTATGTAACATTTCAACTAATGGTTCAGAGGGATTTAATATTAAACATTTGTCAATGGTTCCTTTCAAATATCTGAATATACGCTTAATGCCAAGCCAGTGTCTTTGTGTAGGCTGTACAGTATACCTGCTCAGAATATTTACAGTATTCCCAATGTCAGGTCTTGACCATTGGGCAAGGTACAATAGACTAACAATCCCAGATTGGTATATTTCCTTATCATATAGAGTTCTGTCTTCCTTATCTTCATCTGTTTTTTGAAAATCAATGGTCATAGGTGTAAGAACATCTTTACAGTTTTCCATGGCATAGTTTCTGAGCAGTTGTTCAATTTTCTTTCTTTCACTTAGGGCATACCCTTTGCCCTCTATTTTGTTAATTTCTACTCCTAAATAATTCCTTATCTCACCCAGATCTTTAAGTTTAAATTCTTGATTAAGCTGCTTCGCAAATGTTTTTATTTTGGCCTGATCTTTAGCTATTAGACACAAATCATCCACAAATGTTAAAAGTATCATTTGTTCACTACCACATTTCTTTATATACAAGCATGGGTCAGCTAAACTGCCCTTAAATCCCATGTTCTTTAATGCAGAATCCAGACACTGATTCCAGTTTCTGGCAGACTGCTTCAAACCATAAATTGCTTTATTCAATTTATACACTTTGCCTGCTTCTCTAGATTCATATCCTGGGGTTTCAATCATATAAATTTCTTCCTTAAGATTGGCATTAAGATCGGCAGTTATATTGTCAAAATGGTGCACTGCACATTCTCTTGCAGAAACCAAAGTTAAAGCTAGTCTCAAAGTCTCACCCCTAAGAGTAGGTGCAAACACTTCATCGTAAGTGAGATTCTTTATCTGTGTAAACCCTTGTGCCACTAATCTTGCCCTATATATTGTGTCTCCATTAGCTAATGTTTTCTTCTTATACACCTACTTACACCCTACAGCTCTCTGTCCTACTGGCAAATTAACAGAAGTGAGTACATCATGTGCATACATAGATTGCATTTCCTCATGCATCACCTCCCTCCATTTCTCTTGCTCAGGTTTTGGGAGTTGCAACACCTCTTGATAATTTTGGGGTTCATAATGTATATAATATACTTTTACATCACCAGATGTGTATTGTTGTGGTGGTATCCCCTTATTAGATCTCTCAGACCTGCGTAACATTATAGGCTCATCTTTCACAGGAACCTCTGGGGTTAATTCTTCCTCTGCTTTAATTATATCTTGGGCACTTTGCTGGTGTGGCAACAGCTCAGCCTGACCTTGACTGGGAAGATAAACTTCTGAGCTACCGTGTAACTTTTTCCAGTTATCATGCTCACAAGAAATTAGCAGATCGTGAAATAATAATTCTTTTGTTCCCATCAGTAAACCTGTATGCTTTGGAACCTTGCTCATATCCTACAAATATGAGCTTGTGGGCTTTTTCCTGTCCCTTTCTCCTAATTGATATCTAATTTTAATCATAGTCAACATCACTTTAGAACTATCTGCCTCTTGGATTTTATTTTATTGTATTGTATTTTATTGTAATTTATTGTAATTCTATTTTTATCATAGTTTTTATTATATTTTGTTGATATTGTGTTGTGAACCACCCAGAGGGGGAGATGGGCAGTTATAGAAATTCAATAAATAAATAAATGTATGTATGTATGTATGTATGTATGTATGTATGTATGTATGTTTTGGGAACATGAACCCATGCAGCACAACCAAACACTTTTAAATGAGCTAGGGATGGCTTCTTTCCATACAGGAGAAAATAGGGAGTTTCATTAATTGCTGAACTCCACAGCCTGTTTACTAAATAATTGGCTGTTAAAATTGCTTCTCCCCAATAGCCATTAGTCAATCCTGAGTCAGATAAAAGAGAATCCTTCATTGTTTGCAAAACTCTATTCCGGTGTTCAGCAACGCCATTCTCAGCTGGGGAATAAGAATTCATCTTCCTGTTTCTAATGCCCCTCCTATTTAACCTTTGCTGGAAATTCCCAGCCATGAATTCGGTCCCTCTGTCTGTTTGCAACTCACATATTCTTGGGTTGTATCATCTTTCTATGAAATTAATTCAGTTTTTAATTTTTTCAAATGCATTATTCTTATGTTTTAATAAATAACAGAAACCAAATCTTGAGTAGTCAACTATTAATAATAGGAATATGCCCCCCCCCAACGCTGCAGTCATAGGACTGATTAGATCTGTGTGCACTAATTGAAAACACCTGTCAGATACTCTGTTACTTTTCTTGCTCACAGGATAGACTTTAGATTTAGATACCTTGCAGGTAGAACAATCCAAAAAATGCTGGCACGTTTTCATATTTATACTTGCTACGAACTCAGGCTATTTTTCCACCACTTTAAAATTAGCATGACCCAACCTTCTGTGCTATAAATGGACACACTGGTCATGGTATGGCTTGTTACTCATTGCAGTATGTGCTGCAATTTCCTCTACCCTTGGCTTCATTACATATAAATTGTTTTGTAACATGCCCTTACCACAAATTTGATCATTTTTACTTGTTTGACATTTCCCCCCTGAAAATATAATTTCATACCCCTTATGGTCTAAATTAGACACACTAAGTATATTATAGTCTAAATCTGGGACACAGAGCATAACTAATTGTTCATTAAGACATGGCACAAAAACAGTCCCTTGCCCTATTACAGTGGCACAATTTCCATTCGCCAAGCTTACATGATCCTGAGCAGCTGGTCCTAGGTCAGTAAACAGTTCTGGATCATTTGCTATGTGTTCACTCGCCCCGCTGTCCAGTAGCCACATGTTCCTGGAACTCGTCTCTACCGCCTTTACCACAGAAATCTGGGAGTCGCTCCTCCGCTGAGCCAGTCTCTCTTTGCCTTTTGTCTTCTTCTTTACACCACAGTCACATTGCAGGTGCAAACTTGATCCACATTTGTAACAGTGCCTCACTGCGTACACTCTCTCCTCCTCTACTGAGTAGGCTCCTTGCGACATAGCCCTTTTCTGCCGTGGAACGCTGTTCCTCCCTTTGGCTCGGGCTTGCTCCTGTCGCCTCTGCTCCTCTTCCAGAAGCTGTCCAGTTAAATAACTCACCGTTAGGTCCTTCTCTGGCAGAGACCCAAGGCTTGAGGCCAAAATGTCTTATGACTCATCTAAGGAACTCATTAATACATACACCTTGTGAGCTTCTGAAAAGTTCATACCTCTTTCTTCTAATTCATGGAAGGTCTGCATCATAAACTGCAAGTGCTCAGAAAACCTGTCTCCTTCACGCAGCCTTTCCTGATATAATTTACAAGTTAGAGCAACTTTACTGCTGGCTGACTCTCTCACATAAATCTCTCGTAGTGCATTCCAGCACTCCTGAGCCAAAACAAACCCACACACATGAATCAGCTGGCTATCTTCCAGACATAAAATTATACTGGCCAGTGCTCACTCGTTCTGCCTCTGATCCTCTTCATCATCCAAATTCGCCAGGGGGTTACTCACAATATGCCAGAGATCCTCTCTGCATAAATACATCTCCATTTTCAAAGACCAAGAAAGATAATTAGTGTCATTCAGCCGGGTGAGAGGGAATCCTCCCCCAATAGTAGACTGCATACTGCTGAGCTCACCATCCACAGCCCCTCCTGGGCATGACAGGGATGTAACTATTCACACAGGACTGGTCTGCAGAAACTTTCACCGCTCCAGAGCAGCCACTGGTACCACAGCTGGGCCCATAACCTGACAGAATTTTCAGCTGTGTAGCCAAGACCTTGGAGCAATTCGTCCTTCTAGTCCTGATAGTAGAAACGACTCAAACACAGTATCAGTTATTGAGAGTCTATTTAGGATACATACAGCAATTTACAGCAGTCAGTAGTCCATATTCAGTAGATTCACATCATAGTCCAGAGAGACAGAGTAACATCATCAAGAGGCAAGGCAATGAAGAAACTACATCAGTACAACTGTATATTTATATATCCAGTGGCCAATTGGAAGATACAATTCATTATCTGATTGCATCAGCCATTACATCCCTATTGCATCAGCTTCTCTGCTGTCAGAATGACACAGCAGTTTCTCAATCTTTCCTAATATATTACCTTTCTAGTTTTATTCTGTTCTTCTTATAAATTCATAGGTTATTTTATTCCCAAACATTAACAATTCAAATATCCCAACAGGGACTTTTCCCAGCCACAATATTTCACACTTTTCCAGGTAGTGATCTAGAAGATTGTCAGGGTTGGTCCATTTTCAGGTGCTACCAGCTCATCTTGTGGTGATTTGAAACCAGGTCTTCTCAGTTATTTTCCCTAGTTTATAGAATGGGATATCAGAAGTCTTCAAAAGAGCCAAAATGCCCTCCTTTTCACTCTTCTTAATAGTATTTAATTATTCTAAATCATTTTAATATCAATTATAATTAATGTTAATTTCATTTGTTTTGTTTGTTTGAATGTGTTTAAGTGGTAGAAATTTAAGTGTAAGCTGCCCTGAGATGTTTAAGGAAGCATTTTGCTCAGCATCTTAAAAGTAAATTTCAAGTTCATCCTAAGAGTCACCACTAGGTCTTGTTAAGAACTGTTTATTTATTAGATCATAGTCTCATGGAGGCAAGGATTAAACAAACAAAAACACCTCTTCAATTTAAAAGAAGAGAAGCTGGAACTCAAGGACTATGAAAGTCTCAATTTACACTTCCTGCTTTAAGATCCTGTTTGTATGAACATTGACAATATTGTGCATTTGCACTCCTGGTAATGGGCTAGCACCTCATTAAGCCAAAGCAAACTTTTCCTAGGACATCAGTGCACCTGTGAAGGTAACTGCAAGTAGAAAAAATGTGTCATGTAGCAAAGAGGTACAAAGAGGTGCTATGTTTATGCCTCCACATTCTCTGAAACCTGTTTTTTTCCCCTAAAAATTAGAAATTAGAATGCACCATGTAGATGTATTTCATTGCGTGTTCTGGAGAATGTACAGTAGATGGATTTCATTGGGTCACTGTTACAAAATATCAATTCTGCCAGAGTGCTAAAATCCCTGTTGAAACGGCAGATTTGGATACTTTGTCTGTTATTCAGTATGGAATGGCACTTTTTAAAATAATCTTTGCCATCTTTGCCACATCTAACTTCCCCTCTTTTCAAAAACTTTTCCTTCATTATATGATTCCTTATTGACTCATTCCACCCTTACTATCTCATTAAAAGGATGGAAAATTAAAGGTTGCAATTTCCTCTTCCCCTTACAATTATCAAAAAGACTATTATTAACTTTGCTGTTCCTCAAATCCTTGAGTAACAAATTATTATACTTGGAAGAATGAAGACTAAGTGCTGATGGACAGTTAAATATTTTAGAGTTTAGAGGCAGGTAAGATCATTATCAGAATGACCTCTTGGAACCATTTGTATTCTGAGACTCAGAACAGAATGGAAGTCATGTGAGGAACAGATTGAGATTCAGTTCAAGGTAGTCCACTTTTGAGGGCTCTTAAACATTATATGGAAATGAGAGAAACTTTGTCAAACTGGGATTAATATTTATTATGATGATATTGATCCTTCTCCTACTGCTATTGCCACCTATGTCTTGCAAGTCTCCACCAATAAAATGCAGCATCCAAGATCCTATCCCGATTGTTCACAAATATTTCCAACCAAGTGACCTAATCATTGGTGGCATTACTACTTTTGTCTTCAGAAGTAGAGATATAGAAACCTTTGAGGAAGTTCCCCATCGTTCTCTTTTTGGTGAATCCCTGTAAGTCATTATCAATCTAGATAAAATTCTTTAGTACACCAATTCTATGTTTCATAATTAGCTTCAGTGATTAAAAAATAATCTTTCCCAGCTAAAGTTTATGTGAAATTATATTTTTCATGTTATAAATTATTTTCTTGAACCGTGGGAATAATAATGTGCAGTCAGAGACACAGCATATTTTATCTCAGTAAATGAGACATAGTTTTCTTCCAGCAATAATTTTCTTATGAACTGAAAGGGGTTCATTTTTGTGGGGAGCGAGGAGCAGACAGGAGAACCATATGCTCTCCATGTTCTTTTATTGGTAAAATCCTCATTCTGCCTTTCTTAGTCCTCTTAATTATTTTTCTCCCAATTTCTCCATCACAACAGGTTCTTACCACAAAGCTTATCAAAACCGTAAACATCACATCATTAAGACCAATTTTTACAGTTTTTGTTAGGAAACAAAAACCCTTTGAATTTTGGATAAATTGTCATTTCTAATATTCAGAGAGTTTTGAATTGTTTATTAACCTAATAGAAAAAGCTACAATTTATACATTACTAAAGAAGCATTTGTGGTGCTATAAAAGTCATTGTTGCCTGTGCTTCAGCAAGATATCTGTAGTCTTTCACATATATCTTGTGGAAGCCAGATGAAATTCTAAACCTATGCCAGTTTTCCCATTTTTTCCAGTCACTTAAATAAAAATGAAACCATCCCTAGTGTATTAAAAAGTGATTAATCCAATTTTACTTCCCAGCTGTACAATGCTAATGTCTGTGTTACATGCTTGGGAATGATTCTGGTCAGCTTCATATAATTAGAATTGCTAAAAATAGCAAAGAGATTAAAAAAAACCCTTTGATTATTCCCCTCAAAAATAATTCCACAATATTTATACTGAGTAATAATATAAAAATCAATTAACATGAAACAGTGACTATTACCTTCTAAATCATTATTATTTTGATCAAGCTTAATCTATTAACCAGTTGACATGAGATAATTATTATTGGTTTCTAAGTCATTTTCTTCATTGAGTTTAGCTTCACTGCCCTTTTCAGGTGCAGAATTTCATTTGGTACAGCATCTATTTCCCTTTGCAGAATCCTGACTAAGTATTATCAGCATATCTTGACCATGATATTTACTGTGAAAAAGATCAACGAAGACCTCCAGCTTTTACCTAATATCAGCTTGGGCTTCAGAATCTATGATAGCTATGCTGGGGCAGAGACATATCATGCCACAATGGAAGTTTTCTCCGGTCAGAACAGATTCATTCCCAATTACAAGTGTGGCATCCTGAACAAACTAATATCGGTTGTAAGAACTGATCCTGGAATCCATTTGGTAGATATTTTAGACACTTACAAAGTTCCACAGGTAAGATGGATTGGCTTTGTCCTTTGAGATGTAGGGGATTGCAAGATCTTAAGATATAAGATATAATTTTAAACTGCCCAGAGTCCCCCTTTCTGGGGGAGATGGGTGGTGGCAAAATTTGAATTATAAATAAATAATTATAAATATAAATAAACAATGAACTTTCATGTACTTTTCACTATGGAGCATATTTTAGAAAATGTATTGAATATATCATAAAATAAATTGATGGAAGTTAATAAAGGGTATGCCTGTCAATCAGGGAGAAGGTTGTTGTGAGATATGGACAAGGAAAGAATCCATACTGGAAAGGTATTCAAACACTAAATCTTAGTGAACAATATATTTTAGTAAAAGGAAAAGATATCCATGAATTTAGAACAGTATGGAATCATTACAGCAGATGCATGTGAGCCGAATCAGAAGCTTCATTTCTATTTACAGGCCAGCAGAAAAATGCTTCCTTCCCTAAAAGTCTTCCTTGATGTTATGTCCCTTTTCCCCAATATTTCATCTTAACTTGAGAAGAACAGATACTTGAAGAGGAATTGACAGGACAATCCTTGGAGATGCAGTGTGACAGCTGGCCAATTTAACTTGCTAAACCAAGAAGCACATAAGCAATAGCAGTTCATAAATGTCTGAAATAGTGTAAAGCAAAATTTAAATTTTAGTTTTTTTAGGAAGGCAGTTGGAAAACATATTTGAAACTTACAGTAAAGTAATTAAGACAGGGTGGCTTCTTAATATATCCTTCAAAATATGTATATAAACATATCATGAAACTTTTTAGTTGCTTCTTCTTATTTGAGACTGTATTATTTTTTATTATTTCATTGATATTGTGCTTTGCTTCATTTTTCCAAGTAGTATGCTGCCCAGAGTCCTTTGAACCTGGGGCAAAGTAAAATTACTCTAAGTAAGTAAATAAGTAAGTAAGTAAGTAAGTACATATATAAATAATAAGCCAAAGCAGGCATTCAAATATCAGGGTCTTTATGGAAGCAAATTTTGGGGACAGGAACTCAGATAATCATAGAATTGTAGATATGGAAGGGAACACATATATTATCTCGTCCAACCATACTCTCATAAGTATCTTCTGCACAGAAATTATGTGAAGGCATATGCTGAGATATTTCAGAACTCTTAATTTAGAGAGGATACATATTATCTTTGTCAATCATGTTTTTCCCCTCTGTGTTTTCTATTTACCTATTTAATATTTATTTCCACAGTTCCCAACTGGCCCTTCTCCAAATGGAAGCCCTTTCTACTATCGCATGGTTCCAGGTGAAGAACTTTATTACAAGGGGATTATTCGACTACTTTTGCACTTCAGGTGGACTTGGGTTGGGGTACTTGGAGGAGAATATGGGCAACTAATCTTTTCAAAGTTTTTTCCCCATGGCATCTGCATTGCCTTCTTTGAACAATTCAGACCAGTTTATATCAGCAATGTTTTCGATGGGTTGAAATCGCTTGTGCAAACCTTTCATCTTTTCATTAACAGCAAAGCCAATGCTGTCATAATTAATGATAACTATCTTTTAAACTTAAGATGGTTGTTACATCTACCTGAAATGGAACTGGTTTCTGTAAAGCCAAAAGGTAAGGTGTGGATCGTGGCTTCCAAAAAGGGTCTTGCATCATTCTTTTACCAGAGGAACTTGGATATCCAAGTCCTCCATGGGGCTCTGACCTTTGCAGCTTACTCAAATGAAGTTGCAGGATTCCAGCATTTTCTCCAGACAAGGAACTATTTCTCATCAAAAGAGGACGGTTTCCTCAAAAATGTGTGGGAGCATGCCTTTGGCTGTGTGTTTCCAAATCTTTCTGGGAATGAGGAAACGGAGGATGTCTGTACAGGGAATGAGAAAATGGAGAGCCTTCCCGGGGCTTTTTTTGAAATGAGGATGACCAGTGAGAGTTACAGTATATACAATGCATTGTATACTGTGGCACATGCTTTACACGCCATGAGGTTGGGCCAACAACAGCACAGGGGAAAGGTGAATGGCAGAAAAGTCAATCTTCAGGATCCCCAGCCATGGCAGGTAATTTTAGGAATAATCAAATATGTTGGAAATGGGATTTGAATTGCATTGACTCGCCAGCATCTCACAGCCTCCTGATCACAAAGAGCAGTGAGATGTAGATGGAAAGTTTGTAATGTCTTCTAGGTTTCTTCTTTATCTCATTCTCTCCTTTTGTGGAATTGTTAATCTCAATGTACTTTCTTCCCATTCTGATCTTCCCTGCTCCCTTACACTCTAACCCTCTTCCTGTTGGCTTTAGCAAGTTGAGATATATGCTTTGCCTCTCCCCCCCACTCCCACCAATACCACCACATACACAGGAACTATTTCTGGTAACAAGCTTTATTTCTCTTAGAGTTACAAGAGCTGCTTGCTCAAGTTAAGTCCTCTATTTGAGAAACACACTCAGAAGCAGTTCACCCAATATAGGTATGGGCCAAAAAGAGTAACTGTTTCAAATTAAAAGATTTATATGGCACACATATAAATCACCTACATCAGAACCTACCTAGTTCTACACATTAACCATGCTTTCTTTTTGCATATTTTTTTCCCATGTTCAGCTTCACTTCTTTTTAAAAAGAGTCTCATTTAACAACAGTGTTGGAGATGAAATTTTCTTTGACGAGAAGGGAGAACTGGTTACAGGACTGGATCTTGAGAACTGGGTCACATTCCCAAACCAGTCCTTCCATCGCATGAAAGTTGGGAAGCTGGATCCCTGGGCTGATGAAGACAAAATGTTCACCATTCACGAAGAAGCCATCACCTGGCACAGGACATTCAACCAAGTAGGTTCTGAATCTGGGCGATGTTGTTTAAATGACTGGGATGATATCCAAAGAGTAGCTCTATATCATTTAACCTAGAAAGAATATCAAAAACTGGGAGGAATTGTAAGCAAGGTAAGAATTCAAGATTTCTGAACAGCAGGGATATCTAATCGATTACATAAATTAGTATTGGTTTTCCAAGCATATGTTGCTGTAAAGTTCAAAAAGTCAAGGAAGGTAAGTTTTTAAACCCACATTAATGTAGAGGATGAGGGCCAGTTTGATGTAGTGGTTAAGCCACAAGGGTAGAGTCCTGCCTTTGGCATGAAGCCAACTGGGTGAGTTTGGGCCAGGCACTTTCTCTCAGCCCTAGGAAGAAGGCAATGGCAAAACAACTCCAAAAATATTGCCAAGAAGACTTCAGGGACTAGTCCAGTTAGTTGTCAGGAGTTAAGAGTGACTAGAAGGCACACACACACACACAAACAGAATGGTAATGGACAGTATGTATGTATGCATGTATGTATGTGTATGTACAGTGTGTGTGTGTGTATATATATACACACAAACACACACACAGAGAGAGAGTTTCTAGACTGATTACATTTTACTTCTAAGCTTATGCACCTAGGGTGCAGTATGAAAATATATATTGGAAAATTGTGTTAATTTTTATTTCTCCAATACTTCACATAAAAATTAAGAACATGTAAATCTTAAAAGGGATGCTTTGGTATGATGAAGTTTTTACCAAATCCAATTTCTGTAGTAGATTCATAAAGAATGAATGAATGAATGTTTGTTTATTCAGTCAATGACCAGCAACTTAAAATTAATAAAAATGACAATTAAAATCAAACTAATCAATTAAATACAATTATATATAGGTAACTATGGGATAAAACTATAAATTTAGACAATTATAATATAATATATAAAACCCTATTACAATAAAACCCTATTACAATAATGACATGTTTATTTATCTAAAGATTAATAGATCTATCATTTTAATAGTATGTTGTAAAATATATGTCCTAAAAAAATTATTTAAAAATGGCTAAAAATTGTAAAAATTGTCACAATTCCCTACTTCTTTAACCAGTTTTGCCTTATTAACATTGCGGCAGCACAGAATTTTGCTACTGCACGTGTAATAACTGGGTTTGAATCCTGCAGAAGATGGTTCTCATAAAAACTATCAGGTCTCCCTGGACATCTTTCTATTAGGGGATAAATATATGTTGATCTAATATCCCTATAATATTTACAATGCAATAGAACATGAGTGATGTTTTCAACCTCCTTAGTGCTGCATGTACAAATTCTTTCTGCTATGGGGGTTTTATCATACCTGCCTTGCAAGAGTGCTGATAGATGGATATTAAATCTAGCTCTAAAAATGCTATTCTAATCTTAGGAAAGGTTAGGTCTTTCAAATATCTTGCTGGTTCCCATGTACCCCATCTTATCTGATTCCTGCTGTGTAGAGGTATCCTATTAACTTCTAGCTGGAATTCCATATCTCTGATTCTGTTAATAACCAACTGCTTGGCTTAATCGTAACCTAGGGATTTTAAAAATAATGGAGATAGCCCATATAAAGCCAACTTATACTCTATCGCCTGTTTCCAGGGAGAGAGAAAGTTATCAATCAGGACTAGAGGGGTCAAACCTACTGGAAGGAATTGAATTTTCAACCAAAAGGTTAACATCATCTTCCAGTCCCTAACCAGTATTTGAGGCATTCTTGTTTCTAGTCTCATCTGGGCATTTGCTGTTCCGCTGGGTGCCGCTATAATTGATCGCAGGAATTTTGTTTGTACGGTTTCTAGTGACTTTCTTCAAGAAGATTCCTGCTTGTGCCCCATAGAGAATTTGAGTCAACATTTTAGCCTCAAACAATTTTAAGGCTGCAGGGACTAATTGTCCTCCACCCATGTAAAAAAAAGTTTAATAAAATTTGAAGATCTAAGGGCTGATTGCATCACATAATTCAGATGGGCATTCCAATCTGTGGGCTGAGTCTGCTCAACTCCTACTGACCACTTCAGTTTGCTGCTAGCATGCCTCTTCCCTGGCTTGTCACTGCCCACTCCATTCATTTTGGTTTGAACTAGGAAACCAGACACCTGACTGTGCAGAGTAGACCTACCAGCTGATACTGGGGAGCGGGGACACAGGACTGTCAGTCTTTCAAGAGGTTGATATTTTTGTGTCAAAAAACAAACCATCCAACCCTGACTGGTAGATGCTTGTAATTCCTTCCCACTGCATACTGTTTCTAGGGTTATTATATGATGTCGAAAATGTACTCCATTCTTGGACAACAGGGTGTGTGTCTCCATTTATGTTCCATGACAGAGATTATTAAAGCAACTGAAAAGCAGAAATAATGAGGAAGTGATTGTCCACTGCCTTTTTGGAATTTGGGGGATGTAATATGCCTTATAAGCAGAAAAGAAAACTCTCTTTCTCTTTTCTCTCAAAAAGCCTGTCTCAGCTCTGGCTTTTGATGAAGTTTAGAATAATAAAATATAATAATGTTTTTTTTAAAAGGCTGACAAAATGAATTGCTCTAGACACATTCTTAAGCATGCTTTAGAAATGTTTCTGTTTTATTGTGTTTTCTAATGTTTTTGTACTACACTTGGAATCTGTCAGAGTTGGGTGGCTATAACAAATTGAATTAATTAATTGATTGATTAAATTTTCTCCAACGTTTATCAGTATTCATTTTTTATTCCAATAATAATGAATACTGAATCAACCATACAGTTTTTCTTAGATGTGAGGGGGGGGGGAACAAATTAACTTTTTGAAACAAATTATTCTGAAACAATTTCTAATAAATTGAATGAATATATATTTTTCTAATCCATAATTGCTCAAGCAATTACTAATGGATTATTTCTTCTGTAGCTAAGATGAGATATGGCACTCATCCAGGATGCCATCAGCCATATTCTCCTTCTGCAATGCCTGCAAGGCTCAGGCTCTGCAGTAGTTTCATCCTTTCTGCATAGGTTGTTCCAGGCTTTAGCTGTGGGAGAGGCAAGACCATCCTAGAGGCTGCTCCCCTGAGGGGTGCCCCGTGGTTTGGTTCTCTCCCCCCATTACTTAAGATCTACATAAAGCCTCTGGGCGAGGTCATCCAGTGGTTTTGTTTGAGCTATCATCAATAACCTGAGAACCAAATTGCCTGCTGTTCAGAAGCCTTGGGTTCTGGCTGTTGCTCCTCAAGGCCAGGTCTCCCTGTAATAATTCTGTCCTTATACATGATTTAATCTTGCATGAAAGGGCAGATCACCAACCCTTTCGACTTGTTCCTGCTATGATTAAACTCAATCTTCCAGCTGTTAAGTACCATTGATGAAGCTTTCCCTACATTCCGCTGCTACTTAAAACAGTTTTTTTTCCTATTCAGCTGTCCAAAAATTACTCTCTATCTCAATATTTACATAAGTTCTAATTATATTTTCAAATCATCAAAAGGATCTATCGGTAAAAATTAATGTAACATTTAGATATTCTGACCCTTTTTTCAGTATAGTCTCCAAGGTTTTAGGTCTGATCACTTCCCTAAACCTGAGGTATTTTGTGCTAATTTTTATGCCTGATAAATTCTATGAATCTTTTTGCAATTGTTTTTGTTAATTATGGCCCATCATTTCCAACTTAAGAAGAAGGCATGTCAAAGTGTCTGAGAAACTGCAAGATTTCCAGGAACATTCATTAATTTGGCAATGGAATTGTTAGGGCTTGAAATAACTAGAGTTACATCATAAGCAGAAAAATTGTTAAACCGTATGTCTTTAATTGCAGAGGGTGTCATAATTCCCTGAGCTAAGTTTGTATAGCAAAAGCAAAAAGTAACTGGGAGACAAGATACCTTTGTTTTCTCTCTCATGCAATGTTAACTAAGAGAGACAAAATTTTTATTTTGCCTATTATTTCAACTGAAAGGATATTTTTGTATCATAATAGAAATTATTATTTGTTTCTATGTATTTGCTTCCAAAATTCTTATGTTTTCAGGGAGAAAATATATTAGACAAGTTAAGTTTATCAAAGGCTTTTTGCAATCTCTAATGGGAGAATTTCAAAGCCTTAAAAAGTTTTTTGTTTTACTCCAGTAAAATGAATGAATGAGTTTCTATAATGGTTCTCTTAGATACCTACATCAAGTGAACCTTGTTTGTTTTTCATTAATATATTCAGGAGCCCATTTTGCCAAACTATTTTCTAAAACTCTTACAAAGATTGATGTGATTTATTAGGGAATTGGTCTATATAAGTCCAAGTCTTCCGGATTATTACCTCCTTTGTCTAACATTGTTATTTACATTTTTTTCATGATTTTGATACCTCTCCACCACTTAAGATTTTATTTATTTATAATTTATTTATTTATTTATTTATTTATCACATTTCTTCACTGCCCATCTCATCAAGTGACTCTGGGCTGTTTACAATTCTATATTAATATTTTTAATTCAATATTAAAAAGTAGAAAAATATATTGAGCTAATAAACATCAAATGTTTTATAAATTCTTTGGAAATTTAACGATACCTGGACATTTACAAGATTTCCTCTTCGTTAAGTTCATCAGATATAATTAAGGCATTACAAAATTCAATTTAGTATTAATAGTAGTTAAACTTATTCAAATTCAACAATGGGGTTAAATATAATTTATTTAATTTTGAAGGAGATTTTCCCCTATCTCTCTATTATCTAAAATCTTAAAACATAAAACTATCTAAGGAAACTAATTTCTTACTTTTCTATTAGTACTAAAAACTAATTTGTCATTAGGAGATTTTTAAAGAAAGAATCTCCTTTTTTTTCCAGTTTGTTGGCTAATACCTTAGAATTCCTACCTGAAAATCTAAGTTGTGAAGATAGTTTTAATTGCTCACAATTACATATAAATTTCATTAATACCAGGTGACTATTACTCTCCACATCAGAAGTTTCATTCAACATTTGTGATCGCTTTTGAATATGCTTTTTAGTTCTAGAATCATCACCTTCTAAAATACCTCTTTCAAATGCTTTCATTGTATTCTGCATTAGATTCTGTCTTATTTAAATAACTCTGAAAAAATTTATGCCCCTTTAATGCAATTTAAAATTTCTGTATTATCCAACAGTAAGAGTGGATACTTTTCGGTGTCTTGAAAAAACTTGAATGTTGCTGAGTCCCAGTGAAATAATTTCAGAACTAGAGAATCGTCTGAGCCTAACGTATTTCCCAGTTGAGAAAAAACAAGGTTACTTATGTAATTGATAGAACTGAAAAAAGAATTCAGTCTGAAGTGGTTTTGATGATGAGGTTGATGAAAGAAACCCAGATCCTTAAAATTAGCATCTTTATTTGCCCAGTATTGATCAACCATGGTTTTCCATTTTTTCCCCAAAATACGTGATTGAATGCTAACATTTTCCTTCTTTCTTTTATTTTGCAGACCCTGCCTTTCTCAGTCTGTACCGAGAGCTGTCTCCCTGGTTATTTCAGGAGAAAGCAGGAGGGGAACCCGTTCTGCTGCTATGATTGCCTTCCATGTCCCAAAGAGAAAATGTCAAGTCAGAAGGGTAAGAGGCATCATGAACCAAGTTGACTTATGGTTCTGCAGGTCCCCCCAGGCAGATCCATGAACATGTAAATATGGGAGCTGAATTATATTCTTTGTCTGTTATCAGATTTTGCCCTTTCCACAAAGGATTCCTCAACTTTTAAAGGAAGACTTCAGGCAAAGCTAAGGGTTTAAAACTGGCTGGCATCGCATGAATTGGGGGCCTAGTTGACTCAGCATGTATCATTCTAGGGTATATTTTCTTATTTTTGAATCTCCTTAAAATTTTGTATATTACTTCTCATTAACAAAATCTTGATGTGGTTTATACAAAAACAAAAACCAAAGAAAAGCCAACCCACCAAGCAATTAACAGAGTTGATTAAATAACATTAAAGCATTCCATTTCTCTTATATCTGGATTATGTTCTCCTTTTTTTAACAATGTATCACTCCAACTTTTGCAAAATGTGTTCCACTTGATTCAGAAATCTTCAGAAAATTTTAATGTAAGGAGAATAGAGAACACCTATCCTCCTTTTCCTTCAGCAAAACTTATATTTACAGATGTGAGCATTACTTTTATCATAGAGAAATATAAAAATTGAAGAATATTACAAATAAATTTTCTGATAGGAAGACAATCTTATATTTATTTTTATTTTTATTATTTTCAATCATGCTCTCTAGAAGCCCCTGTTGAATATTGATGTAGCAATAAAACTAAAGAAATACACAGAGACACACAATTTGAAGCACAAGTAATAGATAAGCAAGATGAAATGAAGCCATTAAAACATTATCTCCTTTAGCATAGAATTCCCATGTTCTCCTGCGTCCACTATGTGCCAAATGCAAGAGTAGGAAGTCAGATGGAGAATGTCAGGGCATCTCTTGCTTCAAGAAAAAACCCTGTGCAATGATGCCAATAATACTATGACTATAGAACAAATGTATATACACTTATATACTTACATTCTAGATCTGGATGACTGCTCCCAATGCCCGGAAGATCAATATCCAAATAAGGACCAAGATTCATGTATTCCCAAGAAAATATCTTTCTTGACCTATGAAGAACCAATGGGAATAGGTTTAGTCATTCTGGCACTTTTCTTTTCTTTCTGCACAGCTGTGGTGCTGGCAACATTTTTGAAGTATCACCATACTCCCATTGTCAAGGCGAATAACCGAAATCTCACCTATCTTCTACTAATCTCTCTCCTCCTCTGCTTCCTTTGCTCACTGCAGTTCCTGGTTGCACCTGGCAATATACTATGTCTCCTCCGACAAATTAGTTTTGGCATCATCTTCTCGGTGGCTGTGTCTTCTGTGCTGGCAAAAACCATCACTGTAGTTCTGGCTTTCATGGCCACCAAGCCAGGATCCATGATGAGGAAGTGGGTGGGGAGAGGACTGGCCACCTCCATTGTTCTTTCTTGTTCCCTGATTCAGGCAGGCATCTGCACAGTCTGGTTGTTCACATTTCCACCTTTCCCTGACACTGACACCCATTCAGAAATTGAGGAAATCATCCTGCAGTGCAATGAAGGCTCAGCTACCATGTTCTACTGTGTCCTGGGCTACATGGGCTTTATGGCGGCTGCCAGTTTCACAGTAGCCTTTTTCTCCAGGAATCTCCCCAGCAGTTTCAACGAGGCCAAATGTCTCACGTTCAGCATGCTGATCTTCTGCAGTGTGTGGCTCTCCTTTGTTCCATCCTACCTGAGCACCAAAGGGAAATACATGGTGGCTGTGGAGGTTTTCTCCATTTTGGCCTCTAGTGCTGGGTTGCTGGGCTGCATATATTTCCCCAAATGTTTCATAATTCTTCTTAGGCCAGACCTAAACAACAGGGAGCAACTAATAAAGAGAAACAGTTAATAATAGTGAACACAAACTCCTCTTTTACTACTTTCTCTCTTTTAGATCCTTTCTTTTATAGCTCCAGTAATTTAATCACTGAATTTAGGAGGCATAGGAGAGTTTTGAGGTATAGAAGCAAATTAGCCCTCAGTCAAGTAAAACTTAAAGTGTGAGAAGTCAAGAGGGCATGTGTCTAGCTTGCATTTGGAAGAAAAAATGATTTGATTCAAGTTGCTTAAAGAATCATGATTCAATTTGGGGGGAAAAAGGGTTGTTCCTAATCTATAATGGAGAGCCATGAAAATGCCTGACATGGATCACTTTTTGGATTGCTGTTGTTTAGGCCTGAGATAACAAACAGGGAAGAATTAAGAAAGAGAAAATATTAATAGTACAAACACAAACGCTCCTATTTCCATTATTAGTCTCGTGCAGCATTTCTTCTTTTAAATTTCCATTATTTTCACCCTTTATATTTGTACCTTGTGTGGGTTACTTTGTGATGTATGTGTTGGATAGAAAATTCTAGGAAGTATTCTCGCTTAGAATAAGTGTAGGAAGACTTCACCAATCATCCACTATTCAGTTTGTTTTGAAGAGGGAGATTATTCACTTTGGGTTTCCCCCATACAAAGTCTTCAAAAAGTCCTTAATCATTCACCCTCCCCTCCCCCATACAACAGGGTAAGTCAAATGGCTTTTACTAGCAACTTTGAAATGAAACCAAGAAAAAAAATCCTGACTTGCCTGATATGGCCAACTCACTTTAAGTGATCATTCAACAGACAAAGTATAGCTGAACTTTTAGCATTGTGACAGAATTGCACCAAGTAGGTTGAATGTTGAAATACAGTTTCAGGGAAGACTTCACAGCTTGAACACTGTTTCGCCGCAATGTACATTTAGAATATTCCAATGGAAGAGAATATACAGTATGTAGTTGAGGGTTGAACTGTATTGTCCTTGGTGCTCTCTGAGCTTAGCTGTTTTTGGGCATACTCATTAGCAAACTGTAGGTAACAGCATCAGTGCAAGTAAATGTTTAACACAGGACTTTCCAAACTGTGTGTCGCGACACAGTACTGTGTCGCCTGGGGGCCCCAGGTGTGTCGCGCGACAACCCAGAAGCGCTGATGGTGCACTGCCGCCACTGCGTGTGGCGATGGACCATCAGCGCTTCCGGGTTGTCGCATGACAAACCAGGACGCCGCCGCAGTGCGCAAAACCCTGAAAGCGTGGCAGTGGTGGTGCTTCCAGGGCTTTGCGTGCCGCAGCGGTAGCACTTCCGGGGTTTTGTGTGCCGGCTGTTTGTATGTTGCCAACGGAAAAACTTTGGAAAGCCCTGGTTTAACAAATCAGCTATCAATAGACACATAGAGATAAACCAAATTTACAAACCAGTAAAAAGAGATAATAAAAAACCTAAGAAGGAAACAAAAAGACCAGAACACATCCTCTCCACCAGCCATCAGCCAGATAAGCAGGGATTAACACCAGGGAAACAATCAGGCAGAAAACAATAGACTATTCAAGGAGGAAACTACACCACTACCAAAATTGGCAGGGCAAGCTATTGTATATATATACAGGGAGCAAACCCCACACTCACTCACACTATTGATTTTAGCTAGATGGCTAATGAAACATGTGCACACACAACCATACTCAGAGACCACAACAGCTCCACAGTTCAGAAGATGCTATAGAACAGGTGTTTCTCAACCAGTGTTCCCTGGGACCTTAGGATTCCACGAGAGGTCAGTAGTGGTTCCCAGGGAGATCACAATTTATTTTTTTAAAAAAATTCAAATTCGGGCAACTTCACATTAAAGAGGTAATTAATACATATATACAGGCTTACACATGAAACAAATATAATAATTTTGTAACTTGTGGCCTATGTTTGAGCCTGAATGTACAGAAGTTCCCCAAGGCCTGAAAAGTATTTCAAAGGTTCCTCCAGGGTCAAAAGGTTGACAGACGCTGCTATAATAGTTTGAGTTGATTAACAGTGACAAGCAATATTAATCTTTGCAGAGACCAAAAATATTTGTTTGTTTTTAGAGAATTACCCAGACAGCCCTCCAAAGGCTTCCTGATGAAAAACAAACTGTTAGTTATCATCTTTAAAACTGTAATTAGCTTTAAACATGTGGTATCATCTCTAAAACCCTAAACTGTGGAATCTGAGAAACTTTTTTCAGTTAATTTCTAGCTAATATTACACTGTCAGTTTAGGTCCAATTTCAGTTGCTAACAGCTCATCTTACTGTGATTTGAGACCCGTTCTTCTCAGTCATTTCCCTCAATTTCTAAAATGGGATATCACAAATCCACTTTCCTTAGAGGCCTTCAAAAGAGCCAAAGTGCCCTTCTTTTCACTCTTTTTAATAATACTTAATCATTCTAGATCATTTTAATATCAGCTATAATTAATGTTAATTTCATTTGTTCACGTTGTTTGAATGTGTTTAAGTGGTGTAAATTTAAGCTGCCCTGATACAATGAGAAAGCATTCTGCTCACAATCTTAAAAAGAAATTTCAAGTTCATCCAAAGGATTGCCACTAGGTCTTATTAAGAACTGGTTATTTATTAGATCATAGTCTCATGGAGGCAAGGATTAAACAAACAAAAACACCTCTTCAATTTAAAAGAAGAGAAGCTGGAACTCAAGGACTATGGAAATCTCAATTTACACGTCCTGCTTTAAGATCCTGTTTGTATGAACATTGACAATATTGTGCATTTGCACTCCTGGTAATGGGCAAGCACCTCATTAAGCCAAAGCAAACTTTTCCTAGGACATCAGTGCAGCTGTGAAGGTAACTGCAAGTAGAAAAAAAATGTGTCATGTTGCAAAGATGTGCTATGTTTATGCCTTTACATTCTCTGAAACCTGTTTTTTTTTTGCTAAAAATTAGAAATTAGAATGCACCATGTAGATGTATTTCATTGGGTCTGCTGGAGAATGTACAGTAGATGTATTTCATTGGGTCACTGTTACAAAATATCAATTCTGCCAGAGTGCTAAAATTTTAAAGTTTTCCTTCATTATATGATTCCTTATCGTCTCATTCCACCCTTACTATTTCATTAACAGGATGGAAACTTAAAGGTTGCAATTTCCTCTTCCCTTTAAAATTATCAAAAAGACTATTATTAACTTTGCTGTTCCTCAAATCCTTGATTAACGAATAGGATAGGATAGGATAGGATAGGATAGGATAGGATAGGATAGGATAGGATAGGATAGGATAGAATAGAATAATAACTTTATTGTCATCCCACTATACACACCAAGTGCACAATAGAATGAAATTTCATTGCAGTTGGCTCACAATTTTAATCAAGCAGTAAAATACTAATAATAAAAAAAAAGTTACTATAAAATATACATTCTTTAGCTCACAATTTCAGTCAAACAGTAAAATACTAATAAAAAAAATTCATAGTTAGTATAAAATATACATTCTTTACACATCCAACATTTCACCTAAAAGAACTTATTTAAGCATTCAAGAATCCTATAGCCTGGGGGACAAAGCTGTTTCCCAATCTGGCTGTTCTACATAGGATACAGCGGAACAAATTATTATATTTGGAAGAATGAGGACTAAGTGCTGATGGACACTTAAATGTTTTAGAGTTTAGAGGCAGGTAAGATCATTTAAATTTAAATATTTTAGAGATTAGAGGCAGGTAAGAGTTAGGAGGTTCGAATCCCTAGCCCTGCGTGATGGAGTGAGCTCCCACACTAGCCCCAGCTCTTGCCAACCTAGCAATTCTAAAGCATGCAAATGCAAGTAGATGAATAGGTACCACTTCGGTGGGTAGGTAACAGCGTTCCGCATGCGTCATGCTGGCCACATGACTGTGGAAGCATCTTCGGACAACGCTGGCTCTTCGGCTAACAAACGGAGATGAGCACCGGCCCCTAGAGTCGGACACGACTGCACAAATGTGCGGAGGGAACCTTTACCTTTACCTAAGATCATTATCAGAATGACCTCTCAGAATCATTTGTATTCTGAGACTCAGAACAGAATGGAAGTTATGTGAGGAACAGATTGAGTTTCAGTTCAAGGTAGTCCAATCCAATCCCGATTGTTCAGAAATATTACCAACCAGGTGACCTACATATTAGTGGCATTACTTATTTTGTCTTCATAACTAGAGATATAGAAAGCTTTGAGGAAGTTCCTCATCATTATCTTGTTGGTGAATCCCTGTAAGGCAATAATTTCTTTCTGTACTCTATATCAATCTAGATAAAATTCTTTTGTACACCTATTCTCAGTGTCATAATTAGCTACAGTGATTAAAAAATAATTCTTCCAAGCTAAAGTTTAAATGAGGTGATATTTTTCAGCTTATAAATTATTCTCTTGTACTTTCTAAAGTAAAACAACAGGTAGAACCTATGTTCCTTAAATCAAATTTTAAAAAATCAAACTATTCATTCAATATATCATGGCTAGTACATTCTGTTAAGACAGGAATCCCTCCCCCCATCTCCCAATCCCCTTCACTTTGGATGGGCATTACAGCATCAGTCTCTAAAACTGACTCTGCAGAAGATGTGAAATTGCATTGAATCATAAGAATAATAATGTTGAGTCTGAGATACAGAGTATTTTATCTCAGTAAATGAGACATGCAGTTTTCTTCCAGTAATAATTTATTAACTGAAAGGTTATTTTGGGGGGGAGAAACAGACAGGAGAACCATATGCTCTCAGTGTTCTTTTATTGGTAAAATCCTAATTCTGCCTTTCTTAGTCCTCAATTATATTTCTCCCAATTTCTCCATCACAACAGTATCTTACAACAAAGCTTATCAAGGCCATAAAGAAAGGCAGGACTTTGGATATTTCCTGAGATTGCACAGATCAAGACAAATTTATAAGATGTAGCTTTCTGCAGTTTTCTGTTAATTAGGGGCATTTGTTTTTCCAAACCTTGAATTATAGCAATTTGTAAGGTTTCGGGCTACTGCTAAATTTTGACTGACTGCCCTTAGTAAAAAACTCTCCTTGCTGTTGCCATCTAGAATCTTCTTAGTAAGGTAAAGGTTCCCCCCGCACATTTGTGCATTCGTGTCCAACTCTAGGGGCCGGTGCTCATCTCCGTTTGTTAGCCGAAGAGCCAGTGTTGTCCGAAGATGCTTCCATGGTCATGTGGCCGCATGACGCACGTGGAACGCTGTTACCTACCCACAGAAGTGGTACCTATTCATCTACTTGCATTTGCATGCTTTCAAATTGCTAGGTTGGCAAGAGCTGGGGCTAGTGTGGGAGCTCACTCCATCATGCGGGACTAGGGATTCGAACCTCTGAACTTGCGATCTTCCGATTGACAAGCCTGGTGTCTTACCCGCTGAGCGACCATGCCCCAGAATACTCTTACATTCCACCTTTAACTGGTTGGACTGACTTGAAAGAAAAATATAATAGATGATAAATAGTTCCTCTTGATTTAACAACTGTAGTATATCATTCCTAGAAAACGTGATTTTGGTCCTTTTTTCTGATATTAAATTGATGTTAAATAGTAATTCAGATCTCAGTGTTTGGAGGAATGAATGAATCAGCTTATACAATGTATACATCGTTGGCAATAATGCTTGCTTATGAATGCATAATGGAGATTTTGTTGATAGGGAGAAATTACTTCAATGCAACAAAAATGGTGGAATATCTAAAGAAAAGGCTAATCTTGACTTTGACTTAAAACTCAGACCTGTGGACTTTGCCTCCCCGCCCCCCACCAAAAAAAACCACAGGTAGCAGACTCAATTAATTTGTATAAATTATGTCCAAATAAATTAATTATTAATAGATACAAATAATTGCTCTAATTAATTTAATAGATCTGGATGGCTCACACTGTGCTGTTGCTCAGAAGAGCGGTGAAGCCTTGGCTCTTCCCTCAGACCTTTGGTAAGTGGGAACAAGACCCCTTGCGTCATTCCATCTGCACTGTTGTACTTGCGGTATTTTATCTATTATTGATTTTTTTTGTAATTTCTTTGTTTGATTGTTTTGAGCCACCAAGATCCATTGGTAGTTGTACAGGACACAAATTTAATAAATTATTTTATTTATTTATTTATTTATTTATTTATTTATTTATTTGTTTGTTTGTCATGGCAGCCTATGTATTAAATAGGTTCTAAAATTTCTGTCTCTCACTTTGTCTTCAGCCTGATATTTACTTTGTTGGAAGAGTGTGCTGAGTGTTTATTTATTTCAAAACTTATATAGCCACATCTTATGTATCATAATCCTGGACAGTTTACAAACAATAGTGAAAACAGAAGCATAGAAACCAGCATAACATCTCCCAGCATCCCTAAAAGCAACACACATTTCACATGGAACTAACAACTTTACTAGGGTCCAGCCACACACTACCCAAATGTTTGTGGGAGAAACAAGGTCTTCAAGGTTTTTCAGAAGGCAGAAAGACATTGGGACCTACCAGATTGCAGGGGGAAGAGTGTTCCAAAGCACCTTGGCACTAACGAAGAAGGTGCACTGCCTACGTCCCACTTTGTTGTTGTTGTGCAGTTGTTTAGTCGTGTTCAACTCTTCGTGACCTCATGGACCATAGCACGCCAGGCCTTCCTGTCCTCCATTGTCTCCCGGAGTTTACTCAAATTCATGTTCATTACATCAGTGATGCTAGCTAACCATCTCATCCTCTGCCATCCCCTTCTCCTTTTGCCATCAGTCTTTCCCAGCATCAAGGTCTTTTCCAGTGAGTCCTCTCTTTGCATTAGGTGGCCATAGTATTTGAGCTTCAGCTTCAGTATCTGTCCTTCCAATGAGCAGTCAGGGTTGATTTCCTTTAGGATTGACTGATTTGACCTCCTTGCACTCCAAGGGACTCTTAAGAGTCTTCTCCAGCACCACAGTTCGAAAGCATCAATTTTTCGGCGCTCAGCCTTCCTTTTTTTTTTTTAAATAAATTTTTATTCAAACATCAATAATATAGACATAAATCAACACTAATACAGTACAATACAACATATAACACATATTATACATTATACAATATATTGTGTGTTTTTTAAGTATATATATTACTATATTTACAACCTTTAGAAATATTACAGCTCTACCCTCTACCCTTTCTTCTATATTTTTTCTTCTTTACACTTTCTTCAAAATCTGAATTCTTTTCTTTCTTCCATACCTCTAACCTTTTCTACCATTCTAGCACGTTCTGATTAATTTTCCCATTTCTAAGTGTTTTTAACACTTAGCCTTTAACCCTTACCTCCTACTTCTCTCAACATACTATTACCTTCTGAGATCTCATCTCATCTTCCCCCTTTTTTTCCCTTCTCCTCTTTCTGTAATCCCCTAATTCTCTATTCCTTATTATTTTAATTTTAAAGTAAACAATACAAAATATAAATACAACATATAAAGAACAACAATATAAAATGAACTTCCAACTTTCTCTTCAAAAGTTTACTATAATAGATTCTACATAATTACTATTTTTACTAGTCTGTTATCTTATTTACAATTAATTTATTATTTGTATTTTTTGAGTTTTTTCTATATATCTATAAAAGGGATCCCAGCATAAATTAAATTCTTCTTGGTTTTTGTTGTTTATTAAATCTGTTAATTTTGCCATTTGAATTAAATCCATTGTTTTTAATAACCACTCTTCATTTGTGGGTATATAATCTTCTTTCCAATATTTCGCAAATGTAATTCTTGCCGCAATTATTAGATAAAATAGTAGTTTTCCATATTCTTTACAAATTTCAGGTTTTAAAAATCCAAATAGGTACATGTCCGGTTCCATATTTAAGTCTTTTTTTAGAATTTCATTTATTATTTGATGTATTCTTTTCCAATATTTTTTTGTTTCTCTACATGACCACCATAGGTGGAAAAATGTTCCTGGTTCTTTTATACACTTCCAACATTTGTCTGATATACTATTATTCATTTTGAATAAAGTAATTGGTATACTATACATCATTTTGTAAAAGTTTTCTTTCATGTTATAATTCAAAGTATATTTTAAATCTTTTTGCCATATTTTTTCCCATGTTTCAATTTGAATTCTGTGGCCTAGATTTCTTTCCCAATTGTTAATGAATTTTTTGTTTTGTATATTTATAGAATTGTTTTGAATTAATATTTTGTACATTTTTGAGATTAGATGATCTTTATTTTTCCATAGTATGGTATCCCAATTACTGGCATTTTCTCTAAATTTGATTTTTTTTTATCTATTCTGAATTGTTCTTTAATTTGGGCATATGAAAACCAATTATAATTCAGACCTTCATTTTGTAACTGTTCTCTTGCTTTTAAATTATAGTTTGACCCGTCTAACTCTAATAAATCTTTGTATATGATCCAATTTCCTGTATTTAAATTTCCATACCCTGTAAAGGCTTCGTGTGGTGAAATCCACAATAGTATATTTGGTAGAATTGTATTCTTATATTTATTCCAAATTTTTATAATTGATTTTCTTATAGGATGATGATTGAATGCTGTATTTGCTTTAATTTTGTTATACCATAGGTATGCATGCCAACCAAATTTTAAATCGTATCCTTCCAAATTTAATAATTTTTTGTTTTCTAGATTTATCCAATCTCTAAGCCACCAGAGAATACATGCATCGTAATATAACTTTAAATTAGGCAGACCAAAACCACTGTTTTCTTTTATATCTTGTAAAAATTTAAATTTGATTCTTGGCTTCTTTCCCTGCCATATAAATTTTGCTAATTCTTGTTGCCAATTTAAAAAAAAAATTGAGTTATCATAATTGGTATTGTTTGAAATAAAAAAATGAATTTTGGTAAGATATTCATTTTTATTGTTGAAATTCTTCCCAAAAATGATCACTGTAAATTTTTCCAGTGTTTTAAATCATTTTTTATGTTTCATATTGTATATATTCCTTTGGTTCATATTCAAATTTATCATCTTTGTTTTATGGTTGTTTATCTTGAGCCCCGCCAATTCACCAAAATCTTGGATTTTTTTTGTTAATTGTTTAATTGAAGTTTCTGGATTTTGTAATGTTATGACCATATCATCGGCGAAAGCTCTTAATTTATAAATTTCATTTTTTATTTTTATTCCTTCTATCAAATTATCTTTCCTTATGTTTTCCAATAGAATTTCTAAAACTAAGATAAATAGAAGTGGAGAGATTGGGCAGGCGCTCAGCCTTCCTTATGGTCCAACTCTCACAGCCATACATTACTACTGGGAAAACCAAAGCTTTAATTTTACGGACCTTTGTTGGCAAGGTGGTGTCTCTGCTTCTTAATATGCTGTCTAGGTTTGCCATAGCTTTCCTCCCAAGGAGCAAGTGTCTTTTAATTTCATGGCTGCAATCACCGTCTGCGGTGATCTTGGAGCCCAAGAAAATAAAATCTGTCACTGCTTCCATTTCTTCCCCTTCTATTTGCTAGGAAGAGATGGGACCAGATGCCATGATCTGAGGTTTTTAATGTTGAGTTTCAAGCCAGCTTTTGCACTCTCTCATGGCAACATTTCAGAGAAAGGACATGGAGCATACCCACTGTATCGGACTTGGCAGAGCAGACAGATTCCCTCAGGGATGTTATGTATTTTATGATTTGAAACAATCTGGAATATTCTGTTTTAAAAGGACAATCTGATAAGTTTTTTTTTTTCCTGTTGGAGTCAGGAGGCCACATGTTTGCCTCCCTCCTCAGGGATCTTAATCACTGGTGCCAAAGAGTCTGACCTAAGCTGACCAAATAAGGTAATGAGCTGAATCTAGTTAGTCACATGTTAAGTTTTGTCCACTGAGATAATGCCAGGTTTCTTGTATAAAGGTGAAGGCATGGTGTTGCTAAATCTCTCTTTTGTTTTCTGCTGCAACCATGTTCTTTTACTATTCAAATTAACCATGTGCCTCTTGGCTGAGAGTTGAGTTTCTGTTTCTGTTTTTCTGTTTCAAATAAAAGTAACTTTATTTTTACTACAAGAAAGCTCAGTTTATTATTTGATCTCTCAATATGCTTCTATAACTCTGATCTTAATTAAAAAATTACAATAAGGGAGAGGTGATCCTTCAAATAACCTGGGCCTGTGCCATTCCGGGCTTTAAAGGTGATAACCTGTACCCTGAACTGCACTGGGAAAGAAATTGGAAGCCAGTGCAGCCCATGCAGCAGAAGTGTAACATGAACAACCTAGGGGCACTCAAAACTGCACAAAGCACTGCATTCAGGACCAGGTGTAATTTCTGGATGGTTTTCAATGGCAGCCTCACATAGAACACATTGCAATAATCCAGCCAGGAAGTGTCCAAGGTGTGAGTGAATGTAAGCAAAGGAATGGGTGCAATTGGTGTAAAATATGATTCTGTGTGAAGGACCCCAAGCTACGGCTACCACATGCTCTTTCAGCAGGAGCCACAAGTCGAGGAGGACCCCCAAATTATGCAGCAGCTCTGTCTGAGGGAGTACAATCCTGTCAAGAGTCAGACATAATACCTTATCAGACCTAGGGGACCAAAACCAAAGAGATTGAAGATGTAAAACTGGGTATCATCAGCTTACTGATGATACCATACCCCGTCCTGTTGGATGACCTCAATTAGTGGCTTCATGTAAATGTTGCACAGGAGTGGTGAAAGGAGAGCCAGGACAGATCTACCACCCCTATCCCAAGAACTCCACAGTTTATCCAGAAGTGTGACCAACACTTTCTCAGTGATGTCACCTGGCCTGAACCCTGACGGTAAAGGGTCCAGATAATCCATTTCATCCAAAGCCCTCAGAAGCTGAGCACCTACCACCCACTCATCAACCTTCTCTAAAACAGAGGTTGAAGGCCAGGTTAAATTGCCTTGGATCCCAGGATGGCTTCTTAAGAAAAGGGGATATTACTGCCTCCTTCAAGGCAGGCAGCACCACCTCCACCCGCAATGAGGCAGTAGTCACCACTTGGACCAACTGTTTCCCACCACTAGGGAGGCCTTGGCTAACATATTTTCTGTAAAACAAGATGGTTTTATGATCGAAAGAAATTAATTCCACATTCTTTAAGAAAATGACACTCTATTTTAAGTTCTACAGAAATTTTTAAAATTTTTAAAACAGCTACAGCAGAACTAAACTGGGCCAAAGTAATAATGTTATTGAATGCAAATTAGGCAGGTACACACAGACACACAAAAACATGCATTTTTAAACAGTCTTTCTATAGTGTGTAAAAGAATCAATTGGACATACAGTGTCTTTCTAGCTCTTCACAGTAGTCCTCCCTTCCTGACTTCTGTCTGTTTGGAATGGCAATGACTCAGGATATGGGATTGTAGATCTGAAAGGACATGATAAGGCACTATCTGCATCTCAGCTGTGTTTCCCTTTGTAATTGTTTTCCCTTCCTGAGAAAACTGAAGGCAAAAGGCATGGAAAGTTGGGGTGTTAGAGAGAGGTCTCAGGTAGGCCAACCATGAAGTTAGCAAAAACATGGAAAAGATTATAAGGTGGGGAAGACAAGTGGAGAAGGCCTTCTGCCTTCCTTTCACTGAAGAGATTCCCAACACTGCCTTAAAGATCATGGCATAAGACCCAATGATCAAAATAAAGCAACCTAATCCTCCAGTGAAACTGGCCACAAGAACTCCAACTTCAAGTAGACTGAATCTAGAGTAAGGTAGCTTCAGCATTCCATAGAGAAGATATGTAACCCTCACCAGAATCGTTATTTTGGTGCAAGTTCCCAAGTATAATACGAAGAATAAGGAGAAATCTTGGAGCTGCAGATACGAAATTTTTGAGACTTCCAGAAGCAGAATGTAAGGCACTGTGGGCTCATTATCCACATTTAACTTACTATCAAGGTGAATGCCCCATCTGCGAGGAATCAGAATGTGAGAGATACTATTAGAAAAACAGTGAAGCTATGATTTGATACATACTGGGAACAGAAAGAAGAAATATAAGCAAATGTGATATTTATTAAAAGAGGACTACACCATGGAATTAATTTCTATGTCCAATGAGAGCATTCTTCATATATTTCAGTCCATCACTTATTAAAGAACCAACCAGAAACACCTTTTTTTTCTACTTCCATTCCAATCCTTTTCCTTGTTAAAATTGTTAAAATGCTTGCCTAGAAGTTGGAAGTGCCTTCCAAGATCATTTTCAGCCATGGAAGTTAAGTGGATTGACAGTAATTAGGGATGCAGGAGTTTTGCTGATCCACATCTGAAGTTCTATCTTTCTTATGGATTGAGAGTTTGGATTTGCCTCCATCCCAGCTATGTCTCCCTTTCTAACTTATTCCTTTAATCAGAGAAGTAAAGGAAAAGACAGGAAAATGCAAAATGTTGACAAACAGAATAGAAACAACATTAAAATACATTTTCAGAATCTCCACACTTTAGAAAGGACAAATTTGATATTCTTATTTCTCATGCTATAGATGATTGGATTGAACAGGGGTGGAAGAAGGGAATACATCACAGTCAACCCAAAATCTAAGTAAGATGGGATGTTAGAAGGAGGTCTCAGATAGGCAAAGAATCCAGTTAATAAATACATTGAGAATACTATAAGGTGGGGAATACAAGTTGATAAGGCTTTTTGCCTTCCTTGTTCAGAAGGGATTCTTAGCACTGCCTTGAAGATCATGGCATAAGTTAAAATAATAAAAGTAAAACAACCTAGTCCTGCAATGACACTGGCCACAAGAACTCCAGCTTCAACTAGATTGAAGCCAGAGCAGGATAACTTTTGCAACTGTGGAATTTCACAGAAGAATTGGTTGACAACATTAGAACAGAAAGCAATGGAAAAAGTGCCAGTGGTGTGCAACATTCCATAGAGAAGACTGGTGACCCAAACCAGAATCATGATTTCAATGCAGGCTTTCCAATTCATCACCATCTCATAGTGCAGTGGATTGCAAATGGCAACATACCGATCATATGCCATGACTGTCAGGAGGGATAAATCAGAAGCTCCGAAGGAGATAAAGAGAAAGACTTGAGCAACACAACCAGAGTAAGAGATGTGTCTCATGTCCATGAGAGAATTTATCATGGATTTGGGCAGAATGACTGAAACAATGCCCAGGTCCTGCACAGCCAAATTTACTAGAAAGAAGTACATGGGGCTGCGCAGTTGATGGTCAAAAGCTACTACAGAGATGATGAGAAGATTTGCTGTTGCAGTTGCCAGGTATAATAAGAAGAATAAGAAGAAATGTAGCAGCTGCAGGTCCCTATTTTTTGACAATTCCAAGAGCAGAAAGTAAGGCACAGTACTGTGATTCTCCATGTTTAATTTATGAAATACCTGCAAGAAAGCACAGGTGAGAGGTATTATTATTAAAAAAACTACGTATGTATGCTGCGTATTGTGCCTTGATATGCACAAAAGACACAATACAAAGCTAGAAATTAAACACATACTAAAAAGTGTTACAGTGATGCTTGAAGGTGTAAACTCTCTATTAGCATAAGTGTGCATAAGATGCACCTGCACTCACACACTCATAGAGACAGTGATAGAGTCCTACAGAGAGAGACAGAATAGTTTTGTGAATAGCTAGAGCTTTAATTAAGATATCTGTTACATGATTTATACCTCCACCTTGAAACTCTACCCCCAGTTTAGCTCATTTGCTCAAATGTAACACTAGCTTTAAACAAAGAGGTAAAAAAACACATTCCCAGTTGTCAGGGATCTTTTTTGGCAGAACTGACACCCTTCTGCTCCAAAAGGAATCTGGCAGGAGCACCTAACTGGGAAATGGATCGCAGTTTGAAGACAGTGGGGTGCCTTCAGTAGTCCCTTCAGCAAGACCCTGGGTACTATAATTTCATGAGCTACAGGGAATAAAAATAATATGAAAAAGGACCCAAGGTCGACCTTTTGAAGCTAAAACAATGGCAGATGCAGCAAATCTCTGCAAAAATCCCATTGGGGGGCGATGGGCGGTGATATAAATTTAAATAATAAATAAAATAAATAAAAAAGAAATTTGCAAAAAATAAGGTTGTCAGAGACATGAATTTTTCTTGGACATCTCATTTGTTAGTGAGAACAAAGTGTTTCATCCTGTCAAGACCTCATCTGCTGTTCCATGAAATGTCTTTCTTAATCAAAAGGAGTCTGAAATAGTTCTCATCCTCTGTTTCCTTGTTTCTTTTCCCTCATTTTTTCCCCAAGAATGTATTATCTGTTCTAGCGGTCCTTTTGTTCCGGGACCAAAATCTCTTATGAAATTAGCAGGAAAACCCTCCTAATCGAAGAGAATATTTGTAGCTCAGGGTTGAACTGGGTAGTCTTTGGTGCTCTCTGAGCCTTGTTGTTTTCATGCAGACGTTTCATTGCCAGGCTGGGCAACATCTTCAGTGCGAAAAGGGAGTGGAACTTGCTGTCTGTTTATATACCTTGGCTTGTCCTGCCTGTGTTGGTGGGGGTCTTGTACTCTCCTTGGTAGTTCCTTAATTGGGCTGTTGTGTGCTGTTTGGGTGATTGACTGAGTTAATAGTTCCTTGATTAAGGTCTATTGTGTTGTTTGATTGCTCCTCTGCTGCTAATCTTGCTGTTAATCTATGCATATCTTGTTGATGATTGCTGGCCCAGGGGTGTTCTGGTCTTCTGGCTATTCTATTGTCTCTTATGAATGGTATGTAAATGTTGTTAACCTCTATGTGTCTGTTGATGGCTGATTTGTCTGAGTGCCAAGCTTCCAGGAATTCTCTAGCATTTTTGGATTTGGCCTGGTCTAATATGCTCACAGTTTCCCAGTTGAAAGTATGGTTAAGTCTGTCCATGTGTTGTGAGATTAAGGAGTTTTCATCATGTCTTCTGACTGCTAGTTGGTGTTCGTGGATGCGTTCTGCTAGTCTTCTGCCAGTCTGTCCTACATAGTGGCTGTTACAGTCCTTACACTGTATGTTGTAGATAACTCCTGTTTTTTCTTCTTGGGCTACTGGGTCTTTTGGTTTACTTACAATGTTCTGAAGGGTTTTGGTTGGTTTGTGTGCTACAGTGATGCCGTGTGGATGTAACAGTCTATTAGTAGTTTCTGAGATGTTTCTGATGTATGGCAGTGTAATCCTTTTCATAGCTTCTGTTGGTTTTGCTGTGGTGGGTTGAGTGGTCAGGCACTTTTTGATAAAGTTGTGTGGATATCCATTTTGCTGGAAGATGCTATATAAGTGGTCTGTTTCCTTTTTCTGGTGTTCTGGGTTGCTGCAGTGTGTTTGTGCTCGTCTGAATAGTGTTCTTACACAGCTCCTCTTGTGTGAGGTTGGGTTATTGCTTTGATAGTGGAGCACTTGGTTAGTGTGGGTAGATTTCCGGTAGACTTGTGTTTCTAGAATGCCATCATTTCCTCTACTGATGAGGATGTCCAAGAAGGGTAGTGTGTTGTTGTTTTCTTCTTCCCTTGTGAATTTTATTCCTTTGAAGATGTTGTTGATGGCTTCATGTGTTTCCTCCAGTTGATCCTTTTTTATTATGACGAAGGTGTCATCTACATACTGGATCCATACTTTGGGTTGTATGTGTGGGAGTGCTATTCTTTCTAGACGTTGCATTACTATCTCTGCTATGAGTCCTGAGAGTGGTGATCCCATAGGTGTTCCTTTGATTTGTTGGAATATTTGTCCATCAAACTGAAAGTAGGTGGTGAGGCAGAGGTTGATGAGGTCCATGATTCTGGGTATTTTGATCTTGGTGTATCTTGTTAGGTCGGGTGTGTTACGTAGAACTGCTGCCATGGATTCAATCGCTAGTGCTTGGTCTATGGATGTAAAGAGTGCAGTGACATCGAATGACACCATAGTTTCATCTTCATCTATTTTTATAATTGATAGAGTATTCACTCTCCTCTGTGAGATGCCCAAGTTTTCTTGTAAGTTCTTTAGCTATGTTGTATGTGGGGGTGCCTGGTAATGATACAATTGGATGGAGTGGTATGTCAGGCTTGTGTATTTTGGGGCGTCCGTAGAAGCGTGGGATGATAGGTCCACTGCTTTTCATCCGCCTCTGTTCTTCTTTACTGATTTGACCTTTCTTGGTTAGGTCGTTGAGGATTCTTTTGACCTGGCTGTCAAGTTTCTGTATCGGATTGGAGTTTACTGGGGTGTAGGTTTCTTTGTCCTCCAGTAAATCTTTGGCTTTTTGTATATATTGTGATCTGTCCACAATGACTCTCTGCAAGATACTGTGTTCTGTAGTGGATAATGGGCGGCTGGACATGTTGACCATCCATTCCTGTTCCTGTACTTCTTTGTTTCTGGGGTTTAATTTAAGTAGTTTAGTTTGAAGTTTAGCTTTCCTTTTTTCTGCTTGTCTCAGAGCTGTGGTCCTGATTGTAGTAGTCAGCCTGTTGATATGTTCAGGAGTCATAGTCTGTTCTAGTTGTTCTTTGAGGCTGTCTATTGTGTGTTGATATTTGTTTAATCTAAGGTGGGCCTTAAGAGAGGCCTCAATTATAACACAGAGGATGCAAATAAATTAGAATTCTTTGCAGCGTTCGAAGCAGCAATGAAAACTACAGGACTTACTACAGAAATCCAAGAGAATGTAAGACAAATAATCATACCACAAACCAGAAGGACATGGAAACAGAACCAACTGAAAGCAGAAGACAGAGTAGCCCTCAAAAACCTAAAGATGGACCAAAGTATCATCATCCTCCCAGCAGACAAAGGCCGCACCACTGTCATTATGGACAGATCACAATATATACAAAAAGCCAAAGATTTACTGGAGGACAAAGAAACCTACACCCCAGTAAACTCCAATCCGATACAGAAACTTGACAGCCAGGTCAAAAGAATCCTCAATGACCTAACCAAGAAAGGTCAAATCAGTAAAGAAGAACAGAGGCGGATGAAAAGCAGTGGACCTATCATCCCACGCTTCTACGGACGCCCCAAAATACACAAGCCTGACATACCACTCCATCCAATTGTATCATTACCAGGCACCCCCACATACAACATAGCTAAAGAACTTACAAGAAAACTTGGGCATCTCACAGAGGAGAGTGAATACTCTATCAATTCCCCACTACAGTGCCTCCAGAAAATCAAAGACATAAAAATAGATGAAGATGAAACTATGGTGTCATTCGATGTCACTGCACTCTTTACATCCATAGACCAAGCACTAGCGATTGAATCCATGGCAGCAGTTCTACGTAACACACCCGACCTAACAAGATACACCAAGATCAAAATACCCAGAATCATGGACCTCATCAACCTCTGCCTCACCACCTACTTTCAGTTTGATGGACAAATATTCCAACAAATCAAAGGAACACCTATGGGATCACCACTCTCAGGACTCATAGCAGAGATAGTAATGCAACGTCTAGAAAGGATAGCACTCCCACACATACAACCCAAAGTATGGATCCGGTATGTAGATGACACCTTCGTCATAATAAAAAAGGATCAACTGGAGGAAACACATGAAGCCATCAACAACATCTTCAAAGGAATAAAATTCACAAGGGAAGAAGAAAACAACAACACACTACCCTTCTTGGACATCCTCATCAGTAGAGGAAATGATGGCATTCTAGAAACAAAAGTCTACCGGAAATCTACCCACACTAACCAAGTGCTCCACTATCAAAGCAATGACCCAACCTCACACAAGAGGAGCTGTGTAAGAACACTATTCAGACGAGCACAAACACACTGCAGCAACCCAGAACACCAGAAAAAGGAAACAGACCACTTATATAGCATCTTCCAGCAAAATGGATATCCACACAACTTTATCAAAAAGTGCCTGACCACTCAACCCACCACAGCAAAACCAACAGAAGCTATGAAAAGGATTACACTGCCATACATCAGAAACATCTCAGAAACTACTAATAGACTGTTACATCCACACGGCATCACTGTAGCACACAAACCAACCAAAACCCTTCAGAACATTGTAAGTAAACCAAAAGACCCAGTAGCCCAAGAAGAAAAAACAGGAGTTATCTACAACATACAGTGTAAGGACTGTAACAGCCACTATGTAGGACAGACTGGCAGAAGACTAGCAGAACGCATCCACGAACACCAACTAGCAGTCAGAAGACATGATGAAAACTCCTTAATCTCACAACACATGGACAGACTTAACCATACTTTCAACTGGGAAACTGTGAGCATATTAGACCAGGCCAAATCCAAAAATGCTAGAGAATTCCTGGAAGCTTGGCACTCAGACAAATCAGCCATCAACAGACACATAGAGGTTAACAACATTTACATACCATTCATAAGAGACAATAGAATAGCCAGAAGACCAGAACACCCCTGGGCCAGCAATCATCAACAAGATATGCATAGATTAACAGCAAGATTAGCAGCAGAGGAGCAATCAAACAACACAATAGACCTTAATCAAGGAACTATTAACTCAGTCAATCACCCAAACAGCACACAACAGCCCAATTAAGGAACTACCAAGGAGAGTACAAGACCCCCACCAACACAGGCAGGACAAGCCAAGGTATATAAACAGACAGCAAGTTCCACTCCCTTTTCGCACTGAAGATGTTGCCTAGCCTGGCAATGAAACGTCTGCATGAAAACAACAAGGCTCAGAGAGCACCAAAGACTACCCAAAACTCCTCCTCTCTGGGTAACATCCCCTCCTCTTATCATTGCAGATTCAGACTTCACACTTGTGGCTCCATAGCTGTGCACTTAGGAAACCTGGTTTTGAGCAGCAATGAATCAGAGACATATGATGCCTACCTGGCTGACCTTGATTTCCAGCGATTTTCTCTCATTTCCCCAAGTACCTCAGCACTAATAGACCACAGTTAAAATCAGAAGAAAAGGGTTGAGTTTTCTAACTGTAACACACCATCTTCTGAATCTTTATGCTAAGGTTACTTTTCATGTCTACATCGGAGTTAGTCTGACTGGAGCAACATACTGTATGACCCCAAGGAAATAAACACAACATTATCATTTATATAATCATGCTGCAAACTTCATGAGACCCACCTAGAATGTCGTCAATCTTTAGAAATTAATTCCACAAGGAATAAGGAGGTAATGTATGCACAAGAGAATGATTCCACAAAGTTTTGGTGGAGGCTGATGTAATTCTTCAACTTTATTGTTAAAGATTCTGTTTTTCCCTACATTGTATATATATAAATTAAACACTAGCCTAAAATTGGAAATTTGTATAATTCAAGGTTTGAAAAAAAACTTCCCCTAATTAACAGAAAACTACCACTTTTTCAAAGAACTTCAGAAATGAAGATCCTCACAACAATCTATTACACAACTTACCAAATTTTGAAGGTCAATCAATTAACTCCTTAATTCATCTTATTCCATTTACATCCATTAAAACGAATAGAAGTTTGTTGTCCCAATTATTTAATGGCCCAATTCTGAGAATAACTAATATTGTTTTGAGTCAAATCACTTAGTTTGCTCTTGAATAAAGTCCCATTGCTTTGAATAGCTTTCATGGTATAATCCTACTTCACTTCAATTTTGTTTAGGCAACTCTAATGTTTAAATGATCAGAGGAGATAAAATATAAATTGTGACTGTAATTATGGAGAAGATAATTAATTCTGGAAAATATAACTCCTGTTTCTACTTGCCGTTGTCTCAAAGGACCTTTATCTATGAAAAGCTTCTCTAGATCCAACTCAAACTCTTTCTTTACACACTTTGAGTTTCAAGTTTCAACTCAAATAAATGCAAATAATCTTTATAAAAATATAGATTCAACAAACTAAAAAATCACTACCACCTTTTAAAGTTTGCTTTCAAAAATACAGCAACTGAATAAAATATAAAATTTCAGAAAAGAGATCTGGAAACTACTATATTAGCATAATCATTCAATCATGCCATCATTCCTGATTGCCCTCTCTTAGGTCTACTTTCTCTAGAACCAAAGCAGCATAAAACAGTTGCTTTCAGTCTGAACCTTGACTCACTCAGGTTCCTGAATTGCTAGCTCAGCTAGACTTGTGATGAAGCAGTCTGCATGGAGACCCAGACTCCCCTTTCTGATGTCATGCTGATGCTATCTGCCTGACTATGAGAGACATCTACTGAGACTTTGTTCTCATGTCAGTTGCCCGGAGATCAAATACAGCCATGGTAACCTCAGGTTGATGCTACATAGTTGAAGAAAGGCCTTGCAGAATGAGGTGATAACCTCACCCTCCCTTTTAAACTCTAAACATTCTTAATTTTTTCTTAATACTTCTAATAAACTTATGAGACTTTGATTATGAACAGTTATGCTTTTATGTTTATGTAAAGTCTGATCTGTGATTATTATCATTTTTATTTCGTTTACAGATATTATTGGTAAACCTAACCGCCTTGTCAGTGCAGTTGCTTTCAAAGCCATGAATATAGAAAATTATTTGTTTTGACTCCTTCTTTTCAACAAGGAACAGTGATAACAACCCTGCTGCCTGTATGTGAAGTGGCTTTGAAAACAGGAAGCAGACACACAAAGCTTTATTTCAAATTCACTATGGACTGATGAACACTCTTTTACCAGTGACATTTCTGGGAATCAGGCCAACAGAAAATCAGAACCAGACAAGTGTCACAGAATGCATCTTGATGGGTTTCTCTATTGAATCAAACAACCAGATTCTTCTATTTCTCATAGGACTGTTCGTCTATCTCTTAAATTTAGGAGGGATTATAGCCATTATTACATTGATCAGGAAAGATCAGCATCTCCAAACTCCTATGTTCATTCTCCTTGGCAAGCTCTCTTTTGTGGAGATCTGCTGCACTTCCACTACTGCCCCCCAAATGCTGTGGGACCTCTTGTCAGGGGACAAGACCATTTCCTACATAGGATGTGCACTACAATTTTATTTCTTTGTTACTTTAGGTAACACAGAATGTGTGCTTCTCTCAGCCATGGCATATGATCAATATGTAGATATCTGCCACCCTTTGCACTACATTCTGTTCATCAACCAAATGGTACCCTGGCAGTTGTTGGCAGCCTCCTGTACTATTTGCTACTTCAATTCCACTATTAACACAACCATGGTCTTTTCCCTACATTTCTCCTACTCCATTTCTCTGTCATTCCTCCCTTACTACACTTATCTTCTTTTGATATCTTCATCAGCCATATGGTGACCACCATCTCTGGGGGTATTGTTGTTGTTCAGTTGTTTAGTCGTGTCCGACTCTTCGTGACCTCATGGACCATAGTACGCCAGGCCTTCCTGTCCTCCACTGTCTCTCGGAGTTTACTCAAATTCATGTTCATTACATCGGTGATGCTATCTAACCATCTCATCCTCTGCCGTCCCCTTCTCCTTTTGCCCTCAGTCTTTCCCAGCATCAGGGTCTTTTCCAGTGAGTCCTCTCTTCGCATTAGGTGGCCAAAGTATTTGAGCTTCAGCTTCAGCATCTGTCCTTCCAATGAGCAGTCAGGGTTGATTTCCTTTAGGATTGACTGGTTTGACCTCCTTGCAGTCCAAGGGACTCTCAAGAGTCTTCTCCAGCACCACAGTTCGAAAGCATCAATTCTTCGGCGCTCAGCCTTCCTTATGGTCCAACTCTCACAGCCATACATTGCTACTGGAAAAACCATAGCTTTAACTATACGGACCTTTGTCGGCATGGTGATGTCTCTGCTTTTTAATGTGCTGTCTAGGTTTGCCATAGCTTTCCTCCCAAGGAGCAAGCGTCTTTTAATTTCATGGCTGCAGTCACCGTCTGCGGTGATCTTGGAGCCCAAGAAAATAAAATCTGTCACTGCTTCCATTTCTTCTCCTTCTATTTGCCAGGAAGTGATGGGACCAGATGCCATGATCTGGGTTTTTTTAATGTTGAGTTTCAAGCCAGCTTTTGCACTCTCCTCTTTCACCCTCATCAAGAGGCTCTTTAGTTCCTCTTCACTTTCTGCCATTAGGGTGGTATCGTCTGCATATCTGAGGTTGTTGATATTTTTCCCGGCAATCTTAACTCCGGTTTGTGATTCATCCAGCCCGGCATTTCTCATGATGTACTCTGCATATAAGTTAAATAAGCACGGTGATAATATACAGCCTTGTCGTACTCCTTTCCCAATTTTGAACCAGTCGGTTGTTCCATGTCCGGTTCTAACTGTTGCTTCTTGACCCACATACAGGTTTCTCAGGAGACAAGTAAGGTGGTCTGGTACTCCCATCTCTTTAAGAATTTGCCACAGTTTGTTGTGATCCACACAATCAAAGGCTTTAGCGTAGTCAATGAAGCAGAAGTAGATGTTTCTCTGGAACTCTCTTGCTTTTTCCATGATCCAGCGAATGTTGGCAATCTGATCTCTAGTTCCTCTGCCTCTTCGAAACCCAGCTTGCACTTCTGGTAGTTCTCGGTTCACATGCTGCTGAAGCCTAGCTTGTAGGATTTTGAGCATAACCTTGCTGGCATGTGAAATGAGCGCAATTGTACGGTAGTTTGAACATTCTTTGGCATTGCCTTTCTTTGGAATTGGAACGTAAACTGACCTTTTCCAATCCTGTGGCCACTGTTGAGTTTTCCAAATTTGTTGGCATATTGAGTGCAGCACTTTAACAGCATCATCTTTTAGGATTTTAAATAGCTCAGCTGGGATACTGTCTTCTCCGCTAGCTTTGTTGTTAGTAATGCTTCCTAAGGCCCACTTGACTTCACTCTCTAGGATGTCCGGCTCAAGGTCAGTGACCACACCATCGTATTTATCAGGGATATTAAGATCTTTCTTGTATAGTTCTTCTGTGTATTCTTGCCACCTCTTCTTAATCTCTTCTGCTTCTGTTAGGTCCCTGCCTTTTTTGTCCTTTATCATGCCCATCTTTGCACAAAACTTTCCCTTGATATCTCCGATTTTCTTGAAGAGATCTCTAGTCTTCCCCATTCTATTGTTTTCCTCGATTTCTTTGCATTGTTCATTTAAGAAGGCCTTCTTATCTCTCCTTGCTATTCTCTGGAATTCTGCATTCAGTTGTTTATATCTTTCCCTTTCTCCCTTGCCTTTTGCTTCCCTTCTTTCCTCAGCTATTTGTAAAGCCTCATCAGTCAGCCACTTTGCTTTCTTGCATTTCTTTTTCTTTGGGATGGTTTTAGTTGCTGCCTCCTGTACAATGTTACGAACCTCCATCCATAGTTCTTCAGGCACTCTGTCTACCAGATCTAATCCTTTAAATCTATTCCTCACCTCCACTGTATATTCATAAGGGATATGATTTAGGTCATACCTGATTGGTCTAGTGGTTTTCTCTACGTTCTTCAATTTAAGCCTAAATTTTGCGATAAGAAGCTCATGATCTGAGCCACAGTCAGCTCCAGGTCTTGTTTTTGCTGATTGTATAGAGCTTCTCCATCTTTGGCTGCAAAGTATATAATCAATCTGATTTCGGTATTGACCATCTGGTGATGTCCATGTGTAGAGTCGTCTCTTGTGTTGTTGGAAAAGAGTGTTTGCTATGACCAGCCTGTTCTCTTGACAAAACTCTATTAGCCTTTGCCCTGCTTCATTTTGTACTCCGAGGCCGAACTTGCCCGTTATTCCGGTTATTTTTTGACTTCCTACCTTAGCATTCCAGTCCCCTATGATGAAAAGGACATCTTTTTTTGGTGTTAGTTCTAGAAGGTGTTGTAGATCTTCATAGAACCGGTCAACTTCAGCTTCTTTGGCATCAGTGGTTGGGGCATAGACTTGGATCACTGTGATGTTGAATGGTTTGCCTTGGATTCGAACTGAAAGCATTATGTCGTTTTTGAGGTTGTACCCCAGTACTGCCTTTCCCACTCTTTTATTGACTATGAGAGCTACTCCATTTCTTCTAAGGGATTCTTGCCCACAGTAGTATATATAATGGTCTCCTGAATTAAATTCGCCCATTCCTGTCCATTTTAGTTCGCTGATTCCCAAGATGTCGATGTTCAATCTTGTCATCTCATGTTTGACCACATCCAGCTTACCTTGATTCATAGATCTTACATTCCAGGTTCCTATGCAATATTGTTCTTTACAGCATCGGACTTTCCTTCCACTTCCAGACACATCCACAACTGAGCGTCCTTTCGGCTTTGGCCCAGCCGTTTCACACTTTCTGGAGCTACTCGGAATTGCCCTCCGCTCTTCCCCAGTAGCATTTTGGACACCTTCCGACCTGAGGGGCTCATCTTCCGGCGTCATATCTTTTAGCCTTTTGATACTGTCCATGGGTTTTCTTGGCAAGGATACTGGAGTGGTTTGCCATTCCCTCCTCCAGTGGACCACGTTTTGTCAGAACTCTCCATCATGACCTGTTCTTCTTGACCTGACTTCATTGAGTTACGCAAGCCCCTTCGCCACGACAAGGCAGTGATCCATGAAGGGGCTGGGGGTATTACGATTGTGTAATTCAGCCTGACCCTTCTTTTCTAAATTCTCATTGTCTGCTCTGTCCTTAAAGTCTGCACTTTTCCTGGAAGGATCAAGGCAATTTCCACCTGTGGATCACATCTGACTGTGGCAAGTACCTTTTATGGCAACCTCATGAACACATACATGCAGCTTTAATTTACTCACTCTATAGAAGAAGAACCCCTGATTTCATCATTATACCACTGCTCAACCCCTTGATCTATAGCATTTGAAAGAAGGAAGTGCAGGTGACCCTTTTGAATGTTCTTGGGAAGAGCAGGTCATAGGTATTAGTTTTAAAAGTTGTAATTTTAAAAGTCAAGATACATGAAATATCCTAAAAATAATTGATGTAAAGAAAAATGGGTGAGAAGTTTTCTGATTATTTTGTAATAATGCACTATAAAAAATAAAGGAACAGACTTCACCATGGTGTGGCAATATTGTTTACATTTTTGTAGATAATGGAAGCAGTCACCTGCCTTTTCCAAATATTTCCAACTGTTTCACACACATTCTTTCTCCACTATGTGGGGGAATTTCATAATATATTGTTTATGTAGAATACATTAATGTAGTCTAACTAATGAAGATTTATGAAAATCTGTTATTATCTTTCAACACCAAGACAAATTCAACCACAATTTCAGTGGGAAACTGTTGATATTCAATGGCAAATTGTTGATGTTCTCCTGAGTTGCTCACACCCAGATAAGCAGGAAATCACACCAAATAAACAATCAGAGAAGAATCAAGACTCTAATCAAGGAGCCATGAAGGAAAACCACACCCCAAACAATATTGGCAGTTTAAGCCACATAGAAACAGCCAGAAATCTCCATTCTCCCATTCACTGATGATGTTGCATAGCCTGGTAATGAAACATCTACTAGGCAAAAATGAAGCTCAGTGATCACCAAGAACCCAACTAATGGAATGTTACATTTTAGGCTCCTCTTGGGGGCAAGTGAGTTGTTGCTTCAGTAGTGAAACACTTAGGTAGTGTGAGTTGCTCATTGTCTTGGAACTTTCTTTATTCCCCATTTGCCAGAAGAAGAAAAGGCACTGAACTTCATTGTGCTGTCCTTGCACCACTCCCAGCAATGGCATTATATGTTCTGCATGGGCCCAACCTCATTGAATATTGTATTTCTGCCCCCATCCAGAAGAATACTACATCACTGTCACAGTGGAAATGGATACCTTTTCAAGATAAATAAAAAGTATATATTTCCTTATCTATTTTGGAAAGAGAGGCAATGTTTCCAAATATTTACATTTTCCAGTCTCAGCTTTAGGCCCAAGCAGAAATGTGAAATTTCCATACTTGCAGTTTTACAGCATGTGGATGCCATCACTGAGTCAATATAAAGAACTGCATGTGTCAGTTATATATAAGCACAGTGACATTTGGTTGATAGTACACATGGTAGTGTGAAAGTCTTCATGGTAGTAGTCCTAGAATCATTACTCTGATTCTACTGTGTTCACAGGGAGAGGTTAAAAAAGCAAGATGGTGGAAACTGTCATGATGCAAGCCCCACCTTGTTTCAGAAAGCCACTATCTCTATTCTGCCTTTTTTGACACCACACCGTGTGCCACAGAAGCTGCTGCCCTTATATTGGAAACTGAGATAACAGTTCTAGAAGACTGGTTGGAAGAGCTGAAGCAGTTTCTCCTGTGGAAAGTGGAAGGACAGATACTCCACTCCTCCCTCCAATCCTTGCTTTGACATCCCCATGTCCCCCAGACCTGCACTGAAAGAAAGACTAAGAAAACCTACACATACCTTGCATGTGTTTATATTGGTGTAGTCTCCAGTGTAAAAACTGACATTATGTATTCTCTTCATTTCTTTTCTTCATTATAAATAGAATGTGTTGTCCCAGCAATTAGCTTAGTGGTCCCAATGATTCTACCTATGGCTATAACTGAATCCAAATCAAGTATAATTAATCATGTTTAAGGACCTTTTGATTTTGATTGGGATACTCAAAATGTACTACACTTTATTGTGCTAACTTCCTTGCTAGGGATGAGATGAAGGCAACATTATGAGAACATATACTTTAAAAACAATGGGACACCTTCATGCTTCAGTCAGTGGAACATGTTCCTACTATGGTGGAAAGAAAATCAAAGTAAAGTTTATTCTCTTTGACCAGTGAGATAAAAATTTATAAAGCACAAGAAAAGCAACATAGATATAGATCAGAAATGCCTTATTTTCTTCCAAGATAATTTTGTGGATAGATCAAGGTAATTTGAATGCCACCATTCTAAAAATATAAACTGAGCATTCTGATAGTGAATGATATCTCCACTCTTATCACTTCTTCTCCAGGTAGCATGGGGATTGCATATTAACATATTCTGACATTTACTTATTCAGACATGATTATGAAGAATTAAAACTTTATTTTCCAATAATATTCTATGAACAGTTAGTATAGGGTATAATATTGAGGTTCATCAACAAAACTCATGCTTATTCTCACAGTATTATTTTGTTTTTATGGACTACCAATGCTCCTTTCCTTTCCTTTCCTTTCCTTTCCTTTCCTTTCCTTTCCTTTCCTTTCCTTTCCTTTCCTTTCCTTTCCTTTCCTTTCCTTTCCTTTCCTTCTACTCTGTTCAGCTGTCATTGACTCACACAAAACTTGACACAAGAACACAAATGGGTCTACAAGAACCAAGTGGTCAAAATAAGAGGTGACGAATAATCTAGAGATAAGAGTTTGAACTTACTGCCTATAGAGAGAACTGCCATTGTGTCAGACTGATGCTATGCACTGAACAAGAAATGCCAGAATTGTGAATTTTCTCTCTGAAGGTGAGAACTGGATATAGAAACTTTATTCCGACACCCTCTGCCTGGATATGACAGTACCTCCTCAGGCTCATCTAACAAACTGAAGAAGAAAGAATAACTTCATGCTCACACTCTTAATGATAAAACTGACTGCTCTATATGCTATCACCCAAATTCTATTGTTAAATGAAAAACTGATCAATGTGCTTTCCCCTAAAATCAAGAGCAAAAGAGACCGAAGAAATAACACGTACTTACTTGTGACACCTAATATTCAACTTGACTTAATTTAACATCTTTCCGGAGGCTGATTAAGAGACTGTGTGAAATATCTCATCAATGATTTCTGAAACTGACTTCCAGTTTGCAGTGTGAAATAATTATTTCCCATTTAGAAGTAGCCGCTCTCTCCTTTTGATTAAAATCCATGCATAAACCTGAAATGCATGCACTACATCTCTGGAAAAGTTTCATTATTGCAATTCCTCCTTGTAGCATAAGGATACATAATGACTTCTAATCCAAATCTTAATTTCAGTTAGTTCTCTATAGAAAGCAGGATGCAAAAATCAAAATTTAACTGTCCATTTTGGAACCATGTTTCATGTTAATAAAACACATTATGGTATATAATGACACATTTAATTCTTCACTTGTAACAAATCAAAATTTAGAGTAAATCATATAAAAAAGCAAGTTATGCAGAAGACCCCAAATTAGGAACCTCCACCTATTCATAAATTGTGATTATGCTTAATATCATAATTAGTTGAAGGCATAAATTTAGAAAGATTTGCATTATTCTTGCTCAGATGCTCCCAACCAAGGAATTTCCAAAAGGAATCTTTGACATCTTTGTTCCTCATGCTGTATATTATTGGATTCATCAGTGAAGGTATTATAGTATACAGCACAGTAAACGATTCCTCCAATTTGGGCAGAAAGGTTGGCATCAGGTAACCTAAATGTGCCAAGAGACTATTGCCAACAAATAGGGAAACAACAATCAGGTGGGGGATGCAAGTGGAAAAGGCCTTTTCCCTCCTCTCAGCTGAGGGCATTCTCAGCACAGTGGAAAAGATCTGCACATAGCTCAAGATAATGAATGACAGGCAGCCAACTCCTAAGCATGAACTAAAGACAAGAATCCAGGTTTCACTGAGGTAAGAATCAGAACAAACGAGCTTCATTAATTGTGGAAGTCCACAGAAGAACTGATTGATGATCTTGGAGCAGAAAAGCATTGAAAAAATATTCCCCGTGTGTAGAGCTGCATGCAGAAATCCAGCCACCCATGCCCCTCCAGCCATTTGGATGCAAGTGGACCACTTCATTATGGATGCAAAGTGCAGTGGGTGACAGATGGCAACATATCTGTCATAGGCCATGACAGTGAGAAGGAACACGTTGGTTGTAAGGAAAAAAAGAATGAAAAACATTTGTGCTCCACATGCAGGGTATGATATCCATGTGGAGTTCATGAAGATGTTAAGTACCGATTTTGGAATTATGCTGGAGGTACAACCAAGATCACCAATGGATAAGTTGATAAGAAAGAAATACATGGGGGTGTGGAGATGACTATTGACTGCTACCAAAAGAATAATCAGGAGATTTCCCACTAGAATAAAAAGATACATAATCATGAAGAGTATGATATATAAAATCTGAACCTCTCGACTAGCCGCAGAAAATCCAAGAAGTACAAAATCTGTTACGCTTGTTCTATTAGACAGGACTTTGTATTCTCTCCTGTAGGAAAATGAAATGCACATATTAATTATATAATGCAATATAATAGAGTATAATATGACCTACTGTAATATTAATATAATATAATATATAATCATATTGACAAATCTGTTTTTTCATAAGAATATGAATAGTTTATATTATTGGTAACAGCATTCTGTGTCATTCTGATATGCTTAATATATGTGTTTTCGAAAGGCATGAAAAATATCTTTTACAAAACAATTAATATAATATTTATAATTAAAGAACTTGTTTCCAAATTTTACCTAGAGAAACTGTGGGATCTCCTGTAAGCAAATTATGTTCTTTATCATTGAGTTCACCCCCCTCCTCATTTCCCACTTGATTCTCACTAGAACCTCATGTATATTCTAAATATACTTTTGTACTAACACTAATCCTATCTTTCTTCACCTCTCCTGCCTGTCAGGCATTTTTCTTCTGACCCATCTCCCAAGTTCTCTTCTCAGTTCCCTCCTTGCCTTTTCTAAGGTGGATTCCACCTGAGAGGAGATCACATTACTGACTTTTAGTTTGCTGTATGTTAGTGTTCCACATGCTTTAATAACGATACTGGAAATACAGTCTTCCCTGGTTAGGGAGACACAGAAATGTTAATTTTCTAAATGTTCAGTTTAAAGTGCCTTCCTCCTGCACAATACTCTAGGTGCTTTATAGATAGTTAAAAACAAGGTGTGACAACCACATCCAAAATTACTTCTTTTAAACAAGAATTTCTTTGAAATGCAGAATTAAACTAAGCATTTCCAAATGTCTTAGAGAAATACATGGCAGTGAACCACGATAATGCCATGAAAAAACAAAGCTGTATTTAATGAAATGTCAATGCATTAAATTAAATACATATTTGAATTAAATACATATGTTTAAAGTTGACTGTAACTAAAAACCCTAAAAGAAATATTGATGGCAAACAGGAGACACAGCAGTAGAAACATCTGTAAAAATAAAAATTAGAAATGCTAATATTTGGGGAAAACTGACTGAAAATAATGTAGCAATGATGCCTAAAATAATATATAGTATAATTGAAAAAAGTTACTTACTTTTTAAAAATTGAAAGAAATTAATAGAAAGATTTAAAAAGTGGAACAGAGAACCAAAAACTGTTTGATTTTTCTCTAGGCTGAATCAAACTTATGGGAGCAGATCAGTTTCTTCTTATCTGGCACAGTTTGAATATTTCCACGTTATTTCCTTCAATCTTTAACAAAGTGCAAGTAAAATGTTACCTGATATCTTCCATTGCCTTTTTCTCCTCTCAGATTGTTTCTACTTCTTACACATCTAACACATCCTATCACCTACTTTTGACCATGCTTGTGACTTCATAGGAATACCTGGAAAAGAAACAGAAGTAAATGTTAGAGACCTATGAGGGATACCTGGCTGACCTTGGCATCCAGAGATTTTCTCTCATTTCTCCAAGTACCTCAGCACTAATAGGTCACAGTTAAAACCAAAACAAGAGAGAAAACACTTGATTTTGCTAAGTGTAATGCACCATATTCAAAGTTATATTTTAGGATAACCTTTCATGCCTAGGTTTATTGTCTGTATTTATCATGCTGCAAAATTGGTGAGGCTCAGACAGAGTTTCCTTAACATTACCAAATCTCGCTCATATGAAAGAGAGGCATCCCTGAAGTCACCTATGCACAAGGGACTTGTTGCACATTAAGTATGTTAGTAAATGTGGGGTCAGGGGGCTGCTCAAGGCTGGCTGCCACTATCTCCTCCTCCTCCTCCTCCTCACAAAAATATTGCTAGTCCCTGTAAGTGTACCCTGGAAAATCAAAGACAAAAGAGTTGGTTAAGACTCACACAAAAAGAATAATAAAGAGAAAAAGAGAAGGGAAAGATCAGTCCTGATGACCAGGTTGGGTTAATCTTTTTCCCTTAACCCAAACAAAAAAGATGCTTAATGGCTGATGAGCCTAAAAAGATTTTCCAGGCTTCTTCTTTGGTTAATAAAGAATCAATTAGAATTAAGTTTGAGAGGGTGGCCCCCTTGTTTATATTTCAGAATCTTTAGAAGACTAGCTGTTTTGACAACAGCATTGATGTTATCACAATATCTTTAAATCTTTTTTATCACATCTTTAACTTCTATTTTTATTGTTTATACCGTTGTGTTAGGTGGGTGTTTGTTTTTATTGTATTTATGGCATTTTATACCGTGAGTGTTTTATCAGCCTTATATTCTATAACCCACAAGAATCTTTTGATTGCAGTGAGAGAGAAATGTGATAAAGTAAGGAATTAGCTAATTTCTCATCTATCATCATGCACCACAAACTTTCCGTAGGGCCAGCTCTTTACTATGTTTCCTCACAACCTCTCCCTTACTGAAAAGGTGCAGTAATCCTTTAGTGGCAGTCAGCTACAACAGACATCACCACAGAATCACAATGCCTACTTTTGTGTCTAGCATCAAAGGAGTAAAGTAGAAATCTCTCTCTAAGGCATGTAGGCAGCAACAGCATGTGGACACAAAGTAGTCTTCTCACGTAGTGTGTTTGTTTCTGGGTGGGTGGGAAGCTGAGGAACATCAATATATCTTTGTAGTGCAACATATAACAAAGGATGTAGGAGTGATGAAATTAAAAACTGCTGCATTAGTAGAATGCAGGTACTGAAAACATTTTGACTGGAAGGAAGGGAAATAGTTAAGATAATGTATAGAGAGGACCTACGGTATGAAGGGAAAAGGAAAGGGAAAGGAACATTGGTGGCTTATATTAAAAGTAAACTAACATTGTGTCATTAGAATAAGTGTCTGAATAAGTAAAAATATATTAACATGCCACCCCCATGCTACCTGGAGAAGAGCCAATAGGAGTGGACATGTCTTCATTAAGAGAACACTCAGTTTATCATTTTGGGTGGTGATGTGGAGGCCTCTGGCTAATTGGGAGGAGGCAAGAGTAAACACACAGAGTGCAGCTTTAAAAGCTATAAATCTTTACTGTAGATAAAGCAGATCGTATACATACGCAGAAGACAGCTTACAAGCAAAAAGATACAGATATATTTCTCATGTGTTGCTTCCATCGGATACAAGACTTAAGGAACACAAAACCTGGAAAATACTAAGCCAGTTGGCTATACTTCAAAGTCCTTCATCAAGAGCATAACACTTGGTAATGGCTACCAGACAAGCAGAGTCAAGAGCAAAGGAAACCCTTTCCCATAACCCAGTTATACTTTTCTGACTCAAATCTGATTGGTCAGGCTTAAGATCTGGAGACTCTAAGCACAGAGTATAACCTGCCAGTAGGTGGCAGTGTTGCATCTAGCAAGCATGTGTCTTACCCCTCCCTGCTCATACCCAGCAGGCTTCTCACCGGGTGTAGACATAACAATTTCATATCGCTCATATCAGCCTGTGAAGAGAACGCAATTTGCATCTGTTTTCCCATGAGAAATCTGACACCCCTCCCAAATTGCTTTCGGAACACTGTAGCAATGAGGTTTTACAAAGCTGACAATTTACGTTTTAACAGAAACACAGTTAGTACATTACTAAAAATCAGATTGTTCAAGCCCAAGTTTGGTAACCATGGTCTCATGCTTCAGAATGGTTAATGAATGGTTAATGAACTAATCAATCAATAAATACTGCTGCTTTTCCTGGGTTCTAGGCTGTTGCCTTAATCACTAGACCAGACTGGCTCTCTATTTATTCAATTGATATAGCCACCCATGTCACATACCTGACTCTGGGTGGGTCACAAAGTTAAAAACACAAAAATAATACAAAAATAACCAAAAATCATTAAAAAAAAAACAGGCTAAAATAATAAAAACTATTAAAAACATAATCTGTGAGGGTGCAATCCAATGTGCTAACAATATAACTATCTAGGAGGCTCCATACCACCCTTACCGGATCCCCAGGCAAGATGTGAAAGCCAAGTTTTCAGGACCTTCCAGGCCATTTCTGTGATTGTTCCTGTTCTGTGGAATGATCTCCTGCCCCTGATATATGATAGGCCCCAATTCTGCTTGCCTTTAGGAAAGCCATTAAGAACCAATGCTCTTCCTCAGGCATTTTTTTTTAAGATGGCAGAGAGAGTGCATGAATGGTAATATAGGCTCGCTTTTTGGTGATTGTCTTTTATGTTAGAAGTGGTTGGAGTTATGAGACGGAAGTTTTGCAGAGATGGCTGGTGTCAGAGTGTACCTGACCTGCATTGGTCTGCTTTGGTGGCGGAGATTCAATTCGCACAATTTGTTTACGAACCGGCACAGCTTGGACTCCGGCTTTGCTGTTGGCTGCAGAGGGAGAGAGCTGTGCCAGGCACCCATTCTTGCCTCGTCTCCCATGGACTCTTATCAAGTGGGAGCTGTGTCAGGATGCCTTGGGTGCATGCCAGTTTGTGATGGCTGGCATGCAGCTGCTTTGTTTTGGAAGCATTATCGTTGCTTTGCTTGGAGGGGATGGTGGAGGTGCTATGTTTTGTGGTGGTCCTGGTTGTTCAGCAGCTGGCAGATGAGCTGTTTGGCTGGAAAGGAGCTGCTGCAGGCTAGGCCGGGCTGTTGTGGGTAGCAGTGGCAGCACCGGGTCACCGGAGTGCAGCGCCAGCCCAACACTTCAGCACCTGATACAAATGTTTCTGGGCTGCTGTTTAGTAGGGGGGTAGTGGCAGCAGACAGCTTTTTGCATCAGTGCTGCTGTAGATCCCTCTGTGGATGTTTGGGGGACAACTTGTCTTCCTTTCCACTTATGCAGGAAAAGGACAGTGTGGTGACCATTTTGCAGTTTTTCTTGCTGCTGCTGCTGCAAGGCTTATCATCCAGGTGGCTTGTAACTGTGGGGGAGTGGTGGATGTGAGATTACCTGTCCATGTGCAAGAGTGGCTGCCCTTCCTCCAGGTGAGATCTGGGTGGGGGGTTGTGAGTGGGGGACGTCATGTGATTTGGATGGGTGGTGAGTTTCCCCAACCTGCCAGTGAGAGAGGCTTGGTGGGGTGGGCTGTGTGGATTGTCGGCTGCTGAAGGGAGTAGGAGGTAGTTTGTTGGATTTCTTGTGGTGCTGAGTGCGAAAGCTGAAGCACCCGAGGCTTCACTCATCCTTCCCATGCTATGGTGGTTAGAGTATAATGATGTGGGGATCTTGAGCACTGGAGGGTATGGGTCAGGGGGTGGTGAGATCTCGGGGAGGCTTGGGGCAGGTCAAAATATTCTGGTGGTGATGGATATGATGGGAGACAAGGCAGGCCGCTCATGGGGAATGTGCACTCTTGGTGCTTGGTTCCGATTTCGCATTCCAGTCCTCTGAACTCTACTCCAAAACCTGGTCAGCAGGCCCATGGAAGCCCTGGGTTTCAGGTGTTGTTGTGGAATGACAGGTCAACCTGCAATAAGGCCACTCTATCTGCAACTTGATTGCAGAGGAGAAGGCTGACCTGACGTGTATTACCAAGACCTGGCTGGGAGATGAAGGAGGGCTGCCACTTTTGAAAATGTGCCCAGCTGGTTTTCGATGTGGCATCAACCAAGGACCCAGGGCACGGGTGAGGGAGTGGCAATTGCCATACAGGAGTCCCTTATAGCTTTCAGGGGCACTGCTCCACAACTAACTTACTGGATGTGAGACCCTGTTCATTATGTTGGGCTCTAGGGATCAGTTGGGGATGTTGCTATTGTACCAGCCTCCCCACTGAATGGTAGTCTCCCTGCCTGAGCTCCTTGACTCCATTTCTGGGTTGGCAGTGGAGTTCCCCAGGCTTATTATCCTGGGGGCCTTCAATCTGCCTTTCTTGGGAGTGGTGTCTGAGGTGGCTCAGGAGTTCATGGCCACCATGACAGTCATGGGCCTATCCCAGGTCATCCAGGGCCCAATACAGGACAGTGGTCACACACCTGATGTGGTTTTCTTGTAAGAACAGTGGCAATGTGCTCTGGAATTGGAGGAGCTCTCCTTGGCTCCCCTGCCATGGTCAGATCATGTCCTGATAACCATGGGATTTTTTTGGTGCTATCCCCCACTGCAAGGAGGCAGGTTGCAAAGGGAGGGTCTGCTGCATGGTCCCACTGAGGCCTTGGGTTTCCCTGGAATAGGAGGGTGAATGAGGCCTTGGATTGGATCATGCCCATGCGGCCTCTCTCCTTTTGTGGATCCCATCACTATCCATGGTTTATGGAAGAATTGATGGAGAAGAAGTGGATTAAGAGACACCTAGTATACCGCTGGTGGAGAACAATGAACAAACTCAACCGAACATGGGTGAGAGCCACTATTAATGCTCACTATTACTGACATTTGTGGTGGTAAGGGCGGCAAAGCATCAGTACTTTTCCACCCTTATTGCCTCTGTGGATAGACAACTGGCAGCCCTGTTTAGGGTGACCAGAATCTTGGGTAAAGGGGACTCTGGGATACACCTTCAGGGCCATGCAGAATAGTTTGCAGAGCATCTGTTGGAAAGAATTGCTCAGATTTGCTCCCAGCTGGATGCCAGCCTTGGTACAGGTCGTGTGGAGATGCCTGGGTACACTCTTGCCATGTTATCTGGGAGGAGTTCGAACTTGTTGGGCCCAAGGAAGCAGACAGGGTCCTTATGACTGTGAGTTCAGCCACCTGCTTATTAGATCCATGGCCATCTAGGTTGGAAAAAGTGTGGTGACATGTGTTTGCGTTTCAGCAGTGGTAAATTCTTCTTTGAGAGAGGCGATGATGTCAGTGCCCCTTAAAGAGGCATTGGTCTACCCTCTCCTCAAGAAGCAATCGCTGGACCCAACTATTTTGGACAATTTTTATCCAGTATCCAATCTTCCCTTTTTAGGGAAGATTGTTGAGAAGGTGGTTGTGCAACAGCTTCAGAGGGTCCTGGATGAAGCAGATTATCTGGACTCCTTTCAGTTGGGTTTCAGTCCTAGGTATGGGACAGACAGCATTTGTCATGCTTGATCATGACCTCTGGTGAGAGCAGGATGTCAGTAGTTCATCCATCCTTGCTCTTCTTGACATCTCAGTGGCCTTTGATACCACTGACCATGGTATCTTTCTGGACCAGATGCGGGGTTGAGAGTGGGTGACCTGTATTGAGCTGGTTCTCTTCCTTCCTCAGTGGCCAGTTTCAGTCAGTGTTGATTGGGGGCAAGAGATCCTGCCACAAGGTTTGGTACTACTCCATTCCTATTGAACATCTACATGAAGCTGCTAGGTGAGGTCATCCATACCCATGGGTTGAGGTATCATCAGTGTGCTGATGATGCCCAGCTATACATCTCTAAATAGGCTCAGTCACTCATGCCCTGGTCACCTCTCATATGGATTACTGTAATGCACTTTATTGCTTTATTGCTTTATTGCTGATATTGTGTTTCTTTTTTCTAAGCTGATAGGCTAAGACTTTTCCTGATTTACTTGTATGTTCAAAGTTCTCTTCTTTGGCAAATTGTATTTTGGAATACAATTTTCTTTGGAAGATGAATGACAGGTAGCTACTTCAGGATGCTGTCCTGCAGAAGTGTATGAGATTCCTTGTGTTTGCTGAGCTTCATTGTTTTCATGCAGACATTTCATTAACAAACTAAGTAACATCATTAATACATGGGAGAGTGGAGTTTGTTGGATGTTTCCATATATATTAATGAATTTCCATCAATATTGCATTAGAAACGCTACATTAATGTAGGCTACATAAACCATATACTACTAAATTCCCCTAGATGTGAAGAAAGAATTCCTGTGAAGCAACTGGAAAAGTTTGAAGAAGACAGATGACTGCTTCCATTATCTACAACAATGTAAACAATATTGCCACAAAATGGTGAAGTTAATTCCTTTGTTATTCATACTGCATTATTACAAAATAATCAGAGGGAAAGCTTCTCAGTGCTTTTTCTTTATATAAATTATTTTTATGATTTTGCATGGAACTTAACTTTTAAAAATTACAACTTTTAAAACTGACATCTATGACCTGCTCTTCACAAGAACTTTCCAAAAAGCCCCTTGCACTTCCTTATTTCGGAAGCTATAGATCAAGGGGGTGAGCAGTGGTATAATGATGGCATATAGCAATGAAATCAGAGGGTACAGAGTGAGCAGATGAAGGCCATATATAGGTGTACATGATGGTGCCATAAAAGATGTTCACCACAGTGAGATGTGATCCACAGGTGGACAATGCCTTGATCCTACCACGAGCAGTGCGGATTTTGAGGACAGAGGAGACAATGAGAACATAAGAAAGGAGGGTCAGGCAGAATGGCAGAATGATAACACACCCTGAAACAGTGAAGGTCACCATCTGGCTCATGAAGACATTAGAGCATGATAAGCATAGTAAGGGAGGAATGTAGCAAAAGAAGTGGTTGATTTTATTGGAGTGGCAGAAATGTAGGGAAAAGACCATGGCTGTGTTAATAGTGGAATTGAAGAGGCCAAGAGTCCAGGAGGCTGCCAACAAATGTCGATGTACCATTTTGTTGATGAGCAGAGTGTAGTGCAAGGGGTGGCAGATAGCTACATAATGATCATATGCCATGGTTGAGAGAAGCACAAATTCTGTGCTCCAAAAGTACCAAAGAAATACAATTGTAGTGCACATCCTATGTAGGAGATGGTCTTGTCCCCTGACAAGAGGTCCCACAGCATTTGGGGGGCAGTAGTGGAAGTGCAGCAGATCTCCACAAATGAGAGATTGCCAAGGAGGAAGTTCATAGGAGTTTGGAGACGTTGATCTATCCTGATCAATATAATAATGGTTATATTCCCTCCTAAAGTTAACAGGTATATGAACAGTCCTATGACAAAGAGAAGAGTCTGGTTGTTTGGGTCAATAGAGAAACCCATCAAGAGAAATTCTGTGACACTTGTCTGGTTCTGATTTTCTGTTGGCCTGATGTCCATCTTTAATCAGGTTATCGCAGCTCCTTGGGCTTGAAGAGTTCTCAGTTGTTTTATCAACCAATGCTGGTAATTCCCAAAACTGCAACTGGTAAAAAAGAGTCCATCAGTCAATAGTGAATTTGTAAATCAGCTTTGTATGTCTGCTTCTTGTTATCAAAGCCACTTCACACAAATGAAGCAGGCCTAGATCAGGATAAATAGTCAACTGTATTGAGTTGGTGGGCCACTGGTCAATTTCCCCTAGAACATTGAAACCTTCTACTTTTGGGGATCCGTGCCCAAAATGGTGGACTTTAAAAAAATGAACATGACTTATGGTTTTGATGATTAGATAGGATAGATTATAAAAAGAAGACAGTCCTATGTAACTTTAGAGAGAGTAGTCAAATTATTATTGTACTTATAACTGTTGTAAAGAAGTTTGGAAGCCACTTCTTTATATCTTTTTTCTTTCTTTTCTTTTTTTCTACTACTCTTTTTATTTTTGCACGTTTAGTTTTTCTTTCATTTTTTCCATTTTTCTTTTCTTTTTTGCTCTATTTTAGTCTATTTTCTTTTTTGCTCTTTTTTACTCTTATTCTTGTGTTTAAAATTTTCAATAAAATTATATTTAAAAAAATAAAAAATGATTCACTGAACCTGGGATTTTTACTGTATATTACAATTTGAATGTTTTAGTACCTATTTTTATTTAGTTTAGTTGTAATTTACAATCAAGTAAAAATAAGAAACAAAAATTGAGAAAACTACTGTATAACACAGAAAACAGACCCCAAAATACAGTACAACCAAGAAATAGAGGGAACACAATTCCAAAGCTCTCCTAGATGACTCTGTTTTCCATAATGTCCAAAAAGCCTATCAAGAGCAGGTATAGAAACTGAAAAGCAGTGCCTGTCAGCTTACATCCTCCTTACCTCTTGAAAGTGTGGAACTGACAGCAGATTGTCAGACTGTCAGGCATGGGAATATGGGATATTTAATGTATAATTATATAAACCAGTGCTTTCCAAAGTCCTGCTGTTGGCAACACCCCAACGGTGGTGGTGGTGGTGCAGCGGTGGTGTGCACAGCGGCGGTGCATAGGCATGCACGGTGGCAACAGCCTCGTGTTTCGCGCTAAAACCTAGAAGCGCTGATGGCACACCGCTGCCGTTGCCGCTGCCGTTGCCGCTGCTGTCGCCGCTGCCATCACCGCTGCCGCTACACACACCACCACTGTCGCTGGGCGCACCACTGCAGTGGCAGCGGTGGCGACGCACCATCAGCACTTCTGGGTTTTGTCGCAAAACACTAATGTGTCACGACACACAGTTTGGAAAGCTATGATATAAACAAACAGATCTCCTTACCATCTTGGTGTTGACTTTCTAGAAAGTCTTGGTAGCAGATGACATGACCAGAACAATTTTTACTCTTATGGTTTATTCTAGAAGGGCAATCTTCATGACCAAGCTCAATACTGCCATCATGAGAATCACCATGTTAGCATGATCAACACAGCTTTGATAAGGTGCATTTCATCATGTTCTGCTTCTGTCTTATTAAAAATTATACTCACCTGGTAACTTTTTGAAGGCATTCTGGGGACAGCACAAAGGCCTTTGGTGGTGGTGAGGGAAGCAGGTGGTTAGACATTCATTAATAGAGGTCATGATCAAATCATTATTTTTCAGCTTATGCTTAGTGCAAACACAAAGGTAAAAGCAGTATGAAATTAATGGACTTCTTTTGAAAAGCAATAAAAGCAGGTTGGAACAAATACAAGAAGGAATAATAATAGGAGAGAGAAAAGTGATGTCCAATATTGGCAATGGCTAGAGTGATCACTATGCTTCTTGAAAATCCATAGAGGGCTACAGTGGGAATTGTTCCTCTGAATCCCCATTAAAAGGTAGATGCAGGAAAGGAACTGGATGCTACCATCCGGAACAAAACCCCAATGTTTCCCTTAAGGAAAAATGTAATTGCAGTGCAGGATTTTGCACTACAGGGGCACACAGACACAGAAAGTGTGTGATCAGCTTGTGAAGCAGAAGGTATGTGATCAGCTTGTGAAGATTCCAAGATCTGAATCTATTTTGCAGATCCAGCATCTTCAGTTCTCATATTAACTGATTCTCATATGAATAACACTTTGCAATTGTGGAGAATACAGTAGATGTAGTCTAGGGTACTGTAGTATGGCTGTGAGAGTTGGACCATAAGGAAGGCTGAGCGCCGAAGAATTGATGCTTTCTAACTGTGGTGCTGGAGAAGACTCTAGAGAGTCCCTTGGACTGCAAGGAGGTCAAACCAGTCAATCCTAAAGGAAATCAACCCTGACTGCTTATTGGAAGGACAGATGCTGAAGCTGAACCTCAAATACTTTGGCCACCTAATGCAAAGAGAGGACTCACTGGAAAAGACCCTGATGCTGGGAAAGACTGAAGGCAAAAGGAGAAGGGGACGGCAGAGGATGAGATGGTTAGATAGCATCACCGATGTAATGAACATGAATTTGAGTAAACTCCGAGAGACAGTGGAGGAAAGGAAGGCCTGGCGTGCTATGGTCCATGAGGTCACGAAGAGTCGGACATGACTAAATGACTGAACAACAACAAAAGATTAGGGTTGTATTATTGGGTTCTTGTGATCAAATGATACTTGAAATCACTCTTTCTCTACTTGCCTTTGTGTGCAAACTTGTTTGATGCTGCTTCACTCACTGTGGTTTTGCCTGGTGGTAGCCCCTTAAAAAGGACGAATTGGAAGAGTACTGCTAATTGATCAGCAACTTTTTCAAGTGCTAATTAGCTGCACTTAGACCCTCCTTTCTGATCAATTATGCTTAAGTTGAATCCTGCTCTGTATATTTACACAAGATCTTTTCTACTTGTTTTTAGGTATTTCTGTGATGCACTGTTGTGTGACTGATGGTTTGGAATATTTTAGAGCCACCACGAGTAAGCAATCCTTAATTGGGAACAGCTGCTCCATTTACTGGAACCTATGTCTGTTGCAATATGTCGATGAAGGTTCTCAGTCATCCAGGTGGAACAGTCTGTAGCTTGAATCATGTCAACTGGATTTCTATTTTCTCAGTGGAAACGTTTCGCTCCCTATCCAAGGAGCTTCTTCAGTACTTCAGTACAGACTGAAGAAGCTCCTTGGATAAGGAGCGAAATGTTTCCACTGAGAAAATAGAAATCCAGTTGACATGATTCAAGCTACAGACTATGTCTGTTGCACCCTGAAATCTTGCCTATGAAAACTTTGTGCTTTTGAACCCAGACTGGCTGATGACATATGACTACTGTACGACCTCTGGATTGTGCTGTGATGGAATGTGTCTATGAAGGGAGAGATGATGTGATGGACTACAGTAACACAGCCAGCTCTAAGGAAGGAGAGAGAACTTTCCAAGGAGGGGGGCAGGACAAGAGACAACATAGCCCAGAGATAGAACGTGGGAAGATGAAGAGATTCAAAGTAGCCCTACCCTAGAGCCTCCCAGGTTATTTCCCTCTGAGTAGAATAGATTTAATCTGGCAAGATTCTGTCTATACAGTATGATCAAATAAAGAACTGAAGTGTCAGGGAAATGGCGAAGAAACAACGCTGAGTCAAGTTCAACTCTAGTATCTTTATTGTTTCTACCATGGAGAGAATCTTGCCAGACTAAAGGTTCCTAAACTGGGCTAAGGGGAAAATACTCTCGGCAACTTAGGGCGGTGGTAGTCTAACTTTCTTCCTCAACCCCCCCTCTCCAGGCTGTGCAAGCTGTGAGAATGCTAATCAGCCTGGAATGCACTCTCTACCCCCTCAGTTCCCAGCTCCATCACATGAAGTTTGGCTGGACTTATTCCTTGTCATTCTTGGGCTAGGCCTAACATCAATCTTGCCAGACTCTGTGGTCTCCTCATGAGGAGCTCAAGTGGGTGATCTCTCCTCCTCTCCTTCTCCAGAGAGATTCTCTTGGACCAGCTTCATCGCCGGTCCATCAGTCTTAGCCACAGCAGTCTCTCTGCTTCTCCAGAGTTGTCTTAGCTTGCCATTGCCTCACCCGGAAGTCCCCCTATATCATCACTTTTAACTTGTTGTTCAAAGGTTGAGCTGCATTACTTTGTAAACATATATTATCTTTTCTCCTTTTTGTTGTTGTTGTTGTTATATATGCACTTCCTTTCTTTACTGCATTTTTCCTTTTCATGCCTTCTGCTTCTCTTCCAACTGGCATGAATGAATTGCAGGAAAACACTACTCTTCAAATGGAGAAAGAAAGGAGGGGAGCCCAGCACAGTCAAGTCTCCACATTTATATGATACCTGCAGAATACAACTTTTATTCTAAATTGTGCATCCAGCCCATATTTTAAAATAAAGCATTGGTCACTTATGGACCATGTGTGTGTGTATTTTATCCATTAAATTGTGTCTGATTCTATGAGATTACATGCACAAGTCCCTGCAGTTTTCTTGGCAAGGTGTTTTTGTTTTTTTCAGAAGAGGTTTGCCACTGCATCCTTCCTAGGGCTGAGAAAGAGTGACTGGCTCAAGATCACCCAGATGGCTTTGTGCCTAAGGGAGGACTAGAACTCAGTCTCCCGATTTCTACCCTGATGCCTTAATCACTACATCAAACTGCTTCCCATATGTATGTCTAGTATCTTTCAAAATGACTCCTATGTCATGATGTCATCTTGCATTTTGGAGTTTTAAAGACGGCAACCAGCAGGAACTGTTTTGAGATAGAAAAAACTATTTTAGCTCTTTCCCAGCATTGCAGATATTTCAATAAATGTTGTCTAAATGTTCAGAATATGAGTCATAATCATAGATACCTAGAAGTATGCTTGATCCTGGATGATGCTGACAGGAAGAAATATTTTGTGTATATTTTCTTGACAATGTAGGGAAATACGGTATCATTAAGAATAAAGTTGAAGAATTACATCAGCCTCCACCAAAACTTTGTGGAATCATTCTCCTGTGCATAAAGTATATATCTTTAGCATTGCCTCATTATTCCTTGTGGGATTAATTTCTAAAGGGTGATGATATTCTACGTGGGCCTCATGAAGTTTGAAACATGATTATATAGATGGTAATATGTTGCTCCAGTCAGACCAATTCTGTGTAGACATGAAAAGTAACCTTAGAATACAGATTTGGAAGATGATGTGTTACAGATAGAAAACTCAACCCTTTTCCTTTCTTTTGATTTGATTTCTTTTGATTAACTGTGGTCTATTAATACTGAGGTACCTGGGGAAATGAGAGAAAATCGCTGGACACCCAGGTCAGCCAGGTAGGCATCGTATGTCTCTATCGCTCATTGCTGTTCAAAACAAGCTTTCCTAAGTATACAGCTATGGAGTCACAAGTCTGAATCTGCAATAAGAGGAGGAGGGGATGATACCCAGAGAGGAGGGGTTTTCCTTCTTGTTTTGTGTATCTGTACATTTTATTGACAATGTAGGGAAACACAGTATCTTTAACAAAAAAGTTGAAGAATTACAACAGCCTCCACCAAAACTTTGTGGAATCATTCCCTTGTGCATACATATCTTTAGCATTGCCTCATTATTCCTTGTGGGATTATTTTCTAATGGGTGATGACATTCTAGGTCGGTCTCATGAAGTTTGCAGCATAATTATGTAGATGACAATTTTGTATTTATTTACTTGGACTCATATGTTGCTCCAGTCAGATCAATTCTGTGTAGACATGAAAAGTAATCTTAGAATACAGATTCAGAAGATGGTGTGTTACAGTTAGAAAACTCAACACTTTCCCTTCCTTCTGATTTTAACTGTGGTCTATTAGTGCTGAGGTACCTGGGGAAATGAGAGAAAATCGCTGGACACCCAGGTCAGCCAGGTAGGCATCGTATGTCTCTATTGCTCATTGCTATTCAAAACAAGTTTTCCTAAGTGCACAGCTATGGAGTCATAAGACTGAAGTCTGAATCTGCAATAAGAAGAGGAGGAGATGTTACCCAGAGAGATGGGGTTTTCCTGCTAATTTCATAAGAGATTTCTGTCCTGCAGCAGAAGGATCACTAGTACAGATCATACTTTCTGGGGGGGAAATGAGGGAAAAGAAACAAGCAAACAGAGGATGAGAACTATTTCTGACTCCTTTTGATTAAGAAAGACTTTTCATGGAAGATCAGATGAGGCCCTGACAGAGTGATGCGCATTGTTCTCACTAACAGAAGTAATGCCCAGGAAAAATTCATGGCTCTGACAACCTTATTCTTGGCAAATATCTTCTTGCTGCATCTGCCATTGTTTTAGCATCAAAGGGTCCTTTTTCATATTATTTTTATTCCCCGTAGCTAATGAAATTATACTATCCAGGGTCTTGGTGAAGGGACTACTGAAGGCACCCCACTGTCTTCAAACTGGGATCCATTTCCCAGTTAGGTATTCCTGCCAGATTCCTTTTGGAGCAGAAGGGTTTCGGTTCTGACAAAAAAATCCCTGACAACTGGCAATGTGTTTTTTTTACTTCTTTGTTTAAACTTAGTCTTACATTTGAGCAAATGAGCTAAACTGGGGATAAAGTCTCAAGGCGGAGGTGTAAATCATGTAACAGATATCTTAGTTAAAGCTCTATCTGTTCACAAAACTATTCTGCCTCTCTCTGTATGTCTCTATCACTGTCTCTATGAGTGTGTGAGTGAATGTAGGTGCATCTTATACAAACTTATGCTATTGAGAGTTCCCACCTCCAAGCATCACTGCAACACTTTTAGTATGTGTCTAATTTCTAGCTTTGTATTGTGTCTGTTGTGTATATCAAGGATCCTACGTAGCATACATAGTTTTTTTCTAATAATATCTCTAAACTGTGCTTTTTTCCAGGTATGTCATAAGTTAACCATGGAGAACCACACCACAATGCCATACCTTCTGCTCCTGGGATTCTCAAAAGATCGGCACCTGCAGCTTCTACATTTCTTCGTATTCTTCATATTATACCTGGCAACTGCAACAGCAAATCTTCTCATCATTTCTGTAGTAGCTTTTGACCATCAACTGCGCAGCCCCATGTACTTCTTTCTAGTGAATTTGGCTGTGCAGGACCTGGGCGTTGTTTCAGTCATTGTCCCCAAATCCATGATAAATTCCCTCATGGACACCAGACACATCACTAACTTTGCTTGTGTTGCTCAAGTCTTTCTCTTTGTCACCTTTGAAGCTTCTGATTTCTCCCTCCTGACAGTCATGGCCTATGATCGTTCTGTTCCTATTTGCAATCCACTGCACTATGAGAAGGTGATGAATTGGAAAGCCTGCACTGAAATCATGATTCTGGTTTGGGTCACCAGTCTTCTCTATGGAACATTGCATACCACTGGCACTTTTTCCACCCTTTTTTGTTCTAATGTTGTCAACCAATTCTTCTGTGAAATTCCACAGTTGCGAAAGTTATCCTGCTCCGGCTTCAATCTAGTTGAAGCTGGAGTTCTTGTGGCTGGTGGGATTGCAGGACTAGGTTGTTTTACTTTTATTATTGTATCTTATGCCATGATCTTCAAGGCAGTCCTAGGAATCCCTTCTGAACAAGGAAGGCAGAAAGCCTTATCAAGTTGTATTCCCCACCTTATAGTAGTGTCTATGTTTTTATTAACTGGATGCTTTGCCTATCTGAGACCTCCCTCTAACACTCCATCTTACTTAGATTTTGCATTGACTGTTCTGTACTCCCTTCTTCCACCCCTGTTCAATCCAATCATCTATAGCATGAGAAATAAGAATATCAAATTTGTCCTTTCCAAGTTGTGGAGATTCTGAAAATTTCTTTTAATGTTGTTTCTATTCTGTTCACCATTTTGCATTTTGCATTTCATTGTCCCCAAATCCATGATAAATTATCTCATGGACACCAGAAATATATCTTCCTTTGGTTGCTTTGCACAAGTCTTTCTCTTAGTCTCCTTTGAGGTTTCCGATTTCTCCCTCTGGACAGTCGTGACTTATGATGGATATGTTGCCATTTGCAATCCACTACACTATATGATGGTGTTGAATTGGAAAGCCTGCACCAAAATATGATTTCAGCTATGTTTTCTAATTGATTCTCTTGTCATGTAACTTTCTATGCCCTTAGCCTTCAGTTTTCTCAGGAAGGTTAAGCAATTAGAAAGGGAAACACAGCTGAGATGCAAGTAGAGCCTTATAATATCCTTCCAGATCTAGAATCCCATATCCTGAGTCATTGCCATTCCAATCAGGCAGAGGTCAGGAGGGGAGGATGACAGAGAAGAGCTAGTAAGATATGTAGACTGTGATTTATCTAAGTCTAACGTTGCAGAGTTTATTCCACTTAAACACTTGTTAATTGGGCTCTCTGATCCTGATGTCATTGCTGTCTGACAGATCAATTCTTTGAAAAAGCTGCAGTTTTCTGTTAATTAGGGGCATTTGTTTTTCCAAACCTTGAATTATACCAATTTGCAAACTTTCGGGCTAGTGCTAAATTTTGAATGTCTGTTCTTAATAAAAACTCTCCTTGTTGTTGCCATCTAGAATATTCTTACATTCCACTTTTAGTTGGTTGGACTGACTTGAAAGAAAAATATAATAGATGTTAAATAGCTCCTCTTGATTTACCAACTGTGGTACATCATTTCTAGAAAATGTGATTTTAGTCCTTTTTCCGATATTAAATTGATGTTAAATAGTAATTCAGATCTCAGAGTTTGGAGGAATGAATGAATCAGCTTATACAATGTATACATCATTGGCAATAATGGTTGCTTATGAATGCATAGTGGAGACTTTGTTGATAGGTAGAAATCACTATCACCACCACAAAAATGGTGGAATATCCAAAGAAAAGACTAATCTTGAATGCCTCCAGTTTGACTTAAAACTTGCCTCCCCTCCCACCACAAAAAAACAACAGGTAGCTGACTCAATTAATTTGTATCAATTATGTCCAGATAAATTAATTATTAATAAATAATACCAATAATTTCTCTAATTAATTAGTTCTGGATGGCTCCCTGTCTACTGTTGCTCAGAAGAGCAGTGAAGACTTGGCCCTTCCCCCAGGCCTTTGGTGAGTAGGAATGAGACCAATAATAATAATAAGAGGGATCACCAGCTGTGAATTTCTCCCCTCACCTTCCAGCCTTTTTTGCTTCTGCCAGAGAGAAGCCTCATTGATCCCTTAAAGCCAGATCCCTCTCTCAACTGAACTTCAGCCCAACCGATGTGACCCTGTCAGGGTCCTCTTCCGTATCTGTCTTGCAGTATCAACCCAAAGAGGTGGTTGGGCCTTAAAGAAATTGGGCTGACATCCTCCAGTACTTAGCCTTTCTAGACTTCAGAAGCATAACTTTCCTGTGACACTCAGATTTTTCAGAGGACTATATGTCAGACAGGGAGATATGGGATATTTATTCTATAATTATATAAATACAGACATTTTCTCCTCTTTCTGTTTATCTAAAAGGGCAATCTTCATGACCAATCTCAGTATTTCCTTTTTTTATTATTAATTTTTGAAGCGTATATAACAATACATTATAAAAAAGAAAAACAATACCAGACGTAACTTAATATAACAAAACATATCCTAACATAGCCTACCATAGCATTTTATAATTTTACATAATTAACCTTAATCTAATCTAACCTAACCTAACAGGAAAAAAAAAGAGATAGACAAATATACTGAACTTCCTCCTGATTGACAAAGCTAACCAAAGCTAATTAACCTCTACACTTTCTAATTTTGAAGTTATTAATAACCCTCTTCCTTCGTACTTCCTCTCATCCTCTTTCTTTCTCTCTTTTCTTCCTCTTTCTTCTCTACCCTTCTTTTAACTCCACTTCCTAACTCCCTCTACTCTACCTTCCTCTACCCCTTCTCCCCTTACCACCTCCAAAAGGAAAAAAAGAAAAGGAAAAAAAACAAAAATACAAAAAGGACTTCTTAATTCCCATCTAATCTTTCCCTCACACATTTATAAACCAATTTAATTCTATTTATCTTAATTACATTATTAATATTAATTTCCTAATTGAATATTTTGTGATTTTTGAATAAATTTAAAAAAGGACTCCAAACTATATTAAATTCTTCCATGTTTCTATCGTTGATTTGATCAGTCAATTTAGCCATTTGCATCAAGTCCATTATTTTTATAATCCACTCCTCAGTTGTGGGTATATATTCTTCCTTCCAGTGTTTGGCGAAAATGATTCTGGCAGCAGTTATTACGTAGAATAGTAATTTTCCATGTTTCTTATGTAGTTCTGGTTTTATGAAGCCCAGTAGATAGAATTCTGGATCTTTGATGATATCTTCTTGTATAATTTCACAGATAATTTTATGGATTTTGTCCGAATAGTTCTTTGTTTTCCGACACGTCCACCATAAATGAAAGAAAGTACCAGTTTCTTTTTTACATTTCCAACAGTAATTTGGTATGACAGGAATCATTTTTGACAATAAATTTGAAGTGAGGTACCATCTGTACATCATTTTGAAAAAGTTCTCTCTCATATTGTAATTTAAAGTAAAATTCAAATCTTATGACCAGATTTTCTCCCAATTTTCAATTTGAATCCTGTGACCCACATTTTGTTCCCATTTAATTATAGAGTTCTTTATAGGTAACTTGGAGATTTTATTTTGTAATAAAATTTTGTAAACTTTGGCAATTAGATGTTCTTCCTCTCTCCACAGTATATTGTCCCAATTAACAGAACGATGACCAATCTCAGTATTTCCATCAAGAGAATAGCAGTTTTAGCATGATCAAACACAGCTTTGATCAGATGAAGAGGATCCTCCTATTCTTATGACTAAGAACTCCTGGCTTGGAAACCAAGGCTACTCTGAAAAGCAGGGTGCTTCTATTTGGGAAGAGAAGATCCTACTGGAGGTGATCTGAGAAAGTCAGTGAGGTTTAATATCCAGAGCACTACATGTAATCAATTGTACAGTAAAATATAATGATTCCTCCTTCTGTTCTATTAAAATTACAGTTCCCTGGTAACTTTTTGAAGGAGCTCTGGGGACAGCATAAAAGACTTTGGGAAGGAACAGGTTGTTAGACTTTCATTAAGGGAGGCCAGGATCAAATCACTATATCTCAGCCTACGCTATCTTAGTGTAATCACAAAGATAAAAGCAGTATGAAATTATTAGACTTCTTTTGAAAAGCAATAAAAGCAGTTTAGAACAAATACAAGAAGTAATAATAATAGGAGAGACAAAAGTGATGTCTAATATTGACAATGGCTAGAGTGATCTCTATGCCTCTTGAAAATCCATAGAGGGCTACAGTGGGAATTGTTCCACTGAATCCCTATTAAATGGTAGATGCAGGAAAGGAACTGGATGCTACCATCCAGAACAAAACCCCAAAGGAAAAAGGTAATGGCAGTGAAGGATTTTGTACTACAAGGGCACAAAGATACACAAAGTATGTGATCAGCTTGTGAAGATTCCAAGATCTGAATCTATTTTGCAGATCCAGCATCTTCAATTAATACATTCTCATATGAATAACATTTTGCAATAGTGGAGAATACATGTAGCTTAGGGTTGTATTATGTTTCCTGTGACCAAGTCATACTTGAAATCACTCTCAATCTCTTCTTGCCTAGGTGTACAAACTCCTTTGATGGTGCTTCACTCACTGTGGTTTTGCCAGCTGGTAGCCCCTTTAAAACAGCGGTCCCCAACCTTTTTGGCACCAGGGACTGGTTTTGTGGAAGACAATTTTTCCACATACCGGGAGGCGGGGGACGGTTTCGGGATGGTGTGGACGGAAGTGGTAAGTGGACAGGATTGCGCGGACGAAAGTGGTAAGTGGATGGGATGGTGCGAAAGGAAATGTGGGGCCCAGTTCCTAACAACCTTTTTGGCACCAGGGACCAGTTTCGTGGAAGACAATTTTTCCACGGACCGGGTGGGGGAAGTTTTTGGGATGGAGCGGACGGAAGTGTGTGGTCTGGTTCCTAACAGGCCACGGACTGGTACTGGTCCACAGCCCAGGGGTTGGGGGCCCCTGCTTTAAAAGGAAGAAGTGGAAGAGTACTGCTAATTGATCGGCAGCTTTTTTCAAGTGCTGCTTTTCAAACTCTCCTTTCTGATCCATTTTGCTTAAACTGAATGCTGCTCAATTTATTCATACAAGACCTTTTCTACTTGTCTTTGGCTATTCCTGTGATGCCTTGTTGTGCAAATTATGGTTTGGAGTACATGACTGAGTTGTGATCTGAGCCTTATCTAACACAGATCACAATAGCCACCCTTCACACTCATATCAGCAGGTGAAATATTAAGAAGTAGGTTCTCAGATGCACCATTGGGTTAAAGGTCAATCCAATATATGAAAAGGTTGAAATCTATCATGCTGGGCCATCTACATTATGACTGAAAATCAAGCTGCAAATTTTTCCAAATCAAATACGGATTTGGGAACACCTCATTTTTTTCTGTGTTGTAAATTGCATGCCTATATTTTGCTTTCTCTGAAAGAAAGTTGGTTGATTATATGCACTGAAAGCAGTCAACTCTATCTGAAACTGTCTTCTATTCTCTGAAATAACACTATTTCTTTCTGGTCTTCCAATTAGTCATCTGTGAAAATGATGGGTTGGTACAGCTGACTTGAGCTAGAGATACCCCATTTTGTCCATACTTGTCTTGGGTGCCCCCCTTTCAGGCCCCTTACCCTGCACTGCAAATTATGTGGTTGCCATTATCAAAGAACGCATACCATCCTGACCCAGGGCATCCTTAGAATCAAGGCTAACTCCCTTTTCCTGCTGTAGATAACCAGCTAAAAGCTGGCAACCTTATCAGCTAGGGACGGAGAGAAGGGAAGGGTCTGCAATATTTTAGCAAAGAACCCATCCTTTGGGAAGACTCTGCCCAACCAGGGGTGTCAATAATTTATTGCTAACTGCCCGTTGATTGCTAATGATCATGTGCTTCTGCTTTCACAAGTGTATAAAGACTATCCTATGGGGCTCTCAATTTGTGACTTGTGTCCTGAGAGTGCCTACTTAGTGCTGTACAGAATAAATAGGTTGCAATTTCCTGACTTGTGTGTGATTTTTGACTCTTTGCACCAGGTGAACGATTCCAGCATTTGACTGGGCCAATCCATAACTTGGCCAACAAAAGACTTGCTCATCCTTAGTGAGCTCCCAAAATAAGGACTTTCTTTCTTGCTTGAAGCTCTTCTCCAATGAGGTTACATTAAAAAAATATTTTGAATTGGAAATGAAATAATCAAAACTGAAATTTAAATATATCTTTTTTATCTCTTCAGCCATGAAACTTCCAGGCTGATCAGGTTGGATTCTGTAATACTTTGGAAAACATATTTTTAGTAAGAATTATGTAACAATAAAGTTAAAATCATATAGTCTCTTAACTGGCAGTAAATCCCATTGAATTTGGTGTGACCCATTTCTAAGTTGAGATGTCAGGACTGTCCTGTACTTTATTAGGTACCAGGAATTCTGCCTCAGGATGTAAGCTTGTTTTCATTTATCATTCAGATATGTTCTGCATATCCTTTTTATTCTTTATGCCTCACTGAGAACTCCCTTTTGTTTCCACTCCTACTAAATTTCTATTATATCTACACCTATGCTGTGGTTGTTTTTCAAAGTCAATTTTCCCTGAGGTTACAGGAAATAATTGTCATTTGAACACACACACACACCAACACATTGTTATCACTGCACCTTGTTGAAAATAAGGAGTCAAAACAAAATTCTCTATATTGGGTCATGAATTAAGATACGGATGGCATGGATATTTGTGGTATGACAAAGTGAAAGTTAATGTTGACTTTAAAAATCATTATATCAGAAGATCTTTGTTAAGAATTTGGAATAAACATAAATTAACTTTATGTTATAAAAGACCTTTATGGATTTCTACACAAGAAGCATTTCATAGAACAGAAGTAAGAGTTAAAGATAAATGGTTGACTTATAAAGACTTTTTAAAAAAAGAACAAGGACAATATAAAACTAAATCAAAAGAAGAACTGGCCTCATAAGGATATACTTTTCAATGGCTTTCATATATGCAACTTGTAGAAAAATTTAAATCAGACAAAAAAGACCTTGAATTTGAACAAAATAAATCGGAATTTGAGATACAACTATGTGAGACAGATGACCATTTAATTGCCAAAATGTATAAATTATTGTTAAAAGGTGAAATGGTAGAGGAGCAAGTTAAAGATTGTATGATCAAATGGGCAAAAAACATTGGTCATAATATTCAAATGCAACAATGGGAAGATATGTGGACTAAAGGATTAAAATTTACTTTGTGTTATAATTTGAAGGAAAATTTCTATAAGATGATGTACAGATGGTATATGACCCCGCAAAAACTAGCTAAAATGTATGGGAATGTTTCCAACTTGTGTTGGAAATGTGAAAAGCAAGAGGGGTCATTTTACCATATGTGGTGGACATGTGAGATTGCAAAGAAGTTTTGGACTCAGATACATTCATTGATGCAAAATATTTTACAAATTCAAGTTCCATATAAACCAGAATTATTTTTATTGGGAATAACAGAAGAACAAATAGGAAAGAAATTTACAAGAATTATGCAATATATGGTTACAGCAGCAAGACTTATATATGCACAAAATTGGAAAAATCAGACTATACCTACAATACAGGACTGGATGTTAAAAGTAATGGAAATGGCAGAAAATGATAAATTGACATGTTTATTAAAAGAAAATACAAATTATTACTTTCTTAAAGAGTGGAAACCATTAATGGACTATTTACAAAATGCAGGAGGGGTAAAGCTTATATGGGGTTTTGAAGATTAAAATATATATAAATTGATATATTAGACAGGAAATGTTCTACAATGTTATATATAGACCTAGCATGTAAGAGACTATTTTTTAAATCACTATGACCAGAGATAAATCGGAAGTTCTAATTTCTATGTTTCATCTTTCTCTTTTTCCAGTTACTTTACTATACTTTTTTCTTTCTTTCTTTGATTTGTATTTCTATTTCTTTTTCCTTTTCAAACTTTTATCTATGTATATTTAAAATTCAATAAAATATATTATAAAAATCACTTCTTAAGTGCATGGGAAAAATAGGTAAACTACAAGGCTTGTATGTGTTCAACTGCATAATAGCATCCCTTATCAAATCATGATCTTTTTCTCTTTTTGCCACTGCAGACAATCAATCTATTACCCTTCCTTTGCAAATCATTTGCTACTCCAATAACCCTCCCATGATGAAAATAATGTGGCAAATAATGAATGAGTGTCACACGATTGTGATGTAAGCTTTTCCCTTTTTGCATGTGCATTGTGGCCGCACATACATATATACATATATATTTATATATGGAAGAACTTGCATAGCACTGGCATGACACTCACTTCATCATTTTGTAAAAATAGCTAGATTCTGCAAAAACCTTGGTCTCCAAGGCATTACCAGATTTATTTCCAAGGGCCCAATGCAATTCTCCTAACTAAACTTTTTCTAACAAAAAAAGGAGTAATGTTATTCTGATCTTTGGGAAAGGTTTTATCAACTTGCAGAGCATCTGAGTGTATGAATTCATATTCCTATTTCTGATTGTATGGATGATTGGATTGAGCAGGGGTAGAAGAAATGAATATAGGAAAGTTAATGTTAAATCTAATTAAAATTGGGCATTAAACGAGTGCTCAGATAGGCCAGGCATGCACTTAAGTAAAATATGGAAAAACTGTAATGTGGGAACACAAGTGGAAAAGGCCTTCTGCCTTCCTTGTCTAGAAGCCACTTTCCATACTGTCTTGAAACTCATGATGTAGGATATATTGATAAAAAAGGGGAAGCCATTTTATACAAGAAAGCACAGGGAGAAATAGGCCACAATGTTTATACCTCCTTTCCATTACAATCCTTTTCCACCTTAGCATTACACCCTGATCCTCACTGCACTAAAGATCAGGAGTTGTCAGCCTGTGGCAAGCCAGAAGCTGCCAAACATCAACTTCTTAGCATCTTGAAAGTGCAATGAGAGTAATAGGGAAGCAGGATGTTTGCTGAGCAACTTCTGGAGCTCTACCATTCTTCTGGATTGAGTGCTTGGCTTTGCCTCCATCCCAGCTATGTCTCCCTTTCTAACTGATTCCTTTATTCAGAGAAGGAAAGGAAAAGACAGGAACATGCAAAATTGTGGTGAACAGAATAGAAACAACATTAAAAGAAATTTTCAGAATCTCCACAGTTTAGAAAAGAAGAATCTGATATTCTTATTTCTCATGCTATAGATGATAGGATTGAACAGGGGTGGAAGAAGGGAATACAGAACAGTCAACCCAAAATCTAAGTAAGATGGGGAGTTAGGGGAAGGTCTCAGATAGGCAAAGGATCCAGTTAATGTAAGCATAGACACTACTAAAAGGTGGGGAACACAAGTTGATAAGGCTTTCTGCCTTCCTTTTTCAGAAGGGATTCTTAGTACTGCCTTGAAGATCATGGCATAAGATACAATAATAAAAGAAAAACAACCTAGTGCTGCAATGATACTAGCCACAAGAACTCCAATTTCAACTAGATTCAAGCCAGAGCAAGATAAATTTAGCAAATGTGGAATTTCACAGAAGAATTGGTTGACAACATTAGAACAAAAAGAGACTGAAAAGGTGCTGCTGGTATGCAGCATTGCATAAAGAAAACTGATGAGCCACACCAGAAATATTATTTCAGTGCAGGCTTTCCAGTTCATCACCATCTCATAGTGCAGTGGATTGCAAATGGCAACATACCGATCATAAGCCATGACTGTGAGGAGGAAGAAATCAGAACCTGCAAAGGAAAAATAGAGAAAGACTTGAGCCACACAACCAAAATAAGAGATGAGCCTGGTGTCCATAAGGGAATTCACCATGGATTTTGGGACAATGATGGAAACTGAGCCCAGGTCCTGCACAGCCAAATTCATCAGAAAGAAGTACATGGGACTATGCAGTCGATTATCTAAAGCTACTGCACAGATGATGAGAAGATTTGTTGCTATAGTTGCCAGATATAACAAAAGGAACAAGAAGAAATGTAGCAGCTGAAGATGCCGATTTTTTGAGAATTCCAGGAGCAAAAAGTAAGGCACTGTAGTTTGGTTATCCATGTTTCATTTATGACAAAGCTCCATGGCATAACTGCAAGGAAGCAGATCAGGGAGATGCAATTAGATAAATGTCCACTGTCCTTGAGATGGGCGGTCATAAATTCGAATAATAAATAAAATAAATAAATATATAAATAAATGTTAGAAAGTGACATTTTGAGATGTGGTGAGAACAGAAAGCAAAAAGGAAATAAAGCATGGACAGAATGAACAGAGGACCAGACCATGGGAAAATTAGATGTATGATGTATGATGGGCATATACAGTATTAGAACACAATCTGTCCATTTCTATCCATGTCTACTAAACAACCAAACATAAACCTCACATTCCTCCTTCTTTCCTCCTTCCAGTTCTGACACTTCATGTATTGATCAAAGCAATTGCCTAGGATTATTAAAATGCTGTTAAAGATTATTGGGGATATTTGGACCAGTCACAATCTCTCATCTCTAATCACTGATACAGGTTTGTTGTAGTGTTGGGAAATAGGAGGGTGTCCTATGTATGGTGCTTTGTACTCCTAGAGGAAATGTAACAAATAAAAATAAAATGTTTTGTCTTTTACTTGGAAGTCTTGAGGGCAGAAACTACCCCATTTTACAGACTGTGTGTGTTTCATGTGACAGACAGCTGTAAACATTTTTTCTCAGTTGCCCTAGAAGTTTTTGGCTAAAAAATGTAGCATAAGAAGCATTTAAACTGATATATAAATACTATATTCCTAAACATGTATTTAATGGTATATAGTTAAAAGAAAGAAGGGTAGAACATTGCTTACAACGTAACTACTATTTTGATATTCACTAGGTGGTATTATACATGATTATCCCACTATAAAACATTTTTTTTAATCTAAAGAAATCAGACATAACCAGAATAAATTAATAAATCCCCATTTCCAAAAATCTGAAGGAATGTGATAGCTCACTTCGAAAAACCGATCTCCCATCAAATAAAATCCTACATTCCCTCCAGGAGAGTTAAAGACATTTGGAAATGTTACCATCCATTTCTTTCATTTCTATCCACAGAGATTGTGAAATGAATTTGCTGATGCTAATTTACCTATTAGTCATCGGTTCACCTCTCAATTAATTTCATTTCAATATTCTTTTACATGCATGAACGTTTGGTCTGATGTTCTGCAAATGATAACTTTCTTTTATTCTTTATAATCATGTGGAAAAGGTACCAACATGTACATTGTAGAAATCACTCCAAATTGTTCATTATTCTGATTCATAATGCATTTAAATCTACTGAGGTGCCAATTTCTGAAAAATAATCTCAAAAAACGCTTTGTTGTCCCTCCCAAAATATCTGATCTTCTTATTCCATTATATCAGAACATTACGTTATGTAATCATCTGATGAAATTCTCTTCAAATGGAAAAGTTATCAAGGCAAGCCAGAGGTATAACAAGTCAGACATATTTCAATAAATACCCATTTGCCCCAGAAAAGAGAGAAAAGTCTTTTCAGTTAAACATTAAGTTTATAAGTGACTTACTATTTTTCTCCATTGGTTTTGTCTTCCTTTACATGATTTTAAGACTTAAATCTCTCTCCACTAAGGAAATGCTGTCCCACTAATTTTCATGTAATTTTCATTTGCAGTTGAAGAGGTTGCTATTCTAAATATTTATTAAGATATGTTTTGTTTCCCTCAAGAGTCTTGTGCACCAAAATAAAACTGACTTGTGTCTTCTTATTAACATAATTAGCAGACCAAAATAAAACTGACTTCTGTGTGCTTATTAACATAATTAGCAATTAACAACTCTATAGCTACCTCAGAATGCTCCAGTAGCAGTTATCACATTGCATAATAATATCTCAGAATGATGTTAACGGAATTGGGGCTTCAATCACACCAGCAGTCCACACTCTGAGGGGTGAAATGTAGATAAGCAAGAAGACTTCCTGAAACTTTTTCCAGAACAGGTTTCATCACCCGGAGTTCTATTAAACCTCTAGCTTTTAAAGAATCCCATCCTCTACCCTGCTGTCCCTGGCTGGGGGAAGAGCTAAGAATTGGGCTAACTAAGCCCAGATCATTCACATAGGAGTGGAAAATTCTATCCTTTCTGTAAAATAAATAGGGAAAAGACAGAAAAGAAATTTAAATAAACCCATAGAAACCTAGTGAAATGCCAATAGGATAAGGTACATAATAAAACCATAGAAACCAGTGGTATTTGTGGTGGGAGTCAAAACAAACAAGGTGATTGTTGGATTTTTGTATTCCAAGCCACATCCCTTTGTAGGCTGCATCTGCCACCATCCTCATTTTGGCTGCCTGGGGAGACTGCAGATACATAGCTAAAAGAAGGCTCATAGAATAAGATATAATGTAAATGTTAGAGATCGGGTTTCAATCAAGCATGTCTCACACACAGACAGCCTCTGCTGTAACGTGATCTCACTTGCTGTGTGTGGGAAGGGCTGAATCCCGGTTTCCTGTTTCCTGTTTCCTGTTTCCTTTCTCTTTCCTCCCCTCTCTGCTTGAATCTTCCACCAAGGAGGGTTGCCAGCCACATGGCTGCTGCCATGTGTTTCTCATACTTCCATACAGCAAGGCCACATTAATAAAAACTGTGGGTTTGGTCAGAACCTTCTTGCTCATATGCATGGACCATTTCTACTAAGGAACTGTTTCTTTCAATAAACTTGTAAACTCTTTTTTATGTAACTTTACATTTAACATATGAAGTGTATTTATTTTGTGTTTTGAACTGATTAAGCCTTGTGCAAGTTTATGGGAATGCTTCTACTCTGCTATATACTAATAAGAAGCTGCGTGGAGTACCATATCAGAATTCCTACAGTAAACCCATAGAAACCTATAAGAATACCAATAGAAAGAGCAATATTGTAAATCCATAGAAATCATAACTCTGTTGGGTAAAAGAAGGAGGGAAAGGGAAACACAATCAGGCTTTCAAGATTATAAAACTATAATTCCAGTTATACCTGAGGAGTTGCTTTCCTGACTGGCCTTCCTCAAATGGCTGACATCTCCCGAAATTCAGAAGAAGATTCTGTGTTACAGCAGGGGCTATAGTAACAGTACCACGCCCTCACAATGTGGCATTCTCAAACGCACAATGACATTTTACCTTCAAGAGGCACAGAACAGTAGTCTTCATTTTAATAATAAAAGAAAACAAGAGAGGTGCCAGCAGGCTTAACAAAAGATTTTACTTTTATACACTTTACTTTGCTCATAGACAACCATTAACCATAGTAATCAATTAGCATTTGACTTCTCAATCTCAGCCTAGCCAATCTAGAATACCATATATGGTAACAAACACCTTAAGAGCACAAAGATAAACCTTATTAGGTAAATGAAATCTGAATGCCAGCAGACCTTCTGGCGTCTGTGGGTAAGAGAAAAAAAATTTACCTTAGCTTATTTTTTTAAACTGAATCTTGTGACCCAGATTCTTTTTAGATCACAAAATAAAAACTACAACAAGGGCTATGGTAACAGTACCATGCCATCACAATGTGAGATTCTCAAACGGACAATAACATTTTCCCCAGTAAATTCCCCCCCACACACAAATGGTGGCTGATAAAATAAGCCATGACTAAAAGACATAGCAAGATGTGATATATGAAAGGAGCTACAGTAATTTCCCAGATGAAATCTTCCTTTCTTCAAAGACTCTGGAAACTCAGTGGAAGCCTAAGACAATACTGTATGTGCATGTGCAAATAGTGTGCACAGATTGAACTTTAATGTTGGCTTTGTCCTGAATGGAGGCTGCTGTTCTTCCTGCAGAATCAAAAAACCATAGAAATCTCACAGTGGAACTCCAATTATAGAGATTTTTTAATAGATTCATTGACTCTGATAGTGTATTTGTGAATGTCAAAAGCTGGGGTCATTACATTGGGGCACTCCAGATGCTGCAAAACCTCAGTCCTAGCATCTCTAAAAAGCATGGCCTACAATGTTTTACCTACCTAAAGTTTGAATTGAGGGGTTAATCTCAATCAAGAAACAGATACAAACTACACATTTTAGAGCGGACATACTTGATATTCTTATTTCTCATGCTATAGATGATTGGATTGAATAGGGGTGGAAGAACAGAATATAGGATAGATAATGCTAAACCTAAATAAGGTGGGGTGCTAGAGGGAGGTCTCAGATATGCAAAGAAACCAGTTAACAGAAGTAGGGAAACTACTGTAAGGTGGGAACACAAGTGGAGAACGTCTGCCTCCCTTGCACAGAAGGGATTCTCCACACCATTTTGAGGATCATGACATAAGATATAATGATAAAAGCAAAACAGCCTAAACCTGCAATGGTACCAGTTGCAACAACCCTAATTTGAGCAGTTACGGGTGCCATAAGATCGGCACATGTAACACCTCTGCTACGCGAGCTGCATTGGCTACCAGTCTGCTTCCGGGTCCAATTCAAGGTGTTGGTGATTACCTTTAAAGCCCTATATGGCATAGGGCCAGGGTACCTGAGGGACCGTCTCGCCCCGATTATGTCAGCCCGCCCCACCCGTGCATGCAGAGAGGGCATGCTTTGGACCCCCTCAACAAGAGAATTCCATCTAGCGGGGTCCAGTAGGCGTGCTTTCTCTGCGACAGCCCCCGCCTTATGGAACATCTTGCCCCCGGAGGTGAGACTGGCCCCTTCACTCCTGGCCTTTCGGAAGGCTCTTAAGACCTGGCTCTGCCGCCTGGCCTGGGACAACGGAGGTGGTAGTGCCTCCTGGGGTTGGCTGGCCCCGTAGCAATAAGACCTATGCTGCGGTCCCCAATTACATCTTGGATTCTATTTTATTTTATTTTATAACTGGATTTTTATACATTTTCTACTCTGTATGATTTTAAGTATTGTAAATTTTTAAGTCTTTAATTATTGTAACCCGCCCAGAGTCCCTTGTATGGGTGACGGGCGGGGAATAAATTAAATAAATAATAATAAATAATAATAATAATAATTTCAATTAGATTGAGTCCAGAGCAGGAAAGCTTTAACAACTTCGGAATTTCACAGAAAAGCTGGTTAACACTGATAGAACAGAAAGGGATTGAAAAGGTGTTTCTGGTATGCAGCATCCCATAAAGAAGGCTGACTACCCAAAACAGAATCAAAATTTCCATGCAGGATTTCCCATTAATTAATGACCCATATTGCAGGGTTACAAATGGCAACATACTTATTGTATTTCATAACTGTGAAGAGGAAGAAATTGGAACCTGCAAAGGAGATTTTTTTTAAAAAAGACTTTAGGAACACAACCAAATATAATGCAAGAAGAACAAGAAGAAGTGCAGAACTGCAGCTGTCGAGGTTTTGAGAATCAAAAGTAAGGAGAAAGTAAGGACTGTGGTGTGATTATCCATGTTTCATCTATGGCAAAGATGCAAGCCACACCTGTAAGACGCAGAAGTGGGAGAAACAGTTACATACGATTTTGGAAGCTACAGGCTGATATTTAGCGAAAGCAGAAAGCAAGAGAGGGAGAGAGAAAGGGAGAGAAAAAGATAAGATAACAATAAAGGATACTACTTGCAGTTTTTTTATTTGTGTTTGTGTGTGTGTGTGTGAGTGTGTATACAGTATATAGACATACTGTACATACATAAATACATACATACTGTATATATACATACAGTATATAAATATGGAAGGAAGAACCAAACTCTAACCATATTTTTTCATCCCTCACATATCTCTATCTCTATCTCTATCTCTGAAAGGGGCGTGGTGGCTCAGCGGGTAAGACACCAGGCTTGTCAATCGGAAGATCGCAAGTTCAGAGGTTCGAATCCCTAGCCCTGTGTGCGGAGTGAGCTCCCGCACTAGCTGCAGCTCTTGCCAACCTAGCAACCTCTATCTCTATCTCTATCTCTATCTCTATCTCTATCTCTATCTCTATCTCTATCTCTATCTCTATCTCTATCTCTATCTCTATCTCTATCTCTATCTCTATCTCTATCTCTATCTCTATCTCTATCTCTATCTCTATCTCTATCTCTATCTCTATCTCTATCTCTATCATCTCTCTATCATCTCTATCTCTATCATCTCTATCCCTTCTCACCCCTTTGGGTGGTATGTGTCTTCCTCAACCTTGGGTCCTCCACCAGAGGACTGGATGTTTGAGGGTTCTGCACAGTATCTTAGCTCTTCCTAACACTGCACTCTTCTGATAGAGTGCTCGGATGTTCCTCCTGGGATCTGTTGGAGTACACTCTCCCAGCTTAGGAGACACAGCCCTGAGTGCTCCTACTACCACTGGGACTACCTTGGCCTTTACTTTCCACATCCTTTCTAGTTCCTACTTCAGGCCCTGGTACTTCTCCAGCTTTTCATACTCCTTCTTCCTGATGTTGCTGTCACTTGGCAATGCTACGTCTATCACCACCACTGGCTTCTGGTCCTTGTCTACTACCATAATATCTGGTTGATTGGCCAGTACCTGCCTGTCCATATGGATCTTGGCCCTGTTATTCTCCATAACCTTCTGTGGAAGTTCCCATCTGAATTTTGGTGTGTCTAGCCCATACACTTTGCAGATGCTCCTCTACATAATGCCAGTTACTTGGTTGTGCCATTCAGTGTATGCTGTTCCTCCCTGAATCTTACACCCTGCCACTATGTGTTGGACTGCCTCTGAGGCCTGTCTGCACAGGCTGTGCCTTGGTTCCTGTCTAGTGTTGTAGACCCCTGCTTCTATGGAACTGGTGCTTAGTGGCTGTTCTTGTGTGCTATGATCTGTGCCTCAGTGCTATCTTTTAGTCCAGCCCTTTCCAGCCACTGGTAGGATTTCCCAAAGTCAGCCACCTCAGCTATCTGTCAATGGTACATCCCATGCAGGGTCTTGTCTTGCTATGGCACTCCCTCTGCTTGATCTTCCTTCCATATCTCCTGCTGCCTCAGGCATTCTCTCACCAGCTCATCTTTGGGTGCCATCTTACTGATGTACTCCTGGATGCTCTGGATTTCATCCAGGACAGTGGCTTCGACACTCACCAGACCCCGCCTGCCCTCTTTCTGGCTGGTGTACAGTCTCTGGGTGTTCGACTTAGGGTGAAGCCTCCGTACATTGTGAGGAGCTTCCAGGTCTTCACATCAGCAGCCTCCATGTCCTCCTTTGGCCAGCTCACTACACCGGCAGGGTATCTGATGACTGGCAGGGCATACATGTTGATGACATGGATCTTGTTCTTCCCATTGAGCTGGCTCTTCAGGACCTCTTTTCCTTTGGTGGTACTTGGATGTTGCTGTCTTCCTTGCCTCCTCATTGTGGTTCCCATGTGACTGTGGGATACCAACATACTTGTGGCTGGTCTGTATGTCTGCTCTGTAGCCTGCTGGTAGTTCAACCCCATCAGTCTTAGCTACCTTCCCGCTCTTTACCACCACCTGGCCACACTTCTCAATGACTTCCCAATGACTTCAGAACCATGTCAGGTGGCTCAGCCAATCTATGTCTTGTTCACTCAGCATATAGCTTGATGTCATCCATGTAGAGGAGTAGGCTGATGTTAATTCCACTCTTGATCCTGTATCCATATCCAATCTTTTTGATTTTCTGGCTAAGGGGGTTCAAGCACCTGAAGAAAAGACAGCATACAAATTTAGTAAATAACATTACTTAAGACAAAACTTTACAATTTGGCTATTGACCATAATAAAAGTTACTATTATGAACACTAAAACACCAGGCTTGTCGATCGGAAGATCGCAAGTTCGGAGGTTCGAATCCCTAGCCCTGCATGCGGAGTGAGTTCCCACACTAGCTCCAGCTCTTTCCAACCTAGCAATTCGAAAGCATGCAAATGCAAGTAGATTAATAGGTACCACTTCGGTGGGTAGGTAACAGCGTTCCCCGTGCGTCATGCGGCCACATGACCGTGGAAGCATCTTTGGACAATGCTGGCTCTTCGGGTAACAAACGGAGATGAGCACCGGCCCCTAGAGTCGGACATGACTGCACAAATGTGCGGGGGGAACCTTTACCTTTACCTTTATGACAACAAAATAACTTGCATTTCCATATTCAACAGCTAGAATCTAAAAGAATATATTTATCTCACTACTGAAACTTATTTTTAGCAGAGGAAATGAGGAATAATAAATCCTTCCTTTTGAAGAGACCCTTAATAGAAAAACAGTTGGCAGAATTTGGCTTTCTCTCTCTCCCACTAGAAATGAGAAGAGGAGGAGGACCAGCAGCAAGGTGGATGGATTCAGTTACAGGGGCTATGAGTGCATCATGGGAAGACCAAAAGACCAGGTTAGAGACCAATGTTTATGGAGAAAATCTATTGATGTGGTTACTAGGAGTCAACAGCGACTTGATGGCATATAATCAGTCAATCAATCAATCACTTCCACTCCCTATCTCCAGTGTTGTGACCACCATTTGAGGAATCGCAGAATGCAGTTTAATACTGGTTCATCATTTTACCATCTTTGAATGTTGGTTATCTTGGCTAATTACACCTTGATCTTTGGAAACAAATGTGTGCACCAAACCAAACAGTAGTGTTTTATTTGTCATGAAAACATTAGCAGATTGGCATGTTCATACTGAAGTCAAAATTATCCAGTTAACACTGTCCCAGTTTGTAGCAAGACCAAGTACGAATGGAGGTGAGGATTCCTTTTCATAGGGTTTTTCATGATGAGATAGGATAGCTTCAGGGAACTAAGCAGGGAATTAGATTCAGTAGCCAAAATGGCCCCTAGGAACTCTGTGATCTCGTTCCATCATTCTTGGTTGTTATCCATACTATCCTCATAGTTATAACCTAAATGCAGTTGCACAGCAATGTGCAAATGAAATAGTTTCTTAAAAGAGCCATTGGATGCCAAATCAACAAAGTGATTCCTAAAGGTTTCACATATATTGTATAATTATATATTTTGATACACTTATCTAGGTAACTGTTTTATTTTTCTCCTTAAGAAAAAGCATAAAATATTCTTTTTCCTGGAAATTAGAACAAAAATACCTTCCTTAGCCATGAAGGTTTAGATCACAGAATCCCTTTGAAGAATGTGGACTGCCATATAGCAAAATTCTCAAAAAAATTAAATCAATAATTTTATGATAGCAGCAGCATTTTCAGAAATATCTACATCCATTATTTCTTGCCTATATATAGATGTAGAAATGTATTTGGTGATACTAATTCACCTACTTATATCAGTTCACCAAATCAACACCTTTTCAATATTCTTATGCCTGCATGAATTTTGGGGAGATTAAATTCCTGCAAAGTGAAAGACCTTCTATTCTTAACCCCTATAATCATCATGTGGGAGAGATACCATTATTTTCAATACGACATTATGCTGTTGGTTAGAAAGCATATAGAAATTCCCCATAACAAATGCTTGTTATTCTGATTCATTTTTGTAATCTTTCTTTTTCTGGGTGGGAGAGAGTACAAATTTCTGAAAAATGAAAAAAAAAAAAAATCTGACATCCAGGATATAACATAACTTTTTATTCTTTTATATCAACTTATGATTGCATTCTGTTGAAATAGGCTGACCATATTTCCTTGAGACAAAAACGGGACATTGGGATGGCAAAATGGGATGGGGTCTTATGTAATATGCGATTGGCTCCTGCCTGCAAACCCTGCCCCCCGGGTCCCTCTTTTGCCACACGCTGATAGGCAGGAGGGCTTCCTCTTCTGGGCTGCCTCCAATTGGCAATTCCGCCTCGGATCCTCCTTCCACACCAATACCGCCGGGTTTATAAAAAGGGACAAAATTGAGATTTTTATCAAAATGACAGGACGGTTGAAAAGTGCTAAAAAAAAATGGGACTGTCCCATTCAAATCTCTGTTGAAATCTCTTCTCAGTTATAAAAAGTAGAAAGGCAAACCTGATATTCAGGTTTCAGGCACAGAGTAGTGACCATAGTTTGTGTTCACGTTCAACTGAAATTGAAGGTGTCTGAAAGAACCAGCTGTATCCTGTAACTTATTAACCATAATAGCAAGAACCATTTCCAAGTAGCAACAGAACTTTTCAGAACAACATTTATTAGTCATCTGCAGTTATCACTGCAACTTAAGTGTATAGAAATAGCTCAGTCTAATTTTTCTGAGGTATCTTGTCACTGCCTCAGTGCACATCTAATACTTTTGAAGCTGACTTTGTGAAATGGAATTTGGAGAGTTGGAATCTAATGCATTCTCCCTCCCATGCCCTTGGAATACTCACCCTGGTCTTGGAAAATTTAACCAAAACGGAATTGAATACTTTGCATTTTCAGATACTATAATTAAAGAAGAGGAAAAAAGGCTTATAGACAGACAACGGAAAATCCATACAGAAAGGTACATCGTAACACAGGCAGTATGCCCTGTTAAACCTCTGGTGGCAAGGCATGGGCTATGCTGGAGGTCAAAGCAGGTAACAATCAAATCATTATGGTCAAAGCAGAAGGCTTGCTAGTTCATTTCTCATGCTTGGCAAGCAAACAGCATGCAGAAAACAGGTACGAAGAACTAGCTTGTTTCAGCAGCCTTTCTTCCTGGTGTTAATTGGAAAAGTGGTCAGTCACAGGACAACAACAAACAGACATCTCCAGGGCATTAGCAGACTCATTTCCAAGTGCACAATCCAATATCCCAACTAACATTCTCCAAATAAAGGAATAATCTATCTTTCTTATTTTTGGAAAACTTTTTGCCCCCCTGGGTCAGTCTGAATGTATGAAAAACTTAGTACAGAAGTAAAACTGCCAGATACTCTTCTCCTGAAACTTCTTCTTCTAAAATTTAAATATAAATAAAATAATGGTGACTTGGGCTACTTTGTAAGTTATTATGTCCCTATTTACACAAGTTGCTAAATCATATTGTTTCTTTAGTTTTGGGTTTAGCATGTTATTGTGAACCTAGTTAATAGAAAAAATTTTCATATAGAGATCTGCACACATTAAATTTCTACTTTATCTTTATCCTTGATAGAAGGCAAAAGCCAAGGGCTTATATGGATGTCTGAAGATGGAACTGCCAATAGAATGACACTTTAAGGTTATGGGCTCATTCAGTTTTGCCACACGAAAATGTGAGTAGGAGGTTTGTGGATTAGAAAGAAATACCCAAACAAATGAAGTAAAAGGTGAAAGAGTTTATTGAGCCAAGCAGAGCAAAAGTATAACTTGAATTGCAAACTATAATGTATACAAGAGATATGCCCAGACAAGTTAGGCAGGAAAATAATAAAGCAACGTTCAATATATGAGTATAGGAGAAAATCTCATATCACTTTAGCTGAAAGCCCCTCAAATCCATCAATGGAAGGTACTGATGTTCCCAAGATGAATCCAGTAAGTATATGGCACTTTTGCTAAGGACACTTATACTCAGCCCAAAATATTTGATGACTCTTCCATTTTTACACTTTTAAAAAGTATTGGGAGGATGGTGGCATAGATAACACAAAACCTCGATACGGCTTTTGGTCTACCTTATTGTAGCTTGGATGAAACTCAATAATTCTCAAGCACATTTCAATAAGATATCATCCTTGGTGTACATCTGTCTATCCTCCCTTCTCCAGCTGTTGGACCAGGGAAGATGTGTTATCTTTTCCAATTTGCAACAAGTTGTGAGGTTTTTGAAAGCTTATCTACTTTTCTATTACAATTATGAATTATCCTAATTTTTGTCTTTTTCATTTCTTACGTTTATCAAAATGTTATATGTGATAGTACCATCTCACCCATCCGGCCGACACTGCCAGGTGTCTGGTCTTGCCAAAGCACTTCTAAGAGAAAGAAATAATACTCTTCAACTAAAGTGTATGAGAACCAGACCAGCAGACTGCAAGTTTATTCCTGCAAGTTTATTCCTGCAGCAAAGACAGCTGGATGACATTGGGCCCATCCCTCTCTCTCAGACCTAGGAAGGAGGCAATGGCAAACTACTCCTGAAAAAATTTGCCAAGACAACTACAGGCACTTAATCATGCAGTGACCAGGAGTGAAGACTGACTCGAAGGTGCAATATATCAGAGAGTGTGAGCAAATGACCATTAAGGAGACAAGAGTTATAGAGGCCTGTGTACTTTTGGAAAAGCTAAAGCTTTAACTAGCCATATTAGATGCAAGCATTAGAGGGGAAGCCATTTTATACAGGCAAGCACAGTGAAAAATAGGCCACATTGTTGATAACTCCCTGCCATTACAATTGTTTTCTAACATAGCATTCCACCCCGTTCCTCACTTCACTAAAGATCAGGAGTTGTCAGCCTTGGGCATGCCAGAAGGTAACAAAAATCAACTTCTTAGGATCTGTAAAGTGAATTGAGAGTAATTAGGGAGGCAGGATATTTCGTAGGCAATCTGTGGATATTCAACCATTCTTCTGGTTTGAGAGGTTGACTTTGCCTCCTTCCCAGCTATGTCTCTTACTTACTCCTTTATTCAGAGAAGGAAATGAAAAGCCAGGAACATGCAAAATTGTAGTGAATGGAATAGAAGCAGCATTAAAAGTAATTTTCAGAATTTCCACAGTTTAGAAAGGACAAATTTGATATTCCTATTTCTCATGCTATAGATGATTGGATTGAACAGGGGTGGAAGAAGAGAATACAGAACAGTCAACCCAAAATCTAAATAAGATGGGGAGTTAGAGGAAGGTCTCAGATAGGCAAAGCATCCTGTTAATGTAAACACAGACACTACTAAAAGGTGGGGAATACATGTTGATAAGGCTTTTTGTCTTCCTTGTTCAGAAGGGATTCCTAGGACTGCCTTGAAGATCATGGTATAAGATACAATAATAAAAGTAAAACAACCTAGTGCTGCAATGACACTGGCCACAAGAACTCCAGCTTCAACTGAATTGAAGATGGAGCAGGATAGATTTAGTAAATGTGGAATTTCACAGAAAAACTGATTGACCACATTAAAACAAAAAGAGACTGAAAAGGTGCTGCTGGTATGCAGCAATCCATAAAGAAAATTGATGACCCACACCAGAATTATTATTTCAGTGCAGGCTTTCCAATTCATCACCGTCTCATAGTGCAGTGGATTGCATATGGCAACATACCGATCATATGCCATGACTGTGAGGATTGACAAATCAGAAGCTTCAAAGGACATAAAGAGAAAGACTTGAGCAACACAACCAAAGTAAGAGATATGTTTTGTGTCCATGAGAGAATTTATCATGGATTTTGGGACAATGACTGAAACAATGCCAAGGTCTTGCACAGCCAAATTCATTAGAAAGAAGTACATGGGGCTATGTAGTCGATTGTCAAAAGCTACTGCACAGATGATGAGAAGATTTGTTGCTATAGTTGCCAGATATAACACAAAGAACAAGAAGAAATGTAGCAGCCGCAGTTGCCGAGTTTCTGAGAATCCCAGGAGCAGAAAGTAAGGCATTGTGGTTTGGTTATCCATGTTTCATTTATGACAAAGCTGCATGACATAACTGCAAGGAAGCAGAGGAGGGAGATGGAATTAGATATAATTTGGGAAGCGGCAGTTTGATATGTGGTGAAAGAGAAAACAAAAAGAAATGTAAAGCATGGACTGAATGAACAGAGCACCAGACCATGGAATAATAGTTGTAAGATGAGCATATACAGTATTAGAGCACAATCTGTCAATTTCTGTCCTTCAGTACTAAAGAACATACCACAAACCTCACATTTTTCCTTCTATCCTCCTCACAGTTCTCTTACTTCAGGTACTGATTTTCAAATTGAAGGATGTCCTATATATGATGCTTTGTGCTTCTAGAGGAAAGGCAGTGTAAATCTAGCAAAGAAATATAAAAATAACTTGCTCTGTCTTTTACTTGGAAATCTTGAGGGCAGAAACTGCCCTTTGTACAGTGTGTGTCTGTGTTTCTCTCTGTGTGTATGTGTGTTTTAAGTGACGGTCAGATGGAAAAAAAGATTCTCACTTTTCTAGCAGCTTTTTGACTAAAAAAAATAGAATAATAAGCCTTTAAACTAATACATAAATACTAGATTCCTAAACATGTATTTAATGGTATATAGTTAAAAGGAGAAAAGTTAGAACGTAGAACATGACTCCTTTTTTATATTCAATAGGTGGTATTATACATGCTTTTTCCACTGTAAAACATTTTTAATCTAAAGAAATCAGACATAAGCAGAAGAAATTAATAAATCCCCTTTCCAACAATCCGAAGGAATGTGATAACTCAATCTGAGGGGAAAAAAAATCAGTCTCCCATCAAATACGTTCCTGTATTCCCTCCAGGAGTGTTTGGCCAGAAAATGAGATACAACCTATAGAACCTATAACTTTAAATCTACTGTCTGGGGTCCAAATTTCTGAAAAATAATCTCAAAAACCCTTTGTTGTCCCTCCCAAAATAGCCGATTTTATCCATTATATGAGAACAATACCTTATGTAATCATTTGACTAAATTCTCTTCCCAGCGGAAAAGTTATCAAGACAAGCCAGAGATACAAGTCAGACATATTTCAATAAACACCCATTTGCCCCAGAAAAGAGGGAAGTGCCTTTTCTGTTAAACATTCAATTGATAACTATCTTACTCTTTCTCTCCATAGATATTGTCTTCTGTTATATTCTTTTGAGACTGTCTCTCCACTAAGTAAATGCTGTCCCACTAATTTTCATTTAGTGAAACATCGATCTGCAGTTGAAGAGGATGCTATTCTGAATGTCTATTAAGTTATGTTTTGTTTCCCTCAAGAGTCTTGTGCACCAAAACAAAACTGACTTCTGTGTGCTTATTAACATAATTAGCAATTAACAACTCTATAGATACCTCAGAATGCTCCAGTAGCAGCAATCACGTTGCATAAGAATATCTCAGAATGATGTTAACAGAATTGGGGCTGCAATCATACCAATAATCCAAACTGAGAGAAGTGAAATATGCATCCACTGAGAAGACTTGCCTGAAGCTTGTTCTACGACAGGTTTCATAACCTGGAGTTCTATTTCAACTCTATTTCACATAGCAAAATTCTCCAAAAAAAGTAAATCAAAAATTTTACAAAGCAGCAGTGATTTCAGAAATATCAACATTCATTATTTCTTGCATATACAGTACATAGACCTAGAAATATATTTGGTGATACTAATTCACCTACTTATTAACAGTTCACAAAATCAATAGCCTTTTTATACTCTGCATGAAATTTGACTAGTTTAAATTCCTGCAAAGTGAAAAGCCTTCCATTCTGATTCATAGTTGTAACTTTTTTGGGGGTGAACGGAGTACAAATTTCTGAAAAATGCAAAAATCCCCCCATTTCTATCATGCCGGATATAACATATTTTTGTATTCTATTATATCCCCTTATAATTGTATTTCATTGAAATCTCTTCTCAATTATGAAAAGTCTAAAAGCAAACCTGATATAGAGTCAAGCCAGACATATTTAAATAAATACAGAATTTGAGAGATGTAGGTATGTATTGGTCACCTCTTGTCTAGAGAATGTGGTTTCAGTGGCAGAGTAGTGACCATAGTTTGTGCTCAAGTTTAAGTGAAAATGAAAGTGTCTGAAAGAACCAGCTGTATCGAAATACCTCTGGAGAAAAATCTCCTACTGTTTGCATTAAAGAAAACAGAAATAAGCATTTATTTGACTGTTAATGGGACATGCTATACTTACAAAGAATTTGATTATTAAGAACCAGTAATCTCCTTGCATTTTTAGCTAAAAGAGTGGACTTTTGCTTTTTAAAGGATAAAAACTATCAGTAAGAGATTTTACACAGAGTGAGGTGTTTATGGACATGTAACTCAAGGAATACAGTTTTCATTGGTCTCTATAGTGAGTGGAGGATTTAAATATGTAGGGAGAATGTTTTAGATCAGGTGCTTCAGCCATAAACGTTGTCCTAGGCAGAATGCTGAGAAGCTGAGTTTCATTGATTTTTAAACACAGTCATGCATTTTGTTAACCATAATAGCAAGAACCATTTCCAAGTAGCAACAGAACTTTTCAGAAAAAAGATTATTAGCCATCTGCAGTTATCACTGCAACTTAAGTATATAGAAATAGCTCCGTCTAATTTTTCTGAGATATCTTGTCACTGCTTCAATGCACATCTAATACTATCCTGAACCTGGAATCGGATTTAACCTCCATGAAGACCTGCCTTTGACTTTGCTGCTTGAAATTCTGGATTACATTACTTTTATGACCTCTTTGATCTTGCAGAACAGATGGAATACAAGAATCAATACAGATTTAAAATATTAATGGCTGTCAGCCCTCTATCTGATTTGGCTAGGCTAAATTAAGTCAGAATTGATGGTTGTTGTGGGTTTTCCAGGCTGTTTGGCCGTGTTCTAGCAGTTTTGGTTCCTAACGTTTTGCCAGTAGCTGTGGCTGGCATCTTCAGAGGACAGGAGCACAGCTAGAAGATTCTCTCTGTGCCCAAGTGGAGGGTGTGTGTTCCTTCTGGTGTTTATAGCTGCTGAGAGGGTGTGTGTCTTCTGTGGGTAATTTACAAGAGATTAGGAGAGGATTCTTTGTGGTGATTAGGAGGTGTGGTGCTGTCGTGTGTGGGATTAGCACGTCAATTGTGTGTGTTGTTTGTATATTTCTCTGGTTGAATAGAGTTTGTTGACCTTTTGCAAGCTGTGTTTTTCAGGACTGGCAGCCAGGTGTTGCTGATCTTTAGGCTTTCTTCTTTTTTATTTAAACTGTGTTGGTATTATGTATTTCAATGGCTTCCCTGTATAGTCTAACATAGTGGCTGTTGGTGTTGTCCAGTATTTCTGTGTTTTCAAATAAGATTTGGTGAACAGTTTGTTTGAGAGCATGTTCAGCTATTGCAGATTTTTCAGGTTGCTGTAGTGTGCAGTGTCTTTCATGTTCCTTTATCCTGGTGTGGATGCTGCGTTTTGTGGTCCCAATGTATACTTGTCCACAGCTGTAGGGTATGCGGTAACCTCCTGCAGTGGTGAGGGGGTCCCTTTTGTCTTTTGCTGATTTTAACATTTGTTCTATTTTTCTGGTGGGTTCAAAGACTGTTTGGAGGTTATGTTTTTTCATTAGTTTTTCCATGCGGTCCGTGACTCCTTTAATGTAGGGCAGAAATATTTTTCTTGTGGGGGGCTGTTTTTCTTCAGTTGAGTGCTGTTTTTTCACCTGGATGCCAGTCCTGAAAAACAGAGCTTGCAAAAGGTCAACAAACTCTACTCAACCACAGAAATATACAAGCAACTCACACAATAGATGTGCTAATCCCACACACGACAGCACCACTCCCCCTAATCACCACAAAGAACCCTCTCCTTATCTCTTGTAAATGACCCACAGAAGACACACACCCTCTCAGCAGCTATAAACACCAGAAGGAACACACACCCTCCACTTGGGCACAGAGAATCTTCTAGCTGTACTCCTGTCATCTGAAGATGCCAGCCACAGCTACTGGCAAAACATTAGAAACCAAAACTGCTAGAACACGGCCACACAGCCCGGAAAACCCACAACAACCATCAGATTCCGGCAGTGAAAGTCTTCGACTATACATTAAGTCACAATTAATAGTAGGGAGTACAATCTTCATTGAAAGAAAGAATTACTTCTGAATATGCATGAAGTATAGTTCACTATCTTTCCGGATGACTGCATGTCAAATTAAACTAAGTTTCAAAAAAAGTTAAGTGAAATTTTATTCCACTTTTCCATACTCTGGTGTCCTTCAGATGTGTTGATCTTCAAATCTTATAACTGTTGGAGCTGACTATGCCAAATGGAATTTGGAGAGCTGGAATCTAATGCATTCTCCCTCCCCTGCCCCTTGGAATACTCACCCTGGTCTGGGAATGATTAACCAAAAGGAAATTGAATATTTTGCGTGTTTAGATTCTATAATTAAGGAAGAGGAAGAAAGCATATAGGCAGACAGTGGAAAATCCATAGAGGTACACAGTAGCAAAGGCAGTTTTCCTTGTTAAGCCTCTAGTGGTAAGGCCTGGACCATGCTGGAGGTGAAAGCCTATAACCATTATCTCACTAATGTCAAAGCAGAAGGCTTGCTAGTTGATGTCTCATGTTTGGCAAGCAAACAGTGTGCAGAAAACAGGTACAAAGAACTAGTTGTTTCAACCATCTTTCTTGGTGTTAACTGGAAAAGTGATCAATCACAGGACAACCAAAAACTGACATCTGCAGGGCATTTGCAGACTCATTTCCAAGTGCACAATCCAATACCCCAAATAACATTACCGGTGGCGCGTTCCGGTTCTCAGAGCTCAAACCCAGGTTCTGGACAGCAGAGAGCCCTGGTTTCCAGCTTCTGCTGCTTAATGCCAGGTCGGTAAACAACAAGGCCCCCCTCATAAGTGATTTAATCATGGAGGAGGGGGCTGACCTGGCATGTATTACCAAGACCTGGCTGGGCCCAGAGGGGGGGTGGGCCCTTTCAGAGATGTGCCTGGCCGGGTTTCTGGTGTGGCACCAGCCGAGACACTGAGGTAGGGGAGGAGGGGTGGCGGTTATCATCAGAGAGTCTCTAGTGGCCTTCAGGGGCCTTGCTCCACAAGTGTCCAGATGTGAGACCCTGTTTTTCAAGTTGGGTTCTCGAGAACAGTTGGGAGTGTTGCTACTGTACCAGCCTCCCTGCTGCATAGCAACCTCCCTGACAGAGCTGCTGGAGGCCATCTCGGGGTTGGCAGCGGAGTTCCCCAGGCTTATGGTCCTGGGGGACTTCAACTTGCTGTCCCTGGGGTGTGCCTCAGAGGTTGCTTGGGAGTTCATGGCTACCATGGCAGCCATGGGCCTGTCCCAGATTATTTGGGACCCAACTCGAGACAGTGGACTCATTCCGGACTTGGTTTTCTTGTCAGAGCAATGGCAATGTGACCTGAGGGGAAAGTAAGAACTACCCCTGTTTTCATAGTCAGATCATGCCCTGGTGGCCCTGAGATTCTCTTATGTCACCCCACTCCGCAGGGAGGCAGGACCTATTCGATTTGTCCACCCCCGGCAACTAATGGACCCAATGAGGGTTCAGAGGGAGCTGGGGGTAATACCCAAAAACCTGCTGCATGGTCCAGCGGAGGCCCTGGCCACAGCCTGGAATAGGGAGGCAGCCGGGGCCTTGGACAGAACTGCGCTGATGCAACCTCTCCAGCCCCATTCAAACCATCAGTCCCCGTGGTTTATGGAGGAGTTGAGGGTCCTGGAGATGGTGAAGAGATGTCTGGAGCGCCGCTGGAGAAAGATGAAGACTGAATCTGACTGAACACAATCTAGAGCCACTATTAAGACCTACCTTGTGGCAGTAAGAGTGGCATAATGTGAATATTTCTCCGCTCTTATTGCATCTGACGGCCCTGTTCAAGATTACTTGATCTCTCTTGGGCAAGGTGGAGTCAGTGACCCACCTGCAGGGCTATGCAGAGGAGTTTTCTAAGCATCTGCAGGATAAAATCACTCAGATTTGTTCTAAGTTGGACTCTAAGCATGAAGCACAGTCCAGCTTTCGATACCATCGACCATGGTATCCTTTTGGGGCAGCTTAGGGAATTGGGGGTGCGTGGCGTAGTTTTGCGCTGGTTCACCTCCTTCCTCTGGGGCCGCTCCCAGTCAGTGGTGATAGGGGAGGAGAGATCCGATCCGCGACCCCTCTTATGTGGGGTGCTGCAGGGTTTAGTTCTCTCTCCTCTCCTATTTAACATCTACATGAAACCGCTGGGTGAGATCATCTGTCACCATGGTATGCTTATGATACTCAATTGTATATCCCCATCCCAGGTGAAGTAAGTGATGCAGTTGCTGCCCTGTCTCAGTGCCTGGGGGCTGTAGGGGCCTGAACAACAGGCTTCAGCTGAACCCTGGCAAGACCGAGTGGCTGTGGATTGATGGCCCCATGGTATCCGAGAAGTTCTCATCTTTGGTTCTGGATGGGGCGGCACTGCCCCAATCGGAGCCGGTGCGGAAATTGGGGGTCCTCCTGGACTCACGATTCCTGCTCAAAGAGCAGGTGGCAGTCAAAGCTAGGAGGGCCTTTGCACAGCTTCGGCTTGTGCGCCAGTTACGCCCATTCCTGGACCGCAATGCCCTCCGAACGGTCTCTCATGACCTTGTCATCTCCTACATAGACTATTGCAATGCGGTCTACATGGGGCTACCCTTGAGGAATATCCGGAAGCTACAGCTGGTACAGAATGCGGCTGCGCAGGCAATTTTAGGTGCACCAAGATCAGCACACATAAGACGTTTGCTCCGTGAGCTGCATTGGGTGCCGGTTTTCTTCTGGGTCCAATTCAAGGTGGTGGTTATTACCTTTAAAGGCCTACATGGCATGGGGCCAGGATACCTGAGGGACCGTCTTATCCCCATAACATCAACCCGCCCCACCCGATCATTCATAGGGGGCTTGCTACGGACCCCATCAATAAGAGAATTTCATCTAGTGGGGTCCAGGAGGCGGGCCTTCTCTGCAGTAGTGCCCGCCCTTTGGAATATCTTGCCTCCGGAGTTGAGGCGGGTTTCCTCCCTCCCGGCCTTCCAGAAAGATCTGAAAACCTGGTTCTGCCGCCTAGCGTGGGAGGGGAAAGGTAATAGGTCCTCCTGGGGGTGATTAGTACCATAATTTTAATTTAGTTTTGACTAAAAATATGGATTACCACCAACAAGAGAAATTGAAAGAAATAACAGGATATTCAATGGAAGAAAAAGTAAAATATTTGGGAGTATACTTAACAACTAAAAATGTTAAGTTGTTCAAGAATAACTATATTCCACTTTGGATGGATATTAAGAAAGATTTGGAACATTGGGAAAAACTGCAATTATCATTATTAGGTAGAATTTCAGCAATTAAAATGAATGTTTTGCCAAGAATTTTATATCTTTTTCAAACACTACCTATATTGGCATCAGAAGAACCTTTCAAACAATGGCAGCGAGATATTTCTAAGTTTATTTGGCAAGGGAAAAAACCAAGAATAAAATATAAAGTCTTGCAAGATTCAAAGGAAAGAGGCGGACTGGGTTTACCGGATCTGAAATTATATTATGCTGCTTGCTGTTTGGTATGGATAAAAGAATGGATAGTTTTGAAAAATGAAAAATTATTGAATTTGGAGGGACATGAATTAAGATATGGATGGCATGGATATTTGTGGTACGACAAAGTGAAAGTTAATGTGGATTTTAAAAATCACTATATTAGAAGATCTTTATTAAGAATTTGGAATAAATATAAATTAATTTTATGTTATAAAAGACCTTTATGGATTTCTACACAAGAAGCATTTTATAGAACAGAAGTAAGAGTTAAAGATAAATGGTTGACTTACAAAGATCTTTTAAAAAAAGAACAAGGACAATATAAAACTAAATCAAAAGAAGAACTGGCCTGTGAAGGATATACTTTCCAATGGCTTTCATATATGCAACTTGTAGAAAAATTTAAATCAGCCAAAAAGGACCTTGAATTTGAACAAAATAAATCGGAATTTGAGATACAACTATGTGAGACAGATGACCATTTAATTGCCAAAATGTATAAATTTTTGTTAAAAGGTGAAATGGTAGAGGAACAAGTTAAAGATTGTATGATTAAATGGGCAAAAAATATTGGTCATAATATTCAAATGCAACAATGGGAAGATATGTGGACTAAAGGATTAAAATTTACTCTGTGTTATAATTTGAAGGAAAATTTCTATAAAATGATGTACAGATGGTATATGACCACACAAAAGTTAGCTAAAATGTACGGGAATGTATCCAACTTATGTTGGAAATGTAAAAAAAAAGAGGGGTCATTTTATCATATGTGGTGGACTTGTGAGATTGCTAAGAAATTTTGGACTCAGATACATTCATTGATGCAAAATATTTTACAAATCCGAGTTCCATTTAAACCAGAATTATTTCTATTGGGAATATTAGAAGAACAAACAGGAAAGAAACCTACAAGAATTATGCAATATATGGTTACAGCAGCAAGACTTGTATATGCACAAAATTGGAAAAATCAGATTATACCTACGATACAGGACTGGATGCTAAAAGTTATGGACATGGCAGAAAATGATAAATTGACATCTTTATTAAAAGAAAATACAAATTATTACTTTCTTAAAGAGTGGAAACCACTAACGGACTATTTGCAAAATGCAGGAGGGGCAAAGCTTAAATGGGGTTTTGAAGATTAAAATATATATAAATTGATATATTAGACAAGAAATGTTTTACAATGTTATATATAGACCTAGCATGTAAGAGATTAATTTTTAAATTACTATGACCAGAGATAAATCGGAAGTTGACTAATTTCTATGTTTCATCTTTCTCTTTTTCTATTTGCTTTACTACACTTTTTCTTCTCTTTCTTTGATTTGTATTTCTATTTCCTTTTCCTTTTCAAACTTTTATCTATGTATATTTAAAATTTAATAAAATATATTTTAAAAAACAAAAACAGCTTGCAGCACTAGCCCAAAACTATGTAAAATGGTATAAAGGTTTGGAAAAACAAATTTCCCTAATTAGTAGAAAAGTGCAGCTTTTTCAAAGAACTTCAGAATCCAATGATCAGAAGTGATAAAATCTAAATTTTAAAAAACAAAAAACAAAATTGTCTATATTCATGGCTTTGAAGGCAACTGCACTGACAAGGCTGTTTGGTTTACCAATAATAGTTGCAAACTGAATAATAATAGTAATAATAATAATAATTATTATTATTATTATTATTATTATTATTATTATTATTATTATTATTTCTAGTTGCAGATCAGAGCTTACCTAAACATAAGAGCATAAATGTACATAATCAAAATCTCATTAGCTTATTAGAAGAATAAAGAAAAAAAATAAGAATGTTTAGAGTTTAAAATGGAGGGTGAGGTTTATGAACTTATTCTGCAAAGCCTTCCTTCTTCAGCTTTGTAGCATTGAGCAGAGGTTACCATGGCTGTATTTGATCTTCAGGCAACTGACATGAGAACAAAGTCTCAATAGATGTCTCTCATACTCAGGCCAAGAGCATCAGCATGACATCACAAAGGGGTGTCTGGGTCTCCATGCAGACTGCTTCATCACAAGTCTAGCTGAGCTAGCAATTCAGGAACCTTACTGAGTGAGTCAAGGCTTAGACTGAAAGCAAATGTGTTATGCTGCTGTGATTCTAGAGAAAGTAGACCTAAGAGAGGGCAATCAGGAATGCTGGTAGGACCTCAGATTATGCTAATACAGTAGTTTTAAGATCTCTTTTCTTAAAAGTTATATTTCATTCAGTTTCTGTATTTTAGAAAGCAAACTTTAAACAGTGATACTGATATTTTAGTTCAGCAAATCTATCTATATTATTGTATTATAATGATTATTTGCATTTATTTTAGTTGATTCAAGTCAACCTCTGTAAAAAAAATAGAGACAGAAGGAGTTTGTGTTGGATCAAGAGAAGCTTTCCATGGATAAAGGTCCTTTGAGATAAAGATGAGTAGTAACAGGACTTCTCTTTTCCATAATTAATTATCTTCCCATTATTACAGTCACAATTTAGATTTTATCACTTCTGATCATTGGATTCTGAAGTTCTTTGAAAAAGCTGCACTTTTCTACTAATTAGGGGAATTTGTTTTTCCAAACCTTTATACCATTTTACATAGTTTTGGGCTAGTGCTGCAAGCTGTTTGTCTGTTTGAAGAAAAAGCCTCATGGTTTTCAAACGGAAGAAGAAATGGCTGCTGAAAGTTACCAAGGTATGCCTTTAGAACGTCTTTCTGACTCTAATTTTTTGAACTGGGCTCTGAGAATGGAGAGTTTTCTTCGCAGAGAAGACCTATGGTCCCCCATAAGTGACCCAACTCTTGCAAATCCTGGTCAAGCTTGGGTGAGACGGGATGAGAGATGCAAAGGTTTGATTATTTTGGGACTGGAGGACAACCAGCTCATACATGTCCGTGGTTTGCAAACTTCCAAAGAATTATGGGACTCTTTACATAATTTATATGTAAAGATTACACCTGGAAGTAAAGTAACTTTAACCAGGATGCTGTATAAATCATATTTACCAGAGCATGATAATTTACCTGAGCAGCATCTCCATATGCTTGAACAGTATTTTGTTGAGCTTCAAGAATGAGGTATGCAATTTACTCCTCTCACAAAAGCTTACATCTTTTTGTCTTCGCTGAATGATTCATGGGACACCTTGATCTGCACCTTGGAAGCGATGCCTGAAGCTGATTTAACTACATCGTTTGTCTCTGCTCGTCTGCTTGCTGAATGGGAGAAGAGACAGGAAAAATCTGCGCCCATCTCTTCTATAAAACTGCGGCATGAGAAGACCAGAGATCGGGAGGATCTTGAGGTTTAAGCTACTGCTGTTGCAAACAGCGTTGCTTTCATTGTGGTTCTCCTGGGCATTTACACAGGAACTGTGACCAGTTGCTCAAAGGTAAGAATATTTCACAGAAGAACAAAGAAACAACGTGAAAGAAAGCTCTGCAGACTTCTCATATTGCACAGGTTGTTGAAAACTGTAATAATAAAGATATCTGGGTGTTGAATAGTGGTGCAAATTGTCATATTTGTAATTGTAAAAGTTATTTTGTATCTCTATCTAAAACTAACAAACAAAGTATTTCCTTGGCTGGAAACCTGGATCAGAGAGAGTGCCGTGGCCAAGACTGATGGTCCAGCAATGAAGGTGGTCCAATGGAACCTCCCCAGACAAGGAGAGGGAAGTCTCCCACTTGTGCTTCTCATGCGGAGACCACAGAACAGCTATTGATCCACGTGTCTGAGTGCCGGGAGATGAGTGAAGCTATCAAGCTGTCAACTGCGGTGGAGTATTTAAGGACACTGGGTTCATCTAACCTCACTTTCTAAACACTTTTGGGGTTATAATTATTTTAAAGTTAAAAGAGTTCTCCCAAGCAACCACTTTGAAAAACTACCTGGTGAGTAAAACTTCATTGCAAATTAGAGGAAAAATTAACTAACAGCTTAAAGAATTTAAAGAATATAAAATAAATTGCAAAAACCTAAATAAGGATTGAATTCAAGAAAGTTTTAAATTAATTAAGCAGCCAGTTGAATTGGGAATACTAGGAATTTTGCTAAGGCTTTGGAAATAACTAAATAAATAAAACAATATCTTCATGGGAACATAAATTGTTTAGTGTATTAAGAAAGAGATGATTGGTTGAAAGTTGAAAATAAAGAAATAAAGAAATTTGAGACTTTATGATTATAGAAATGGGACACTAGAGGGGACTAAAGTTCCAGGCAAGCAAAAGAAGAAAAAAAATAAAAGAGAGAAAAAAAACTGTCTTTTATTCTTGAGTAAAATGAAATTTATAAAATGACAGATAAAGGTATGATACTTGACATTTCAAAGGATTTTTGAAGAATTGGGAGAGAAACTTATAGTTAAATTGACAAGTACTTCTGAACCTGCTAATGCATTTTGTGAAGAAGATTCTAAAGAAGAAACAAAAGATGGGAAAGAGAATAGCATGGAAGAAGTTATAGATCGACAGGATGAAGAGGTGAAATAAATTCCAGCTGATGTAGAACGTTGGAAAATAAAGAAATTGTGGATTATAAAACAGGAGATAAAAGCAGAGTGGAAATACAGATGATAAACTGTTGGGGTTTGATATACCCAGGAATTTACAGCTACATATAAATTATATTGAGAGGCTTGATATTTAGGTGAAAGGGGAAATATTCTGCAGAATCACCCAATTAGCAGCCATTGTTGTACGGATGATGTGGCAGTGTATGACACATACAACAGGTGCTAAGAGTTAAGTTGGGTGTGGTGGATAATGAGAGTGACCTATAAGGTGATTGGTCAGTTTATATATAAATACAGAGATGTCCTGTAATTCATTCTTCTCATTTATTCTCATTCTACCTCTGTATGCTGTATCGTTGGTTTATCATTTGTTACCTGTGTGGAAGTGATCTGTAAATATGTATGTATATAAGTAAATAGGATATTTAATATAACTTCTGTTCGGAGTCTATTGGATCGCTGGTGCCTAGGAGAGAAGCAGGCCACTCCATCCGCTCACCCCAACAGGTTACGGCCCCAGAGGCGACAGAGAAGCCATAGATGACGGAAGCTTTTGGACTGGCTGTGGATCATGGGATCATGTGCAGTCTGTGAGCTGGAAGCTTTGGAAGCCTATCTGGGAGTCGTGTGGCTATTTGGAGTGATTTGGAGCTTTAAAAGGTTCCATGACTGTGTGTGGTTTTTTTCTCCTATTTTTTTATTGCAGCTGGAGGACATTCTGATAAGGTCTGTGTCTTTAATCATCGGTGTCTGCCCAGAAGAGGCTGAAGACAGATGAGCGATGTGAAGATGTTGCCGGCAGTCGGGGGAGGTTTTCCTCTGGAAAGACTGAATGACACTAATTATTCTTCATGGGTATACAAAATGGAAATGTATCTTCTACGTGAGGGTCTTTGGAAAATTGTACTTGACCCTCCATGTGAGTCAGACAAAAAAGAGATTGTGTTAATGAATGAGAAAGCATTGGCAAGCATAATTTTATGTCTGGAGGATAGCCAATTATGTTATGTTAGAACATGTACGTTAGCCAGTGTGTGTTGGGAAGCTTTAAAGAATGTTTATCTGTGAAGCACGCCATTATGCAAGGTTATGCTGACACACAAACTTTATCATGCCAGATTAGGGGTATCTGATAATATTTGGGATCACCTGCATTATATGACAGAATTATTTCAAGAATTGGCCCAGAGAGATATGCAGTTTTCAGAAGCACATAAGGTGTATGTAATTCTCAGTTCTCTGAATGAAACATGGGATAATTTAGCCACAAGGTTCGGGTCTTTATCTGAGAGGGATTTGACCATAAATTATTTATCTGGCAGGCTCTTGGAAGAAGAGCAGAGGAGGCAGGATTCTAACGTAATTAGTAAAAACAGTATTTCTGTTAAGGAATGTTATTCTGATAAGTCTGACAATGTTTTATTTGTAAAGAGTAAATGTTTTCGCTGTAATTCAGAAAGGCATTTGTTGAAACATTGTGATAAGAAACAGAAGCCTAAAGCCAAGCCGAGAATCTCCAAGCCGGGAGACAATGCACAGCTGTCTCTAATTACTTCAAGTGTACAAGATTTAAAGGGACCATGGCTGCTTGACAGCGGGGCTGGTGAGCATGTAGCCAATAACAGACAGATGTTTAAGAGTTTTATGCAGGCTGACCATGACCATGTTAGTCTAGCAAATGGAAGCATTGCATCTGTGACTGGTAAGGGATTAGTGTATGTACCAGGATTAAATGTTGAATTATCAATGTTATCTGTACCAGAACTGGAGTACAATATTATAAGTGTTTCTCAATTGGATACACTGGGTTATAATGTACAGTTTGGTAATGGTGAATGTATTGTCATGAAAGATAATAATGTTTGTGGTAAAGGTGTTTTACAGAACAATCTTTATGAAATGGTACAAACCAGGACAAGCAGAAGCCATGATGTAGCCACAATTAATAAGCCAATACATGATTCATGTGAGCATCTATGGCATAGAAGGCTGGGGCATCCGAGTTTCAAAGTGATTGAAAAGATGTCTGAAGCAAGTTCTGGAATGAATTTGAAACAGTGCCAAGTGTATTTGGATTGCAAAGCTTGTAAGGTTGCAAAGTCAAAAGTATATCCTGTGAGCAAATTCAGTGATAGGAAGCCACATAAATGTTTTGAATTAGTTCACACTGACCTAATTGGTCCATTACCAGCTACAATAGGGGGTGCAAAATATGTTTTAGTTATTGTAGATGATTACACCAGATTTGGGTTCTGTTACCTATTGAGAAGCTAAAAGTCAAACATTTGATAAGTTTAGAAACTGGGTGCAGTTTGTGGAACGTAGATATAGCACAAAGGTGTGTAGTTTACAAACTGACCGGGGTACTGAGTTTCTGAGTGATAGTTTTCAGCAATGGCTCGGTAGAAGGGGCATTGTACATAGGAGAACCAATCCGCATAGTTCAGCTGAGAATGGCATGGCTGAACGTAGGAATTTGGCATTGCAGACAGTAAAGGATTCACTTATAGCTGACTCAGGGTTATCTAGAGGATACTGGGGAGAGGCTATATTAACTGCTAATTATTTAATTAACAGGTTATGGAGTGTGTCTGTAAATCAAACTCCATATTATATGTTATATGGCAAGAAGCCATCATTAGCTCATTTGAAAGTGTTTGGATGCACTGCCTATGTTCATGTGCATAAGGAAGTATGCAGGAAGGGGCAGGCAAAAGCACAGAAGATGACATTTGCGGGGTATGAGCCAGGGACCAAGGGATATAGTTTCACTGATGGCAGGAAAGTTGTTATTTCTAGATGAGCAAGTTTTAGTGAGCATAGCAATTGGCAGAGATTACACGGGAGTAGTGAGGCTTTTCTTCCTAGTCAGAGAAGTTTTGAGTTCTCAGAGCGGAGAGAGTCCCCTGATGTACTTAAGAAGGAAGAGGAATTAACTCCTAGTGTGCCAATGATGCAGGATGCTATAGTTTTGCGCAGATCTGAGAGAGTTAACAAGGGCATACCACCTCAACATTATACACCAGGTGATGTAAAAGTGTGTTTTATCAATTATGAACCTCGTAATTACAAGGAAGTTTTGGAGTTGCCATTACAAGAGCAGAGTAAATGGAAAGCTGCTATGGATGTAGAAATGAAAGCCATTAATTCTCATAAGGTTTTTAAATCTACCAGGTTGCCTGAGAGGCATAGGGCAGGAGGTTGTAGGTGGGTTTATAAGAAGAAAACCTTAGTGAATGGTGATATTCAGTATAAGGCTAGATTGGTAGCACAAGGATTTTCCCAGGTGAAGAATCACTTATGATGAGGTATTTGCACCAACGCTAAGAGGGGAGAAATTTAGGTTTGCCTTAGCAATGGCAGCAGCTGGGAATTGTGTAGTACAGCATTATGATATCACAACAGCATATTTGCATGCTGATTTGAAAGAAGAAATCTATATGGCTGAAGCCCCAGGGTATGAATCGAATATTGCAGGGAGTGTATACAAGTTGCAGAAAGCATTGTATGAACTCAAGCAGTCGGCACGTTGCTGGAATCTAAAGTTAGATAAGGTATTTCAAAGAACGGGATTCAAGTGTAGTATAGCTGACCCATGTCTGTATGTAAAGCAATGTGAAAATGATGAACAGATTTTGATTTTGATTTTTGTAGACGATTTGTGTTTTATAGCGAAAGATCAAAGCAGGGTAATTGAATTTACTGAAAATCTGAAACAACACTTTGATGTCAAAGATCTGGGAGAGATTAGGAATTACCTAGGCATAGGTATTCAGAAGGTTGATGGGGGTTATGTTCTAGAGCAGCGGAAGAAAGTTGAAGCACTGCTAAGAGAGAACAATATGGAACATTGCAAGGAAGTTCCAACCCCGATGACAACAGATTTTGTTAAAACAGAGACTGGAGATGATGACCAAACTTCATGTCATAAAGAACATGTGATCAGTCAATAATTGGAAGTTTATTGTATTGTATTGATTTGCAATATTGTCCATCTGAATGTAATGTAGCAGATGTGATGACAAAGCCTCTAAGCATAGATAGACATAGGATGTGTATATCTCAAATGTGTTTGTCTTCTATTCTGTATATGTGAATGTAATATCTATTGTAAATTGAAGGGGTGTTTGGGTTTGATATACCCAGGAATTTACAGCTAGATATAAATTATATTGAGAGGCTTGATATTTAGGTGAAAGGGGAAATATTCTGCAGAATCACCCAATTAGCAGCCATTGTTGTACGGATGATGTGGCAGTGTATGACACATACAACAGGTGCTAAGAGTTAAGTTGGGTGTGGTGGATAATGAGAGTGACCTATAAGGTGATTGGTCAGTTTATATATAAATACAGAGATGTCCTGTAATTCATTCTTCTCATTTATTCTCATTCTACCTCTGTATGCTGTATCGTTGGTTTATCATTTGTTACCTGTGTGGAAGTGATCTGTAAATATGTATGTATATAAGTAAATAGGATATTTGATATAACTTCTGTTTGGAGTCTATTTACTGCATAGTACTTGGATCGCTGGTGCCTAGGAGAGAAGCAGGCCGCTCCATCCGCTCGCTCCGAAATAAACCAAGGGATTAAAAATGACCAGGGCAAGGATTTATCACTGGATTTACAAAAGAAGGTTACTAAAGCCTTGAAGAAATCTGAGATGGGAGAAAGTTTGAAACGAGATTCGATCCGATTACAGCAACTTGATGAATTAAAGATCAAGGTTGTCAGAAGCAGAAGAAAAGAATATAAAGTTGACTTGTTTCATGAGGGTTAAGTTAAGAAATATTTCTACAAAATTCTGGAAACCCTTTAAGGGTTTTTGCTGATATTTGGAGAGAAACAACAATTATTGTTGGATTTGCGAATGGATAAGGGAGGGTATGGGAAAGTGAATTATGTATGTAATTTTATAAGGGGTGGAGAAATATTCAATTTGCCTGTACTTGTTGCAAGGAAAATCAAGGGTCACTTCTTTAAATCTTCTCTTCTCTTCTCTTCTCTTCTCTTCTCTTCTCTTCTCTCTTCCCTTTTGTTTTTTCACTTTGTATTTCTTTTCTTTCTATTTTCTTTTTCCTTTATCATTTCAGTTTGTATTATCTTTTAGTATTGTTAAACTTTTCACTAAAAAAGTGAAGATGTAGGCGAATTTTTGAGTTCATTTACAGCAGAGACCAGCACACTCTCTCCCTTTGTAGAATTATGCAATGACTATATGTGTGTGTGCGTGTGTGTGCGTTTGTGTGTGTGTGTGTGTATATATATATATATTTAATATATATTAAATATATATATATATATATATAATATATATTTAATATATATATATATATATATTAATATATATATATATATATATATATATATATATAAATAATATATTTCATAATGTCCTTATTTTTATTAAACTATCTGGCCACTTGGATTTTATAATTTATTTATGGTATTATTTGATTGTATTTTTATATTCTTTATTCTATTTTAATCAGTTTTATTGTAAACCACCCAGAGTTCCCCATTGGGGGAGATGGGTGGTCATATAAGTTAAATAAATAAATAAATAAATAAATAAATAAATAAATAAATATCTCTTTTAAGAAAGTAAAGACCCTCTGTAAGCACTATAGCCTACCTATTTATTGGCTCAGAAATGGGATTTGGCTGCCAGAGGGCACCATTAATGATGTTTTTATTAACACCTTCACGAACTTCCTAGCTGCAGGTAGTTTTGCCCTCAGCTTCAGGTTGTGGTAAAAGGGAAGAAAACAGTTTAGATGCTTTCCTAAAAAGCTTATACATTGGTAGGGAAATATTTGATGAGGTTCTGGAAGTGCAGGTGATCCGTTTCTTTATAGAACTTCCAGATAGTAAACAAGATAAGATATTGAATGAGCTAGGCAATTTATAAGGCAGGCACTATTAGTAACACACATAACAACAGAGCCTCTGCCTGCCTGTGGGGCCACTAACCCTAGATTGAGAGCTTTTAGAGCTAGGGCTAGAATGGGACCCCCTAAGAATTCAGAGCATGTACAGGTTTCATTATTGGGACCATCAAGAAACAGGAGAAATATTAAAGTAACCATCCAAAATCCTCAACAGCTGGAGGGCTGAGGAACAAGTATTTTTTGTGTTGTTTTATGCATGAAATGTTGTCCCCTAAATCAAGCTGCCTAAGGCAAGAGGGAATACTTTGCCCCCCCCCCCTCAATACTGTTCTTTTCCAAATCAGGGGATGGGGAGAGAAGGAGAAGGAGAAGGAGAAGGAGAGGAAGAGGAAGAGGAAGAGGAAGAGTTTTTGTGTTTTGTCAGTGTTAAGGCACTTGTGTGTGTTTTCTGTTCCGTTTGTAAACATTTGCCTGTCTGGATTTGTGTGTGCATGTTAATGCATAAGCTTTATGCATTTATGTAAGGTTAAGAAACTGTTTTGAATTGTGAAGAGAAAGTTTTAAAATTATGTGTGTCTATGTTGAGAATGGATGCAGGTTCTGTTTTGTGCAGTGCGTATTATGATTTTTAAGTGAAACTTGAATGCAAGAAAAGTTGAGAAGTTTTTGTTAATTCTTTGCCATTTGCTTAGTCTAGCCCAAGCCCTCCCTCCTTTGGTCTGCCTCTCGCTTGCTTGCTTGCTTGCCTGAAGGTCACAGAGCGAGGGAAATTCTCTTGCACTTTTTTTCTCTTTGTTTTCTGTCCTTTGTTCCACCAAAAATTATTTGTGAGTTTAGAGAATCTGAGCAGTTAGAAAGGGGCGGCGGAAACTATAACATGCAGATTTGGTTTAGCTTCTTTGCCGTCCCTGCTCTCTGCCCAGATCAGAAACTGAAATAGGTTCATGATATTAAAATGGCTTGAGTAAGTGACACAGACAGAATGTTGTGGTATGTGTAAAAAGTGAGATGGGGAGTTATGGGATTTTGCGGAAGAGTGGCAAGGAGAAAGGGTTCTAGGAAAAAAAAAAAATGGGTTTCAGAAATGCGTAGTGCAGGATTTGGTGGAACAAAGGGAAGGGAAGGCAACTGTTTGCAGCCAGCTGAAAAAACGATGTTTAAGTGTGAAACCCTGTCCAAGGACATTGGCTTGTGCTGGGTGGGGAGAGATCTGTTTCCTTCTTAATTTACAAGGGGTTTATAATGAATGAACTAAACTTTGAACCCCTTCATTGGAATCCTATCTGAGTTACAACTTTTTATAAAACATTTTTGGCAGCTATTAGAGAACAGAGGTTGCATTTTTTTCAGGCAGTAAAGGGGGGCCACCCTCTTGCTCCCTTGCCCACTTGTTTTTATGCTGATCTTTTCAACAAAGAGACAATGGGAATGTGAATGTGTTTGTGTGTATGTCTTCAGTTTGTTTAACTGTATAACACATCATTAGCAGGTAGAAAGAAAAGAAGAAAAAATGATGAAATTTTGGTTGTAATAGAGCCTCCGTGGACTGGCATGATCTATCTGATGACTTTGTGTTGTTTCTTTTTTTTTTTTACAAATTTTTTACTGCAAAAGTAGTCTATTCATTAAAATACATTAAAATACATTATGCCAATGCTCATTTTTATTTTCTAGCCTTCTAGGCTTGCTTTTGCAAATTCATTGGGAATTTTATAAGTGTTATGTGTCAATGTTTTTGCTCAACATGGCTGTGCTACTTGGCCACAGAGACGAATGTCACTGTTTAATTGCCTTTCAATGTTTTAATTTTTATTTGGAATATTCAGCATTGTTTTTAAATTCTTTGCCTGTTAGTGGCAGTGCCAAGTCTCAATAGTTTTTTATATGCATGTTCCATTTCACACATCAGAAGTTGCTGGTGTGGTGAGTGCATGCGTGGGGGAAGGGAAACATGTACTGGGAGACTTTGTGGTGTAGAAATTTGTTAGCCCAAGCTCCTATTAGGATCCCTGGAGAGTGCTTCCAGGGAACATGATTTGTTTAAACAATACCTCCTGCAACTGCAGCCCCACCCCCACCAGGTTGCTTCTAGAGATGAGCATAAATCCTGGGAGTTTTGTTTTTTTGGAGGAGCCTTTCACAAAGCTCCATCACTGTGCAATATAGCAGTTATATGCACAAGCTTTGTTCTTATCATCCTTTCTGCAGGAATGCCAACCTTGGCAGGTGGACCAACCGATGCCCCATTCCAGGCTGAGGAGCTGGGGCTGGTGACGGCTTGGTGCCAGGACGAAGGAGAGTTACAGCTTGAGTGCACAAGGCTGCTCTGGGTCCTGCTGACCACAACTGCTGCCAAAGTCACCTGCATACCTTACACGAGGCTGTCATAAATCCCTGAGCCAGTGGAAACCCCCCCCCCCCCTGATGCCTGGACTGTGCAATCACCTGATGCCTAACTGTGGAGCTGCCAAACAATTTTGGACTGAGATTTTTGTTTCAAAGAGAAAAAGAACTTTTGCCTAATAAAAACATGACTGCAAATAAAAACACAAGGGGGGAGGAGCAGTAAAGTTCCACATACAGTTACATGAGACTTTGTTTTTTCCTTTGTTTTTCCTTTGTTCAGATAAGCAATGCAGACTAAAACATCTTTTTCGGGACCAGTGAAGGATTTGGCCTTATCATCTGACCTGCGTTGTTTTTAAAATAGGTGCTAGTCCTGGTGTTAATCTTTGCATATCTGGGTTTTGATTGCTGGCAAGGAGGTGTTCTAGTCTTCTGGCTTTTCTATTGTCTCTTATGAATGGTATGTAAATATTGTTTACCTCTATGTGTCTGTTGATGGCTGCTTTGTCTGAGTGCCAAGGTTTCAGGAATTCTCTAGCATTTTTGGATTTGGCTTGGTTTAAGATGCTCACAGTTTCCCAGCTGAAAGTATGGTTAAGTCTGTCCATGTGTTGTGAGATTAAGGAGTTTTCATTGTGTCTTCAGACTGCAGTTGATGATGTCCCAGTCTCCCAGCTAGCTCTTACCAGTCGAACACGAAATGCTGTTTGTGATCTTCTGGCTGCAAGCAGCTGTCCGGAGGACAGATGGGGTTATTCCAGGTATTTTCCTTTATCAGGAGAACACTCCTGGGCTTTAGGAAAACCTGCCTGAGCCTGAAAAAAATTGCTGCGTTGTCAGTTCCACCCGCTGAGCCCATGGGCACAGCTGCTTCACCTGCCATGTCCCCACCAGAAGTCCACATTGCATATCAGTCTTGAATTGGAGAGTTCAGCCCCAAACAAGAAAAAAAATGGGATGTTGTCCTGTCCCAGGACTGACACGCACACACAGAAAGACAAAGGAGTACAGTTCAAAAGATTTACTTGGTTTGAGTAATTACAGCAGCATCAGGTAGGGTGTATATGCATGCACATACACGATTTCAAACAGCCCAAATCCCTTAGAAACTTACAAGCAACATCCCAGTAAGCAAAAGTTCTAAGCAGCAGACAGAAGCATCATCAGGGCACAGTCCACAGGTCATAGAGTTGGCATACACCATTGTGGGGTGCAGCTGGCTATTGGGGTAAGGCGCAGAGTAATCCAAACAACGTGTTTTAAGGTTAACAATATCTTTATTGATAGCATAAGGCAATAATGGATGTATGGTGCATTATTGCAAAAAGGAAAAAACAAAGCATACGCAGAGTTCCATCAACAGAAGTGAGGAAAGAAGAAATCATGGTCTGTGCAAAGACCAGGCGTAGTTACAGTTCAGATACAAAGTACATGTAGATAGCAGTCAAAAGAAGCATAGAAAAAGCATGAGTGAGATGAGTACCCATAGTTCATAGTTGAATTATACCCATGGTTCACCATTCTGATTGGCTCGGCCATTTTTCAGCTTAACATTTTAGTAACAGTTGTATTTATGATAAACCGCCATGGGATGGTGGTGTTGCATATTGGCTTTCCCTTGGGACGCTGTTCTCATGGGAAAAGGATTGCTATCACATTTGTTTTGACTAGATAAAAGCACATCTGTTGTTTACTGCTTTTTTGTTATGGGAAACTTGAAAAATTCCACTTTCCAGGCTAGAGATTCATAGTGAAGAAAATCCATTCGTTTGAATCTTACATAGAATGACTTTAACAAATAACTTACCACCCCTTCCGGATGGATTTCGAAATGCTTTGGGGAAAAACTGTCATTTTTACAAGCACACAGAGACACAAATGATTTTATTTCAAACACATTTGCTCTAGTCCCAACTTGGTAACCATGGTAGTATGTTTATCAAGAGGTAGAGCTTTCGTGAAGATATCAGCCACATTCAGTTCAGAAGGACAATATTCTAACTGGATAAACCTTTCCTGAATTGCATGTCTTACATTTTTTAATTTCACATCAACATATTTTGTCCGGCCTTTCACATTCTCAGAGATAGCAAGCGAAATGCATGACTGTGAGTCTTCATACACTGTAATTGGTGAGGCTATATCTACGGAAAGATCTCCAAATAGTTGTTTACACCAGTGTAACTCATTTATTGCCTCACTGAGGGCGCTGTATTCTGCCTCGCAGGTTGAAATGGCAATTGAACTTTGCTTTCTCGCCCGCCAGGCGATGGCTGTAGTGGCAAATAAGCAAACAAAACCACTCACTGACTTTCTGTCTCCCTCTTCTGCAAAAGAGCTGTCAACATAAATCACAGGCATTTCGGCTTTAGTAGCTGATACTTTAAGACAAAACTCAGCTGTGCCTTTAAGGTAACGTAGGACCCTTTTTAACCCTTGCCAATCTCGCATGGATGGTTTGGCAACCTTATGACTGAGTACTCCAACTGAGTAAGCTAAGTCAGGACGTGTCCATTGTGTTAAGTGTAGCAAGCTTCCTACAGCAGAGTGATACAATGCAGGTTGAGGACAAACTTCCTCACATGTGTCACTCTTTAGGAAATCAAGTGTCATTGGTGTTCTGGTAGGTTTTGCATTTGACATTTCAAGTTGACTCAACAATTGATCAATTTTTCTCTTCTGACTCAGATAGAATTCACCACTTTGAGCTCTAGTGACTTCAACACCTAGATAGTATTTCAGCTCACCTAGGTCTTTTAACTGAAAGTACTGTCTTAATTGTGTTGTAAACTCTTGTACAAGGTGCAAAGAACCAGTTGCTAGGCAAAAATCATCAACATAAGTTAGCAACACCGTATAGCTACTTCCAGACCCTCTTACGTACACACAAGGATCAGCAATTGACTTTTTAAATTTTAGCTCCATCAAAACCTTATCTAAGCACTGATGCCAACAGCGACCAGCCAGCTTCAATCCATAAAGCGCCTTGCACAGCCTGTACACCTTTTGGGAATTGCCACAAGCATAGCCAGGAGCCTGCTTCATGTGCACTGTTTCAGGGAGCTCTGCATTCAGATATGCTGTGTCAACATCAAAATGATGAACAACAAGTTCACGCTGTGCAGCCAGAGAAAGTACCATACGTAAAGACTCTGGTCTAGCTGTGGGTGCATATGTGAGATCATAGTTCAAAAACCTCTCTTGTGAAAACCCCTGAGCAACAAGCCTGGCTTTGTACTGCACTGTATTATCAGGAAGAAGCTTCTTTCTGAAAACCCATCTGGAACCAACAGCTTTCTGGGATGGGGGCAAGTCAGTGACTTCAAACACCTTTTGATTCACTAATGCCTCAAACTCCTTATCCATCGCTGTGTTCCACTTCTCCTGCTCTTCAACAGGCAGAAGCAGCACCTCCTGGAAAGACTGAGGTTCATAGGTAATCTGACACACTCTCACCTGCTGAATCACAAACCTGTCAGGTTTCACACCCTTTGTGGAACGTGCAGACCTACGAGGAATTACCACTGCCTCTTACTCATCACTATCCTCTGTCTTTTCACTACCTGATTCCCCCTTCAGGTCCTGAACCAGCTCAGGTGAAATTCCCTCTTCCTTCACCTGAGGGGACCCTCTCACCACACTAGGAGACTGGGAACCAGAAGGCAGCTGAACTGGTTGTTGTCCAGCCACAGGAGCATGGACAGTTGGCTGTGCACTAGATTGCAACAATACCTCTGAACTAGCATTCAACCTATCCCAACCAGTAGGCTGCTCAAAATTAGCACTTCTAGAGACTACCACACGACCATAGTCTGCAGAAAAACGGTAACCCTTAGATCTAGAGGAGTAACCAACAAACCTTAAGCGTTGTGCTTTTGGCTGGTTCTTCCTTCGCTGAGACTTAGGGATGTGAACATACGCAAATGTTCCAAAAACATGCAGATGCTTCAGCGAAGGGCGCTTGCCAAACAAAAGGAAGTAAGGAACTTCATTTACAGCTGAATTCCATACCCTGTTGGTTAGATACACTGCAGTCATGGTAGCCTCACCCCAGAAACGGGCTGGCACCTGGGCATCTAACATCAGGCTATTTCTAATGGTATTAACAACACCAATCTTCCTTTCAGCTATTCCATTCTCAGCAGGAACACCAACATTGGCAAGTCTATGGGAGATTCCTTTCCTACGAAGCCAATTTTGGAACTCATGACTTAGGAACTCTCCTCCACAATCCGATTGAAACTGACCTATTTGATAGCCATAGTTTCTCTCCACCATTGCAACAAATTCCTTAAGGCGAGCAAAGGCCTCCGTTTTAGATTTGAGCAAATAACAAAACATATAGCGAGTATGGTCATCCACCAAAAGAAACATGAAACGTGCCCCCCCTTCACTAGGAGCATTGGGGCCGGCTAAGTCTCCATGAACCAACTGAAAAGGCCTAGTTGACACCCTGCCACTTTTCCTAGCAACAGGAGCAGCCTTAATTTTAGATTGTTTGCACACAGTACAATCAAGAAAGTCATCACACTTTTTAGATCCTAGTTCAGGATACACCTTGGCCATTTGGGACAAACTTCCCCACCTGGGATGTCCCAGAACTCTGTGATAATAGTGAATTTGTTATGTGGGGGAACATTGGAAATACAATTTTCTGACACAATCCCCTGTTTAGGAAGCATTTCATACAATTGATTCACTAACTTCCCCCTAGCACATTCAATTCCATCTTTCTCAATAGAACATCCAGTACCCTTGAACACAACAGTATATCCAGATGTCACCAGGGCCGGAACGCTAAGGAGGGAAAAGTCAAGTGTAGGAACACACAACACATTTTGTACACTTATCCCCAAACAAGGAATGTATACTTCACCCTGAAAAGACACATCAGCCATGGATCCATCAGCTAGAGTAACTTGTTGGATTTTAGGCCTGTTCTTTGTTAATAGCAATTGTTCATTGTTTACAATGATTTGGCTACAAGCTGAGTCCAAAAGCCAAGTCTCTGGGGAACGTTTACTCACAGCCGTGAGCAAAGCAGACACTTGGGTACGTTGTCTAGGCAGTTGTTTCCCCTTCTTTCGCACGAACCTCTTCCCACTGGCATTACCCGCCGGGCGAGGTGGTTGGGGACAGTCTTTCAAGAAGTGTTGGGTCGAATTGCACCGAAAGCATCTTCTTACAGCACACGCAGCCTCTGTTCCAGCTGGAAAACGCTGTGCAGAAGTCTCAGGAACAGCAACAGATCGCTTACCCTGCATCTTCTCCAGGTCACGAGCTTGCTGGATTTCTTGCAGCCGATTTGTAAGATAATCCACAGTTAGGTCTTGGGGCCTCAACGTCTGAGTTGCCTCGAAGAGCATGTCAAAGCTCTTGTTCAGGCTTGACAGGATGACACAAGCTCTCTGGGTATCAGGGATCACAACATCCCGCTCCTCAATTTCAAGAAACAAAGTCTTGAGTTTATGGAGGTGGGTCATCGCATTTCCACCGGGCTGCAGCTTCAGGTTGTAAAGCTGACGTGATAGACCAACGATGGCAGCAGAGGTTTGCTTGGAATAAAGGGCTTTGAGAGCCTCCCAACATGCATGTGCAGTGTCTAGATTGCTGATATGCAGTAGCTGCGATGATTCCAGTCCCAGAATCAAATTGCCATAAGCACGATCCAAACACAACTGCACTTCATCAGTAATAACACCAGTTGTAGATGGGTCTTTCACATACTTCCACAAACCTTCTTTTAGGAAGAAAGACTTGATCTTCACACACCAGGTCCTATAGTTTGTGCCATTCAAACGCTCAAAAGGCAGACTAGTTAGCCCTGCAGCAGCCATGCTGACCACTCAAGAAAAACACGTTTACTCCAAAATGCAGCCTCAAAAACAAACCCCTTTGTTAGATCCAGCGCAGCAGACCTTCCAGACTGGGCATTCCATAACCTGTGGGGTGCAGCTGGCTATTGGGGTAAGGCGCAGAGTAATCCAAACAACGTGTTTTAAGGCTAACAATATCTTTATTGATAGCATAAGGCAATAATGGATGTATGGTGCATTATTGCAAAAAGGAAAAAACAAAGCATACGCAGAGTTCCATCAACAGAAGTGAGGAAAGAAGAAATCATGGTCTGTGCAAACACCAGGCGTAGTTACAGTTCAGATACAAAGTACATGTAGATAGCAGTCAAAAGAAGCATAGAAAAAGCATGAGTGAGATGAGTACCCATAGTTCATAGTTGAATTATACCCATGGTTCACCATTCTGATTGGCTCAGCCATTTTTCAGCTTAACATTTTAGTAACAGTTGTATTTACTATAAACCGCCATGGGATGGCGGTGTTGCATATCGGCTTTCCCTCGGGACGCTGTTCTCATGGGAAAAGGATTGCTATCACATTTGTTTTGACTAGATAAAAGCACATCTGTTGTTTACTGCTTTTTTGTTATGGGAAACGCTTACAGCAGAGGAACTTGGAAAATTCCACTTTCCAGGCTAGAGATTCATAGTGAAGAAAATCCATTCATTTGAATCTTACATAGAATGACTTTAACAAATAACTTTAACAACCATCAGCTTGTCTGGGTTCAAAAGCATAGAATTTTCATAGGCAAGAGTTCAGGGTGCAACAAAACTGATGTTCCAGTAAATGGAGCAGTTGTTCCCAATTAAGGATTGCTTGCTCATGGTGGCTCTAAAATACAGCCTCACCGGTGCAAGCAATCAGCAGTGGGAACACCCTTGCCTCACAAGGAGTCATGCAGACCTTCACTATTCTGCCCTTCACTCAGCCCTGCATGCCTTAGGAATGGGAAGTGGTCATCTTCTCTTCTACTTCCAGCTGCTCCACAGGCTGTGCCGACAAATCTGCCCCAGTGTCTCCCACATGTTCTCTGAGGCAGGCTGCTGTCCCACAGGGTCCTCAGAAGTAACCTCCTCCGGCTACAAAATGTCAGAGCTGGCCATGACAGATGTCCACAGAACTAAGGAGCTCTAATGCCCACCTTCAAGTGGTCTTGACAGGATTGAGCCTGAGCTAGTTTCTCACCATCCAAATTTACATATTGTCCAGGTACTGGGATAGGATATTGACAGCATCATTTTGTTGGCCCAGAGTTGAGATAATACCAGACCCCAAAGCGATGGATAACCTCACCCAAAGGTTTCAGGTTGATATTAAATTAGGAGAGGAGAGAGTGTTGAGCCCTGAGGCACTCCACAGATGAAGGGCCAAGGGCATGACTGCTCACCTCCCACCACCAATACTGACTATCCAGCCACAGAGAAAGAGAATCACCATAAAAACCAGATCCCAAAACCTGCAGCTGGCATTGAAAATTGCCAAGAGACCAAGAAGCATAAAAACAGACAACCATGATCCCAGATCCATCCAGTTGTATTATTTATTTATTTTGTATGGCATAGCAGAATACAGTATTATTGTTTAAAAATTCACAGAACAATACTGTATATAAATATGTATAAAATGTAAAACGTTGAAACAATAGATTGTTTTAAAAACACACACTGCAAACACTAAGTGGGATTATAAATAAAATTAAATTATGTGTGAGCAGTTACTAGAGTGGCTAAGCCTATGGCCAGGTATCTAGATTGTTTATCCATTGGACAGCAGTGCCCTCAAGATGATGTAGTTCTTGCAGGGAGCCAGGGAACCTTCTGAAGGGCATTCCATCATGATGTGATGTAAAGTTTGCAGGACATTCCCACAGTTGCAGTTAGAATTATCAACCAGCCCCCATTTATGTTTCCAATATTGGCACCTGCCATGATTAGTTCGAATCCGGTTAAGTGCTGTCCAGTTTTTCCTTGGAAGATCAAAGCCATGAGGGTGTTCTACTGGGTCAGACACTAAGTTAAACAGATCCAGGTTAGTAATTACCCACTCCTGGTGCCATGCTGTCTCAATATCAAAATCTTCTCTGACTAATTGCTGTACGAGTTTCCACGACGGGTTCCGAGATTTGAGTCTAAGTGTTTGATCGTGGCAGTCTTCATGTATAGGTAGTAATCAGTTTGCCTTGCATTTCAGCCACTCCCTTTTTAAGGCTAATTGTCTTCTATGGTGTGGAGGTGGTATGTTAGATAATACCGGTAGCCATTTGGAAGGCGTCGATTTAATGGTTCTTGATATTAGCCTCATAGTGTGGTTAAGCTGGATGTCCACTGCTTTTGTATAAGCACTGTTTAACCATACAGGGCTACAGTACTCAGCCACCGAATATACCAAAGCAAGAGCTGATGTCCTAAGAAATGTAGCATTTGTTCCCCAGCTAGTGCCAGAAAGTTTGTGTGGAATGTTGTTCCTAGTTTTTATTTTATCTGTAGCTTTCCGTAGGTGTTCCCTATAGGTTAAGGACTGATCAAGGGTCACTCCTAAATACTTCTGGTTGTGGTTAAACTTCAACAGCCGATTCCTAAATTCCACTTTTGGTGTATAATTGGCTTGTCTGTTGTTCAAGTGAAAACAAGCGACCTCGGTTTTGTTGGTTAGGTTTTATTCTCCAAATTTCAAAAAACCTTTCCATTCCCTTTAAATCATTTTTGAAGGCTTTTTCAGAGATGTTGAAGTCTTCAGATTGTTTAATCAATGCGATGTCATCAGCGTATATAAACTTTTTTCCAGCAGTACCTGGTAGATCTGATATATAAATATTGAAGAGTAGCAGGGCCAGCACAGAACCTAGTGGCAAGCCAGTATCTAACCTGTACTTCTGACTGATTTGACCATCTAGATGCACTTCGATGTATCTCTTTGAGAGCAAGTTATTGAGTAGGTTAGCTGTTTTCTTACAGGGCACAATACGTAAAAATTTTAAGATCTTCCCTTCTCTCCACACTGTGTCATAGGCCGATGATAGATCGATAAAGATGGCAACAGATTTTTTCCTCCATTGGAATCCATTTTCTATGTGAGAAGTTAGTGATAGTAACTGGTCACAGCAGCTTCTTTTTTATCTAAATCCAGCCTGTTCTATAGGTATGTGTTCCTCGACCAGTGGTTTAATTCTGTTTAAAATAAGTCTAACAGTTTGTAAGAGATGCTCAAGAGCGCTATAGGTCTAAAATCCTCAACAGACTTCCCCTCTTTGCCAGGTTTGAAGATGCCAACAATTTTTAAAAGAGCAAAAATAGTTGCCAATCTCCCTGTTAATTGAATGTCATTGTAAAATTGAGTGAGCCAGAGTATAGTGTGTGGCCCACAATGCTTCAAGAACTCAGGACACACCCCATCTAGGTGCCGCTTCTCCTGATTTTATCGGTTTCAATGCTTCAGCGATTTCTGATGTAGAAAAGTCTTCTGAGATATTACTTTCAGATGTTAATTCATTGACTCAGGCTTTTTTTCTCCCTTTTGATTTCGCTAGTTACCCCTTTATTTGTTCCTGGTGTTTTCCTTGTAAGATTTAAAATTCTAATTGCGACATCATTAGGGCCAATGATACTGAAGTTTCAGGTTTGTTTCATAGAGCTATCTCCCAGTTTTGTAAGCAAGGACCAAACCTTTTTGCTGGCATGTTGAAAATTCATTTGCTCCACAAAAGCGTGCCACTTTTCTCTCCTAGTGGTGTCTGAACACTGGAGTTCATCAGCAAATAAAAGTTCATGATTTTCTGCATATTGATTGTATAGCTCTGTGCACTCTTGGCCTGGGATATATATTTTTCTGTAGCCCCTTGGAATACACTTCTTAGCTACAGAGAGTAGCAATCCCACAAATCGATTATAGCTTTCTGCCTTAGGGGAAATCCATTGGATATTATGACCTCACCCAAAGGTTTCAGATAGATATTAAACTAGGAGAGGAGAGAGTGTTGAGCCCTGAGGCACTCCACAGATGAAGGGCCAAGGGCATGACTGCTCACCTCCCACCACCAATACTGACTCTCCAGCAACAGAGAAAGAGAATCACCATAAAAACCAGATCCCAAAACCTGCAGCTGGCATTGAAAATTGCCAAGAGACCAAGAAGCATAGAAACAGACAACCCTGATCCCAGCTCCATCAAAGCTCTTCAGCAAGTGTGACCAGTGTTGTCCCATACTGTATCCAAGACTGAAACCAGACTGCAATGGGTCCAGATAAATCACTTCCTCCAGGAAACTCTGTAATGATTGTACATGTCTTATCCCAGGCCAAACACGCAGAAACACACGGAGAGCTTTACTGATAATCAGTGAAGCAAGTGCCCAAGCAGCAGAAAAAGCATGAGCACACACACACATGCACACACAACAAGAAGCAAGTCCAGCAAGCTTAACTTTTTCAAGAGTCCCAAATCCAAAGCAGCAGCCACAAGAGTTGGTGAAAGTGAATCCAAGGGTCAAACAGTACAGGAGATTCATCAGCCCCTCCAGGTCGAAACCACAGGATGCAAAGCCAGGATTCAAGGCACACAGAGTCTGGATGGTGTTTGCCAACAGAGAGTCTTGAATTTGCTGCTCTCCTTAAGTGGAGACAGCACTGGTGTTGCTCATCAGAAAGAACATGGCTTCTTTCTGGCAAGGAACCTTGCAGAGCCCCTTTGCTCTGCTCTATTCCCTGCATGGCGAGCCCTTCTCTTGTGGTGGGGGCAACTCAGACTGCTCATTTTCAGAGACCAACAGCAGCTGTTCCTGTAGATTGTCTGACAGCCCCACCTCAGCTGCCTGCAGCTCCTCAGGCGGTGGTCCATCCGGCCACCCTGGAGCAGACTTCTTGTTGTCAGTCTCCTCATCTGAGTCTGAGCTTGCCATGGCAGTCCAACTACTTTCTCAACAACCTGCCCAGAAAAGGGAAGGTTGGAGTCAGGATAGTAATTGTCAAAAGCATTGGGACAGGGGCAGGTTCTTGAGGGGTGGGCGCACCATTGGCTCCTTCAAAGCCAAGGGCATCACCCTGTCACTCAAAAAAGTGGACACCATTGCATGAACTCAACTACCGGTAACCATCCAGGGAGCCTTAACAATGAAATTTTAGAAACACTGAAAGAATATTTTGACAAGGCCCTCAAACATGCTTTAAAAAGTGGTGCCACCTAAAGGCTCGAACTACTGAGAGCCAGTTTGGTGTAGAACTTAAAGTGCTGGCCTAGAAACCAGGAGACTGTGAGTTCTAGGCCTCCCTTAAGCATGAAAGCAGGCCTTATACAGGGATAAAAACCTAACAACAACAACAACTGTATCAGCAGATGAGAAAGGAAGTAGCATGTGAGAAATCAAAGCATCAACTTCTAGAACCATCAGTATTTAAGGAAGTTCTTCACATGTGTAACTAATTGATGGATCTCACTGCTAACACTACAAAGAGAACAGTTTAGATGGCTTTAAGTGGAGCATTGTACAGAGCAAGGGAGATGGCCTTGAAGCAAATATTCAGAAACCATTATGTAAATAAAGAGGAGAGAAGCATGGGAAGTCAAGGGAAAGGAGATAGTATTAAGAAGAGACTTAGGATGACTCCTCCCTGATTCATTGGGGCATGGGAGAGTGGGAATGAGAAGCACAATCAGACTTGCAAGATTTTGCTACTATAGCCTATCTCAATAAAATATACTGTAAATCTGGTCTTCCTGTGGAGGGTGTTTCCTGATCTGATCTACCTCAAAAGGCTGACAGGGATGGAATCTCTTAAAAGGTAAATGTAAAATAGAACCCCAAGTGATGAAACCAGCTCTAGAACACACTTCATGCACATTTCTCACTTAATCCATATCTGAACACGGACAGCAGAAGCTGCTAATTACTAATTATATTAACAAGAACATAGATGCTCATTTTAATATTTTGTCTAATTTTGACTGTAAGGTCTTATGCTGTGTAATTAAATCTTCAGGGAAACAATAAAAATATTAATAAGCTTGCTGAATATAAATTCAACCTTTCCCACTGATGATATATCTGTACATGACCCAACAAGAGTTGGATAGTATTTATCCAATACGGCACCTATACTTAAGAGTCTAAAGAATATACATCAGCATACATCAGAAGACACAAATTCTATGAAGAAAAGTAGTAAGTGATTTGTATACTGAACATTTAACAGAAAAGCCATATCCTGCTTTCTATGGCAAATTGGCATTGAGTTAAATATGTATGACTCAAATATTTGTTAAATTAATTGTATAATGTTGACATTGGGAAGAGAGTTTAAAGAAATGATAACATAACCTTGTGCTCTGCTACAATAGAAGATGTTATTCGGGGGGGGGGAAACAAAGGGGGATTATTTTCAGAAATTTAGACTCAAATTAAAAATATTATGGATCAAAATAATGAGAATCTATTTGTGTGTGGGATGGTATACTTTATGCATCCTAAGCAATAAAACTAATGTGTATTTAAAATAATGATACCTCTCCCACATGCTGATAGTGGAAAATAAAAATTTAATTACAGGTTCTAGAAATGTAGATGAACTGATATGTAATAGGTGAACTAATATTACTGGCATCGTTTTTAGGACCATTTGCCCTTAAGGGACAATGGATGGTGGCATTTCTGAAATTGTTTCTTCTTTGTTGATAAATGTTTAAGTCATATTACTCAAGGGATGCTGATCTTAAAAAAATAATGGTTATGGCAAGGTGTGTCAATCTAATTTTTAGTTAAAATTATGGTACAAAAAAAATACCCCTCTTTGGTCTTATTTGATGGGAAGATTTTAATTTTTTTAAGGGAGAGAGGGAGAGAGAAAACTATATCATGCCTGTGGAAAAAAATCAATAAAGCATAGTACATCTAGTCCAACAGTTATCAATCAATGGTTTGACAAGGAATGAGCCTTCTAAAGACACCATTAAAGCACCACATTATTATACTGCAATAAAATGTTATAAGAAATAAACTGTGAGGAAAGTATGAGTGGCAACCAAGAATTGAAAAAGCATGTCCAAGAATGGGGGTAGTGATTTATTGGATTATTTATTCTATTGAATCCAATTCCGTGCTCACTCTGCAGATCCAGATTAAAGTATTTTTCACAGATGGCTGTCCAGCCTCTGCTTGAAATCTATCAGTGAGGCCCAGTCACCATCTTCCATAGTTATAGGTCCAAATAAACACAGTTATTTGGTCAGTAAGTTTTGTCTCATAGGTCAGAGTGTAGTCATTAAATAGAACCAACATAATAAAGAAGTGATAAATAGGAATTTCGCTCTTAGATTCTTCGTTTAATGCTTGGAAAGCTTGCAGAGAGAGATGGGAGAAAGCAACTTCTACCTAGCTCTACCCTCCCTTAAATCTAAGAGTGGTTGGGAGAGAGGATTTATTAATGTATCTTCCATATTCCTCACACCTCCAGTTACAAATGTACTTTAATCCAAAAATCTCAGCCCGACAAAGTGAACCAGATAATGTAACAGATACTGCATAGTCCAAAAACTACTTTTATTAGAATGGCTATTGTAACAGAATCGTGCAACTCTGAATGTGCTTCCCCACCTCCCTCTTTTAGCTCCATGTGAATTAGGTGGGTGCCTTTCTGAGGCTAAAGAAAGCAAAAAAGAGAAACAGATTCTTGCTGCAACAAAGAGAGGCAGTACTTTGGATATTTCCTGAGATTGCACAGATCAAGACAAATTTATAAGATGTAGCTTTCAGATGCACAACTTTTCAACAGGTGCCCCTTCTCTTGAGAATGGAGAATTAAACAAAGAAATGTTTCTGCACTGAAGGTGTTATGGGAGAATCCCCTTTCCTTGGAACTTGTGCACAGAATTCTGATACTCAAAGGCCAGCAATAGAAGGATTCTCCAACAGTTGGAAGGAAAGGAAGGAAGGGGGTTCCTATCAACAAATGTTTTGCCAGTGCTTTTTGGCTGGGTTTGCTCGATGTGCTCCTTTGGTTTTCTGAAACCATAGATCCCTTGGAGCTGGGGCTATGGCCAGTGCAGACACTTAAGTATTGGTAAGCCACTCATTCGTCTTATTCTAGATCCACATGATCAGATAAAGCCAGGTGCATCTTTCAGACATGAAAATCAAACATAGTGACAAAGTTATGCTTTCGAAGTCTAGAAAGTTAAAGTACTGGAGGATTTCAGCTCAATTTCTCACCTGTGCTTCCTTGCAGCTATGTCATAAATGAAACATGGAGAATCATACCACTGTGCCTTATTTTCTGCTCCTGGAATTCTCAAACAATCGGCATCTGCAGCTACTACATTTCTTCTTATTCTTCATATTATACCTGGCAACTGCAACAGCAAATCTTCTCATCATCTCTGTAGTAGCTTTTGACCATCGACTGCACAGCCCCATGTACTTCTTTCTAGTGAATTTGGCTGTGCAGGACCTGGGCGTTGTTTCAGTCATTGTCCCCAAATCCATGATAAATTCTCTCATGGACACTAGACATATCTTTTACTTTGGTTGTGTTGCTCAAGTCTTTTTCTTTGCCTGCTTTGAAGTTTCTGATTTCTCCCTCCTGACAGTCATGGCATATGATCGATATGTTGCCATTTGCAATCCACTGCACTATGAGATGGTGATGAACTGGAAAGCCTGCACTGAAATCATGATTCTGGTTTGGGTCACCAGTCTTCTCTATGGAATGTTGCATACCTCTGGCACTTTTTCAACCTTTCTTTGTTCTAATGTTGTCAACCAATTCTTCTGTGAAATTCCGCAGTTGCTAAAGCTATCCTGCTTTGGTTTCAATCTAGTTGAATTTGGAGATATTGTTGCTGGTGTCATTGCAGAACTAGGTTGTTTTACTTTTATTATTGTATCTTATGCCATGATCTTCAAGGCAGTGCTAAGGATTCCTTCTGAACAAGGAAGGCAAAAAGCCTTATCAACTTGTATTCCCCACCTTATAGTAGTGTGTATGTTTTTATTAACTGGATTCTTTGCCTATCTGAGACCTTCCTCTAACTCCCCATCTTACTTAGATTTTGGGTTGACTGTGCTGTATTCTCTTCTTCCACCCCTGTTCAATCCAATCATCTATAGCATGAGAAATAAGAACATCAAATTTGTCCTTTCTAAATTGTGGAGATTCTGAAAATTTCTTTTAACGTTGTTTCTATTCTGTTCACCACCATATTGAATTTTGCATTTCATTGTCCCCATACAGTATCTACGAGAAATTATTTCATGGACAACAGAAATATCTCTTCCTTTGCTTGTGTTGCTCAACTCTTTATCTTAGCTTATGATGGATATGTTGACATTTGCAATCCACTACACTATTTGATGGTGTTGAATTGGAAAGCCTGCACCAAAATAGTGATTCTGGTGGGGATTACAGGTCTTTTCTATGGAACATTGCATACCACTGGCACTTTTTCCATTCCTTTCTGTTCTAATGTTGTCAACCAGTTTTTCTGTGAAATTCCACAATTGCTAAAGCTACCTTGCTTTGGATTCAATCTAGTTGAAGTTGGCTTCTTGTGGCCAGTTTCACTGGAGGATTTGGTTGCTTTATTTTGATCATTGTATTTTATGCCATGATCTTCAAGGAATTTCTCATATTTTTCAGCTATTTTTTCTATTTGATTCTCTTGTCATGGAACTTTCTATGCCCTTTCCCTTCAGTTTTCTCAGGAAGGAAAATCAATTACAAAGGGAAACACAGCTGAGATGCAGATAGAGCCTTATCATGTCCTTCCAGATCTACAATCCCATATCCTGAGTCATTGCCATTCCAATCAGGCAGAGGTCAGGAGGGGATGATGACTGAGAAGAGCTAGAAAGATATGTCCAATTGATTCTTTTACAGATGAAATATATATTTACACTATAGAAAGGCTCAATTTAAAAATGCATGTGTGTGTGTGTGTGTACCTGCCTAAATTACCTTTAATAACATTGTTATTTTGGCCCAGTTTAGTTCTGCTGTAGCTTTTTAAAAAAATTCTGTAGAACTTAAAATAGAGTGTGATTTATCTAAGTTTATTTCTGGACAGTTCATTTCACTTGTTATTTGAGCTCTCTGGTCCTGATGTCATTGCTGTCTCTCATGTTCTCCAGTACTAAGTGGGATCTAAGCTGTCAATGTACTTTTATTAAAAACGTAAGGAAGTGTATAAAATTTACATGATCTATTTTGGAATAATTAGCTGGAATGCACTGCTTCTTTCAGTCAGGTTTCAGGCCAGGTGACAGCATTAAGAAAGTGTTGGTCACATTTCTGGATGAACTCTAGAGAGCTTGGGATGGGGGTGGTAGTTATGTCCTGGCTCTCTTTTTACCCCTCCTCTTCAACATTTACATGAGGCCATTGGGAGAGCTCATCCAACAGGATGGGGTATGGTATCATCAGTATGCTGATGATACCCAGTTTTGCATCTCCAATCTCTTAGGTTTTGGTCCCCTAGGTCTGATAAGGTATCACCTCTGACTCTTGACAGGGTTGCACTCCCTCAGACAGAGCTGCTGTACAATTTGGGGGTCCTCCTGGACTTGTGGCTCCTGCTTAAGGAGCAGGTGGCAACTGTAGCAAGGGGTTTTCCACACAGGTTGATCTTTTACACCAATTGAACCCATTCCTATATATGTATGTATGTATGTATGTATGTATGTATGTATGTATGTATGTATATATATATATAAGAATTTTATTAAGTTTCAAACAAAGATAAAAGCTACAGAAATACAAAAAACTACAAAGAAAAGGAAAAAAAGAAAAAACTAAAAAAGTGTGAAAACACAAGATAATTTTTTTTAAGGTTACAAAAAGAGGTGACTTTTAACAGCAAGGATATACAATTTTCCATAATCAATCCCTTACTCTATATTAAACCAAAACCACATTATTTCTATAAATCATTCCATTGGCACATTATAAAAGTCACTCAACACAATTGCTCCCTACCCGTATATTAAAAGGAGATTATATATATATATATATATATATATATATATATATATATATAATAATCAACTTCCCCCCAAAGATAACAGTTATTTAATTATTTCCTTCCTACTACTATTCTATACATTCCTGTCTAGTATAATAAAGACCAAACTAAAAAACATATAAATTGTCTGCCACTATACTTGATAATACAACAATTTTAATAATCTTAATCGTATTAAACCCAAAACCAAACATTTATTATTTTTTATATTATACCTTAATAATCTTAATCTAAATCGTTAAAGATAAATGAAGTCAGCCAAACCCTAAAAGCAATCCAGATAAATATTCTTAAACCCTTATCCCACTTCAAAATAAACCAGAGCATTTACATATCCCCACAATACACACAGAGCTTTTTAGTTTAAAAAATCAAACAGCCCAAGTGCCCCCCTCAAAACTTCCAACTTCTCTTCAGAAGACCTCCCACACATAATAACCCCTTCGTTTCCACGGCGTTCCATCAGAAGATCAATTTCCCTTATGGCTTGGAACTTGATTTCTCCCTTTAATTTCTTCAACTCGACTATCCAATCTTCATACAGCATTTCAACAAAAGTCCTGATCTTGTTGGACCGAATGTTGGTCCCGCGTCCAAGCATGTTTAATTTGGTACGAAGAACCCAAAATAAATTCACACCAAGACGAGAAATAGAATAACCCTTTTCATTGAGCTCAAGTAATAGGGGGCGGCTTCCTCTGAAAAGGAGCGCCCCAGACAAAAGAAGCATCTGTTTTTATACATTTCAGATCTCTAACACATATAAGACACTGGATATAGGTTTTATGATTAACAGAGGTTTAAGTCAAAATTTAATTAGACGGTTGCAGATATCACAAGTTAGTTGAGAACACCCTGGAGTCTTGATAAGAAAAGGAGAGGGGTCTGGTGTTAGTGTTTTATCTCACAGAGTTTCAGTGAGATAAACAATGGTGGATTTCCATAAGAGATTAACCACTTGCTTTATTTAAGGTTTCCTGTGAAGAGATTATCTTATTTGTTTCATTTAAAATTTTCTGTGATATCTGCAGTTCATACATTCTGCTGAGCTCGCACACATTCCATGTGGGGTTAATAGAGTTCAATCCTTCAATTTCACTCTTAGAAGAGACATTTCTGTCACTGTTAAATTCCTCAGTTTCATCCATGACATCCCCAACAAGATGACACATTTTAGACCTCATATTTTCCACAATATCCTGAATGCCTTGCATAAAAACTTGGTAGGAATCAGAAAGAATCTGTTTAAAACCTTGTTGGAAGTCAGAGAAAGTCTGGCTGGAAAAAAATGGCCATATTGGGAAGCACAATTTATGTTTTATTTTTTTTGGCCAATGAAGAAACTGGGAAGATGGGGTGCTGATTTTAGCTTGTTTTGTGAGTGGATGAAGGGTCAGTATATGAAACAGGAAGCTTCAACAAGTGTGACCAATGTATCCCTATACTATATCCTGGACTGAAAGGGAAGGTTGGAAACAGGATGCTAAAGTATCTTCCCCTGCCCTTTCCAATAACACCCTTTTAATGTTGCTCATTGTTGCAATGCAATCTGTCAATTTGGTAAATTTCAGCCTGCATTCTGCCTCTGCCATGTATCTACTCAGTGCCCTGGAGACCATCTAGCTAATCCTTATATTGACCACCAGGTGGTGGTACATGACTAGAACCAGCCACAGAGAAAGGAGAATCACCATAATACTCAACTCCCAAACCCTGCAGCTAGTATTGAAAGCCGCCAAGAGATCAAGAAGTACAAGGAAAGACAACTACCCCATCCCTAGCTCCATCAAAGTTCTTCAACGAGTGTGACCAATGTATCCCTATACTATATCCTGGACTGAAAGGGAAGGTTGGAGACAGGATGCTAATTGTCCAAAATCATTGGGTCAGGGATAGTTTCTTGAGGAGGAGGCAAACCATAACCTCCTTCAAAGCCAAGGGCATCACCCTCTCACTCAAAGAAGTTGACACCACTGCATGAACCCAACTATTTGTAACCACCCCAGGAGTCTTAACAACCCAGGAGGGACCTGAATCTAATAAACAGGTGGGCAAACTCACAGTTTGGAAGATCCTGTCCACTTTTTCAAGAGTCATCAACTGAAATATATCCCAGATAACCCCAAAAAACCAAGCTCTAGATACCTTAACTGAACTTGCCTAGTGGGAGTCCAGCTCCGAGAGTACCTCAGCGATTTTATCCATCAGAGAGTTAGAATATTCTTCCCAGCACTCCTGAAGATGATCCTGAGTCCTGTCCCTCCCTAATAGGGATCAGGTCGTAAATAATACTGTCAGATAACTATTGGTGGATGCAATAAGGACAGAGAAATACTGATGTGTCACTGCCTTTATCGCTACAAGGTAATCCTGAATATAGGCTGTTACCTATGTTTGATCAGATCTTTACCTTCTTCCAATGGGGCGCTAAGCATTCTTTTGGTGCTTCATCTCCCAGAGCTCTTCAGTAAACCAAGGTGCACAGTGACAGGATACAGAGGAGCAATATGACGAAGTCCTAAGCCATACACTCATTCCTGGATATAGCTACAGTCTTGTCTGAACTGCCCACCAGATCTTCAGGGAAAACCTCAAACTCCCACAGAAACCTTACTGGGGCTAACAGTCCCCTGGTGCAGGCCCAATATTTCATTGTGGGGCAGGGGGTGATCCCCAACAAGAAGGAGGTCATGAAGGAGTGATCTGTCTATGGCAACAGACTGATGTTAATATCCTCCAATGCCAGATCACATCACAACTGCCAAGTCAAAAACCAGATCTAAAGTGTGACCACCTGTATGTGTTGGGGCTTCAATTTATTTTATTTATCTTATTTATATCCCGCCTATCCCCTCCCTACTGGAGGACTCTAGGCGGCTTACAACATTATATATCAAATCCAATTATACATCATCATTTACAATTTATTTACCGCGCGACAGGGAGAGAGGAAGGGAACCGGCTCTTCCGCTGCAGGCATTGGACTGCAAGTCCCAGAATGCCTTGCTCCACGCCGGCTGCTGACGTCCAGGAGTATTTCCGGATCCGTCGTCCTCCGCCGTCATCACCGCTCTTCCAGGTCTTTCTTGGATCGAGGACGACCCTCCGCTGGACGCCCGCAAATTGCCCCACGTGAGTGGTACCCATTTATCTACTTGCTATATTAGCTTTCGAATCGCTGGGTTGGCAGAGAGCTAGGGCTAGTGACGAGAGCTCACCTCGTCACGCGGTTTCGAACTGCCAACCTTATGGTAGGCAGTCTAATGGCTCAGTGGTTTAACCCACTGAGCCACCGCGCCCCTTTATCAATGATTTGGGACAGGTCCATGGTTGCCATGCAGGCCAGGAACTCCTTAGCTGTCCTGGACGTAATGTCACTAAGTACCAAATTGAAATCCCTGAGAGTCTTGAGGTCTCAACTGCCAACACAACTGCCAACACAACAATGGAATCCAGCAAATCAGGCAGATGCTAAGCAGTAGGGAGGTATCAGCCCCACAGTGTAGACCAGACCAAAAAACAAACTCCACAGAAGTCTAAAATTATTTTTAATCAGATGAACTACAGTAACAAAAACTTACAAGTCTGACTATGCCTTACATCTTCCCTTTCTTATAGTCTTGTGAGTTAGGGGGTGTCTGCCTGAAATGTTTAAGCATACCTTCTTGTTTGGACTTAAGCCATGTTTTGCTTCTTGTTGCTTTGTTAATAAATCTCTCCATCAGGCTCATCCTCTTTACTGTCTACAGTGTGTCTTTGGATACACATCCATCAATCTCTCTTCTGATATTCACACATCCACTGGGTCTGTGTATAAACATAATCTCCACTATGCATTCATGTATAATCAAGCATTATTTATTTTTATTTATCATATTTATACCCCGCCTATCCCCTCCCTATCGGAGGACTCTAGGCGGCTTACAGCAATTACAATTCATCTAATTTATACAACAATTCATATATCTATTATTTATCGCGCGCTCAGGAAGGGGGTTGGGGAACCGACTCTTCTTCCGTAGGTATTGGACTACATGTCCCAGCATACCTCGCTTCTGAGTTGGCTGCTGACATCCTGGATGTTTGCCAATCGGGTTCCGTCGTCCTCTGCCGTCCTCCGTCACCATTTTCGGGATTTCTGGGATCTTCTTTCCATTCCAAGGGCGACTCCCGATTTACAGGACATCGGCAAATTGACCCACTTTAACGTGGTACCCATTTATCTACTCGCTTTCGCTTTTTATTTATTGATTATACTGAACCATTCTTTTCTGCAAACTCTGAGATCTGGATTCTGTACCATAAATTTTAAATCAAGAAGAACTAGTTAAAATCACTTTTGTTTTTATCTCAAGTCAGTGCAACTAACTAAAGGTGTAATGTAGGAATATTCTAGATGGCATCGAGAAGGAGAGTTTTTACTAACAGCAGTCATTCAAAATTCAGTCCTAGCCAAAAGCTATGCAAAATGGTATAATTCAAGGTTTGGACAAACAAGTCCCCCCTCTTTAATAGAAAATTGCATCTTTTTCAAAGAACTTCAGAATTGAAAATCCTTACAAAAATGTATGACACAACATACTAAATTTTGAAGGTCAATCAGTTAATTTCAGAATTAATCTTATTTAGTTTAGATCCATTAAAATGGATAGATGTATGTTGTCCCAATTATTTAATGATCCAGTTTTGAGAACAACTAAAATTGGATCCAACTTAAATAACTTTGTGTCCTCATGAGTAAAGTACCATTGTTTTTAATAGGTCACCTCAAAGCAGGACTGGATTTCATTTACTTCTCCCCAATTTTGGTTAGAAAACTGAAAAGTTTAAATGATCAGAGTTGATAAAATACAAATTGGGACTGTTATTAATTATGGAGAAGATAAGTCCAGTTTCTATTCTGCTTTGTCTCCAAAGATATTTATCCACTGAAAGCTTCTCTAGATCCAACTCAAACTCTGTAATGAAATTAAAGGAGGAAAAGCAAATAATCATTATAATACAAGAATTTAGATATATTTGACCAACTAATAAAGGAGGAGGCGCGATGGCTCAGCGGGTTAAACCGCTGAGCCGTTAGTCTGCCGACCATAAGGTCGGCAGTTTGAATCCGCGTGGCGAGGTGAGCTCTCGTCACTAAGACTCCAGCTTCTGCCTACCCAGCAGATCGAAAGCTAAATAGCAAGTAGATAAATGGGGACCACTCACGTGGGCCAATTTGCTGGCGTCCTTTTCGGAGGGTCGCCCTTGGACCAAGAAGAGCTGGTGATTCCCGTAGATGGCAGCGGAGGATGGCAGAGGACGGCGGATCCTGAAATAACAACTTCCTGGACGTCAGTAGCCGGCTCGGAAGCAAAGGTTTCTGGGACTTGTAGTCCAACCTGCCGATGAAGAGCCGGTTCCCTCACCCCCTTCCCAACGTGTGGGTAAAATCATTGTTAATATATATGATGTATAATAATATGTATGATGTCAATGAAATGTAAGCCGCCTAGAGCCCTCCGTCTAGGGAGGGGATAGACAGGGTATAAATACAATAAATAATAATAATAATAATAATAATAATAATAATAATAAATCACTATCACCTTTTAAAGTTGGCTTTCTAAAATATAGGAACTGAATGAAATGTAAAACTTCAGAAAAGACAGCTGGGATGTATTAGCATAATCTCTGGCCCTACCAGCATTCCACCATTAATGTCCTCAAATGAGTGTCCTTTTTCCTTTAGATGAAGACTCTGACTGACCAGAGTCAGCAGTTTATCTTCATCTAAAGGAAAAAGGACACTCATTTGAGGACATTAATGTTCACATTTTAGACAGAGAAGATACGTGGTTTGAGAGAGGGGTCAAGGAATCCATTTATGCCAACTTGGAAAATCCTTCCTTGAATACAGGTGGGGGCCTCAGGCACAATCTTTCCCCTATCTTCCTCCCTGCTTTGTCTTCTGTGCCTAGGAAGATTAAGACCATTTCGCAAGCTCAACAGCAGCATGGTGATCTTAACGATCCTTCTTTAGATGATAAAGGGACTTAGAAATAACATCTCAAAAAAAAAAAATAACCATGACCTAGCCCCAGGTGTAAGGTCACACAGCAACATATTTAAGGATTCCCTTACTAACTTTGCTCAGACTGAAGAAGTTCCTTGGATAAGGAGCGAAACGTTTCCACTGAGAAAATAGAAATCCAGTTGACATGATTCAAGCTACAGCTCTGCAAACTAGTTTCAGACTTTGGAATCTTCACAAGCCAATCACGTACTGTGTGCATATGTGTGCCTTTGCACTGCATGTACCTCTATTATTAAGGGAAACATTGGGGTTCTTGTTCTGGAGGGTAGCATCCAGTTCCTTTCCTGCATAAACCTTTCAATGGGGATTCAGTGGGACAATTCCCCCTGTAGCCCTTTATGGAACTGGAGCCAATTTTCAAGATGCATAGTAATCATTTGTAGTGGCAACCTGCGGAAGACCTTTGTATCTCGAGGAGTTAGGTGGCATGTTTTGATTTTCCTTCCCCACACCTAGGAGATTGGAGTTTGTTTTGAGTTATACTGATGTTTAATTGGCTTGTTTTTGTTTCTGCTGGGCATGGGAAGTGGGGGGAGAGAAAACCCCCAGCTTGTTAAGTTTAAGCATAAGTTCACTCCTCCAGCCGCCCCTCTAGCGGCTTGGAATGGGGGGGTATGATAAGAAATTGTTTATGCTTAGGCACTGGCTTATCTGATGGCTCCCCAGGCTCTGGGGTATAAATATTTGGCAAACACCACATACCTGTATATTTCAAACCCACCAACACACTGAGACAGAGGCTTGTACACCCCAAAGATCAAACTCCAAAACACAAGAAAAGCAACGTAGTGTATGCAATCCAGTGCAGTGAGGAGTGCTCTGAGCTCTACATTGGAGAAACCAAACAACCTTTGTACAGGAGGATGGCCCAACACAGGAGGAGCAACACCACAGGACCAGAGTCAGCAGTTTACCTTCATCTAAAGGAAAAAGGTCACTCATTTGAGGACATTAATGTTCACATTTTAGACAGAGAAGATACGTGGTTTGAGAGAGGGGTCAAGGAATCCATTTATGCCAACTTGGAAAATCCTTCCTTGAATACAGGTGGGGGCCTCAGGCACAATCTTTCCCCTATCTTCCTCCCTGCTTTGTCTTCTGTGCCTAGGAAGATTAAGACCATTTCGCAAGCTCAACAGCAGCATGGTGATCTTAACGATCCTTCTTTAGATGATAAAGGGACTTAGAAATAACATCTCAAAAAAAAAAAATAACCATGACCTAGCCCCAGGTGTAAGGTCACACAGCAACATATTTAAGGATTCCCTTACTAACTTTGCTCAGACTGAAGAAGTTCCTTGGATAAGGAGCGAAACGTTTCCACTGAGAAAATAGAAATCCAGTTGACATGATTCAAGCTACAGCTCTGCAAACTAGTTTCAGACTTTGGAATCTTCACAAGCCAATCACGTACTGTGTGCATATGTGTGCCTTTGCACTGCATGTACCTCTATTATTAAGGGAAACATTGGGGTTCTTGTTCTGGAGGGTAGCATCCAGTTCCTTTCCTGCATAAACCTTTCAATGGGGATTCAGTGGGACAATTCCCCCTGTAGCCCTTTATGGAACTGGAGCCAATTTTCAAGATGCATAGTAATCATTTGTAGTGGCAACCTGCGGAAGACCTTTGTATCTCGAGGAGTTAGGTGGCATGTTTTGATTTTCCTTCCCCACACCTAGGAGATTGGAGTTTGTTTTGAGTTATACTGATGTTTAATTGGCTTGTTTTTGTTTCTGCTGGGCATGGGAAGTGGGGGGAGAGAAAACCCCCAGCTTGTTAAGTTTAAGCATAAGTTCACTCCTCCAGCCGCCCCTCTAGCGGCTTGGAATGGGGGGGTATGATAAGAAATTGTTTATGCTTAGGCACTGGCTTATCTGATGGCTCCCCAGGCTCTGGGGTATAAATATTTGGCAAACACCACATACCTGTATATTTCAAACCCACCAACACACTGAGACAGAGGCTTGTACACCCCAAAGATCAAACTCCAAAACACAAGAAAAGCAACGTAGTGTATGCAATCCAGTGCAGTGAGGAGTGCTCTGAGCTCTACATTGGAGAAACCAAACAACCTTTGTACAGGAGGATGGCCCAACACAGGAGGAGCAACACCACAGGACCAGAGTCAGCAGTTTACCTTCATCTAAAGGAAAAAGGTCACTCATTTGAGGACATTAATGTTCACATTTTAGACAGGGAAGATAAGTGGTTTGAAAGAGGGGTCAAGGAATCCATTTATGCCAACTTGGAAAATCCTTCTTTGAATAGAGGTGGGGGCCTCAGGCACAATCTTTCCCCTATCTTCCTCCCTGCTTTGTCTTCTGTGCCTAGGAAGATTAAGACCATTTCGCAATCTCAACAACAGCAAGGTAATCTTAACAATCCTCCTTTGGATGATAACGGGACTTAGAAATAAACATCTCAAAATAACCATGACCTAGCCCCAGGTACAAGGTCACACAGCCACCTAGAAACATATTTAAGGATTCCCTTACAAACTTTGCTCAGACTGAAGAAGCTTCTTGGATAAGGAGCGAAACGTTTCCACTGAGAAAATAGAAATCCAGTTGACATGATTCAAGCTACAGACAATTCCACCTGGATGACTGAGAACCTTCATCGATGTATGCTATGCTTGTTATGCTTTGTGTAATCTGTTTAGACTGTGTTTCTGTTTGACTTTGTTTGCTTAAGTTTATAATAAAGCTTTAAGTTTCTTTATCCACTGGTGTGTTATTATCTCTGGATCTAAAGGAACCAATTGTTTGGGCCCCTGATCAAGGATTGGACTCTTTGCAACACAATTGGTGTCATGAACAGGATCCAGTAATAATGCCCTGGTGGTGGGGAAAGAAATCTGCTAAGCAAGGTGATAAAAATGGCCAGAGCTATATTCCTGGATGGCCCAGCACAGATGTCTGGGCACCAGTAGCTCAATTATTGCACAGGATAAGCCCCCCTGTGGCATGGGATTCTGAGATGAAAGCTTTTGAAGATCCCATCCCCCATTTATTGCTAAGATGCATGCAATTAATGGGGGTGGGCAAGAAACGAGGGAAGCAAGAGGGGAGTCTTGAATGGCTCCTTCTCACAGCATTGCGTAATGTGTGGAAACAATTAGAAATCACTCAGAGGAAGGTGCAACAGGAGGATGAAGAAGTGGATGGGGCTCAGGGAGACATCCAGGGTTGGTTATTCACATTATACTAGAGTTCAGTTGTGTACTGGCTTGACCAGTTAGAGACCTTGAGGGATTGGGGTGGCAGTTCCAATTTCCTGGTGGAGATTGGGCAGTGCCTTGATATGTTTGCATCCGTAAAAGTTGACAGGCGAATGCTTGTTGCTGGGACCGACTGGCTTTTGCTGGAGGCCCTGAAAAGGGTAGGTGATGAAAATCACACCCTGAAAAGAAAGTAAACTTCAGAAAGAATTGGAGCAGGAGGAGATTTAATTGTTCAGTTTAGAAGGTTTGAAATCAGTGAGCAAAAATCTGGTTAATTACTGTTTTCTTTCTTTTGTTCTTAATAATGCATTTGAAGGTCTGTCATTAATACATTTTAGGATCCTCTTGGGGGCAAGTGAGTTGTGGCTTTGGTAGTGAAACACTTAGGTAGTGTGAGTTGCTTATTGTCTGGGACCTTTCTTTATTCCCCATTTGCCAGAAGAAGAAAAGGCACTGAGCTTCATTGTGCTGTCCTTGCACCACTCCCAGCAATGGCATTGTATGTTCTGCATGGCCCAACCTCATTGAATATTGTATTTCTGCCCCCATCCAGAAGAATACTACATCACTGTCACAGTGGAAATGGATACCTTTTCAAGAGAAATAAAAAGTATATATTTCCTTATCTATTTTGGAAAGAGAGGCAATGTTTCCAAGTATTTACATTTGCCAGTCTCAGCTTTAGGCCTGAGCAGAAATGTGAAATTTCCATATTTTCAGCATATTTTACAGCATGTGGATGCCATCACTGAGTCAATATAAAGCCTGCATGTGTTAGTGATAGATCAGCACAATGACAGTTGGTTGATAGTACACATGGTAGTGTGAAAGTCTTCATGGTAGTAGTCCCAGAATCATTACTCTGATTCAACTGTGTTCACAGGGAGAGGTTAAAAAAGCAAGATGGTGGAAACTGTCGTGATGCAAGCCCCACCTTGCTTCAGAAAGCCACTTTCTCTCTCTTGCCTTTTTTGACACCTCACCGTGTGCCATAGAAGCTGCTGCCTTGATATTGGAAACTGAGATAACAGTTCTAGAAGACTGGTTGGAAGAGCTGAAGCAGTTTCTCCTGTGGAAAGTGGAAGGACAGATACTCATCTCCTCCCTCCAATTCTTGTCTTGAAACCCCCATGTCCCCCAGACCTGCACTGAAAGAAAGACTAAGAAAACCTACACATACCTTGCATGTGTTTATATTGGTATAGTCTCCAGTGTAAAAACTGACATTATGTATTCTCTCCATTTCTTTTCTTCATTATAAATTGAACTCTGTTGTCCAGAAATTAGCTTGGTGGTCCCAGTGATTCTATCTATGGCTATAACTGAATCCAAATCAAGTATATTTAATCATGATTAAGCTCCTGTTGATTTTGATAGGGCTACTCAAAATATACCACACTTTACTGTGCTAACTTCCTTGTATTTCTTTTTTAGCCAGCTTGAATACTCAAATGATCACTAGAGGTACACTATAATTCTTTTTTTTTCATAAGTTTTATTGAATTTTAAAATACATATTAAAAGTTAATACAAAGAAAGAAATAGAAATACAAAGTAAGAAAAAAGAAAAGAAAAAGTGAAGTCAAAAAATAACAAACAAAGAAAATATAGGAAATAGATGTCCTCCAATTTATCCTTGAACTTTAAGTACAACAATTAACTTTAAATGTTAGTCCTTCATACAATACACAGGAATTTTTCTTTGTCATATACCCTATGATTTCTATAATCCAATCTTCTGTTCTTCATATAGGTTTTGCCTTTCTTGATATCTTCCAACAATCCATCTCTGGTTTCGACTCCTTGGAATAGTAATCAAATGTTCATTGTTGCACCAATTAAATGTTTTCCATTTGCTCTTTCCATTTTTACGTCTATATTTATATCTTCAATAAAATCCAATTAGTGTAACAAATAAAGGCCTTATCTACTTCTAATAAAATACAATATATTCTGTTCATATTATGACTATATATTCCATTAATACATAATCTAACATATTACATAACATAATACATAATATAGCAAGAATACAAAACCTAACATAACATATAACCTAGTACATATTATAATAATCATACAACATATTCCTGTAATAACCTACATTCTAATTCCATCTCATCATCTCATTGTCTTCTCATAAATGTATCTCCAGAAAGAGTAATCTATAATATCAACTTATATTTATATTTATAATCTTGTATCTTACACTTAGAATATCATGTTTTTATCCATCTATACAGTTTCTCATATCTGCTCTCACTCTGTGTACAATCCAGATCTGCATTTTCATTAACCTTGCATTCCAGATCAATATCAATAAATCTCCTGTTTAGGTTATGCCAATATCACAATATGCAACTTGTTTATTTCTGTAACTCATGTGGGATGTCAAAATGTTTATTTTACCATATCTATCAATTTGCATGTTAAAATCTTCCTGTCTCAGCTGCCACAATGTGTTTATGCCCAAACGTTTAATAGACCACTTCCTGTAAAATATCATAATCTTCTTCTGTACCAATACATTCAAAATCCTCTTTCCCTGTTTCTCTACTGGTTCGAAAGGTCTTCCCTCTGTTTCTAAATCTGTCCCTTGTATCTTCTGTTCCTGAGCCACCAAAACTATTAATATATGTTCTATGGATTTCTTAATTTGCAAAAAAGCTTTGCTGGTTTCTTCCTTAAAATCCTGAAGTGCTGTGAGAAATGCCATTTCCACCTGCACCCCCCTGATTGTGTTCGTTGTTCAAACCGTAATCAGCTGCCGTAACCAAAACAAAGAATTTTCTCAGGGAGCAGGGAACAGCTGTTCTATTATTATCAATAATGTCTATTTCTTTAAGTGAGAAAAGCTTTTAAAATAAACGATGAAAAATTCCACAGAGCAGTATTTCAAACAGTTTGTAAAAGGAAAGATAAAAATATATTCCATATGAGAGAAAGTCCGTTCTAAAAAAAAGTAGAAAAATAAAAAGGAAAAGAGGCACACATTCTCTATATTTTATTCTTTATTCTTCTTTATTCTTCAGGCTGCAAGCTGCTTAACCCAAACAAACAATTTCTCAAAAGTCAGTTAGTTTGTCGAGTGAGAAATACCAACAAAGTCTCTTAAGTCCCAATTTCTCTGATACAAAGGAAAGGCAGAAAAATACAAACTTATTCACTATGTTGCCAAAATAAAATCTATCAAACTTCCACCAAAATTAATTATAGCAAAGAAAACACAAAATTAGCCAACATTTTGAACGAAGTCCAAAGATAAATTTTAGATAATAAAAATGTTCTAATCTAAAAAAGAAAACTAATGTAAAGTGGTCTAAAAGCTGGCTGTCGCTCTTGTGTCTCCCGAGAGACTTACGTTCCCTGCAGAGCTAGGATCCTCCTTTGGCCATTCCACTGCATTCACCCCCGTTCTTCTCCACGGTGGAAACAACAAAGAAAAACAGGAGTGGGCAATTCCAATGGCTCTGTGAGCAATCTTCTGGTTCCCCCTTCTCCAGGGGGAAGCTTCAGTGGTCTGTAGACCCCTGCAAACAAGATAGAAAGACAGCCAGGTCTCAGAGCCAGAGCTCTGAGAAACTCTGACTTGTCGAGCTGCCAGCCAGGCTTGGAGTCGAGGTACACTATAATTCTGAATTGTACATGCTGCCATCTCTGAATAATTACTATTACATTTGGGCTACCAGATGGTTGCAGCCAATATTACTGCATATTATGTGTAATGGAATTGCTCTTAATGTCTCAATACATTGTGATCTGTTTGAAATAAAAAAGTTAATACTCAGTGCACTATTATTATTTTCTTTTTAAATGATATAATTTAACACAAGATTTGTAATTTTCTATGCTTCGTGGTCAGGAATAATGATGCTGAAAGGATTACTGCTCTTCTATACATAGGTGGAGATCACATTAGCAGTGAGCTGGAGGTGAGTAGAAAATGTTGTCTGTTCCTGTCCTCCAGAAACTCTTGGTGGCTTTTACTCACAAAAGGGCAATATGGCATTGCAAATATGTCCTTTGAGTAAAGCCAGAGAATTCAATAGGACTGAAATTAGAAATGAAGAAGATGTACCCCATTCTCATCCCTCTTTGTCTGGAAGGCTCTTTATGCTTTCAAGTTTATTGAGTGGAAATTTCTCTGGATTCATCCCAAAATATTTAATTAAAATGACATATTCAAGGAAGTTGTGATACATCACGTCCATGGCAAAAATTGCGACAGGAGAAGAGGGGAAACATAACTTTAAAACTGAATACAGCTTTGAACTCTTTCCACATTTTGCTAGGGATGAGATGAAGGCAACATTATGAGAACATCTACATTAAATACAATGGGACACCTTTATGCTTCAGTCAGAGGAACATGTTCCTACTATGTTGGAAAGAAAATCAAAGTAAAGTTTATTTCCATTGACCAGTCAGATAAAAATTTACAAAGCACAAGAAAAAACAACATAGATATAGATCAGAAATGCCTTATTTTCTTCCAAGCTAATTTTGTCATTAATCAAGGTATATATCAAGGTAATCTGAATGCCACCATTATGAAATGATAAACTGAGCATTCTGATAATGAATGATATCTCCTGTCTTATCAGTTCTTCTCCAGGTAGCATGGGGATGGCATATTAACATATTCTGACACTTACTTATTCAGACATGATTAAGAAGAATGAAAACTTTATTTTCCAATAATATTCTATGAACAGTTAATATAGGGTATAATATCAAGGTACATCAACAAAACTCATGCTTATTCTCACAGTATTACTTTTTTATGGACTGTCAATTAACATCTCCCCTCCCCTCCCCTCCCCTCCCCTCCTCTCCTCTCTTCTTCTCTCCTCTCCTCTCCTTCCCCTCCCCTCCCCTCCTCTACCCTCCCCTCCCTTTCCTTTCCTTCCCCTCCCCTCTCCTCCCTATCCTCTTTTCAGCTGTCACTGATTCACACAAAACTTGACACAAAACCACAAAAGGGTCTCCAAGTGGTCAAAAGAAGAGGTGAGGAATAATCTAGAGATAAGACTTTGGACTTGTTGCTGTCTGGAGAAGAGAGAACTGCCATTGTGTCAGACTGATGCTACGCACCGAAGAAGAAATGCCAGCATTGTGAATCTCTCTGAAGCTGAGAACTGGATATAGCAAATTTATTCTGACACTCTCTGCTTGGGTATGACAGTACATCCTCAAGCTGGTCTAACAAATTGAAGAAGGAAGACCAACTTCATACACTGTCAACTTCATACACTGTCAACAAAAAACTGACTGATCTACAGTATATGCTATCACCCAAATTCTCTCTGTTGAAGGAAAAACTGATCAATGTGCCTTCCCCTAAAATCAAGAGCAAAAGAAACTGAAGAGATAACCCCTACTTACTTGTGACACCTAATATTATTATGTTATCTGGGAACAGTTCGATCCTGTAGGACCTGAGGAAGTGGACAGAGTCCTCCGGATTGTGAAGGCCACCACGTGTTATTTAGACCCATGTCCCTCCTGGCTAGTAAAATCGGCTCGGGAGGTGACTTATGGTTGGGTCCAGGCGATGATCAATGCATCTCTGGAGGAGGGGGTGTTCCCAGCAGCCTTTAAGGAGGCCCTGGTGCACCCCCTCCTCAAGAAGCCATCCCTGGACCCTACTGTTCTGGACAATTTTCATCCAGTCTCCCACCTTCCCTTTTTAGGGAAGGTGGTGGAGAAGGTGGTGGTGTCACAACTCCAGAGGATTCTGGATGAAACGGATTATCTAGACCCCTTTCAGTCAGGTTTCAGGCCGGGATATGGAACGGAGACTGCATTGGTTGCGCTTATGGATGATCTCTGGAAAGGACGGGATGGTGGTAGTGCAGCCATCCTTATCCTTTTAGATCTCTCAGCGGCTTTTGATACCATCGACCATGGTATCCTTTTGGGACGGCTCAGGGAGTTGGGGGTGGGCAGTGTGGTGTTGCAGTGGTTCGCCTCCTTCCTCCAGGGCCGTTCCCAATCAGTGATGATAGGGGAGGAGAGATCTGACCCACGGCCCCTCCTGTGTGGGGTGCCACAGGGTTCGGTGCTCTCCCCTCTCCTGTTTAACATCTATATGAAGCCGCTGGGTGAGATCATCCGTCACCACGGGATGAAATACCATCTATATGCTGATGATACACAGCTGTATTTTTCCATCCCGGGTGAAGTAAGTGATGCAGTTGCCACCCTGTCTCAGTGTCTGGAGGCTGTGGGGGCCTGGATGGGGAACAACAGGCTTCGACTGAACCCTAGTAAGATGGAGTGGCTGTGGATTGCTGGCCGCTCGGGTCCTAGGAAGCTGTCATCTTTGGCTCTAGATGGGGTTGCACTACCCCATTCGGAGCCTGTGCGGAATCTGGGGGTTCTCCTGGACTCACGACTCCTGCTGGAAGAGCAGGTGGCAGTCGTGGCCAGGAGGGCCTTTGCACAACTTCGGATTGTGCACCAGTTACGCCCTTTCCTGGACCGAGATGCCCTCCGAACAGTCACTCATGCCCTCGTCATCTCCCACATAGACTATTGTAATGCGCTCTACATGGGGCTACCCTTGAGGAGTATCCGGTAGCTTCAGCTGGTCCAGAATGCGGCTGCGAGGACAATTATTGGGGCCAGAAGATCGGCCCATGTGACACCATTGTTACGCGAGCTGCATTGGGTGCCAGTTTGCTTCTGGGTACAATTCAAGGTGTTGGTTATCACCTTTAAAGCCCTACATGGCATAGGACCAGGTTACTTGAGGGACCGTCTCATCCCCAGAACATCGACCCGTCCCACCCGTTCAGTTAGAGAGGGCTTGCTACGGACCCCATCGCTTAAAGAGTTTCACCTAGCGGGGTCCAGGAAGCGGGCCTTCTCTGCAGTGGCGCCCGCCCTTTGGAATATCTTACCCCCGGAGATGAGGCTGATGTCCTCGCTCCCAGCCTTCCGGAAAGGCTTAAAGACCTGGTTCTGCCGTTTTGCCTGGGAGGGAAACGTCAACAGTTCCTCTTGGGGATGGCTGGCCCCTTGAAGCCTCCCAGTGACCTATTTTAATATTTTTCTTGGAATTTATATTTTGTATTCATGTAATTTTATATATTTTTAATCACTATTTTGCTGTGCACCGCCCAGGGTCCCCGTTGGGGGAGATGGGCGGTAATATAAATTTAATAAAATAATAATAATAATAATAATAATATCAAAATTGTCTTAATTTAACTTCTTTCCAGAGGCTGATTAAGCGATTGTGTGAATTAGCTCATCTATAATTTCTGAGGCTGACTTCCAGTGTGAAATAATTATTTCCCATTTAGAAGAAGCTGCTCTCCCTTTTTGATTAAAATGCATGCATAAAACTGAAATGTATGGACTACATCTCTGAAGAATTTTCATTATTGCAATTTCTAGCTGTAGCATATGGACACATAATGAATTCTAATCCCAATCCTAATTTCAGTTATTTCTCTATAGAAAGCAGGATGCAAGAACCATAATTTAATTGTCAATTTTGGAACCACGTTTCATGTTAATAAAACACAATATGGCATATAATGATACATTTAATTCTTCAAATGAAACAAATCACAATTTAGAATACATCACATAAATAAGCAAGTTATACAGAAAAGCCCAAATTATGAACCCGCATCTATTTACAAGTTGTCATTATCAATCGAAGAGAATATTTGTAGCTCATTTTAACAACATTTACATACCATTCATAAGAAACAATAGAATAGCCAGAAGACCAGAACACCCCTGGGCCAGCAATCAACAACAAGATATGCATAGATTAACAGCAAGATTAGCAGCAGAGAAGCAATCAAACAACACAATAGACCTTAATCAAGGAACTATTAACTCAGTCAATCACCCAAACAGCACACAACAGCCCAATCAAGGAACTACCAAGGAGAGTACAAGACCCCCACCAACACAGGCAGGACAAGCCAGGGTATATAAACAGACAGCAAGTTCCACTCCCTTTTCGCACTGAAGATGTTGCCTAGCCTGGCAATGAAACGTCTGCATGAAAACAACAAGGCTCAGAGAGCACCAAAGACTCCCAAGTTGTCATTATGCTTAATTTCATAATTAGATGGAGGAATAAATTTAGAGAGCCTTGCATTATTCTTGCTAAAATGCCCCCAACCAAGGAATTTCCAAAAGGCATCTTTGACATCTTTGTTCCTCATTGTGTAGATTATTGGATTCATTAGTGAAGGGACCAAAGTATATAGCACAGTAACTTGGTACCATGCTTCATATTAATAAAACACAATATGGCATATAATGACATATTTAATTCTGCACATGTAACAAATCACAATTTGGAGTAAATCACATAAACGAACAATTTATACAGAGAAAAGCCAAATTAGGAACCCTCATCTTTTTACAAATTATGATTATGTTTAATATCATAATTAGATGGAGAAATGAATTTAGAGAGCTTTGGATTATTCTTGCTAAGATGCCCCCAACCAAGGAATTTCCAAAAGGCAGCCTTGACATCTTTGTTCCTCATGCTGTAGATTATTGGATTAATTAGTGAAGGCATCACAGTATATAGCACAGTAAACATTTCATCCAACCTAGATGGAGAATTAGCGGGTAGTATGAGGTGAGCCAAGAGGCTGCTGCCAATGAATACAGAAACAACGATGAGGTGGGGGATGCAAGTGGAAAAGGCCTTTTCCCTCCTCTCCACTGAGGGCATTCTCAGCACGGTGGAAAAGATCCGCACATAGCTCAAGATAATGAATGAGAGGCAGCCAACTCCTAAGCATGAACTAAAGACAAGAATCCACGTTTCACTGAGATAAGAATCAGAACAAAAGAGCTTGATTAATTGTGGAACTTCACAGAAGAACTGATTGATGATTTTGGAGCAGAAAGGCATTGAAAAAATACTCCCTGTGTGTAGAGCAGCATGCAGAAATCCAGCCACCCATGCCCCTCCAGCCATTTGGAGGCAAGTGGACCACTTCATTATGGATGCAAAGTGCAATGGGTGACAGATGGCAACGTATCTGTCATAGGCCATGACAGTGAGAAGGAAGAAATTTGACGACAGGAAAGAAACATAGAAAAACAATTGTGTCGCACATTCAGAATACGAAATCCATTTGGAGTTCATCAGGGCATTATTTATTTATTTATTATTCAAATTTATTCCCCGCCCATCTCCCATGCAAGGGACTCTATTAACTATAGATTTGGGTATAATGGCAGAGGTGGCACCAAGGTCACCAATAGATAAATTGATGAGGAAAAAATACATTGGGGTATGCAGATATCTATTGATTGCTACTAAAACAATAATCAGAAGATTTCCCACCAGGACAAAAACATACATTATCAAGAAGACTGTGATGTTTAAAATTTGGACCTCTTGATTTCCGGTAAATCCCATAAGCACAAAACCTGTTACGCTTGTTCTATTAGACATGGCATTATGATGTCTCCTGTAGGAAGATGAAATGTAAATTATACATGCATTTATTTCACACTGAGAAGTTGTTTTAATTCCTAAAAGTGCCAATGTCTTTTAGTGCAGCAGTTGTAACTGTTTTTCATGGTCTCTCTACTTCTTCCTGATATGATATATTCTTTGAGAATATATAGCTTTAAGAAGTAGCTAATACTGTACTAGAATTAATATAATTGTTATAATTATGCAACATGCACCAACACTAACCTTACCATATTTTCCTCTACTATGTCTGAGAATCTCTTTTTTCATTGATCTCCCAAATTTTGATCTCATCTCCCATCTTGCCTTTCCTAAAGTGGATTCCACCTGAGAGCGGATCATGTAAATGTTATACTATGTCCAGTGTCTAACTGCACATCACAGCAAGGCCCCCCTTCACAAGAATTTTAACAATGCAAACTTAACCAATCTGCTCATCTCCCTGGGAAACAAACTATTTTTCTCAGGACCTAGTGATCACTGCCAGCATGTGAACTGGCAAAAGAAATAGCCCAACGGCAGTAAAGATTAAAAAATTTTGAGATGCAGGATCTCAAATGCACTTTTAAAGTCATATTTTTTAAACTGTCTGTAAGGAAGTGTCAAGAAAGGGATGCAGCTGAGAAAAATAGATACTTTTAAAACATTCAAAGCAGTACAATGAGGAAGTAGTAGAACGTTCTAATGGGAAAAATCAAGTTTGAGATAAAGCATTAATAGGTTTAGTTTCCCCTATACTGAATAATCAAATTGATGCACAACAAATGGCAGACAAATTTCTACTTTTTTTGCATACTCCATGTTTCATTCCAAGCTTCCCTTCAGAGTTACTCAACAATGAGGAAGACATTACCTCACGTCTTCCTTTCTTTTCTCCTCTTCAGACTTTGTATTTTATTCTTATCTAACATATTCCCTCCTCTTCTTTTTGCAGACTGAGACTTCACACTTGTGAGTCTATAGCTGTACATTTAGGAACCCCGCTTCTGAGCAGCAATGAATGATGGAGAGATATGATGGCTACCTGGCTGACCTTGGTGTCCAGAGATTTTCATTCATTTCCCCAAGTAGCTCAGCACTAATAGACCACAGTTAAAACCCAAAGGAAGGAAAGGGCTTGAGTTTTCTAACTGTAACACACCATCTTCAGAATCTGATTTCTAAGGTTACCTTTCATGTCTACATCAGAGTTGGTCTAATTGGAATGACACCTAAGCCAAAATAAATAAAGATAGACAGACAGACAGAGCTTCCTCAACTGTTCAAAATCACTTCCACAGGGAATAATAAGGCAGTGCTAAATATATCTATATTTCCTATGTCCATCACAGTTTTATGAGACAACAGCCCTAAAATGAGGCTCTCATGTAGTCTGCTGCTTTTCTAATGGATCCCTAATTTTGTCATCATTACTTTCATTAGGAGATCTTAACATTTTTTTCTGCAGGACTGTATGGATTTCTTAGGGGGAAACTGCGACTAATAAGTATTGTTGTAATAAACAAAAGACACAGACAATGTGTTCTTTGTCTCAGCTTACTAAATAAGGATATGTTACATGGAATTATTCCTTCATATTAAAATAGCATATAAATAAACCCTACAAACAGAAAATAGATATTTATTATTATGATTCCTATTCTGAAAGTTTACCCAAATCTTTTTGAGTCTGCAGTGCTGAAAAATGGCTAAAATTTTGTTCTAACTCAGTAAATTCAGGCTCCTCTAGCTATCTTTTCCTGCTGACTGCCATTTTTAAAACTCCAAAATACCAGATGACATCATGACATAGGACTCATTCTGAAAGATACTTGGCATACATACTGTATGGTGTTCCATTGTTGAAAATCACTTTAATTTATGACATGGGTTGGATGCACTAACAAGAATAAAAATTGTATTTTGCAGGTATCATTAATGTTTGGAGAGACTTAACTCTGCTCTGCTCACCCATTTTCTTTCTCTGTGAAGAGTAGAATTTTCTTGGAATTCATTTGTGCAAGTTGAAAGGGAAGAATTTATTAATGTATTTTCCAAATTCCACATTTCTTTTGCTAAAATGTACTTTAATCATATATTTTTAACTAGCACCTGGTGAATGTGGAGATAAGACTTATAATGTTGTCTGCCAGAGCACCAATTCTGTTGGGATCTTTACACTACAGGTTATTAGACAAGCTTATGCATTCCAAAATTTTATACAAATGGCATGAAAACAATCAAACATTAAGCATTTGATAAATTATGGAGAATATAGCACAAATAATATGTGAGAATGTAATATATTATTAAATTCAGTGAGGAAAAGAAGGAATATAGAGTAATATATTTAATTTGCAGGAAGGAAAATATAAAGGTTGGAGGGTTACATATTCAGTTCTCTAGGAGACTGTCCTTGAGAGTCAGTGGGAAAAAAATCTTGGAGCTCAGAGAGTAGCACATTGAATTCAAAGAAAGATAAAGGCATGGAGTCCAGAGGGTAACTGGAGAAATTAAAGGAAGTGATTATCTGAGTTTTCAACTATAGGAGCAGGTAGAAACAGAGATTGTTGGTGCAACAAACAAACCAGAATTTTCATAGCTTCCTATTACAGCAAAGAGTAATAAACTTTCACAGACATGTGTTAAGGGGAAGCAACTTTTGCACAGGTACTACTTCAGTTAGGAATGGAGGAATAAATAAAAATTGTGTTTCTGCAATGAATTCATGGTAGGAGGATTGCTTTTCCTTTGCAATGTGCGCAGTGTTCTTTTTCTTGAGGACCTGGGTTAGAAGCATCCCCCAACAATTGGAAGGGAAGGAAGATAGGAAATCCCTATCAGTGACTGCTTTACAGTGCTCTGTGTGCCCCTTGGCATTCTCAAAGCATGGCTCTCTTGGTGCTGAGGATGAACCCAGGTCAAAGTTTGTTTATTGGTATGCCACTCCTTCATATTTTTTGGGATCCAGCTCATCAGGTAAAGCCCGATGGCTCTTCCAGGATATGAAACCCAAATTAGCCTGGTTGCTTTAGCAATGCTTTCAACATCTAGGACTGTAATGTACTAGAAGATTTGGTCTCAGTTTCTGCAAGACCCAACCACCTCTTTGGGATGGTAGTGCAAGTCCAACTCAGTGGAGGATCCTGACAGGCCACTCCCTTCATGAGGGCCACACCGGTTGGGATCTTTCAGTCTGTGACAAAGGGTTTGGCTTTAACCGTGTTCAAACAACATACTAAGCTAAAGCCAAAGAAGCCAAAACATGACAAGCAGGCTGAATTAATATAGCCATAATCTCTTACAAAGTAGGCCAAGACCACCATTATTATTTTCCTTATATTTAAGTTTCAGAAGTTGTTTTAGAAGTAGAATACCTATGATGTTATTGCTGTACATGTTCTTTGCATGCATTCATATTGTCTCCTAGAGGAAGCAAAATGTTTTATGAAGATGAGAAAGATGGGTGATTCCTATATTTGTTAGAAAATCTTTAGTTGGGATATTGCATTGCACTCTTAGAAACGGGTCCACTAGTACCCTGGGAGTGCTACACTGTGATGGAGAGGAGTTGTTATGAAAAGCAATATGAACACTGTGGAGTATGATCAGGGGCAGCCATTTCACAAAACACATTCAAGTGTTTAGAAAAAAATCAGTTGCAGAACTGTGGAAGCTGTCCTTCTAGGATATGAGTTAAGATGCAAGGGATACAGAATTCTTGAGCCTTCCACAAAGACTGTAAAGAAGTGCAATGTGCCATATTTTGATGAAAGACAAGGACCATATGCTAATAAAATATTGAGGTTTCATTCAGAGATCCCAACATGGGAAACAATGGAGAAACATCCAAAGCAGGAAGCTATTGGTGTCCTCAGTGCTCAAGAAGAAGACAGAGAAGTGGTGACAGAGCAACTAGGACAAGAGTGGAAAGTCTGGGCCAGTGGCAAGACTCTCAAACAGGCCTGACAAAGTGGTACCACCCAAAGGCTTAACTGTCAGACAGAGCTGATGAGAAAGGAAGTGGCATGATGGAAATCAAAGGATCAACTTAAAGAAGTGTGATTATTTCAAGTAATATATTAGAATTCATAAGCAATTTTAGAAGATTAAAATGATGGGAAATGGGTGATACTCTATAAGATAGGAGGAGCAGCAGCAGCAAGAACCTCATAAGTTAAATGGTCATTAGATCAAAATTGCAAATGTGCCTATGTGCCCAAAAACTTTGGGGGTCCCTAATCTAATTGTTGGTGCAGCCCCATTTTGCATACCACATAGTGGTCTGGTCCTCAGCAAATGATATCATAGAAATGCTAAAGTAGTCGATTGGGGGAAGTCTATTAAATGGACAAAAGACCCAGACTTCATGTAGAAGTGCTTCTCCACACTATGTATAATTAAGGGATGGACCTCACTTTTGTCACTATGATAGGCAAAAGTTTAGATGGCTCTGAGATGAGGATGGAATCTTTTAAAAGGGACATGTGAAACAGAACTCCAAGTGCTGAGACCTGTTCTAGGACATGCTTCAAGAAGATTTTCTCACTTCATCCATATTTGAAGATGGATAGCAGTAGTTGCCGTTTAATATTTTGTCTAACATGGACTGTCTATTCTTATGCTGTGTAATTAGGTCTGGAGGGATACCAAAAGATTAGTGAGTTTGCCAGATATAAAGTTTCCCACTGATGATATGTCATTACATGATCAAACAAGAGTTGGATAATATTTTTCCATTACTGAATCAATACTGAAGAGTCTAAAGAGCATGCATCAGAAGAAACAATAATTCTGTGCAGAAAAATAGTAAGTGATTTGTATGCTGAATATTTGACAGAAAAGCCCATTTCCTGCTTTCTGGGGCAGATTGGCATTTAGTTAAATATGTACGATTTGACTGTACTAGATTCACTTTTATAATTTCAACATTGGGAAAATTATTTAAAGAAATTAAATTATAACCTAGTGCTTTCCTATAATGCAATATGTTGGGGGGAAGGAAAGGGGGATTTAGTTTCAGAAATTTAGATCCAAATTAAAAGTATTATGAATCAGAATGAGACTCGGGGATGGGGAGCTGTTCTATGTTCCATCCTAAGCAATAAAATCAATCTATATTTAGCACGATGGTATCTTTCCCACATTCTGAAAGTGGAAAATAAAAATAGAGATATTTACAGTTTGCAGAAATGTACAGCCTATTAGATGAACTGATCCCTAGTAGGTGAATAGCATCAATAACATTATTTCAAGGTCCATTTCTACTTAAAGGATAATGGATGGTGACATTTCTGAAATGGTTTCTTTGTTGGTGATAAGTATTTGACTCAAATTGTTCAAAGGGATGCTGAACTTTGAAAAATCATAGTTATGGTATGGTGTGTCCATCTCATTTTCTAGTTGATAAAAAATATGGGACACAAAAAAGATGCTCCTTGATCTTATTTGGTGGGAAAGTTTTAAGGGTTTAATCCTTCAAATGTGGCACATTATTGTAATACAATAAAAGAGTATAAGTGATAAACTGTGAGAAAGGTGTGAATGACAACCACGAAAGTCAATGTTTGACATCTTTCATCAGAGAAAAGACAACATATAAATTTATTGCTGACTAGAAACCCCTTATGGACTTATTGCATAAAACAGAAAAAAATGAACTTATGATTTATGGTTTCAATGATTAGACAGGTAGGTTATAGAAAGAATAGAGTTATGTTGCAACCATAGAGTAAGAGGTAAATTTATAATTGTACTTATAACTGCTATAAAGAAGATCGGAAGCTTTGTATCTTTTTTCTTTCTTTTCTATTTTCCTTTCCTTTTCCTTTCTAGCACTTCTAGCTTTCTCTTTAATTTCTTTTTTTTCTTTTTTTTCTCACTTTATATTAGTTTGTATTAGTTTTTTCTTCCTTTTTAAAAAACCTTTAATACATACATACATACATGATTATAGCATGAATAATATTTAAAGCTAACATACAAAGGATACATAGTCATCCATAAGAATGTAATACACTACCTAACTGGATGAGGAAAAGCTTAATAAAGAGAAATATAATTAATTTGCAGGAAGAAAGGTGTATAGTCGGAGGGTTACATGTTCAGTTCTCTGGGACTTAGGGGAGGGCCCTGACAAGCCACTGTCTCCATGAGGGCCACCCTGGTTGGGCTCTTTCAGTCTGGGGCAAAAGGTTTGGCTTCAGAGGCTGAATTCGGTTTTTCTTTGGGAGAAGCAAAAAGGCTAGCAATTGAGGGGGAACCTCGGGGCTGCCTCCCTCTTTGCAGTTCTTCTGAATGACTTCAGCTATGAATAGAGAGGAAAAGAAGGTAGTGGAAAGAGCAAGCTACCCAAAGGGAATTGCTTTCCTGATCATTTCCTACAAGGCTTCTGCCCTGGAGCAGACCGATCACTAGTCCAGATAATCCTGTCCTGGGATGGGGGTGGGGGGACGGGGGTAAACAAACAAGCAAACAGGAGATCAGAACTATTTTGAACTCCTTCTGATTAAGATAAACGTTTTATGGAAGAGCAGATGAGTTCCTGAGAGGGAATGCCCAAGAAGAATTCATGGCTCTTCTTATTTGCAGATATGCTTTTGCTACATCTGCCATTGTTTTATCAAGACACAGAAATCAGCAATGTAAATGGGAAAAAGTCAGGGGGGATGTCTGCCCAATCTTATCTTGAAAAACTCATCCTTGGGTGCCTTTTAATATTAATTTTATTCCCTGTAGGTACTAAAATTATAATACACAGGGACTCACTAAAAGGACTAATGAGGGCACCCCAATATTCTTCAAAATGGGACCCATTCACCAATTAGGTATGCTTGCCGGATTCCTTTAAGAACAGAGCGTTGTTAGTTCTGACTAAAAAAAGCCACTAATCACTGGGAATAGTTGTTTTTTTCCTTCTTCACTTCAGCAAAGTGTTGCACTTCAGCAAACCTGGAGTTAAAGTAGGGTTACAATTTCAAGGAGGTGCAAATCATGAAACAGAACTCTTAACTAAAGTTCTATCTTTTCTTCTAATATACCATTGCATAGATAATTACTCAACTTATTTTTTCTGTTTTGGTTGTTTGTTTGGCATTTTAATCTTATCCTTCAGCCAGAAAGCCCCTAGAGCAGCTAAGAAAGTTATTAGCATTCACCTACTCTCAGTCTGTGTGGGTGTCTGTGTGTCTGTGTGTATGAGAGAGACAGACAGACAGACAGAAAATCAGGCAATTGGACAGTCTCTACCCTCAAGTATTATTACAACATTTTATGTCATGTTTTTACTTGCTAGGTTTATATCCTCCAGGACATCAAGGCACCATACATAACACCTTCTCCTCACATTTTCCACCATCACCAAAGCCTTATAAGAGTGCTCAGAAACTGGCTAGTCCAAAGAGACAAGTGAACTTCCATGGTTGAGGAGGTTTTTGGCAGCCTCTTCTAGTTTAAACACTACACAAAGAATATGATTAGGATGGAAGGGGGGGAAGGGTTAATGATTGGTTCCTTAATCAGTGCTGGATTGAAATATATGGAGAAGGCACTGACTGGAGAAAGACATTCTCTAAATGTTGTGGATGTGTTTTAATTCTTGTCCTGTTTTCTCTCATCACCCATTCCTTGCAGATGTGGCATTCATCTTAGCCATAACATAAACATGGACAATCAAACCACTCTGTCTTACTTTCTCCTCCTGGAATTAGCAAAAGATCGGCACCTGCAGCTTCTACATTTCTTCTTATTCTTCATATTATACCTGGCAACTGCAACAGCAAATCTTCTCATCATCTCTGTAGTAGCTTTTGACCATCGACTGCGCAGCCCCATGTACTTCTTTCTAATGAACTTGGCAGTGCAGGACCTAGGCATTTTTTCAGTCATTGTCCCCAAATCCATGATAAATTCCCTCATGGACACCAGGCACATCACTTACTTTGGTTGTGTTGCTCAAGTATTTTTCTTTGTCTCTTTCGAAGCTTCTGATTTCTTCCTCCTGACAGTCATGGCATATGATCGGTATGTTGCCATTTGTAATCCACTGCACTATGAGATGGTGATGAATTGGAAAGCCTGCACCAAAATTGTGATATGGGTAGGGGCCACAGGACTTCTTTATGGACTTTTTCATACTACTGGCACCTTTTTCATTCCTTTCTGTTCTAATGTGGTCAATAATTTTTTCTGTGAAATTCCACAATTGCTAAAGTTATCCTGCTCTGGATTCAATACAGTTGAAATTGGAATTGTAGTGGCCAGTATCACTGTAGCATTAGGTTGCTTTAGTTTTATTATTGTGTCTTATGGCATGATATTCAAAGCAGTGTTGAAAATCCCTTCTGTGAAAGGAAGGCAGAAGGCCTTCTCCACTTGTCTTCCCCACCTTATAGTCTTTTCTATATTTTTGGTAACTTCATGCCTGGCCTACCTGAGACCTCCCTCTAACACCCCAACTTACTTAGATTTCACACTAACTGCCCTATATTCTTTACTTCCACCCCTGTTCAATCCAATCATCTATAGCATAAGAAATAAGAATATCAAATCTGTTCTGTCTAAAATGTGGAGATTTTGATATTTTATTTTGAAGATGTTTTTTATCCTATTTTTTCTTACATTGAATGTTCTGTGTCGTTTGCCCTCATTTTTCTGAGCAAAGGAATGAAATTTCAAAGGGAGAGACAGATGAGATAGAAATAGAGCCTTGCCTCTCTGGAACAATTGTAGCACTTCAGAAAGTGATGACTTACAATCCCATATCCCTTGTTACTAGCCTTGCTTTTCAGGGTGCTATGAGTTGCTTTAGCACATCCTGAGTGCCACAAGTTGAAAACTACCATTACAGGCTTTAAAGAATTCAGTATCAAGGTCATACATAATGATGAATGGACAGCCTCAAAATCTTCCTAATTGCAGTTCTCTTTGGAGAATTCAATTTGAGCTCCTGGTTTCTGTTGTATGCAGACCATCATTCATTATGGAAAGAACCAAAGTAGACCTTATCTTTATGCAAATGGCCATGCCTGTTTTTTTTCCCAATGCATTCCAAGGACCTTTTAAGATCAAGAGGAAATCATTTGCAAAATATGTTACTGGAGCTGGTTTGATACATCAGACTAAGCCAGGGCTTTCCAAAGTGCCGCCGCTGGTCCCTGGGAGGACTGAGTGAGGCACGGCAGGAAGCCTTCCAGCGTGGCGCTCTGAGTTCCTCCACCCCAGTAGCAGCAGCGGGCCCCAGGATGGGAGGAGAGCACTCTCACCACCTGTCCACGCCGGGCAGGAAGAGCCGTCCCAGCCAGAGCAAGCCAGGGAACCAGTTGGCCGGGGCACCGCTGAGCTATGCGGTGGGATGCAGCCCCTCCAGGTACGGAGCTGCCTCTGCCTCCTGAAGCTGCTGCTGCTGGAGATGCCAGCCCTCACTGGAGGTACGCAGGATGGCGGTGGGGCCAGCTACATCCTGTTCTGTCCCTTTGGAACAGGCGCGGGGGAGGCGATGTTCACGTCTGCGGTGCTGGAGCTGGTGCTGGTGGTAGAACCCCTCTGGACAGGCACAGTCTACCGTTGGGGCCACGGTGGGCTGGGCGCCCCTTCCCGCCTGAATAGACGCAGCTGATGAGATCTGCAGTCCATAACATGTTAGGATATCAAAATCCACTGTGTCTTAGTTAGACCTTGTCCTATATTTCTAGTCTTGCCGTATTGTCAAACTTTGTTTTTGTTTATTGTCAAACAAGACGAGAAATATAGGACCAATTGGCAGCAGGGCAAGGTCTGGGTCAAGGTTCCCTTTGACAGTCAATATATATATTTCCAGTCTCACCCTATTGCACCCTATTGACCCAGACCTTGTGGTTGATCGCAAGTCTTTTTATATAAACAGTAATCTGTTTAAGCAGGGGTACCCAAACTTTTTGGCACGAGGGACCAGTTTCGTGGAAGACAATTTTTCCATGGACTGGGTGGGTGGGGTTTGCAGGCGGGAGCCAATCGCGCAGAATGGGGGGTGGGGTTTGCAGGCGGGAGCCAATCACGTGGACCAGGGGGCGGGGTTTGCAGGCAGGAGCCGATTGGGTGGACTGGGGGGCAGGGTTTACTGGCGGGAGCCAATCGCACGGACAGGGGTGGGGTTTGCAGGTGGGAGCCAATCGCACGGACCAAGGGGCGGAGTTTGCAGGTGGGAGCCAATCGCACAGACTAGGGGGCAGAGTTTGCAGGCGGAAGCCAATCACGCGGATCGGAGGTGGGGTTGCAGGCAGGAGCCAATCGCCTGGACCCGGGCGGCGGGGACCCCTCTCCCGTTTTTTCCATCCCAATGTCCCGTTTTTGTCTCAAGGAAATATGGTCAGCCTAACTTTGCACCATGAGCAACATCTAAGAACATGGGCCTCCCTCGCACTGTTAAGAAACATTTTAGTGATAGGAGAAGAAGGTGGCTATGGGAAGCGAAGCCAAGCTTTTCTTTATCTCATTTAGTATATCTCACTGAATTTGATCAAGGATGATAAGGAGAAGCATACAGTATCTCATCTTACAATGTTTTGCCTTCATGCTAAGAATGGATATCAACAGACAAAGGGGACAGTTTAAAATTAAAAATTAAAATTAAAAAAAATAGAATAATTTTTTTTTTTATGAAAGTGCCTTCGAAAATAGTAAAACTTTATTAGACTAACAGACCGGACCTTCGTGGGAATGCAGATTATTTGCTTTTAAAGACAGTAATAATTTGTGCAACAGTTAAAATAGAAATGGATTTGCAGGGATGAAAAAAGACTTAAAAGACAAAGTTATGAAAACTGAAGAATCTGTAGGGCAACTGGCCGCAGATTTAAAACGAATTACTGCCAAAATGGAAGCTTTGTAAAGTATGACAGAAGTTTTAAGTAGAGAAATGGAGAAGGATTTGGGCAACTTGGCATTATTGGAACTGAGGGAAAAAGAATTCTGTTCTTTTTCTCTGATTTCTTGGTTTGGGAGGAAGATGACCCTCATAGAGAGATTGATGAATCTATTGGATCCACACACGTTATGCAAAATTAAAAAATGTTCCAAGGGATATTCTTGTGCACTTTGTCAGAAAGAAAAGAGATTGAGTATTATCAATCCTCAGTCTAGTATTAAAATGCTGCTGTAGATCTTGTTCTACAGCAGCATTTTAATACTAGACTGAGGATTCATAATAGAGATGTAATTGTACTCAAGGAAATCCCAATTAGAACAGATTAATATTCACTTCAAACTGGAACTTTTCCTTTTAGGCTTAATGGATAAACAGAAAAAAACATGGAAGATTGCTTCCGTATATGATTACTGCGGCAAGATTATTATATGCACAGATATAGAAAGATTCAACAGTATCCACTATGTTGGAATAGTTGGTGAACTTGACAGAGTTGGCTGAAATGGATAAATTGACTTCTTTGATTACAGAAAAGACACTATCTACATTTATTGGTGACTGGAAGCCTCTTATGGACTTTTTTGGTAAAAATGAAAAAAATGAACTTGTGATTTATGGTTTTGCTGATTAGAAAGGACAGATTATAGAAAGAAGAGTAATATGATGTATTGTTAGAAAGAGAGATAAAAATATATTGTAACTGCTGTGAAGAAGATCGGAAACTACTGCTTTATATATTTCTTTTCTTTCTATTTTTCTTTAACCCTTTTTCTTTTCTTGCACTTTCTGCTCTTTCTTTGATTTCCTTCATTTCCCTTTTTCTTTCTTTTTTTCTTACTTTATATTAGTTTGTGTTAGGTTTTAATCTTCTTGTTTAAAAGTTTAATAAAAATTATTTTAAAAGATTAACAAATCTATTGTTGTACTGGGAAAATAATAAAAAAAATGCCTTTACATATGACTTATTCAGATTTATGAGGACCTTCCTGCACAATTTTCTAACTGGCCCTACAGTCCCACTCATAGTCAAGCACTCTCCTTTCTCTTCTTCAAGCATGTGCTCAAGCTCTGCCCACTTGCCTGGTCAACTTTTCACAGTGACCATCTTGATGGAGTTACTTTCACACACATGAGCTAAAGAAGACTATTGAAGGAGATTTTATAGTGGGATAACCTGCACACACCATTTGGTGGGACTCCTTTCCTTAATTTCCTTCAAGCACCAGCTAGCAGAGCAGCTACAATCTTTCAGCAAGTTATGAGCACAGAGTGTGTTCTACAGGTTACAAAGCTTGGCTGGAAAGTAAAAGAACATCCTTGCGTTCATTCTCTCTCTCTCTCTCTCTCTCTCTCTCTCACACACACACACACACACACACACACACAAACTCCTCCTTTCACACACCTGGCTGTTGCGGCTGAAAGTTGTCCCAGCATCTACCCAAGGGCATGGGGCTCCTCTATAACATGCACACACCATTTGGTGGGACTCCTTTCCTTAATTTCTCTCAAGCACTAACTGTAATGACCCCAACTGCAATGTCCTAATAAACACTTCTCAATGCAAGTCATTGCAATGCAGATTAAGCTTTATTCAGGATACATGTAAATTGAAGCACTCCTACAGATCTGAATGCAGATTCCCGCCAAACATCGCTAACTTAACTCTCCCCCCTGCGTGCCAATTTCGCAACCACTATGATGTCAATGTCCAGAACTTTCTCTCTCCTGTTCCCAAGCCTCCAGCTCCTGCAGGTGGTTGACCTTGAATATGCATTCCACAATCTCCAATAGAAGCCACAACACATAGAGCACATCCCCCCTCCCTCCAGTTCACACCCCTAAACTACCTCTATACCCATAATGACAGGATTCAACTATGAATCCTGACACTAACTAGCAGAGCAGCTACAATCTTTCAGCAAGTTATGAGCACAGAGTGTGTTCCACAGGTTACAAGCTTATTTGGAAAATAAAAGAACATCCTTGCCTTCATTATAACACACACACACATACACACACACACACACACTCCTCCTTTCACACACCTGGCTGTTGCGGCTGAAAGTTGTCCCAGCATCTACCCAAGGGCATGGGGCTCCTCTATCTGAATGGAGAAACTCTGCTGGAACCTTTTGTTTCAGGTCTTTCTTGAGAGTTCTTTGCATAACTCCTTTTACCTCTCCACATGGAACCCTCACTCTTCTGAGATCAGTCTCCTGACCCCCAGGTTTGTTTTCCTGTTCCCAGGAGGTTGGTATGCCAACTATCTGATAAGAAGTGAACGTGCCTCTCTTGCTTCCAGAGAATGGTTTCTTGAGATCTCTTGCATAGAGGCTGGCTCTAACACTTTTGTGACCTCCTTCTAAATTTTGTTACAACTTTTAACCTTAACCCAGGATTGAATTCATATTTCTGACATTTATTGATGACTTTTCAAAATAAGTTTTGCCCTCTCTATCTAAAGAAAAGCTGATAAAGAAATGCAGTGTGGCATATTATGATGAAACACAAGGACCATATGCAAATGGAATGTCAAGGTTTCATGTAGCAATCTCAACATGGGGAACAGTGAAGCAGCATCCAAAGCAGGCAGTTATTGACATCCTTGATGCTCAAGAACAAGACACAGAAATGATGGCTCAGCAACCAGAACAAGAGGACCGTGGAGTTTGATCCAGTAGAACAGCTCTCAATCAGGCACAATAGGATGGTGCCACCTAAAGGCTTATACTGTCAGACAGAGCAGATGAGACGCTAAGTCCTTTCAGAAGACCATGCATGGAAGGGTCTCACACACAAACACACAAACACAAAATGTGTGGCTTCAAGCTAATAGAAAAGTGATTTAATCTCTTCACAAGAATAAAACATAGACAGAGTTCACAAAAGGGGGAAATGCACTGGATGCAAATGGGACTTCTCTATTAAATAGGATGCAGAAGTTGACATCCAATGCTATAAAGTCAGATTCGTCACCAAAAGTTACTTTCAAAAATTTGTTAAAGATTATGATGAATTCTTTTCACATGTCATGAGGAGTTGACTTTTGAAAACCCTTCATAATTGTGCCATGGTATGAGGAATGTGAGAGTGAACCCTCAATGGCCCCTTTTTTCAAACATGGAGAAAGAATGAATATCACTCACTGAGAGTTCTGGGTTTCTCAACTTTGTCTTATTCTATGGTACATGAGTATTTGTCCCTGTTCTACTGTATATGACTTCATTTATTTTAACAAAATATTTTGCTTACCCAAACAAACAAATAAATGAATAAAGAAAATGGGATGCGAAAGAGCAATTTCTAGAATGGCCAATATTAAATATGGATTAGACCACAGAAGCATATGAAGAAAATAAAAATGGTGGGATACCCTGGAGAATACAAGTAGAAGAAGTAGTCAGAACCAAACTCAAACATTGATCTGCTGATAAATAGTCATTAGCACAAAGTTACAGACATGTCTGCATGCCCTAAAAGTTTGGGGGCTCCTAATATACTTCATGGTGCAGCAATATTTCGAATACTACGTAGCATTCTATTTCTCAGCAATGACAGAAATACTAACATTGCAGATTGAAGACGTGCAATTATGGATAAAAAACCCAGAACTCATGCCTGAAATAATTTATTTACACTATTCATTACTAATTAATGAAAGTCATAGCCATGACAAGATAGCTCACAGATAGCTTTGAGATGGAGCGTGCAATCGCTTCAGAGCTGGCTGTAAAATAGAATCCCAGGTGAAGAGACCTGCTATAAAACATATGTCATGAAAGTCTATTCACTTAATTCACATTTGAACAAGGAAAGCAGTAGCTGCTAATTGCTAATTATGTTAAAAATACATTAGCTCATTATAATATTTTGCTAGTTTTGTTTGTATGGTCTAGAGGGAAACAAAATGATTGCCAATTGAGCTTGCCAAATATAAACTCAAAGTTACCCACTGATGAGACATCTTTTTCATGAGTGAACAATAATTGAATAGCACCTATGCATTACTGGAGAATAATTCCATGAAGGAAAATAGTAAGTGATTAGCATACTGATTATTCAAGAGAAACTCCATTTCCTCCTTTCTAGGGAAAATTGGCACTTATTTACATGTGCATGAGTTAACTCTGTATTAGACTGACTCCTGGACTTTTCACATTGAGGAGAGGATTTAATAAAATGAAATAATAACCTAGTGCTTTGCTATAATTGAAAAACTTCAGGTTGGGTGGACAGCAAAGGGATTTATTTTCAGAAATTTAGACTATAAAAGGTAGATTAAAAGTGTTATGAATCAGAATAATGGAAATCAAATGCAGGAGAGCGGGTAGTCTATAAGCTTCCTAAGTAGTAAAAGAATGATGCTTAACATGATCTTCCACATGTGGATACTGAATATTTTACGATTTACACCAATTAAACCCCCATTAAGTAAATTGATCACTAACTGCTGCATTTGCATCCCTAACATCATTTCTAGATCCATCTGCACATGTGAGATTTTTTTTTCATTCTAGTTAAAAAAATTATATTGGAAGGAAAACAATCAGACAAACAAATCCCTCTTTGATTTTATTTGGTCGGAACATTCCACTATGTTTTTTTAAACTTACCTAGATATATAAATTATAGAAATATATTATATGTTTAAAAAATGTTAGGAAAGTGTAAATCCAGTCCAACAGTTATCAGTCAATGGAATGATGCATTTAAACACACCATTAAGGTGGCACATTATTGTATTACACTAAAATAGTGTAAGTAATAAATTGTGAGAAAAGTATGTGTGGTAACTAAGAATGATAAAAATGTATCATAGAATGGAGGGGGGGATTGAGGTCATAGAATACAATTCCCTGCTCTGTATGTGGACCCAAATTAAAGTATCTTACACAGATGGCTGTCCAGCCTCCTCTTGAAATCATCCAGTGAAGACCAATCATCCTGTTCTTGGGTTATTGTTCCCCCATCAAGCCGTTCTTACTATTGAAAACTTTTCTTAATATTCAATCTGAGAAAAGTTAACAGGAGAATTTTGACTGCTGCTACTTTAATAACAAAGAAGCTTTTATCATATGGTGGGTGGACAGGTTTGGTCACATAGATCAAAGTGTATTCAGCTAAACAAAAGCAACATAAAGAAGAAGATAAAGTCTGAATGGATGCTTTACTCCATCCACTCTTAGAATCTTCACATGATGCTTGGAAAGACTGAAGACAGAGAGTGGGAGAAAGCCACCTTCTTCCTAGCTGCACATACCATTAAGACTAAAATTGATTGGGAGTGGGGATGTATTAATGTAGATCCCTCATTCCTCATTTGTCCTGCTAAAATGTACTTTAACCATATATTTTTAAATAGTACCCCATGAATATGGAGACCAGAGTTAGAAATTTGTATTATGAACTGGGGTCTGCCAGAAGACCAATTATGTTGTGATTTTTACACTATATGTTATTAAAGAGGCTCATGCATTCCAAAAGTGCAAAATGAAATACTGCAATAATCAATAAATAATCAAATTATCTATTCACTAATGTTTGAGACAAATGATTTAAAGCAGTTGACAATTTATAAGGACTATAAAAGGTAACGGTTCCTCCCGCACATTTGTGCAGTCGTGTCCGACTCTAGGGGCTGGTGCTCATCTCCATTTGTTAGCCGAAGAGCCAGCGTTGTACGAAGACGCTTCCACGGTCATGTGGCCGCATGACGCACGGGGAACGCTGTTACCTACCCACAGAAGTGGTACCTATTCATCTACTTGCATTTGCATGCTTTCGAATTGCTGGGTTGGCAAGAGCTGGGGCAAGTGAGGGAGCTCACTCCATCACGTGGGAGTAGGGATTTGAACCTCTGAACTTGCGATCTTCCAATCGACAAGCCTAGCATCTTACCCGCTGAGCCACCATGCCCCTTATGAGGACTATAGCATGGGTCATATTTAAAGCTACATACAAAGCACCAATAATCTGAGAGAATGTAATAGATTTCTCAATTTCATAAGAAAAGTAAAGGGATTTAGAGAGTAACTAGTTTTATTTACTGGGAGAAAGGCATGAAGATTGGAGAGTTACACTTTCGGTTCTATAGGAGATTGGACTGGAGTTTTGAGAATCAGTGGAAAAGGGACTGGAGATCATTGAGTAGCACAAGGAATTCAAAAAGAGATGAAGGTGCAGACTTCAGAGGGTAGCAGCAGAACTGGGGGAAGTTTAAATAAGTTATTCAGCTAGTGGCTGTTGTGGGTCTTCCGGGCTGTGTGGCCGTGTTCTGGAAGTCGTGGTTCCTAACGTTTCGCCAGCTTCTGTGGCCAGCATCTTCAGAGGGCAGGAGCACAGATAGAAGCAAAATCTCTGTGCCCAGGTAGAGTGGCAATGTTCTATTTATAGAGCTAAATTATAGGAGATTAGGTGGGTTTTTTTTGTTGTGTTGAAATGTTAACGAGTGGCTGATGAGCGTGATTAGCATGTTCATTGTGAGAAGTATTCCCATGTCCTGGTGGTTGGACTGAGTTCGTTGACCTTCTGCAGGCTGTGTTTTTCAGGACTGGTAGCCAGGTTTTGCTAATTTTTAAACTTTCTTCTTTTTTATTGTAACTGTGCTGGTGTTTGTGAATTTCAATGGCTTCTCTGTATAATCTGGTGTAGTGGCTTTTGGTGTTGTCCAGTATTTCTGTGTTTTCAAATAGGATTTTGTGTCCTGTTTGCTTGAGAGCATGTTCAGCTACTGAAGATTTTTCCGGTTGCTGTAGTCTGCAGTGTCTTTCATGTTCTTTTATCCTGGTGTGAATGCTTCGTTTTGTGGTTCCGATGTATACTTGTCCACAGCTGCATGGTATGCAGTATACTCCTGCAGCGGTGCGGGGGGTCCCTTTTGTCTTTTGCTGATTTTAGCATTTGTTGTATTTTTCTGGTGGGTCTGAAGACTGTTTGAAAGTTGTGTTTTTCCATCAGTTTTCCCATGCGGTCAGTGACTCCTTTGATGTAGGGCAGGAATACTTTGTTTGTGGGGGGCTGTTTTTCTTCAGTTGGATGTTGTTTTCTTGGTTTGATGGCTCTTTTTATTTCATTCTTGGAATAGCCATTTGCCTGTAGGACCCAATTCAGATGGTTAAGTTCATTGTTGAGAAATTGGGTTTCACAGTTTCGATTAGCACGATCCACCAAGGTTTTGATCATGCCTCTCTTTTGTCGTGGGTGGTGATTGGAATTTTTGTGTAGATACCGGTCTGTATGGGTGGGTTTTCTGTATACTTTGTGTCCTAGTTTGAGGTCCGGATTGTGTATGACCAGCGTATCTAAAAATGGAAGTTTGCCATCAGTTTCTTTTTCCATAGTGAATTGTATATTGGGGTGGATGCCGTTTAGGTGGTCCAGAAATTTCTCCAGTTCTTCTTCAGTATGACTCTTTAATGAGTCATTTAATAACTTTAATGAGTTCTACGAACAGATGGATGGCGTTGCCATGGGAAGCCCCCTGAGCCCAGTCATAGCAAACTTTTACATGGAACACTTTGAAAAACAGGCTTTGGAATCGGCACCCATTACACCAACAGTCTGGTTCCGGTTCGTGGATGACACCTTCGCAATTTGGAGTCATACTGAAGAAGAACTGGAGAAATTTCTGGACCACCTAAACGGCATCCACCCCAATATACAATTCACTATGGAAAAAGAAACTGATGGCAAACTTCCATTTTTAGATACGCTGGTCATACGCAATCCGGACCTCAAACTAGGACACAAAGTATACAGAAAACCCACCCATACAGACCGGTATCTACACAAAAATTCCAATCACCACCCACGACAAAAGAGAGGCATGATCAAAACCTTGGTGGATCGTGCTAATCGAAACTGTGAAACCCAATTTCTCAACAATGAACTTAACCATCTGAATTGGGTCCTACAGGCGAATGGCTATTCCAAGAATGAAATAAAAAGAGCCATCAAACCAAGAAAACAACATCCAACTGAAGAAAAACAGCCCCCCACAAACAAAGTATTCCTGCCCTACATCAAAGGAGTCACTGACCGCATGGGAAAACTGATGGAAAAACACAACTTTCAAACAGTCTTTAGACCCACCAGAAAAATACAACAAATGCTAAAATCAGCAAAAGACAAAAGGGACCCCCGCACCGCTGCAGGAGTATACCGCATACCATGCAGCTGTGGACAAGTATACATTGGAACCACAAAACGAAGCATTCACACCAGGATAAAAGAACACGAAAGACACTGCAGACTACAGCAACCGGAAAAATCTTCAGTAGCTGAACATGCTCTCAAGCAAACAGGACACAAAATCCTATTTGAAAACACAGAAATACTGGACAACACCAAAAGCCACTACACCAGATTATACAGAGAAGCCATTGAAATTCACAAACACCAGCACAGTTACAATAAAAAAGAAGAAAGTTTAAAAATTAGCAAAACCTGGCTACCAGTCCTGAAAAACACAGCCTGCAGAAGGTCAACGAACTCAGTCCAACCACCAGGACATGGGAATACTTCTCACAATGAACATGCTAATCACGCTCATCAGCCACTCGTTAACATTTCAACACAACAAAAAAAACCCACCTAATCTCCTATAATTTAGCTCTATAAATAGAACATTGCCACTCTACCTGGGCACAGAGATTTTGCTTCTATCTGTGCTCCTGCCCTCTGAAGATGCTGGCCACAGATGCTGGCGAAACATTAGGAACCACAACTTCCAGAACACGGCCACACAGCCCGGAAGACCCACAACAGCCATTGAACTCCGGCCGTGAAAGCCTTCGACAATACATATTCAGCTAGTGTTCAGGCAGAAAGGGAAACATACAGTTTTCTAACAAGAAAGCCAGAATTGTGGAAGTTTCCTGCTGCAGCAAAGAGAGAGATTAATGTGCAAGATATAGCTTTCCCACATACATGCACAAAGGGGGTGTGGGATGACCTTTGGCAAAGATACCACTTTACTTGGGAATGGAGAAATAAATACAAAGTTGGTGGATTGAGGTGGTGGTGGTGGAACATCTTTCCTTTGCACTTTGTACCCAGAATTCTGAAGCTTGAAGGCCAATGGTATGATTTTTCCCCAACAATTGGAAGGGCGGTGTTAGAAAAAAATCTTAACAGGTTCATTTTCTGACCTGGAAATAAAGAACGAATGCCAGAACTTGCTTGAACCAGAGGTAATGTTTATTTTGAGACCACAATACACAGAAATCAGCCACACAGCAGGGGATCCCCAGAAGCCCTTGATATAGGGAAACCTTGCTTTTGTTTTTTGAAAGGGCATAAAAGGGTGCCCTCTCTAGGAATTCTGAGAAGATGTAGTTTGTAAGAGACAGTGCTTTGTAGTCAAGCATCTTGCTGAGTTGCGGCTTCCACTTATTCAGCATTTGTTTATTGAAAATGGTAATCTTAAAGAGGAAGGAGCTTTTTTCTAATTTTATCAAAATGATCTCAGGTTATATCAAAGAGAGTGGAAGAATATTCACTTGATAACATTGGCCTCTTCCATGTTCCGTGGTACCCTAGGGTTCCCCGAGATGTCCCTAGGGGTTCCCTTGTAGATTACAATTTATTTTAAAAATTATTTCAAATTTGGGCAACTTCACATTAAAGAGGTATGTTTCATTCTTTATTTTTAGTTTAAGAACACTGTTAATACATATATGCAGGCCTATACATGAAACGAATATAATAATTTTGTAACTTCTGGCCTATATTTGAGCCTGAATGTGCAGGGGTTCCCCAAGGCCTGAAAAATATTTCAAGGGTTCCTCCAGGATCAAAAGGTTGAGAAAGGCTGGGCTAGAGCCTATTATGATAGATGATTTAGAAAGGGGAGGACTTGTTTTTCTTTCTTACAATCATTTCCTTTTTACATAAGGAAGGTAATGGGTCCCTGTCAAGAAGTGACTTGTTTTTAATATTATTTTTCCTTCTCGTAGCTACTAGAATTGCAGTACACAGAGTTTCACTGAATGGACTATTGAAGGCACCCCATTTTTCTTCAAACTGGGGTCTCTTCTGGAACTCGATATGCCTGCCAGACCCCTTCTAAAGCATAAGGGTTTCAGTTCTGGATGAAAGAGAGAACTAATCCCTGCAGGCAATTTTTTAAAAACTTTTTGGCTTGACCATAGTGTTGAGCAAACCTTGAGCCAAATTGGGATACAGTTTAAATGGTGTAATGGATATCTTAATAAAGTTCTACTTTTTCTTCTTTAAATGAGTAGGTAATTAGGGAGATAAATACTTAACCAATATTTATTTGTTTGTTTGTTTAAAGCATTATCTTATTTTTCAACCAAAAATCTCCCAGAGCACCTGACAAAACAATTCCGTCTGCCTCTGCCTCTGCCTCTGCCTCTGCCTCTGCCTCTCTCTGTGTGGGTGTATTTGTATACTCCATTTCCTCCAGGAGATCAAGCCACTCTATATGCCACCCCCTCCTCCAATTTTTCACCAACAACACAAGGCTATAAAAGTGCTACGAAACTGACCTATGTAAATTATCCAAGTGCTAAAGGTTTACTTGGCAGGCTCTTCCAAGTTCAAGGCAAACATGGTAACCATAACAAAGAAAAGAATTTGGATGAAAGTAGGGAGCAGTGGCTCAGTGGGTAAGACACAAGGCTTGTTGATCAGAAGATCACAAGTTTGGAGGTTCGAATCCCTAGTCCCACGTGATGGAGTGAGCTCGAACACTAGCCCCAGCTCTTGCCAACCTAGCAATTCGAAAGCATGCAAATGCAAGTAGATTAATAGGTACCACTTTGGTGGGTAGGTAACAGTGTTCTGCATGCATCCTGCAGCCACATGACTGTGGAAGCTACTTCGGAACCACCTGTTTGGGTTGATACTGCAAGAGAAATATGGAAGAGGACCCTGACAGGGTCACATTGGTTGGGCTGAAGTTCAGTTGAGAGTGGGATCTGGCTTCAAGGGATCAGTGAGGCTTCTCTCTGACAGAAGCAAAAAAGGCTAGAAGGTGAGTGGAGAAATTCAAAGCTGGCGATCTCTCTTCGCATTTCTTTGAATGACTTCAGCAATGAATAAAACAGAAAAGAAGAGAGCAGCAGAGCAAGAGCAAGTTACCCAGAGAGATGGGGTTTTCTTGCTCATTTCGTAAGAGATTTCTGTCCTGGAGCAGAAGGATCAATAGCACAGAAAATCCATTATGGGGAAAAAATGAGGGAAAAGAAACAAGCAAATAGAGGATGAGAACTATTTCAGACTCCTTTTGATTAAGAAAGACATTTCATGGAAGAGCAGATGAGGCCTTGACAGGGTGAAACACTTTGTTCTCACTAACAGAAGTAATGCCCAGCAAAAATTCATGGCTCTGACCACCTTATTTGTGGCAAATATCTTTTTGCTGCGTCTGCCATTCTTTTAGCTTCAAATGGTCAAACTTGGATATGTTTTCATATATTTTTTATTCCCCGTAGCTAATGAAATAATAGTACCAAGGGTCTCACTGAGGGGACTACTGAAGGCACCCTACTGTCTTCAAACTGGGATCCATTTCCCAGTTAGATATTCCTGCCGGATTCCTTTTGGAGCAGAAGGGTGTCAGTTCTGAATAAAAAAAACCTGACCACTAGGAATATTTTTTTAACCTCTTTGTTTAAACTTAGTGTTACATTTGAACAAATAAGCCAAAAAGGGGGCAGAGTTTCAAACAGGAGGTGTAAATCATGTAACAGATCATTAAGTAAAGCTCTATCTTTTCATAAAACTACTCTGCCTCTCTCTGTGTGTCTCTATTACTGTCTCTATTACTGTCTCCTGTCCTGCATGGCATTAAAAACAGTATGTGTGTCCTCAAGGTGTGTCCATAGGCTGGAGCAAAGGCTGAAGGCAAATGTGGCAAGTCAGGTCATCATCCACTTCATCTTGGAAATTATAAAGATGGTTGTCTGGCAACAAGTGAAATCGTCCACATTCATGGCAAAGTTCTCCAGCTTTGGAGACTGGTTCTTCTTCTGCAGGATTGGCCGTGGCTTCAAACATCTAATGAGCTTACATCAGCAGAAAGATAAGTCCCTTTGTGGCAATGATAAACAGGAAGTTCCTAAAATGAAAAGGGAAATAAATGTTGTAAAGTTTCAGATCAGATCAGATTAGTAGAATGATCAGTAGAATGATCAAATTCCAATCTTTTGGAGACAGTTGAGTGAGGACAGGTGCATGTCATACACACTTATGCTATTAGAGATTCTCCACCTTCAAGCATCACTGTAACACTTTTTAGTATGTGTTTACTTTCTAGCTTCGTATTGTGTCCTTTATGCAGATCAAGACACCATACACAGCATACATATGTAGTTTTCTCTAATAATGTCTCTCACCTGTGCTTCCTTGCAGCTTTGTCATAAATGAGACATGGATAACCAAACCACGATGCCTTACTTTCTGCTCCTGGAATTCTCAGAAACTCGGCACCTGCACCTGCTACATTTCTTCTTGTTCTTCATCTTATTCCTGGCAATTACAACAGCAAACCTTCTCATCATCTGTGCAGTAGCTTTAGATAATAAATTGCATAGCCCCATGTACTTCTTTCTAATGAATTTGGCTGTGCAGGATCTGGGCGTTGTTTCAATCATTGTCCCCAAATCCATGATTAATTCCCTCATGGACACCAGGCACATCTCTTACTTTGGTTGTGTCACTCAAGTGTTTTTCTTTATGTCCTTCGAAGCTTCTGATATCTCCCTCCTGACAGTCATGGCATATGATCGATATGTTGCCATTTGCAATCCACTGCACTATGAGATGGTGATGAATTGGAAAGCCTGCACTGAAATCATGATTCTGGTTTGGGTCACCAGTCTTCTCTATGGAATGTTGCACACCACTGGCACTTTTTCAACCCTTTTTTGTTCTAATGTTGTCAACCAATTCTTCTGTGAAATTCCACACTTGCTAAAGCTATCCTGCTCCGGCTTCAATCTAGTTGAAGTCGGAGTTATTGTGGCCAGTGGCATTGCAGGACTAGGTTGTTTAACTCTTATTATTTTATCTTATGCCATTATCTTCAAGGCAGTGCTAAGAATCCCTTCTGAACAAGGAAGGCAAAAAGCCTTATCAACTTGTATTCCCCACCTTATAGTAGTGTCTATGTTTTTATTAACTGGATGTGTTGCCTATCTGAGACCTCCCTCTAACATCCCATCTTACTTAGATTTTGGGGTGACTGTTCTGTATTCCCTTCTTCCACCCCTGTTCAATCCAATCATCTATAGCATGAGAAATAAGAATATGAAATTTGTCCTTTCCAAGTTGTGGAGATTCTGAAAATTTCTTTTAATGTGCTTTCTATTCTGTTCACCACCATTTTGCATTTTGCATTTCATTGTCCCCAAATCCATGATAAATTATCTCATGGACACCAGAAATATCTCTTCCTTTGGTTGCTATGCACAAGTCTTTCTCTTAGTCTCCTTTGAGGTTTCCGATTTCTCCCTCTGGACAGTCGTGGCTTATGATGGATATGTTGCCATTTGTAATCCAATACACTATACCAGTGCTTTCGATAGTGCCGCCATTGGCTACACACCAACGGTGGCAATGGCAGTGGCATGGGGGCACGCTGGGGGGTGCGCATGCACAACGGCGGCACGGGGGGGTACGCGGTGGCGTGCATGGTGGTGGCGGCAGTTGCAGCAGCAGCCTCACTAAAATGCAGAAGCGCTGATGGTGCGTCGCTGCCGTCGTCGCAATGCACACTGCCGCCCCTGCGCCCCTGCCGCGCAACACACTAAAGTGTGTGTTGCGACACACTAAAGTGGCATGACACACAGTTTGGAAAGCTATGCACTATACAACCCTAACCCTAACCCTATACAAGACGTGGAAACAAGTCCTGCAGGCGAGTATTGGGGAAGGGAGCTCCCATAGAGAACGACTCGAGAAGACGGGAGGGGTTGATCCCCCCCGAGGCGAACAGGGGCCAGGGTTGGCCAGCTGCGGTTCCTCGAAAAAATCCCTATTGAGTCGGGGATGTACCGGTGAGACCGAGGTGTAAAAGAAAAAGGAAAAGGAGGGGAGGTTACGCGTCGTGATTGTGTGAATGCTCACTGCGTTTTCCAACGGTGACCGTTGAGTGTCCGGCACCTTGGGCCAGTGAGAAGTGAGTGAAGTCTGCAGTTCCCAGTGGAGACCGTGAGTGTCCGGCTCCCTGGGTCAGGCTTGAGAGCGTGACCAGTCCCTCTGTGTTGTCCCGAGAGTGAAGGACCCCTTACCTTCCTCTCAACCCCCCTTCCCTTATTGTCTTGTCTGGTGCCCTGGGAGGAATGTGGGTGGAGGAGGTAGTGTGCCCTCTACCCCCTTAGGATGTATGATAAAGTATTTTAAGCTTGCCTATGTTAGCAAAGACTATGGCATTAAGTGGAGCATATTGCAGTTAAAAAGCCTTTGTGAAAAGGAATGGCCGACCTTTGACCTTGGCTGGCCGACTGTGGGGACGTTTGACCCCGCCGTGGCTATCAAGGTCCATCAGAGGGTATTTCACCCTATAAATGGCCATCCTGAACAAGCCCCTTACATTGATGTGTGGCTAGATCTCCTTCAGCACCCCCCTGCATGGCTTCAAAAGTGCAAGGCTGCTCACTGCCGCCTTTTGGTGTCACGCATCTTGCCACCTAGAAAAGGGAAAAAGATGATTCCAGTCCTCCCTAGTTGTCCGGAGGAGCTGCCTCAGCCGCCCCCGTATCTCCCTTCATCAGCCAGAGTCAACTCTATTCTCCAGTCCCCTTCCCCAACGGTGGGCATGAGTGGAGCGTCCGGAAGCACTCCATGGCGACAAGCCAGGGTCGATTCAATTTTGCATGATTTTAGTGTATTGGGAATCGTGGATTCCCCAGGACCCTCTCATCTCCCTCCAATACCCGCAGATTGGCGCTCACCAGCCCCTGAGGTCCAAACTCAGACTCCCCAGGCTATTCACCCGACCGAGAGCCCAGCAGCTAAAAAGGAAGAAGAAAAAACCCAAGAAGAGGAGGAGGCAGATTTAATAGGAGCAGAGGAAGACTTAATAGGAGCAGTAGGAGGCAAAGAGGAGGATGAGGGCCCCGTGGCTCAATGCACACGGGCAAGAACACAACCTACCTTGCTGGCCCCCCTAAGACGAGTGGATCAACTGGTAGTGGGAGACGGAGGCACCATTACAGCCCAACTATTCCAGCACGTCCCCTTTACCACTTCCGACCTACTCAATTGGAAGCTACATTATGGACCTTTTAGTGAAAAGCCAACTGAGATTGTTGACCTAATTAAGACCATTGTGGATACTCACAATCCCACTTGGCGTGACCTCCAACAATTAATGGGGACCCTCTTTAGTCCCGAGGAGCGAGAAAAAATCCGGAATGGGGTTACTAAAATTCTGAAAGGCACCATGCCTTCCCACGGTTGGACACTGGAACGATGGTTGGAAAAGAACTTTCCTTCAGAGGATAGGAACTGGAACCCATATGAGAGCGGGGACCTTAATGCTCTTAAACATTATCAACAATTGGTTGTTCAGGCCATCCAAGAGGCAGGGAAGCCAGTCACCAATATGTCAAAGCCTTCCTTGGTTCTCCAGGAGCCCATTGAGAGCCCTGAAGCCTTCTATACCCGCCTGCTGGATGCCTACCGCATGTACACCCCTATTGACCCTACCCAACCTGAAAATTCCCGAATGTTGACCATGGCTTTCATTTCCCAAAGCGCCCCGGACATACGATTAAAATTACAACAGCTAGATGGCGCCTTGGGAAAACCCATGAGTGAACTAATGGAAGTTGCTAGGAAGAAGTTTGCAAACCGTGATAAGGAAGAACAGCAGAGACAGGAACAGAGACAGGAACAGAAAATGAAAAAGAAGGCTGCGTTACTGGCTGCCGCCATGATGGGAACCCCAGAGGGCCGACCAGGGGGAAGAAGGAGAGGAACTGCTAGGAATCTAGAGCGCAATCAGTGTACCCGTTGCCGCCAGGCTGGTCATTGGTCTAGTGAATGCCCGGTGGGACCAAACCAATGCACCATCTGCCTGCAAGACGGCCACTGGAGAGGCGATTGTCCACAGAGAAGTAGGGATGTGCTTCATGAAGGGAGGCGTGAGTGGTTTGCCAGAAACCATAGAGGTGGCAGAGGGGGCCGAGGCAGAACCCTGCGAGGGCGGGGGCGAGAGTCGCCTAAAACCCCCCTCATTGGTCTGGCAGAAGTAGAAGAATGGGACTGAGACAGACCGGGTTCAGCCTGCCTCCCAGAACCTATGGTCAGTTTGACTATTGGAGGCAAACCCATCCCCTTCTTAGTAGATACAGGAGCCACCCGTTCAGTTCTCACTCGCCCTTTGACTCAGCCCTCTCCCTCAACAATTAACATCCAGGGAGCCACAGGAAAAACTATCCAGCGTCCTTTCCTAAAGCCCTTGATTTGCCACGCGGGAGGGAAGACCATCACTCACCAGTTTGTTTATATGCCAGACTGCCCTCTCCCTCTATTGGGACGAGACCTGCTATGTAAACTGCGAGCGCAAATTTCTTTTGAAGAAGATGGCTCAATGGCCATGACTCTTGGCAAGGTCTCAATGACAGTCCCCATGGAAGAATCATGGCAAGTGATACACATGCAGGAGGTAGCAAAGAATGCTGGCTGGGAAGATTTTGAGGTTCCATACCTATGGGCAGAAGATAATCCTCCTGGCCTGGCCCGCCACCAGCCCCCCCTCATCGTCGATGAAATCCCCACAAAGACCCCAGTCCGCATTCGCCAGCGCCGATACCCAAGACACATTATGCAGGCTATCCAAGATGTGATTGATCGGTACTTGGCTTACCACATTCTGGTCCCTACTGAGTCCCCCTGGAATACCCCCATCTTGCCGATCCCAAAAGGCGATGGTCTTTTCTGCCCAGTTCAGGACTTACGCCCAGTCAATTCAGCCACAGTCACAGTCCACCCGATCGTCCCGAACCCTTATGTCATCTTGGGGTTAATCCCCCCGACAGCGACTTGGTTCTCTGTCATTGATCTCAAGGATGCCTTCTTCACCATCCCTGTGCATGCCAAAAGCCAACACCTTTTTGCTTTCGAGTGGGAGAATCCAACTACTGGTCGAAAGCAACAATACACATGGACACGACTACCCCAAGGATTCAAAAACTCCCCTACCCTTTTTGGCAATGCCCTGGGAAGGGACCTCGAAGGCTTAGACATCCCTGAGCCTGATGTTGTCCTGCAGTATGTTGACGACCTTCTCGTCACCGGAAGCACACAGACCGCCTGCTGGCAGAATACTTACGATTTACTCCACTTACTGGAGGACGAGGGATATAAGGCTTCCCGTAAGAAGGCCCAGTTAGTTTTGCAAAAGGTTCGGTACCTTGGGTATGATATTGAGCCCGGTAAACGGACTCTGGGTCATGAACGGAAGGAAGCTATCTGCCAACTCCCAACCCCTCGCACTCGTAGGGACCTTCGGAGCTTCCTGGGTGCAGCTGGTTTCTGTCGTATCTGGATTCCTAACTTTAGCCTGCTTGCCAAGCCCCTTTATGAGGCTACAAAAGGCAGTGACAAGGAGCCCTTACAATGGCACAAAGAAGAGGAGCATAGCTTCCAGGCTTTGAAACATGCTTTGTTACAAGCCCCAAGCCTTGGCTTGCCTGATTTAGAAAAACCATTCCAACTCTTTGTGGACACAAAGCAGAATGTGGCGGTTGGGGTTTTGACTCAGACGTTTGGCACTTGGCATCGTCCGGTTGCCTATCTCTCTAAGCAGCTGGACTCAGTGGCTTGTGGTTGGCCCGCCTGCCTTAAGGCTCTGGCCGGGACGGCACTGCTGGCCCAAGAAGCCCACAAACTGACTTTCGGCCAGAATTTGGCCATTCAGACTCCGCATGCCCTTACAGCTGTGTTGGAAACAAAGGGCCATCTATGGCTCACGAATCCTCGCATGCTCAAGTACCAAGGTCTCCTCACCCACAACCCCATGATTTCCCTCAAACAGTCAACCACTCTTAATCCAGCTACACTTTTGCCGGAGCCAGACCTCCATGCCACGCATAATTGTATCCAAACTATTGAGGAAGCTTATGCTAGCCGCCCGGATATGTCTGACACCCCCCTTCAGAATCCGGACTCAACCCTTTTTACGGATGGCACTAGCTTTCTCCAGGACGGACTTCGCAGGGCTGGATATGCTGTGGTAACCTTAACGGCCATTTGGGAAGCAAAGCCTCTCCCTCCTGGCACCAGTGCCCAATTGGCTGAGCTCCATGCCTTGACACGAGCGCTCGAATTAGCACAGGACAAGCGTGTCAATATCTACACGGATTCTAAATACGCTTTCCTCACGGTGCAAGTTCACGGGGCCCTGTATAAAGAACGAGGCCTCATCACCGCAGGAGGAAAGGATGTCAAATATGGCCCTCAAATCCTTAGGCTGCTCGACAGCGTTTGGGCCCCCCAGGCGGTGGCTGTTATGCACTGCCGAGGACATCAGAAAACAGCATCAGAAACGCAATTAGGGAATGCAAAAGCTGACCTTGAGGCCCGCCGGGCTGCCATGCAACCTTTCACGGTCCACGCCCACGGCCTGGCCTTATGGACTCCGCCCGCTGACCCCCATCCATGGTACTCCCCACAGGAGCTTCAACAAGCTATTGAACTTGGGGCCACTCTCCAGTCTGGCTGGTGGGTTCTCCCTGATCACCGCGTTTTCGTCCCTTCCTATTTGGCATGGGATGCGGTACAGGGAGTCCACCAGCAGCTACATTTGGGAAAGACAGCCTTGGCAACTGCTTTGCTACGTGAAGTCTACATCGATAAGATGCACAGCATTGCTGCCAATGTTTGCTCTCGGTGCCCTACTTGTGCGGCTAACAATCCCCGTGTAGGGCCACACCCGCCAAAGGGCCACCAGCCTAGGGGAGATTACCCGTTCGATTCACTTATGGTCGACTTCACTGACATGCCTCGCTCCAACTCTTACACTGCCATGTTAGTCATTATCTGCACCTACACAGGGTGGCCTGAGTGTATCCCAACTAGAACCAAGAAGGCAGCCGAGGTGACCAAGGCTTTGCTCCAACTCATCCTTCCTCGGTACGGCCTACCCTCTAAAATCTCCTCCGACAATGGCCCTGAGTTTGTTCACAGGGCAACCCAAAAGATTGCTACTATGCTGGGAGTCACCTGGCGTCTTCACTGTGCTTTCCACCCCTCCTCTGGATCATTTGTGGAGCAGGTCAATCGCACTATCAAGAATAAGGTGGCTAAAATTTGCCAGGAAACCCACCTAAAGTGGCCTGATGCTCTTCCAATGGCCTTACTCGCTGTCCGCTGCACCCCGCGAAAAGGTCTGGGAGTCTCTTCATTTGAACTACTCTTTGGTAGGGTTCCCAACCTTTCTCGCCCTGCCCTTCAGAATACGGGCCAGGTGGGGGACACTATCAAACTTCAGCAGCTCCAGGCGCTTAATGCAATGGTCCACAAACTTCAGGACTATGTCCTTACCTCCCGGCCTCATCTTGTGGTCACCCCAATTCACCCCTTCTCCCCGGGTCAGGAGGTTTGGGTCAAGGATTGGCGCACTAATACCCTGGCACCTAAATGGAAGGGGCCGTTTACTGTTGTTATGAGCTCTCCCCTTGCTGTTAAGGTGACTGGCGTCAAACCTTGGATCCACTGGTCTCGAGTCAAGGCCGCTGCGCCCTCGGCGTGGTGCGTGGATCGGCACCCGTCCCAACCCTTGAAGCTCACCCTCCGCAGAACAACTTGACCAACTCGGTCTCCCCTTCTGGTGGCACTCCGGAAGCTGCCCCTCTACGAACGGGAGATGGAAGCTGGGGATAGAAGCTCCTTGCCCTTGCAGGTGTTGCACCGGAAGCCAACACCCTTCGCACGGGCCAACTGCTGCTGTCTGCTACTTTATGTCTTCCTTCTGTACCCCTCCTTGGTCTGGTTACTGCCCCTGCTGCTGCCCGGCCTGTGCCATTCAATTGGGTGGCACGCCGCCCTGTTCTGTATACGGTTCCGCCCTTAGCTGTCCTCGCTGCTTGGGAGGATTTTGCCTTTCTCCAGCAGCAACTGCCTTGCTTGATGTGTAGGCCTCATTCATGCTCTTGCACCTGTGGCTTCCATGCCGACGAGTGTGTCTGCTTTGCCGATCATACTCCTGGAGCAGGCGCCTCGCCAGACTTCCTTGTGACCATTTGGGCCCCTGCTCTGGCGGCGGAATCTGCCCCCGACGCTTGGGCTTTTGCTGCCCTACTTTTCGACCACTTTCAATACGTGGCCTGCGGTGGTCTTCTCCTTCTCACTGGGGTCACTGCGCTGGTGTTTTACTTTGCTTGCTGAGTCCCCGGCTTATGGGTAGTGCGCCCGGACTTTCCGGCCTGTGTGCTGTTCCCCTTCGTCTCCCGGGTGACCGTGGACGCACTGTCCGAGTGCTTGTGGTGGCCCTAACTACCAGCCTCCGTGGGGCCCCTCAAGTCAGGCCCCTTGCTGACACTGTCCTGTCCTCCCGCCCCAGGGACATTGACCTCTGTACTGCCCGTCCCTTGCTTTAAACCTACCTCGCAACCTCCCTTGAGGATGGAAGCGCAGGCGCGCCTTCGGGCTACTGCTTGCATTCGCAAGGTCCTGATGCCAGCCATTTGCATTGTTATCTTCCTCCTTCTCATCAGGGTCATCCTTAACTCTCTCTACCTATTTAGCACTCTGCTTGGGAAAGGGGGGAATGGTGGCGAGGGTGGTGATGGGCCAGGAGACACAACTTGCGATTGGGTAACCGTAACCCCGCCCCCCGAGGCCCAGCCTGAAACTCCTCCTCCAGGAGATAGCTCCCCAGGTGGGTGCTGGGACTCCCAGGCACCTGCACCAGTTCCCCTCCTAGCTCCGCCCCGAAGGCGACGAGTCACCCGTGCTACTACACAAAGTCCAGTTAACTGTTCACAGTGCGTTACGTGGGCCCAGGTGGGAAATGTCAGGCGCCACACCCTCCTGTATCATACCCAATGCCCACCGGACTGCACGCCTCAAGGGTCTTGTGCTACGCAAGGAAAGGTGTATAAACTGTGTAAAACGAAGGAAGAGAAGATTATCTGCTACAACCCTCAAACTGAGGTTAGGTACAACGTCTCCGTGTGGGCGGGCCTGGGAATGGTGTCCCCCAATGGGGTCCGCCCGACCTTGTATTACCTAAACCACACAGTAAGCCCTAAAACCTCTGCTGGCTGGAACTTGGAGTTTGATGTTTGTGAGGCCATGGATAAAATAGCTTACACCTCCTGTGGAAGCCAGGCCTGGCAGGACACATATAAGCGTAACAGCAAGTACTTATGTGCCAGAAGCCCGCCCAGACCAGCGGATTCTCCCTCCCTTGACAATCCTTGCCTTTGGTGGCCACACTCTGACCACACTCGCTCTTTCGCCTGGGCTACCATGTGTGCAGGCTCTTTTCGAGGCTTCAATAAGTTTGGGGGATGTGTCAGCGCAGATAGTAAATGGCTACATATCTTTAATATTACTGAGTTTTGGGATAGTAACCGTATCCGTATTTACATAGCTCCGGCACATGCTCCAATGGATAGCTATGGACTAGGAATTGATGGGACAGGTTACGACCCACAAACTTTTATTACTATCATTAAGGAAGAGCTTTATGAGGGAAAAATCCAATCCACTGGATGGTCGGTTTATGACAAGATTATCCGCGTGGCCACCGACACAAAAGGTGTTGAGGTATCTGAAAAAGCTGAAAACCTTTTTGTGTCAATGGCACAGGATGTTGCCTCCACCTTGTTACTTAAAAACTGTTTTGTGTGTGGCGGAACAAGCATGGGTGCACGATGGCCTTGGGAGGCTTTAGAAATTCATCCCGAACACTTTAACAATCTCTCGTCAGCAGGAAACATCACGTGGCAAGTACTGTCTAATAGTTCCCTGAAGACCCCTTTAGTGTGGGCCCTTACCACCAATCTTGTCGGGCAACATTGCTTGTGGCGAGCAGGAGGAACTCCCGTAGGGGACTTGCAATGCCTCGGGTTCTGGAATAACTCCTGGACTGATTGGCAGAGCCCAGGGAACCTCACAGCCCCTAATCCCTTTAACTTCTCGTCTATCTCTCTAGCAAAAGACACCTTTCTGTGCACTGGTAACTGGTCCTGTTTTGGTCCCTGGCCTGCGCCTCAGGGAATGTATTGGATTTGTGGGGCACTAGCCTATGAGATGCTCCCTAGAAATTGGTCTGGTTCCTGTACTTTGGGATGGATCAAACCATCCTTTTTCCTCCTCCCGATACGCAGTCGCCAAGTTTTGGGCATGCCTGTGTACCAACCCCTGGAACATAGCCGCCTTCACCGTTCAAACGACGGAGCTTTCTCTGACTTTCCTTGTCGCGACAATTATGACGCAGATGGGAACACATGGAACTCTGAACGTATTGTTTGCACGTATAGCCAGGCTACCTGGGCGGAGGATGGGTCATAGGGATATCGCACCCCTATTTATATGCTGAACCGGATAATCCGGCTGCAAGCTGTCCTAGACCTAGCTGGCCGCCGCATTGGTCAAGCTCTAAACCTGTTGGCATATACCACAGATAGAATCTGCACTGCAGTGTATCAAAACCGCCTGGCCCTAGATTATCTGCTTGCTAAGGAGGGTGGAGTCTGTGGTAAGTTTAACCTCACCAACTGTTGTCTGCAGATTGGGGAGACTGGCCAGGTCATCCATCAGCTAACCACTGAGCTACAGCAACTTACTTATAACCCTCCACAGGAGTGGAAAGGGTTTAATCTTCAAGATTGGCTGGATGGCTGGGGCCTTCCCAAACTGCCAGGGCTTAAGGTGATTGTTGGCCTTGTGGGCCTTATCGCCGCAGGCTGTGTCATTCTCCCTTGTGTCCTTCCTATTTTTGCTCGAACCATTTCTACCTCAATCTCCCTCCTCGTAGATAAACAGGCCGCAGTGAAAGCTATGGCCTTGTGGAACTACGAAATGCTCACTACCTCCCGAGAAGACAACCCTTATGCTGAAATAAGTGGAACTCCACAGTAATTAAAATATTTTGGTGGAGTTCCAAAGGGGGGAATGAAGCAGGGAGGCCAGAATCATGCACTTTTCTGAATCATGCACTTTTCTATATCATAATAGCTGCTAGGCCTGTGTTCTGCTCCAGTCCTCTGATATCTAATCAAATCCAATCAAACACATATCCTCTTGGCTAAATGCTTTTACCCACATCCTGACCCTAGTAACAGAAAGTCATGAATCTTGATAGTTCCTTAAAATACTACAGATGGTGTACGATAAGTTCCCCTTTTTGGTATCCTGTTTTGAAGTTTTATGTCTGAACAAATCTGTCTGGAACAAGCTGAGTTATGATATTTTAGACACCACCTATAGCTGTCATATCCTGATTGTAATTAATTACAAGCCCTATAAAAGATTAGTCCTGGGTGTAGCCCGGGGTTCAGACTTTGCCAAATTATTACTCTGAACCTTGCTAGCAATAAATCTGTCTTCTCTACCTTGCTGGTCTCACGTCCTGATTGATTGGGAAGGTGGATTTTCCCGCTACATAAGGACTGTAACAGCCACTATGTAGGACAGACTGGCAGAAGACTAGCAGAATGCATCCACGAACACCAACTAGCAGTCAGAAGACACAATGAAAACTCCTTAATCTCACAACACATGGACAGACTTAACCATACTTTCAACTGGGAAACTGTGAGCATCTTAAACCAAGCCAAATCCAAAAATGCTAGAGAATTCCTGGAAGCTTGGCACTCAGACAAAGCAGCCATCAACAGACACATAGAGGTAAACAACATTTACAAACCATTCATAAGAGACAGTAGAATAGCCAGAAGACCAGAACACCTCTTGGCCAGCAATCAACAACAAGATATGCAAAGATTAACAGCAAGATTAGCAGCAGAGGAGCAATCAAACAACACAATAGACCCTAATCAAGGAACTATTAACTCAGTCAATCAACCAAGCAGCGCACAACAACCCAATCAAGGTACTACCAAGGAGAGTACAACACCCCCACCAACACAGGCAGGACAAGCCAGGGTATATAAACAGAGAGCAAGTTCCACTCCCTTTTTGCACTGAAGATGTTGCCTAGCCTGGCAATGAAACGTCTGCAAGAAAACAACAAGGCTCAGAGAGCACCAAGGACTCCCCACTTTATTATATTTTCAGAATAAAGATAAAACATGAAAACAGAAAAAGGTTGAAAGAAAGCTAAAGAAAGAAGAGAAAAACTAAAAAGTGCAGAAACAAATAGAAAAAGATACAAAAAGAATGACTTCCAACGCTTTACAGCAAAGATATACATTAAGAATACATCAATCTCTTACTCCAATTTAAACTATCCATTTCAACGTAATAATCAAAATTCAAAACTGTAACTTTGTTTTTTTCAGTTACAAACAAAAAGACCCAAAAGCAATTCTCTACCGGAAACAGATTTAAACTAAATATTATCACACGTATTAGTAGTCAGTTTCTCCTTCTCTGCCAAATCTATTAAACTTATCTTATTGTTCCCCTAATATTGTCTTCCCCCATTTTGCGTAAAGTATCTTACTTATTATATATAAAAAATACAAATCAAATTGCTTTTTCAAAATAAATAGTCAACAAACTTACAGGGGATAAATTTGATTATACATTCAGTTTAAAAACCTTTAGAAACACACTACATATCTTTTCCCAGTAGTTCTTAACATTCTTAAAAAACAGGAAATACCTCACTTTATAAATCTTAAAAGAAAAAAGAAAAAAATATTTTTTTAATACAACCGAAATAGTATTTCCATTATCAATCTTAATATTATTTCAAATAAAAAGAACATCCTGGGTATTCATCTTAATCATCAATATCCATTCTCTTATTCATAAAGTACATATCTAATCCCAATAGTTCCTAACATTCTTACATATACACTCTAAATAACAAAAATATCTTCACCTCATATATCTAACATAAAAATACCTTATTACTAATATTTTAAAAATATTACCATTATTAACATCAATATGACCTAAAGTGAGAGTGACATCCTGGGCAAAGCAATCATCTTAACCACCAAAAATCCACCCAAACGAGCATATTTAGTATGTATCCCACCTCAAAATAGACCAAAACATCATTTACTCTCTTATTCATTATTACTTATCTTAACTTTATACAGAGAACTTTCTCCATCTCTTCTTCCATCTTCTCTTCTTCCCATCCTAAGAACCCCAAGTTCTCTTCTGGGACCTTCCACGAATTCCTTTTCTTCAAGATGCAACAGTACAGTCTTACTCACTTCTCTTTTTAACTCCAAAGCTCTCTTTTCTCCATACTCCAGCAGAACAATCTTATCCATTTCTCTTTCTAATTCCAAAACACTTATTTCCATCTTATTCTTTGGAGATTCCACTTTGTACTTTAAGTATTTAACGTTGATCCACTTTCTCCTCCAAATCTTCTATGTTATTTTTATTCTTCATATATTGAATAATTTTGGAAATAGCTTCCTGAAAAATCAGTTTAATATCTTCCATGTCTCTTTACAATAATCTATGGTGCCCTCTAGTGTCCTAGAATAACTCCCATAAAAGTAAAATCAGATCCAGAAGCAAAAGTTATTTCCGAGAAAACAAAAGTTCCCCACTTACTATTATTTACATGGCTAGACCAATCAACACAGCAGGAATTAATAACAAAAAAAACTTTCCACACGAACACCAAAACAAGAAAGACAGATTTCAGCTCCACTAAGAAAAATTCACCAAAAATGGAGGAAATCATCATCAAATCTATCTTAATAGATAATAAACTAAATAAAATTTAAGACAAAGTTAAAACAACCTAAGTAATATCTATGAGTGAGGAGAAGGTACAGTCTATATTTAAATTATAAAGTAGACACTAAAATTATATAATAACATCTAAAATTACAAAGAAGTGATAATATCTAAAATTTAAATGAATTACAGTTACATAGAATGTGTTTTGCTAGTGGAAAATTGGCCCATCAGGGTCCGGAAGATCTTTTGTGCTGCTGCACAAAACCTAGCCACATGCACTGTAGCAAAAGGTAGCTCATCTATGAGCAGCATCTGGGCATAGGCTGAGTCTGAGCGACCAGGATATCTACTGATCAGAGGTAAAATGAATCTGGTTCGAATGTCTCCATAAAAGGGGGAACAAAGAAGAACATGTTCCATAGTTTCCACCTCTCCGGAATCACAGGGGCAAAGCCTTTCAGCCAACGGTACTTTTTAATATTTACCATCCAATACTGCAGAGGGGGGTGCATGACATCGGGCAAGAGAGAAAGCATTCTAATGGCTGGGTGTTTCTAGCTGTGTGAGGTAGCTGGCAGCAATGACAACATATCTGTTGTGTACTGGTGACAGGAAGGCTGGGGCCTCCTCTAGATCTGCTTGCCGCTCCATATCCTTTATCTTTTGTTTCAGGTTTTTTTTTTTGCCTTATCATATTTCATCTTAAGAACCAAGGAGGGAGAGTAGCTTAGATTTAAAAGCTTAGATTCAACAGTCTTGATCCATGTTGGTTGGAAATTGTCCTGGAGAATTAATGGTGCTAGGCCTTGAGGAAAAAAGTTAAGCTTTAACCAAAAGTTTATAGAAGCTAGACTCACTGTTGACTCAACTTTTACCATACCTGTCTCCAGTCTTAAATGTGCATTAGAGACACAATGAGGTATCTGGAGAGCTGCTCTGATGAATTTGGGTTGTACTGACTCCAAAGAGGTGAAAGAAGAAGCTGGGGGGCCAACCAAAGTCCCATAAAGCAGCTGAGCTACTGGCTTTGCCTGAAAGACCTTAAGTGCAGCTGGAACATAATATCCTCCCATGGGGTGGAAAATTTGAGGATGGCATTAGTAGATCTTTCTCCAGTAGGAGCAGCATAATCACAGTGGGCTCTCCTATTATTACATTCATCAGGATAGATCAACATCTCCAAACTCCAATATACTTCCTCCTTGGCAATCTCTCTCTTGTGGAGATCTGCTATACATCTACTACTGTCCAAAAATGCCGTGGCACCTCTTTCTCAGGGGTCAAAACCATCTCTTACATCAGATGTGCACTACAAATGTATTTCTTTGGTACTTTTAGGAGCATAGAATGTGTCCTTCTCTCAGCCATGGCATATGATCATTATGTAGCTATCTTCTACCCCTTGCATTACACTCTTCATCAACCAAACAATACATCGACATTTGTTAACAGCCTCCTGGGGTATTGGCTGCTTGAGTTCCACTATTAACACAGCCATGGTCTTTTCCCTACATTTCTACCACTCCAATAAAATCAATCACTTTTTCTGTGACATTCCTCTCTTACTACACTTATCTTGCTCTGACATCTTCATCAGCCAGATGGTGACCTTCACTCTTACAGGGTGTGTTATCATTCTGCCATTTGGCCTCACCCTTCTTTCCTATCTTCTCATTGTCTCCTATGTCCTCAAAGTCCATACTGTTCATGGTAGGACCAAGGCTTTTTCCACCTGTGGATAACATCTGACTGTGGTGAGCATCTTTTATGGCACCCTTATGTACATCTACATATGGCCTTTGGCCACTCACTCTATAAAAGAAGACCCATCTCAATAAACAATAAAAATAGAAGTTAAAGATGGAGTGAATGACATGAACATTGTTGATACACCTCCAGCCAGTTGAAGGCAAGTGGACCACTTCATTATGGATGCAAAGTGCAATGGAGACCAGGAGTCTGTGAGTTCTAGTCCCACCTTAGGCACGAAAACTGGCTGGGTGACCTTGGGCCAGTCACTCTCTCTCAGCCCAACTCACTTCACAGAGTTGCTGTTGTGGGGAAAATAGGAGGAGGAAGGAGTATTAGGTATGTTTGCTGCTTTGAGTTATTTATAAAAATAATAAAGGCAGGATAAAAATTAAATAAATAAATAAATATCTGTCACAGGTTATGACAGTGAGAAGGAATAAATTTAATGACAAGAAATAGAAATAGAAAAACAATTGTACCACACATTCAGAATAAAAAATAAATTTGGAGTTCTTCAGGGCATTAACCATAGATTTGGGTATAATGGCAGAGGTGGCACCAAGGTCACCAATTGATAAATTGATTAGAAAGAAATACATTGGGGTGTCCAGATTACAACTGATCAGTATCAGAAAAATAATGAGAATATTTTACACCAGGACAAAAAGATACATTGTCAAGAAGTTGGTGCTGTGTAAAATTTGAACCTCTTGATTTCCAGAAAATCCAAGAAGTACAAAATCTGTTACACTTGTTGTGTTAGATGTGACATTATGCTGTCCCTTCTAGGAAGATGAAATGTAAATGAAGCAAAGTGCCACTTTCACAAGAATTTTAACAATGCAAAACTTAACCAATCCTCTGATCTCCATGGAAAACAAAATATTTTTCTCAGGTCCTTATATTGACTGCTACTGTGTGAACTGGCAAAAGAAATAGCCTAATTACAGTAAAGATTAAAAATACTTGAGATGCAAGATCTCAAATGCACATTTAAAGCCTTATGTTTTAAACTGTCCATAAGGAAGTATCAAGGAAAGAAATGCTGCTGGAAAAAATAGATACTTTAAAAAACATTGAAAGCTACAGAATGAAGGAGTTTTAAAGTGGAAAAATAAAGTTTGAGGCTGTAGATAAAGGATTTATACATTTATTTTTCCCTAAACTGAATCAAACTGATGCACATCAAACGGCAAATTTCTACTTTTGTTGCATGCTCCGTATTTCCTTACTTGCTTCCCTCCAGCTTTTACTCAATGATGTATAACCAGAACATTACCTCGCATCTTCCATTTCCCTTTTTAATTCTCTTCAGACTTAATTATGAAGGGGTATATTATCAGGAACGAAACTGAAAAATTGCATCAGTCTTCAAAACTTACTATTGCGCAATGAGTCCCTTGTCCATAGATGACTTTAGGGATAACTCTCTGTTTCATATGAGAGAGATTTGGTAATGTTAAGGAAACTCTGTCTGAGCCTCACCAATTTTGCAGCATGATAAATATAGACAACAAACCTAGGCATGAAAGGTTGTCCTAAAATATAATTTTGAATATGGTACATTACACTTAGGAAAATCAAGTGTTTTCTCTCTTGTTTTGGTTTTAACTGTGTCCTATTAGTGCTGAGGTACTTGGAGAAATGAGCAAAAATCTCTGGACGCCAAGGTCAGCCAGGTATCCCTCATAGGTCTCTAACATTTAATTCTCCAGGTATACCTATGAAGTCACAAGCATGGCCAAAAGAAGATGAGATGATGTTTTAGATGTGTAAGAAACAGAAACAATCTGAGAGGAGAAAAAGGCAATGGAAGATATCAGGTAACATTTTACTTGCACTTTGTTAAAGATTGAAGGAAATAACGTGGAAATATTCAAACTGTGCCAGATAAGTAGAAACTGATCTGCCCACATAAGTTTGATTCAACCTAGAGAAAAATCAAACACTTTTTGGTTCTCTGTTCCACTTTTTAAATCTATTAACTTCTTTCAATTTTTAAAAAGTAAGTAATTTTTTCAATTATACTGTATATTATTTTGGGCATCGTTTCTACCTTATTTTCAGTCAGTTATCCTCAAATATTAGCATTTCTAATTTTTATTAATTTTTTTATTTTTATTAATTTTTATCTATGAAGAAAAGTAGTAAGTGATTTGTATACTGAACATTAAACAGAAAAGCCATATCCTGCTTTCTATGGCAAATTGGCATTGAGTTAAATATGTATGACTCAAATATTTGTTGATTCAATTGTATAATGTTGACATTGGGAAGAGAGTTTAAAGAAATGATAACATAACCTTGTGCTCTGCTACAATAGAATATGTTATTCGGGGGGGGGGGAACAAAGGGGGATTATTTTCAGAAATTTAGACTCAAATTAAAAATATTATGGATCAAAATAAGAGAATCTATTTGTATGTGGGGTGGGATACTTTAAGCATACTAAGCAAAAAAACTAATGTGTATTTAAAAGGATGATACATCTCACGATCATGCTGATAGTGGAAAATAAAAATCTATTTACAGGTTGTAGAAATGTAGATGAACTGATCCCTAATAGGTAAACTAATATCACTGGCATTATTTTTAGGACCATTTTCCCTTAAGGGACAATGGATGGCGGCATTTCTGAAGTTGTTTCTTCTTTGTTGATAAATGTTTAAGTCATATTACTCAAGGGATGCTGATCTTTAAAATATCATGGTTATGGCAGGGTGTGTCCATCTAATTTTTAGTTTAAAATTATGGGAGAAAAAAAACCCTCTTTGGTCTTATTTGATGGGAAGATTTTAATTTTTTTAAGGGAGAGAAGGAGAGAGAAAACTATATCATGCTTGTGGAAAAAATCAAGAAAGCATAGTACATCTAGTCCAACACTTATCAATCAATGGTTTGACAAGGAATGACCCTTTCAAAGTCATCGTTAAGGCAGCACATTATTATACTGCAATAAAATAGTATAAGAAATAAACTGTGAGGAAAGTGTGAGTGGCAACCAAGAATTGAAAAAGCATGTCCAAGAATGGGGGTAGTGATTTAGACTACTGAATCCAATTCCCTGCTCACTCTGCAGATCCAGATTAAAGTATCTTTCACAGATGGCTGTCCAGCCTCTGCTTGAAAACTATCAGTGAGGCCCAGTCACCATCTTCCATAGTTATAGGTCCAAATAAACACAGTTATTTGGTCAGTAAGTTTTGTCTCATAGATCAGAGTGTAGTTGTTAAATAGAACCAACTTAATAAAGAAGTGATAAATAGGTATTCTGCTCTTAGATTCTTTGTTTGATGCTTGGAAAGCTTGCAGAGAGAGATGGGAGAAAGCAACTTCTACCTAGCTCTACCTTCCCTTAAATCTAAGGGTGCTTGGGAGAGAGGATTTATTAATGTATCTTCCATATTCCTCACACCTCCTCTTACAAATGTACTTTAATCACAAAATGTCAGCCCGACAAGGTGGACCAGATAACGAAACAGATACTGCATAGTCCAGAAACTACTTTTATTAGAATGGCTACTGTAACAGAATCTTGCAAGTGTGAATGTGCTTCCCCTCCTCCCTCTTTTAGCTCCATTTGAATTACGGGGGTTCCTGTCTGAGGCTTTTTTGTAATCTTTTTCTTTGTATGTGCTTAAGCCACATTTCTCTGTTTGTTGCCTTGGTAATGGATCTTCCCTCTCTCGATCAAGGCCAAGGCCTCTATACTCTTAGAATCTTTGTACCATAGGTTATTAAACAGGCTTATGCATTCCATAAGTCCAGAAATGAAACTATAACATTATTTGTGTTAGGCTAATAAAATTTATACTACGTAATATTTGAAATAAATTATATGAAGGCAATCAAATAATTAGCAACTGACAATTTATGGGGAATACAGCACAAATAATATTTCAATGTACATACATAGCAGTAATAATTTGGAAGAATGTAATACATTATTTAAGTGAATGAGAAAATGTTACTAAGCAATAAAATATTTAATTTGCTCAAAGATAAAGCATGGAGTTCAGAGGGCAGCAGGGGAAATTGGGAAATCCAAAGAAGTGATTGATAAAGCAAAAAGAGAGAAACAGATTCTTTCTGCAACAAAGACAGGTAGAACTTTAGATATTTCCTGAGATTGCACAGATCAAGACAAATTTATAAGATGTAGCTTTCAGATACACAACTTTTCAACAGGATGGAGAATGGAGAATTAAATACAGATCATGTTTCTGCACTGAAGTGATGATGGGAGAATCCTCTTTGGAACTTGTACACAGAATTCTGGTCCTCAAAGGCCAGCTTTAGAAGAATCCTCCAACAGTTGGAAGGAAAGGAAGGTAGGGGGCTCCTTTCAATAACTGCTTTGTCTGTGCTGTTTGGCTGGGTTTGCTCAATGTGCTCCTTGGTTTTCTGAAACCATAGATCCCTTGGAGCTGGGGACTACGGCCAGTGCAGAGACTAAGTATTGGTATGCCACTCATTGGTCTTATTCTAGATACACATCATCAGATAAACCCAGGTGGAAGTTTCAGAAATGAAAATCAAACTTAGTGACCCAGGAAAGTTATGCTTCCGAAGTCTAGAAAGGCAAAGTACTGGAGGATTTCAGCTATATTTCTTTAAGGCCCAACCACCTCTTTGGGTTGATACTGCAAGAGAAATATGGAAGAGGACCCTGACAGGGTCACATTGGTTGGGCTGAAGTTCAGTTGAGAGTGGGATCTGGCTTCAAGGGATCAGTGAGGCTTCTCTCTGACAGAAGCAAAAAAGGCTGGAAGGTGAGGGGAGAAATTCAAAGCTGGCGATCTCTCTTTGCATTTCTTTGAATGACTACAGCAATGAATAAAACAGAAAAGAAGAGAGCAGCAGAGCAAGAGCAAGTTACCCAGAAAGATGGGGTTTTCTTGCTCATTTCGTAAGAGATTTCTGTCCTGGAGCAGAAGGATCAATAGCACAGAAAATCCATTATGGGAAAAAAATGAGGGAAAAGAAACAAGCAAATAGAGGATGAGAACTATTTCAGACTCCTTTTGATTAAGAAAGACATTTCATGGAAGAGCAGATGAGGCCTTGACAGGGTGAAACACTTTGTTCTCACTAACAGAAGTAATGCCCAGCAAAAATTCATGGCTCTGACCACCTTATTTGTGGCAAATATCTTTTTGCTGCGTCTGCCATTCTTTTAGCTTCAAATGGTCAAACTTGGATACGTTTTCATATATTTTTATTCGCCGTAGCTAATGAAATAATAGTACCAAGGGTCTCACTGAGGGGACTACTGAAGGCACCCTACTGTCTTCAAACTGGGATCCATTTCCCAGTTAGATATTCCTGCCGGATTCCTTTTGGAGCAGAAGGGTGTCAGTTCTGAATAAAAAAAAACCTGACCACTGGGAGTATTTTTTTAACCTCTTTGTTTAAACTTAGTGTTACATTTGAACAAATAAGCCAAAATGGGGGTAGAGTTTCAAAGAGGAGGTGTAAATCATGTAACAGATCATTAAGTAAAGCTCTATCTTTTCACAAAACTATTCTGCCTCTCTCTCTGTGTCTCTATTACTGTCTCTATTACTGTCTCCTGTCCTGCATGGCATTTAAAACAGTATGTGTGTCCTCAAGGTGTGTCCATAGGCTGGAGCAAAGGCTGAAGGCAAATGTGGCAAGTCAGGTCATCATCCACTTCATCTTGGAAATTATAAAGATGGTTGTCTGGCAACAAGTGAAATTGTCCACATGCATGGCAAAGTTCTCCAGCTTTGGAGACTGGTTCTTCTCCTGCAGGATTGGCCGTGGCTTCAAACATCTAATGAGCTTACATCAGCAGAAAGATAAGTCCCTTTGTGGCAATGATAAACAGGAAGTTCCTAAAATGAAAAGGGAAATGAATATTGTAAAGCTTCAGATCAGATCAGATTAGTAGAATGATCAGTAGAATGATCAAATTCCAATCTTTTGGGGACAGTTGAGTGAGGACAGGTGCATGTCATACACACTTATGCTATTAGAGATTCTCCACCTTCAAGCATCACTGTAACAATTTTAGTATGTGTTTACTTTCTAGCTTTGTATTGTGTCCTTTATGCAGATCAAGACACCATACACAGCATACATATGTAGTTTTCTCTAATAATGTCTCTCACCTGTGCTTCCTTGCAGCTTTGTCATAAATGAGACATGGATAACCAAACCACGATGCCTTACTTTCTGCTCCTGGAATTCTCAGAAACTCGGCACCTGCACCTGCTACATTTCTTCTTGTTCTTCATCTTATTCCTGGCAATTACAACAGCAAACCTTCTCATCATCTGTGCAGTAGCTTTAGATAATAAATTGCATAGCCCCATGTACTTCTTTCTAATGAATTTGGCTGTGCAGGATCTGGGCGTTGTTTCAATCATTGTCCCCAAATCCATGATTAATTCCCTCATGGACACCAGGCACATCTCTTACTTTGGTTGTGTTGCTCAAGTCTTTCTCTTTATCTCCTTCGAAGCTTCTGATATCTCCCTCCTGACAGTCATGGCATATGATCGATACGTTGCTATTTGCAATCCACTGTACTATGAGATGGTGATGAATTGGAAAGCCTGCACTGAAATCATGATTCTGGTTTGGGTTGCCAGTCTTCTCTATGGAATTTTGCACACCACTGGCACTTTTTCAACCCTTTTTTGTTCTAATGTTGTCAACCAATTCTTCTGTGAAATTCCACACTTGCTAAAGCTATCCTGCTCTGGCTTCAATCTAGTTGAAGTCGGAGTTATTGTGGCTAGTGGCATTGCAGGACTAGGTTGTTTTACTTTTATTATTTTATCTTATGCCATGATTTTCAAGGCAGTGCTAAGAATCCCTTCTGAACAAGGAAGGCAAAAAGCCTTATCAACTTGTATTCCCCACCTTATAGTAGTGTCTATGTTTTTATTAACTGGATGCTTTGCCTATCTGAGACCTCCCTCTAACACCCCATCTTACTTAGATTTTGGGGTGACTGTTCTGTATTCCCTTCTTCCACCCCTTTTCAATCCAATCATCTATAGCATGAGAAATAAGAATATCAAATTTGTCCTTTCCAAGTTGTGGAGATTCTGAAAATTTCTTTTAATGTTGTTTCCATTCTGTTCACCACCGTTTTGCATTTTGCATTTCATTGTCCCCAAATCCATGATAAATTATCTCATGGACACCAGAAATATCTCTTCCTTTGGTTGCTTTGCACAAGTCTTTCTCTTATTCTCCTTTGAGGTTTCCGATTTCTCCCTCTGGACAGTCGTGGCTTATGATGGATATGTTGCCATTTGTAATCCAATACACTATACCAGTGCTTTCCATAGTGCCGTCATTGGCGACACACCAACTGCGGCAATGGCAGTGGCATGGGGGCCCGTGGGGGGGGCGTGCGGCGGCAGCTTGCACAGCGGCGGCCTCGCTGAAATGCAGAAGTGCTGATGGTGCGTCGCTGCCATCGTCGCGATGCACACTGCCACCCCTGCGCCCCTGCTGCGCAACATCCTAAACTGTGTGTTGCGACACACTAAAGTGGCATGACACAGAGTTTGGAAAGCTATGCACTCTACAATGGTGTTGAATTGGAAAGCCTGCACCAAAATATGATTTCAGCTATGTTTTGTATTGGGGAGTCCTTGGTGCTCTCTGAGCCTTGCTGTTTTCTTGCAGACGTTTCATTGCCAGGCTAGGCAACATCTTCAGTGCGAAAACGGAGTGGAACTTGCTGTCTGTTTATATACCCTGGCTTGTCCTGCCTGTGTTGGTGGGGGTCTTGTACTCTCCTTGGTAGTTCCTTGATTGGGCTGTGGTGTGTTGTTTGGGTGATTGACTGAGTTAATAGTTCCTTGATTAAGGTCTATTGTGTTGTTTGATTGCTCCTCTGCTGCTAATCTTGCTGTTAATCTATGCATATCTTGTTGTTTTTTGCTGGCCCAGGGGTGTTCTGGTCTTCTGGCTATTCTATTGTCTCTTATGAATGGTATGTAAATGTTGTTAACCTCTGTGTCTGTTGATGGCTGCTTTGTCTGAGTGCCAAGCTTCTAGGAATTCTCTAGCATTTTTGGATTTGGCCTGGTCTAATATGCTCACAGTTTCCCAGTTGAAAGTATGGTTAAGTCTGTCCATGTGTTGTGAGATTAAGGAGTTTTCATCATGTCTTCTGACTGCTAGTTGGTGTTCGTGGATGCGTTCTGCTAGTCTTCTTCCAGTCTGTCCTACATAGTGGCATGTTTTGTATTTGATTCTCTTGTCATGGAACTTTTTATGCCCTTTGCCTTCAGTTTTCTCAGGAAGGGAAAGCAATTACAAAGGGAAACATAGCTGAAATGCAAATAGAGCAGAGCTTTCCAAACTGTGTGTCGCGACACAAAAGTGTGTCGCCACACACAGCGTGGTGTGTCGCCACACCACCCGGAAGCGGCGGCGCACACGTGCACGGTGGCAGCAGCAGCGGGGCAGGATCAGTGGTTCCGCGTTTTAGCGGAGGCTGCCGCTGCCGCCGTGCACATGCGCGCCGCTGCCCGCCACCCGTGCCGCCGCCGTGCACATGCCTGCTGCCGCCATACACGCGCCCGCCGCCGCCGCACTGCTGCCGCCGCGGCCGCTGGTGTGTCGCCAGCGGCGACACTTTGGAAAGCCCTGAAATAGAGCCTTATAATATCCTTCCAGATCTACAATCCCATATCCTGAGTCATTGCCATTCCAATCAGGCAGAGGTCAGGAGAGGAAAATGACTGAGAAGAGCTAGAAAGATATGTAGATTGTGATTCATCTAAGTTTACCTTTGCAGTTTATTCCACTTAAGCACTTGTTATCTGGGCTCTCTGATCCTGATGTCATTGCTGTCTGACTGATCAATTCTTTGAAAAAGCTGCAGTTTTCTGTTAATTAGGGGCATTTGTTTTTCCAAATCTTGAATAATAGCAATTTGCAAAGTTTCGGGCTAGTGCTAAATTTTGAATGACTGCCCTTAGTAAAAACTCTCCTTGTTGTTGCCATCTAGAATATTCTTACATTCTACCTTTAGTTGGTTGGACTGACTTGAAAGAAAAATATAATAGATGTTAAATAGCTCCTCTTGATTTACCAACTGTGGTACATCATTTCTAGAAAATGTGATTTTGGTCCTTTTTCCGATATTAAATTGATGTTAAATAGTAATTCAGATCTCAGAGTTTGGAGGAATGAATGAATCAGCTTATACAATGTATACATCATTGGCAATAATGGTTGCTTATGAATGCATAGTGGAGACTTTGTTGATAGGTAGAAATTACTTCAATGCAACAAAAATGGGACTTCCGGTGACAGAGAAATGGCGAGCGGACGTCTGCTCTGACAGTTCGTCTAATTTTCTTCATCTATCTTCTAAACGGGAAAAGCAAAACGATTTAGCGAAATTCCTTTGGGCTTCGTAGATCGTAGCAGGTATATTAAAAGAAGAGTGTACCTGCAGAAAAGAAACCCGCGGCTTCTGGACGGCGGAGGCAAACAACGAAGCAACGAACTGCCACTTTCGCTTTCATCGCCGGCTACAGGCTGTCAGTGAATCCAGTGAAAGTAGCCGAGAAGCCAAGAAGCCGGGTAAACGCAAATCTCGTTAGACGCCTAAGCTACTTAGGCTTTGCTGCCGTGTTTCTCTGCGCTGATTTTGGATTTTATGATTAACTAAAAAGAAGAAATCTCAATTTGCTTTATCGTCCAAAAGAAGAAGACTTAAAAGTGGAGCGGACTCTGAAGTTTATTTGAAGCAAGAAACATAGTAACTTTATTTAATTATTTAAAACACCATTTTTGCTCTAAGACTCGCTTCCCTCTCTTTTGACTGCGTTTGTAGATTAAGACTAAGACTTTCATGATTTAGATTATATTTACACATTGCACTTATAGTTATAATTATTTGATTATATTAATTGAGCTATAGTATTTATATATATATATATATTTCTCCAACTGAAACTGATAGGCTGATAAGTTTTTGGGTAGATCTTAAGTAATATTTAGATACTATTAATTAACATTAATATAAGAGATTGATATAAGTTATAGAAATATAAGTCTATATTTAATATTAAAATGAATACCAGGAGATTTCAAAGAAGAAAATCTGACTCAGAAGATAATAGAGGGGAATGGTTGAAACCTCTTTTTGAAGAATTTACGGTAAAAGCAATTCAAAGTATAACTGATAATGTGACCTCTCTATTAGAAGAAAAAATTAAAGGTTTTGAACTGAGTTTAGATAAAAAAATTAGATAATATGGAACAGAAGTTCCAATCAGAAATTAAGGGAGTAAAAGAAAAAATACAAAAAATGGAAAAGAAAAATGAAGAAGAATTAGACAAGATTACTTTATTAGAAATCAAACAAAAAGAAAAATGCATAAGAATAAGAGGTCTGTTAGAAGGAAGAGAATTAGAAATGAAAAATACTGTAACAAAAATGTTAGCAAATTTGATTGAGTGGGAACAAGAACAATTTGAGGATGAAATAGAAGGAACATATAGGGTGAATTCCAAATTTGCAAGAGAAAACAATATTCCCAGAGATATGGTTATGGAATTCAGCAGAAAAAGACTTAGAGACATGATAATCCAGGCTGCTTATGACAAAAAAATAGAAATTGAAGGGAAAAATATTAAAATATTTAAAGAGACACCAAATATAATACTAAAAAAAAGGAAAGAATATTTTTTTTTAACTGATATTTTGAAAAAGAACAGGATCATGTATAGATGGGAAACATTGGAAGGAATATCACTTACTTATAAAGAACAAAGATATCAATTAAATTCAATAGAAAAAGTGAAGGACTTTCTTAAAAAATTAGATAAGGACAACAACCAGATGAAAAGTAGTAATGGCAAAAAAGAAGGCCCAAAAGAAAATTATAGATTAGATTCTCAAGCCTCGGGCTCCAAAGATTTGAACAACCACTCTAAGAATGTGTAAATTAAAATGTCTAACTTGGAATGTCAATGGACTGAATGTTCCAGCCAAAAGAAAAAAAATCTTTCATATGATCAATAAATTAAACCTTGATATTATATGTTTACAGGAAACACATATTAGATCAAAAGATGTTAATTTATTGGAAAACAAAAAATTAGGCCTACAATTTACATCTGTAAATGAAAAAGAAAAGAAAAATGGTGTGGTATGTTATATAAAACCTTATCTAAAACCCAAATTATTAATATCAGATTCTAGAGGAAGATTTATAGTTATAGAAATTGAGATTCAAAACATAAAAGTAATTCTAATTGGAGTTTATGTCCCAAATGACAAACAAAAATCTTTTTTTAAAACATTATTAAATTCTTTAGCAGATATATCTAATAATAATTGGCTTATGATGGGGGATTATAATGGGGTAGTATCACCTATAATTGATAGAAAATCTGAAAAACCAATTAAACACAATCAAGGAAAACTACCAGAGGAATTTTTTGACCTTATTAATAATTTAAATTTGGAGGACGCATGGAGATATAAAATGGGGAATGCCAAAGAATATACTTTTTATTCAGAAAGACATAAATCATTCTCTAGAATCGATATGATCTGGCTTTCCAAAAATCTAACAAATAAAATTAAAGATATGAAAATATTAGCCAAAACTTTTTCAGATCACAACGCAGTACAATTAGATCTAAAAATAACACCCAAAACATACAGATGGAGACTTAACGAAACCTTATTAAGAAACAAACAACATTTGGAGGATAGTAAGAAAAAACTAAAAGAATTTTTTGAGTGGAATGTAAGTGAAGAAGTAAACATTAGTAATATATGGGATGCAAGTAAAGCCTTTATCAGGGGCCATTTTATCTCTCTGGGAAACCATCTTAGGAAAGTTAAACAAGTAAAACTTCAACAAATATGTGATCAAATTAAAACAAAAGAACTAGAACTTCAAAATAACCCCAATGACAGAAACATTAAAAATCAAATAATCATTCTACAAAAACAATTAGAACTTCAAACTACAGATGAAATAGAAAAAAATTTAAGATATGTAAAACAGAGACATTTCCAACATGCTAACAAAGCAGGGAAATGGTTAGCCTTTAAATTAAGAAAAGAGGCAAATAAAAAGATTATAAATAAAATAAATGTAAAAGGAGAAGAAATTACGGATAATCAAGGCATTAGAAAGGCATTTTATGATTTTTATAATAAATTATATCAAAAACAACAAATATCACAAGAAAAATGTGAAACATATTTACAAAAAAGTAATATGAAGAAGATTTCACAAATACAAAGAGAGATGTTGAATGAATCAATTACCAATCAGGAAATAATAGAAGCCATAAAAAAACAAAAATTAGGAAAATCACCAGGACCAGATGGCTTTACTGCATCTTATTATAAACACTTTCAAGAATTTCTAATAACCCCATTTAATACTCTTCTGAATTCAATAATGACAGGAAATACAATTCCTGATTCTTGGACACAAGCAAATATTATTTTAATCCCTAAAGAAAATCAAGATATTACTATCTGCAAAAATTATAGACCAATCTCTCTTCTAAATACAGACTACAAAATATTTACCACCATTCTAGCTAATAGATTAAAAAGAGTCCTACAAGAGACAATAAATTTAGACCAAAGTGGTTTCTTACCAAAAAGATATATAAAAGATAATATAAGATCTATTTTAAACATAATTGAATACGCAAAAAACCACAACGACAAACCAATTACTCTATTATTTTTAGACGCAGAAAAAGCTTTTGATAATTTAAATTGGACATTTTTGATTAAAACACTTGAAAATTTAGACTATGGAAATAAATTTATTAATGCTATCCGAGCTATTTATAAAAATCAGAATGCTAGAGTGGTGGTAAATAATGAGACAACGCAAAACTGTACTATAGGTAAGGGCACCAGACAAGGATGCCCAATATCTCCACTTTTATTTATTATGGTTTTGGAAATCCTGCTAGAAAATATTAGAAAAGATGAACAAATTGAAGGAGTTAAAATAAGACAAGAAAACTATAAGTTGAGGGCATTTGCGGATGATATTGTAATTACTTTACAAAATCCAGATCATTCATTAACTCATTTAATTAAAAAGATACATGAATTTGGTGAACTCGCTGGATTTAAAATAAATAATCAAAAAACAAAAATGTTAAATTTAAATGTCTCCGCAAATAACACTCAGCTGATGGAATTGGCCACGGGATTTAAAAATGAAAAAAAAATAAGATATCTTGGAGTCGAAATTACATCAAAAAATTCTGATCTATTTAAAAATAATTACATGAAAGTATGGAATGAAATAAGACAAGATCTTCACAAATGGACAAAACTCCAAATATCTCTTTTGGGCAGGATTTCCACAATCAAAATGAACATATTACCAAGAATTCTCTTTCTATTTCAAACAATTCCAATAATAATTACTGAAAAAACATTTCATGATTGGCAAAAAGATCTTGCTAAATTTATATGGCAAGGGAAAAAACCTAGAATTAAATATAAATATCTACAAGATACAAAAGAGAATGGAGGATTTGGCTTACCAGACTTAAAATTATATTATGAAGCTAGTACAATGATTTGGTTGAGAGATTGGATAAAATTGGATAACAAAAGATTATTGAATTTGGAAGGGTATGACCTTAGATTCGGCTGGCATGGATACCTATGGTACGACAAATTAAAAGCAAATCGGGCTTTTATATACCACCCAATTAGGAAATCGATTTTAAAAATTTGGGAAAAATATAAAAACAATTGTTACCTAATATACCATTGTGGATATCACCCCATGAAGCCTTTGCAATACAAGGAATTACAACCAGAAATAAATGGCTAAATTATAAAGATCTTTTGACATTTGAAGGTTCAAACTATAAATTGAAAACTAGGGAAGATCTAGAAAATGAGGGTAATGCCTGCAATTGGTTTACATATTTACAAATAAAAACACAATTCAAAATAGACTCCAAAAATTTTAATTTTAAGAAATGTTATGTTAATTGGGACAATATATTATGGAGAGAGGAGGAACATCTAATTGCAAAAATTTATAAAATTCTAATACAAAATAAGTTTTCTAAGTTATCTAAAAAATATCCCTTAATTAAATGGGAACAAAATTTGGGTCACAACATTCAAAATGAAACTTGGGAGAAAATTTGGTCAAAAGATTTGAACTTCACTTTAAATTATAATATGAAAGAAAATTTCTTTAAAATGATGTATAGATGGTATCTCACTCCATATATATTGTCTAAGGCTAACCCGGTAATACCAAATCATTGTTGGAAATGCAAAAAAGAGACTGGTACCTTTTTTCATTTATGGTGGACATGCCAGAAAACAAAGACTTATTGGGACAGAATTCACAAAATTATTCGTGAAATTATTCAAGAAAACTTCATCAAAGAACCGGATCTATACCTATTGGGATTTATAAAACCAGAACTACATAAAAAATACGGAAAACTGTTATTTTACATCATAACCTCAGCTAGAATCATATTTGCTAAATATTGGAAAGAAGAATATATACCCACGACCGAAGAATGGACTTTAAAAATAATGGACTTGATGCAAATGGCTAAATTAACCGATCAAATTAACGACAGAAATATGGATGAATTTAAGATAGTTTGGAGTCCTTTTTTTAAATATATTCAAAAAACGCAAAATATACAATTAGAAATTTAATATTTAAAACATAATATGTAAAGTATATATCAGGAACAAATTAGTATATAAATATATAATGGAAAATTGGACGGAAAGTAAGAAGTCTCTTTTTTTTTTTTTTTTTTTTGGGGGGGGGAAGAAGTGTGAAGGTAAAGTAAAGTAGAACAGAAAGAGTAAGGAAGTGGAAGTAAAAGAAGGGAAGAGAGGGAAGAGGAAGAAAAGAAAGAAAGAAAGACTGAGTAAGTAGGAAGTTGGTTAGGTTGGGCTATTTAGTCAGAGAAGGTTTTTAATAAATTAAGTTAATGGTTTTTTTGTTTTTTTTTTGGTTAGATAAGTTTAGATTAGGTAAAGGTTACATAGTATACAAAAGGTTATAGTTTAGGATATTAGTTTAATGTTAGGTTATACTTTTATGTATTGTGCGTCTTTGTATTGTATTGTATTGTATTGTGTGTTGTATTATGTTTTGTATATAATAAAATTTATTTTAATAAAAAAAAAAATGCAACAAAAATGGTGGAATATCCAAAGAAAAGACTAATCCCGAAGGCCTCCAGTTTGACTTAAATCTCAGACCTGTGGATTTTGCTTCCCCTCCCCCCACAAAAAACAAACCAGGTAGCTGGCTTAGTTAATTTGTATTAATTATGTCCAGATTAATTAATTATTAATAAATACCAGTTATTTTATCTAATTAATTAATTTGATCTGGATGGCCCTCACGCTGCTATTACTGTGAAGAGCGTTGAAGACCTGGCTCTTTACCTAGGCCTTTGTTGAGGAGAATCAGACCCCTTGCTTCATTCCATCTGGACTGTTGTTCTTGCCATCTTTTATCTTTTATTGATTATATTGTAATTTCTTTCTTTGATTGTTGTGAGCCACCTAGAGTCATTGGAAGTTGGGCAGCACATAAAATTTAATAAATTATTTTCTTTCTTTCTGTCTGTCTGTCTGTCTGTCTGTCTGTCTGTCTGTCATGGAAGCCTATGTATTAAATATGTTCTGTTGGGGTTTGATAAACCCAGGAATTTACTTCTAGATATAAATTATACAGAGAGGCTTGATTTCTAGGTAAAAGGTGAAATATTCTGCACAGTCACCCAATTAGCAGCCATTGTTGTAGGAATGATGTGTCATGTGTGACTCATTCAACAGGTGCTTAGAGTTAGGTTGGGAGAGTGACCTATAATGTGATTGGTCAGGTTCACTATATATGCAGAGACATTCTCATTTCCCATTATTCCCATTTTTACCTCGTGAAAGCTGTATCGTTGATGGTGTATCATTTGTTACCTGTGGAAGTGATCTGTAAATACGTATGTATATAAAGTAAATAGGATATTTGTTTAACTTCTGATTTGGAGTCTATTTACTGCATAGTACTTGGATCACTGGTGCCTAGGAGAGAGGCAGGCCGTTCCATCTCCGCGCGCTCCCTCTGACAGGGTTATGGCCCCAGAGGCGGCAGAGACACCATAGACGACGGAAGGCTTTGCACTGGCTGTGGATCGGTGGATCGTGTGCAGTCTGTGAGCTGGAAGCTTTGGAAGCCTATCCAGGAGTCGTGTGGCTATTTGGAGTGATTTGGAGCTTTCACAGGTTCCGTGCCTGTGTGTGTGTGTTTTTTCTCTCCTACGCTTGCTTTGCAGCTGGAGGACTTTCTGAAAAGGTCTGTGTCTTTAATCATCGGTGTCTGCCCAGAAGGGGCTGAAGACAGATGAGCACAGCGAAGATGTTGCCTGCAGTTGGGGGAGGATTTCCTCTGGAGAGACTGAATGACAGTAATTATTCGTCATGGTCATATAAAATGGAAATGTATCTTCGGCATGAAGGGCTTTGGAGGAGTGTACTTTGCCCTGAACCAGACCTGGAAGATGAAGAAGTTGCTCTAAAGGACGATAGAGCATTGGCAAGCATAATTTTATGTCTGGAAGATAGCCAGTTATGTTATGTTAGAGACTGTCAGTTAGCCTATAAGTGTTGGGAAGCTTTAAAGAATGTTTATCTAAGAAGCTCACCGTTGTGTAAGGTTTTACTAAGAAGGCAACAGTGTACTAACGTAATTAGTGCTAAGCAAAGCAGTGTTTCTGTTAAGGAATGTTCTGATAAGAAACGGAAGCCGAAGGCTAAGCTGAAAATTTCCAAGCCTGGAGACGCTGCACAGCTGCCTTTAATTAGTTCAAGTGTAGAATAAAATTTAAAGGGACCATTTCTAATTGACAGTGGGCCTTGTCAGCATATAGGAAATAACAGACAGATGTTTAAGAGTTTTATGCAAGCTGATAGAGATCATGTTACTCTAGCTAATGGAAGCATTGCATCTGTGACTGGTAAGGGATATGTATATGTACCAGGGTTAAATATTGAATTATCAATGTTGTGTGTACCTGAACTGGAGTACAATATAATTAGTGTGTCACAATTGGATAAACAGGGTTATACTGTACAGTTTGGTAATAATGAATGTATTGTTATGAAAGATAACAATGTTTGTGGCAAAGGTATTTTGCAAAACTGTCTTTATGAAATTGTACAAGCCAGGACAAGCAGCAGCCATCATGGTTTAGCTACAATTAATAAGCCAACACATGATTCGTGTGCGCATCTGTGGCACAGGAGGCTTGGACATCCGAGTTTCAAAGTGATTGAAAAGATGTCAGAAGCAAGTTCTGGAATGGAATTGAAAAAGTGCCAAGTGTATTTGGATTGCACAGCTTGTAAGGTTGCAAAGTCAAAGGTGTTTCCTGTGAGCAAATTCAGTGATAGGAAGTCACATAAATGTTTTGAATTAGTTCACGCTAACTTAATTGGTCCATTACCAGCTTCAATAGGGGGTGCTAAATATGTTTTAGTCATTGTAGATGATTATACTAGATTTGGGTTCTGTTACCTATTGAAAGCTAAAAGCCAAACATTTGAAAAGTTTAGAAACTGGGTGCAGTTTGTAGAACGTAGGTATAGCACAAAGGTGTGTAGTTTACAAACTGACCGGGGTACAGAGTTTCTGAGTGGGAGTTTTCAGCAATGGCTCCGTAGAAAGGGCATTGTGCATAGGAGAACTAACCCACATAGTTCAGCTGAGAATGGCGTGGCTGAACGTAGGAATTTGGCATTGCAGACAGTGAAGGATTCACTCATTGCTGACTCAGGGTTATCAAGAGGATACTGGGGAGAGGCAATATTAACTGCTAATTATTTAATTAACAGGTTATGGAGTGTATCTGTAAACCAAACTCCATATTATATGTTATATGGCAAGAAGACACCATTAGCTCATTTGAAGGTGTTTGGGTGCACTGCCTATGTTCACGTGCATAAGGAGGTACGTAGGAAAGGACAGGCAAAAGCACAGAAGCTTACATTTGTAGGGTATGAGCCAGGGACCAAGGGATATAGGTTCACTGATGGCAGGAAAGTTGTTATCTCTAGGTCAGCAAGTTTTAGTGAGCACAGCAATTGGCAGAGATTACACGGGAGTAGTGCAGTTTATCTTCCTAGTCAGAGAAGTTTTGAGTTTTCAGAGCGGAGAGAGGCCACTGATGTGATTAAGAAGGAAGAGGAATTAACTCCTAGTGTGCCAATGATGCAGGATGCTACAGTGTTGCGTAGATCTGAGAGTTAACAAGGGCATACCACCTCAACGTTATTCACCAGGTGATGTAAAAGTGTGTTTTATTGATTATGAACCTCATAATTACAAGGACGTATTGAAGTTGCCACAACACGAGCAGAGTAGATGGAAAGCTGCTATGGATGTGGAAATGAAAGCCATTAATTCTCATAAGGTTTTCAAAACTACTAGGCTGCCTGAGGGGCATAGAGCAGTAGGCTGTAGATGGGTGTATAAGAAGAAAACCTTAGTGAATGGTGATATTCAGTATAAGGCTAGGTTGGTAGCACAAGGATTTTCCCAGACAAAGAATCAGACTTATGATGAAGTTTTTGCACCAACGCTAAGAGGGGAGACATTTAGGTTTGCCTTAGCAATGGCAGCAGCTGGGAATTGTGTAGTACAGCATTATGATATCACAACAGCATATTTGCATGCTGATTTGAATGAAGAGATCTATATGATTGAAGCCCCAGGTTATGAATCAAAGATTGCAGGAAGGGTATACAAGTTGCAGAAAGCATTGTATGGACTCACGTTGCTGGAATCTAACTTTAGATAAGGAATTACAAAGAATGGGATTCAAGTGTAGTATAGCTGACCCATGTCTGTATGTAAAGCAATGTGAAAACGATGAACAGATTTTGCTTTTGATTTTTGTAGACGATTTGTGTCTTATAGCGAAAGATCAAAACAGGGTAAATGAATTTACTGAAAATCTGAAACAGCACTTTGATGTCAAAGATCTGGGAGAAATTAAGAATTACCTAGGAATGGGGATTCAGAAGGTTGATGGGGGTTATGTTCTAGAGCAGCGGAAGAAAATTGAAGCACTGCTAAGAGAGAACAATATGGAACAGTGCAAGGAAGTTCCAACCCCGATGACAACAGATTTTAAACCAGAGACTGGAGATGATGACCAAACTTCGTGTGATCATGTGATCAGTCAATAATTGGAAGTTTATTGTATTGTATTGTATAGATTTCCAATATTGTCCATCTGAGTGTAATGTAGCAGATGTGATGACAAAGCCTCTAACCATAGAGAGACATAGGATGTGTATATCTCAAATGTGTATGTCTTCTATTCTGTACAACTGAATGTAATATCTATTGTAAATTGAAGGGGTGTTGGGGTTTGATAAACCCAGGAATTTACTTCTAGATATAAATTATACAGAGAGACTTGATTTCTAGGTAAAAGGTGAAATATTCTGCACAGTCACCCAATTAGCAGCCATTGTTGTAGGAATGATGTGTCATGTGTGACTCATTCAACAGGTGCTTAGAGTTAGGTTGGGAGAGTGACCTATAATGTGATTGGTCAGGTTCACTATATATGCAGAGACATTCTCATTTCCCATTATTCCCATTTTTACCTCGTGAAAGCTGTATCGTTGATGGTGTATCATTTGTTACCTGTGGAAGTGATCTGTAAATACATATGTATATAAAGTAAATAGGATATTTGTTTAACTTCTGATTTGGAGTCTATTTACTGCATAGTACTTGGATCACTGGTGCCTAGGAGAGAGGCAGGCCGCTCTATCCGCGCTCGCTCCGACATGTTCTCAAATTTCCCTCTCTCACTTTGTGTTCAGCCTGATATTTACTTTGTTGGGAGAGTTTCCCGAGTGTTTATTTGTTCATTTAAAATTTATATAACCACATCTTACATTTACAAACAATAATGGAAACAGTTAGAAGCATAGAAACCAGCATAATATCTTCATAAATAACACCAGGTGTAATTTCTGGATGGTTTTCAAGGCTGCCTCACATAGGAAACATTGCAATAATCCAGCCAGGAAGTGTCCGGGGTGTGAGTGAATGTAAGCAAGGCCTCCCAATCAAGGAATGGGTTGAATTGGTGTAAAAGATGAATCTGTGTGAAGGACCCCTAGCTACGGCTACCACCTGCTCCTTGAGCAGGACCCACAAGTCCAGGAGGACCCCCAAATTGTGCAGCAGCTTTGTCTGAGGGAGTGCAACCCTGTCAAGAGTCAGACATGAGTTTGTATGTCTTTGTCTTCTGTCTATTTGCACTTTGTAGTTTTTTTCTTTTTTCTTTAGTTCCATTTTCTTGCTTTTCTATTTTGTATTTTAGCTATACTTTGAAAATTAATAAAGTCCTTTTTAAAAAAGAGTCAGATATGATACATTATCAGACCTAGGGGACCAAAACCAAAGAGATTGAAGATGTAAAACTGGGTATCAGCATACCGATGATACCATACCCCGTCCTGTTGAATGACCTCAACTAGTGGCCTCATGTAAATGTTGGAGAGGAGGGGTGAAAGGAGAGCCAGGACGGATGTACCACCCCTATCCCAAGAACTCCAGATTTCATCCAGAAGTGAGACCAACACTTTCTCAGTGATGTCAACTGTCCTGAACCCTGACTGTAAAGGGTCCAGATAATCAATTGTTAAAGTATGTGGTAAAGGTATTCTATGTAGAATCAAGCGAATGGCATTTTCTTCACTATGAATCTAGCCTGGAAAGTGGAAATTTCCAAGTCCCTCTGTTGCTATAAGCGGTTCCCAAAACAAAGTAGCTCGTAAACAACAGGTGTTGCTGTTCTTCTAGCCAAAACAAAGATAATAGAAGTCCTTTTCCCATGAGAATAGAGTCTCGAGGGAAAGCCAATATGCAACACCGCCATCCCATGGCGGTTTATAGTAAGTACAACAATGTTAAGCTGAAAAATTGCTTAGCCCATACTAACCAATCAGAATTGTGTACCATGGGTATAATTCAGCTATGAACCATGGGTACTCATCTCACTTATGTTTTTCCTATGCTTCTTCTATGTAGACTGCTATCTACATGTACTTTGTATCTGACCTGTAACTATGCCTGGTCTTTGCACAGACCATGATGTTTTCTTTCCATTCTGGTGATGGAACTCTGCGTATGCTTTGTTTTTTCCTTTTTGCAATAATGCACTATACATCCATTATTGCCTTATGCTATCAATAAAGATATTGTTAGCCTTACAACATGTTGTTTGGATTACTTCAAGCCTGGAACCCCAATAGCCACCATCACCCCACATCAATTTCATCCAAGGCCCTCAGAAGCTGAGCACCTACCACCCACTCATCAAATGTAACACTAAGTTTAAACAAAGAGGTAAAAAATACATTCCCAGTTGTCAGGGATTTTTTTTGTCAGAACTGACACCCTTCTGCTCCAAAAGGAATCTGGCAGGAGTACCTAACTAGGAAATGGATCCCAGTTTGAAGACAGTGGGGTGCCTTCAGTAGTCCCTTCAGCAAGACCCTGGGTACTATAATTTCATGAGCTACGGGGAATAAAAATAATATGAAAAAGGACCCAAGGTTGACCTTTTGAAGCTAAAAAAATGGCAGATGCAGCAAATCTCTGCAAAAATCCCGTTGGGGGGAGATGGGTAGTGATATAAATTTAAATAATAAATAAAATAAATAAAAAAGAAATTTGCAAAAAATAAGGTTGCCAGAGACATGAATTTTTCTTGGACATCTCATTTGTTAGTGAGAACAAAGTGTTTCATCCTGTCAAGGCCTCATCTGCTCTTCCATGAAATGTCTTTCTTAAACAAAAGGAGTCAGAAATAGTTCTCATCCTCTGTTTCCTTGTTTCTTTTCCCTCATTATTTTCCCCATAATGGATTTTCTGTACTAGTGATCCTTCTGCTCCAGGACAGAAATCTCTTATGAAATGAGCAGGAAAACCCCGCCTCTCTGGGTTATATCCCCTCCTCTTCTTATTGCAGATTCAGACTTCACACTTGTGACTCCATAGCTGTGCACTTAGGAAACCTGGTTTTGAGCAGCAATGAATCAGAGACATATGATGCCTACCTGGCTGACCTTTATGTCCAGCGATTTTCTCTCATTTCCCCAGGTACCTCAGCACTAATAGACTACAGTTAAATTCAGAAGAAAAGGGTTGAGTTTTCTAACTGTAACACACCATCCTCTGAATCTTTTTTTTAAATATATTTTATTAGGTTTTAGTTATACATAGATAAAAGTTAGAAATGGAAAAGGAAATGGAAATACAAATCATAGAAAGAAAGAGAGTAAAAAGTGTAGTAAAGCAAAGAAAAAAAGAAAAAGATGAAACAGAAATTGGTCAACTTCCGATTTATCTCTGGTCATAGTAATTTAGCAAATTTATCTTACATGCTAGATCTCTATAAAACATTAAAAAACATTTCTTGTCCATTATATCAAGTTATATATATTTTAGTCTTCAAATCCCCATATAAGCTTTGCCCCTCCTGCATCTTGCAAGTAGTCAGTTAATGGTTTCCACTCTTTAAGAAAATAATAGTTTGAATTTTCTTTCAATAAACATGTCAGTTTATCATTTTCTGCCATATCCATCAGTTTTAACATCCAATCTTGTATCGTAGGTAGTATCTGGTTTTTCCAATTTTGTGCATATGTAAGTTTTGCTGCTGTGATCATGTATTGCATAATTCTTGTAAATTGTTTCCCAATTTGTTCTTCTGATATTCTCAATAAAAATAATTCTGGTTTAAGTGGAATTCGAATTTGTAATATGTTTTGCATCAATGAGTGTATTTGAGTCCAAATTTCTTTGCAATCTCACAAGTCCACCACATATGGTAAAAAGACCCCTCTTTTTTTTTACATTTCCAACACAGGTTGGAAACATTCCCATACATTTTAACAAGTTTTTGTGGGGTCAGATACCATCTGTACATCATCTTGTAAAAATTTTCCTTTAAATTATAACACAAAGTAAATTTTAGTCCTTTAGTCCACATATCCTCCCATTGTTGCATTTGAATGTTATGACCAATATTTTTAGCCCATTTAATCATGCAATCTTTAACTTGTTCCTCTACCATTTCACCTTTTAGCAATAATTTATACATTTTAGCAATTAAATGATCATCGGTCTCACATAATTGTATCTCAAATTCCGATTTAGTTTGTTCAAATTCAAAATCTTTTTTATCTGATTTAAATTTTTCTGCAAGTTGCATGTATGAAAGCCATTGAAAGGTATATCCTTCTAATGCCAATTCTTCTACTGATTTAATTATACAGTATATTGTCCTTGTTCTTTTTTTAGGAAGTCCTTATAAGTCAACCATTTGTCTTTAGTTCTTACTTCTGTTCTATAAAATGCTTCTTGCGTAGAAATCCATAAAGGTCTTTTATAACATAAAGCTAGTTTATATTTATTCCAAATTCTTAACAAAGATCTTCTAATATAGTGATTTTTAAAATCCACATTAACTTTAACTTTGTCGTACCACAAGTACCCATGACATCCATATCTTAATTCTTGACCCTCCAAATTCAATAATTTTTCATTTTTCAGAACTATCCATTCTTTAATCCAAACCAAGCAGCAGGCATCATAATATAATTTCAAATCCGGCAGACCTAGTCCTCCTCTTTCTTTGGAGTCTTTATATTTTATTCTTGGTTTTTTTCCTTGCCAAATAAATATAGAAATATCTCGCTGCCATTGTTTAAAAGGTTCTTCTGATGCCAATATAGGTAATGTTTGAAAAAGATATAAAATTCGTGGCAAAATATTCATTTTAATTGCTGAAATTCTACCTAATAATGATAATTGTAATTTTTCCCAGTGATCCAAATCTTTTTTAATGTCCATCCAAAGTGGAATATAATTATTCTTAAACAACCTAACATTTTTTGCTGTCAAATATACTCCCAAGTATTTTACTTTTTCTTCCATTGAATAACCTGTTATTTCTTTCAATTTCTTTTGTTGATGATGATCCATATTTTTAGTCAAAACTTTTGTTTTCTGTAAATTCACTTTGAACCCTGCTAGCGACCCAAAGTCTTTCAATTTCTGTATCAGAATTTCAATTCCATCTAGTAGATTCTCCAGGGTAATGACTAGGTCGTCAGCAAAGGCTCTTAGTTTATAAACTTCTTTTTTAACTTTATTACCAAGAATACCATCATCTTGTCTAATGTCTCTAAGTAAAACCTCTAATACCAGTATAAACAAAAGTGGAGATAATGGACAACCTTGTCTTGTACCTTTTTGGATTTCACATGGCTTGCTAAATTCTCAATTAACAATTATTTTTGCAAATTGTGGGGTATATATTGATTTAATCCATTTTATAAAATTCCCTCCAAAATTCATACTTTCCAAAACTTTAAACATAAAAGGCCAATTTAAGTTATTAAAAGCTTTTTCAGCATCAATAAATATTAAGGCAGCTTGTTTTTCATAATGTTGTTCCAAATATTCCATTACATCTAATATATTTCAGTCGTTGTCTCAGATTTGCCTCTTCTGAATCTTCTGAATCTTTATGCTAAGGATACTTCTCATGTCTACATCGGAGATAGTCTGACTGGAGCAACATACTGTATGACCCCAAGGAAATAAACACAACATTATCATCTACATAGTCATGCTGCAAACTTCATGAGACCCACCTAGAATGTTGTCAACCTTTAGAAATTAATTCCACAAGGAAAAATGAGCAAATGTATGCACAAGAGAATGATTCCACAAAGTTTTGGTGGAGGCTGATGTAATTCTTTAATGTATTATCGAAGGCTTTCACGGCCGGAGTTCGATGGCTGTTGTGGGTCTTCCGGGTTGTGTGGCCGTGTTCTGGAAGTTTTGGTTCCTAATGTTTCGCCAGCAACTGTGGCCGGCATCTTCAGAGGGCAGGAGCAAAGGCAGGAGCAATCTCTCTGTGCCCAGGTAGATTGGTAATGTTTGTTGTCTATTTATCAAGCTAAGTTACAGGAGATTAGTGAGTTTTTTTGTTGTGTTGAAATGTTAACGAGTGGCTGTTGAGAGTGATCAGCATTTTCATTGTGAGAAATATTCCCATGTCCTGGTGGTTGAGCTGAGTTCATTGACCTTTTGCAGGCTGTGTTTTTCAGAATTGGAAGCCACGTTCTGCTAATTTTTAAACTTTCTTCTTTTTTATTGTAACTGTGCTGGTGTTTGTGAATTTCAATGGCTTCCCTGTATAATCTGGTGTAGTGGCTCTTGGTGTTGTCGAGTATTTCTGTGTTTTCAAATAGGATTTTGTGTCCAGTTTGTTTGAGAGCATGTTCAGCTACTGAAGATTTTTCTGGTTGCTTTAGTCTGCAGTGTCTTTAGTGTTCTTTAATCCTGGTGTGGATGCTGCGTTTTGTGGTTCCGATGTATACTTGTCCGCAGCTGCATGGTATACCATGCATGGTAATTCCAGCACTACTGTATGCCGATGATGTAGTCATTATGTCTACTTCACAAGTGGGAATGAGAAAAGCACTTTGGGCACTAGCTATTTTTTGCACAAGTTCAAAAACTTTCAATACATTATGAGAAAACGAAAGTCTTAGTTTTTGCCCGACACCATCATAAGATTCACAAATGGCAAATAAATGGGACTCCAATTGAACAGGTGGGCACCTATAAATACCTTGGAATGCAGTTCTATGCTTCCTTATCCTGGAATGCTCATTTTCTTTACTGGGTAAGTGTTGTACAGCATACCTCATGGGAAAACTGATGGAAAAACACAACATTCAAACAGTCTTCAGACCCACCAGAAAAATACAACAAATGCTAAAATCAGCAAAAGACAAAAGGGACCCCCGCACTGCTGCAGGAGTATACCGCATACCATGCAGCTGCGGACAAGTATACATCGGAATTCACAAACACCAGCACAGTTACAATAAAAAAGAAGAAAGTTTAAAAATTAGCAGAACCTGGCTTCCAGTTCTGAAAAACACAACCTGCAAAAGGTCAACGAACTCAGCTCAACCACCAGGACATGGGAATCACTCTCAACAGCCACTCGTTAACATTTCAACACAACAAAAAAACCCCACCTAATCTCCTGTAACTTAGCTTGATAAATAGACAACAAACATTACCAATATACCTGGGCACAGAGAGATCACTCCTGCCTGTGCTCCTGCCCTCTGAAGATGCCGGCCACAGTTGCTGGCGAAATGTTAGGAACCAAAACTTCCAGAACACGGCCACACAACCCGGAAGACCCACAACAGCCATCCTAAATCTTTAACTTTATTGTTAAAGATTCTGTTTTTCCCTACATTGTATATACAGAATTTTTTTTTATTAAATTTTATTAAGTTTTACAACACATAATAAAAGTTAGAATAGAAAAAAGAAATAGAAGCAGAAATACAAAATAAGAAAAAGATAAAGAAAAAGTGAAGTCAAGAAATAATAAGCAAAGAAAATATAGAAAATAGATGTCCTCCAATCTATCTTTGAACTTAAAGTACAATAATTGATTTTAAATGTTAGTCCTTCATACAGTATACAGGAACTTTTCTTTGTCATATGCCTTTTGATTTCTTTAATCCAATCTTCTAATCTTCATATAGGTTTCACCTTTCTTACTGTCTCCCAATAATCCATCTTTGGCTTCCACTCCTTGAAGTAGTAGTTAAATGTTGAATGTTCATTACTACATATTTATATCTTCAATAAAGTCCAATTAGTATAACAAATAAAAGCCTTATTTACTTCTAATAAACTACAATATATTCTATTCATATTATGACTCATAACCTAACATATTATGTAACTTAATACATAATTTAGCAATTCTTATAATGTTCATACATATATATTTCTATAATTTAATTCTAATATATATATATATATCTCCATAAAAAAGGAATTCTTATATCTCAATTATCCATCTATAATTTCCATTCCTTGTAGTAGTGTCCATTTAAACTAAGTGCATAATCTATCATATCACTTAACCTAATACCTAATATATCAATTCTTATAATATTCATACAATACATATTGATATATATCATCCTGTAGTAACCATCATTCTAATTCCATCTCATCTCATCATATCATTATCTTCTCATAAATATATCTCTAAGGAAAACAATATTCTATAATATCAACTTATGTTTGTATTTAGCATCTTACATTTAGAATATCACTTTTTATATATCCATACAATTTCTCATAACAATTCAAGTCCATATTTTCATTAGCCTTTATATCCATACAGTTTCTCATATCTTCTGTTTAGGTTATGCCAAAATCACAATACACTATGGCAAATTCGCAATATACAGCCTGCTCTTTTCTATATCTCATATGGAATATCAGAGCAACCTTCTCTCCCTTTCCACGTATTTCACAACATCCATCCAACTGTACACCCATATTTTCACTCTGTCTCCACTGCCACAACATATCTATACCAAGATTGTAGTGTATAGCCTTCAGAATGTTCTTCTGAACTAATATACTCAAAATTCCCTCCTTCTGTTTCTCCTCCACTTCAAAAGCATTTTTCTTTTCTGTTTCCGTTTCCGTTCTCTGCTCTTTCTCTCTGTTTTGCAGAGTTACGAACAACAATTCCAACGATCTTTGAATATTTGAAAGAGCCTCAGTAATCTCTCTTCTGAACTTCTGAAATACTAATTGGAAAGCCATTTTTCCTGTGTCCTTCAAATTAAAATAACAACCCTTCTAGTCAAAACAATAGTCATGTAATCTATCCATGGAATACTACCAGCAGGATCTATTAAGCAAAACGTTGTTGTTGTTTTTTTAAGTTAAAAGAAAAAAGAGAGTTCCAATAATCCAAAATACAGGAGAGAATAATATTTTAAACAGTTTATAGAAGGAGAAATAAAAAAATATATTCCAAGTGAAACAGAATCCAACCAGGGAGAATGTAGAAAAAGAAGAAAAGAAAAAAAAATGTTACCCTGTGTTTTTATTCTTCAAACTGCGAGCTTTCGTTCTTCAAGCTGCAAGCTGCTTAATCCAAACAAAGAGTTTCTCAAAAAATGAATAGTCATTTAGTTTATCAAACGAAGAGTTACAAACAGAGTCTCTTAAATCCCTCTAATACAAAAGAAAAGTAAAAAAAAAATGCAGACATTTCATTATGTTGCAAATATAGAGTCCATCAAGCTTCCACCAGAATCAGTCAAAGCAAAGAAAGCACAAAACCAGCCAACATTTTAAAACAAAGTCCAAAAAATAGATCTTAGATATCAAAAAACTTTCTAATCTAAAAAAAATAATTTCCTAAAGTGATCTAAAAGCGGCTGTACGCTCTTGTGTCTCTTCAAAGAGACTTGTTTTCCCTGCGAGAGCAAGATATCTCTCGGCCATTTCCCTTGCACTTACCCTGTTTTCTCCGCGGTGGAAACTACAGAGAAAAAACAAGGGTAGGCAATTCCAATGCCCCCCCCGAGTAATCTTCTGGTCTCCCCTTCTTCAGGGGAAAAAAACTTCAGTGGTCCACAACTTCTGCAATCCACTGCAAGCAAGGAAAATTCAGCCAGTTCTCAGCACTCTGAGAAATTCGACTGGTCGAGCTGGCAGCCAAGCCTGGAGTCGTATATACAGAAATTTAACACTAGCCCAAAACTGTGATAATTGGTATAATTCAAGGTTTGGAAAAAAAAACCTCCCCTAATTAACAGAAAACTACCACTTTTTTCAAAGAACTTCAGAACTGAAGATCTCCAAAACAATCTATGACACAACTTACTAAATTCTTAAGGTCAATCAGTTAAGTCCTTGACTCATTTCATTCCATTTAGATCCATTAAAATGAATAAAAGTTTGTTGTCCCAATTATTTAATGGCCCAATTCTTAGAATAACTAATATTGATTTTAAGTCAAATCACTTAGTTTGCTCTTGAATAAAGTCCCATTGCTTTGAATCGCTTTCATGGTATAATCGTACTTCACTCCAATTTTGGTTAGGCAACTCTAATGTTCAAATTATCAGAGGTGATAAAATATAAATTCTGACTGTAATTATGGAGAAAATAATTAATTGTGGAAAATATAAGTCCTGTTTCTACCTGTCTTTTTCTCAAAGGACCTTTATCCATGTAAAGCTTCTCTTTCTTTACAGAGTTTGAGTTGGATTAACTCAAATAAATGCAAATAATCTTTATAAGAATATAGATTCAACAAACTAAAAAATCACTACCACCTTTTAAAATGTGTTTTCAAAAATGCAGCAACTGAATAAAATATAAAATTTCAGAATAGAGATCTAGAAACTACTATATTAGCATAATCTGAGGTCATAAAACAGTTGCATTCAGTCTGAACCTTGACTCACTCAGGTTCCTGAATTGCTAGCTCAGCTAGACTTGTGATGAAGCAGTCTGCATGGAGACCCAGACACCCCTTTGTGATGTCATGCTGATGCTCTCTGCCTGAGTATGAGAGACATCTATTGAGACTTTGTTCTCATGTCAGTTGCCTGGAGATCAAATACAGCCATGGTAACTTCAGTTTGAGTTATTCACCCTGACCCTTCTTTCCTAAATTCTCATTGTCTGCTCTGTCCTTAAAGTCTGCACTTTTCTTGGTAGGATCAAGGCAATTTTCACCTGTGGATCACATCTGACTGTGGCGAGCACCTTTTATGGCAACCTCATGAACACATACATGCAGCCTTGATTTACTCACTCTATAGAAGAAGAACCCCTGATTTCATCATTATACCACAGCTCAACCCCTTGATCTATAGCATCTGAAAGAAGGAAGTGCAGGTAACCCTTTTGAATGTTCTTTGGAAGAGCAGGTCATAGATGTCAATTTTAAAAGTTGTAATTTTTAAAAGTTAAGATCCATGCAAAATCATAAAAATAATTGATGTAAAGAAAAATGCCTGAGAAGTTTTCTCATTATTTTGTAATAACACACTATAAAAAAATAAAGGAATTGACTTCACCATGGTGTGGCAATATTTTTACATTTTTGTAGAAAATGGAAGCAGTCACCTGCCTTTTCCAAATATTTCCAACTGTTTCACAAAAATTCTCCACTATGTAGGGGAATTTCATAATATATAGTTTATGTAGAATACATTAATGTAGTCTAACTTATGGAGATTGAGGAAAATTTGTTAGTCTTTCAACACCAAGACAAATTCAACCACAATTTCAATGGGAAACCATTGATATTCAATGGGAAATTGTTGATGTTCTCCCGAGTTGCCCATATCCAGATAAGCAGGAAATCGCACCATATAAGCAATCAAAGAAGAAACAAGACTCTGATCAAGGAGCCATGAAGGAAAACCACACCCCAAACGATATTGGCAGTTTAAGCCACATAGAAACAGCCAGAGAACTCAATTCTCCCATTCACTGATGATGTTACATACGTAACCTAGTAATGAAACATCTGCTAAGCAACATTGAAGCTTATTGAACACCAAGAACCTAACTAATGGAATATTACGTTTTAGGATCCTCCTGGGGGCAAGTGGAATTTCACTTTGGTTCTGCGCTTGTCATGCCGGCCACATGACCAGGGAACCGTCTTCGGACAGTGCTGCCTCTTTGGCTAAGAAACGGAGATGAATACTGCCCCTAGAGTCAGACATTACTCTTCAGGGGAAAACCTTTACCTTTACCTTAGTGAAACACTTAGGTAGTGTGAGTTGCTTATTGTCTGGGATCTTTCTTTATTCCCCATTTGCCAGAAGAAGAAAAGGCACTGTACTTCATTGTGCTGTCCTTGTACCACTCCAAGCAATGTTGTATGTTCTTATGAGCCCAACTTCATTGAATATTGGATTTCTGCCCCCATCCAGAAGAATACTACATCACTATCACAGTGGAAATGGATAGCTTTTCAAGAGAAATAAAAAGTATATATTTTCTTATCTATTTTGGAAAGAGAGGCAATTTTTCCAAATATTTACATTTGCCACTCTCAGCTTTAGGCCTGAGCAGAAATGTGAATTTTCCATACGTGCAGTTTTACAGCATGTGGATGCCATCACTGAGTCAATATAAAGCCTGCATGTGTCAGTGATAGATCAGCACAGTGACATTTGGTTGATAGTACACATGGTAGTGTGAAAGTCTTCATGGTAGTAGTCCTAGAATCATTACTCTGATTCTACTGTGTTCACAGGGAGAGGTTAAAAAAGCAAGATGGTGGAAACTGTCGTGATGCAAGCCCCACCTTGCATCAGAAAGCCACTTTCTCTATTCTGCCTTTTTTGACACCACACCGCGTGCCACAGAAGCTGCTGCCTTGATATTGGAAACTGAGATAACGGTTCTAGAAGACTGGTTGGAAGAGCTGAAGCAGTTTCTCCTGTGGAAAGTGGAAGGACAGATAGTCAACTCCTCCCTCCAATCTTTGCTTTGACATCCCCATGTCCCCCAGACCTGCACTGAAAGAAAGACTAAGAAAACCTACACATACCTTGCATGTGTTTATATTGGTGTAGTCTCCAGTGTAAAAACTGACATTATATATTCTCTTCATTTATTTTCTTCATTATCATTAGAAATTTGTTGTCCCAGCAATTAGCTTGGTGGCCCCAATTATTCTACCTATGGCTATAACTGAATCCAAATCAAGTATAATTAATCATGATTAAGGACCTTTTGATTTTGATAAGGCTACTCAAAATATACTACACTTTATTGTGCTAACTTCCTTGCTAGGGATGAGATGAAGGTAACATTATGAGAACATCTACTGAACTTGAAAAACAATGGGAAACCATTGTTGGATGTACCCCATTCTCATCCCTCTTTGTCTGGAAGGCTCTTTATGCTTTCAAGTTTATTGAGTGGAAATTTCTCTGGATTCATCCCAAAATATTTAATTAAAATGACATATTCAAGGAAGTTGTGATACATCACGTCCATGGCAAAAATTGTGTCAGGAGAAGAGGGGAAACATAACTTTAAAACTGGAGAGCTAAATACAGCTTTGAACTCTTTCCACATTTTGTTAGGGATGAGACGAAGGCAACATTATGAGAACATCTACATTAAAAACAATGGGACACCTTCATGCTTCAATCAGAGGAACATGTTCCTACTATGGTGGAAAGAAAATTAAACTAAAGTTTATTTTCATTGACCAGTCAGATAAAAATTTATAAGGCACAAGACATAAACAACATAGACATAGATCAGAAATGCCTTATTTTCTTCCAAGATAATTTTGTGGATAGATCAAGGTAATTTGAATCCCACCATTCTAAAAATATAATCTGAGCATTCTGATAGTAAATGATATCTCCACTCTTATCAGATCTTCTCCAGGTAGCATGGGGATGGCATATTAACATATTTTGACACTTACTTATTCAGCCATGATTATTATTATCTAAAATTACCTAATATTGAAATAGTCTTAATTTAACGTCTTTCCAGAGGCTGATTAAGAGTCTGTGTGAATTAGCTCATCTATAATTTCTGAAACTGACTTCCAGTTTGCAGTGTGAAATAATTATTTCCCACTTAGAAGTAGCCGCTCTCTACTTTTCATTAAAATACATGCATAAATCTGAAATGTATGCACTACATCTCTGAAAAAGTTTCATTATTGCAATTCCCTCTTGTAGCATATGGATACATAATGACTTCTAATCCCAATCTTAATTTAAGTTAGTTCTCTATAGAAAGCAGGATGCAAAAATCAAACTTTAACTGTCCATTTTGGAACCATGTTTCATGTTAATAAAACACATTATGAAAAATAATGACACATTTAATTCTGCACATGTAACAAATCAAACTTTAGACTACATCGTATAAAAAAGCAAGTTATGCAGAAGACCCCAAATTAGGAACCTCCATCTATTCATAAGTTATGATTATGCTTAATATCATAATTAGATGAAGGCATAAATTTAGAGAGCTTTGCATTATTCTTGCTAAGAGGCTCCCAACCAACGAATTTCCAAAAGGAATCTTTGACATCTTTGTTCCTCATGCTGTAGATTATTGGATTAATCAGTGAAGGCATCACAATATATAGCACAGTAAACAATTCCTCCAATTTGGGCAGAAAGGTTGGCATCAAGTAAGCTAAATGAGCCAAGAGGCTATTGCCAACAAATAGGGAAACAACAATCAGGTGGGGGATGCAAGTGGAAAAGGCCTTTTCCCTCCTTTCAACTGAGGGCATTCTCAGCACGGTGGAAAAGATCCGCACATAGCTCAAGATAATGAATGAGAGGCAGCCAACTCCTAAGCATGAACCAAAGAGAAGAATCCAGGTTTCACTGAGATAAGTATCAGAACAAACGAGCTTGATTAATTCTGGAAGTCCACAGAAGAATTGATTGATGATGTTGGAGCAGAAAGGCATTGAAAAAATATTCCCTGTGTGTAGCGCAGCATTCAGAAATCCAGCCACCCATGCCCCGCCAGCCATTTGGAGGCAAGTGGACCACTTCATTATGGATGCAAAGTGCAGTGGGTGACAGATGGCAATGTATCTGTCATAGGCCATGACAGTGAGAAGGAACAGGTTGGTTGTAATGAAAAAAAGAATGAAAAACATTTGTGCTCCACATGCAGGGTATGATATCCATGTGGAGTTCATGAAGGTGTTAAGTACCGATTTTGGAATTATGATGGAGGTGCAACCAAGATCACCAATGGATAAATTGATCAGAAAGAAATACATGGGGGTGTGGAGATGACTATTGACTGCTACCAAAAGAATAATCAGGAGATTTCCCAACAGTATAAAAAGATACATAATCATGAAGAGTATGATATATAAAATCTGAACCTCTCGACTAGACGCAGAAAATCCAAGAAGTACAAAATCTGTTACGCTTGTTCTATTAGACAGGACTTTGTATTCTCTCCTGTAGGGAAATGAAATGCACATATTAATTATATAATGCAATATAATAGAGTATAATATGACCTACTGTAATATTAATATAATATAATATATAATCATATTGACAAATCTGTTTTTTCATAAGAATATGAATAGTTTATATTATTGGTAACAGCATTCTGTGTCATTCTGATATGCTTAATATATGTGTTTTCGAAAGGCATGAAAAATATCTTTTACAAAACAATTAATATAATATTTATAATTAAAGAACTTCTTTCCAAATTTTACCTAGAGAAACTGTGGGATCTCCTGTAAGCAAATTATGTTCTTTATCATTGAGTTCACCCCCCTCCTCATTTCCCACTTGATTCTCACTAGAACCTCATGTATATTCTAAATATACTTTTGTACTAACACTAATCCTATCTTTCTTCACCTCTCCTGCCTGTCAGGCGTTTTTCTTCTGACCCATCTCCCAAGTTCTCTTCTCAGTTCCCTCCTTGCCTTTTCTAAGGTGGATTCCACCTGAGAGGAGATCACATTACTGACTTTTAGTTTGCTGTATGTTAGTGTTCCACATGCTTTAATAATGATACTGGAAATACAGTCTTCCCTGGTTAGGGAGACACAGAAATGTTAATTTTCTAAATGTTCAGTTTAAAGTGCCTTCCTCCTGCACAATACTCTAGGTGCTTTATAGATAGTTAAAAACAAGGTGTGACAACCACATCCAAAATTACTTCTTTTAAACAAGAATTTCTTTGAAATGCAGAATTAAGCTAAGCATTTCCAAATGTCTTGGAGAAATACATGGCAGTGAACCACGATAATGCCATGAAAAAACAAAGCTGTATTTAATGAAATGTCAATGCATTAAATTAAATACATATTTGGATTAAATACATATGTTTAAAGTTGACTGTAACTAAAAACCCTAAAAGAAATATTGATGGCAAACAGGAGACACAGCAGTAGAAACATCTGTAAAAATAAAAATTAGAAATGCTAATATTTGGGGAAAACTGACTGAAAATAATGTAGCAATGATGCCTAAAATAATATATAGTCTAATTGAAAAAAGTTACTTACTTTTTAAAAATTGAAAGAAATTAATAGAAAGATTTAAAAAGTGGAACAGAGAACCAAAAAGTGTTTGATTTTTCTCTAGGTTGAATCAAACTTATGTGGGCAGATCAGTTTCTACTTATCTGGCACAGTTTGAATATTTCCACATTATGCCATTCAATCTTTAACAAAGTGCAAGTAAAATGTTACCTGATATCTTCCATTGCCTTTTTCTCCTCTCAGATTGTTTCTGTTTCTTACACATCTAAAACATCATCTCACCTTCTTTTGGCCATGCTTGTGACTTCATAGGTATACCTGGAGAATTAAATGTTAGAGACCTATGAGGGATACCTGGCTGACCTTTGGCGTCCAGAGATTTTTGCTCATTTCTCCAAGTACCTCAGCACTAATAGGACACAGTTAAAACCAAAACAAGAGAGAAAACAGTTGATTTTCCTAAGTGTAATGTACCATATTCAAAATTATATTTTAGGATGACCTTTCATGCCTAGGTTTATTGTCTGTATTTATCATGCTGCAAAATTGGTGAGGCTCAGACAGTTTCCTTAACATTACCAAAGCTCTCTCATATAAAACAGAGAGGCATCCCTAAAGTCACCTCTGCACAAGGGACTTGTTGCACATTAGTACATTTTGAAGGCTGATGCAATTTTTCAGTTTCATTCCTAATAATTTCCCCCTTCATAATTAAGTCTGAAGAGAATTAAAAAGGGAAATGTAATATGTGAGGTAATGTTTTGGTTATACTAGAGGGAAGCAAGTAAGGCAGGGGTTTCCAAAGTACCGCCGCTGGCGACACACCAGTGGTGGCAGCAGTGGCAGCGCTGCGGCGTTGCGCGCACGGTGGCGGCACGGGGGAGCGTGCGGCGGCGTGCGCGCACATGGCAGCAGCGCGGGGGGCATGCGGCGGTGCACGTGTGCACGGTGGTGGCAGCGGCGGCAGCCTCCGCTAAAATGCGGAAGCACTGATCCCGCACCGCTGCCGCTGCCGCCGTGCATGCATGCGCCACCGCTTCCGGGTGGTGTGGTGACACACTTTTGTGTCGCGACACACAGTTTGGAAAGTAGAAATTTGCCATTTGATGTGCATCAGTTTGGTTCAGTTTAGGGAAAAATAAATGTATAAATCCTTTATCTACAGCCTCAAACTTTATTTTTCCCCTTTAAAACTTCTTCATTCTACAGCTTTTAATGTTTTTTAAAGTATCTATTTTTTTCCAGCAGCATCTCTTTCCTTGATAGTTCCTTATGGACAGTTTAAAACATAAGATTTTAAATGTGTATTTGAGATCCTGCATATCAAGTATTTTTAATCTTTACTGTAATTAGGCTATTTCTTTTGCCAGTTCACATGGTAGCTGTCAATATAAGGACCTGAGAAAGATATATTGTTTCCAGGGAGATCAGAGGAAGGGACAGCATAATGTCACATCTAACACAACAAGTGTAACAGAATTTTGTACTTGGATTTTCTGGAAATCAAGAGGTTCAAATCTTACACAGCGCCATCTTCTTGACAATGTATCTTTTTGTCCTGGTGGGAAATCTCATTATTTTTCTGATACTGGTCAGTTGTAATCTGGACACCCCAATGTATTTCTTTCTAATCAATTTATCGATTGGTGACCTTGGTGCCACCTCTGCCATTATCCCCAAATCTATAGTTAATGCCCTGATGAACTCCAATTGGATTTCATATTCCGAATGTGTGACACAATTGTTTTCTATGTTTCTTTCCTGTCATCAAATTTACTCCTTCTCACTGTCATGTCTTATGACAGATATATTGCCATATGCAATCCACTGCACTTTGCATCCTTAATGAAGTGGTCCACTTGCCTCCAAATGGCTGGCGGGGCATGGGTGGCTGGATTTCTGCATGCAGCTCTATATACAGGGAATATGTTTTCAATGCCTTTCTGCTCCAACATCATCAATCAGTTCTTCTGTGAAGTTCCACAATTAATGAAGCTCTTTTGTTCTGATACTTATCTCAGTGAAACCTGGATTCTTGTCTTTAGTTCATGCTTAGGAGTTGGCTGCCTCTCATTCATTCTCTTGAGCTATATGTGGATCTTTACCACTGTGCTGGGAAAAGGCCTTTTCCACGTGCATCCCCCACCTCATTGTTATTTCCCTATTGGTTGGCAGTAGCCTCTTGGCTCACCTGATACCTAATTCTCCATCCAGATTGGATCAAGTGTTTACTGCACTGTATACTGTTCTGCCTTCTCTAATGAATCCAATAATCTACAGGATGAGGAACAAAGATGTCAAAGCTGCCTTTTGGAAATTGCTTAGTTGGAAACTGTTTAGCAAAAATTGAAAATTTCCCTTTGATGTACCAATTTGTTCATCACCTTAATTTTGAAATTCAGCATATTAAGAAGTTGCAATCAGATTAGGATCACTGACTAGGCATTTCCCATTGAATATAGATAGTTTGTTTGTTTGATATATTATAAATAGTGATTTGTTTCATCTGCCAAAATAAATGTTTTACTACATTGGGGCTCCTACAGCATCAATTCTGTTGCGATCTTGAAATATGATTAATAAATTGTTTTGATTTGTGATATTTATTTTTGGCATCCTGAAGACATTATAGAAATATAGAACTATAATTAAGAACTAATTAACAATTAAGTAATATTTAAGGGAAATTTTATAGTGGGAAATCAAATAATGCACAGTCTGTGGGGCTATTTGGTCCAAAGTGTATTTGAGGCTAATGGCATAGAAAACAAAGAAAAACAAAGTTAATAGTCTAAGTGGAATTTTGCACATTCAAGTCAATGTGGGGAAGATTAAAATCAGGTTCAGAGTGGCAGAACTAGGGGTGGTTGAAGAGCTGATTCACTTTGGAGTTGTCAATGTAGAAGGTAAAAAGGGGAAATAGCAAGTCTTGGCACAATGAAGAAACCAAGAATTGTTGAGGAGGCTCATTATACAGCAAGAGACAGGAATTTCAAGGTCACTGATTTTCTAGAAAGCAGAGGGAGAAAGGCAGAGCAAGGGAAAAACAATTACCTTACTTTGAAACACTAGGCTGAAGTAGCCTCAAAGGTCAATGTTAGACAGATCTTCCAAAAGTTGGAGGGGGAGAAGATAGGAAGCCCCTATCAATAGCTGTTTGCTTGGGTCTTCTCAATGTGTTCCTTGGCTTCCTAAAGACACAATACTTCTAGAGTTAGGGACTAAGACCAGTTCAAAGGCTTGGCATTGGTATAGTGCTCTGCTTTCTGATTCTGGATCCAGCTGATTAGATGAATCTAATTAGCTCTTGCAGGCTGTGAACCACAACTCAGCAAAGCTGCTTCAGAGATTCCAGGAAAATTGTGCTTCCAAATTTTAGGAAGACAATATGTTGGTGGGAGGGGAGACAGTAATCCTTAGGGTTAGTATAAGAACCCACAGTGTCCTTGGAGCTGTACTACAAGTCCAACTCAGCATAATGCTTTGACACTGGGCTGGGCTTAGATTCAGTTCATTTGAGACCAGATATTTCTTTCTGAGATAAGCAAATGGTTAGTAAATGTGGGGGGCAGGGAGCTGCTCAAGGTTGGCTGCCACTATTTCCACCACCACCTCCTCCTCCTCCTCCTCCTCCTCCTCCTCCTCCTCCCCCCCCAAAAAAATATTGCTAGTCCATGTAGGTGTACCCTGGAAAATTGAAGACAAAAGAGGTGGTTAAGACTCACACAAAAAGAATAATAAAGAGAAAAAGAAAAGGGAAAGATCAGTCCAGATGACCAGGTTGGGTTAATGTTTTTCCCTTAACCCAAACAAAAAGGATGCTTAATGGATGATGAGCCTGGAAAGATTTTCCAGGCTTCTTCTTTGGTTACTAAAGAATCAATTGGAATTAAGATTGAGAGGGTGGCCCCATTGTTTATATTTCAGAAGCTTTAGAAAACTAGCTGTTTTGACAACAGCATTGATGTTATCACAATATCTTTAAATCTTTTTTGTATCACATCTTTAACTTCTATTTTTATTGCTTATATCTTTGTGTTAGGTGGGTGTTTATTTTTATTGTCTTTATGGCATTTTATACTGTGAGTGTTTTATCAGCCTTATATTTTATAACCCACAAGAGTCTTTTGATTGCAGTGAGAGAGAAATGTGATGAATAAAGTAAAGAATTAGCTAATTTCTCATCTATCTATCATCATGCACCACAAACTTTCCCTAGGGCCAGCTCTGTACTACATTTCCTCACAACCTCTCCCTTACTGCAAAGGTGCAGATATCCTTTAGTGGTAGTCAGCTACAACAGACATCACCACAGAATCACAATGTCTACTTTTGTGTCTAGCATCAAAGGAGAAAAGTAGAAATCTCTAAGGCATGTAGGCAGCAGCAACATGTGGACACAAAGTAGTCTTCTCACATAGTGTGTGTGTTTGTTTGTGGGTGGGTGGGAAGCTGAGGAACATCAATATAGCTTTGTAGTGCAACATATAACAGAGGATGTAGGAGTGATAAAATGAAAGACTGCTGCATTAGTAGAATGCAGGTACTGAAAACTTTTTGACTGGAAAGAAGGGAAATAGTTAAGAGAATGTAGAGATATGGCCTACGGTATGAAGGGAAAAGGAAACGGAAAGGGAAAGGTACATTGATGGCTCATATTAAAAGTAAACTAACATTGTGTCATTAGAATAAGTTTCTGAATAAGTAAGAACATATTAACCTGCTACCCCCATGCTACCTGGAGAAAAGCCAATAGAAGTGGACATGTCTTCATTAAGAGAACACTCAGTTTATCATTTTGGATGGTGACAGTACTTTATATTATATTGGTCAATCCACAAAACAAATCCAGAAGAAAATAAGCCATTTCTTGTCTGTAACTATGTTATTTCTGTTGCATTTTGTAACATTATACTGTATCTGACTGGACAATGACTGTAAATTAACTATAGTAATCATGATCTTATTTCTAACATAGTAGGAACATGTTCCTCTAATCAAGTCAGTCTTTATTATGGTGATAGACCAGTATAAAGTGGAGTACAGTTATTAAACAGAAGTATGATACACAAGGTCCGTATAATTAAAGCTATGGTTTTCCCAGTAGTAATGTATGGCTGTGAGAGTTGGACCATAAGGAAGGCTGAGCGCCGAAGAATTGATGCTTTCTAACTGTGGCGCTGGAGAAGACTCTTAAGTGTCCCTTGGACTGCAAGGAGGTCAAATCAGTCAATCATAAAGGAAATCAACCCTGACTGCTCATTGGAAGGACAGATACTGAAGCTGAAGCTCAAATACTTTGGCCACCTAATGCGAAGAGAGGACTCACTGGAAAAGACCCTGATGCTGGGAAAGACTGAAGGCAAAAGGAGAAGGGGACGGCAGAGGATGAGATGGTAAGATAGCATCACCAATGTAATGAACATGAATTTGAGTAAACTCCGGGAGACAGTGGAGGACAGGAAGGCCTGGCATGCTATGGTCCATGAGGTCACGAAGAGTTGGACATGACTAAACGACTGAACAACAAAAATGACACACACACAGAGATGGTGCATATGTGTGTGTGTGTAAATGAAAATCTATAAAACATGATAAAAGCTATAAAATAGGTCTAGTGGTTAAGGCACCAGGCTAGAAACCAGGTGTCTGTGAGTTCTAGTCCCACCTTAGGCATGAAAGCTAGCTGGGTGACTTTGGGCCAGTTGCTCTCTCTCAGCCCAAAGTCACAGGGTTGTTGTTCTGGGGAAAATAGGAGAAGGAAGGTGTATCAGGTATGTTTGCTGCCTTGAGTTATTTATATACAAAAAAACAACAACAACCAATAAAGGCAGGATAAAAAAATATTTTTAAAAAAAGTTTAAAGTATATATAAAAAGCAAGAATCTAAAGGAAGAGGTAGGAGTATTAGCTGGTTGTGGGGAGCATAAAAAGTTAATATGTGAAAGACTATGTTTATCAAGTTACAAAGCACCCTAAATTGAAGTAGGTCTTCATTAAATTTAATTTATAAGGTTGAGCCCCAAGCACAAGTCATCCTCCGACATTTTTTGAGTGTTGCTGCACAGAACCTGGCAACATTGTGTGTTAGAGCAGGATTGGTATCCAAAAGCAATAGGGTGATGTAAAATTGTCCAATGTGCCCTGGATATTTACAGTATGTAGTAATAGTAGGATGAGGCTAGTGCAAATGTCTCTGTAATACAGGCAGCGAAGAAGCACATGCTTTGTTGTTTCTGTGCGTCCAGAGTCACAGGGGCAGTGTCGCTCCAAGTAGGATATCTTTCTGTATTGGCCTTCAAAGACAGGTGAGTGGAGGGCTTGACTCTGGCCAGAGCAAAGGTACTTCTTTGTTTCGGTACTTAGAGTTTAGTTAGGTATGCCATGGAGGAGACAGAGTACCCTGACTGTGTTATAACCATAGTAGGAACATGTTCCTCTAACTGTAGCAAAAAAGTGTCCTGCAGTTTTGAAAGAGCATGTCTTCATGATATTGCCTTCATCTCATTCCTAGCCCACTATGAAGTTGTATTTAGCTCCTTATTTTTAAAGTGAGGTTTCCGCTCTTCTGCTGACACAATTTTTGTCATGATCATGATGCATGACAAGTTACTTGATTATGCAATTTTATTTATTCATTCATTCAATTGATATAGCCACCCATGTCACATACCTGACTCTGGGTGGATCAGAAAGTTAAAAAAACAAAAATAATACAAAAAAATTACCAAAAATCATTTAAAAAAAGACTAAAATAATTAAAACTATTAAAAACATAAAAACATAATCTGTGAGGGTGCAATCCAATGTGCTAACAATATAACTATGTAGGAGGCTCCATACCATCATTACCGGATCCCCAGGCAAGATGTGAAAGCCAAGTTTTCAGGCCCTTCCGGGCCATTTCTGTGATTGTTCCTGTTCTGTGGAACGATCTCCTGCCCCTGATATATGATAGGCCCCAATTCTGCTTGCCATTAAGAAAGCCATTGCTTTCCTAAACTCAATGACTCAATGCTCTTCCTCAGGCATTTTTTTTAAGATGGCAGACAGAGTGCATGAATGGTAATATAGGCTCGCTTTTTGGTGATTGTTTTTTATGTTAGAAGTGGTTGGAGTTATGAGATGGAAGGTTTGCAGAGATGGCTGGTGTCAGACTGTACCTGACCTGCATTGGTCTGCTTTGGTGGCGGAGATTCAATTCGCACAATTTGTTTACGAACTGGCACAGCTTGGACTCCGGCTTTGCTGTTGGCTGCAGAAGGAGAGAGCTGTGCCAGGCACCCACTCTTGCCTCATCTCCCATGGACTGTTATCAAGAGTGGGAGCTGTGTCAGGACAGCCTTGGGTGCATGCCATTTTGTGATGGCTGGCGTGCAGCTGCTTTGTTTTGGAAGCATTATCGTTGCTTTGCTTGGAGGGGATGGTGGAGGTGCTATGTTTGGTGGTGGTGCTGGTTATTCAGCAGCTGACAGATGAGCTGTTAGGCTGGCAAGGAGCTGCTGCAGGCTAGGCCGGGCTCTTGTGGGCAGCAGTGGCAGCACTGGGTCACCGGAGTGCAGTGACAGCCCAACACTTCAGCACCTGATACCAAGGACTTGTGATGGTGTGACGCAGCGCCCTGGGAGGAGGGGTTTCATTTGGACTTAATATTTTAGATGACAGGAGGCCTTTGTTCATGTGTTTCTGGGCTGCTGTTTAGTAGGGGGGTAGTCGCAGCAGATAGCTTTTTGCCTCAATGCTGCTGTGGATCCCTCTGGATGTTTGTGGGACAACTTGTCTTCCTTCCCATTTACTGTATGCAGGGAAAGGACAGTGTGGTGACCATTTTGCAGTTTTCCTTGCTTCTGCTGCAAGGCTTATCATCCAGGTGGCTTGTAACTGTGGGGGAGTGGTGGATGTGAGATTACCTGTCCATGTGCAAGAGTGGCTGCCCTTCCTCCAGGTGAGATCTGGGTGGGAGGTTGTGAGTGGGGAACGTCATGTGATTTGGATGGGTGGTGAGTTTCCCCAACGTGCCAGTGAGAGAGGCTTGGTGGGGTGGGCTGTGTGGATTGTCAGCTGCTGAAGGGAGTAGGAGGTGGTTTGTTGGATTTCTTGTGGTGCTGAGTGCAAAAGCTGAAGCACCCGAGGCTTCACTCATCCTTCCCAAGCTATGGTGGTTAGAGTATAATGATGTGGGGATCCCCTGTCTTGAGCACTGGAGGGTATGGGTCAGGGGGTGGTGAGATCTCGGGGAGGCTTGGGGCAGGTCAAAATATTCTGGTGGTGATGGGTATGGTGGGAGACAAGGCAGGCCGCTCATGGGGAACGAGCACTCTTGGTGCTTGGTTCTGATTTTGCATTCCAGTCCTCTGAACTCTACTCCAAAACCTGGTCAGCAGGCCCTTGGAAGCCCTGGGTTTCAGGTGTTGTTGTGGAATGACAGGTCAACCTGCAATAAGGCCACTCTATCTGCAACTTGATTGCAGAGGAGAAGGCTCACCTGACGTGTATTACCAAGACCTGGCTGGGAGATGAAGGAGGGCTGCCACTTTTGGAAATGTGCCCAGCTGGTTTTGGGTGTAGCATCAACCAAGGACCCAGGGCAGGGTTAAGGGAGTGGCAATTGCCATACAGGAGTCCCTTATAGCTTTCAAGGGCACTGTTCCACAAGTTACTTACTGGATGTGAGACCCTGTTCACTAAGTTGGGCTCTAGGGATCAGTTGGGACTGTTGCTATTGTACCAGCCTCCCCACTGAATGGTAGTCTCCCTGCCTGAGCTCCTTGACTCCATTTCTGGGTTGGCAGTGGAGTTCCCCAGGCTTATTGTCCTGGGGGACTTCAATCTTCCTTTCTTGGGAGTGGTGCCTGAGGTGGCTCAGGAGTTCATGGCCACCATGACAGTCATGGGCCTATCCCAAGTCATCCAGGGCCCAATGCAGGACAGTGGTCACACATCTGATATGGTTTTCTTGTCAGAACAGTGACAATGTGCTCTGGAATTGGAGGAGCTCTCCTTGGCTCCCCTGCCATGGTCAGATCATGTCCTGATAACCATGGGATTTTTTTGGTGCTATCCCCCACTGCAAGGAGGCAGGTTGCAAAGGGAGCTGGGGATGAGGGTCTGCTGCATGGTCCCACTGAGGCCTTGGGTTTCCCTGGAATAGGAGGGTGACTGAGGCCTTGGATTGGATCATGCCCATGCGGCCTCTCTCCTTTTGTGGATCCCATCACTATCCATGGTTTATGGAAGAATTGATGGAGAAGAAGTGGATTAAGAGACACCTAGTGTACCACTGGTGGAGAACAATGAACAAACTCAACCGAACATGGGTGAGAGCCACTATTAATGCTCACTATTACTGACATTTGTGGTGGTAAGGGCGGCAAAGCATCAGTACTTTTCCACCCTTATTGCCTCTGTGGATAGACAACTGGCAGCCCTGTTTAGGGTGACCAGAACCCTCTTGGGTAAAGGGGACTCTGGGATATACCTTCAGGGCCATGCAGAATAGTTTTCAGAGCATCTGTTGGACAGAATTGCTCAGATTTGTTCCCAGCTGGATGCCAGCCTTGGTACAGGTCGTGTGGAGATGCCTGGGTACACTCTTGCCATGTTATCTGGGAGGAGTTCGAACCTGTTGGGCCCAAGGAAGCAGACAGGGTCCTTATGACTGTGAGCTCAGCCACCTGCTTATTAGATCCATGGCCTTCTTGGTTGGAAAAAGCGTGGTGACATGTGTTTGTGTTTCAGCAGTGGTAAATTCTTCTTTGAGAGAGGCGATGATGTCAATGCCCCTTAAAGAGGCATTGGTCTACCCTCTCCTCAAGAAGCAATCCCTGGACCCAACTATTTTGGACAATTTTTATCCAGTATCCAATCTTCCCTTTTTAGGGAAGATTGTTGAGAAGGTGCTTGTGCAACAGCTTCAGAGGGTCCTGGATGAAGCAGGTTATCTGGACTCCTTTCAGTTGGGTTTCAGTCCTAGGTATGGGACTGAGACAGCATTGGTCATGCTTGATCATGACCTCTGGTGAGAGCAGGATGAGGGTAGTGCATCCATCCTTGCTTTTCTTGACCTCTCAGTGGCCTTTGATACCATTGACCATGGTATCCTTCTGGACCAGCTGCGGGGTTGAGAGTGGGTGACGTGTATTTAGCTGGTTCTCTTCCTTCCTCAGTGGCCAGTTTCAGTCAGTGTTGATTGGGGGCAAGAGATCCTGCCACAAGGTTTGGTACTTCTCCATTCCTATTGAACATCTACATGAAGCTGCTAGGTGAGGTCATCCATACCCATGGGTTGAGGTATCATCAGTGTGCTGATGATTGCCAGCTATACATCTCTGTATAGGCTCAGTCACTCATGCCCTGGTCACCTCTCATATGGATTACTGTAATGCACTTTATTTATTGCTTTATTGCTGATATTGTGTTTCTTTTTTCTAAGCTGATAGCCTAAGACTTTTCCTGGTTTACTTGTATGTTCAAAGTTCTTTTCTTTGGCAAATTGTATTTTGGAATACAATTTTCTTTGGAAGATGAATGACAGGTAGCTACTCCAGGATGCTGTCCTGCAGAAATGTATTAGATTCTTTGTGTTAGCTGAGCTTCATTGTTTACTTACAGACATTTCATTAACAAACTAAGTAACATCATTAATTCATGGGAGAGTGGAGTTTGTTGGATGTTTCCATATATATTAATGAATTTCCATCAATATTGCATTAGAAATGCTACATTAATGTAGGTTACATAAACCATATACTATTAAATTCTGCTAGATGTGAAGAAAGAATTCCTGTGACGCAACTGAAAAGTTTGAAGAAGACAGATGACTGCTTCCATTATCTACAACAATGTAAATAATATTGCCACAAAATCATGAAGTTAATTCCTTTGTTATTCATACTGCATTATTACAAAATAATCAGAGGGAAAGCTTCTCAGTGCTTTTTCTTTATATAACTTATTTTTATGATTTTGCATGGAACTTAACTTTTAAAAATTACAACTTTTAAAACTGACATCTATGACCTGCTCTTCACAAGAACTTTCCAAAAAGCCCCTTGCACTTCCTTATTTCGGAAGCTATAGATCAAGGGGTTGAGCAGTGGTATAATGATGGCATAGAGCACTGAAATCAGAGGGTCCTCTTCTACAGAGTGAGCAGATGAAGGCCGTATATAGGTGTACATGAGAGTGCCATAAAACATGCTCACCACAGTGAGATGTGATCCACAGGTGGAAAATGCCTTGATCCAACCACGAGCAGTGCGGATTTTGAGGACAGAGGAGACAATGAGAACATAAGAAAGGAGGGTCAGGCAGAATGGCAGAATGATAACACACCCTGAAACAGTGAAGGTCACCATCTGTCTGATGAAGATGTCAGAGCAAGATAAGCGTAGTAAGGGAGGAATGTCGCAAAAAAAGTGATTGATTTTATTGGAGTGGCAGAAATGTAGGGAAAAGACCATGGCTGTGTTAATAGTGGAATTGAAGTGGCCAATAGTCCAGGAGGCTGCCAACAAATGTCGGCGTACCGTTTTATTGATGAGCAGAGTGTAGTGCAAGGGGTGGCAGATAGCTACATAACGATCATATGCCATGGCTGACAGAAGCACACATTCTGTGCTCCCTAAAGCAACAAAGAAATACATTTGTAATGCACATCCTATATAGGAGATGGTCTTCTCCCCTGACAAGAGGTCCCACAGGATTTTGGGGAGAGTAGTGGAAATGTAGCAGATCTCCATAAAGGCAAGATTGCCAAGGAGGAAGTACATAGGAGTTTGGAGACGCTGATCTACCCTGATCAATGTAATGATGGTTAGATTCCCAGCTAAAGTTAACAAATAGACAAACAGGCCTATGACAAAGAGAAGAGTCTCATTGTTTGGGTCAATAGAAAAACCCATCAAGAGAAATTCTGTGACACTTGTCTGGTTCGTATTTTCTCTTGGCCTGATGTCCATCTTTAATCAGGTTATTGCAGCTTCTTGGGCTTGAAGAGTTCTCAGTTTTATCAGCCAATGCTGGTAATTCCCAAAAGTGCAACTGGTAAAAAAGAGTCCATCAATTAATAGATAGTTTGTAAATCAGCTTTCTGTGTTTGCTTCTTATCATCAGAGTAGCTTCCCATGTAGGCAGCAGGTCTAGATCAGGATAAAAAGTCAGCTGAAGTGAGTTACATTTGGCCACTGGCCAATTTCCACCAGAACACTGAAACTTCCTCTTCCTTGGGATTCTTGCTAAGAATGGTGGACTTTAAATTAATCAGGGAGGTGGTTTTCTTTTGTTCTTGATCAACAATGCACAGTCAATAACAGAAGCCAGTAGATAATATAAATCAGGAATTGGGAGAACCTATTAATTTCAATTTATATCAGTTTGTCATTTTTGTGAATATGTCAAAATGATTTACTGAACGTTCCCCTTATGAACTTTTTGTGTAAAAAAAGAGAAAAAATAACATGATTTATGGTTTTGATGACTAGATAGGATAGATTATAGAAGGAAGACACTCACAATGTAAGTTTAGAGAGAGAGAGAGAGGTCAATTTATAATTTATTTACTTACTTACTTTCTATCCCACCTTTATTATTTTTATAAATAACTCAAGGTGGCAAACATACCTAATACTCCTTCCTCCTCCTACTTTCCCCACAACAACAACCCTGTGAGGTGAGTTGGGCTGAGAGAGTGACTGGCCCCAGGTCACCCAGCCGGCTTTCTTGCCTAAGGCAGGGCTAGAACTCACAGACTCCTGGTTTCTATCCCGTTGCCTTAACCACTAGACCAAGCTGGCTCTACTTATAAATTCTACTTATAAATTCTACTGATAAGTGCTGTAAAGAAGATTGGAAGCCACTTCTTTATACCTTTTTTCTTTCTTTTCTATTTTTCTTCTACTCTTTTTTTTTTGCACATTTAGTTTTTTCTTTCATTTTTTCCTTTTCCTCTTTCCTTTTTTGCTCTATTTTCTATTAGCCTTATTCTTGTGTTTAAACTTTTCACTAAAATTATATTAATTTTTTTTAAAAAAATGATTCACTGAACCTGAGAGTTCTACTGTACATCAAATTTTCGATCTTTTAGTACCTATTATTATTTAGTTTTTTTTGTAATTTTCCCCAATCTACACATTTGTTATAACTAATTTTCTCTTTCTACAATAAATTTATTAAAAATTTTAAAATACAAAGATAAAAAAACTAATACAAAAAAATAGAGTAAAGTAAAGTAAAGAATGAAAAAAGAAGTGATAGGAAAAATAAGGAAGAGGAAAAAAAGGCATATATATGAAAGATGACTCTCCACTCCATCCAGACAAGTATAAACAATTTCAGTAACTTAACACCTTAATTAATTCAAATTGAAAGCTAAATGTTTCTATTCAAAAACTATTTTTTTTTAAAAAAATACCCCTCCTTTGTTATAAAGCAATGAAGGCTCTGGAAATGGAAATAAACTAAAGAGAACATGAACATGAAGGGTTTGGCCAAAGGTATGACTGTATGCAGACGAGGAAATGCAAGATAACACTTAATAACTAAGCCAGAGCCTGCGGCCCTGGGCATGGGATAGAGCCTGTTTCCTGGCTGTGTGGATGATTGGTTAGATCATGCCCGGCTGCTATTTCTTTCATTTTCATTTTTTATTTTTATCTTGTGCATTTTAATGTATTTTATTTTTATCTGTCTACAGTCACATTAAAATGACATGGGCAGCTATATAAATTGAATGAATAAATAAATAACCTTACCAATCAAAAGTACAAATGAAGTTAAGAAGTACAAACACAAATATACTAATTGAAGAGTGTAATGTGAATTTATACATTAATGATAATGTTTAATGGATACCTTGAAAAGATATACATTAAACATACAAATGCATATCGTATAATGTTTTATTCATCTGTTTGACTTTTTTCCCACTGGAATCAAAAGGTGACCTTTTGAAACCAATTATCTAAAGGTCACAATCTCATCTAATTAGGCTAAAATATTTGTGGTACAAAACAACAATGAAATAAAAATAAGAAGCAAAAATTTACAAAGCTACTGTATAACACAGAAAAACAGCTTTGATCATATGACTGGGACCCTCCTATTCTTATGACTCAGAACTCCTGGCTTGGAAACCAAGGCTACTCTGAAAAGCAGGGTTCTGCTATTTGGGAAGAGAAGATCCTACTGGAGGTGATCTGAGAAAGTCAGAGAGGTTTAATATCCAGAGCACTACATGTAATCAATTGTACAGTAAAATATAATGATTCCTCCTGTATTTCATCATGTTCTGCTTCTGTTCTATTAAAATTACAGTTCCCTGGTAACTTTTTGAAGGAGCTCTGGGGACAGCATAAAATAAGTTGGGAAGGAACAGGTTGTTAGACTTTCATTAAGGGAGGCCAGGATCAAATCACTATATCTCAGCCTACGCTATCTTAGTGTAACCACAAAGATAAAAGCAGTATGAAATTATTAGACATCTTTTGAAAAGCAATAAAAGCAGGTTAGAACAAATACAAGAAGAAATAATAATAGGAGAGACAAAAGTGATTTCCAATATTGGCAATGGCTAGAATGATTACTATGTATCTTGAAAATTCATACAGGGCTACAGTGGGAATTGTTCCACTTAATCCCCATTGAAAAGTAGATGCAGGAAAGGAACTGGATGCTACCATCCAGAACAACAACCCCAATGTTTCCCTTAAGGAAAAAGGTAATTGCAGTGCAGGCATTTTGTACTGCAAAGGGACACAGATACACAAAGTATGTGATCAGCTTGTGAAGCAGAAAGTATGTGATCAGCTTGTGAAGATTCCAAGATCTGAATCTATTTTGCAGATTCAGCATGTTGAATTAATGTATTCTCAAATGAATAACACTTTGCAATAGTGGCGAATATATGTAGCTCAGTGTCTATGAAGGTTCTCAGTCATCCAGGTGGAATTGTCTGTAGCTTGAATCATGTCAACTGGATTTCTATTTTCTCAGTGGAAACGTTTTGGTCCTTATCCAAGGAGCTTCTTCAGTCTGAGCAAAGTTAGTAAGGGAATCCTAAATATGTTTCTAGGGTGGCTGTGTGACCTTGCACCTGGGGCTAGATCATGGTTATATTGAGATGTTATTTTAAGTCCTTTTATCATCTAAAGGAGGATCGTTAAGATCACCATGCTGCTGTTGAGCTTGTGAAATGGTCTTAATCTTCCTAGGCACAGAAGACAAAGCAGGGAGGAAGATGGGGGAAAGATTGTGCCTGAGGCCCCCACCTCTATTCAAGGAAGGATTTTCCAAGTTGGCATAAATGGATTCCTTGACCCCTCTCTCAAACCACCTATCTTCTCTGTCTAAAATGTGAACATTAATGTCCTCAAATGAGTGTCCTTTTTCCTTTAGATGAAGATAAACTGCTGACTCTGGCCCTGTGGTGTTACTTCTCCTGTGTTGGGCCATCCTCCTGTACAAAAGTTGTTTGGTTTCTCCAATGTAGAGTTCAGAGCACTCCTCACTGCACTGGATTGCATAAACTACATTGCTTTTCTTGTGTTTTGGAGTTTGATCTTTGGGGTGTACAAGCCTCTGTCTCAGTGTGTTGGTGGGTTTGAAATATACAGGTATGTGGTGTTTGCCAAATATCCTTTTTATCTTTTCAGACACGCCAGCCATGTAGGGAATGACCAGGTTCTTTCGTTTACTCTGAGTCTCAGCCCTATCTGTTGCTGTTTTAGGTCTGGTAGATTTAGATTTGGTGAAGGCCCAATTTGGATATCCACAGGCCTTCAGAGCTGTTCTCTGGTGCTGATTTTCATTCTTTTTGGAATCCATGGAGGTGGGGATGGTTTCTGCTCTGTGTGACAATGTCCTGATGACTCCTAGTTTGTGCTGCAGTGGATGGTGGGAGTCAAACATCAGATATTGATCTGTGTGTGTGGGTTTCCTGTAGATCCCTGTTTCTAGCTTGCCACCGGTCCCAATGAGGACTTCACAGTCTGGGAATGCCAGTCTGTTGTCCTTGGTGTCTTCTCTGGTGAAGCTAATGTTGGCATCTATAGTGTTTATATGGTCCGTGAAGGCCTGTACTTCCTGGGCCTTGATTTTGACCCAGGTGTCATCCACATACCTAAACCAGTGGGTGGGCACCGTTCCCTGGAATGTGCTGAGTGCTTTCTTCCCCACTTCTTCCATGTATAAATTGGCCACAATGGGTGACACAGGAGAACCCATGGCACAGCCATGTTTTTGTCTGTAAAAGTCACCTCTGTATGTGAAATAAGTGGTGTTAAGACACAGGTCCATAAGATGGCAGATCTGGTTTGGGTTGAGATGGTTTCTCCTTTCAAGGGTGCTGTCCTCTTCTAGTCTCTTCCTGACAGCGGATAGAGCATGAGTGGTGGGGATGCTGGTGAAAAGGGAGGACACATCAAAGGAGACCATAGTTTCATCTGTATCCAGTTTCAGGATCTTTGCTTTGGAAACAAATTCTTCCGAATTATGGATGTGGTGTTCAGAGTGTCCAGTTTCAGGATCTTTGCTTTGGAAACAAATTCTTACGAATTATGGATGTGGTGTTCAGAGTGTCCAGTTGCAGGATCTTTGCTTTGGAAACAAATTCTTCCGAATTATGGATGTGGTGTTCAGAGTGTCCAACTAGAGGTGCTAGTATAGTAGACAGGTGTTTGGCAATATTGTATGTTACCGAATTAATGCTGCTGACTATGGGTCGGAGGGGTGTTCCTTCCTTGTGGATCTTAGGAAGTCCGTAGATGCAGGGGATGGCTTCTCCAGGATACAGACGGTGGTAGGTAATCCTATCGATGGAGCCATCATGTTCCAATTGTTTCAAACTGTCTATTACCTTTTTCTTGTAATTGTTGGTGGGGTCTCTTTTCAGTTTTTCATATGTATGGTGATCCTCCAAAAGTGAGGTAATTTTATTGTGGTAGTCTGCAGTGTTTAGAACCACTGTACATCTTCCTTATTCAGCAGGTAAAATGGTGATGGTTTCATCTTTGCTGAGGGCTGTCAGGGCTCTCCTCTCTTGGACGGTAAGGTTGGGGGAAGGAGGTTGAGCACTGGACAGAGCTGCAGATATTTTAAGCCGGAGTTGTTCTGCTTCCTCAAAAGGTAGGTGGTTGTTGTGGATGGCAGATTCTGTGGCTGTAATGAGTTCCACAACTGGAACTTGCTTGGGAGTGATGGCAAAATTAAGACCTTTGGCTAGGACATCTCTCTCTGGTTGGGTGAGTTCTCTGTCTGAGAGATTTTTCACCCACATGTTCTTTTTGTCCTCTGTGGTCCTGTTGTTGTTGTTCCTCCCAGCGGTTTCTCCAGTTCCTTGTTTCTGCTTGCTGCGAGAAAGAAGAATGTCAAATTTCTTAGTTTGCCTCTCCTTTGTCTTGTGATGCTGGGCCAGCTGTACTTTATTGCCAAGCTGAATAACTCTATCCAGGATTGGGTCAGGAAGGGTGGCTGTGAGTTCCTGGTGAAGGTTTTCAAAATTGTATTGCAGGGCATCAATGGTGAAGTGGACTTGCCTTATTCTTTCATTTAGAAGATGTCTCTGTGCCTGCTCCAGGATCTGGTCTGCTCTGTGACACTTAACTGTAGATTGCAGGCGTAGGCTTGTCGGGATGAGCCCCAGGTGTAAGGTCACACAGCTACCGAGAAACATATTTAGGATTCCCTTAATAACTTTGCTCAGACTGAAGAAGCTCCTTGGATAAGGACCGAAACGTTTCCACTGAGAAAATAGAAATCCAGTTGACATGATTCAAGCTACAGACATATGTAGCTCAGGTTTGAATTATTGGGTTCTTGTGATCAAGTGATATTCAAAATCACTCTTTCTCAATCTCTTCTTGCCTTTGTGTGCAAACTTGTTTGATGTTCCTTCACTCACTGTGGTTTTGCCTGCTGGTAGCCCCTATAAAAGGAAGAAGTAGAAGAGTACTGCTAATTGATCAGCAGCTTTTTTCAAGTGCTACTTAGCTGCATTTAGACCCTCCTTTCCAATCAATTTTGCTTAAATTGAATCCTGCTCAGTATATTCATACATGACCTTTTCTACATGTCATTGGCTGTTTCTGTGATGCATTGTTGTTCAACCGATGGTTTGGAATACATGACTGAGTTGTAGTCTGAACCTTATCTAACACAGATCACAATAGCTACCTTTCACCCTCATATCTTTGGGTAAAATATTAAGAAGTAGGTTCTTGGATACGCTCTTGGGGTAAAGGTCAGTCCAAGATCTGAAAAGATTGAAATCTACAGTGCTGGGCCATCCACGTTATGACTGAAAACCAAGCTGCACAAGTATCACAGACTCAAGGATGGATTTGGGAACACCTCATTTCCTGTGTTGTGCACTGAATACTTGTATCTTGTTTCCCCTGAAAGAAAGTATTGATTATAATCACTGAAAGCAGTCAACTTTATCTGAAGCTGCTTTCAATTCTCTGAAATGATATGATTTCTTTCTGTCCTTCCATTTAGTCATCAGTGAAAGGTTTGCTCAGCCTGAGGGAGCTTCTGAAATGAGGACTTTCTTTCTTGCTTTAAGCTCTTCTCCACTGAGGTTACATAAAAATATTTTGAAAGGAAAATGAAAAGTAGAATTATTGAAATGATCAAAACTGAAAAATGAAGATCCTATTGTATGATCTCTTCAACCATGAAACTCCCAGGCTGATCAAGTTGTATTATGTAATACTTTGGAAAACAAATCTTCAATAACAATTAACTAAGAAAGAATCTTACTTAAAATCTTATACTCACTTACCTGGCAGTAAATCCCATCAAATTCAGTGCCAGTTACTTCTAAGTAGAGATGTTAGGATTGCCCTGCAATTTATTACATACTAGGAATACTGCTTCATTATTTCAGCTTGTTTAATTTAACACTAAGATAAGTTCTGCACATTCATTTTTTTCATACTATCCTTCATACATCATTGAAAACCCATTTGCACTCCTACTGAATTTCAATTGTATCTGCACTTATGCTGCAGTTGTTTTTCAAAGTCAATTTTCCCTGGGGTTACAGGAAATAATTGCCACTTGAGAAAATATATATATAGGTTATCACTGTTCCTTGTTAAAAACAAGGAGTGAAAACAAAATAATTCTCTATATTCATGGCTTTGAAAGCAACTACTCTGACAAGGTTGTTAGGTTTACCAATAATAGCTATAAACATTATTAATAATAATAATAATAATAATAATAATAAGTCACAAATCAGAGCTTAAATATAGATAAAACCATAAATATACATAATCAAAATCTCATTGTGAGGTTCGTACCCTTTAAATCCCCAATCCAGTAACTTCATCCACAAGTCATTCAGAATATGGAAAGTTCTTTATTAGGATTTAAGTAGCTAGATCCAGATTGAAGCCATGAATGGCCTTTCCTGAGCAAAGCAGTTAGTAAAAGCATCTACTTCCCCCCCCCCCCCCATGCCAGCCCCTTACTTTTCCTGGGCAAAGCATTTGAAAAAGAAACAATAAAACAATTCACATTCCCTTCTTATTTCCTCCAGTACTTTTCCCTATCTCTCTCCGTGTCCTGTTATGACTAAGACTGGACATGGAAGCATTACTGAAATTAACTTTATTTACACAGTTACACAAGCAGCCCAATTTATACTGTCCTCTTCTTCTTCTGCAGGCTGTATAACAACAAGTCTGGGGGATGCTCCTGGCTCAACAGGGAGGACCAGAGTGTGTGCAGGCGCTGTGGTCGATGCTGCAGCCAACAACGATCCGGAGGTGGCAGGCAAGGTGACGGCGGGCGTGGAGTTAGCTTGGCAGATGGGGCTCGGAGTAGACTGGGGCCCAACGAAAGCAGCCCACTGGTGGCCGGCGTCAGCTGGGCTCGGCTGAGGATCTTGACTGGGGGATGTAAGGGTAGACCGGGGCCCGACGAAGGCAGCCCACTGGTAGCCAGTGTTTGCTTGCTCGGGTTTGGAGATCGGAGGGGAATGTGTGGCGTGGGCAGTCGGAGTAGGAGCAGGCAATGCAGCGGCGCTTACCCTGGTAGTGGCTTCTTCCGCAGGGAAGAAGGAGGGCTCCGAATGATGTCCGGGATCTGGATGTTCGCTGGACAAAGGTGCGGTGACAGGAAGCGGCTCGGAGCTCGGCGACGACAGGTAGGCAGATCTTTCTCTTAACTCGGGTTCCTCCGCGGTGATCAGGCTGGTTGCTGGGGTTGCTTTGATGTGAGTTTCGCAGCTAGGCTCGGCTAGGGTAATCCATGTGGCGGGAGGATCAGTCACAGGCAAGGGTTCCGGTCATGGGTAGGATCGGTTGTCTCCGGCAACCGAGGTTCGTTGCGCCGGCCTTTTATTTTGATTTTCGCACCGTTGGGGAGCAGGGGCCAATCGAGCTTCACGTTGCTCAGCCCGCCTTTCTGCTCTTCTCTGGCAGGCGCTGATTGGTGGAGGCATCCTTCCCTCCGAGCCTCTGCCAATCAGTGTCTCCGTTTCTTCAGCCGGGTTCGCGCCAAGCCTGCTGCTTCCGGAGACTGGCTCCTCTTCTTGCTCAGAGTCCAGCATGTTGGCCAGCAGCCAGGTAAGTGGTGCAAACCTCACACTATCCACCCCCCACCCCCCCGCAGGACCCTCCTCCCTCCGGCTTTGTGGTCTGGGTTTATCCAGGTATTGGCGATGGAATTTTTGTACTCGTAATGGGACATGGACGTCCGCAGCATCTTCCCAGGAGTACTCATCTGGGCCATAGCCCTTCCAGTCTATTAGATACTGGAGACGACCACGATGTTTGCATTGAGTCCAGGATGCGAGCAACCTTGTATTCGGTCTCTCCTTGGATTATGACAGGAGGAGGTGGTGTCTTCCTGGTTCTGAGTGGGCTGTCGGTTGAAGCGGGGACCAGTAAGGACCCGTGGAACACGGGGTGTATGCGCATGTGGCCCGGAAGGGTTAATCGGAAGGCGACTGGATTGACTACAGCTTCTACTGGGAATGGTCCCAGGAACCGGTGGTCCAGCTTCCGAGATGGTCGTGAAGACGATAGGTGTTTCGTCGACAACCACACCATGTCACCAACCTTTAATGGGGGTCCCGTCTTCCGGTGACGGGTGGCAAAGCGTTTGTAGTCGTCATTGGCCTTTTCCAACTGGTCTCTAAGCACTTGGTGGCTGGCCTGTAGTTCTTGGAAGAACTGATTTGCGGCTGGCATGGCTGAGTCCGGCTCAGAAAGAGGAAACGATCGCAGGTGGAACCCATAATTTGCAGCGAATGGGGCCATCTGGGTCGAAGAGTGTTGTGCGTTGTTGTACACGAACTCCACCAAGGCTAGGAGGTCTGCCCAATTGTCCTGTTGGTAGTTTACGTAACAACGCAGGTACTGTTCCAGGATGGCATTCACCCTTTGTTCTCATGGCAACTGCCATGAGAACAAAGTATCAATTGATGTCTCTCATACTCAGACAGAGAGCATCAGCATGACATCACAAAGGGGAGTCTGTGGTCTCCATGCAGACGGCTTCATAACAAGCTGAGCTAGCAGTTCAGGAACCCAACTGAGTGAGTCAAGGCTTAGACTGAAAGCAACCTTTTATGCTGCTTTGGTTGTAGAGAAAGTAGACCTAAGAGAGGGCAATCTGGAATACTGGTAGGGCCTAGGATTATGCTAATAATTTACAGGTCTATTTTCTGAAGTTTTCCATTTTATTCAGTTTCTATAGTTTAGAAAACAAACTTTAAAAGCTGATAGTGATTTTTTTTTAATTTGTCAAAAATATCTACATTCTAGTATTATAATGGTTATTTGCATTTATTTGAGTTGATTCAACTCAAACTGCAGTGAGATTAAAGTAGTAATTTCATCAGAGGGTTTGAGTTGGATCTAGAAAAGCTTTCAGTGGATAAAGGTCCTTTGAGAGAAAGAAGAGTAGAAGCAGAACTTATTTTCTCCATAATTAATTATGTTCATAATTACAATCACAATTTATTTTTTATCACCTCTGATCATTTGAACATTGGAGTTGCCTCACCAAAACTGGAGTGAAGTAGAACTAAACAATGAAAGCTATTCCTATTTTGTGGTGACCTATTCAAATCAATGTGACTTTACTCATGAGGAAACAGTTGAGATGGAATCAGTTTTAGTTATTCTCAAAATTGGGCCATTAAATAATTAGGATAACAAACTTCTATTCATTTTATTGGATCTAAACTGAATAAGATTAATCCAGGATTTAATTGATTGAACATCAAAATTTAGTATGTTCTGTCATAGATTTTTGTGGAATCTTGAATTCTGAAGCTCTTTGAAAAAGATGCATTTTTATGTTAATTAGGGGAATTTGGTTTCCCAAACCTGGAATTATACCATTTTGCATAGGTTTTGGCTAGTAATTAGCTCTAGATCATTCCTTCATTTCAAGTAAGAATAGAGGTAGTATATATGGTCTTCAAAACCTAATAAAGGAAAAACTAAAACAAAAAAAAATGTTCATTCCTCTATGTCATGTATTGACCCTGTTCTGACACAATTTTCCCTTTGATTCTTTTTCTTCCCTTGGAACTGTTAAAATATCTCCCAGCCTAGAACTAATTTCTCATCTATCTTTCATCAAGCACCACAAACCATCTCAACAATCAGCTCTCCACTATGATTTTGAGGAAACACAGCTTCTCTCTTCCTGGCAAGCAGCAGTAACCCTTTCATGGCAGTCAGCACCACCCAAAAACACCACAGTGTCTACTTTCTTGCCTAGCATCAAGTTAGTAGAGTAGAAATAACTCTCTAAGAAGGGAAGTAGAAGCAGATGCTGAAAGAACTAAGCAAGAGACTGACTGTCATCACCCTTTGAGCGGATATACTCCCCCAATTCGTCGACTTAGATCTAGAAAGAGCTTTATGTCAAGAACTAATATCCTAGAGGGGACCAAAGAACAGAATCGAATAAGTAAATGGAGTAATGTGCTTACCGACTTGAGTATTTTACTGAAGGAAGAAATGGCCACTGGAAACACTCTCCCTTATATAGTTTGGAGGACAATGATCAGGATGAGGGTGGGGGTACCAAGGTGTAAGACAAATTTATTTAAGTGTGGGTTGTTGGCTGACGACAATACATTATGTGAATGCGGAGAAACCCAAGACCCAGCGCATCTGATGGTGTGTTGATTACTGCCGGAGCCTTGAACTCACGATTCTTGAGTCAGTCTTGGACTCACGACTCCTGTTCGAAGAGCAGGTGGCAGTCATGGCCAGGAGGGCCTTTGCTCAACTTCGTGTTGTGCGCCAGTTACGTCCTTTCCTAGACCGAGAGGCCCTTCGGTCACTCATACCCTGGTTGTCTCCCATAAAGACTACTGCAATGCACTCTACATGGAGCTACCCTTGAAGAATATCCGGAGGCTACAGCTGGTGCAGATTGCAGCTGCACGGGCAGTTTTAGGTGCATCAAGATAGTTGCATATAACACCTCTGCTCGGTGAGCTGCATTGGGTACCAGTTTGCTTCCGGGTCCAATTCAAGGTGTTGGTCATCATCTTTAAAGCCCTACATGGCACAGGACCAGGTTATCTGAGGGACCACCTCATCCCCATTACATCATCCCGTCCCACTCAATCTTGCAGAGAGGGCATGCTGCAGACCCCTTCTATGAAAGAATTCCACCTAGCGGGGTCCCGGAGACGAGCCTTCTCTGCAGCAGCACCTGCCCTATGGAACATCCTCCCACCAGGAATAGGACAGGCCCCCTCACTCCTGGATTTCAGAAAAAAATTAAAAACCTGGCTCTGTGATCTCGCCTGGGGCAAAAAGGAAAGCGGTCAAGCCTGGGGATGGCTGATTCCCTAGAACCACCTTAAATATCTAAAATATTTTTTAAAATATTCAACGTCACTTAAGAACCACCTGCCACTTGGATTTTATTGTATTTTTATTGTAATTTATTGTAATTGTATTTTTATTACTGTTTTTATTGTATTTTGTTGATATTATACTGTGAACCGCCCAGAGTCCCTCCTTGAGGGGGAGATGGGCGGTTATAGAAATTCAACAAATAAATAAATAAATAAATAAAATTCATTACACCCATTTTTTTTATTACTGCAAGAACATTCAGAGCTGAAAATTTTCTTTCTTTCCAAGAACATTCAGGAATGCTGCTTGAATTTCCTTGTTTTTGAAGCTGTAGATCAGAGGATTCAGCAAAGGAGTGATTATCGTATACAACAGAGAGATCAGGCAATCTTGTTCCATTGAGCGACTAGAGGAGGGACGCATGTAGGTAAAGATGGCAGTGCTGTAGAAGATGCTAACTACAGTAAGGTGGGAGGCACAGGTGGAGAATGTTTTGATTTGGCCCTGAGCTGTGCGGATTTTGAGCACTGCACAGACTATAAAGAAGTAGGAGAGGACAATGAAGGAGACAGTGGTTATCATAATGCTTCCTGAGACAATGAATGTCACCAGCTCAGTAAGGGAAGTATCAGAACAGGATAAATGGAGAAGAGGTGGAATGTCACAAAAGAAATGCACTATCTTATTGGAACTACAAAAATTCAGGGAGAAAACAAATGCAGTATTGATAATGGCATTAAGATTTCCAATGGCCCATGAACTTGCCACCAGACACTGGCAGAGAGGTTGACTCATGAGTAAGGTGTAGCGCAATGGCTGGCAGATGGCCGCATAACGATCGTATGCCATGACAGAAAGTAGGGCACCTTCTGTGGCAGCAGTAGTCAGAAAGAAGTACATTTGGAGAAAGCAACCAGTAAAGGAAATGGACTTGGTCTCTGACAGGAGGTCCCACAACATCTTTGGCATGGTAGTGGTGATGTAACAGATTTCTGTACAGGACAGATTTCTCAGTAAGAAGTACATGGGAATATGGAGGTGCTGGTCAACCTTTATCAAAATAATTATGATCAAATTCCCTGTTAAAGTGACAATGTAGATCAACAGTCCTGCAGCAAAGAACATGATCTGGAGTTTAGGGTCATCTGTTAGCCCCCAAAGAATGAATTCTTTCAGACTTGTATGGTTCTTCCTTTCCATTTTGCTATTGATTTCACTCCAAAGAACACATTAGGATTCTTCAGGAAGATTTTATCATCAGGAAGAACTATATGTAGAATAAGAAACCATAGTAAGGTAAATTAAGTATTGATGGCCATCAAGTAGGGTTTAAATTTCTGACAAAGTGTTGAGATAATGTTGAGTAACATAGATCTGCACTTTACTAAAATTGTCATTATGAAAGGAGACCCTATCAATGAATTCATCTAATGCTGAGGATCTGATAGGTAGGATTAATTTTTCATCTATGGAAGTTGGTATATGACTTCCTTAAGTTTTTGTCCTGCAACAAAGTATTGTACATTTGTTTGAATTATTTGGACAACTGAATCTCCAGAGGTTATATTACTATGCTTCTAGCATCTTCTGGACTACTATTACCTGGTATGATTTATGAAATGATCATAGTAAGAAATGGGAATTCCCTGAGGTTCTAACTGTTTGGGTACATACACCTGGGCTACTAATACTAGATCTGGATAGTATTAAGAGAATACCAACATTATTTACCTCCATTTTGTCTTGGAAAGCATAACAACCCAAAAATTACAATTTGATTCAACAACTGTGTTACAGTTAATACTCCAGTTGGAGTACACTTGCGTGACTTTGCATTATATCAATCAGATTAAAATTGTAATCTAGAAAAAAAAAAGAAAAAATAGTTAAATTCCCTTTGACTAAAAAATTACATCTTCTAATAAAAGTATTTTTAGATTAATTAGACCTGATTTATTTTAATGGACTTCAAGCTACCATATGTCTTGTCTACTATTTTGTCACAGATTTTCAAACTACACCTTCTGGTCCTCTCTGCTTCTGTTTATAGATAAATATATTTGCAGTTTCATTAATCACTTTTCTAATTTTTGCTGCAATCATAAATACTGCCACAATGCTATTGTGATTTATTAAAAAGGATAAGTGACCTCTTTGCTACTTTATTTGTTGTAACATTCTGGGAGATAAATGGGAGGATAATTTTAATAACATCTTTAAAAGGGAATCTGCTGTAATCTCAGATATGATTCCTTCTTGCAATGACCTCCAGGATTGGTCGCCAGTATCCATAGCTGAGGTTAAATATCTTATTGTCCAACTAAAAACAGGTAAAGCATCTGGAGGTGATTTTATCCCCCCAGAATTAATAAGGGAAAACAAAGACTGGTGGGCCCCAGTTTTGGCCACCTTATTTACACACATTAATAACACAGGACAATTTCCATCTGACTGGAATCAGGCCATTGTTATACCGATATACAAAAATAAAGGAAATATACTCGACCCTACAAATTATAGGCCTATCAATTTATCAACCACAATAAATAAACTTTATGCCAGATTTTTATATTCAAAGTTAGTCAATTGGGTACAAAATTTATTTATTTATTTATTTTTCCAACTTATATCACCGCCCATCTCCACCCACAAAGGGGACTCTGGGCGTTGAAAATATTGCTGAAGAACAGGATGGATTTAAACAGGAACATTCAACACTAGATCATTGTTTGGTTCTTCACCATTTAGCAGAAAAATATTCCACACCACCACCTCCTCGTGGTTCCCTTTTTGCATCCTTTGTTGATTTTAAGTCAACTTTTGATCTAATACCAATGGAGAGATTGTGGGATAGTCTGAGACATTCCACAATTGACAAAAGGCTGCTAGCTCTTATCCAGTTGCTTTATTCAAACACCTCCCTGAAAATTATATGCACCCCCTGGGGACATTTATCTAAATCAGTCCCAACTTATAGAGGTATAAGACAAGGTTGCATATTATCTCCTTTACTTTTCAATTTGTATCTAAATCCAATAATTCAAGCGCTTGCTGTTTCAGCCCATCATCCACCTATTTTTGCGGATCGTGCAATTCCAGCACTACTGTATGCCGATGATGTAGTCATTATGTCTACTTCACAAGTGGGAATAAGAAAAGCACTTAAGGCACTAGCTATATTTTGCACAAGTTCAAAAACTTTCAATAAATTATGAGAAAACGAAAGTCTTAGTTTTTGCCCGACACCATCATAAGATTCACAAATGGCAAATAAATGGGACTCCAATTGAACAGGTGTGCACCTATAAATACCTTGGAATGCAGTTCTATGCTTCCTTATCCTGGAATGCTCATTTTCTTTACTGGGTAAGTGTTGCACAGCATACCTCATGGGAAAACTGATGGAAAAACACAACTTTCAAACAGTCTTCAGACCCACCAGAAAAATACAACAAATGCTAAAATCAGCAAAAGACAAAAGGGACCCCCGCACCACTGCAGGAGTATACCACATACCATGCAGCTGCGGACAAGTATACATCGGAACCACAAAACGAAGCATTCACACCAGGATAAAAGAACACGAAAGACACTGCAGACTACAGCAACCGGAAAAATCTTCAGTAGCTGAACATGCTCTCAATCAAACGGGACACAAAATCCTATTTGAAAACACAGAAATACTGGACAACACCAAAAGCCACTACACCAGATTATACAGAGAAGCCATTGAAATTCACAAACACCAGCACAGTTACAATAAAAAAGAAGAAAGTTTAAAAATTAGCAAAACCTTGCTACCAGTCGTGAAAAACACAGCCTGCAAAAGGTCAACAAACTCAGTCCAACCACCAGGACATTGGAATACTTCTCACAATGAACATGCTAATCACGCTCAACAGCCACTTGTTAACATTTCAACACAACAAAAAAACCCACCTAATCTCCTATAACTTAGCTCTATAAATAGAAAACAAATATTGCCACTCTACTCGGGCACAGAGAGTTCGCTTCTATCTGTGCTCCTGCCCTCTGAAGATGCCGGCCACAGATGCTGGCAAAACGTTAGGAACCACAACTTCCAGAACACGGCCACACAGCCCAGAAGACCCAAAACAACCATCGAACTCCGGCCGTGAAAGCCTTCGACAATACATTCAGAATAAGTTCATTAGAGCCATATTGATGGTACCAAAAAGTATCAAAAATGCCATCCTACGGGTAGAAATTGGTATAGTTTCATTGGATGCCAGAGCATGTTTCCTCCTTCTTACCTTCTGGCTAAAGTTAATTCTGTTTGCTATAGGTTTAGCCCCATTAGTATTTAGACATAATTTTAAGTCATTGTGGCTAAAAAAGGCCTTAGATAAAATTAAATTGCTGGGCTTCTCTATGGAAAGTCTGTGCTCATTAGGATTTGATAATGCTAGAACTGCCCTTAAACAATGAATCTGGGATATAGATCTAAAAACAAATTTCAGTAAGGTGCTACACCCCAATAACTGTCATTTTCTTCCAGAAGGGTTCGTTCCAGCTTCTTATTTATCATCCATTACAATTTTGAAATTTTGTAAAGCTTTCACCTTAGCCAGGCTGGATGCACTGCCCTCAGCAGTCCTTTTTGGATGTTTTAAGGGTATTCCTATGTACCTTCGGTTATGTCCATGTGGTGATAGCTCAATAGAAACCCTAAGCCATATGTTGTTATACTGTTCCCTATATAAGGACTCTAGACAGATCCTTATATATCCGATATTGAAGAAATGTCCAGGCAGGGAGTGTGATTTCTATTTAATCCTACTTCTTTCAGACAAGGACCCGAAAATATCCTCCCAGGTTGCCCAGTTCTGTGCTGCCATCTGCACAATACGCTGCACCATTACTTAGATTTAGAATTTCTTAACATATTATTTTATTTCAATTTATTTTAGTATTTCTATTCTTAATTAATTTTAGATTGTATAATACTAATTGTTTTTCTGTTATATATATATATATATATATATATATATATATATATATAAATGTAAGGTTGTTACTATTATATATTTCTATTGTACCTGGCCTTAGGGCAGTAATAAACATGTCGTTGTTTGGAGAGACACTCGGAGATCCAGTGTGGTGAAGTGATTAAGGTTTGGACTAGGTATGGGGAGACCCAGGTTCATTTGATCCTCAGCCAAGGAAGCTCATGGGTTGACTTCAAGCTAGTCACACTTTTTCTCAGACAAATTTACCTCACAGGGTTCTTGTTTTGTTAAAAATAAATCCAAAAGTAAAACCAAAGAAGGCAGTGTAATGCTTGGAGCTCCTAGAGGAAATGAGAGATAAATGTCTAATTAATAAGTAGGATGGATGGATGGATGGATGGATGGATGGATGGATGGATGGATGGATGGATAAATCCACCCACCATCCTTTGGATCCATTAGTATTTAATTCAACCTGAATTCTACTTCTGATTACTTCATAGACACACACACACATACACATATACATAGGGTTTTGGGGTTTTTTCTCTAACAGTACAGAAGCTGTTTGCCACCTTCTTCTAGGACTATTTTTGATGTCCCAGTCCAGCCTTCAAACCTGCATCTCCCTAGTGATCTCCAGTTCAAGTACTAACTGGGTCCAACCTGCTTATCTTTTTGAGATCAGCCAAGTTTAGCTACATGTTGCCATTGAACTGGAGGTACATTAGGAATACACATCAAATTTTGGCTCTGAAACCTCCTACACACATCTTAAAGCAAAACTTCACAGGAACTGTGAAGATGCCGGCCACAGATGCTGGCGAAACGTTAGGAACCACAACTTCCAGAACACGGCCACACAGCCCGGAAGACCCACAACAGCCATTTCACAGGAACTCTTTGTAAAGTTATACATTTCCTTTTGTGCTCACATAAATACACAAGGAACATTAATGAGCACAATTTAATATCTTATCAACTTTTGTGGTAATGAATATTTTTCTTTTTCAATCTATTTAAACTTCAAACTCCTTTGGGTGGGCCTTTTGAAATGGTTTAGTCTTAGGAAGGAATAAGGATATAGCTATAGCTATATCATATTCTACCTATGTGTGAAAGAAGAGGAACACCTTGGTCAATTCACTTGAAGGAAATGAAATGTTCTCAATGATTTCTAAATTTGATTCACATGAAGACCTAAACTACTTAAGAGATCATTTTCATTCCATCCTAGTGAAATGCCCCCCCCCCAAAAAAAAAGAAGAGAAAAGAAAAGAGAGAAAAAAGAAAAAAAGTTGAGCAGAAGACTTGAACTCTGGTTATGAAAAGTACACAACTTTATACAGGAAAGCTGTAAACAAGGAGGGAAAAAGAGGAATGAAGAGATTACAAGAAAAAAAAAACTGGCACCCCAAACACTTCCCTAACAATTGCATTTGCTTCCATACACTCAGTATTCCCTCTATTTCTACACCCCCAGTCCTTCATTGACCACTTTGACATTGATCTTCAGCTACCTTTTAAACTACAAGCAGGTAAAAAAGGCAGAGAACACCATGAACCAATGAGTTCTCCTACCTGCTAAATAATACAATATTCAAAAAGAGACTGAAACAATGTCCTGCTCCCTAAATTGCTTTCCTAATGCAAAAAAATAGAAGAAATTGCTAGCACCTTCAATGATCCATATCTGCAGTTTATATTATGTACATAACTTAACATATTATTTAAGCAAATAATATGAGAAGTTTGGTCTCGTGGTTAAGGCACCAGGCTAGAAACAGGAGACTGTGAGTTCTAGTCCCACCTTAGGCATGAAAGCTGGCTGGGTGACCTTGCTCCAGTCACTCTCTCTCAGCCCAACTCACCTCACATGGTTGTTGTTGTGGAGAAATTAGGAGGAGGAAGGCATATTAGGTATGTTCCCTTGGGGGAGTTGGGTGGTGATAAATTAGATAGATAGATAGATAAGATAGATAGATAGATAGATAGATAGATAGATAGATAGATAGATAGATAGATAGATAGATGATAGAATGTTCACCACCTTGAGTTAAATAATATGGAACCAAAAACATGTTAACTCAAGCCTCAAAATAAGTCAGTAACATGAGGATAGGCAACATGGGAGCAACATAAAAATGTGTGGGAACAAATGCTAGAATGGTTTTAGCTTGCATTTATAATGTGCAGAAACCTTCTTTTAGAACTCTTCTACAAAATAATTCTGGAACAGAACGTATGTGGTAGGGAGTCTGATGTTCAAAAGAAGACAAAGAAATCACAGTGCCCCTTGCTGTTCCGAAATCTTTGGACACACCTCAAGAGCTTCAGGGTCAAACCTAATGCAAAAGCAGCAGGCTTGCCTATTTCTGATATAAATTATAAGTCTGATATAATTTATACCTGGAAGGGCAGAAGTTCAATTTTCAGAGCAATAGGAGAGTCAAAAACAAACCTTAATTCCACTGTTGATATTTTTCAGTGACAACTCTGAAGTCATGAATATATTAACCTTTCATTTTTGGTGGCTTTTGATTTGTAATCCACTTATTTTCCTGCTTGATGAGTAATGTGAGCAAGCCAAGATGTTGGGATGATTTCTAGCCCAGGCTAAATTTTCTGGGGACCATTGAATCCTCACTACTCATTAACACAGTCTCAAGTGGAAATGGCACAAAGGGAGAACTAGTTACAAACAGAAGACAGGCTTTGTTTATGTTATGAGCCTATATTGTAATCTTCCTTTATACTTCTCTATTTTGAGTTAGGATTCAAATACAAAATTTCATTACCAATGCAGAATCCTAATCTAATCTAATCTAATCTAATCTAATCTAATCTAATCTAATCTAATCTAATCTAATCTAATCTAATCTATTTTATTATAATTTTAATGATGAGCATCACATTTTATTGCAGACATTCTTTTTATTTAAAACATAAAGGAAGTAATGAAAAGTCAGAACGGTGTTCTGTAAAACAAAAAATATATTAAAGAAATACAATCATTATGTCAGAATCTATTTCTATCTACTCAGTAGTCAAATATTGCAGATTCCACCATCACGGCAGTGCTGGAATCTCTCCAATGAAAGATATGATTCACCAAAGCCTCTAGAGGAAGGACCTTTACAATTTTAGAAGCATTACCATAATTTTAAATGTCTATTTTGAGCTGCCCAATCCTTGAGTGGAAAAGAAGCATATTTCATATAGGTGAAGATAAGTGCATAATAGATAAGGGGCACAAGTTGTACATCAAGAGGGGCTAAAATATTTTTTGTTGTTGTTCAGTCATTTAGTCGTGTCCGACTCTTTGTGACCTCATGGACCATAGCACTTAGGCATGCTATTCATACAGACTTGCTCTTACTCTTTACTGCAAATCCACCTTGATGGTAAAAAAATATGTGCAAATACACATATTTAAATACACAGGACATTGGAATACTTCTCACAATGAACATGCTAATCACGCTCATCAGCCACTCGTTAACATTTCAACACAACAAAAAAACCCACCTAATCTCTTATAACTTAGCTCTATAAATAGAAAACAAATATTGCCACCCTACTCGGGCACAGAGAGTTCGCTTCTATCTGTGCTCCTGCCCTCTGAAGATGCCGGCCACAGATGCTGGCAAAACGTTAGGAACCACAACTTCCAGAACACAGCCACACAGCCCGGAAGACCCACAACAGCCATCGAACTCCAGCTGTGAAAGCCTTCGACAATACATATGTGCAAATACCTTTGTGTTTACACTATATTTTTCTGCATATAGTTTCTAACTTGAGCAAACTATTTGATCTAGCTATACTATGGTGTAGTGATGCATAAGCATGCAGATGATTCCCAGTTTGACTTTCACTCCCAATCTTGTGAGTAGGATTATACTTTCAGCTTTAATAACAGAGACATCTCAAGATTCAGCACAACGGACTCCAAAACTTGCAGAGATCTAGAGTGCCTTCATATGTCACAGACCACAGGACTGGGGCTCACAATTTGTCTCATTATTCAGTGATATTTATATTGTGGTAAAAAAGGTAAAGGTAAAGGTTCCCCCCGCACATTTGTGCAGTCGTGTCGGACTCTAGGGGCCGGTGCTCATCTCCGTTTGTTAGCCAAAGAACCAGCTTTGTCCGAAGACACTTCCACAGTCATGTGGCCACGTGATGCACGCAGAACGCTGTTACCTACCCACCGAAGTGGTACCTATTAATCTACTTGCATTTGCATGCTTTCGAATTGCTAGGTTGGCAAGAGCTGGGGAGAGTGCGGGAGCTCACTCCGCACGCAGGGCTAGGGATTCGAACCTCCGAACTTGCGATCTTCCAATCGACAAGCCTGGCTTCTTACCCGCTGAGCCATCACGCCCCTTTTACATTGTGGTATAAAGGTACAATCACAGGAAATGGAAATGAAATTATGTTTAGTCCAGAAAAATGCAGATTAAAGATCAAATTAACATTAAAGAGACTTTTTCTCTTCCTGTAGAGGGTAGAAGTTGGCTGGAAAGAGATTTCAGTCAACGATTAGTAGAAACATGCTCATGTTAAGATGTGTTCAAAAGTGGAACAGCCAACAACAGGATTCTTTTCTATACTAGAAGCACTCAGCAGAGATTGGAGCAATTTGTCTCAAAATGAGACAAAGTCTACCTATAGATGGGACTGAGAAGACATACTGCAGAATGTTTTAGCAGTTTAGCTGCACCTCAGATTTCTCTTAAATTTAGATTTTTATATATTTATTCAATTTATTTATTTATTTTATTTATTATTCAAATTTATCACCGCTTATCTCTACAGCAGTAGACTCTGGGCGGTTTATAATAATAATATTAAAATTAAAACCTATACATCTTAAAATATAATATAATAATAAATAGAAAAAATCCAGAGGATGGTTAGATCTTAAAAGGAAGATATTACTAAGCTAACTACCCCCAGGAGGAACTATTACTTCCTTCGTCCCAAGCAAGGCAGCAGAACCAGGTCTTTAAAGACCTCCGGAAGGCCAGGAGCGAGGGCACCTGCCTCACCTCTGGGGGCAAGATATTCCACAGGGTGGGTGCTATCACAGAGAAGGCACACCTCCTGGACCCCGCTAGATGAAATTATTTTATTGATGGGGTCCGAAGCATGCCCTCCCTGCATGACCGGGTGGGGCAGGTAGATGTGGTCAGGATGAGACGGCCCCTCAGGTATCCTGGCCCCATGCCATGTAGGGCTTTAAAGGTGATAACCAACACCTTGAATTGGACCCAGAAGCAAACTGGTACACAATGCAGCTCACGGAGCAGCGGTGTTACATGTGCTGAACTTATAGCACCCGTGACTGCCCGTGCGGCTGCATTCTGGACCAGCTGAAGCTTCCGGATACTCTTCAAGTGTAGCCCCATGTAGAGCGCATTGCAATAATCTATATTGGAGATGACAAGGGCATGAGTGACTTTATTTATAGAATTTTTAGAATTTATATCCTGCTTCCTACCACTATACACTCAACTCTTTTCCTACCCATACATCTGAGGAAAGTAAGTGAAGGAAAACATTAAACCACCAAGAGGGTGAGATGGCTAAGGATCTTCCATAGAGCAGTTTGGATATCTTTATTCCTTATACTATAAATTATTGGATTCATCATGAATGGCACAGAACAGTAAATCACAGCAGCTACCAGGTCAAAATTAGATGGAGACCTTGAGATTGGCTTCAGATAGGCAAAGGCACAGATGCAGATAAACAAGGAGACAACAATCAGATGAGGCAAGCAGGTAGAGAATGCTTTCTGTCTTCCCTTCGTGGAGGGTATTTTCATTACTGCTCTGAAGATTTGCACATAAGAAATTGTTATGAAAACAAAGCAACTGAACACCAAACAAGTACTGAGAACAAGAACCCCAACTTCTATGAGATACAAGTTAGAGCAGGAGAGTCTTAATACCTGGGGGATCTCACAAAAGAACTGGTTGACAACATTGGAGCAAAAGGTGATAGAGAAGGTTCCACCAACATGGATTGATCCATAGAGAAGACCACTGACCCAAGCAATGACTGTCATTTGCACACAGGATGCCCTGCTCATCACTATTGCATAGTGCAGTGGATCACAAATGGCAACAAACCGATCATATGCCATAACTGTAAGGAGAAAGACATCTACAGCCATAAAAAAGATTAGAAAAAATACTTGGGCAGCACATCCAGTATAGGAAATGGTTTTGGTGTGGGTCATGGATTTGGGAATGGTGATGGAAATGGCACCAAGGTCAGCAATAGATAAGTTTACCAAGAAGAAGTACATAGGAGTATGAAGGTGTGGGTTAAGGGATATGACAGTGATGATCAGGAAATTACCCATCAGGGCCACCAGGTAAATTGTCAAGAACATAACCAAGTGCACAATCTGAAGTTCTTGAATCTTGGAAAATCCAAGAAGCTGGAATTCACTCACTGTGCTTTTATTAGACATTTCTTCCTAAGAAAGTTTCAGGGACCTGTGGAGAATTAAATGATATATGAAACAGGATAAATGCTATCACATTTCCTCAGTCTGAAGTTCTCCCCTGTCACACTACAGGACTGTACCCTCACTTTTGGTCTGGTAAACACATTTTGAATTTTGCGAACATGTTATGGCCATTTCCATAAAATGGATGCTATACATAGACTTGCTACTCATAAAATGGGTGCAAGAAGACTCTATCATCTATCTATCTATCGTCTATCTATCTATCTATCTATCTATCTATCTATCTATCTATCTATATCTATCTACTGTATCTATCTATTTATCTATCTATTTGCTGTCTCAATCCAATTGAAGTCTAGGTGGTTTATAAACTATGGAATAAAATATCATACTACTGTTACTAGTGCAATATAAAATATAAAAAAACATAGTAACTATAATAAGAACTAAAACTTAAACTGATGGCTCCAGAATATATTCCAAAAAGCCAGGTCTTCTTGAAGGCCATAAGAATGGGGCCATCCTTGCCTTGAAGTGTAAGCTATTCCATAGAAGTGTATCCATTACAGTGAATACCCACTTTTGGGTCCTCTCTGGTCTCACCTCCTTGGGGGTGGGGAACTTAAGCAGGATTCTTTGATTGTCTGTGTTGGGCAGCAGATTTGATCAGAAAAGGCCTTAGAAATCCAGGCACCAGGCAATTAATGTGATTGTCCACAGATTGATGACATGTATGCACATAATTGTCTATCTGTCTGTCTCTCTATTTGTGGGTCTTTGACCTAAATTAGATACCATTTATTTATTTATTTATTTATGTTTCAATTTATATACCGCTCCATCTCCCCGCAAGGGAACTCTGGGCGGTTTACAATACACAAAAATTAAAATCCGACAATTAAAACAACCCAATAAAACACTCTAATATATTAAAATTAAGTATAAAAATCCAAGATGCATACCATATGGAAGAATTAGGGGGCTTTCTCATGACTTAATGAGGAATAAAGCAGTGGTGACTGACTAATTGATAGTGAATCTCTACAACATCATAAGCACAGAATATGATTGAGTCACCCATTAAATTGAACAAATTAACAAACAAAAACATTACCAAAACTAAGTTGTAAGGGAAAAAATAGACTGAAATTCTGTCTCTACCCTTTCAACAATGTAATTTTAGCACCAATCCCATAGATTACTCTACAAAAGAAACCATAATAACTAGACACGGGCAGCAAGTATAACCCTTCATTGTGCAAAAATCTGGACTAGTATTGTGAATTGTAGCCCTGAAGATCACCAGGACTACAACCAGTGGAGAAAAGAAAAGTGGATTCAGCCAAATGAAATGTGATGCCAAATGGAGCTTTCCTCTTCTTGTAACTAGTAGAGGTAACAATTTCCTGACAACCATAAACAAATCAGGGGAAAGAATTAAAGCAAAAATATACAGACTTAGTTCCATGGCCCCCCTTCAAGCTTTGAAGAAGATCTCAGAACTGTTTAAAAAGTATCTGTTAAGTTATACTTTTTAATGTGAAATAATGAAATATATGAAGTGTAGCAATAATTTATTTATTTTTAAAAAGCTGAAACCAAAATTTGCTTTTATCTGGGCTCACCACTAATTGACATGTGGCTCCTGATATTCCAGGAAATGCCAGTTAAAAACAATGTATATTCCTTGCTGCCCAGAAAGTCCTGCTCCCCATGGCTTACTCAATTTTCCCATTTCAAATACATATAAACCAAGCAAGCCTAGCTAATAGTACCCTGCTTTTCATTTAATGATGGAAAGGGAGTGGGTAAACATTTTTTAAAAAATCTGTAATGTTGCAGATATGATGGTCCCTCCTGCGGTGAAGAATCACTGTGAATAGAGGTATATAATTTGGAACTCAGAAATTCAGTCCAAAATTAGGGAAATATATGCATGTGTGTGTGTGTATATATATATACTGTATACACACATGTGTGTGTGTTTGTGTATGTGTGTTTCCAATATGTACATTAAGACTAGCATGCACAAATCTAGATATCAGAAAGAATCATATTCAAAATATATCTATTAGGCCAATGCTTAGGAAAACTCATTTGGATTTTCTTGTTTATTTTCTTGTACTATATGTATTTGAAAAATTGAAAAAAATATCTATCATCTATCTATCTATCATCTATCTATCTATCTATCTATCTATCTATCTATCTATCTATCTATCTATCTATCTATCTATCTATCCTGTCTCTATTTTCATAGTTTCAATTTTTACCTGCTTGGAATTGCTCCATTCTACAGTCTTGCCCCAGAAAAGATCTTGATTTAAGGAAAACTTTAAAAATTGTGCCAACCTGAGCATCTCTTTTGCTTTTGTCTATCATAACCTAAGCTAATAATCATTCAGACAATGCAAATTTTCCAGTGAAATATACCCAGAAGAGCTGGGTGATAGATAATTGCCTGTTTTCTCTAATTAGCATCACACATTACTTGTGAGAATTGTGAGCTGGATTTCTTTCTCTAAAGTTTACACTGGACAACATCAGAAGCCAGCCGTGATTTAGATGCATAAGATGTCCTCATGAAGAAGAAAACAAAGTTGTTACTTTGTTGTTACATTTTTACAGAAACAAGAAAAACATGGTTAGTACATGTATTCATTTACAAGCTTCAGTTTTTCAGTTTTTACAACCAATAGTCATCAACACTAGAAAATGGTTTAAAAACACTTGTTACACATATGTATAATGCACAATATACACTTTATGCAATGTTTTATTCAGATACATACAAATACATCAAATACAACTTATGCAGTAATATAAAACACAGTCAAATAGAAACAGAAAAACATTGCCCGCAAACGTCCTGTCCCCTTTGCAAAAATTGCAGCTGGCATAGATAAGCTGCCCTTGCTAGCTGCTTGTGTTTGAAGCAAAGGCTCATTTTGATTTTAAGAAAATCACACGGCTGTTTCAACCCTTTGCAAGCTCACATCAAGGGCTAAACCATTTTGCAAGCTTGGTACCCTACCTGGGCAAAACTAATTCAGGGCATGTCCACTGCGTTACTGCAGAGTGATATACAACAAAGTAAGGATAAGCTTTCCTTTACACAAATGACACTCTGTGACACTCTGTCATTTGACACTCTCAAGAACCATAGGATTCTCTATTCTGGGCTTTTGTAACTTCATCACCAAGATAAATGTTTGAATTTGTGCTGAACTTCCTCAGCTGGCAATTCTATTTCAGCTGAGTGACAAATTCTTATTCAAGGTGGAAAACTTCAGTTTCTAAGCAGAAAACCAACTACATACAGTAAGTAAGAAGTTCTATACACTTCTACACTCTCTTATGTACACACAGAAAACAGCATGTGACTGTTCTACACATCCCAGTTAGCATCTGCACCATGCTATCAATGACTGGTCTGCTAAATATTCTGGCCTAGCTGTGGGTGCATACACTAGACTCACAGTTCACAAACTTCTTTTGTGAAATCCCTGGGCAACAAAGCTGGCTTTACACTGCAGAGTATTATCAGAAAGAAATGTCTTTCTGAACACTCATCTGGAACCTACAGCTTACTAAAACAAAGGACAGGTTGGTTACTTTTAACACTTCACCAAAACTCAAACTGACTATCCACAGCTGTGTTCCACTGTTCTTCTTGCCTCTCAAAGGCAGGAGCAACACGTCTTGAAAAGACAGGGTTTTCTCAGGCATTTTGTCACCTGCTAACTCACAAATCTGTCAGGCTTCACACCCTTGTGGAATAAGAGGATCCATGAGGAATGACCACTGCGCTTTCCTCATCGCCGTCTTCTTTCCTTCCACTACCTGACTCCCTCTCCAGGCCCTGCAACTGCTCAGGTGAAATGTCCACTCCTTCACCCGAGGGGCCCTTTTCACACTCGGAGACTGGGGAACAGAAGAAACCTAAACTGGTTTTTGCCCATCTACTGAACCATGGACAGTGGGTTTACACTAGCAATGCAGCAACACTTCTGCAACCTTAGCATACAACCTTTCCCAACCAGTAGGCTGCTTAAACATAAAGCACTTCTGGAGATTTGGATTTGACCATGGCTTAATGAAACAATGATAAGCCTTGGATTTTAATCAACAACCAACAACCAACAACCTGAAGCACTGTGCTTCCTTGGTTCTTCCTTCTCTGTGACCTGGGGTTGTGAACACATGCAAATGTTCCACAGACATGCAGGTACTGCAGTGAAGGGCGCTTGCCATACCAAAGAAAAATAACTTCTTTTTACAGTTGAATTCTACTACCTGTTAGTTAGACAACACACTGCAATCACGGTAGCCTCTCCCCAGACATGGGATGGCACCTGAGCAACTAACAGCAGGCTAATTTTAAATGGTATTCACAACACCAACACTCAGCTAGAATTCCAACATTGGCAAGTCTTTGGGAGAATACTTTCCTACAGAGCCAATTCTAGAACACATGGCTCAGGAACTCTCCACTACAAACAGACTGGAACTGACCTATTAGATAACCATATTTTCATCCTACTATTGCTACATATACTTCAAAGCGAGCACAGACCTTCGCTTTAGACTTCAACAAGTAGCAACAACACAAGCAGGTATGATCATCAACCAGAAGGAACATGAAACTCGCACCCCACCATTACTTGGGACATGGGGGCTAACTTCCTATGCCTTCCTGTTCAAATGCAGCAAACAAAGTCTTGAACTCACCAAGGTGTGCCATCACAGTCTCACCTGAGGTTGCAGCTTCAAACTATAAAGCTGTCTTAATAGACCACCAAGGGCAACAGAGTTCTACTTTGTATTGAAGGCTCCAACAGCCACTCAGCTCTCATTTTGCAGTTCTAGAGTAGCTGATATGATTCCATTCAGAGGAGTTGAGTCCCAAAAGCAAAAAAGCCATAAGCACAGTCCAAACATGCTTGCACTTCTTCAGAAGGAACCCTCTGGAGGTGGATTTGCCACATACTGCCACAAATCTTCTTCTTGCAAAAAGAATGATTTCATCTCCACACACCAGGTCAGATAGTTTGTGCCATCTAAAGCCCCAAATGGCAGACTGACCAGACACTGTTCAGCCATTGCTGACCACTCAAAGAAAACATGTTTACTCTGAAAACAGCCTTTAAAAACAAACTCCCTTTTACAGCCAGGTCCAACGCAGCAAAGAAAACGCAAATTTCTCTCTGGGCAACATAACCTGATGGGATATACGCTGACTTAAAGGGGAAAAAACCCGAGGCTTGAGAATAAACAGACAAGAATGCAGCTTGTTAGGGCTAACAGTGTTTACTGGTAGCATAAGGCAATAATGTATATACAATCATTATCGCAAAAAGGAAAGAGTTGAATATACATGGTACAGCATTGCAAAAGGAAAAACAAAAACAAACTTATAAGCAGAGTTCCGTGTATTGATCCCAGGGCCAGAGTTCCTGCCACGGCCTATACCCAAAGCCAGGCATAGCTCACTCTGCCCAGTCCACGGGAAGTGAACACATGAAGAACTACATGGCTAAAAGACACTAGAAATCAAGAAGCATAGAACACCATTTTGCATGGTTAGATATTCAGTTCTTCTAGCTTTCTGATTGGCTGGATGTTAGCTGTGACACACACTAGGCCCAAAGCATTAGGCCTAAAGCACATAGCATGACCTGCTATTGGGTAGCAGTGCTGCATCTAAGCACTGAGTTCCCCCCCTCCTTGCTCAGGGGGCCTGGGCAAGGCTTCCCACAGAAGGAAATCAGGAGGCATTGTTCCCATGGGAAGATCCAGAAACTAGCCATAACAATACACACGTTACGTTATCTGGCACCTGCACTTCACGTCACCATGAGAACGCTTTGCTTTGTACAGGAATAATTCGCCAAGGCAACACAAGAACTCTAACATTCTATTGCCATGGTTGTTTTGAAAAACTATAGTTCTATAGATATAAGCCATAACTATGTAGATATAAGAAATTTGACATGGGGGAAATAATCTTGGGAAGGAATAGAGGAGTGAACAATTTAAGTCACAAATAACTGTCTATGCCCAGATCTTTGGAAACAACTAGCCTCAGAAGATGCTCAGTTTGTCAGTAATTGCTTTAAACTGAAGAAGACCATACCTTTTCATGACAGTATATGAAATGGTTACTTCTATATGAATTGGGGGTGGAAGGGTCATGTCATGCACATAATGTAGTCTTTTACATACATGCATACAGTGAAACCACCTTCAGGAAAGAGACATTTTGTCCATAAAGATACATGCATAGAGACATTAGTAGGAACCATAGCCCTGTTCTGTTAGGGCTCTGATTTAACAACAGTGATGTTTTATTTTCAATGAATAATTAACCATAATGAGAATGGGGGGGACGACAAATTGGCTTCAGTAGAACTCAGTTGGCCTTATGACATTCATTATTTATATGATGGGGATGAGAACATCTGGCTAGGATGCCCAATCCAGCCCACAAGGCCAATCAAGTCCTTCAAGACACTATTCCTAGATTCTGATGCATATCACATTTCAAGGGCTAAATAGTCATTAAGAAGAACATTGGGTATATTGATACATTGTCTAGCATCAAGTATTCGGTTCTGCAAAACTATAGTGATAGGTTTATTCACCATAATAAAAACAGTCACATTCATTATGATTGAGACTTTATTATTGAGAAGCAGCATTTTAAAAATGAGAACATGCTGCCTTGAAATTAAATTTTTAAAGGTTTTGGAAAACAGTGGACATTTAGTGCCCAAACCTTCTCCTCTAAGTTATTTGAATTATTTTACGGAGTGCTCCTTGTACATCCTTGTTTCTTAAGCTGTAGATGATTGGATTAAGCATTGGTGTTAGAATCCCATAGAGTACTGGTAAAGCATGATCTTGCTCTTGAGAGTAAGTGGAATTAGGGCGTATGTAGGTGAAGATAATGGTGCCAAAGTAGATGTTCACTACAGTCAGGTGAGAGGCACAGGTAGAAAATGCCTTGTGACGTCCTTCCTTAGTCCGAATCCTGAGGATTGCTAAGACTATATATATATATGACAACAGAGTCACCAGGAAGGAACCCATGATTACACCTCCTCCAACCACAAAAGTAGCAATTTGATTGGTCTGAGTGTCAGTGCAGGACAGTTGGAAGAGAGGTGGGATGTCACAGAAAAAATGTTGGATGACATTGTCCTGGCAGAAGGACAAAAGGGTCATAAGCCCAGTGTGGACACCTGAGTTAGACAAGCCAAGAATCCAAGCAGCTACTGCAAGCCAGACACACACTTTGGGCCGCATGAGCACACCATAATGCAGTGGGTGGCAAATAGCTGCATATCGGTCATATGCCATGATGCCCAACAAAAGACACTCAATTCCACCAAAGGAGATGAAGAAATACATCTGGGACAAGCAGCCTGAGAAGGAGATTCGTTTATCATTGCAGAGATAATTCATCAACATCTTGGGAACAGTGGAAGTTGTGTACCCAATGTCTACTAGAGAGAGATTACCTAGGAAGAAATACATGGGGTTATGGAGTCTGACATCTAAGCTGACTACAAGAAGGATAAGTATATTTCCAACCATGGCCACCAAGTAAATAATAAGGAAGACACCAAAGAGAATGAGTTGCGCCTGAGGGTCGCTGGAGAGTCCCAGGAGTATAAATTCAGTGACAGAAGTTGCATTCTGTATCATCTTATATGGAGGATTCATCTGTGAAGGAATATTATAGAACATTTTTCCAGTTACCTTTTCTCCCAAAGAATAAGACCTGAAATAGAGAATTTAAGGATATTTTCCCCCACATACATATGAACTGAATGAGATCTTTTACGGCCATCTGGATTAAATTTTTAATTTTAATTTTTATATTTATATCTTGTATTTGTATTTATATTTTATATACTATTTATGGTTATTGTTTTTAACTTGTTAGCTTTATTGTAAATCGCCCAGAGTCCCTCTTCTGGGGGGAGATGGGTGGTGGCAAAATTTGAAAAATAAATAAATAAAAATAAACTTTCCCATGCAAATAAAAGCCCCAAAGCTTTCAGAGGCCATCAGCTCTGTTTAAGGAAAGAGTAAGGGCTTTGAAGCACAGTGTATGTTGTAAAATAAATACACATATTAAGGCAACATTACAAAAAGCACAGAAAAAGTCACAAAAAGTCAATAAATGAAATTAAGATCATGAGATTTTTAAGAAAGGAAATCTCTTTGATTCTTACACTGACATTATTCTCTATACCTCTCTGTTCATTTTTATCCTTGCAAACCATTCTCGCTTCCACAATACCCATACATTGTTTCACAAATTGTTTTTGTTCCTTGCATTTCTCATCTCTGATTTTCTTGCTCTTGCTCTTACTTTTGCTTCAGTCATTCTCCTTTCACATATTTGTTTTGCAAATGGATGCTAATTCAATCTCTCTATATGACCAAAGCAGCTACCATTTTTCTGTTGCACTATTCATTCCTTTTTTGCATTCAAATGTTGTAATAAATGAATAATATAAATGCGATAGACCATTAGAAATTAACTATGAAGCAGGTCATAAAATAAAAGGGGGGATGTATTGAGAGATTGGTGAGAACTCCTAATTTTGAGTTTTATTGCAAAAGGAGAAAGTCAAAATGAGACCCTCACATTCATACACCCTCCAAAAAGAATTTCAGTTGAAATAGTTTTAGTTATCATCTTTTTGATTGCCTCATGATTTCTTGTCTCTATGAATAAACCTTTCAGTTCAGCTCCAGTCACAACCTAAGAAGGGGTTGGTTGCAGATTTGGTTTTATTTAAAGCATGCCATCCCAGTGAAATGAATGGGATTTTAAATCTAATTTGCTTTAGGACATGTAAAAAGAACAAAACAGGTACCAAATATAACCCACAATTGCAGGTTATTGATAAACCTATATGGGTCTAATCTTAATTCAACAGCTGCTACAAACTGAGCATACATTTGACTTCACTAGGTCCATGACATGGATTCAGATCAGGCTGTGTAAAGAGAAGAGGGCTGGAAAAGTACTTTTCAAAAAAAAAAAAAAAAAAAAGCTTTTGTGATTTCTATTTCCAGGTTGCTCTATGGCTATTGCTAATGCTACAATATTACAATTGTATTATGCCAAATTGTTTGTCATTGTTGCCTTTGTTATTATCCCTTTTATATTCTTCTTAAAGAAACCATTTTTTTTTAAAAAAGAAAACCTTCTCTGTGAAATCACTGCTATCTTTCTCAATGTCAACTTTCAATGTCTCTTTCCCTCTCTCTCTCTCTCACACACACAAAGTTACAATGTTTACCTGTTTGAAATTGCACATTCTATTTCATTGATGGCAGAAATACTGATATAGCAGAAACTGTTAAAATCGCCAGTGCCAACTGGAGCAGTTCTTCAGCCTCTGTCTCTTTCAGTCGCAGCCCCAAACTATTAGTTTATGAGAGGAGACAAATACTCCAGGGAAATGTGCCCAGAAGAAATGGGTGCTGCATAAATGCTTCATTTCCATAATTAGCCTCACATGTTACTTCTGATCATTGTAAGCTGGAATTTTCTCTAAAGTTTTCAACTAAACAACTGTTGAGGACAAGCTTTGATTTGATTTTAAAAAATGTTTGATTTAGTGAAACAGCCAGACAAAAGAGTGACTACTACAGGGTGTGCAGTGATCCTTTCCTGACTTTCTAATATGACAGAACTGATTAAAAGACCCAATAGTGAGAGAAGCTTGCACTAGTAAGATCTCTCACGCTATTTATGAAAGTCTTCCAATACTTGGCATTTATGAAACAGTGAAGTTCTCAGTAGGTAGGTACGTAAGTTTGTGTGTGTGTGTGTGTGTATACACATAAACATATATATATATACTATATAGTATATACACACACATGTATATATACAGTATATATACACACATACACACACACACATGTATACATACACAGAGACAGGTATATTGTATACATACACACACACACACACACACACACACACACACATGCACAGCTGTCATTTATGTTAAGTACCTGTGTCAGGCAACCTGACAAGATACATCATTGTGACATTTGTATAATTACATCATGTGCATGTCATGATTATGATTCTGGCATCATCATAGTTTCAACAGACACTGCTGTGTATGTGTGTATCTCTACTTGTTAATGTGTGCATGATATATATGTAATAACAGATATTTTACCTGCATAATTTTCTTAGGATATTTGAAGCTAGGATGTCTTATTTTGTATTAATAGTAAAGTCAGTTTCTCAGAAGAAACTGAGTACCTTAAGGATCATCTTCCCTCTTGTCTGTTGTTTGACCTTTACAGTTACAACTGCCCCTATTACTCCTACAGTTGTAGAATGGTAGTGGGTTACATATGATTCTCTATTTAATTGTGCATCAGCCCAGATTAGCATGATCCAGCCTGAGCATCTTCTAGAGCAGTGTTTCTCAACATTTTTTTGCCCATGGTTGCCCCCTTTCCATTGTTTTTCTCCTTTGCCCTCCCCCCTGCCCAGGTCACACTACTGGATACAGACATGGGACAGTAACTGGTTCATTTTCTGGCATCAAGAAGACAGTATTTGCAATATAATGCACTTTACTTTTCTATGGCCCTCTTGGCATGTGCCAGGGGCCCCCATTACATGTTTTTCACCTGTGGCCCCCTTGAAATATCCTAGGGCCCCTGGTTGAGAACAACTGTTCTAAAGTAAAACATATTGATTCCCAGAATTCTCAGTAATGACCACACTAACTGGGTTTCTGAGAAATGAGGTCCACACATCTGGATAATGCCCAGAGTGGGATGCATTTTCTTACAAATGTCTTTTTCCAGAGTAGATCCAGTATGCCTGTTCCTACATAAATGTTTCCCCAAATATTTGTACGTATTCTTGGTTGATCCTATGACTGATGGAAAATGATTATGCATTTATCACCACATTTGGATGTTTTGAATATGAGAAGTTTGTTGACTTGGGCAGAGATTTAAAATGTGCAAGGAGTTACAATTGTTTGCAGCTTTTTGTTATGTCCTCTGTTTTTCATACCTTTTATATTTTTTTAAATATTTTTATTATGGTCATAGACCAGGACAAGTAGAGTCCTCAGTGAATATATATAAATCTATCTGAATAGATAATAAACACAATAAAATTTAAGACAAAGGTTTTTTATATAAGAACTTTATTAGATTTAAAGCAAAGATAAAAAAACTACAAAAAAGCAAACAATTACAAAAAGAAAAAGAAAAAAACTAAAAAAGTGTGAAAACAGAAGGAGAATTTTTTTTAAAGATTACATAAAGTGACTTCCAACTTTTAACAGCAAGAATATACAGCAATTTCCATAATCAATCCCTTATTCTATAACAGATTAGACTCACATTATTTCTATAAATCATTCAATTAGCACATATAAAAATCACTAAATACAATTGCTCCCTCCCTTTATATTAAAATAAAAAAATATATAAACCTCCTAATCAACTTCCCCCCCCAAAGGCAACATTTATTTAATTATTTCCTTCCTACCACTATTCTATACATTTTGTCCACTATAACAAAAATCTAACTAAAAAGCATATAAATTGTCTGCTGTTATAATTAATAATACTACAATTATAACAATCTTAATCATATTAATGCTAAAGCCAAGCACTTATTATTATACCTTATTAATCTTAATACAAATCCTTAAAAGAAATGAGGTCAAACGAGCCTTAAAACACTTCAGATAAACATTCTTAAATCCTTACCCCATTTCAAAGTAAACCAAAGCATTTACATATCTCCACAGTACACACAAAGCATTTTTCATAAAAAATTCAAATAGCCCAAATGACCCTCTTAAAAACTCCAAGTTCTCAGCAGAAAACCTCCCATAGTTACCAACCTCTTCCTTCCCATAACATTCCATCAGAAAAACAATTTCATTTATGGTTTGCAGTTCGGTCTGACCCTTTAATTTCTTCAATCTGACAATCCAGTCATCATCTGGCATTTCAACAAAAGCCTCAATCTCACTGTCAATAGAAACATTTCTATTGTTGTTAAGTTCTTCAATTTCTTCCACGACATCCCCAGCCAGATGACACATTTTAGAACTGATGTTTTCTACAATGTCCCAAATATCTTGCATAATAACTTGGCAGGAATCGAAAAAAATCTGTTTAAGGTCAGAACAGAAATCTGAGAACATCTGCTTGGAGTCTTCCATGTCTCAGGCAGTAGATTATGGTGCCCCCTAGATACTTAACTAGTGAAAGTAGGAGTTAATGGAAAATTTCCAGAAGCTGTTTACACAAGTGAAAGTATGATAATGAGCAGCTCCCCAGAGAAAGAGGCAGCAGAAAGCTGAAGATTCAAAACAGCAGATTCAATGTGTAGGAAAATATTAAAATCTTCATATTCAGCACAGAAATAATAGCAGGGAGGCAATTATTTACTCTTAGTCCTCCTTAGTATTAGGATGGGAAACAAGCCAAAATTTAAAAAGATTTTTAAAAGTTAATTCCAAAAAATAATGATAAGCACCAAGAGAGATCACTTCTCCTTGCTGGAGAAAGCCTCTCTTAGGGTACATAAACTTAAAAAGATATAAATTGGGTGATTTAGAAATGGGGTGGCCGGTCTTAATGTCCCTTTAATGTTACAGCGTGGCTTGGAAATGATGATGACCCAGCCTCACAATGTCTCTTACCGGATTAGCGCAAATGCTGTTTGCAATCCTCTGGCCGCAAGGTGCCATTCTGGAGGACAAATGGGGTAATTCCAAGTATTTTTTTGACTGTGAAAACACTCCAGGGCATCGGAAAAAACCTGCCTGAGCCCAAAAAAACTGCTGCGTTGTGAGTTCTGCCTGTGGAGCCCGCGAGCACAGCTGTTCAGGCTGCCATGTCCCCACCGGAAGTCAAGACAAAGTTAAAATACATTTATAAAACAACCTAACTAACATCTATGAGTGAGGTCCAGGGTGCAGTCTACATTTAAATTATAAAATAGACACTAAAATGATATAATTATAATAACATCGAAAATTACAAAGAAGTGATAATATCTAAAATTTAAATGAATTATAGTTACATAGAATGTTTTTGGCTAGTGGAAAATTGGCCCATCGGGGTCTGGCAGATCTTGCTGCTGCACAAAACCTAGCCACATGTGCTGTAACAAAAGGTAGTTCATCTATGAGCAGCATCTGGGCATAGGCTGAGTCTGAGCAACCAGGATACCTACGAATCAGAGGTAGTATGAATCTGGTTCAAATGTCTCCATAAAAGGGGCAATGAAGAAGAACATGTTCTGTAGTTTCCACCACTCTGGAATCACAGGGGCAAAGCTTTTCAGCCAATGGTACTTTTTTATATTTACCATCCAATACTGCAGAGGGGAAGGGGCGTGGTGGCCCAGCGGGTAAGACGCCAGGCTTGTCGATCGGAAGATTGCAAGTTCAGAGGTTCGAATCCCTAGCCCTGCGTGCGGAGTGAGCTCCCGCACTAGCTCCAGCTCTTGCCAACCTAGCAATTCGAAAGCATGCAAGTGCAAGTAGATGAATAGGTACCACTTCAGTGGGTAGGTAACAGCGTTCCACGTGCATCATGCGGCCACATGACCGTGGAAGCATCTTCGGACAGTGCTGGCTCTTCGGCTAACAAACGGAGATGAGCACCAGCCCCTAGAGTCGGACACGACTGCACAAATGTGCGGGGGGAACCTTTACCTTTACCTTTACTGCAGAGGGGAGTACATGACATCAGGCAAGAGAGAAAGCTTTCTAATTGCTGGGTGTTTCTAGCTGTGTAAGGTAGCTGGCAGCAGTGACAATATATCTGTTGTGTAATGGTGACAGGTAGGCTGGGGCCTTCTATAGATCTGCTTGCTGCTCCATATCATTTATCCTTTGCTTCAGTGTTTCTTTTGCCTGTTCATATTTCATCTTAAGAACCAAGGAGGGTGAGTAGCCCAGATTTAAAAGTTTAGATTCAACAGCCTTGATCCATGTGGATTGGAAATTGTCCTGGAGAATTAATGGTGCTAGGCCTTGCGGATAGAAGTTAAGCTTTAACCAAAGGTTTATAGAAGCTAGACACACTCTTGACTCAACTTTTATCATACCTGTCTCCACTCGTAAATGTGCACTGAAGATACAATGAAGTATCTGGAAAGCTGCTGAGATGAATTTAGATTGTACCCTCTCCAAGGAGGTGAAACAAAATCTGGGAGGCCAACTCCATGAAGGAGCTGGGCTAGTGGCTTAGCATGAAAGAGCTTAAGTGTGGCTGGAACATAATATAATCCCTTGGAGTGGAACAATTTATGGATGGCATTGGCAGATATTTGTCCAGTGGCAGCAGCATATTCACAGTGGGCTTTCCTCGAGCCAGTGGCATGCATGACTACTCCTAAATACTTAAAGCAAGTCACATGTTCTATTCTATGGCCATTAATGCTCCATGAATGGAGCTTTGGCCTTTTGGCAAATGCCATAATCTTGGTTTTTTTATCATTTATTTCGAGATGATCATTCTTGCAATATTGGACCAGAGTTCTCAGACCTCTTTTAAAGCCTGTTGGTGTTCTGTAAAAAGCTACAGTGTCATCTTCATAAAGCAGCAGGGCAATGCTGCCATCCCCTACTTTTGGGGGATGGAGATTTGGATTGTTTAGACATCTCACCATACCATAAAAATTGAAAAGTAGGGGGCCAAAATGCATCACTGTATTACCCCCATTTGAGTTGTAACTGGCTTCGAGAGAAACCCTTGCATATTGCACCTGACCTTCAGAGTCAGTGTGTAGGGCTTAGATTAAATAGAGAAGCCTATAGTTGATTGATGAGGCTTCCAGCTTCTCCCATAATTTGATCCTGTATACACAATCAAAGGCTGCCTTAAGATCCATAAAGGCAGCATACAATGATACTTCATTGTTGGTTGAATATTTTTCAATCAAGTGCTGTAGGACCAAACATTGATTGATGGTGCCTCTACCTTCTCTAAAACAAGCCTGGTCTTCTGCTATCAGATTTTCCTGATCCAGACAGTCCTTAAGTTTATCATGGAGGTGCTTAGAATAAAACTTGCTGATTATGTTAAGCAGGCTAATTGGCCTGTAGTTAGTAGGGTCATCTCTCTTTTCCTTCTTAAAGATTGGAACTATAATTGCCAGGCCCCAGTCCTCAGGGACACATCCTGTGGTGTCAATATAGGTGAAGAACAAAGCCAGGATTGGAGCCCACCACTCTATGTTATTCTTCAATAGTTCTGGGGGAATAAGGCCAGTTCCAGGGGCTACCTTAAATATTATCTCTGTTGACTTGAGTGGGAGACTCTCTTTGATGTTCTTGAAGGAATCAGCAACCCAAAAATAGATTTTTATTTATTTCTCCTTGTTATTAGCTCTTTACTATTCAGCTCAGGCTTTAGGGCAATTATATAACACTTGGGGAAAAAGATAAAACCCAGCAAACCAGCACTGGAGGCCAAGATGGAGAAGATCTCCACAACCACCATGTACTTTCCCTTGGTGCTTAGGTAAGTTGGGACAAAAGTGATCCATACACTGCAAAACACCAACATGCTGAATGTTATGAACTTGGCTTCATTGAAAGTATCAGGCAACTTCCTAGCAAAGAAAGCTACAATAAAGCTGATTAGAGCCAGAAATCCCAGATAGCCCAGAACACCGTAAAACATAAAGACTGACCCTTCATTACATTCCACCACAATTTCCTCAGTCAAAGAATGCATATCCAAGTCTGAGAAGGGAGGAGCAGTACACAGCCACACAGTACAAAGAGATACTTGAAAAAGAGAGCAGGAGAGGACAATAAAAATACCTAGTCTTTTCCCCACCCAACCCCTTATCCTGGATCCTGGTTTTGTGGCCATAAATGCTAGAACCACAGTGACGGTTTTTGCCAGCACAGAAGAAATAGCCACAGAGAAGATAATGCCAAATGTGGTTTGCCGGAGGAGACAGATTATAGTGTGAGGTTGGCCAATGAATAGGAAGGCACAGAGGAAGCAGAGAATGAGGGAGATGAGGAGAGTGTAAGTGAGGTCCCGGTTATTGGCTTTGACAATAGGAGTGTGCTGGTACTTAATGAAAATCCTAAGTATCAAAGCTGTGATTGCAGAGAGTGAAATAGCCGTAAAAGCTAAACTGAAGCTCAATGTTCCATCATAAAGCAGAACGTTTAAACTCTTGGGGAGACATCCATCTTGGTTGCTGTTTGGGTATTGATCGTCTGGACACTGGATACAGTTGTCCATGTCTGGAAAAAAGAGAAAACGATAACATCTCAGTGTCTTGAATAAGTGTATGTTTGTATGAAGGATTTGGGGGGGGGGGGTGCATCCCAAGAATTGGATGGAGTGGGGTGGGGTGGAGATCCAACTTCCCAAATCTCTAGGAAGAATTTTGTCATTTTCCTTACATTTAAAAAAAATCACTAAAATATACAGTATTGGGTCACTTAAAAAATTATTTAATTCATACACTTATTATATTCAGAATATTCAGTTAATACGGTTTTTCTCTCTTAAATTTATATCTGTTTAGTATCATAGCAAGGAAGATAGAAATATTGAAATCTAGTTTCTGCATTTTGTCTGGAATGAATTTATTTAGATATTTTTCTTTTGCATATTTCCATACAGGGTGAAAACAAACATTCACAATATAAAATTATTAGAAAACAAGTTAAAAAGTCATGTAGAAATTCACAATTATGGCTAATTGACAACAATTTATATAAATATCTTTGAAAGATGCCTAGGGTTTACTATTTCCACATCAACCAGCCATCCAAAATGCTTGTTCAAGACTCAATTTATATATCTCTTCACTTGTTCAAATGCCAAGGTTTTTTTATCACAATATTATCCTTAGCAAAGCAGAAGAGGAAGTTATTCTCTTTCCAAATGTCTCCCTGTCTATCTTCATCTCTTTGACATTAACTACACTGACATTAAGCTCTGAGCAGCAAATCTACACAGGAGGGAGAGAGGGAGGAAGGGGAATTTTATACTTGGTGATCATCCAGCCTAAGTTGCAATCCCATAACATTTAAATGCTTTATTTGCCTGATACAAAAAACCTAGCCATACCACTCTCCAATCAATTGATTCTCTTTTGTGTGCCAGCAATACATAACACACAATGACTAGGACTATCATTCATGATCAATTTTTAGTTTTCCAGCTGCTAAGAATTTTGGACATATTATTGTTGGAACAGTGGGAAAACATGTGGTTGAAAGGACTGAAATTTACATTATGTTATAACTTAAAAGAGAATTTCTATAAAATGATGTATTGTTGGTACATGATGCCAAAATGTACAAGGGGTCTTCAAATTTATGTTGGAAATGTGGGCAACATGAAGGGTCATTTTATCATGTCTGATGAATTTGTAAAAAAGCAAGAACATTTTGGATTCAAATACATACACTGATACAAAGAATTTTAAAGACTAAGGTTCAACTGAAACCAGAACTCTTGTTGGGAGTAATGAACAGACAACTACAAAAGAGCCATGGAAGACTATTTTTATATATGATCACTGCTGCAAGACTACTATATGCAAAAAATGGAAAGACTCTGATATACCCATCTCATCCCCATGATATCGACTTGTCCCACCCGGTCATACAGAGAGGACATTTTACGGTCCCCATCTGCAAGAGAATTTTATTTGGCAGGGTCCAGGAAGCGGGCCTTCTCTGCAGTGGCCCCCGCCCCCTGGAACACTCTGCCCCCAGAGGTGAGACAGGCCCCATCGCTCCTGGCCTTCTGGAAGAACCTGAAGACTTGGCTCTGCCATCTTGCTTGGGGTGGGAAGGGGAGTAGATATTCTTGGGGGTGGCTGGTGCCTTAGAGCTCTCCTCACTGAATTAGATCTTTTATGACCACTTGGATTTTATATTTATTCTTACTTTTATATTTATTTTTGGTAATTATGTACTTATATTTTAGATGTTTTTATACTTATTGTTTTAATGGGGGAGATGGGTGGTGGCAAAATGTGAAAAATAAATAAATAAAATAAATACTTACAATGGAGGAATGGTTGGTGAAGATGATGGAACTAGCAGAGATGACAAAATTAACTTGTTTGCTTAGAGAAAAATCAGCTGTTATGTTTATTAGTGACTGGAAACCCCTTATGGACCTTTTGCTGAAAAAAAAATGAACCTGTGATTTATGGGTTTGTCAATTAGAAAGGGTAGCTTATGGGAAAAGAAATTATGATGCAACCTCAGAGAGAGAGGGTAAAATATAAATGCATTCATAACCATTGTCAAAAAGATCAGAAGCCACTTCTTTATAATCTTTTCCTTTCCTTGTCTGATTAGAACACTAGATCAAAACTAATCACTGTAGCATGACAATTTATTGTGTTACCTACCATTTTGGTTAGAAATCTTCCCTTTGGGACATGAAACACAGTCATAGCAACAGAATGGTTTCCCATCTTTCTTTTTTCTAACAGAACCTGGATGGCAGTGTTCATTACATACTGAAGAAGGTGGTGTCTGTTCATAAACAGGAAGGGGGAAAAGCTTAGTAAAAATGTCATCATAGAATTTTTCTCATTGAAAGCCCTAGAAGAGACATCCTTTATGTGAAACATATTTAGGCATTCTAGGACATAATTCTGGGACATTGACCTTGATACCTTGAAAAGAGTTGTCTTACTATTTGCTTCAATAAGCTAACATTCTGATACTGATACTTGAAAATCCATAAAAATGCATATCCATAGATTTTTCACAGATTTCTGTAACACATGTAGATTTTTTATGCAAATTTCCTTCATATATAATGTAAATAATTCCATACATTTTTATTATATAAATTTATCTGATGCATCATTTTTAATTTTTTCTGTGAAGTAAACATGGAGCTATGAGAGAGAGAGAGAGAGAGAGAGAGAGAGAGAGAGAGAGAGAGAGAGAGAGAGAGAGTGTTCTGCTGCCTATAATGTGGAAAGTCCAGATTTTTCAAATGTTCTTCCAAGGAAGGAAATTTACCTTGCTATCTCAACAGCCTACAGCAAGACTCTACCTTATTGAACTTGCTATGCCAGATGATGTTCTCATCATTAATGGATAATTGTATGGTAGATAGGACATGTGGATTCAACTTTCCTACTTTCACTCTGGAGAACGATTTGTTTGAGAAAGTAATCCAGTTGATAATATCAAATCCACCTTCCAGTTCACCATGCTCATCCAAAGACACTAGGTCTCCAGCACTGTTGTTAAATGAAATTCTCCTCAAGAAAGGATGAAGCTGCAACCATAATTGGAAAAAGGAGCTTTTATGAAATGATGAAGTGTGAAGTGTCTTTATTATTATTGTTTCATATAAATACTTAATACTAAGATCCTCAGTGTGGATTGACAGCAAACACTATTTAGCTAGATAGATAGTTAGAACACAATGAAACAAGTATAATAGAAACAGACATGGAGAAGCTGAAAGAAACAATAAGATAACAATAATGTAATAATAACCTTGGAGGAAAATAAATGTGAACTTTAAAAAGTGATGCAGATGTATCTGTCTATCAATAAAGGAAACAAGAAGGAACTAACTAGTACTGAAACTTTACCATGCACAGTCCTATATTAATAAATATAATTTGCCAAAATCAAGCATTGCATATCTACAAGAAGCAAATGACATGGGTCATGAGAAACTGTTTAAGTTGCTGCAATTTGTGATGAAAGAAACGGTCTCTTAGCTTTCAGAAAGACATATCGCTAAAGAATTTGGGTGGTATAGTGGTTAAGGTGTTGGACTGACACCAAGGATTACTTTTGATGACCAAGGTTCTGGTCCAGTCTCATTCATGGAAACTCATTTGGTGACTTAAAAGTGTTGGGGTTTATAAAATACCCAGAATTTACAAGGAGATTAATTATACAGGAGAGGCTAGAGATATATAGGTGAGAGTTGATATTTTCTGCAAGTCATTCAATTAGCAGCCATTGTAGAAGGTATGATGTGACTCATATTACAGGTGCTGTAGGTTAGTTGGGTGTGGCAGATAATTTGTTTGACCTATAATGTGATTGGTCAGTTTATGTATATAAGCAGAGGAGATCTGGTGTTCTTTCTCTTCTCGTTACTTCATCTCATCTGTATCTGTGTTGGATGTTACTGGACTGTATTTTGGATTGCGTATGTATATAGAGTAAATAGACTATTTTATCTAATCTCTGTTTGAGTGTCTATTTACTGTATAGAACATATTACTCTAAAGTCGTGGAGAAGCACTGGCCGCCCCAGCGTTGCGTGCTCTAACAAAAAGCAGGATATAAATCAAACAAATAAATGCATACAAATAAAGAAAGGTTCCAGCCTTTCCTTTTGGGGCCACTTGTCCTACTCCTAAGTGGGAAATACTTCTTGCAACTTATGGGGAAATTACCTGAGAAGATATAGACAGAATTATTTGTGATTGTGATCAGTAGTCATATGAACTTAACACAGTGCTACTTTTCAGTTGTCTATTTATGATAATAAAATTGCTTTGGATATGAGATTATACCTGCCAAGGCTGCGGGCTCCAAAGTGCTCTCACCACGCTGTGCTTGGTATCCAGTGACTGCATGGCGTCTAAAGCATGTGCCACAGCATAGACAGAATTATAGACACTGTAGCTTTGGGCAGTCATCTTCATTTCAAAAAAAGGTCCAGCAAGGCTCTGCAACTTTTCTGTCCCAGTGCAAAACTCAGTGTGCTCTTCCTCAATAGGGTTATTTGAAAAGAAACAGCTGAAAGCCTGCTCCCAAAAATCCTTAATAAAATTGTTTTCATTTAGCAAATTAGGATTTATGGTTGGAAGGAAATTTTTGAATCCCAGAACTTCCCTGGAATGAACTGCAAAGGACAAAGTCCCTTGGAACACCAGTGTATCCCAATCCCTATGAAACTGTAAGGCTGGGAAGTCCCATTGGGCTGTCATAATCCATACTCTGTCTAGAGAGTCTGATATGTTGTTATTTTGAGAGAGCAAAAATTTCAAACTCAGTGCTGAATGAGTTTCTGCATATACCAGAAGTGCTTTCACTTCATTGATCCTGAAAAAATTGAGCCTTTTTTCTGTCTTCATATATGCGTCATGGATTTCCAAGAAGTTTGTCATGGAGGGCATTCTGTCAGTGAAAGCAGAACAAATACCATTCTGGGAAAGCATTGGCACTAAGGTCCGAACAAAACTTTCTCCTTTGTCATCATCCAGTGTGATGATCCCAACCCATGTCCATTGGAAATGTTTAAGTAGTTGGACAATACCCATATACTGATGCTTTTCATTGGGAACCACCCGGTAAATGAAAGGGAACTGTATTTTAATAGCCAACAGAGGACCAAACAAGTAATAAGAGACCTAAGCAAAAACAAATTTCTCGTCATAAGTACAATAAAAGTATGAGTGCTTACTGACATGGTATAATGAACTGTCTCCCCAACTTAGTGCCCTCCAGAACTATTGGACTTCCTATTTTTTAATATAATATATTCATAATTATAGCAAAACGGTAATTAAATATTAAGTATATCAAACTTGCCAAGTGTTTTTGACTGCAACTGCTGATATGGCCAATTGTCAATATAATTGAAGAAGATTAGATTGGGGAAAACTTAAGTAATTTAATGTCAAGACCTCATGTTATAGAGCAATAGTAAGAATTACTCTTTCATAATAATATAATTTTTTTAGTCCCAAATTTGTTGAGAAAATTTTGCTAAATTCATGTCTTGATTCTGAATCCAGACTATATTTTTTTATAAAGATGATCGCTCATGTGCAGATATATTTTGTTATTTCTTGAAGTCTGAATTATCTGGACTGAAGTTCAGTGTCTCCTGCTTGTATCCAGTAGCTGTCATGTTTACCATCATTACTCACAGACCACCAGTGCTGTTACTAGTCTGGTGCAAATGTTTAATATTTGGAAAAGAAGTGTCCATAATTCTCCGTGCTGCCATTAAAACAACATTCACAATTAATGTTAGTGCTAGGTTCAATGAAATCGTAGAACAGGACAAGGGCCACAAAGCAGTGCAGCATAAAAAGGGTATAGCCCCCTACCTAAGTTTGTTTTAGGGTGGATGATTTCACATTTTAAAATCTAATATTCAATATGAGATAAAGGTGGTTTGAATTCCAAATTGCATATATTAGTTTCCCAGAGGGAAAAATCCCCATTTGAATCTCAAATGATTAATAAACGAGGAGTGGATGTAGCTTGGCCAACACATCTGTTCCTATGAGAGAGAGATAAATTTCTATCACACAGGAATAGATTTTCTTGTATGAAAAGATATGCCCTGTAACTAGCATTTCTAATATCACAATAGGAACACAATTTGACAACATCTTGGAATTAAAGGCAGAAGCAATTTTCCACCACTGAAATATAGTTTCAACTTCTAAGCCAGTTTCATCTTTTTCTAAGCCAGTTTCTCAAACCAGTGGTTAGCAGCTGTGCCCTCTAGATGACAGCTATAACGGCTTCTGGTAACTTCAGAAATGTCATGATACAAGTGGTGTGGTTTGGAATGGATTTCAGAGCTGAAACCTAAGGTTCTGAAACAAGGGGTCCCTATATAACTATCCAGAGAATAGCATGTGATCAGGACATCTGTATATAACTCCAACATCCATACCTGGACTGATAAGACCTGTTGGAGCCTAGGAATAATACTATTCAATACAACATTTTTCTTTTAAAAAATAAGGCAAATATATAGTTACTTTATAAATAAGTCATTTCTACAGCAAAATGGTGTTGATTTCTAAATAAGAAACAAAGGTGTCCAAATGAGGGGGATGTAAGACATTAAAATTACTAGGCTGCATCATTGGCTATAATTGGCAATGGCTGCAAGAGCTGGACCTATAGCTGTGAGAGCTGGACCATAAGGAAGGCTGAGCGAAGGAAGATAGATGCTTTTGAACTGTGGTGCTGGAGGAAAATTCTGAGAGTGCCTTGGACTGCAAGAAGATCAAACCAGTCCATACTCCAGGAAATAAAGCCAGACTGCTCACTTGAGGGAATGATATTAAAGGGAAAACTGAAGTACTTTGGTCACATAATGAGAAGACAGGATACCCTGGAGCTGATGCTAGGGAAGGTGGAAGGCAAAAGGTGGATGGATGATATTCTGGAGGTGACGGACTCGACCATGGGGGATCTGGGGATGGCGATGGCTGACAGGAAGCTCTGGCGTGGGCTGGTCCATGAGGTCACGAAGAGTCGGAAGCGACTGAACGAATAAACAACAACAACAACAATCATTGGATGAAGCCTTTCTATTATCAATTATCTATTATTATCTCTATTATTATCTCTATTATCTATTATTATCTTATTTTCTTTCTCTCTTCTTCACCTACTCACTCAAATTCATATTATCCTGTGAACAGGGTAAAGGGAAAGAGGCAAGAGTTATAAAAGCCACTGTACATATATAAATTCTCCTACCTGTGGAATTTTATAGATATTTGAGATAGTGGCCATATGAAGGGACGTTTCTGAGTGAAGTGCCCCAGTGATGGCTATCAAATTCTTCTCTGAATCACACTTGTAATTTGGAATGATTGTTTTCAGGCTATAGAGGAGATTCAGGGTTGTCTGAAAGGTTAACTTGTCATTGAAATAGCTGTCATAGATGTGGAATCCCACTGTTACATTAGACAAGAGCCTGGGATTCTCATTGACTTCCTTCACAGCAAACAAGAAGGCCAAAACTTGCTGGTAGTTCTTTATCACTACACTGCAATAAAAGCATGGATATAACCTATGAATATCCTAGCCGTTTTTAATCCAAACCACTTATAGAGACATCTGTTTCTCAGCATGGCACTCGGGATGTGGCAACAATCGCATACTTCATTAGAAATAAAACATATATAACTTTGAAATTATCAAGAAATGAAAGAGAAAAATAGTTTTTCTCCTATTATGAAAGAGTCACACCAGTTATTTAATTAGGTTAGCGAGAGAAAGAGACTCCTCTTATGGGTTTATCTGCAGTTCAGGTGCTTTGCCTATAGTAAGTGGACAGAGTCCAGCTATCTGTAGGTGAAAGCAATATCGTGTGTCAAAAGATATCAAATTCCCATTTGTTCCTTCAGTTTCAAAACTACATGTCTGAACAGGGAAAAGAATTATGAAGCAGCATAGTACCATAGGAAGTACAAGTTATAAACGCAGCCGATGGCTGGGCTCACACTTACCACTCAAGAATGATAAGACTTTTTTTCTTGTTTTAATGTGATGTATGAATCCAGCCATTGGGGATTACTCAACAAAATATGGTTAAAATACCACTGCAGTGTTGCAATTTTCTTTGGAGTTTTTGTCCTGAAAACTGAAAGGAGGAAACTATAGTGTCATTTAGTTATTGTTGTTTATTCATTCAGTCGCTTCCAACTCTTCATGACTTCATGGACCAGCCCATGCCAGGGCTTCTTGCCGGCCGTCGCCACCCCGAGCTCCCCCAAGGTCGAGTCCATCACCTCCAGAATGTCATCCATCCATCTTGCTCTTGGTCGGCCCCTCTTCCTTTTGCCTTCCACTTTCCCTAGTATCAGCATCTTCTTCAGGGTATCCTATCTTCTCATTATGTGGCCAAAGTACTTCAGTTATCCCTTTAATATCATTCCCTCAAGTGAGCAGTCTGGCTTTATTTCTTGGAGTATGGACTGCTTTGATCTTCTTGCAGTCCAAGGCACTCTCAGAATTTTCCTCCAACACCACAGTTCAAAAGCATCTATCTTCCTTCGCTCAGCCTTCCTTATGGTCCAGCTCTCACAGCCATAGGTTACTACGGGGAATACCATTGCTTTAACTATGTGGAGCTTTGTTGTCAGTGTGATGTCTCTGCTCTTAACTATTTTATCGAAATTTGTCATTGCTCTCTTCCCAAGAAATAAATGTCTTCTGATTTCCTGGCTGCAGTCAGCATCTACAGTAATCTTTGCGCATAGAATAACAAAGTCTGTCACTGCCTCCACATTTTCTCCCTCTATTTGCCAGTTATCAATCAAGCTGGTTGCCATAATCTTGGTTTTTTGAGGTTTAACTGCAACCCAGCTTTTGCACTTTCTTCTTTCACCTTCGTCATAAGTCTCCTCAGCTCCTCCTCACTTTCAGCCATCAAAGTGGTATCATCTGCATATCTGAGATTGTTAATGTTTCTTCCAGTGATTTTAACTCCAGCCTTGGATTCATTAAGCCCAGCATGTTGCATGATGTGTTCTGCGTACAGGTTGAATAGGTAGGGTGAGAGTATACAACCCTGCAGTACTCCTTTCCCAATCCTAAACCAGTCTGTTGTTCCGTGGTCTGTTCTTACGGTTGATACTTGATTGTTATACAGATTCCTCAGGAGGCAGACAAGATGACTTGGTATCCCCATACCACCAAGGACTTGCCACAATTTGTTATCATCCACACAGTCAAAGGCTTTAGAATAGTCAATAAAAAAAAATAGATATTTTTCTGAAACTCCCTGGCTTTCTCCATTATCCAGCGGATTTTGGCAATATGGTCCCTAGTTCCTCTGCCTTTTCTAAACCCAGCTTGTACATCTGACAATTCTCACTCCATGAATTGCTGGAGTCTACCTTGCAAGATCTTGAGCATTACCTTACTGGCATGTGAAATAAGTGCCACTGTTCAATAGTTTGAACATTCTTTAGTGTTTCCCTTTTTTGGCATGGGGATATAAGTTGATTTTTTCCAATCTAATGGCCATTCTTGTGTTTTCCAAATTTGCTGGCATATGGCATGCACCACCTTGACAGCATCATCTTGCAAGATTTTAAACAGTTCAGCTGGGATACTGTCATCTCCTGCTGCCTTTTTATTAGCAATGCTTCTTAAGGCCCATTCAACCTCACTCTCCAGGATGTCTGGCTCTAACTCACTGACCACACCGTCAAAGCTATCCCGTATATTATTATCCTTCCTTTACAGATCTTCTGTATACTCTTGCCACCTTTTCTTGATCTCTTCTGCTTCTGATAGGCCCTTGACATCTTTGTTTTTGATCATACCTATTTTTGCCTGGAATTTACCTCCAATGTTTAGAATTTTCTGGAAGAGGTCTCTTGTCCTTCCTATTCTATTGTCTTCTTCTACTTGCACATTGCTTGTTTAAAAATAATTCCTTGTCTCTGGGGAATGGTGGCTCAGAGGGTAAGACGCCAGGTTTGTCGATCAGAAGATCACAAGTTCGGAGGTTCAAATCCCTAGCCCTGCATGACTGAGTGAGCTCCCGCACTCGCCAACCTAGTAATTTGAAAGCATGCAAATGCAAGTAGATTCATAGGTATCACTTTGTTGGGAAGGTAACAGTGTTCCGTGTGTGTCATGCCAGCCACATGACTGTGGAAGTATCTTTGGACAATGCTGGTTCTTCGGCTAACAAATGGAGATGAGCACCGGCCCCTAGAGTTGGACACAACTGCACAAATTTGTGGGGGGAACCTTTTCCTTAACTTTTATCCCCTATCACTGTTGCCTTTTGTTTTCCTTCTTTCTTGGGCTACTTCCAGTGTCTCAGCAGACAGCCACCTTGCCTTCTTGGTTTTCTTTTTCTTTGGGATGTTTTTTGTTGCTGCCTCCTGAACAATGTTGCGAACTTCTGTCCATAGTTCTTCTGGGACCCTATCTATTAAATCTAGTCTCTAAATTCTATTCTTCACCTTCACTGCATATTTATTAGGAACATTAGTGAGCTCATATCTAACTGATCTGTGGGTCTTCCCTATTCTCTTTAGTCTGATTCTAAATTGTACAATAAGAAGTTCGTGATCTGAACTACAGTCAGCTCCAGGTCTTGTTTTTACCGACTGTATAGATGTCCGCCACCTTTGGCTGCAAAGGATGTAGTCAATCTGATTTTGGTGTCAACCATCTGGTGAAGTCCATGTATAAAGTCATCTTTTAGGTTGTTGGAAGAGAGTGTTTGTTATGCACAGTGAGTTGTTTTGGCAAAATTCTATCAGGTTATGTCCCACCTCATTTTGTTCTCCCAGACCATGCTTACCTGTAATTTCAGGTGTCATTTGACTATCCACCTTAGCATTCCATTCTCCTGTAATGAAAATAACATCTCGTTTTGGTGTATTATCCAGTAGGTGCTGCAGATCCTCACAGAACTGAACTACTTCTGCTTCTTCAGCATCTGTGGTTGCGGCATATATTTGGATCACTGTGATGTTAAATGGCTTACCCTGAATTCAAATTGAGACCATTCTATCATTTTTTTGGATTGTATCCAAGCACTGCTTTAGCCACTTTATTATTAATTATGAAGGCTACTCCATTTCTTCTGTGGTCCTCTTGTCCACAGTAGTAGATCTGGTGGTCATCTGATGTGAAGTGGCCCATTCCAGTCCATTTCAGTTCACTGACACCCAAAATGTCTATATTTAATCTTGCCATCTCACCAATAACCACATCCAATTTTCGCTGGCTCATAGATCTTACATTCCAGGTTCCTATGGTGTTCCTATCCTTTCGGCTTTGAGCTAGCTGCGTCATCACATCTGGGGCTAGTTGAACTTATCCTCTGTTCCTCCACAGTAGCATTTTGACCATCTTCCAACCTGGGAGTCCCGTCTTCTGATGGTATTTCAATATATCTCTGGTTGTACTGATCCATTTAGTTTTCATGGCAAGAATACTGGGATGGGTTGCCGTTACCTTCCCCAGGGATCGTATTAATCTGAACTCTCTGCCATGACCTTCCTGTCTTGGGTGTCCCTTCACAGTTTAGCTCATGGCATCGTTGAGATGCTCAAGCTCCAGCACCACAAGTTAACAATCTCCTTTGCTGGAGTATATATATTAGTTATAGTGACCTGTTATAAAATTGTTCTTTTAGATATGATCCAGTTATTTTTATAGTAGGTATGATTAGGCCTCATTGATTTTAGTGGATTTAATTTAACTTTGATTTATCTCATGATTATAATGTGTTCATTGTCAGTACCATGATCCAGCTCACTAATACAGAGATTACCAAACTGACTATATTTACAAGAGTAAAAACGAGTAATGTAAGTAGATGGAAGTGACCCACAATTTATTTATGAGAAACATTTTCTTTGTTTTTCTTCTTTCCATATTCTTTTTGCCCTATAACAACCCCGTGGCAAATGTTATATTAAGAAAAGCATCTAATAATATCAATTCAGAACCTAAATATGGGTCTTCCTGGCCCACATCTGGTTACCCAGCCGGTTTTCATGCCTCAGGTGGGACTAGAACTCACAGACTCCTGGTTTCTAGCCCAGTACCTTAACAACTGGACCAAACTGGTTCTCTTAATTGTCATTAAGATAAAACTGCAGTAAGTAAGAACCAGTTTCCATCCAAACCCAGAGGCAAAAATGAAAGAAGTGCATAATATGATACAGAAAAGCAGCTCAGATTTAAGTCAGCTGCAAGTCTTGAGAACTACTGAAAAATGTGGTGTGATGGATAGATTAATGCAGTGTAGTTCCCACAAAAGGAAATGAAAGGCAAAATGCAGAAATGAGAAAATGATACTCTAGAAAAGCTGTAAACATATATTTAGCACAATCTTATTGAAACTCTCTATTTTGCTCATACATAAAAAAGGAAAATTTGCTTTCTATTCTTAGGAATTATAATAATGTGCTCATGGATATCTCATTGAAAGAAGAAAATCCTTACATGGGATCTTCAATAAACATTGATCTGGGGTGTTCCTGGAAAGACAGAGCCTTGAAAAAGGAGAAGAACTGAGAAGAGATCACTCCGATGACAAAGTCACCTGGCTGGTAATATTCATGTGGGATTTGGAGGGGGTCAATCTTGTTGCAAAGAATGGGGTGCATCTTGCATTCAGTTTGGGGCAGAAACACCAGCCATAACATCAGCAGACATGGCAACAAAAAGATCATTGCAAATATAAAAATGAATCCTTTTCCTCAAAAGTAAAATTCACTGTCACAGTTTAGTTCATTGTTATCTAAAGTTAGCTTTCTTATACCAATCCGTCTTTAACAACTCTTCCTATTCACTATCCATGGAACAAATTAAAAAAAGAAAAGAAATACTGGCAGCTTTCCTTACCCGCTATCTGTCATGCTGAGTTCTGAAAGGCATATATCTGTTGTATTTCTGATTGTGAAACTTTTAACTGAAAATTCATGTAAACTTAAGCAAGAAAGAACATTGCCATCATTTGAGATAATTATATGGTTCACAATTAGCTCCCCAAAGTCTTCTGATCACAAGGAACACAGCAACTGAAGATAACATGCTTGATGGATCTCATCTCACATCTGCTCCTCACTGAGACAGGGAGGATATTTCCTTGTATAACAAGTAGGAAAAAAGAAAACCAGAAAATCCACAGAGACCCCAACCCACTGGACAATGAGTATACCCTGCCAATGTATTTGTGACAAAATGAGGTTGTACTGAATTCAGTGGCTCTAGAACTAAAAATTACTGTTCTATAATATTAAATTTAATTCATTGATAAAGTTAATTGCATTTTTTCTGAAAGGCACTTAAATGATTCATTAGCAAATTGTTATATTTTGTTGTTTCAATCAAGGTTTAAACTTATTTCATTTGATCATTTATAAAATATTTTACTTATCTATGACCAGTGGGAAAAATTATATTTTATATAAAATATTTTATATTTATTTTATATTTGTGTTTTATTGGTGTTTCTGTATTTTAAATTCTGTATTTCCGTTTTATTGGTCTGAGACTGTAAACAAATTCAATTCAAAAGCTGTACACAAGTTTAAATGTATTTCTTTGAAAACATGAGTAATACAGTACATTTGGTGAAGCTCTATTCATAACTAAATTGAGATAAGCAACATGTATATGAGCAACATGTATTTGTAATATTTCTTCTATACCTCACAGAAAAAAGGTGTCTTGTGAGGCTTAGTTTGGAATGAAGTCAACATATCTTTAGAAGCTCATATTTTCAATGAATATCCATTTCCATAGCTCATGAAAGTTGATAACTTAAAATAAAATTTATTACTCTCAAAAGGGGCTACTAGACTCTTTCTGAATTCTGGCTACTCAAGGCTAAGACAGCTCTCTTCCTACAATGATTTTATTTATAAAAAAAGACTGATGACTCAATCAATGCCAATGTCCATATTGATTTGTAAATTTTGACATATACGTAAAATCTGTGAATATTAGCTTTTTGCAAGTTACTATGCCTTCCTCCACTTGATTTTAGAAATAATAATGCCAAGTAATGTCATTTAGGTACAGGTCAACACTGGCAAATTATAATTCTTTGTATTTACAAATCAGTGATGATGCTGTTCAAATATTATCAGTATAGCCTGACTTAAATACATGAAGATTGGCATTTATCCGTAATTTATATATGTAAATTGTATGGCCAAAAAGTGCATTTGATGCATTTTAAGACTGACAATTTAAAACATTTATTTATTTATTTATACTTGTATTTATACCCCGCCCATTTTCTCCCTAGCGGAGGACTCTGGGCAGCTTACATACATCGTTTATACATTTCAATTCAATTATACAATGTTTTTCTAATCCGCGCGCAAGGGGAGGGAGTAAGGGAACCGACTCTTCCTGGCTTCTGGACTACAAGTCCCAGGGTGCCTTGTATCAGAGCCGGCTGTTGACGTCCTGTAGATGTTGTTGCTTCCGGGATCTGTCGTAACCGCCGCCATTCGAAGAGATCTTCCGTCTGGTGGATACCGACCCCCGACAGGACGCCAGCATATCACAGTCTTAGAGTAATGTTTGCAACAATAAAACAAATATTTGTTTTTGTTTTTTATAGTAAATTTTATTGAGTTTCAAGGAAAGAATAAAAACTACAATGAGAACAAAAAACTACAAAAAAATTAAAAAACTGAAAAAGTGCAAAAACACAAGAGAAGAAAAAAAATTAGATTTACTGGAAGATGTGGCTTCTGACTTTTAACAGCAAGGATATACATAATTTTCATAATCAATCTCTTACTCTATATTAAACCAAAACAACACATTATTTCTATAAATCATTCCCCTTTAACACATAATAAAAATAACTCAGTACAGTTACTCCTCCCCCTTATATTAAAATGAGGAGAAAAAAAATTATATAAACCTCCTAAACATCTTTCTCCCCTCCAAAAGATAAAACATATTTAATTATTCCCTTCCTACCACTATTCTATACATTTCTGTCTACTATAATAAAAATCAAATTAAAAGGCACATAAGTTGTCAGCTATTATACTTAATTTATTTATTTATTAAATTTCTATGACCGCCCATCTCCCCGTCAAGGAGGGACTCTGGGCAGTTCACAGCTACAACAATAACAGTAAAATACAGTAAAAACACAATAAATTAATGATATAACAATTTCAATAATCTCAATCTTAATAAACCCAAAATCTTAATAAATACAAAAAGCAAAGCCAATTCAAAACAGTAAGTCCAAATCTTTAAAGGCAAATAACATAAGTCAAATCCTTAAAGCAAGCCAAATAAACATTCTTCAACCCTTATCCCACTTCAAAATAAACCAGAACAGTTACATATTCCCAAGATATGCCCAGAGCTTTTTTGTTAAGAAAATTAAACAGCCCAGGTGACCCCCTCCAAAATTCCAGGTTCTTTCCATGGCATCCCACCAGGAAATCGACCCTACTTATGGCTTGCAGACCAGTTTCTCCCCTAGATTTCTCCAACTCCATTATCCAATCATCATCCAGCATCTTGACAGAAATCCCAATCTCAGTCTTAAAAGAAACATTTCTATCGCTCTTAGATTCCTCAGTTTCATCCACCACATCCCTAACCTGATGGCACATTTTAGATCTCATATTTTCCACAATGTCCTGGATATCTTGCGTAAAGGTTTGATAAAAGTCAGAAGATATCTGTTTGAAGTCCTGGTGAAGGTCAGAAAGGATGTGTTTGAAATCCTCCATGTCTCACGCAGTAGATTATGGTGCCCCCTAGGAACTTAATCAGTGAAAGTTGAAGATATGGGAGAGTTCAAAAGTTGTTTACAAAAAGTGAAAGTAAATAGCAGACTGTTCTCAAGGGAAAGTGAAGACAGAAAGCTGAAGGTTCAAATCAGCTGATTCAATGTGTAGGAAAATGCTAATATCTTCAAATTTAATATAAAAATAATAACAGAAAAACAATTATTTACTCAATCTTTGAAATTTCCTTTGAAAGGAAAATGAAGTCCAAAACTTAAAAAAAAAATTAAAAAGTAATCCCAAAAATAACATTAAGCACCAAGAGAACCAACTTCCCCTCGCTGTAGAAAGCCCCTCTTTTCGGGTACATATACTTTAAAAAAACCAAATTGGTGATTTAGAAATGGGGTGACCATTCTTAGTGTCCCTTAAAGGCTACAGCACAGCTTCGAAATGGTGATGTCCCCACTTCCCGGCTGCTCTTACCAGTCGAGCGCGAAACGCTGTTTGCGATTTCCTGGCTGCAAGCCACCGTTCCAGAGGACAAATGGGATGAATCCAAGTATTCCCCTTGATCCGGAGAACAGTTCTGGGCTTCGGGAAAGCCTGCCTGAGCCCAAAAAAAGCTGCCACGCTGTCCACTCTGCCCACCAAAACAATGGGCACAACTGCTCAGAACGCCATTCCCAACAGAAACCAACAATAAGACAAATATTTGTGACCGGACACATGTTAGTGATTTCATTGCACCCTCATATTTCACAGAAGGTTGGAAACCATTCCAAGTTGTAAAAGTCAAAAGATTTGTATGATCTGAAGTGAAACCAGAGCATGTGTGGTATGATAAAGTTAAAGTTAATAAAGATTTTAAAAATCATCTGAAATGAAACCAGAGTATCTGTGGTATGATAAAGTTAAAGTTAATAAAGATTTTAAAAATCATTTTGTTCGGAGTGCCATGTTGAGGGTTTGGAATAAATATAAAGCAAGATTGTCTCCTAATGTACCATTGTGGTTATCACATCAAGAAGCATTTGTTAGAAGAGAAAATGTGGGGAAAAGAAGCTGGTTAAATTATAAAGATTTTTTGAATTTTGAAGTGGGTGAACCTAAACTTAAAACAAGGGAACAATTAGAATTGGTTTACTTGTCATTGGTTTACATATGTGGAACAGTCAGAACGATTTAAAGTGGACGAAAAGATTTATAAATTTGCCAATGAAATAATGCAGTTTGAAATGGAACTTTGTATAAATGATGAACGTGTTATCACAAAGATATACAAGATGTTGTTACAAATGAACTTAGAAGATGAACAGGTTAAAGATTGTATGATTAAATGGGCTAAGAATTTTGGATACAATATTATGTTTGAGCAATGGGAGAATATATGGAATAAAGATCTGAAATTTACTTTGTATTACAATTAAAAAGAGAATTTTTACAAATTGATGTATTGTTGGTATTTAACTCCCAATAAGTTGTGAAAAATGTATAATGGGGTAACAACTGTTCATTGGAAAATTTCTCTTGGTGGAGGAACTTTCTACCATCTTTGGTGGACCTGTGAGAAGGCCAAAAAGTTTTGGCATCAAATATGCGTTAATATTCAAAAGATTCTTAAAGTGGTCTTACAGAAGAAACCAGAATTGTTTTTCTTGGGACTGATGGACAAACAGCTTGAAAAACAGCATGGGACGTTGCTTTTATATATGATAACAGCAGCAAGACATTTGTATGCACAAAGATGGAAAGATCCACAAATCCCCACAATGGAAGAATGGATGGTTAAATTAATGAAATTGGCTAAAATTTTAAAGTGAACAGCATTGATAAGGGAAAATACCGTGTCTGGATTTGTTTCTACTTGGAAGCCACTTTTGGTTTATTTGCTTGTGTCTGAAAAAAATGAGGTTTTGACTTTGGGTTTTGATGATTAAATGGTTTGATTTTATAGAAATAAGGTTACTAAGGTTTAATTAATTGCAAGAGACTAAATTTGTATCATATGTATTTATATCTGTGGAGTCCTTGGTGCTCTCTGAGCCTTGCTGTTTTCTTGCAGACGTTTCATTGCCAGGCTAGACAACATCTTCAGTGCGAAAAGGGAGTGGAACTTGCTCTCTGTTTATATACCCTGGCTTGTCCTGCCTGTGTTGGTGGGGGTGTTGTACTCTCCTTGGTAGTGTTGTACTCTCCTTGGTAGTACTTTGATTGTGTTGTTGTTTGCTGCTTGGTTGATTGACTGAGTTAATAATTCCTTGATTAGGGTCTATTGTGTTGTTGCTCCTCTGCTGCTAATCTTGCTGTTAATCTTTGCCTATCCTGTGGTTGATTGCTGGCCAAGAGGTGTTCTGGTCTTCTGGCTCTTCTATTGTCTCTTATGAATGGTATGTAAAAGTTGTTTGCCTCTATGTGTCTATTGATGGCTGCTTTGTCTGAGTGCCAAGCTTCCAGGAATTCTCTAGCATTTTTGGATTTGGCTTGGTTTAAGATGCTCACAGTTTCCCAGTTGAAAGTATGGTTAAGTCTGTCCATGTCTTGTGAGATTAAGGAGTTTTCATCATGTCTTCTGACTGCTAGTTGGTGTTCATGGATGCGTTCTGCTAGTCTTCTGTCAGTCTGTCCTACATAGTGGCTGTTACAGTCCTTACACTGTATGTTGTAGATAACTCCTGTTTTTTCTTCTTGGGCTACTGGGTCTTTTGGTTTACTTACAATGTTCTTTTCATAGCTTCTTTTGGATTTGCTGTGGTGGGTTGAGTGGTCAGGCACTTTTTGATAAAGTTGCGTGGATATCCATTTTGCTGGAAGATGCTATATAAGTGGTCTGTTTCCTTTTTCTGGTGTTCTGGGTTGCTGCAGTGCGTTTGTGCTCGTCTGAATAGTGTTATTACACAGCTCCTCTTGTGGGAGGTAGGGTTATTGCTTAGGTAGTGGAGCACTTGGTTAGTGTGGGTAGATTTCCGGTAGACTTGTATCTGCGATTTATATCTGTATATAATCTATATATATAGATTTATATCTGTGTTGGAGAACGTCGGAAGTCACTTTCCTTTTCTCTTTTCTATCTAATTCTGCCTTTAATAGTTTTTTCTTTTTCCTTTAGTTCTGTTTTCTATCTTTTCTGTATACTATATTTTGTATTTTAACTATACTTTGATATATATTTCAACAATACTTTGAATTTTAATAAAGTTCTTTAACAAAAAAGAAACCATTCCAAGTTGTAAAGATATCAATGACTGATATGTTAAATTTAATATCAATATCTGAAAACACACAGTCTTGCAATGTTTTATTTTTGTTTGTTTTTCAGACATAAATTGATGGTTCTCAAATGATCCATTGTTTTGAAGCTACTATAAATGAAGGGAAGATGAGATTGCTGTTTTAGACTGTGTGTTTGGTTGAATGTAGCAGAGAGAAAATTGAGCTACAACTCTGCAGAAGTCAGTAAATCGTATTCATATCTGAGATTTTCAGCTTTTCCAAACACAGCAACAACATAACCTCTCCCTACTCACTGAAGATTATTTCTTATATCTGTTTAAATCACTTCACCTATGACTTTTAATTAGTCTCATAAGTCTTAACTGTATTCTAAATATGTACATGTTTTACTGTGTAATGTGTCATATGTAATTGTGCCATCTGTTTATCAGCCATGTGGAAAGTGTGGGATGGATGGTGGAAGAAAAAAGATTAGTATGATTTTGAAATCATAAGGTCTTCACTGTCATTATTAAATGTCTATTTTTATGAAGATGAAGATACTCAAGAAATTTGCTCAGTGGAGATAGTAGCTGGTATATATTGCAAGATTTTATTGTTAACAGGGCAAAGGTAAAATCTCTTCAGCTGTTACTACACAGACTTCATTGGTTCATGTATCTTCAAATAAGCAGTGCAGCAATACATGAATTACAGAAACAAGGGGGATTGACTGATTTTGAAAATCATATAACATGTATTATTGAAGATTTGTTAGGCATAAATTATAAATTATTAGAGAAGCATGACTCAGAATCTGAACAAGTCAAAGGTTTTAATGATTAAATGGATGCAGTATTTGAATATAGTTATAGAGATGCAACAGTGAGCATATAAATGGAACAAGAATATCAAATACATCTCTATTCTAAATATCTACATGTTTTACTATGTACTGTGTCATATGTAATTGAGCCATCTGTTTTTCAGCCAGGTGGAAAGAGTGGGATGGATGGTGGAAGAAAAAATATTAGTATGATTTTGTCAGCAACCAAATGATGAATTCAATTCCCTTCCAGCATCATTTCCCACTATATCTTTACATAACTTTGTTTCTTATTTATTTGTGCATATATCCTTAGATTTTCCCCTGATGAGGGAACAAACAACTATCATCTCATCACTTCACCATTATCATTACCTAAGGCAACTTATTGCTACAAATTTTCATGATTCTTAGACTTGCATTGAACTGATATAGAACAGCTTGAGATACCCCTAGGTATATCTTTAAATTTTATTCACTGATTAGTTACTGATAGGGTTTCTATCAATAATATGAGCCCAAACTATTCTTAAAACAGAAGAGATTCTTCATGTTTATTTAATGTATTCTGAATTGTTGAGATCTTTCTTGTTGCAGGTTTGAAGTGAAAGGTGAGTTTACTTTATTAGGAACACATGTTGAATTTCTGTATCATTGAAATGGGAAATTTATGTCCAACTGAATTGTCAAGATACTATTTGATAAAGGTTTGATGTTGGGTATATTTTGTAAAATTTTATATGCTTATATTCTATGTCTCATATCCATAATTGTCCAGGTCATATGGTTAAATACTGTATATGATCACAGCACTTGTGTGCTTGTGGGGTCATCATGTGCTTCAGTTTTAGGTATGGCTACTTTTGCCGAACAATTTGAGGACAATATCTTGTCTATTGATAGCTGATTCCTGCTCTCCTTTTAGTACCGGTTACACAAAAGAATATTTAATACTCCAATCTATTGTGAAACAAAGATCATATTATATCTAAATTATAATCAGAATATTTCTGTTCAAGTTTGTTTGATTGTTTTTGAAAGGCAGGAAGACAACAATTTCTATGGAAACTGGACTATTACTGAATTGTTCTAAGAGATGAGTTATTCCTATTAACATTGCATTGTAATTATTGTAGTTTTAACCAATCAATTTTTTCATTAAAAATAATTATTTAGGAAAGCATAGGAAAAGAAAAGAAAAGAAAAGAAAAGAAAAGAAAAGAAAAGATAAGTGAAAGAAATGGAACTCTATCAAGCCAAAGAACATTAGCTTCAGTGACATTAAAAAGGCACTTCTGCATCAGTAGGATTTCTCCCCACTTTCCTTCCTTGCCACTAGGCAGCAAATTATTTTTTTAGAATTGTCTGGACTGATAAAATCACATTGTTAGTAATAGTTAAGCAACATCACATAGTCATATAAAAAGAGAAAAGGTTTGTATGTCATATGTCATCATCCCCAACAAGGATTTCTAGATCATAATGGTTAGGACCTGCTAGGAAATTGGTTACTGAGCCGTTAAAGCACAGGGTGGCTCTTCAGAAAACTTTGGAATTAGAATTCAGTTGGAGAAAAAAGGCAGCTCTATTAAGCCCAGAGATGTCCACATAAGAGAAAAAGCTCAGGAGGAAATATAGTGCTTAATCTACTGACTTTGCAAAGGTAGAAACAAGCTGTTTCACTCTATCTTTCAAAACATCTTTGACTGTTTTATTTCTAAAGCTATAGATAATTGGGTTGAGCAAGGGGGTTACCACTGTGTTGAGCATTGTGGCTACCTTATTGAAGTCCATGGATGATCTTCCAGGTGGCCTGACATAGATGAATATGGAGCTACCATAATAAATTGAGGCCACAGTGATATGTGAACTGCAAGTGCTAAATGCTTTATTCCTACCTTGGGCAGAAGGCATCCTCATCACTGTGACAATGATGCAGACATAAGAGATGGTGGTGACAGAGACAGAGGAAAGCAGTGTAAAACACGATGAGGCAAATTCTATAGCTTCAACGAGGCTGGTATCTGCACAGAGCAATTTTGTCAAGGGGCCTGTGTCACAGAAGAAATGATCGATGACATTGGGGCCACAGTAAGGCAGTTCTGACTTGGAAATTACTCCAATTGTAATACAAACAAAACTAATAAACCAGCAGAAAACCACCATCAGTAAACAGGCCTGGTTACTCATGAGGGCTGTGTAGCGCAATGGGTTACAAATGGCTAGGTAGCGGTCCACAGACATTGCTCCCAGTAGGAGGACTTCTGTGGTTCCTGCAAGGAAGTATAATGTGACCTGAATGGCACATGCAAAGAAGGAGATGGTCTTCCTCTCTGAAATGAGAATGCTGAGCATCTTTGGTGTGACAGTGGTGGTGATGATAATTTCCAACCAGGAGAGGTGGCTGAGGAAGTAGTACATAGGGGTGTGGAGGCGGGTGTCCAGGCGGATCATGAGGACAACCAGAGTATTACCCATTAATGATAAGACATATATGATCAGGACAAGGCAGAACAGTGGCAGCTGCATCATCTGGAGATTGGAAAAGCCAAGTAACACAAATTCTGTGACAGCATTTGCTGAGATATTTTCTCTGTTGTTCAAGGTCATTGGGCCAGGCAACTGTAAATCAAACAAGCAAAAATCCACAAAAATAACGTTATTTCTACTTCTATGAATTCTGAGCAAGAGAATAAAAACAAATTAGGAGAAACTCTGGAATATTTTTTGTATAACCCAAACCAATGAAGAATTTGTTGCTTGGGTCTACTTTCTGAAATCCAGACCATCTGAGAGGATATTTTATAGACTGTATCTAACATATCTATCAATCACACACACACTTAAACACACTTAAACACACACTTAAACCAGAGTCTAGTTTTTTCGTTTGTTTGTTTTTCTTTCAAAAAATGGCCAGGATTTTTTTCTGGTTATGTGAAAGAAAATACACAACAAATTTAAACTGAATCTCTCTTCATTTATCCGGTTAAGCAAAAATGGTAAAATGGTGACCAGAGGTCTGAATGTATGAGACCCATATGCCAGTTGTTGTTTGCTTGTGGTATGTCTCTGTGTTAGTTCTCCAAGGCAAAATTGGCAAACTACTGGCAAAGTGTGGTGTGAATGGAGAAAAGAAGAGAGACTCTTTTGCCATCTCCGAAGACTTTACCATTTCCAGTGTGGGAAGGGTTGGACTTGGAGACCAGTATGAGTAGGGAAAGGTTGGCAACAGAAGAACCCCTTTCTGGTAGAGATCCATCTTCAGTGGAGGGGCTATTGCTGCAGCTGTCACAGCCTGGAGAATTGGGTGAGTTTGGAGCTTGTGGTTTGAACAAGTCAGCACCCAGGACTACTGAATAAAGCCACATGAAATATAGGCATTTAGTAGGCATTGCTAGGAGCATCAGTCACATCTAAGAAATGATTGAATGTATGGATGAAATACATTTCACAGAACTTCACTCCCCAAGGAATAATCTAACTGGAGTACTGTTGATCATAAATATCACTGCTTACCTTCAGGGTCTGAAATTTCCTTGCAATTTTGAACTCTTCATTATACATCTAATTAAGGGTGGGCAAGATGCAATAAAAGAGGCTCAATATTATATGAGAACATGAAAGCAAGAGGTGCTTGCATATTTTTTGAGTTGTACTGTTTAACAAGTCTATTCATATATCTTTCTGTACAGAACAAACTTAATCAGAATATTAAAAAAATTAAATAAAAAAATAAAAAGCTGCTATGCAGTGCATTTTGCTTAGAAATGACTATTTCTATATCAAAACATATTCTGAACTTGGTAAAAATATATTTCCTGAATGTATTAGAATCTTAAAATAACATACATGGGAAAAAAAGGAAAATACTATCTGCTTGTCCTGAAATTCTTAACTGTTACACAAGATCTGCAGAAGAGCACCACTGTCAGCTTATAATAATTCTCAGCTTTATTTCATTTAAACTACGCTAATCACTTGGGGATTTACGTAGGGATTTTGGAGATCCAGGCTTTTGTGCTGGGAAATTTGTTTTCTCAAGACTAAATAAACATTGACTTCCCACAGCACTGAGGCACTGTCATTTCACTAACACCAATACCTCTGTTCAATCTGAGAGATGATTAATTGCTATTGATACATGGGGGCTGGGAAAAAAAATTGAAATCCATTTTGAGTGGCACGTTTCAGAGATAATTGAGGTTCATGTGTTATATTTTGTTTAACAGATATAAGAATGAGCTCTTTAGTTAAAAAGTTATTATCTTGGTAATAGCTGTATTACATCCCCCAACTCCAAATTATTCAGGCAGGATGTTGGGGCTCAGAAAAATCTTCATCTTTGGAGGGATGAACTATAGTACCATGGAGTTGTCTGCATGTGGAATTTCACCTAATTAATGGTTTATCTGCACATATTATATTGATTACACTGGAAATAATAGGATTAATATAACACAGGTTTATTTTCTATAGGGGGTGCAATGGCTCAGTGGTTAAGATGCCAGGCTTGTCATTTGGAAGGTCACAACTTCAGCATTTTGAGACCCGAGCACCGCATGAGCGAGAGAGCTCCCGCACTCACCCCAGCTCTTGCCAACCTAGTAATTCGAAAGCATGCAAACGCAAGTAGATAAACAGGTACCACTTCTGTGGGATGGTAACAGCGTTCCATGCTTGTCATGCCAGCCACATGACCACAGAAGCGTCTTTGGACAGCGCTGGCTCTTCGGCTAAGAAACGGAGATGAGCACCACCCCCTAGAGTCGGACACAACTGTGCAGGGGAAAACCTTTACCTTTTACCTTATTTTATACATCACTAGAAGTTCCTTGGCCGACTTCAACTACCACTGACATTCAGGACAATCTACCACCCAAATTTCCTGCTTTGAAGATAAAATGAAAGGGAACTAGCACATATACTGATCAGTAATACTGATCATTTCTAGAAAGTGTAAAAACGGTTTTGAGGCATTTTATCACTGTACTTTTTGTTTTTATTTTCTTCTGCAGAGAATATTCAAGGAATGCAGAATGAAAGCACAGTTACTGAATTCTGGCTTCACTTACTTTCTGAGGAAAACTTACTGGTAAATCTTAAATATATAATTTTATTTAAAAATTTAAGAAGGAAGATTAAAAACGAATATAGAGTAAGAAAAAAAACAAAACAAATAACTAAAAGTGCAAAAGCAACCAAAGAAAAAAGATACAAAGAAGTAACTTCTGATCTTTTTCACAGTAGTTATAAGTACAAATATAAGTTCACCTCTTCCTCCATGGTTACAAAAAAACTCTCTTTTTTCTATAATTGATTCTTTCTAATCATAAAAACCATAAATCATAAGTTCATTTTTTCTGGTTGACTCAAAAACACTCTAAGGGGTTTCCATTCAACAATAAACGTAGATATTGTCTTTTCATCTTTGTGCATATAATAATCTCACTGCAGTTCTCATGCATAAAAACAAAGTTCCATAATTTTTCCAAATTTTTCTCCATCAGTCTCAAAAGCAAAGCCTCTGATTTCAATTGTATATTAATCTTTAAAATCTTCTGAATTAGTTTATGTATTTGAATCCAAAACTTACTGGCTTGTTTACAAGTCCACCAAACATGATAAAATTTCCCTTCTTGTTGTTCACATTTCCAACATAAATTTGATGTACCTGTATATACTCTATTCTAGACAATTTATTTGGTGATATATACCAATGATACATAATTTTATACAATTCTCTTTAGGATTATAACATTATGAAAATGTCAATCCTTTCAGCCACATATTTTCCCATTGTTCCATTTGTATATTATAACCAAAAATTTTAGCTCACTTTATCATACATTCTTTCAAATGTTCATCTTCTGTTTCAAATTTCAATAAAAGATTATTAATTTTAGCAATTAAATGTTCACAATTTGTACACAGTTGTATTTTAAACTCAGTCTTACTATGTTCAAAACCATGAATTACTTTGTCTACTTTAAATCTTTCTAATAATTCCAAATAAGAAAACCATTGACAAGTGTATTCCTCTGCCACCAGATCTTCTCTTGATTTTATTTTACATTCCCTTGATAAAATTCTAGCATCTCATGATAAAGTAGCCATTTGTGTTTGCTTATTATTTCTCGTCTATAAAATGCTTCTTGTGCTGAGAGCCACAAAGGTGTTTTCAGGCACAACCTGGATTTGTATCTGTTCCATATTCTCAGTATGTCAAATTTAACATAATGATTTTTAAAATCTACATTAAACTTAGGTTTGTCGTATCACAAATATTCATGCCATTCAAATCTGAGATTGTGTCCTTCTAACTCCAAAAGCCTTCAATTTCTCAGCATCAGCCATGATTTCATCCAAACCAAACAGCAAGCAACAAAACACAGTTTCAAATCAGGTAAACCCAATCGTCCTCTTCCTTTGCATCTTGTAACTCCTTTTAATAACTTGTGGTTTGTCCCCCACCACTCAAATAAATTGTTTTAATTTGCCCATTAATATTTCAATCCCTTTAAAGGGTCTTCCGATGACCTTTAAAAAGTCATCCGCAAAAGTTCTTAAGTTATAAGTCTCTTTTTTAATCGTTTTTCCCACAATCATCTTATCTTATGTCTCTATTCAGTATTTCAAGAATCAAAGTTAAAAAAAAGAGAGGACAATGGGCAGCCCTGTCTTGTTCCTTTTTGTATCTCACATGGTTTTGTTAGATCCCCATCAACAATTATTTGTGCTTTCTGTGAGGAATAAATTGATTTTACCCATTTTATAAAATTCTCTCCAAAATTCATATCTTCCAAACCTTGAACAGGAAATCCCAATTCAAATTGTCAAAGGCCTTCTCTGCATCTAAGAAAATCAATGCCGCTTGTTTTTCACTAAGTTGCCCAAACATTCCAAGAGGTCGACACATTTCTAACAATGTCCTTTAACTCTCTTTTAGGTAAAACCGCACATTGATCCTCATGAATAAATTCTTGCAAAATTATTTCCAGTCTATCAGCTAGAATCATTGTGAACATCTTGTAGTCATTATTCAATAATGATATCAGTCTATAATGGAGAGCCAGTTTGGTCTAGTGGTTAAGGCAATGGGCTAGAAAACAGGAGACTGTGAATTCTAGTCCTGCCTTAGGCATCAAAGCCAGCTGGGTGACCTTGGGCCAGTCACTCTCGCTCAGCCCAACTCACCTCACAGGGTTGTTGTTTTGGGGAAAATAGGAGGAGGAAGGAGTATTTGGTATGTTTGTCACCTTGAGTTATTTATAAAAATAATAAAGGCGGCATAGAAAATAAATAAATAAATAAATAAATAAATAAATAAATAAATAAATAAATAAATTCTTCTTAAGGTCAACTCTTGTCCCTCTTTAGGTATTAGTGCTATATTGGCCTCTTTCCAGCTCTCTGGCATCTTTCTTCCCTGTAAGATAGAGTTCATTGTGTTTTGTAGATGTTATAAAAGTTCATCCTCTAACATTTATAATGAAAACCTGATAATCCATCTGGTCCAGGCATCTTTCCTGGTTTAATCTTTTTAATAGCTTCAGAAACTTCTCTTATTGTTATAGGTCCATTCATAATTTGTCTCTTCCTCTGTAATCTTCGGTAAAATTTGTTTCTTTAGATATTCATCTATTTTCTCTAAAGAGATGTCACTTACTTTATACAAAGTAGAATAAAATTGATAAAATGCTTTTTGTATGGCCACATTGTCCATTAATACAGTATCTCCCTCTTGTAATTATAATATCATTTTCTTTTATTTTTCTTTTCATAATTTATCTGCAAGCCAGTTCCCTGATTTTATTCCAAAATGATTTTTGTTTTTGGCATTATATAGTTCATTTTTATTTCCATTTCTCTTACTGTTAACACTTTAGGACACTTTCCTACAAAGAACACCTGATGAAGACTGCTGCCAAACTGAGAAGTAGAATCAACATTCTATACAAACTATGTGGCACTAGCTGGGGCTCAACAGTGGATACGCTGAGAGTGTCCGCATTCAGCCTGGTTTACTCAGCAGCAGAGTACTGTGCCCCAGTGAGGCTTAATAGCCTGCACACGAGAATGATTGATACACAACTGCATGAGTCAATGCACATCATTAGTGGGACGATACGAACTACTTCCACATACTGGCTGCCTGTTTTGAGCCATATACCACCTCCAGATGCAAGATGAAAGAGCGCCCTTCTTCAAGAATATTGGAAGATTATTGGTAATCCCCAGCTACCAATACTAAATGATGTAGCCTGCTTGGAGCAAAACAGGCTGAGATCGATACATCCAGCAATTTCTACTGCTAAAGCTCTTCTAGAAGATGATTTCAACATCCACAACATGTGGAAACAACATTGGTGAGGAAACTGCCCTCCACAATGCCGAAGCTTGCCCTGCATCTTGGAAAAACCACCAGCCTTGTTTGATATGGACAACCTTGAACCAAATTTGCATGGGTCATGGTAGATGTGCAGATGCCCTTTATAAATGGGGCAAAACAACATCATTGAATTGTGATTGTGGGGCCGAAAAACAAACTATCCAACATATAGTGCCAGAGTGTCAAAACCGAGCCTACAATGGAGACTTTGCTGATTTCCTGGCTTTGACAACTGAAGCAAAAAACTATATTTGTAACCTAGACATACGTTTGTAATTTTCCTGTCTATATTTTGTATTTTATATTTCATATTTATTAAGCTCTATGTTTTTTATTGCAACACAATGTGAATGTGCCTTACGATAAATAAATAAATAAATAAATAAATAAATAAATAAATAAATAAATAAATAAATACTGTTAACATAAATAACTGTTGTTGTAATAGCTTAATCTGTTGAGAGATTCTGGGAATTTCTTTCTTTTTTCTTCTTTATCTCATCTAAAATAGCTTGTTTTCTGTTGCCTTATCTTTCTGAGTTCACTATTATGTTTTATAAAATGACCTATAATAAAAGCTTTACTTGCATCCCAAACCATTCTTAAATTAGTGCCTTTACTTAAATGATATTCAAAAAATTATTTTAATTTCTTTTTGAAATCCTCCACTATTCCGTCTTTCTGTAACAACGTTTCATTAAGCCTCTACCTGAAAGAACTAGATTTTCCTTTATTTATTTATTTATTTATTTATTTTATTTAGGGGTTTAGGAGGCGGGCCTTCTCTGCAGTTGTGCCCGCCATTGGGAACATCTTACCCCCAGAGCTGAGGTGGGTCTCCTCGCTCCTTACCTTTCAAAAAGATCTAAAGACCTGGTTCTGCCGGCTTGCCTTAACAGCTCCTCTTGAGGATGGCTGGTCCCATGAAGCCTCCTAGTATCACCATTTTAACATCTTGGATTTTATTTGGATTTTATATTATTTATTATATTGTAAATTTTCTATTTATGTTTTAACTGTTTTATTGTGAACTGCCCAGGGTCACCGATGGGGGATATGGGCGGCAATATAAATTTAATAAAATAAAAATTAATAAATAAATTGCCATTTTTCTGTTTCCATATATCAGCCAGCCCTAAATTATCCATCAAATAATAATAATAATAATAATAATAATAATTAATAATAATAATAATAATAATAATAATAATAATTACTTTTGGTAATTTACCTTGAGTGATTTTAATGTTTTTCTCAGAAGTTCTATCCAGTTTGGTGAGATCACTCCATTCCAATCCCCAATGAAACACCAATTTTCATAAGAAAAACTTATTAATCCCTCCATAAGCCATTTGTAGAATATCACTTTATCCTCATTTGAGCTGAAAATTCCCTGTACCAAAGTCTTAGTCCCATGCAAATTAACTTCCACCCCAACAAATTTAATTAATGATTTTTTTTCTCTTTTGAGGAACATTTTACGCCATTTATATTCCACATTAAACATTTGTAATCCATAATCAAGCCAAAAATTTAGAAAAATCAATACCTACAGAGCTGAGTTCAGGTTCATCCCTTTCAGTTTCCTGTTGCATCTGTGGGAGTTTTTGTGTAGTCTCCTCTGACACCCCCATTTGTATCTCCTCCAAGTCTTGGAATTATTCTAGAAATTCTCCCCCCTTCTGAACAGTATTCAGGCAAAACCTCTGCTGTTTTTCACTTTGTCCCAATGAAATTGAATCTTTTTCTGCCTTAATCTTTCAGTCAACCCCCCTCTTTTCTCTTATGTAAAATTCTGATAGGAATTTATTTAAGGGTAATTATATCTGTGTTATCAATTTTCAGTCTTGTATTAAAATGCTGCTGCAAAATATGATCCCTTGTCGTCTTCCTGGCAAAGTGCACCAAAACATCATTTTGGAACATTTCTTTTTCTTGCAAATCTTGAATTTATTCTATAAACTTGATCAGCTTCTGTCTCTGTCTCTTCCTCTTCCAATCCAATTTTGCCAAGAATTTAATAACCTTTTCTGTAATATCTTGTTCAGAAACCTCTGTTGTTGTTGTTGTTGTTGTTGTTCAGTCGTTCAGTCGTGTCCGACTCTTCGTGACCTCATGGACCATAGCACGCCAGGCCTTCCTGTCCTCCACTGTCTCTCGGAGTTTACTCAAATTCATGTTCATTACATCGGTGATGCTATCTAACCATCTCATCCTCTGCCGTCCCCTTCTCCTTTTGCCCTCAGTCTTTCCCAGCATCAGGGTCTTTTCCAGTGAGTCCTCTCTTCTCATTAGGTGGCCAAAGTATTTGAGCTTCAGCTTCAGCATCTGTCCTTCCAATGAGCAGTCAGGGTTGATTTCCTTTAGGATTGACTGGTTTGACCTCCTTGCAGTCCAAGGGACTCTCAAGAGTCTTCTCCAGCACCACAGCTCGAAAGCATCAATTCTTCGGCGTTCAGCCTTCCTTATGGTCCAACTCTCACAGCCATACATTGCTACTGGAAAAACCATAGCTTTAACTATACGGACCTTTGTCGGCAAGGTGATGTCTCTGCTTTTTAATATGCTGTCTAGGTTTGCCATAGCTTTCCTTCCAAGGAGCAAGCGTCTTTTAATTTCATGGCTGCAGTCACCGTCTGCGGTGATCTTGGAGCCCAAGAAAATAAAATCTGTCACTGCTTCCATTTCTTCCCCTTCTATTTGCCAGGAAGTGATGGGACCAGATGCCATGATCTGGGTTTTTTTAATGTTGAGTTTCAAGCCAGCTTTTGCACTCTCCTCTTTCACCCTCATCAAGAGGCTCTTTAGTTCCTCTTCACTTTCTGCCATTAGGGTGGTATCGTCTGCATATCTGAGGTTGTTGATATTTCTCCCGGCAATCTTAACTCCGGCTTGTGATTCATCCAGCCCGGCATTTCTCATGATGTACTCTGCATATAAGTTAAATAAGCAGGGTGATAATATACAGCCTTGTCGTACTCCTTTCCCAATTTTGAACCAGTCGGTTGTTCCATGTCCGGTTCTAACTGTTGCTTCTTGACCCACATACAGGTTTCTCAGGAGACAGGTAAGGTGGTCTGGTACTCCCATCTCTTTAAGAATTTGCCACAGTTTGTTGTGATCCACACAATCAAAGGCTTTAGCGTAGTCAATGAAGCAGAAGTAGATGTTTTTCTGGAACTCTCTTGCTTTTTCCATGATCCAGCGAATGTTGGCAATCTGATCTCTAGTTCCTCTGCCTCTTCGAAACCCAGCTTGCACTTCTGGTAGTTCTCGGTTCACATGCTGCTGAAGCCTAGCTTGTAGGATTTTGAGCATAACCTTGCTGGCATGTGAAATGAGCGCAATTGTACGGTAGTTTGAACATTCTTTGGCATTGCCTTTCTTTGGAATTGGAACGTAAACTGACCTTTTCCAATCCTGTGGCCACTGTTGAGTTTTCCAAATTTGTTGGCATATTGAGTGCAGCACTTTAACAGCATCATCTTTTAGGATTTTAAATAGCTCAGCTGGGATACTGTCTTCTCCGCTAGCTTTGTTGTTAGTAATGCTTCCTAAGGCCCACTTGACTTCACTCTCTAGGATGTCCGGCTCAAGGTCAGTGACCACACCATCGTATTTATCAGGGATATTAAGATCTTTCTTGTATAGTTCTTCTGTGTATTCTTGCCACCTCTTCTTAATCTCTTCTGCTTCTGTTAGGTCCCTGCCTTTTTTGTCCTTTATCATGCCCATCTTTGCACAAAACGTTCCCTTGATATCTCCGATTTTCTTGAAGAGATCTCTAGTCTTCCCCATTCTATTGTTTTCCTCGATTTCTTTGCATTGTTCATTTAAGAAGGCCTTCTTATCTCTCCTTGCTATTCTCTGGAATTCTGCATTCAGTTGTTTATATCTTTCCCTTTCTCCCTTGCCTTTTGCTTCCCTTCTTTCCTCAGCTATTTGTAAAGCCTCATCAGTCAGCCACTTTGCTTTCTTGCATTTCTTTTTCTTTGGGATGGTTTTAGTTGCTGCCTCCTGTACAATGTTACGAACCTCCATCCATAGTTCTTCAGGCACTCTGTCTACCAGATCTAATCCTTTAAATCTATTCCTCACTTCCACTGTATATTCATAAGGGATATGATTTAGGTCATACCTGATTGGTCTAGTGGTTTTCTCTACATTCTTCAATTTAAGCCTAAATTTTGCAATAAGAAGCTCATGATCTGAGCCACAGTCAGCTCCAGGTCTTGTTTTTGCTGATTGTATAGAGCTTCTCCATCTTTGGCTGCAAAGTATATAATCAATCTGATTTCGGTATTGACCATCTGGTGATGTCCATGTGTAGAGTCGTCTCTTGTGTTGTTGGAAAAGAGTGTTTGCTATGACCAGCGTGTTCTCTTGACAAAACTCTATTAGCCTTTGCCCTGCTTCATTTTGTACTCCGAGGCCGAACTTGCCTGTTATTCCGGTTATTTTTTGACTTCCTACTTTAGCATTCCAGTCCCCTATGATGAAAAGGACATCTTTTTTTGGTGTTAGTTCTAGAAGGTGTTGTAGGTCTTCATAGAACCGGTCAACTTCAGCTTCTTTGGCATCAGTGGTTGGGGCATAGACTTGGATCACTGTGATGTTGAATGGTTTGCCTTGGATTCGAACTGAAAGCATTCTGTCGTTTTTGAGGTTGTACCCCAGTACTGCCTTTCCCACTCTTTTATTGACTATGAGAGCTACTCCATTTCTTCTAAGGGATTCTTGCCCACAGTAGTATATATAATGGTCTCCTGAATTAAATTCGCCCATTCCTGTCCATTTTAGTTCGCTGATTCCCAAGATGTCGATGTTCAATCTTGTCATCTCATGTTTGACCACATCCAGCTTACCTTGATTCATAGTTCTTACATTCCAGGTTCCTATGCAATATTGTTCTTTACAGCATCGGACTTTCCTTCCACTTCCAGACACATCCACAACTGAGCGTCCTTTCGGCTTTGGCCCAGCCGTTTCACACTTTCTGGAGCTACTCGGAATTGCCCTCCGCTCTTCCCCAGTAGCATTTTGGACACCTTCCGACCTGAGGGGCTCATCTTCCGGCGTCATATCTTTTAGCCTTTTGATACTGTCCATGGGTTTTCTTGGCAAGGATACTGGAGTGGTTTGCCATTTCCTCCTCCAGTGGACCACGTTTTGTCAGAACTCTCCATCATGACCTGTTCTTCTTGACCTGACTTCATTGAGTTACGCAAGCCCCTTCGCCACAACAAGGCAGTGATCCATGAAGGGGAGAAACCTCTGGGATAGATCTAAATCTTAAACAAAATTCCTTCACTCTCAATTCCAATAGAGCCAGATTTATCTAGTTCTTTTTCGAACTCTCTGTCAATAACTTCTGTGTTTCTCTCCAAATTTCCACTTTGTCATTATTTTTTTTATATCTCCAGACACTTGTTTTAGAGTTTTTCATCTTCTTAACTTCTTTAATCTCCTCATTCATTTTTAGAAGTCTTTCATGAATTCTTTTTTCAAAAGCTATCAATTTAGTGTCAAGTGATTTAGCAAACTTACTGCCGAGTTGGTCAAACATTTACTGAAGCAAATCTGGTGGAATTCCTCTCTCTGCTGGTTGACTCTAATAATTCTCTCCTCCCCTCAATCCTTGACACGAGCTCCTGATTATTAGCTGAATTTCATCCTGAATTCCATAAAGTATTTGTAAAGGCCAATACTGACCATGTGCAGGAGGAAGCTATTAATTATAATATAAATAGTAGATGCAATGTTTATAAACATACCAACGCAGAATGAGGGCATTAATCATGACCTGAGTCATGATTTGAAACATGTTTTCCCACCATTTTCAACAATGGGACTAGGTTGCCTTTTCTGTGATCAACATTAAAAAGTTTTGTCCCTAGCTTTCCCACAATCTCTCCCACTATCCATCCATTTGCAAGGTTTGCTGGCTGTAATGAAAGCTCTGGCATTTATTTTCCCAAGCAGAAATCCAAAATAAATTTCAATATTTTGGTATTTTGGTTCAGCAGTGATAAGCTGTCCAGTTTTAATACTTCTCTCTTGTCTCTTCTCTCCCTCAATTTCTTTGTCATGGTTGGAAGAGAAGCCAAGAGGAGAGAAATGGGGAGAGAAGCACGAGAGAATAAATCCTTTAGTATCATTCTTTGATCCCACTTGCAGGAATGAAGAATTGACCAAAAAAGTACTATGGATCTTCTGCCAAGAAGGCATTCCCTCTCCTGCTTCTTGCCTCCCCTAGTTCTAAGTGCAGACGGAACCTGTATTCTGCTTTTTGCCAGGACAAAATATGGTATGTGATAAGTGGGATTAGCACAGCATTGAGCCATCATATTTTTGTACCAGCTTCTGCACTGCTTAATAGAACTGCCATGCGGAAGAGCTGTCAGACAATTGTTGAATGTGAGAATTGCATATACGATGCAAAAACTCTGCTTATGAGTCTGCAGCATTTGCTGTTATAAGTAAATTACTCTTCTTATAGCAGAGCTTTCCAAACTGTGTGTCGCGACACAAAAATGTGTCGCCTGAGTGGCCCAGATGTGTCGTCAAAACCCGGAAGCGCTGATGGCACGCGATCAGCGCTTCTGGCGCGCCATCAGCGCTTCTGGGTTTTTGCGTGCTGCCGCAATGGCGGCACTTCCGGGTTTTCCCACGGCGACACACCAACGGGAAAACTTTGGAAAGCCCTGTCTTATAGTAACATTGGGTGTAGGTGTTACAAAAATAGCACAGTTTATTTCACTTTTACCTTGCTGTGCATATATAGTTCTCCCATATAACTTTCTTTGTTATGGACATTCCATTGTAGCATATTAATGACATCAATATTTGTTGTCAACTAGAATCTGAAAATTATCAGTATAGGACTGGATTTATGAATGGTACAAAAGGAGAAGAAAATGTTGTGGCTTTCAATTATGTCTTCCAATGGGTACATTAAATCCCTGGGAATAAGAGACTAAGGGAATAAATGACCCCAGCTCCTCATTAGCATGACTTAAGAATCACATAGAGTCTTTTCAATTTTAGCATAGACAACCAATACTCTGGCAATTGAGCTTGGAAAGTTGGATTTTCCTGGATGATGGTATCCACAGAATTGCTCATGACTGAAATAGACCCCCCAAGGACTCCCAAAAGACCTGGAAGAAAAAATAAGTCTTTCAGTGAAAGTTTATAGTTCTCTGAAAAGACATGGTGACACTGAATTGTTTCTACAGCCTTGTTTCTTAAGCTGTAGATAACTGGATTAAGTATTGGGGTTAAAATCAGGATAGCATGATCTTGCTCTTGAGAGTAGGTGGAATTAGGGCATTTGTCGGTAATGATGATGGTGCCAAAGTAGATTTTAACTACAGTCTGGTGAGAGCCTTACAATGTCCTTCCTTAGTCTGAATCCTTAGTTATAGTGACCTGTTATAAAGTTGTTCTTTTACATTTGATCCGGTTCTTCTTACGGTGGTTATGACTTCGGCCTCATTGATTTTAGTGGATTTAATTTATCTTTGATTTATCTCATGATTATAATGTGTTCATTGTCAGTGCCATGATACAGGAGATTACCAAACTGGCCATATATACAACAATAAAAACTAAAAAGGTAGGTAGATAGTAGTGACCCAAGATTTATTTATGAGAAACATGTTCTGTGTTTTTCTTCTTTCCATATTCTTTTTGCCCTATAACAACCCTGTGGCAAATATTATATTAAGAAAAGCATCTTGAGATATCAATTCAGAACCTGAATATGGGTCTTCTTGGCTCACGTCTGACACTCAAAGCAGCATGCCCTGCTGACTTGTACAGCTTTGTATTAGCCCTTTTGTTAGCCTTTTAGCAGCTATTGATCAATACCATCATCCCATATATCAGTGAAACAAGATGTAAGACAGTAAAAGGGATGGAAAATGAATGACTGGGAGAAAGGGAAAACATGCAACATCTTCACTTCTTTTGGGAAGTCCAAACTCTTAGAGATACAATTGTCATTAAAGTGAAAGTGCAGTAAGTACCGTATTTTCCGGCGTATAAGACGATTGGGCGTATAAGACGACCCCCAACTTTTCCAGTTAAAATATAGAGTTTGGGATATACGCCGGAAAATACGGTACTCGCCGTATAAGACCTCTCCTGGCCAAGTGCAGCCGCTCGCCAGAACGCAGCCCCCAGGGAAGAGCAGGAGGACGAGCGCGGGGCGGCGTACTGCATTGGGTCCCGTCACTCGAAGGAGAAATGCAGGGAGGGGGGAGCGAGCTCCATTCCCTCGGAGCAGCCTTGGGAAGGGAGGGGGCAAAACGCAGTGGCTCCACGACGGGCTTCAAACTCATCCTCCTGCTCTTCCCTGGGGGCTGCGTTCCGGCGAGCGGCTGCACTTGGCCAGGAGAGGTCTTATACGGCGAGTACGTATTTTCTGGCATATAAGACGACACCTGGCGTATAAGACGACCCATGACTTTTGAGAAGATTTTCCTGGGTTAAAAAGTCGTCTTATACGCCGGAAAATACGGTAAGAACCAATCTGCATCCAAATAAAGAGGCAAAAATGAAAGTAGTGTATAATATGATACAAAAAAAGGTGTGATTTAAGCAAGATATAAGTCTTGACAGATACTGAAAAATATGGCCTGATGGCCTGATTAATAGAGTATAGTTCTCACAAAAGGAAGAGAAAGGCAAAATGCAGACATAATAAAAAGATGTTCTAGAAAAGCTATAAATATATATTTAGCACAATCTTATGGAAATTCTGTATTCTGCTCATATATATAAAAAGAAAATGTGCCTTCTATTCTAGAAATTATAATAATGTGCTCATGGATATCTCATTGTTAGAAGAAACTCCTTACATGGGATCTTCAATAAACATTGACCTGGGGTGTTACTGGAAAGACAGATCCTTGAGAAAGGAGAAGAACTGAGAAGAGATCCCTCCAATGACAGTCACCTGGCTGGTGTAATCATGTGGGATTTGGAGGGGGTCAATCCTATTGCAAAAAATGGGGGTCATCTGCATTCAGTCTGGGGTATAAACACCAGCTATAACATCAGCAGGCAAGGGCAAGGGCAAGGGCAAGGGCAAGGGCAAGGGCAAGGGCAAGGGCAAGGGCAAGGGCAAGGGCAAGGGCAAGGGCAAGGGCAAGGGCAAGGGCAAGGGCAAGGGCAAGGGCAAGGGCAAGGGCAAGGGCAAAGCAAAGACAAGGTATGCTGGCAGCTTCCCATGTCCACTATCTGTCATGCCCAGTTCTGAAAGGCATGTATCTGATGTATTGTGACATTGTGACAGTGTTCACTGAAAATTCATGCAAACATAAGCAAGAAAGAACATTGCCAGCATTTGAGATCATTATATGGTTCCTTCCATAACAAGTAGGAAGAAAAGACCACGAGAAAATGAAGGCTTGGGACAAGGCAAAGAGCCTCTTTGTGATAAAATAGAACAGTGTTTTACATCCAGAAGCTTATGAAGGCATCTGAAACTTTCAGAGGAATTTGAAAGTAGACTTCAAAAAGTGGCCCTCCACAGATCCCCCTTGCTTAGTCAGTGAATATACACTGCCAAATATAGTAGATCTAACTTATTTATGACAAACTGAGGTTGTACTGAATTTAATGGATCTAGAATTAAAAATTTGTTTTTATAATATTAAATTTAATTCATAAAAAATTATTTGCATTGTTTCTGAAAAGCACTTAAACAATTCATTAGCAAAGTGCTATATTTTGCTGCTTTAATCAAGGTTTAGACATATTTCATTTGATCATTTATAACATATTTTACTTATCTTTGACCAGCAAAAAAAGAAAGGTTTTACATTTTATATAAAATATTTTATATTTATTTTGTATTTGTGTTTTAATGGTGTTTCTGTATTTAAAATTCTGTATTTCTGTTTTATTGGTCTAAGAATGTAAATAAATTCAATTCAAAAGCTATACACAAGTTCAAATTTATTTCTTTATAAACATGAGTAATACATTTGGTGAAGGACTATTCATAACTAAATTGATAGAAGGAAATCTGTACTGAGAAACATGTATTCGCAATATTTCTATCATCTCTCACAGAAAAAGAGGTATCTTATGAGGATTAGTTTGGAATGAAGTCAAAGTATCTTTTGAAGCTCATATTTTCTTTTTTTATATAAGAATTTTATTAAATTTGAAGCAAAGATAAAAACTACAAAAAAGCAAAAAACTACAAAAAAGATAAAAAAGTGGATATGAGGTTCATATGAAGCTCATATTTTCAATTAATATCCATGTCAGTTCCTTTATGTTTACAAAATTTAGAAATTGAGCTGTAGCTTAAGAAAGTTGATATCTTAAAATAAAATTTATTACTCTCAAAATGGGCTACCATTCACAAATGAATGATGATGCTGTTGAAATATTATCCCTATAGTCTGACTAAAAAGCATGAAAGTTGGCGTTTACCAGTAATTTATATTTGTAAATTGTATGACCAACAAGTGTATTTGATCTATTTTAAGACTGACCATTTAAAAACTTTATCACTGTCTTAGTGTAATGTTTGCAACAATAAGACAAATGTTTGTGATCGGAAACATGTTAATGATTTCATTGCATCCTCATATTTCACAGAAGGTTGGAAACCATTCCAAGTTGTAAAGATATAAATGATTGAAATATTAAATTTAACATCAGTATCTGAAAACACATATCTGGTCTTTAAAAAGAAAGAGAGTGAACTAGATGTTGTAAGAGGGAGAGGAGAAAGAGAGCAAAGCAGAGGAGTTGAGGGAAGACCCTGAAAAGTGTCTATTCCATTTGCTCTTTACCCATGAAATTGTATTGGATTCCGCACTAGTTATAAATATATTAGTGTGATATACTGTGTTTGTGTGACATCCTCTGTGCAATGTTTTATTTTTGTTTGCTTTTCACTAATAAATGGATGGTTCTCAAATGATCCATTGTGTAGAAGCTACCATCAACGAAAGGAGGAATGAGATTGCGGTTTTACACTGTGTGTTTGGTTGAATGTAGCAGAGAGAAAATTGGGCTATTCCTGTCAGAATCCAGGAAACCATATTCATATCTGATATTTTCAGCTTTGGATTGCTGCTCTTTGCTTTTCAAAATGGATCCCACCGCTCTGCTCTCCCTTGCACGGTTTATAAATCATGCCAATTTCTTAATAAAGAATATGCAAAAATTTGATGGAAACATGATGTTCCATTTGGGAAGAGTATGCTACTTCAATTTTGAAGAACAAAACTTTAATATCAAGTGAGATCAACAGGCTATCCTTGTACTGCAAATGTTCTTGTTTTCTACTTGGATTTCCACCTTTTCTTAATTTAATGTGTGTTAATTTTAAAACATTTGAACACCCTTTTCTGGATGACAAAGTATGTACAATGGAAATGGTTTATCCTTGATTTTTTCCTTTTCCTTTTCTTGCTCTTGGGTAAATTTTAGTTTGTAGGTTAAGCTTGTTGGGTCACAGCTTTCATGGAGCTTTAAAAATATGAGAGGAAAGCAAGCAACCAAATGATGAATTCAATTCACTTCCAGTATGATTTCCCACCATAACTTTATATCATTTTTGTTTGTTATTTCTTTTGCATACATCCTTAGATTTTTCCCTGATGAGGGATCAAACAACTATCATCTCATTACTTCACCATTATCATTAACTAAGGCAACCTATTGCTACAAGTTTTCATGTTTCTTAGATTTGCATTGAACTGATATAGAACTGCTTGAGATACCCCTAGGGTATCTTTAATTTTATTTACTGATTATTTACTGAAAGGATTTCTGTCAATAATATGAGCCCAAACCATTCTTAAAAAAGAAGAGATTCTTCATGTTTATTTAATATATTCTGAATTGTTGAGATGTTTCTTTTTACATGTTTGAAGTGAAAGGTGATTTTCCTTTATTGGGAACACATGCTGAATCTCTGTATCACGGAAATGGGATTTTTTTCTCTAATTCAGTGGTCTAGATACTATTTAGTAAAGGTTCGATTTTTTGTATATTTTGTAAAATTTTATATGCTCATATTCTGTGATGCATCTACAATTTTGTTCACTGTCCTGTGCTTTAACACACAGTTCATAATTTTAAAGGTGCCATAACTAGAAAGAGTATGATTTCTCCCCACTCTCCTTCCTTGCCATTAGGCAACAAATTATTTAATTGTAATTGTCTGGATTAATGATATCACATTGTTAATAATAGTTGAGCAACATCACAGGGCCATATCAGAAGAGAAAGGGTTTGTATGTCATATGTCATCATCCCCAACAAGGATTTCTAGATCATAATGGTTAGTACCTGCTAGGAAATTGGTTGCTGAACCGATAAAACCCAGGGTGGCTCTTCAGAAAACTTTGGAACTAGAATTCAATTGTAGAAAAAAGGAAGTTCTGCTAAGCCCAGAGATGTCCACATAACAGGAAAAGCTCAGGAGGAAATGTAGTGCTTAATCTACTGACTTTGCAAAGGTGGAAACAAGCTGTTTTACTCTATCTTTCAAAACATCTTTGACTGTTTTATTTCTAAAGCTATAGATAATTGGGTTGAGCAAGGGGGTTACCACTGTGTTGAGCATTGTGGCTACCTTATTGAAGTCCATGGATGATCTTCCAGGTGGCCTGACATAGATGAATATGGAGCTACCATAGTAGATTGAGGCCACAGTAATATGTGAACTGCAAGTGCTAAATGCTTTATTCCTACCTTGGGCAGAAGGCATCCTCATCACTGTGACAATGATGCAGACATAAGAGATGGTGGTGACAGAGACAGAGGAAAGCAGTGTAAAACAAGATAAGGCAATGTCAATAGCTTCAACAAAGCTGGTATCTGCACAGAGCAATTTTGTCAATGGACCTTTGTCGCAGAAGAAATGATCAATGTGATTGGGGCCACAGAAAACCAGGTCTGACTTGGAAATTCCTGCAAGTGTAGTACAAACAAAACTAATAAACCAGCAGAAAACCACCATCAGTAAACAGGCCTGGTTACTCATGAGGGCTGTGTAGCGCAATGGGTTACAAATGGCTAGGTAGCGGTCCACAGACATTGCTCCCAGTAGGAGGACTTCTGTGGCTCCTGCAAGGAAGTATATTGTGCATTGAATTAAACATGCAAAGAAGGAGATGGTCTTCCTCTCTGAAATGAGAATGCTGAGCATCTTTGGTGTGACAGTGGTGGTGATGATAATTTCCAACCAGGAGAGGTGGCTGAGGAAGTAGTACATAGGGGTGTGGAGGCGGGTGTCCAGGCGGATCATGAGGACAACCAGAGTATTACCCATTAATGATAAGACATATATGATCAGGACAAGGCAGAACAGTGGCAGCTGCATCATCTGGAGATTGGAAAAGCCAAGTAACACAAATTCTGTGGCAGCATTTGCTGAGATATTTTCTGTGTTGTTCAAGGTCATTGGGCCAGGCAACTGTAAATCAAACAAGCAAAAAATCAAAAATTTCGTTATTTCTACTTCTATGAATTCTGAGCAAGAGAATAAAAACAAATTAGGAGAAATTGTGAAATAATTTTTGTATATCCCAAACCAAAGAAAAATTGCTGCTTGAGTCTACTTTCTGAAATCCAGAAAATCTGAGGGGATATTTTATAGACTGCATCTAGTATATATTTATTTTTATAAACTTCACACACATACACACACTTACACAAACACACACACACATTCATACCAGAGTCTATTTTTTATTTTTATTTTCCTTCCAAAGAATTTTTTTCTTGTCATGTGAAAGAAAATAGAAAGGCAAACTTGAATATAATCTCTCTTCATTTATCCGGTTAAGCAAAAATGGTAAGATGGTGACCAGAGGGCTGAATGTATGAGAACCGTGTGCCAGTTGTTGTTGTCTTGTGGTGTATGTCTATGTTAGTTGTCCAATACAAAATTGGCAAGGTACTGGCAAACTATGGTGTGAATGGAAAAAAGGCAAGGCAAGGCAAGGCAAGGCAAGGCAAGGCAAGGCAAGGCAAGGCAAGGCAAGGCAAGGCAAGGCAAGGCAAGGCAAGGCAAGGCAAGGCAAGGCAAGGCAAGGCAAGAGAAGAGAAGAGAAGAGAAGAGAAGAGAAGAGAAGAGAAGAGAAGAGAAGAGAAGAGAAGAGAAGAGAAGAGAAGAGAATCTTTTGCCATCTCCAAAGACCTTGCCATCTCCAGGGTTGGACTTGGAGACCTGTATGAGTAGGGAAGGGATGGACAAGAGAACAAACCCTTTCTGGTGGAGATCTTTCTTCATTGGAGGTGAAGGTGTATCAGCCTGCAGCTGTCACAGCCTGGAGAATTGGATGAGTTGAGAGCTTGTGTTTTGAACAAGTCAGCGCCCAGAATTACTAAATGAAGTCTCATGAAATGTAGGCATTTAGTAGGCATTGTTTGGGAGTCAAACATCAGATATTGATCTCTGTGTGTGGGTTTCCTGTAGATCCCTATTTCTAGCTTGCCACCGGTCCCAATGAGGACTTCACAGTCTAGGAATGGCAGTCTGTTGTCCTTGGTGTCTTCTCTGGTGAACCTAGTGTTGGCATCTATAGTGTTTATATGGTCCGTGAAGGCCTGTACTTCCTGGGCCTTGATTTTGACCCAGGTGTCATCCACATACCTAAACCAGTGGGTGGGCACCGTTCCCTGGAATGTGTTGAAAACCACATTCTATAACCCATCAAGGCCCAGGAAGTACAGGCCTCCCACCATCCACTGCAGCACAAACTAGGAGTCATCAGGACATTGTCACACAGAGCAGAAACCATCCCCACCTCCATGGATTCCAAAAAGAACGAAAATCAGCACCTGAGAACAGCTCTGAAGGCCTGTGGATATCCAAATTGGGCCTTCACTAAATCTAAGTCTACCAGACCTAAAACAGCGACAGATAGGGCTGAGACTCAGAGTAAATGGAAGAACCTGGTCATTCCTTACATGGCTGGCATGTCTGAAAAGATAAAACGGATATTTGGCAAACACCACATACCTGTATATTTCAAACCCACCAACACACTGAGACAGAGGCTTGTACACCCCAAAGATCAAACTCCAAAACACAAGAAAAGCAATGTAGTTTATGCAATCCAGTGCAGTGAGGAGTGCTCTGAACTCTACATTGGAGAAACCAAACAACCTTTGTACAGGAGGATGGCCCAACACAGGAGAAGTAACACCACAGGACCAGAGTCAGCAGTTTATCTTCATCTAAAGGAAAAAGGACACTCATTTGAGGACATTAATGTTCACATCTTAAACAGAGAAGATAGGTGGTTTGAGAGAGGGGTCAAGGAATCCATTTATGCCAACTTGGAAAATCCTTCCTTGAATAGAGGTGGGGGCCTCAGACACAATCTTTCTCTTATTTTCCTTCCTGCTTTGTCTTCTGTGCCTAGGAAGATTAAGACCATTTTGCAAGCTCAACAGCAGCATGGTGATCTTAACGATCCTCCTTTAGATGATAAAGGGACTTAGAAATAACATCTCAAAATAAACATGACCTAGCCCCAGGTGTAAGGTCACACAGCCACCTAGAAACATATTTAAGGATTCCCTTACTAACTTTGCTCAGACTGAAGAAGCTCCTTGGATAAGGAGCAAAACGTTTCCACTAAGAAAATAGAAATCCAGTTGACATGATTCAAGCTACAGACAATTTCACCTGGATGACTGAGAACCTTTATAGACATCTGGCTTCACTTATTTTCTGTGGAATGGGTTGAAGAGAATATATGTAACTCAGGGTTGAACTGTGGAGTCCTTGGTGCTCTCTGAGCTTGGTTGTTTGCTAGCAGACATTTCATTACCTGGCTAATTACTAATGATGATGATGTTGCACTGATAATGTTACCTAGCCATCTGCAAAGCAAACACCCAGGGCCACACATCAGCAAGAATTCCATGGAATGGGAATGATTTTGTTATATTTGCTATTTTTTATCTGGTAGCTCTAGTTAGGAATGCTGTGTTTATTACTCTGGAGACCCTCAGTCATAACTTGCATAACTTGCATATTGGCCAGGAAATTGTCCTTATTGTATTTGGCCTCTGTTGAGATGGGTTCTCTCTCTATCACTTTTCCCAAAGCCATGACCGATTCCTTCATCCACACAAGGAAGAATGAATTTGCTGACTTGGCTGCATTTTTAATTTCTTTTCCTATTGTGAACTTGCCAAACTGTGTATCCCCTCTATTGTCTCCCACATGTAACTCAGAAACACGTGAAACCATCTCTCCATTGTATACATTTGAACATTTATTCAAGTAATAACGACCATATTTCCTGGATATTTTATAAATTAAGATGAACATGAGATTAATCCATACTTTTTACAATTCATGGAAAAAACATATGTCAAAACACTTGGATATTTACTGTTAAATCTTAAGGCAAAAGAAGAACCTGATTATTGCCTGAATTTCTGAAGCAAATCTGGTGGAATTCTTCTCTCTGCCACTTGACTCTAATGATTCTCTCCTCCCCTCCATTCTTAACACTTGAGCTGCTGATTATTGGCTGAATTTCATCCTGAATTCCATAATGTATTTGTAAACTGACCATGTGCAGGAGGAAGCTATTAATTATAATATAAATACTAGATGCAATTTTTATAAACATACCAATGTAGAATGAAGGCATTAAACATGACCTGAGTCCCTTTAGATGAACACTATTAGAAAATATCCTACTTAGAGAACAGCTCTTTGACAATCTTTTCAAAATAATGAGGGTTGGATATCTATGCATTGGGACTTGCTCTGTTTTTCTCTGAAATATGTAAAATTGTCCTATGCTGTGCTAGATTATAGTCTGATCCAGCTCAATATTGTTTTAGAGTATCTAACAATGACTCCCTGGGACATTCCACATATGCAGGAGCTGCCAGGGAGTGAAACTGATATAAGATATATCTTCCTACGAGGCTGTGAATCCCACCTAACTACTAAATTTAATAAAAGTTTTGTTTATATCATGTCCTGTCTGATGGTCATAATGGAATTCAATACAGATATATGGGTTTCTCATCAGTCTCCTTTTCACTCATTGACAAAGCACATAACTGCTTGTTTCCATTAGGGAGGCTGCATCATCTACTTTCAACATCTCCTTGCTTCTTTGAAATAGGTATTTTTTGACAATTGCTTGACTGAACAATGAATTCTCTTTCTCTGTAGTCCTCAAAGAAGTATTTTCAAATCAAAGGACTACTCAAAATAAACAAAAAAAATATCTATAAAGCTATACATCTTAATGAACAAACTCCTAAAAGAGTAATGAAGTTGTGCTTTATTAATTAGTCCCACATGAAGTAAGAGAAATAACACTCTAATGGGAATGATGGAACAAAATATTTGAGGTTGCAAAACTAATGTGAAAAAAATCAATATAAACAAAACTATACTGAAAAAACTTTACAGTAAAATAGTAAAGAAGTTAGGCTGTATTAATTAATCCCACATGGAATAAGAGACATAACTCTCTATTGGGAACGATAGAGCAAAATATTTGACGTTCCAAAACTAATGAGAAAAAAATCCAAAAATCACAATTATGTACTTTTATGTACAATTATGTACTTTTGAACAGAACTGAAATTGATTAATAAAACTTGAATATTTAACATATCCTGCAATGTGATTGATGGATGGAGAGATGGATTTAGAATTAAAATCCTTCTGAAAATCTCTATATGCAGAAATAGTATTGTAAATGTAGATTGTAGAACAAAACACATGTTAGAAGTTAAAGTCATTTTATTGTTATGTGTTATGGTGCCTAAGATGGATGGCTATATCATTCAAAAAATCAATCAAATGTAGCATTTAATTTGTTTGTTAAAAAACTAAAACCACAACCCTCCTATAATATTAGTAGCATCAAACTATGGACAAATTTCATAACTCACTTAGAGTTGTACAAATTCTATATATATCTTACGTGGTACAAGATAGTCAATAAAGCACAACTATGGTGAGGTTTACTCACTGCCCTAAGCCATAGGAGATTCGCTTGGTTTTGGCTTAGTATATGGTATAAGTGGTGAATATAGCCCATCTTTTACTTATGGGATCTTACTGAAGTACAATTCTCAACATCCTTTCTGATTGTCTTGGTTGTCTGTGGCTTCTGGAAATGGTAGCTTAGTTTAGATATGTAGTTTTGGGCAGCCTGTAGGGGAAACGAGTTTCAGAATGTTGTAGAAGAAAGGGACATGTGACTTGAGGTGCTGTTCTTCTGTGCTATAAATTGGTAGAGGACCAGAATTTGGAATGGAGGTATTGTCAGCTTCAACTGCATTTTACAATTCTATGCATAAACCCACTATTTTTCTCTATTTGCTATCATAAAAACCCTTGTCATTTTCATACATATACAGTAATGGACAGATATAATAAGCATTGCTTTATCAGTTCTGGGTTGTGAGCCTTTATGGTATAATATCTACTATCATAAGGCTCATAAGCAGGTGAACAGTAGATTTAGGACTGCTCAGAAAAACTGATGCTAGGCCAGCTACAAGAGTACCTCTATTGGCTCCTGCAGGCCAGAAGAAAAAAGTTGGTGTCTCTGTGTGTGAATGGGTGGGTGGGTAGGAAGCTACCTTCACTATTACCTTGCAACAGGTAGTCCTCGATTTACAATGGCAATTGGGACCGGGATTGCCATCGCTAAGTGATGTGGTCATAAAACATGATGTCACATGACCACATCACTTAGCTACAGCAATCCAGGCAGTCCTGGCTGCCATTGTAACCCTGAGACATGCAGGTCATTAAGTGGGAAGCAGTGCATCCAAGCAAAGGGGGAACGAGGGCATGGTGCATGCAAGTGAAAAGGGGAAGTAGGGTGCAGTGTGTGTGAATGAAGAAAGGCCGGGAGATGGATGGGGGTGACTTCTGATCTTCCTTTCTGGCTTCCCCATTGACTTTGCTTGTGGAAAACAGTAAGGGAAGGTCACATATGGTGGTCACATGACCACAGGACGCTGCAACCGGTCGTAAGTGCAAGCTGCTTTCCAGATGCCAAGATTTTATTCATGTTACCGTGGGGGCACTGCAATGTTCAGAACTTTGAAGAATGGCTGTAAGTCCCCTAGTTCACCACCGCTGGAACTTCAAAAGGTCACTGAATAAATGGACAGTAAGCAAGGACTGCCTGTATTGCTACCCTTCTGAAGCTCCCGTAACCATTCAAATGGCTGGGTATGACAGCTGGTTCTCAGACTAAGACATTTAGCAGCCATTTCCAAAGCAATCAAGTGGTGCAGTCTGCCCATCATTCCCATTTGAGGCAAGCTTCCTTCCCTTTACAGAGAAGGCATGGGAGAAAAGAAGCAGAAATTGCTATTTGCAATTTGCCTATATATAGGTTTCTCATTTGAAAGTAGATAACACATTGAAATTCTTGTGTCATTACTTTAACCCACTTCTTAAAAGAATCTTACTAGCCAGAACTCAGAGAGTCATGTCCTTGGGATTAATTGCTTTCTCTCTAGGCTGTTACCTGAAGCATGAGACATACATTTAAGTAAGAGATTTTTAATGCTAATCTGGAGTATTTCCCCAACTTAATTATATTGAGTTAATTAAGGTTATGTGAGTCTCTTTGAAAAAACTTTTTCCCATCATATTCAACAACGGGACTATGTTGTCTTTTCTGCAATCAAAATTCAAAAGCTTTGGCCCTAGCTTTCCCACAATGTCTCCCACAATCCATCCATTTGCAAGGTTTGCTGGCTGTAATAAATTTGTAATAAATAACTCTGACTTTTTTTTTCCCAAGCAGAAATCCAAACTAAATTTAATTTTTTTGTTGTTTTGTTGTTTTGGGTTCAGCAGTGATAAGTGACTCCCAAAAGACCTGGAAGGAAAAATAAGTATTTCAGTGAAAGTTGTAAATTTATAGTCCTCTGAAAAGACATGGAGACATTGGATTGTTTCTCTGATGACAAAGTCACCTGGCTGGTAATATTCATATGAGATTTGGAGGGGGTCAATCTTGTTGCAAAAAATTGGGAGCATCTGCATTCAGTTTGGGGCAGAAACACCAGCCATAATATCAGCAGACATGGCAATAAAAAGAGCAATGCAAATATGAAAATGAATCCTTTTTTCTTCAAAGTAAAATTTACTGTCCCAGTCTAATTCATTATTATGTAATGTTAGCTTTCTTGTAATAATCCATCTTCAACAACTCTTAATTTTCCTACTCACTATCCATAGAATGGCAAGGCAAGGCAAGGCAAGGCAAGGCAAGGCAAGGCAAGGCAAGGCAAGGCAAGGCAAGGCAAAGACAATGCATGCTGGCAGCTTTCCCTGTCCAATATCTGTCATGCCCAGTTCTGAAAGACATATATCTGTTGCATTCCTGATTGTGACAATGTTCACTGAAAATTCATGGACTTGTTCTGTTTTTTTCTGAAATATGTAAATTTGTCCTATGCTGTGCTAGATTATAGTCTGATCTAGCTCAGTATTGTTTTAGAGTATCTAACAATGACTCCCTGAGACATTCCACATATACAGGAGCTGCCAGGGATTGAAACTGAGATATGTTTTATTTTCCTACCTGGAGGCTGTGAATCCCACTTCTCTACTTAATTTAATAAACATTTTGTTTATATCATATCCTGCCTGATGGTCATGAAGGAAATCTGTACTGAGAAACATGTATTTGCAATATTTCTACCATCTTTCACAGAAAAAGAGGTATCTTGTGAGGGTTAGTTTGGAATGAAGTCAAAAGTATCTTTCTAAGTCAAAAGCTCATATTTTCAATGAATATCCATTTCAGTTCCTTCATGTTTACCAAATTCAGAAATTGAGTTGTAGCTCATGAAAATTTATACCTTAAAATAAAATTTATTACTCTCAAAAGGGGGTACCAGACTCTTTCTGAATTTTGGCTACTCTAGGCTAAGACACCTCTCTTCCTACAATGCTTTTATTTATAAAAAAGACTGATAACTTGATCAATGCCAATGTCCATACTGATCTTAAATTTTGACATATAAAATATGTGAATAATAGCTTTTTCCAAGTTAGTATGTCTTCCTCCACTTGATTTTTAGAAAATATTAATGCTGAGCAATGTCATTTATGTACAGGTCAACACTGGCAAATTCTTTGTATTCACAAATCAGTGATGATGCTGTTCAAATATAGTTAGTATAGTCTGACTTAAATACATGAAGATTGGCATTTATCAGTAATTTATTTAGGTAAATTATGTAATTTATAGGGGCACAATGGCTCAGTGGTTAAGACGCCAGGCTTGTCAATCAGAAGGTTGGCGGTTTGAGACCCGAGCACCGCGTGATGGAGTGAGCTCCCGCACTCACCTCAGCTCTTGCCAACCTAGAAATTTGAAAGCATGCAAATGCAAATAGATAAGTATGTACCACTTCGGTGGGATGGTAACAGCGTTCCGTACACGTCATGCCAGCCACATGACCGTGGAAGTGTCTTTGGACAGCGCTGGCTCTTCGGCTATGAAACGGAGATGAGCACACGACTGTGCAGGGGAAAACCTTTACCTTTACCTTATGTAATTATGTTTGCAACAATAAGACAAATGTTTGTGACCAGACACATGTTAGTGATTTCATTGCACCCTCAAATTTCACAGAAGGTTGGAAACCATTCCAAGTTGCAAAGATATAAATGATTGATGTGTTAAATTTAACATCAGTATCTGAAAACAAGTATCTGTCTTAGAAAAGAGAGAGAACTAGATGTTGTAAGAGGGAAAGGAGAAAGACAGCAAAACAGAAGATTTGGGGGAAGATCCAGAAAAGTGTCTATTCCATTTGCTCTTTACCCATGAAATTTTTTAAGCTTCCTCACCAGTTATAAATACATTAGAATGATATACATATGTGTAAGAAATCCTCTGTGCAATGTTTTATTTTTGTTTGTTTTTCAGTCATAAATGGATGGTTTTCAAATGATCCATTGTGTAGAAGCTACTATCAACGAAGGGAAGAATGAGATTGCTGTTTTAGACTGTTTGTTTGGTTGAATGTAGCAGAGAGAAAATTGAGCTATTCCTGTCAGAAGCCAGGAAACCGTATTGATATCTGAGATTTTCAGCTTTTTCCAAACACAGCAACAAAATAACCTCTCCCTATCTGTGCGAAAGGAGCTTTGGATTGCTGTTTTTTGCTTTTGGAAATGCATCCCACAACTCTGCTCTCCCATGCCCAGTTTATAAATCATGCCTACTGTCAATTTCTTAATACAGAATATACAAAAATTTGATGGAACCATGATGTTCCACTTGGGAAGAGTATGCTACTTCAATTTTGAAGAAAAAAGTTTTAATACTGAGTGAGATCAACAGGCTATGCTTGTACTGCAAATTTTCTACTTTTCTGCTTGGATTTCCACCTCATCTTAATATAATGCCTTTTAATTTTAAAACCTTTGAACACCTTTTTCCCCTTGTATAAGGATGACAAAATATGTACAAAGGAATGGTTTCTCCTTGGTTTTTTCCTTATTCTCTTCTTGCTTTTGGCTGAATTTTAGTTTGTAGCTTACGCTTGTTGGGTCATTAACTAAGGCTACTTATTGCTATGAGTTTTCATGTTTATTAGACTTGCGTTGAACTGATATAGAATGGCTTGAGATACTCCTCGGTATATCTTTAAATGTTATTTACTGATTATTTACTGATAGGATTTCTGTCAATAATATAAGCCAAAATTATTCTTAAAACAGAAGAGATTCTTCATGTTTATTTAATATATTCTGAATTGTTGAGATTCTTCTTGGTACAGGTTTGAAGTGAAAGGCAAGTTTACTTTATTAGGAACACATGCTGAATCTCTGTATCACTGAAATGGGAAATTTATGTCTAACTGAATTGTCCAGATACTATTTGGTAAAGGTTTGATGTTGTGTATATTTTGTAATTTTTTATATGTTTATATTCTATGTCTCAAATCCATAATTGTTCAGGGCATATGGATAACATTTTGTAGAATAATTTTCTTATGTGCTGTGTGCCCACTATAGCTTTTGTTCACTGTCCTGTGCTTTAACACCCAGTTCATAATTGTAAAAATGCCATACCTATAGAGAGTGTCAAATAACTTTAATAATTTCTTGATTTCATTTTTCATCAGTTTCCACCTCCAATTTCCATATTTCTATACTTTCTATATTTGTCCATCTCTTTTGGCCTGTTACAGTGCAACAAATAATTTTATATAATTGTAGTATTTCTTAACTCAGCTCCCTCTCTCTGATATTCTGAAGCAAAGGAAATTCCCCAACTGAAAAAATAAATGAAACAAACTGACACATACAGTATATGATCACAGCACTTGTGTATTTGTTGCCTCATCATGTGCTTCGGGTTTAGGTATGGCTACTTTTGGCTAACAATTTGGGGACAATATCTGTCTATTGATAGCTGATTCCTGCTCTCCTTTTAGACCTGGTTACACAAAAGAATATTTAACACTCCTGTCTATTGCGAAACAAAGATCATTATTATCTCAATACTATATCCAGAATATTTCTGTTCAGGTTTGTTTGATTGTTTGCTTTTAAAGGGCAGGAAGACAACAATTTCTATGGAAACTGGACCATTACTGAATTGTTTTAAGAGATCAGTTATTCCTATTAACATTGCATTGTAATCCACTTCATTGTAGTTTTACCAATCAGTTGTTTCTCTAAGAAGAATTATTTAGGAAAGCATAGGAAGAGAAAAGAGAGGAGCTCCAGCAAGGCAAAGAACATTAGCTTAAGTGACCTTTAAAAGTGACTTCTGCAGCAGTATGATTTTTCCCCACTTTCCTTCCTTGCCACTAGGCAGCACGTTATTTAATTGGAATTGTCTGGATTGTGAGATCACATTGTTAATAATAGTTGAGCCACACCATCATCATCAACATGATTATCTAGATTATAATGGTTAGGACCTGCTAGGAAAGTGGTTGCTGAGCAGTTAAAGCCCCGGTTGGCTCTTTAGAAAGCTTTGGAATTAGAATTCAATTGTAGAAAAAAGGCAGCTCTGCTAAGCCCAGAGATGTCCACATAACAGGAAAAGCTCAGGAGGAAATGTAGTGCTTAATCTACTGACTTTGCAAAGGTGGAAACAAGCTGTTTCACTCTATCTTTCAAAACATCTTTGACTGTTTTATTTCTAAAGCTATAGATAATTGGGTTGAGCAAGGGGGTTACCACTGTGTTGAGCATTGTGGCTACCTTATTGAAGTCCATGGACGAGCTTCCAGGTGGCCTGACATAAATGAATATGGAGCTACCATAGTAGATTGAGGCCACAGTGATATGTGAACTGCAAGTGCTAAATGCTTTATTCCTACCTTGGGCAGAAGGCATCCTCATCACTGTGACAATGATGCAGACGTAAGAGATGGTGGTGACAGAGACAGAGGAAAGCAATGTAAAACAAGATAAGGCAACGTCAATAGCTTCAACAAGGCTGGTATCCGCACAAAATAACTGTGTCAATGGAACTGTGTCACAGAAGAAATGGTCAATGACATTGGGGCCACAGAAAAGCAGGTCTGACTTTGAAACTGCTGCAACTGTAGTACAAAGAACACTAATGAACCAGCAGAAAACCACCATCAGCAAACAGACCTGGTTACTCATGAGGGCTGTGTAGCGCAATGGGTTGCAAATGGCTAGGTAGCGGTCCACAGACATTGCTCCCAATAGGAGGACTTCTGTGGCTCCTGCAAGGAAGTATAATGTGACTTGAATTAAACATGCAGAGAAGGAGATGGTCTTCCTCTCTGAAATGAGAATGCTGAGCATCTTTGGTGTGACAGTGGTGGTGATGATAATTTCCAACCAGGAGAGGTGGCTGAGGAAGTAGTACATAGGGGTGTGGAGGCGGGTGTCCAGGCGGATCATGAGGACAACCAGAGTATTACCCATTAATGATAAGACATACATGATCAGGACAAGGCAGAACAGTGGCAGCTGCATCATCTGGAGATTGGAAAAGCCAAGTAACATAAATTCTGTGACAGCATTTGCTGAGATATTTTCTCTGTTGTTCAAAACCATTGGGCTAGGCAACTGTAAATCAAACAAGCAAAAATCCACAAAAATAATTGTATTACTACTTTTATGAATTCTTAGCCTGGACTAGAGAATAAAAACAAATTAGGAGAAATTGGGAAATATTTTTTGTATATCCCAAACCAATGAAGAATTTGCTATTTGTGTCTGCTTTCTGAAATCCAGACCATCTGAGAAGATATTTTATAGACTGCATCTAACATATCTATATTTTTATAGACGTTTATCTCTCTTACACACACAAAAACCCACACTCACAGCAGAGTCTAGGGGTTTTTTTCTTCCAAAAAATTGTCAGGATTTTTTTCTGGTCATGTGAAAAAAAATAGAAATGCAAATTTGAATTGAATCTCTCTTCATTTATCTGGTGATAAAGAGATGGGCAAGAGAACAACCCCTTTGTGCTGGAGATCTTTCTTCAGTGGAGGTGAAGGTGTATCAACCTGCAGCTGTCACAGCCTGGATAATTGGATGAGTTGAGAGCTTGTGTTTTGAACAAATCACCTTCCAGAATTACTGAATGAAGCCTCATGAAATGTAGGCATTTAGTAGGCGCATCAGGCACATCTAAGAAATGATTGAATGTATGGATGAAATACATTTCACACAACTTCACTCCCAAAGAAAACTTCTAACTGGAGTAATTTTGATCATGAATATCACTGCTTACCTTCAGGGTCTGGAATTTCCTTGCAATTTTGAATTCTTCATTCAGTTTCTGCAAAATTCATTATATATAGTTAAGGGTGAGAGAGATGCAATAAAAAAGGTTCAGCATTATACAGTATGATAACAAGAATGCAGGAGGTGCTTGCATATTACTTAGTTGTACTCATTAGCAACTCTATCCAAATCTCTTTCTGTACATTTCAAGCTTAATCAAAATATTAAAATAATTAAATATAAAGCTGCTATGCAGTGCATTTTGCTTAGAAATGACTGTTTCTCTATAAAATCATATGTGAATTTGATAAAAATATGTTTCCTGAATGTATAAGAATCTTAATATAACATACAAGAAAAAAAACGGAAATACTATCCTCTTGGCCTGAAATTCAAACTAGTAGAAAAGATTTACAGAAGAGCACAACTGCCAGCTTTTAATAATTCTCAGCTTTATTTCATTTAAGCTAAGCTAATCACTTGGGGATTTAAGTAGGGATTTTGGAGATCCAGGCATTTGTGCCGGGGAAATTTGTTTTCTCAAGACTAAAGAAATATTGGCTTCCCACAGCACTGAGGCACTCTCATTTAACAAACAACAAGACGTCTGTTAAATCTGAGAGATGATTAATTGCTATTGATACATGGGGGCTGGAAAAAAAATTAAAACTCATTTGAGTGAGAACCTTCAGAGTTATTTGAGGTTCATGGATTATATTTTGTTTATCAGATATAAGAATTAGCTATTTAGTTAAAAAGTAATTACCTCAGAGCTGGATTGCTGGCATTTGAAGGGGTTAAGATAAGGGGTACATCCTCCAACTCGAAATTATTCAGGCAGGATGTTGGGGCTCAGGAAAATCTTCATCTTTGGAGGGATGAACTATAGTATCATGGAGTTGTGTGCATGTGGAATTTCACCTAATTAGTCATTTATCTGCACATATTACCTTGATTACACTTGAAATTATAGGATTAATATAACACAGGTTCAATTTCCACATCACTAGGAGCTCCTTGGCTGACTTCAGCAATCACTATCACTCAGGACAATCTACCACTTACATTTGCTGCTTTGAAGATAAAAATGAAAGGGAACTACCAAGTGTACTGACTGGTAATACTAATTATTTCTAGAAATTGTAAAAAAAATATGTCAGTCAAAACCCATATGGAAATAATTGTGTTGTTGAAATTATATGGCAGAAAATAGGCATTTTATCACTGTACTTTGTAAGTGTTCTTTTTTCTTCTGGGGAGAATATTCAATGAATTCATAACCAAAGCACAGTTAAAAAGTGTCTTTTTATTTTCTTCTGCAAAGAATATTCAAGGAATGCATAACCAAAGAACAGTTACTGTATTCTGGCTTCACTTATTTTCTGAGAAATGGGTTGAAGAGAATACATATAGCTCAGGATTGAACTGTGGAGTGCTTGGTGCTCTCTGAGCTTGGTTGTTTGCTAGCAGACATTTCATTACCTGGGTAAGGTAATGTACTGATGATGTTGCACTGATAATGTTACCTACCCGGGTAATGAAATGTCTGCAAGCAAACACCCAGTCCCAGAGAGCACCAAGGACTCCACGGAATCGGAACGATTTTGTTAAATTTGCTATTTTAACTAGCTCTAGTTAGGAATGCTGTGTTTATTGCACTAGAGACCCTCAGTCATAACTTGCATAACTTGCATATTAGCCAGGAACTTTTCCTTACTGAATTTTCCCTCTGTTGAGCTGGGTTATATCTTTATCACTTTTCCCAAAGCCATGACCGATTCCTTCATCCACACATGGAAGACTGCATTTCCTGACTTGGCTGTATTTATAATTTTGTTTCCTATTGTGAACTTGCCAAACTGGGAATCCCATCTATTGTCTCCCATATGTAATTAAGAAACACATGAAACCATCTCTCCTTGTATACATTAGTAATCTTACTCAAGTCATAAGGACCATGTTTGCTGGATATTTCATAAATTAAGATGATGAGATTAATCCATAATTATTACATGGGGAAAAATACCTTATGTCAAAACACTCTTATATTTACTGCTAAATCTTAAAGCCAAAGAAGCAACTGATTATCAGCTGTATTTCTGAAGCAAATCTGGTGGAATTCCTCTCTCTGCCAGTTGACTCTAATGATTCCCTCCTCCCCTCCATTCTTGCCACTTGAGCTGCTGATTATTGGCTGAATTTCATCCTGAATTCCATAATTTTTTAAAAATGTGTTGGAAGAATTTAAGGAAGCCCAACATTTTCTTTTTCCTTTGCAAACACGTCTTCCCCCTGGGTAGACACTCCCCCCCCCCCAAAAAAAAAAAAACAGTTCCCGAAACCAGTCAGGAAGAGGAAAACGTCTGGACAAAGGACTAAGACATTTCCATTCTATTTTTTAGACTGAAACATAAAGGATCATAATAGAATAATAGTATGAGCCATAAAACACCTTCCAACAATTTAATCAAATGCCTCGCAGACCAATCTGGCTAGGAAACTGAGAGGACAAAAGACAGGGAGGCGACACCTTAGCACAAGAAAAAGTAAAAGGGCTTCCCCATAGAATAACAAAAACTTAAACCCTACAGGCAAAAGCCACAACCCGGCAGAGAGCTTAATTGAATAAAGGGCAAGGAAATCGCAAAACAATAAGGGGAGCGACCACAGGAATGCCTCCGCTCTTTGATCAATTAACGCTCTATCAGAATTCTCAGAAAAACTATTCCAGGAACTGATTAAGAGCAATCTAGCTAAAACAAACACCATATTTTGCGCTCCTCTTTTCTAACAAAGATCTACGTCTCCATATTTCGTGCTCTCAGATCAATAAAGCAACCACCTCTGTTCAAGCAATTGCCTGCATTTCTTCATTCCCGGTTCGGAATGGACCTTTGGTAAGTTTTCCTTCCAAGAAATGCTAATACTGACCATGTACAGGAGGAAGCTATTACATATAATATAAATAGTAGATGCAGTCTTTATAAACATACCAATGTGGGCATTAATCATGACACTAGTAGAAAATATCTTACTTAGAGAATAGCTCTTTGACAATGTTTTCATAATAAATATGTTTGGATGCCTATGCATAGGGACTTGTTCTGTTTTTTTCTGAAATATGTAAAATTGTCCTATGCTGGGATAGATTATAGTCTGATCTATCTTAATATTATTTTAGAGTATCTAACAATGACTCCCTGGGACATTCTACATATGCAAGACCTGCCAGGGAGAGAAACTGAGATGTATTTTATTTTCCTACCAGGATGATGTGAATCCCACTTCTCTACCAAATTTAATAAATGTTTTGTTTATATAATCTCTTGCCTCATGTCATAATGGAGATAGATAGATAGACAGACAGACAGACAGACAGACAGACAGACAGACAGACAGACTTCTCATCAGTCTCCTTTTCACTCATTGACAAAGCACATAATTGCTTATTTCCATCAGGGAGGCTGCATCATCTACTTTCAACATCTCCTTGCTTCTTTGAAATAGGTATTTTTTGACAATTGCTTGACCAAACAATGAATTCTCTTTCTGTGTAGTCCCCAAAGAAGTATTTTCAAACCAGAGGACTGCTCAAAAGAAAAAAGGACTCTGTAAAGCAATATATTTTAATGAACAAACTTCACACTAAAATACTAATGAAGTTATATTAATATTAATATATTAATTAATCCCACATGGCTATATTAATTAATCCCACATGGAATAAGAGACATAAGTCTCTATGTGGAATGATGGAACAAAAGTTTTGAGATTCCAAAAATAATGTGAAAAAAGTCAACATACACAAATATATACTTTTGAACAGAACTGAAATAGATTAATAAAACTTGAATATTTAACATGTCCTGCAATGTGATTGATGGATGGATGGATTTAGAATTAAAATCCTTCTGAAAATCTCTATATGCAGAAACATTATTGTAACTGGATGCTTAAAAATAGACATGTTAGAAGTTAAAGTCATTTTATTGTTGTGTGTCATGGCGCATAAGATGGATGGCTATATCAATCAATCAATCAATCAATCAAATGTAACATTTAATTTATTTGTTAAAAAACTAATACCAGTGAATTTTAAACAACCTTCCTATAATATTAGTAGCATCAAGCTGTGGACACATTTCATAACTCACTTAGGGTTGTAGAAGTTCTATATATATATATCTTACGTGGTATAAGCACAACTATGGTGAGGCTTACTCACTGCCCTAAGCCATAGGAGATTTGGTTGGCTTTGGCTTAGTATATGGTATAAATGGTGAATATAGCCCATCTTTTACTTATGGGATCTTACTGAAGTACAATTCTCAACATCCTTTCTGATTGTCTAGGTTGCCTGTGGCTGCTGGAAATGGTAGCTTAGTTTAGATATGTAGTTTTGGGCAGCCTAAAGTCTGAAACTGAAGGAGTTTCAGAAAGTAGGAGAAGAAAGGGACATGTGACTTGTGCTATTCTTCTATGCCAGGGGTGGGGAACGTCTGGCCTGCAGGCCATATAAGGCCCATGAAATCATTTTCTCTGGCCCTGCCAAGGCAACCACAGGTGGGAATCGAAATTCAATAAATCTAGGAGCTCCTGCCTGCAAACCCCGCCCCTTCTGCACAATTGGCTGCAGCCTGCAAACCCCACCCTCCGGTGCTTGTGATTGGCTCCCGCCCACAAACCCCACCCATGTGATTGGCTCCCACTCATAAACCCTCCCCCCAGTCCACGAATGATGTTATAAATATCAAAATGGCCCTTGGCAGAAAAAAGGTTCCCCACCCCTGTTCTATGCTATAAATTGGCAGAGGGAGGGACAGAATTTGGAATGGAGGTGTTCTCACCTTCAACTAGATATTACATTTCTATGCATAAACCCACTATTTTTCTCTATTTGCTATCATAAAAACCCTTGTCATTTTCATACATATAATTGACAGATATAATAAGCATTGCTTTACCAATTCTGGGTTGTGAGCCTTTAAGGTGAAATATCTACTATCATAATACCCATAAGCAGGTGAACAGAAGATTTAGGACAAGTGTGATTGAGAAAAACTGATGCTAGCCCAGCTACAAGAGTACCTCTATTGGCTCCTGCAGGCCAGAAGAAAAAAGTTGGTGTCTGTGTGTGTGAATGGGTGGATGGATACCTTAACTATCACATTGCAACAGGTAGTCCTCAATTTACATTGGCAATTGGGACTGGGATTGCCATCGCTAAGTGATGTGGTCATAAAACATGATGCCATGTGACCACATGACTTAGAGACAGCAATCCAGGCAGTCCCGGCTAGCATTGTAACCCTGAGACATGCAGGTCATTAAGTGGGAAGAAGTGCATGCAAGCAAAGGGGGAAAGAGGGTGTGGTGCATGCAAGTGAAGAGGGGAAGTACGGTGCAGTGTGTGCGAGTGAAGAATGGCCAGGAGATGGATGGGGGTGACTTCTGATGGTGAACAAATATCTATTGCCATTAATAAAGGACATGTTGGCCCACCTATCAAAAGGAAGGATATTCACAAAACTAGATCTAAAAGAAGCATACTTCAGGGTATGAATTCAGCAGGGGGATGAATGGAAGACAGCGTTGAACTGCCAACTGGGTTAATTTGAATTTTTGGTAATGCCTTTCGGATTGCAGGGCAGGCAGGGGGTGTTTATGCAACTAATTAATGAGATTTTGCATGATTTATTGTACTAAGGAGTACTAGTGTATCTTGATGATATTTTAATATTCACAGAAACAATGGAAGAACATGTGGGCTTAGTGAGGAGCTACTGAAATGACTGGCATGAAATCAACTATATGCCAAGCTATCAAAGTGTGAATTTCACAGGGAACAGCTAGACTACCTAGGATATAGAATCTCAGGCAAGAGAATTGGGATGGACCCAGGAAAGGTACAGGATATAGTGATGTGGGAGCCACCAAAGACCAGAAAGCAGCTCCAGAGTTTTTTGGGCTTTGCAAATTTATATCACCAATTCATACCCCACTTTGTACAAATAGCATTGCCCCTCACTGTTCAGCTAAAGTCCAAAGGTAAGGGGGAGTTGGGGAAGGCAAAGAAGCCTAGCGCACCCATAAAATGGACAGCAGAGTGTCAAGAGGCGTTTGAGCGGTTAAAGGCATTGTTCACCGCAGGGCCTATACTGAAACATGAGGACCCCGACAAACCTCTGGTTGTACAGGTTAATGCATCAGAAATGGTAGTGGGGGGCTGTTATTACAAAGAGACGAGGAAGGAAAACTACAGCCCAGTGCTTATCTCTCCCATAAATTTACTGACACGGAGTACAGATGGCACATCTGGGAGAAGGAAGCATATGCAGTTTGATGGGCACTGGTAACTTGGAGGCATCTATTGGAAGGGGCAAAACACCCATTTGAGGTGTGGACCAATTATAAAAATCTGGAACCATTACGAACTCCAAGAAAACTGAACCCAAACAGGTTAGGTGGACTCAATTTTTCAACCAGTTTGATCTCACATTGAAGTACTTGCCGGGGGGGGGGGACTTCCTGGCAGACACATTGTCTCAGCTGCTGCAGCAGAATAACCAAAGGGAGGAGGTGATTGACTCAATCATTCCAAACAAGCAGAAAGGGGGGTGCTGCAGGAACTCACGGCCATAAAAGTAAACCTAACTTAGACGCAGCAGAGGGGGTGTGGGGAGAATTGAGTGAAGCACAAAAAGCCAATACCTGGCTAAAAAAAAAGGTAAAGTTTCCCCCTGCACATTTGTGCAGTCGTGTCCGACTCTAGGGGCCGGTGCTCATCTCCAACAAAAGCAACCTGGTAGAGAAGCAAGGGTTTTGGTGGCAGGGAGACAGACTGTACATTCCGGACCTCATGAAGAAGAAAATTTTAGAGAGATGCCACGATGCTAAATCAGCTGGCTATTTTGGATTCCTGAAGACCATGCACCTTTTAAGAAGGCAGTTCTGGTGGCCAAACCTTCGCAAGGACGTAGAAAACTATGTAGCCAGCTACCAGACATGTGCCATGGCAAAATGAGTGGGGGGGGGAAGCCTAGGGGATTATTACAAGGGGTAGCCAACCCTACACAACCTTGGAAACAAATATCCATGGATTTTATTCTAGATTTACCAGAGAGCCATAAAAAGACAGTGATATGGGTGGTGACTGACTTATTCTCAAAGCAGGCTCACTTCTTACCCTGCGCTAGCATCCCAACAGCAGGGCAACTTGCTAAATTGTTTATACAGCATGTATACAGGCTTCACGGGGCTCTGGGATGGGTCATCAGTGACAGAGGGGTCCAGTTTACTTCCAAATTTTGGAGAGCCTTTTTGAAACTGATGGGGGTAGAGTAGGGTCTGAGTTTGAGTCACCACCCAGCCAGGAACGGGGGTTGTGAACAATCTAATCAGGTACCAGAACAATACCTTAGATGCTACATAAATTACCAGCAGGACAATTGGATAGATCTACAGAATTGGATAGATTCACAGAAGTAGCTTCCAACAATTTGGTACACCAAAGTAGGGGGTTCGCTCTGTTTAAGGTAGTAAATGGTCAAGATTTTGTAGGATTTCCAGATTTGCCTAAACCTGATGCTATGACAGTCTTCCTGGATGAATGGGCAAAACACATAGCCGAGGGGTGGCTGGCAATAAAGGGAGTGTTAAAACATGCAAAGGAAACTTACAAAGAATATGCCGATCGCAAGAGAGCTCCCAAATGGAAGCTGAATGTGGGGGATAACGTATATTTATCCACTAAATTTTTAAAGTTCTCACAACCTTCCAAAAAACTAGGTCTGAAGTTTATAGGGCCCTTTTCAATCACAAACGTGATCAATGATGTGGAGGTGCAGCTGCAATTACCAAAGAACCTCGAAAAAATCCACCCCGTTTTTCACTTCAGCCTATTGAAGCCAGCTAATGAATCAGGACGCTGGCATCCAAAGCAAAAAGTGCCGGCTCCAATAATGATAGATGGGGAATTTCTATATGCATTCTAACCAACACCATAATGTCATATTGAAAACAATGGTATCTCTCCCACATGATGTTTATAGGGGTTAAAAAGAGGTTTTTCACTTTGCAGGAATTTAAACTCCCTAAATTTCATGCAGAAATAAGAATGTTAAAAGGGTATTGATTTGGTGAACTGTTAATAAGTAGGTGAATTAGTATCATCAAAGACATTTCTAGATCTACTGTATGTATACGCAAGAAATGATAGATATTGACATTTCTGAAAATGCTATTGTACACTTATTTATTTATTTATTTATTTTCTGAATTTTGCTAGGGGAAATAGAGGGAAAATAGAACTCCATGTGATGAAACCTGTTCTAGAACAAGCTTCAGGCAAATCTACTCATCTGGTCCATATTTCACCTCTCAGAGTTTTGACTGTTGGTATGATTGCAGCCCCAATTCTGTTAACGTCATTCTGAGATACTATTATGCAACGTAATAGCTGCTACTGGAGCATTCTGAGGTAGCTATAGATTTGTTAATTGCTAATTATGTTAATTAAATTGAAGATTAATTAATAATTAATCTTCATCACTATGATTATACACCTTGTTGAAGAGAAACTTCCTACTGGTGTACAAATTATATATCGAACAGATGGAAAGCTTTTTAATCTTAGTAGGCTGAAAGCAAAAAATAAGGTAATTACAACTTCTGTTATAGAACTTCAATATGCTGATAATAACGTAGTCTGTGCACACTCCGAGGAAGATCTTCAAACTATCCTAAACATCTTTGCAGAAGCATATGAAAAGCTCGGCCTCTCGATTAACATTAAAAAAACCAAAGTGCTTTACCAGCAAGTTCGAACCAATCCCTCCGCAGCGCCATCAATCCAGCTTAAAGGTATGTCACTAGAAAATGTCATCCACTTTTCTTATCTTGGCAGCCATCTATCTACAAAAGCCGACATCGACGCTGAAATTCAGCATCGCCTGAGCTCTGCGAGTGTAGCTTTCTCCCGAATGAAGCGTAGAATGTTTGAGGATCGGGACATTCGCAGGGAAACCAAAATGCTTGTTTACAAAGCCATTGTACTACCAACCCTTCTGTACGCCTGTGAAACATGGACCCTCTACAAACGCCACCTCCAACTTCTTCAAAGATTCCATCAACGCTGCCTCCGAAAAATTCTGCAAATTACTTGGGAAGATAGGCGGACTAAAGTTAGCGTATTAGAAGAAGCGAAAACCACCAGCATTGAAACAATGATCATCCAACATCAACTTCGCTGGACTGGCCATGTTGTTCGAATGCCTGGCCATCGTGTTCCAAAGCAGCTACTTTACTCCCAACTTAAGAATGGAAAACGGAATATTGGTGGACAGCAAAAGAGATTCAAAGACACTCTCAAAGCTAATTTTAAAAAATGTAATATCAGCATTGAGAACTGGGAAGCCCTAACTCATGGGCGTTTCAATTGGAGGTCATCCTTTATTAATGGCGCTATGGACTTTGAAGAAGCACGAGTACAGGGCGAAAGGGAAAAAAGAGCTAAAAGGAAGGCATGTCAAGCAAACCCTCATCATGACCGTCTCCCACCCAGAAACCTATGCCCTCATTGTGGGAGGTTGTGCGGATCCAGAATTGGCCTTTACAGCCACTTACGGATCCACCGTTAAAATTTTACCCTTGGAAGACAATCTTACTTGGCTATGAGTGATCACCAATGAATGAATGAATGAATGCACTTTGCATCTGTACAAGATGAAGCGTATCAGTCAATCTCCATGACAGGGCTTTCCAAAGTTTTTCCCATGGCGAGACACCAACCGGCGGTGTGTTGCCCCAGGAAAACCCGGAAGTGCCTTCCTTGCGGCAGCGCACAAATACCCGGAAGCGCTGCTGCCGCTTTTGGGTTTTGTGCACTGCAGTTGGTGTGTCGCCGCAGGAAAGCCCAGAAGCGCTCATGATGGTGATGGCGACACACCAGACTGTGTGTGGCAACACACTTTTGTGTCGTGACACACAGTTTGGAAAGCTCTGCTCCATGAAACCACAAGCACAAAGGGCTCCTGCTGGTCTGAGTGTGTATGCGCAAACGCATGGATGCTGTACAATTGTGCAGGCAGGTGCAAGTGTGTAACTTTGCACACAGCTTCAGATGTGAAAGGAAGATGTGTGTTCCACACAAGTGGAATGAAGAATCTGTATGTGGTTTCATGCTGCCCCCTGCTGGAGAGAGCCGTGTGTGACAGGGTTTCTGTTAGAGAAGTGTTTCTCAACCTAGGCAACTTGAAGATGTGTGGACTTGTGGCTGGCTGGGGAATTCTGGGAATTGAAGTCCACACATCTTCAAGTTGCCAAGGTTGAGAAACGTTGTGTTAGAGGAACAGAGCATTGTCACTGGCATTGTGCCTTCCAGATGTGTGGGTGCCAATACACACACCGTGCTTTTGGATTTATTGGGGGGGAGGGCATAATTATTGGATTATTAGGTAAAGGTAAAGGTTCCCCCCGCACAGTTGTGCAGTCGTGTCCGACTCTAGGGGCCGGTGCTCATTTCCGTTTGTTAGCCGAAGAGCCAGCGTTGTCCGAAGACACTTCCACGGTCATGTGGCCGTATGATGTGCGTGGAACGCTGTTAACTACCCACCGAAGTGTTACCTATTCATCTACTTGCATTTGCATGCTTTCGAATTGCTAGGTTGGCAAGAGCTGGAGCTAGTGCAGGAGCTCACTCCGCACGCAGGGCTAGGGATTCGAACCTCCGAACTTGTGATCTTCCGATCAACAAGCCTGGCATCTTACCTGCTGAGCCACCACGCCCCTCTGGATTATTGGATTATTGGATTATTATTATTATGCAATGTGATAAATGCTACTGGAGAATTCTGAGGAAGCTATAGAGTTGTTAACTGCTAATTATGTTAATAAGCACACAGAAGTCATTTTTATTTTGGTCTGCTAATTATGTTCGTAAGCACACAGAAATCAGTTTTATTTTGGTATACAAGACTCCTGAGGGAAACAAAACAGATCTTAGTAAACATTCAGAATAGCAACCTCTTCAACTGCAGATAGATGTTTCACTAAACTAACATTAGTGGGACAACAGTTTTCTTAGTGGAGAGATATTTAACCATCTTAAAAGCATATAACGGAAGACAAAACCAATGGAGAAACATAGTAAGTCAGTTATAAACTGAATGTTTAACCAAAAAGGCATTTCCCTCTTTTCTGGGGCAAATAGGTGTTTATTGAAATATGTTGGACTTGTTATATCTCTGGCTTGTCTTGATAACTTTTCCACTGCGAAGAGGATTTAATCAAATGATTATAAAAGGTAGTGTTCTCATATAATGGAATAAGAAGATCGGCTATTTTGGAAGGGACCACAAAAGGTTTTTTAAGATTAACTTTCAGAAATCTGGACCTCAGACAGTGGATTTAAAGGTATTATGAATCGGAATAATGAACAATGATTTGGAGAGATTTCTATGTACGTAGTAAACATTGAATGAATTATATATTTAACATGTTGGTACCACTTCCACATGATGATTTTAAAGGATAAAAGATTTGAAGAAATTTAGACCAAACCTTCATGTATGAAAAAGAATATTGAAAAGGAAATAACTGAGTGGGTAAACTGATAACTAAATATAAAATGGCATCAGCAAAGACATGTTTTAAAATGTTAAAGTATTATTGATGAAAAGGTGGGTACATGGCATTCTACATTGTTCAAAGAAATGCTGAGTTGTGAACTTTCATAGGTTGTATCTAATTTTCTGGACGTATTGCATTAGATGGGAGACTGCTTTTTCAAGTTGAGCCAGCACATTCCTTTGGAAGGTTCGAAAAGGGGATTTATTAATTTATTCTGTTTATGTCTGATTTCTTTAGATTAAAAAATGTTTTATAGTGGGATAATCATGTATAATAGAACCTAGTAAATATCAAAATAAGAGTTATGTTGTAAGTAAAGTTCTAGCCTTGATTGTTTTAACTATATACCATTAAATGCATGTTTAGGAATCTAGTATTTATGTATTAATTTAAAGGATCATTATGCTAAAATTTTTTAGCCAAAAACTTGCTATGGCTACTGAGAAAAAACATTTCCATCTGCCTGTCACATAAACAAATACACACACATACACACACACTGTAAAATGGGGCAGTTTCTGCCCTCAAGATTTCCAAGTAAAATACATAACAATTTATGTTTATATTTATTTTCTAGAGTTACATTGCCTTCCTTCAGGAAACACAAAGCACCATACATACATCCTCCAATTTTCAACACTACCACAATCCTGTACGAGTGGTGAGAGATTGTGCTTGGTCCAAATATTCCCAGTAACCTTCCATGGTTGAAAATAGACTTGAACAGTTTTTGTTTTTTTTAATCCTAGGCAATCTTTCTGATCAGTAGATGGAGTAACAGAACAGGGAGGGGGATGGAAGGAGAAACATGTTGTTTGTGGTTGGTTCTTTAGTACAGAAGGATAGAAATTGACAAATTGTGCTCTAATACTGTATATGTCCATCTTACATCTATTTTTCCATGGTCTGGTGTTCTGTTCATTCTGTCCATGCTTTTCTTTTTGTTTTCTGTTCTCACCATGTATCAAAATGCTGCTTCCCAAATTTTATCTAATTGCATCTCCCTCTTCTGCTTCCTTGCAGTTATGCCATGAAGCTTTGTCATAAATGAAACATGGATAACCAAACCAAAATGCCTTACTTTCTCCTCCTGGGATTCTCAGAAAGTCAGCAACTGCAGCAGCTACATTTGTCCTTGTTCTTTGTATTATACCTGGCAATTACAACAACAAATCTTCTCATAATCTGTGCAGTAGCTTTAGATAATCGACTGCATAGCCCCATGTACTTCTTTCTGATGAATTTGGCTCTGCAGGACCTGGGCTCTGTTTCTGTCATTGTTCCCAAATCCATGGTGAATTCCCTCATAGAGACCAGACACATTTCTTACTTTGGTTGTGTTGCTCAAGTCTTTCTCTTTCTCTCCTTTCTGGGTTCCAATTTATCCCTCCTGACAGTCATGGCATATGATCGGTATGTTGCCATATGCAATCCACTGCACTATGAGATGGTAATGAATTGGAAAGCCTGCACCAAAATAATAATTCTGGTTTGGGTCACCAGTCTTCTCTATGGAACGTTGCATACCACTGGCACTTTTTCTATCAATTTTTGTTCTAATGTTGTCAACCAATTCTTCTGTGAAATTCCACAGTTGCTAAAGCTGTCCTGCTCTGGCTTCAATCTAGTTGAAGTTGGAGTTCTTGTGGCCAGTGTCACTGCAGGACTAGGTTGTATAAGTTTCATTATTGTATCTTATGCCATGATATTTAAGGCAGTGCTGAGAATCCCTTCTGAAAAAGGAAGGCAGAAAGCCCTATCAACTTGTATTCCCCACCTTTTAGTAGTGTCTATGCTTACATTAACTGGATGCTTTGCCTATCTGAGACCTCCATCTAAAACCCCATCTTACTTAGATTTTGGGTTGACTGTTGTGTATTCCCTTCTTCCACCCCTGTTCAATCCAATCATCTATAGCATGAGAAATAAGAATATCAAATTTGTCCTTTCTAAACTGTGGAAATTCTGAAAATTCCTTTTAATGCTGCTTCTATTCTGTTCACCACAATTTTGCATGTTCCTGTCTTTCCCTTTCCTTCTCTGAATAAAGGAATAAGTTTGAAAGGGAGACATAGCTGGGATGGAGGCAAAGCCAACCTCTGAATCTAGAAAAATGGTAGAGCTCCAGAAGTACCTCAGCAAAAATCCTGCATCCTTAATTACTGTCAGTGCATTTTACAGATGATAAATGTGGATCTTTGGCAGCTTCTATCATGCCACTGTCTGACAATTCCTTTTCTTTGGTGAAGTGAAGTTTAGGGCATAAAGCTATGCTGGAAAACAACTGTGAGGGCAAGGATTTTAAATGATTTGGCATATTTTTCCTAGTGCTTTCCTGTATAATGTGGCTTCCCCTCTAATGCCTGGACATAATATGGCTACTTAAACCTTTAGGTTTTCCAAAAGAAGACAGATACCTATAACTCTTGTCTCTTTAAATGGTCATTTGTTTACACACTTTGATCTTTTGCACCATTCTTGACTCCTGGCAACTGCCTGGGCAAGTCCCTGCAGTTGTCTTCACAAGGTATTTTGGAAGTTGTTTGCCACTGCCTCCTTCTGAGGGCAGAGGGAGAGGGACTGGGCCAAGGTTACCTAGCTGGTTTCATGCCCACGGCGGGACTAGACTCGCGGTTTCCTGGTTTCTAGCCTGATGCATTAACCACTACATCCAACTAGTTCTCACACACTTTAGCTCAAGAATATTATTTCTGTCCCTTGATAGTGCTTTGGCAAAACCAGACACCTGGCAGGGTGGCCATGATGGGTGAGCTGGTACTATCTCACAAAACCTTTTGATAACTACAAGAAATGAAAAGGCAAGAAGTGTAATTACCATGATGCATAGTTGTAATAGAATGCTAGATAAGCTTTCAGAACACTCACAACTTGATCCAAATTGGAAGAGATAACACATCTTCCCTGGTCCAAAACCTGGAGAAGGGAGGATAGACAGATTTATGCCAAGGAAGATATGTGATTGAAATGTGCTTGAATATTATTGAGTTTCATCCCAGCTACTGATAAAATATACCAAAGCCATATCTAGGTTTTGTGTTATCTATGCTACCATCCTCCCAATATTTTTTTAAAGTATAAACGATGGAAGACTCACCAAATATTTTGCGGCTCAGTATCCTGTTCCATGCATGGAAAAACTAATGAAAGAAAATAGTTTTTCCATGCATGGAAAAACTAATGAAATAACATAACTTCAAAACAGTCTTCAAACCCACCAGAAAAATACAACAAATGTTAAAATCAGCAAAAGACAAAAGGGACCCCGTCACCGCTACAGCAGTTTACCACATACTCTGCAGCTGTGGACAAGTATACCTTGGGACCACAAAACACAGCATCCACACCAGGATAAAATAACATGAAAGACACTGCAGACTACAGCAACCTGAAAAAACTGCAATAGCTGAACATGCTCTCAAACAAACTGGTCACCAAATCTTATTTGAAAACACAGAAATACTGGACAACACCAACAGCCACTATGTTAGACTATACAGGGAAGCCATTGAAATACATAAACACCAACACAGTTTCAATAAAAAAGAAGAAAGCTTAAAGATCAGCAAAACCTGGCTGCCAGTCCTGAAAAAACAGCTTGCAAAAGGTCAACGAACTCTACTCAACCACAGAAATATACAAACAACTCACACAATAGATGTGCTAATCCCACACACGACAGCACCACACCCCATAATCAGCACAATAAACCCTCTCCTAATCTCTTGTAAATGACCCACAGAAGACACACACCCTCTCAGCAGCTATAAACACCAGCAGGAACACACACCCTCCACTTGGGCACAGAGAGAATCTTCTAGCTGTGCTCCTGTCCTCTGAAGATGTCAGCCACAACGACTGGTGAAATGTTAGGAACCAAAACTCCCAGAACACGGCCACACAGACCGGAAAACCCACAACAACCAAAGGACATAATAACTTAAATAGTAGGCCAAGTCAACATTGTTTTATTTTTATTTAACTTTCAGAAGAAGTATCAGAAGAAGAGTACCTGGCAGTGTTCCTTCTGTACTAAGGTTTTCATGCCTTCACATTTTCCCAAGGGTGTAAAAAGTTTTCCAAAACTAGTAGATAGATTATTCCTCTATTTGGAGAATGTTTGTTGGGATATTGGATTGTGCCCTTGGAAAAGAATCTTTTAATGCCCTGGAGATGTCACTTTGTGGTTGTCCTGTGATTGATCACTTCCAGTTAACATCAAGAAGGACAGCTGAAACAAACTAGTTCTTCATACCTGTTTTCTGCATGCTGTTTGCTTGCCAATCATGAGACATGCAGTAGCAAGCCTACCGCTTTGACATTAGTGAGATAATTGTTATAGGCTTTAACCTCCAGAATGTCTAGGCCTTACCACCAGAGGCTTAAAAAGGCAAACTGCCTTTGCTACTGTGTACCTCTATGGATTTTCCACAGTCTGCCTATATGCTTTTTTCCCCTTCTTTAATTATAGAATCTAAAAATGTAAAATATTCAGTTTCCTTTTGGTTAATCATTCCCAGACCAAGGTGAGTATTCCAAGGGTCAGGGGAGGGAGAATGCATTAGATTCCAGCTCTCCAAATTCCATTTGGCATAGTCAGCTCCAACAGTTGTAAGATTTCAAGATCAACACACCTGAAGGACACCAGAGTATGGAAAAGTAGAATAAAATTTAATCTACCTTTCTGTGAAACTTAATTGAATTTGACATGCAGTCATCTGGAAAGATAGTAAACTATTCTTCATGCATATTCAGAAGTAATTCTTCCTTTCAATGAAGATTGTAATCCCTACTATTAAATCTGCCTGAATTTAGCCTAGCCAAATCAGATAGAGGGCTGATACCAAATAACATTTTAAACTTGTGTTGATCCTTGTATTCCATCTGTTCTGCAAGATCAAAGAGGTCATAAAAGTAATGTAATCCAGCATTTCAAGCAGCAAAGTCAAAGGCAGGTCTTCATGGAGGTTAAATCAGATTCCAGTTTCAGGAGAGAATTAGATGTGCAGTGAGGCAGTGACAAGGTAGCTCAGAAAAATTAGACTGAGCTATTTCTATGCAGTTAAGTTGCAGTGATAACTGCAGATGGCTAATAATTTTTTTTCTGAAAAGTTCTGTTGCTACTTGGAAATGGTTCTTGCTATTATGGTTAACAAAATGCATGACTGAAACACAGTCAATGAAACTCAGCTTCAAGAATCAATGAAACTCAGCTTCTCAGCATTCTGCCTAGGACAACATGTATGGCTGAAGCACCTGATTTTAAAAATTCTCCCTACATATTTAAATCCTCCACTCACTATGAAGACCAATGAAAACTGCATTCCTTGAGTTACATGTCCAGAAACACCTCACTCTGTGAAAAATCTCTTACTGATGGCTTTTATCCTGTAAAATGAAAAAGTCCACTCTTTAAGCTAAAAATGCAAGGAGATTAGTGGTACTTAATAATCAAATTCTTTGTAAATGTAACACATCCCATTAACAGTCAAAAGCTGATATCTGCTTTCTATAATGCAAACTATTATTTATTAATTTAGATCAAGCATCACAACAAAGAAAGGGAGGGGAAATGGTCTGGTAAAAAAGAGAAAAATGGAAACACCTTCAATTTCAGTTAAACTTGAGCACAAACTATGGTCACTACTCTGCCCCTGAAACCACGTTCTCTAGACAAGAGGTGACCAATACATACCTACAACTCTCAAGTTATGTATTTATTTAAATATATCTGGCTTGACTCTATAACAGGTTTGCTTTTAACCTTTTCATAATTGAGAAGAGATTTCAATGAAATACAATCATAAGTGGATAAATTAGAATACAAAGATATGTTATGTCCAGGATGATAGAAATGGGGGGGGGGGGGATTTTTACATTTTTCAGAAATTTGTACTCCCCTCCCCCCAAAAAAGATTATAACTATGAATCAGAATGGAAGGTTTTCACTTTGCAGGAATTTAAACTAGTCAAATTTCATGCAGAATATTAAAAGGGTATTGATTTTGTGAAATGTTAGTAAGTAGGTGAATTAGCATCACCAAATATATTTCTAGATCTATGTATGTGCAAGAAACAATGAATGTTGATATTCCTGAAAACTGCTGCTTTTGTAAAATTTTTGATTTAATTTTTTTGAGAATTTTGCTAGGTGAAATAGAGTTGAAATAGAACTCCAGGTTATGAAACCTGTCGTAGAACAAGCTTCAGGCAAGTTTTTTCAGTGGATGCATATTTCACTTCTCTCAGTTTGGATTATTGGTATGATTGCAGCCCCAATTCTGTTAACATCATTCTGAGATATTATTATGCAATGTGATTGCTGCTACTGGAGCATTCTGAGGTAGCTATAGAGTTGTTAATTGCTAATTATGTTAATAAGCACACAGAAGTCAGTTGTATTTTGGTGCACAAGACTCTTGAGGGAAACAAAACATAACTTAATAGACATTCAGAATAGCATCCTCTTCAACTGCAGATCGATGTTTCACTAAATGAAAATTAGTGGGACAGCATTTACTTAGTGGAGAGACAGTCTCAAAAGAATATAACAGAAGACAAAATCTATGGAGAGAAAGAGTAAGATAGTTATCAATTGAATGTTTAACAGAAAAGGCAAAGAGGGAAACTCTTTTCTGGGGCAAATGGTTGTTTATTGAAATATGTCGGACTTGCTATATCTCCGGCTGGTCTTGATATCTTTTCCCCTGGAAGATAATTTAATTAAATCATTACTTAAGGTAGTGGTCTGATATAATGGAATAAGAAGATTGACTATTTTGGGAGGGACAACAAAGGGTTTTTGAGATTATTTTTCAGAAATTTGGACCACAGACAGTAGATTTAAAGTTATATGTTGTATAGGTTGTATCTCATTTTCTTGCCAAACACTTCTGGAGGGAATAAAGGAACGTATTTGATGGGAGACTGTTTTTTTCTTTTTCCAAATTGAGCTATCACATTCTTTTGGATTGTTGGAAAGGGGATTTATTAATTTCTTCTGCTTATGTCTGTTTTCTTAAGATTTAAAATGTTTTACCGTGGGATAATTATGTATTTATGTATTTATTTATTTATTTATTTATTTATTTATTTATTTATTTAATATTTATCCCGCCTTTATTATTTTTATAAATAACTCAAGGCAGAGAAAATACCTAATACTCCTTCCTCCTATTTTCCCTACAACAGCAACCCTGTGAGGTGAGTTGGGTTGAGAGAGAGTGACTGGCCAAAGGTCACCCAGCTGGCTTTCATGCCTATGGCAGGACTAGAAGTCACAGACTCCTGGTTTCTAGCCCAGCACCTTAACTACTAGACCAAACTGGCTTTCTATACCACCTAGTGAATATAAAAAAGGAGTTATGTTCTACCCTCTACCTTTTCTCCTTTTTAATATATACCATTAAATACATGTTTAGGAATCTAGTATTTATGTATTAGTTTAAAGACTTATTATTCTATTTTTTTTAGCTAAAAAGCTGCTGGGGAAGTGAGAAAGTTTTTTTCCATCTCACTGTCACTTAAAACACACACACACAGAGAGAGAGAGAGACACACATAGACACGCACTGTACAATGGGGCAGTTTCTGTCCTCAAGATTTCCTAGTAAAAGACAGAGCAATTTATGTTTATATTTATTTGCTAGATTTACATTGCCTTTCCTCTAGACGCACAAAGCACCATATATAGGACATCCTCAATTTGAAAATCAGTACATGAAATAAAAGAAGTGGGAGGAGGAAAGAAGGAAAAATGTGAGGGTTGTGGTTGATTCTTTAGTACAGATGGATAGAAATTGACAGATTGTGCTCTAATTCTGTATATGCCCATCCTACATCTATTTTTCCATGGTCTGGTACTCTGTTCATTCAGTCCATGCTTTACTTTTCTTTTTGTTTTCTCTTTCACCACATATCAAACTGCCGCTTCCCAAATTTTATCTAATTGCATCTCCCTCCTCTGCTTCCTTGCAGTTCTGCCATGCAGCTTTGTCATAAATGAAACATGGATAACCAAACCACAATGCCTTACTTTCTGCTCCTGGGATTCTCAGAAACTCGGCAACTGCAGCTGCTACATTTGTCCTTGTTCTTTGTGTTATACCTGGCAATTACAACAGCAAACCTTCTCATCATCTGTGCAGTAGCTTTTGACGATCAACTACACAGCCCCATGTACTTCTTTCTGATGAATCTGGCTGTGCAGGACCTGGGCATTGCTTCAGTCATTGTCCCAAAATCCATGATAAATTCTCTCATGGACACAAGACATATCTCTTACTTTGGTTGTGTTGCTCAAGTCTTTCTCTTTATGTCCTTTGAAGCTTCTGATTTCTCAATCCTCACAGTCATGGCATATGATCGGTATGTTGCCATATGCAATCCACTGCACTATGAGACGGTGATGAATTGGAAAGCCTGCACTGAAATAATAATTCTGGTGTGGGTAAGCAGTCTTCTCTATGGAATATTGCATACCAGTGGCACCTTTTCAATCCCTTTCTGTTCTAATGATGTTAATCAGGTTTTCTGTGAAATTCCACAAATGCTAAATCTATCCTGCTCTGGCTTGAATCTAGTTGAAATTGGAGTTCTTGTGGCCAGTATCATTGCAGCACTAGGTTGTTTTACTTTTATTATTGTATCTTATGCCATGATCTTCAAGGCTGTACTAAGAATACCTTCTGAAAAAGGAAGGCAGAAAGCCTTATCGACTTGTATTCCCCACCTTTTTGTAGTGTCTATGCTTACATTAACTGGGTGCTTTGCCTATCTGAGACCTCCCTCTAACTCCCCATCTTATTTAGATTTTGGGTTGACTGTTCTGTATTCCCTTCTTCCACCCCTGTTCAATCCAATCATATATAGCATGAGAAATAAGAACATCAAATTTGTCCTTTCTAAACTATTGAGTGTGTGAAAATTTCTATTAATATTGTTTCTATTCTGTTCACCACAATTTTGCATGTCACTGTCTTTTCCTTTCCTTCTCTGCATAAAGGAATAACTTAGAAAGGGTGACATATGTAACTCAGATAGAGGCAAAGCCAACCTTAAAGATTTAACATTAACTTTCCTATATTTATTTCTTCTACCCCTGCTCAATCCAGTCATCCATACCTTCAGAAATAGGAATATGAATTCATACACTGAGATGCTCTCCAAGGGGATAAAGCCTTTCCCAAAGATCAGACTATCATTACTCCTTTTTGGGTTAGAAAAGTTTTAGTTAGGAGAATTGCATTGGGCCCTTGTAATTTCCAGAACTCCAGAAGTTGCTCAGCCAAAATCCTGCCTCCCTAATAATTGTCAATGCACTTTACAGATGCTAAATGTTGATGTTTAGCAGTCTCTGGCATGCCACAGGCTGACAACTCCTGATCTTTAGTGAAGTGATCAGGGTAGATTGCTTTGTAGAAACCAAGGAGATATAAACGATGTGGCCTATTTTTCTCTGTGCTTTCCTGTATAAAATGTCTTCTCCTCTAATGCTTGCACTAATGTGGCTAGTTAAAGCTTTTGCTTTTTGAAAAGTACACAGACCTTGAAAACTCTTCTCTCCTTAATGATGATTTGCTCACATATATTGCATATATGATTGATATATTGCACCTTCGAGCCTTGACTCCTGATGACTGCCTGGGCAAGTTCCTGCAGTTGTCTTGGCAAGATTTTTCAGAAATTATTATTATTATTATTATTATTATTATTATTTTTCTATGACTGCCCATCTCCCCCTCAAGGAGGGACTCTGGGCGGTAATGGTTTGCCATTGCCTCCATCCTAGGGCTGAGAGAGAGGGACTGGCCCAAATACAATCAGCTGGCTTCGTGCCTAAGGCGGGACTAGAACTCACAGTCTCCCACTTTCTAGCGTGATGCCTTAACCACTACATCCAATATTTTCTCACACAGTTTAGCTAGAGTATTATTTCTTTCCCTTAGAAATGCTTTGGCAAGACCAGAAACCTGGCAGGGTGGGCTTGATGGGTGAGCTGGTACTATCTCATATAACCTTTTGATAACCACAAGAAATGAGAAAAGCAAAAAGTGTAATTAGGATGATGAATAATTGTAATAGAACAGTAGATAAGCTTTCAGAAAACTCACAACTTCATACAAATTGGAAGAGATAACACATCTTTCCTGGTCCAACACCTGGAGAAGGGAGGATAGACAGACATACACCAAGGATGATAACTTATTCAAATGTGCTTGAGAATTATTGAGTTTCATCTAAGCTACTGATAAGGTATAAAGCCATATCCAGGTTTTTTGTTATCAATTCCACCATCCTCCCAATGCTTTTTTAAATTGTAAAAGATGGAAAACTTGCCAAATATTTTGCGGCTCAGTATATGTGTCCTTAAAAAAGTTGCCATATACTTACTGGATTCATCTTGGAAATATCAGGACCTTCCTTTGATTAGGGTGAGGGGCTTTCAGCTAAAGGGTTATGAGATTTTCTCCTATATTGGTACTCCTGGATTCAATGTTGCTATATTGTTTTCCTGCCTTCCTTATCTGTGGATATTTCTTGTCTACATTATACTTTGCAGTTCAAGTGATTTTTTTGCTCTGGTTTGCTCAATAAACTCTTTCACCTTTTACCTTATTTGTGTGGGTATTGCTTTCTAATCCATGAACCCCCTATTCACATTTTTGTGTGGAAAAAGGAATGTACCCATACTTCTTAAAGAGTCTTACTAATTGCTGTTCCATCTGGAGACGTCCATATGAGCCCTTGGCTTTTGCTGAAGGAATAATGGATAAAGATAAAGTAGAAATTAAATTTGTGGAAATCTCTATATTAATATTTTTCCCCATGCATTCAGAGGGTTCTTAAAGTCTTTAAAGATCTAACGGAAGAAATTCTTTGGGATATTGTATTACCAGAGATCATTTCATATATCACGATATATACCACCCAATGATGATTAGTGGTTTATTGTTGAAAGAACTACAATTTGCTCGAATCTCAGAACAATCTAAGTCATAAATCAAAGTTTTAAAAAATCTATTAACTAGTTTCACAATAACATGCAAACCCCAAAACTAAAGAAACAATATGATTTAGCAACTTGTGTAAATAGGGACACAATAACTTACAAAGTAGCCCAAGTCACCATTATTTTATTTATATTTAAATTTTAGAAGAAGAAGTTTCAGGAGAAGAGTATCTGGCAGTTTTACTTCTGTACTAAGTTTTTCATACATTCAGACTGACCCAGGGGAGCAAAAAGTTTTCCAAAAATAAGAAAGATAGATTATTCATTTATTTGGAGAATGTTAGTTGGGATATTGGATTGTGCACTTGGAAACGAGTGTGCTAATGCCCTGGAGATGTCACTTTGTGGTTGTCCTGTGAGTGACCACTTTTCCAATTAACACCAGGAAGAAAGACAGCTGAAACAAGCTAGTTCTTTGTACCTGTTTTCTGCATGCTGGTTGCATGCCAAGCATGAGACATGAACTAGCAAGCCTTCTGCTCTGACCATAATGAGTTGATTGTTACCTGCTTTCACCTCCAGCATAGCCCATGCCTTGCCAACAGAGGCTTAACAAGGCAAAGAGCCTGTGCCACTGTGTATCTGTATTTATGGATTTTCCACCTTCTGTCTATATGCTTTTTTCCTCTTCTTTAATTATAGTATGTGAAAATGCAAAGTATTCAATTCCGTTTTGGTTAAATTTTCCAAGACCAGGGTGAGTATTCCAAGGGCATGGGAGGGAGAATGCATTAGATTCCAACTCTCCAAATTCCATTTCACAAAGTCAGCTTCAAAAGTATTAGATGTACACTGAGGCAGTGACAAGATACCTCAGAAAAATTAGACTGAGCTATTTCTATACACTTAAGTTGCAGTGATAACTGCAGATGACTAATAAATGTTGTTCTGAAAAGTTCTGTTGCTACTTGGAAATGGTTCTTGCTATTATGGTTAACAAAATGCATGACTGTGTTTAAGAGTCAATGAAACTCAGCTTCTCAGCATTCTGCCTAAGTAGGGTGACCATACGTCCCGTTTTGAATGGGACAGTCCCATTACTTTAGCATTTTTCAACTGTCCCGTCGTTTTGATCAAAATCTCAATTTTGTCACTTTTTTAAACACGGCGGGAAGGAGGACAGGAAGACAGGAAGGAGGACTGGAGCCGGACATGCCATTGGAGGCAGCCCGGAAGAGGCCCTATCAGCGCGGCAACTGGAAGCCCAATTGCCACGTGCGATCCCAGCAGCAGAAGCAGCACCACAGTCCAGGTTCCTGCCTCCTTACCTGATCCTGAGGTTGTCTGCCCAGCAGTGGTGAGGCCAGGGAAAGCAGGCACGGGAAGGTTGTGGAAAGAGGATGCGTGTGTGTGTGTGTGTGTGTGCGCGCACACAGATTACTTGCTCAGCGTAATCGCGCGCACACACACATGCACCCCACACCCTCTTTCTCCAGCCTCCCTGCAACAGGTCCGGATGCATTTGGTCATGGGGAGGCTGGAGAAAGAGGGAATGGGGTGTGTGTGTGCATCTGATCGGGCTTGGGCCGAGGGAGGAGAGTTGTCGGGCCGCTGAGCAGGAGAAGCCGGCTGCGCTCGGCTGCTTCAGCCACACCACTCCCCCCTTGCCACCCGCTGAAGCCCCCCAGCGCGGCCGGCTCCTGCTTTTCATGCTCGGCGGCGGCAGCGGCAACAACTCTCCTCCCTTGGCCAACCCCGATCAGATGCACACACACACACTCACACACTCACAGGACAGACTGTCCTTGGCAGGAGCCGGCCACGCTGAGGGGCTTCAGCCACACCACTCCGCCCCTTGCCACCCGCTGAAGCCCCCCAGCATGGTCAGCTCCTGCCAGGGCAGTCTGTCCTGTGTGTGTGTGTGTGTGTGTGTGTGTGTGTGTGTGAGTGAGAAGCAGGAGCGGCCACCCTGGGGAGCTTCAGTGGGCAGCAAGGGGCGGAGTAGTGTGGCTGAAGCAGCCGAGCGCAGACTCGGGCAAGACCGATCAGATGCACACACACACACTCACAGGACAGACTGCCCTGGCAGGAGCTGGCCTTGCTGGGGGGCTTCAGCGGGTGGTGAGGGGCGGACTGGTGTGGCTGAAGCCTCCCAGCACGGCCGGCTCCTGCTGAGGGCAGTCTGTCCTGTGAGTGTGTGTGTGTGCATCTTTTTTTTTAATATAAAATTTTAATTTAAATAAATTAATTAAAATAAAATTTTAATTTTATTTACATTCAACATAAAACATATAACACATAACAATAACTACGTTTATGTATACATATTTACATTTGATTTATAATATTCATTATCTAATATATTTCATATAACATATCTTTATTCTAATTTTTTCCCTGTTTCCTTCTTCCCTTCTTCTTCCTCTAACCCTTTCTAACTACTTTATTTATATATATCTATTTCTAACCTTATCACTATTTTCTTTTTCTTCTCTTATGTTATATTACTGATTTATCAAGTATTTATTTCAAATTCAATTTTTGACTTATACATCTTTACCATACAATACATACGTACATTTCATTAAAATACCTCCAGTTTTCTTAACAAAAAATTGTGTAAATACTTGATTTACATTTTTCTTCTTTCTTCTATATATATTCAAAAAGAATATAATATTAAATAGAGATTAATAAACTATAAAAATAAAAATACAAACATAGGGGGGGCGGGGGGAAAAAAGAGATATAAGAAGAAAAATGTGTGTATGTGCATCTGATCGGGCTTGGCCGAGGGAGGAGAGTTGTCGGGCCACCGAACAGGAGAAGCAGGAGCTGGCCACCCTGGGGAGCTTCAGCGGGCAGCAAGGGGTGGAGTGGTGTGGTTGAAGCAGCCGAGTGAAGCTGGCTCCTCCTGCTTCTCCTGCTCTGTGGCGGTGGCAGCAGCAGCGACTCTCCTCCCGAGGGGGATGGGGCAGTGGTGGGCCTCCATCCCCACCCCTTGTTCCCCGGCCGATGACGGTGCTGTGTGCACAGTGTGTGTACTCCGGCCTCCCCCAAACACACCAGCTCTGACGCACCATTTACTGCTAGAAGAAAAAAAACCCTTTAAAAATAAAAAAAATTAAAATCCAAGCCAATCACACTGATGGGGGCGGGGTTTGCAGGCAGGAGCCAATTGTGTGGGGCAGGGGCGGGGTTTTCAGGTGGGAGCCAATTGCGTGGACTGGGGGGCGGGGTTTGGAGGCCGGCATGGTGGCATAAGACCCTGTCCCGTTTTGCCATCCCAAATGTCCTGTTTTTGTCTGAAGGAAATATGGTCAGCCTATGCCTAAGACAACCTGTATGGCTGAAGCAACTGATTTTAAAAATTCTCCCTACATATTTAAATCCTCCACTCACTATAGAGACTAATGAAAACCGCATTCCTTGAGTCACATGTCAAGAAACACCTGACTCTGTGAACAATCTCTTACTGATGGTTTTTATCCTTTAAAAATACCTCAGATGAACTCCTGAGAAGAAAGGAAAATATAAATTACAGGAAGAACTGTAAAACTGTAAAACAGAACTAAAAAAAATTCCAAGATGGCGGCCGCAAGTCAATGCGGCCGATTACCACTCCGGGAGAAAGCCACAGAAACCCTGTAAAAAAACCCCGAAAATTCACCTTTGGGGGTTTAGTGAGGTGGTGTTACCGGTGGGGTGAGTGGCTTTCTCTGGGGGGAGTGTTGGGGCGAGCCCTTGTGTCCGGTCGCAGCCTCCGTGGAACGGTGCGAAGAAAAGAGCCCAGTGAGCAGCCGGAGATGCCGTAGGCTGCCGAGGTCTGTTGGAAGCCGGAGGCCGCAGAGACTGTTCGGGTTCGAACTGGGCCGGTGGAGCTGGCAAGGACCTGGTGCCTGGTGCCCACCGAAGGTTGGAGACTGTGGGAGGCTGCCAAATGGCAGCTGGAGGCTGGAGGTTTTTTGGCTGCTGGTCTTCGAGCTGGGGCCGGCGGAGCTTGCGGGGCTGGAGACTATCGAGGGCTGCTAGAGGCTGCCGGAGGCCTCTCTGTTTTCGATTGCTGGAGGCTGGAGACCATCAGAGTTTGAGCTAGGCTGGTGGAGTTGGTGGGGGCCTAGCAGAGCCGGCACAGCACAGAGGGGAGCCCAGTTGTGGCAGCAGAGTCCTGGACTTTTTTCCTGGGTCGACTTCTAGAGGGGATTCGGAGGCTTCCGATGTTGGAGCGGACTGGAGTTGGTGGAGAACCCTGCGGCCCTGGAAGGCGCGGAGGCTGGATGGATAGCCCAGGAGACCAGGGCATACGAAGAACATGGACTAACCCCAAAAAAGTCCTGGATGCTGTCCCATTCAATCTAAGGTGGAAAAGGGTTCGTAGGGGTCCCTTGGTATGAATGTGGACCCCCCCGGGTGAGAGACGAGGAGGGGGGAGCCAAGATTGTATGGGTATGTAAGAGTACCCCCCTGGGTGATAGCCAGGTGGGGTAGGAGTGACTGCTGGTGAGTGTTGGTACCTCTCCCTGACCAGTGAGAGAAGTTGAGGGAGAGGTACAGTGTGAGTGGGGGTGGTGCTGGACCCTAACAGTGCTGAGAGTGAGAGCTGGTGCACTGGGGGGTCTTGTCACTGCCCGACATTGTGTGGGACTGGATGATGGATGAATGGGATAAGGGACCCTTGATTAAGCCCAGGAATTCCGGAGGCCTGGGAGTGGAGGCTACTAGGCCAGAGTCGGGAATCTCTGGGGGCTGTATGGCGGGGTATTTGATTCAGGTGGTGATGGGCAGGGGATGGTATGACGGGAATTGGAGGGCAGGCCATCATCGGGGAAGGCGCCCCCGGTGTTTGTTACCGGTGGCGTGTTCCGGCCCCCCGTGTTAATACCCAGGCCCTGGTAAGCAGATCCTCGTGGTCTCCGGTCTCCGACTGCTGCTGCTGAATGCCAGGTTGGTGAACAACAAGGCCCCCCTTATAGGTGATCAAATCATAGAGGAGGGGGCCTACCTGGTGTGTATTACCGAGACCTGGCTGGGCCCAGAGGGGGGAGTAGCCCTCTCGGAGATGTGACCAGCTGGGTTTCGGGTGTGGCATCAGCTGAGACACCGGGGCAGGGGAGGAGGGGTGGCAGTTGTCATCCGAGAGTCCCTTGTGGCCTTCAGGGGTGCTGCTCCACAAGTGACCGGGTGTGAGACCCTGTTTTTCAACTTGGGTTCACGAGAACAGTTGGGAGTGTTGCTGCTGTACCAGCCTCCCTGCTGCGTAGCAACCTCCCTGCCTGAGCTGCTCGAGGCTGTCTCGGGGTTGGCAGTGGAGTTCCCCAGAGTTCTGGGGGACTTCAATCTGCCATCTCTGGTACGGTCCTCGGAGGCGGCCCGGGAGTTCATGGCTACCATGGCAGCTATGGGCCTGTCTCAGATTATTCGTGACCCGACTCGTGACAGTGGTCTCACCCCAGACTTAGTTTTCTTGTCTGAGCAGTGGCAATGTGATCTGAGGGGAGAGTTACATCTTTCCCCATTGTCAAGGTCAGACCACGCCCTGGTGACCCTGAGACTCTCTTGTGCTGCCCCACTCCGCAGGGAGGCAGGACCCATTCGATTGGTCCGCCCCCGGCAACTGATGGACCCAGTGAGGTTTCAGAAGGAGCTGGGGGTTATTCCCGAGCACTTGCTTCACGGTCCAGTGGAGGTCCTGGCCGCAGCCTGGAATAAGGCAGCGGCTGGAGCCCTGGACAAGACCGCGCCTATCTGACCTCTCAGGCCCTGCTCGGCCCGCTGCTCTCCATGGTTGATGGAGGAGCTGAGGGCTTTGAAGAGGGTTAAGAGATGTCAAGAGAGCCGCTGGAGAAAGACGAAGACTGAATCTGACCGAACACAATCTAGAGCCGCAGTTAAGGCCTACCTTGTGGCAGTAAGAGCGGCGAAACGTGAATATTTCTCCGCTCTTATTGCGTCCGCAGAATGCCGCCCGATGGCCCTTTTCAAGATTAAAAGATCGCTTTTGGGTCGGGAGCAGGAGGAGACCCATTTACAGGGCCGTTTGGAAGAGTTTTCTGAGCATCTGCAGGACAAAATCGCTCAGATTCATTCCAAGTTGGACTCCACACGTGAGACAAGATCTGGGGAGATGCCAGAGGCTTGTACTTACCATGTTACCTGGGAACAGTTTGATCCTGTTGTGCCTGATGAAGTAGACAGGATCCTCCGGATTGTAAACGCCACCACATGCCAGCTTGACCCATGTCCCTCCTGGCTGGTGAAATCAGCTAGTGAGGTGACATGTGGCTGGGTCCAGGCGATGATTAATTCGTCCTTGAGTGAGGGAGTGTTCCCGGCTGCCTTTAAGAAGGCGCTGGTGCACCCCCTCCTCAAGAAACCTTCCCTGGAACCTACAATCCTGGGCAATTTTCGCCCAGTCTCCCACCTTCCCTTTTTGGGAAAGGTGGTTGAGAAGGTGGTGGCGTTGCAACTCCAGAGGATCCTGGAGGAAACGGATTATCTGGACCCCTTCCAGTCAGGTTTCAGGCCGGGATATGGGACGGAGACCGCATTGGTCGTGCTTATGGATGATCTCTGGCGAGAGCGGGATGGAGGGAGTGCGTCCATCCTTGCTCTCTTAGATCTCTCAGAGGCTTTTGATACCGTCAACCACAGTATACTTTTGGGGTGGCTTGAGGAGTTGGGGGCGGGCAGCGTGGTTTTGCGCTGGTTCGCCTCCTTTCTCCAGGGCCATTCCCAGTCGGTGTTGATAGGGGAGGAGAGAGCTGACCCACGACCCCTGACTTGTGGGGTGCCGCAGGGGTCAGTTCTCTCTCCTCTCCTATTCAACATCTACATGAAGCCACTGGGCGAGATCATCCGTCACCATGGGATGACGTATCACCAATAAGCTGATGATACCCAGTTATACATTTCCGTCCCGGGTGAAGTAAGTGATGTGGTCAATGCCTTATCTCAGTGCCTGGAGGCTGTGGGGGTCTAGATGGGGAACAAGAGGCTTCAACTGAACCCTGGTAAGACGGAGTGGCTGTGGATTGATGGCCCCCCTGGATCCGGGAAGTTGTCATCTTTGGTTCTGGGTGGAGTTGCACTACCCCAGTCGGATCCAGTGCGGAATCTGGGGGTCCTCCTGGACTCGCGACTCCTGCTTGAAGAGCAGGTGGCAGTCGTGGCCAGGAGGGCCTTTGCACAGCTTCGAGTTGTGCGCCAGTTACACCCTTTCCTGGATCGGGAGGCCCTCCGAACAGTCACTCACGCCCTTGTCATCTCCCGTATAGACTATTGTAATGCGCTCTACATGGGGCTACCCTTGAAGAGTATCCGGAAGCTTCAGCTGGTGCAGAATGCAGCGGCGTGAGCAGTTATGGGTGCCAGGAGATCAGCACATGTGACACCTCTGCTACGCGAGCTGCATTGGGTGCCAGTTTGCTTCCGGGTCCAAGTCAAGGTGTTGGTGATTACCTTTAAAGCCCTATATGGCATAGGGCCAGGGTACCTGAGGGACCGTCTCATCCCGATAACGTCGGCCCGCCCCACCCGTGCATGCAGAGAGGGCATGCTTCGGACCCCCTCAACAAGAGAATTCCACCTAGCGGGGTCCAGGAGGCGTGCCTTCTCTGCGATAGCGCCCGCCTTGTGGAATATCTTGCCCCCGGAGGTGAGACTGGCCCCCTCCCTCCTGGCCTTTCAGAAAAGACCTGGCTCTGCCACCTGCCCTGGGACGACAGAGGTGGTAGTGCCTCCTGGTGTTGGCTGGCCCCGTAGCCCCATGATCCATTCTGTGGGTCCTAATCCAACTTGGATTTTATTTTATTTATTTTATGCTTGTGAGATATTTTGTATAGTTTTTAAATTTTATTTATTGTAACCCGCCCAGAGTCCCTTGCATGGGAGATGGGCAGGGAATAAATTTGAAAAATAAATAAATAAATAAATATTAGAAACAGATAAATGCATACATAAAGTATAGATATGTGTCCCTATTGATCTAAAGACCAAAAACAACTTTTTATAATTCATTTATTGTTAAATTTGTATATAAAGCCACTTCCTTTAAAAAGCAAAAGTCCACTCTTTTAGCTAAAAATGCAAGGAGATTACTGGTCCTTAATAATCAAATTATTTGTAAGTATAACAGTATACATATTTCTGTACCCATTAACTGTAAATAAGCTTATTTCTGCTTTCTATAATGCAAACTATTATTTACTAATTTAATCAAGCATCACAACAAAGAATGGGAGGGCAAAATGGTCTTGCAAAACACAGAAAAATGGAAACATGAAATACAAAGTAAAGTATTGTATTATTTCTTTCCTAGATGCTGAAAAAAAACACCTTTTTTTGTGTGTAACTTCTTGTCCTACAGTAGGAGATTTTTCTCCAGAGGAATTTCGATACAGCTGGTTCTTTCAGACACCTTCAATTTCAGTTGAACTTGAACACAAACTATGGTCACTACTCTGCGCCTGAAAGCACATTCTCTAGAAAAGAGGTGGCCATTACATACCCACAACTCTCAATGTATTGATGTATTGATGTATTGATGTATTGATGTATTGATGTATTGATGTATTGATGTAGTTAGTTAGTTAGTTAGTTAGTTAGTTAGTTAGTTAGTTAGTTAGTTAAATATGACTGGCTTGATTGTATATCAGGTTGCCTTTATACTTTTTATAACTGAGAGGAGATTTCAACAGAATGCAATAATAAGTTGATATAAGAGAATACAAAGATATGTTATATACCAGATGTCAGAAATGTTTTTTTTTCCAGAAATTTTTACTCCCTCCCAACCAGAAAAAAAAACTTACAACAATGAATCAGAATAACAAGCATTTATTTGGAGGAATTTCTTTATGCATTCTAACCAACAGCACAATGTCGTATTGAAAACAATGGTACCTCTCCAACATGATGATTATAGAGGTTAAGAATAGAAGGTGTTTCACTTTGCAGGAATTTAAACTCCCGAAATTTCATGCAGGCATATGAATATTAAAAGGGTATTGATGTGGTGAACTTTTATAAGTAGGTGAATTAGTATCACCAAAGACATTTCTAGATCTATGTATATGCAATAAATAATGGATGTTGATATTTCTGAAAATGCTGCTGCTATCATAAAATGTTGATTTAATTATTTTGAGAATTTTGCTATATGGCAGTCCACATTCTTCAAAGGGATTCTGTGATTTAAAACTTCATGGCTATGGAAGGTATTTTTCATCTAATTTCCAGGAAAAAGAATATTTTATGCTTTTTCTTAAGGAGAAAAATAAAACAGTTACCTAGATAAGTGTATCAAAATATATAATTAAACAATATGTGTGAAACCTTTAGGAATCATTTTGTTGATTTGGCATCCAATGGCTCTTTTAAAAAACTATTTGGTTTGCACACTGTTGTGCAACTATATTTACGTTACAAACTATGAGGACAGTGTGGGTAATAACCAAGAATGATGGAACCAGATCACAGAGTTCCTAGGGGCCGTTTTGGCTACTGAATCTAATTCCCTGCATAGTTCCCTAAGCTATCCAATCTCATCATGAAAAACCCTATGAAATGGAATCCCCACCTCCATTCATACTTGGTCTTGCTACAAACTGGGACAGTGTTAACTGGATAATTTTGACTTCAGTATGAACATGCCAATCTGCTAATGTTTTCATGACATATAAAACACTGTTTGGTTTGGTGTACACATTTGTATCCAAAGATCAAAGTGTAATTAGCCAAGATAACCAACATACAAAGATGGTAAAATGATGAACCAGTATTAAACTGCATTCTGATATTCCTCATATGATGGTTGCAATACTGGAGATAGGGAGTGGAATTGATTGATTGATTGATTGATTGATTGACTGATTGATTGACTGATTATGTGCCATCAAGTCACTGTTGATTCCTAGTGACCACATAGATAGATTTTCTCCATGACGATCGGTCCCCAACTTGGTCTTATGGTCTTCCCATGGTGCAATCATAACCCCTGTAACTGAATCCATCCACCTTGCTGCTGGTCATCCTCTGCTTCTCATTTATAGTGGGAGAGAGGGAAAGCCAAATTCTGCCTAGCTGTTCTTCTATTAAGGGTCTCTTCAAAAGGAATGATTTATTATTCCTCAGTTCCGCTGATAAGAATAAGCTTCAGTAGTGAGGTAATTATTATAATAAATCTTATAAGAATCAGTTTGGTCTAGTGGAGAGCCAGTTTGGTCTAGTGGTTAAGGCAATGGGCTAGAAACCAGGAGAGTGAGAGTTCCAGTCCTGCCTTAGGCATGAAAGCCAGCTGGGTGACCTTGGGCCAGTCACTCTCTCTCAGCCCAACTCACCTCACAGGGTTGTTGCTGTAGGGAAAATAGGAGGAGGAAGGAGTATTTGGTATGTTTTCCGCCTTTAGTTATTTATAAAAATAATAAAGGTGGGATAGAAAATGAATAAATAAATAAAAATAAGGTTAAGATTGTTATAGTATTATTAATTATAAAAGTAGACAATTTATATGCTTTATAATTTGATTTTTATTATAGTGGACAGAAATGAATAGAATAGTGGCAGGTAGGAAGGAAATAATTAAATGAATGTTTTTTTGGGTGGGGGAAGTTGAATTGGAGGTTTATATATTTTTTTCTTTTTTTAATGTAAGGGGAAGGAGCAATTGTATTTAGTGATTTTTATAATGTGTTAATGGAATGATTTATAGAAATAATGTGATCTTGCTTTGATATAGAGTAAGGGATTGATTATGGTAATTGCTGTATAATCTTGTTGAAAGTTGGAAGTCACTTCTTTATGTAATGTTCCAAATTCTTTTTTCTTGTGTTTCACACACTTTTAGGTTTTTTTTTCTTTTTGTGGTTTTTTTTCTTTTTTGTAATTTTTATCTTTGTTTCAAACTTAATAAAATTCTTAAAAAAACAAGACTGATGGGGTGGAACTACGAGTGGGCCACATAGCAGATATACAGATCAGCTACAGGTACGTTGGCATCCCACAGTCACATGAGAACCACAATGAGAAGGCAAGGATGACAGCAACATCTAAGTACCACCAAAGGATAAGACAGGTCCTGAAGAGCCAGCTCAATGGGAAGAACAAGATCCACACCATCAACATGTATGCCCTGCCAGTCATCAGATACCCTGCCGGTATAGTGAGTTGGCCAAAGGAGGACATGGAGGCAGCTGATGTGAGGACCCAGAAGTTCCTCACAATGTATGGAGGTTTCTACCCCAAGTCCAACCCTAGAGGCTGTACCCCAGCCGAAAAGAGGGTGTACTGATGTACTCCTGAGTGATCTGGGTTTTATCCAGGACAGTGACTTTGACACTCACCAGACCCTGCCCACCCTCTTTTCGGCTGGTGTACAGTCTATAAAACAAATAGATTTTTTCACATATTTAGGGGTGGTTTTTACAGATACAGGGCCTTGGGTCAATCACTTCAAACAAAGTTCTATAAAGGCCACAGCAAGGTCTAAAACATTAATCAAACTACTTAGTTACAACCACCCAAGTAATCTGCTCCCCTTTTTAAAGGTCCACAAGGCAAAAATTGTACCAGTGCTAACATATAGTGCTGAATTGTGGTGCCTGTCAAAGGCCTCCTTACTTGAAAAAAATCAAGCATGCTTTTTAAGAACTATTCTGGGGACTGACAGGAATACACCTGCAGCAGCAGTAAGAGCTGAAACAGGCACCCATTCTATTTACAGTCTAGCAGTAATCAACGTCTTCAACTACTGGTGGAGGATTCTCCCAATGGAACCTGATAGACTACCAAAAATGTGCCTAGAAGAACAGATGGGCACACTTCAACCCACCACATGGACCAACCAACTTTTCCAAACCATCTCAAATCTTGGCTTCTCAACACAATATCTACTTTCAGCCGGACATCAATCCAAGGCAATATTTAAACAAAGAGTCTTGGATGTTAATGCCCAAACAGACAATGAGGCACTTTCAAACATTAGGTCATTGAAATGGCCTTAAAATGTCCTTTCAAACAGAAAAATACCTGACAATGGGTTTGACTCAATACCATAGGATACCTCTTACCAGACCAAGATTTGAGCAGCTAGATTCTCTGGTCAAATATGGATGATTCCACCAAGTCCCATATTTTGAGATAACGTGTTTGTGGAGCATCTGAAATAGAAAACATAGCGCATGTCCTATTTAAATGCCAATTATATGCCTCAGCAAGGGCTCAGTACCTACAGACTCTACTTGACAGAACCATACACTGGGACTGTAATAAACGACTATGTTACTTCCTTCAGGGTACAAACACATATGTAGTCTCTAAAACTGTTAAGTTTATAGTAGGGCTGTCCAATTGAGAACACATTTTATACAACATATTGAGGTAGCATGCAAAGGCGATGAATTCACCTAAATACATTTTGTATTTGCATTTTACTGTTCATCTTTTTATAAGCCTCTGCATTATTTTATACTATTTTATCTTACTTTTTAATCTTTATCTTACCTCACTGTATTTTATCTCATTTTATCTCACTCTAGTCTATTTTACCTTATCTTATTGTATTTCACCTGTCTTATTTTACTGTATTTTATTGTGGCTGATGCCCATTTTTTGATATGGTCATTTGACTAATCAATAAAGCTATACTTACTTACATAGGACCTATGGGGAGGGAGCTGGTCCACCTCTTTCTCATTGAAGATGTCTGCGTATTCTCAGAATGGTGAAGGAATCAAGGTTTCGGTTTCATCATGCTACTAGCGGCCAAGGTATCAGCTACATGCTGGACACACTGCGGGCTTGGGAATAACATCCTTCCACTGGACCAGGCAATCCTTGGTTTGTGGGCCCTTAGCCAATCTAAGCCTAGGACTATGGGGAACTGCGGTGTGGCCACTAGGTAAAATCTGATCCATTCTACGTGACTCACAATTCTCATGTCCAAACGCTTGGTGACAGTGGACACTGGTCCAGATTGCAGAGGTCGTCCGTTGATGGTTTCCACCATCAGGGGAAGGTTGATTCAAAGGAATCTCCCATTTTTCTCTGAATTCATTGTCCATAAAACTAATAGTGACCCTGGTGTCCACCATAGCTTGAGCTGTCACCAGCAGTGCCTGAGCTGATTGTAGAGTTACTGATACTACCAAATGCCCTGGAGGCAGGAGGCAGGGCAGTGGTCCTTGGTTTGCTGTGCACCCCACCCAACCTAACTGCCCTTTTAGGTTGGGCGTCGTCTGTTTCCCATCTGGGAGATGGATACGGTCTTGACAGGGCAGCTGGCCGCTATGTGCCCAGGACCAGCACAGTATAGGCATAGGCCTTTGCGCCAGCGGTGTTCCTTTTCAGCAGGTGTGATGCATGGCCAGGCACCCTCTAGCTGTGGTATTTCTGCTGCAGGTTTCCAATCATGTGGTGTTGGACTGAATCCTGGGTTGTTAGGGCATCTAGCTCAGCGCTGATGTAGCTTTCCATCTATCTGGAGACAGAGGTGTGATAGTTCTTGCAGGGTAGAAGGGCATTCAACACAGGCCAATTCATCCAGCAATTCTACTGATAGCCCCTCTTGAAATTAATCTATCAGGGCCCCTTCCCCCCAGTCTAGGTTTTGGGCGATTACTCAGAATGTGCTAACGTATTTGGCCACAGGCATACGGCCTTGCCTCAATCCTCGTAGTCTTTGACTAGCAGATTGAACCTTTACCGTGTCCTTGTATATTCCTTTCAATTGCCGGATGAATTCGTCAAAATCATCTAGGAGTGGGCTTTGTTGAGTGATGAGCAGTGATGCCCACTGGGTGGCTGTACCTGTAAGGAGGTAGATTAAAAACCCTATGATGAGGAGCTGGGCCAGTTGGGCGCTTAAGGTGGTGACTTGTTGTCAGAATTGTCCTTGATCTGATGCAGTGGGCTCCTTGGCTACAGACTTTCTGCCCTTTCTCTTCCTCATTCTGGGGCTTGCAGTGGTCGGGGACAATCTGTCCTGTTCCGACTCAAGACTGACACACTGGATTAATTACAACAGTTTTATTGATTACAATTAGGTACTTAAAGTCCTTGTTGACAAGACCCAGTATGGTATTCTTTTCTTAGGCTGCAGGATACAAGGTGAGGTATGGTTGACCAATGACAGAGGTGGATAACAGACCCAGGGCCCCCACTAGATCAAGGAACAGAACTAGATAAGATGGATGACAGGAACAATGCTTAATACAGAGACACCCTTGGCCAGGAGAGACACAACAGACAAGACTAAGGAACACAGTCCGGTAAGTCAGACAAGTGCTGGGATCCAGGAAAGCAAGGCAATGGCTACAGCTATGTTTCTGCTAGTGCAGGCAAGGTGAGTTGTAAAAGGCTGGCAAGGCAGGATGATGCAACAGGCTGAAGGGTTGGAGCTGGTTTGAAGGCTGCAATAATTGAAGTAAGCTCTGGAAGGTAGGTCTCCAAGCAGCTGATGGGTTAAGGCCAGATCAGGAACTGAGGTGGGCAAAGCGAATCTCAGAAGGGCAACTTCGGTGGCGTGGACTGACAAGGTAGGCTTGGTTACGGTGGTGGGCAGCCAGGTCACAGGCAAGGGAACTTCGGGTGCAGAGACGTGCGGAGAAGGAAGAAGGGAGTGGGCTCGGGTCATGACTACAGGCAGAGGAGTTACCGAGAAAGAGAACTTGGGTGCGGTGTGGAAAGGTAAGGAGGAGTTAACTACAGTGGTGAACAGGAACGGAGATGGGCAGGCGGCAGCGGCAGCGGCGGGCAGGAATGGTGGCAATGGGAGAGTGACAGCGGTGGTAGTGAGTGAAGGAGTGGGGCAAAGGTGAGCTTGATTGGCGATCCTGGAGGTGGCTGGAAACAAGGAGCGAGGTCTGGAAGCTAGGATTGAAGAACGGTTGTCCCCGACAACCCGTTCCTCTTTTTTCCATCCTTTTATTCTTTTCTTTCATGCTGTTTGGAGAAAGCAGCCAATGGGCTTGCTTTCCTCTTGGTGCTCTTTTCAACTGCCAAGCTGAGGTCTGGTGCAACCTTTCTGCTGTTGCTACAGAGCTCAGCAATTTTCCTGCCATTGCTGCAAGGCTGAGACTGCATTCTAACACATAATAGCAAGAACCATTTCCCAGTAGCAACAGAACTTTTCAGAACAACATTTTTTAGCCATCTGCAGTTATCACTGCAACTTAACTGACACACACCAACGGTGGTGGCAGCGGAGGTGCAGCGGCGGCATGGGGGCGTGCATGGTGGTGGCGTTGCAGTGGCAGCAGTGTGCGCGTCAGTGGTGGTGTGCAGATGTGTCACACGAAACCTGGAAGCTCTGATGGCGTGCTGCCGCCATGTGTGCTGCTGTGCACAGTGGCAGCAGTGCGTCATCAGTGCTTCCAGGTTTTCGCGCGACGCACCTGCATGCCTCAGGCGACACAGTACTGTGTCACAACACACAGTTTGGAAAGCTATGATATAGACAGACAATGGAAAATCCGTACAGACAGGTATACAGTAGCACAGGCTGTTTCCCTTGTTAAGCCTCTGGTGGCTAGGCATGGGCTATGCTGGAGGTCAAAGCAGGTAAATATCAACTCATTATGGTCAAAGCAGAAGGCTTGCTAGTTCATGTCTCATGCTTGGCAAGCAAACAGCATACAGAAAACAGGTACGAAGAACTAGCTTGTTTCAGCAGCCTTTCTTCCTGGTGTTAATTGGGAAGGTGGTCACTCAGAGGACAACCACAAAGTGACATCCCCAGGGCATTAGCACACTCGTTTCCAGGTGCACAATCCAATATCTCAATTAACATTCTACAAATAATGGAATAATCTATCTTTCTTTTTTTTGTAAAACTTTTTGCCCCCCTGGGTCAATGTTAATGCATGAAAAACTTAGTACAGAAGTAAAACTGCCAGATACTCTTCTCCTGAAACTTCTTCTAAACATTAAATATAAATAAAATAATGGTGATTTGGGCTACTTTGTAAATTATTATGTCCCTATTTACACAAGTTGCTAAATCATATTGTTTCTTTAGTTTTGGGTTTAACATGTTATTGTGAACCTAGTTAACAGAAAAAATGTTCATATAGAGATCTGCACACATTAAATTTCTACTTTATCTTTATCCTTGATAGAAGGCAAAAGCCAAGGGCTTATATGGACGTCTGCAGATGGAACTGCCAATAGAATGACTCTTTAAGGTTATGGGCTCATTCATTTTTGCCACACAAAAATGTGAGTAGGAGGTTTGTGGATTAGGAAGCAATACCCACGCAAATAAGGTAAAAGGTGAAAGAGTTTATTGAGCAAAGCAGAGCAAAAGAATAACTTGAATTGCAGAGTATAACGTAGACAGGAAATATGCCCAGACAAGGTAGGCAGGAAAACAATATAGCAACATTCAATCCAGGAGTATCAATATAGGAGAAAATATCAAATCCCTTTAGCTGAAAGTCTCTCAACCTCATCAATGGAAGGTACTGATTTTGCCAAGATGAATCTATGCATCATGTTGTGAAGATTTTGAAAGCTTATCTACTTTTATATTACAGTTATGCATCATCCTAATTACACTTCTTGTCTTTTTAATTTCTTGTGTTTATCAAAAGGTTATATGAGATAACCAACTCACCCATCTGGCCCACATTGCCAGGTATCTGGTCTTGCCAAAGCATTTCTAAGAGAAAGAAATAATACTCTTGAGCTAAAGTGTGTGAGAACCAGTTTGGTGTAGTGGTTAAGGCATCAGGCTAGAAACTGGGAGACTGCAAGTTTATTCCTACAACAAAGACAGCTGGGTGACATTGGGCCCATCTCTCTCTCTTAGACCTAGGAATGAGGCAATGGTAAACCACTTCTGAAAAATCTTGCCAAGACAACTACAGTAACTTATCCATGCAGTGACCAGGAGTGAAGACTGACTTGAAGGTGCAATATATCAAAGTGTGTGAGCTTTTCCAAAAGTACACAGGCCTCTACAACTCTTGTGTCCATTAAGGAGACAAGAGTTACAGAGGCCTGTGTACTTTTTGAAAAGCTAAAGGTAAAGCTTTAACTAGCCATATTAGAAGCAAGCATTAGAGGGGAAGCCATTTTATACAGGGAAGCACAGTGAAAAATAGGCCACATTGTTTACAACTCCTTGCCATTACAATTGTTTTCTACCATAGCATCCCACCCTGTTCTTCACTTCACTAAAGATCAGGAGGTGTCAGCCTCTGGCATGCCAGAAGTTGCCAAAAATCAAATTCTTAGCTTCCGTAAAGTGCATTGAGAGTAATTAGGGAGGCAGGTTTTTTCCTAGGAAATGTCTGGATATTCAACCATTCTTCTGGATTGAGAGGTTGACTTTGCCTCCATCTCAGCTATCTCTCCCTTTTAGAGAAGGAAAGGGAAAGACAGGAAAATGCAAAATTGTGGTGAACAGAATAGATACAACATTAAAAGAAATTTTCAGACTCTCAACAGTTTAGAAAGGACAATCTTGATGTTCTTATTTCTCATGCTATAGATGATTGGATTGAACAGGGGTGGAAGAAGGGAATACAGAAAAGTCAACCCAAATTCTAAATAAGATGGGGAGTTAGAGGGAGGTCTCAGATAGGCAAAGCACCCAGTTAATGTAAGCATAGACACTACTAAAAGGTGGGGAATACATGTTGATAGGGCTTTTTGTCTTCCTTGTTCAGAAGGGATTCCAAGGACTGCCTTCAATATCATGGCATAAGATACAATAATAAAAGTAAAACAACCTAGTCCTGCAATGCCACTGGCCACAAGAACTCCAGCTTCAACTGAATTGAAGCTGTAGCAGGAAAGATTTAGTAAATGTGGAATTTCACAGAAAAACTGGTTGACCACATTTAAACAAAAAGAGACTGAAAAGGTGCTGCTGGTATGCAGCATTGCATAAAGAAAACTGATGACCCACACCATAAATATTATTTCTGTGCAGGCTTTCCAGTTCATGACCATCTCATAGTGAAGTGGATTGCAAATGGCAACATACCGATCATATGCCATCACTGTGAGGAGGAAGAAATCAGAAGCTGCAAAGGAAAAATAGAGAAAGACTTGAGCAACACAACCAAAGTAAGAGATCTGCCTGGTGTTCATGAGGGAATTCACCATGGATTTTGGGACAATGACAGAAACAGAGCCCAGGTCTTGCACAGCCAAATTCATCAGAAACAAGTACATGGGGCTATGCAATCGGTTATCTAAAGCTACTGCAGAGATGATGAGAAAATTTGCTGTTATGGTTGCCAGATAAAACAAAAGGAACAAGAAGAAATGTAAGAGCTGCAGATGCCGATTTTTTGAGAATTCCAGGAGCAAAAAGTAAGGTACTGTGGTTTGATTTTCCATGCTTAACTTATGACTTAATTTAATTTAATTTAATTTAATTTAATTTAATTTATAAACAGAGGTGGAATATACAATTACATAAAAACAGTCAAATTATAGCTTGATACAACCTGAGAACAGAATCGAAAAATAGAGGGAAAACATGCAAAGAATGAAAAGAGAATCACAGAATTCAAAGAATGGATGCCGTACATTCCTGTGTCCAATCAAAGCAGTATCCATATAATTCAATCCTTCTTTGACTAAAGACCAACCATAACTCACAACCTTTTTCTATTTCTACTCCATTCTTTTCCTTGTTGTACTGGTTAGAATGTTTGCATAAGACTCCGAAGACCTTGTCAAGTCCATCATCACTGGAAGTTCCTTGGAGATTTTGGACCAGTAAGTATCTCTTGCCACTCTTACAGAGTTAAGGTGGTGGAAAATTGGGGACAGGGCTCCGATATAGAGAGAGCTCCTGAAGGAAAAGCAGTGTACAAATCTATCAGAGAAATAATAGAATTGGAGATATACCTTCATGTTTCATATTTACTTGCTTAGTTTTTTAGGATGTACAGTATAGACAACCGATGCCCATGGATTCTCTTTTTTCTGATTCATAATACTTTTAATCTATCTTTTCAGTGATGTGGTGGATTTCGGCGCTGCCGCTCGTTCTTAGGAAGGAGGGGACACATTCCAAACAGACAAGAGGAGTTGTAGTCCTGAAAGTTTTGCTGGGAAAGTAATGAGGTTCAGGGTTGCCCCACTCTAGAGTCTCCAGGTTATTTGTGCTTAGCTTAGATAGGTTTAGTCTGGCAAGATTCTGTCTGTATGGTGAGAGCAATAAAGAGCTGCAGTTTGAATGCACTGACTCGTTGTTGTTCTTGGGATGGCCCTGACAAGGTCCAAATGTCTGAAAATAAATGTCTCTTTATTGTCTCCCTTCCCAATACATATTCTGTCCTAGCAGAGCACTAGGTTATAGGATCGTTTGACTAAATCCTTTTCTCAGAGTGAAAATTATAGAAGCAAAACTAATGTACAGTCATGGAATGCATATTTAAATAAATGCCAACTGATTTCAATAAGAGGGGAATTGTTTTCTGGCAAATGTCCAATATACTTACTATGCTATACTTACTATTTTTATTCATAGAATTATTGTGTCTTCTGATGGATGCTCCTTAGACTGTTCAATACTGGTCCTGTAGTAGATGAATTCAACCTATTGTTCAGGTCTGTCTCCAGTGGAAAAGGTTGACTTTATATTCAGCAAGCTTATTAATCATTTTGTTTCCCTCAAGAGCCAATTACATAACATAAAATATACAATCAAAACTAGAAAAAATAAAAATATCAACGCCTGAGTTCTTATGGATGTGATTAGCCATTAGGAGCTGGTGCATTTGGGAATATTCTAATACCAGCCTGTACATTGATTATGTGAACTTGTGATTGGTGGGTCTGTTTTTATCCTGGCTGCTGTTTTTCTGCTTTTATATTTTCTTTTAACACTCGTAGCCACCCAGAGTCATGAAGCCACATAAATTTGAATGAATGAATGAATGAATGAATGAACAAACAAACAAACAAACAAACAGAAAAGTTACTTTAGGAAGAAGCAGAATTATCTCCGAAGCATACAAAAATAAATCAGGTTTGGGTGTGGTAAGGGTGGAAGAAAACAGGGAGGATGCTGGCTGTGGAATTCTGTGAGCTGCAGTCCACACATGTTTAGGTTGCCAAGTTTGAAAAATGCTGTCCTAGCAGAACGACTAGTTGTGATTTAGCATGAGGTGAACTAGGGGAAGCGTGATCCTTTTTTCCATACTGAATTTGGTGCAGCTAGGATTCCTCTTCCAGAAGTCACAAGGGGAGAGGAGCACCTGGGGGGCACAGAGCATTCAGGAGATCCATTGACATGTTTAGCTGATACACAGAGAGGGGCTGATAGTTTCAACAGTGAGGAAATTGCCTGGATGATGCAGATTTGACTCAAGAGTGAGAGGAACAAAAATGGACTGGAAACTGGTCACAGGAAGGATGGATCAAGCAGCCACAAAGGGAATGAGGAAAAATGACTGCTCATTCACTTTTAGTTGGCAGTTGCAGTGCACATGTTGCCAATGGACTGGGGAAAGTTAGGTTATTTGTATATGTATTTGTTTTTGAAAGATGCTGATCTTTAAAGGGACTGCTCAGACTATTGTGGCAGAGACAACATGATTGCTGGCTCAGGGTTAGCTTCCCCATAGGACACAGAGTGTTTCAATCCATCATATGTAACAGTTGCTTAAATTTATGATTCAATCTGTGTGATACTGTCCTTTTTTCTTTTTGATGTTTTTAGTGATGGAAGTAAACGCTGTAAACAGTTCACAAATGCCTGTGGGATAATTTCAGAACAGACATTCCAGAAGGAACGGGATACCCCTCCTAGTTGACTGTCCCTCACTGGTGGAGCATTTGTTGGCCAACTTAGTTAAAATAAACCATATCAGAGGTGAAAGGGATCCTGTTTGGGTGATAGTTTAGAAGAAATAGCTTCCGTATTAAAGCAAGGGCTATAATAAATGTACCACTCCATTACAATGTTTCATGGGTACATTGCAATTATTCCCCCCACCCCCCAAATTTACCCAAGAGTTATGATTTTTTTTCACTAAATCCTGGGTCTTAGTGCTTTGGCTTGTGAGAATATATCCATATGCAAATATTTTGCACAAATGTATGCTCCGGCTTTCCCATAGATGAAAGCCTGCCTTTCTGCTCCAGAAGCCAAAAGCTCACACTGTGTTCTTCAGATAGAACTCCAATTCACAACATTTTTAAATAATGTGGGGACTCCTAATTTCATCTGAGAGTGTTTTGCTAATGTCAGAAGAGTCATTAACTTGTGTAACTCAGACGCTGTGTCCAGTGTCGGGTTTGTTACCTTGCTGCCGGCTGACATGCTGGACTCCGAGTCGGAAGAGAAGCCAGTCACCAGAATCAGCAGGCTTGGCGTGGAACCGACTGAAGACCTGGAGATGCTGATTGGCAGAGACTCGGAAGGAGGGATGCCTCCACCAATCAGCACATGCCAAAGGAGAGCAGAAAGGCGAGCGGAGCAACGATTTCCCCAAGGGTGTGAAATTCGACTTAAATAGCTGGTGCAATGAACCCCGGTTGCCAGAGACAACCGATCCTACCTGCGACGTTGCACGCCTAAGAACTGTTGACCCTCCCGCCACGTGGACTGCTGAAGCCAGGCCCAGCCGAGACGTTCCCACAGACCCAGCTTCCATGCCAGACCCTGCCACCGCCGAGGAACCTGAACCAGGGAGTCATCCCACCTACCTGCTGCCGACGAGTCCCGAGTCACCTCCTCCTGCCGTGTCTTCGTCTCCTGGGGCCAGCGAACCTCCTGACCACGAACGCCACCCGGATTCCAACATACTGCCTGTGGAAGAGACCACAACCGGGGTAAGCGCCGCTGCCTTGCCTACCCGCCTTGCAATTGCCCACGCCCCGGATCCCCATCCGATCTCCAAACCCAAGCCACTCCCAGCTGCGCCACTATCTTCCAGCATCACCTCCTGGATTCCTTCAACCGTGGACGTACCCATCCCACAGCCGAGCCAAGCCGACACCAGTCACAATTGGGCTGCTTTCATCGGAGCCTGGGCAACACCAATTCCCAAAAGCCAGGCTCGCTCCGCGTCTGCTGCTGCCTTACCTGCCACCTCTGGATAGCCGCCTGTTGCTGCCTCATCCTCACAGCCGGTGCCAGCTGGGCCTGTGTCCCCTGTGGTCTACCCTGCTGGGCCTGCAGGGCCAACCGGACTTGTTGCTATTCTGCCTGCAAGGGAAGAAGGGGGCAGTATAAATTGGGCTGCTTGTGTAACTCCGTAAATAAAGTCAATTTCAGTAACGCTTCCATGTCGGCCTTAGTTGGAACAGGACATCCAGATCCAAACACTTCCAAGATGCCAATGATTAAAGATCCAAGATGTTGGCTCAAAAACTATAAGATGGTTACCATAGGTTTAGCCACCATCTCAGCTCTGCCTTCTTCTGCAACTACTTCCTTTCCACAGGAAAATGAAAGTATTTTTTTTTAAAAAAGGTTCAGTGACAGCAAAGGGAAGAGAAAGCATCACTGAAAGAAATTTTCAAATTTCCCCAGTTTCGCCAGGATAAATTTGATATGCTTATTTCTCATGCTATAGATGATTGGGTTGAACAGGGGTAGAAAGATGGAATATTGGACAGTTAATGCTATATCTAAGAAAGATGGGAAGTTTGAGGCAGACCTCAGACAGGAAAATCCCACAGTTATTGAAAACATAGAAACAACTATAAGGTGGGGAACACCAGTTTAAATGTCCTTTTGCCTTCCCTTTACAGATGGGATTCTTGACATTGTGTTGAAGATCAAAAAATCACTTATAATGATAAAAGCAAAGCAACCTAACCTAGCAGTGATACTTTCCACAAGAATTCCACCTTCAACTAGATTGAAGCCAGAGCAGGATAGATTTAGTAAATGTGGAATTTCACAGAAAAACTGGTTTACCATATTTAAACAAAAAGAGACTGAAAAGGTGCTACTGGTATGCAGCATTCCATAAAGAAAACTGATACCCCACCAGAATTATTGTTTCAGTGCAGGCTTTCCGATTCATCACTGTCTCATACTGCAATGGAATTAGGCTAACCATATTTCCTTGAGATGAAAACGGGACCCTAATGCACACGTGCGCCAGCACGGGTCCAAATATCCCCAGTAATCTTCAACAGGGTTTTTCTAATCCTAGGTAATCCGTTTGATCAATACATGAAGGAGGAAATTAAAACAGTTTTAATTAAGGGAAAGTAGCTCTTTCATGGATCACTGCCTTGTCGTGGCGAAGGGGCTTGCGTAACTCAATGAAGTCAGGTCAAGAAGAACAGGTCATGATGGAGAGTTCTGACAAAACGTGGTCCACTGGAGGAGGGAATGGCAAACCACTCCAGTATCCTTGCCAAGAAAACCCATGGACAGTATCAAAAGGCTAAAAGATATGACGCCGGAAGATGAGCCCCTCAGGTCGGAAGGTGTCCAAAATGCTACTGGGGAAGAGCGGAGGGCAATTCCGAGTAGCTCCAGAAAGTGTGAAACGGCTGGGCCAAAGCCGAAAGGACGCTCAGTTGTGGATGTGTCTGGAAGTGGAAGGAAAGTCCGATGCTGTAAAGAACAATATTGCATAGGAACCTGGAATGTAAGAACTATGAATCAAGGTAAGCTGGATGTGGTCAAACATGAGATGACAAGATTGAACATCGACATCTTGGGAATCAGCGAACTAAAATGGACAGGAATGGGCGAATTTAATTCAGGAGACCATTATATATACTACTGTGGGCAAGAATCCCTTAGAAGAAATGGAGTAGCTCTCATAGTCAATAAAAGAGTGGGAAAGGCAGTACTGGGGTACAACCTCAAAAACGACAGAATGCTTTCAGTTCGAATCCAAGGCAAACCATTCAACATCACAGTGATCCAAGTCTATGCCCCAACCACTGATGCCAAAGAAGCTGAAGTTGACCGGTTCTATGAAGACCTACAACACCTTCTAGAACTAACACCAAAAAAAGATGTCCTTTTCATCATAGGGGACTGGAATGCTAAGGTAGGAAGTCAAAAAATAACCGGAATAACAGGCAAGTTCGGCCTCGGAGTACAAAATGAAGCAGGGCAAAGGCTAATAGAGTTTTGTCAAGAGAACGCGCTGGTCATAGCAAACACTCTTTTCCAACAACACAAGAGACGACTCTACACATGGACATCACCAGATGGTCAATACCGAAATCAGATTGATTATATACTTTGCAGCCAAAGATGGAGAAGCTCTATACAATCAGCAAAAACAAGACCTGGAGCTGACTGTGGCTCAGATCATGAGCTTCTTATTGCAAAATTTAGGCTTAAATTGAAGAACGTAGAGAAAACCACTAGACCAATCAGGTATGACCTAAATCATATCCCTTATGAATATACAGTGGAGGTGAGGAATAGATTTAAAGGATTAGATCTGGTAGACAGAGTGCCTGAAGAACTATGGATGGAGGTTCGTAACATTGTACAGGAGGCAGCAACTAAAACCATCCCAAAGAAAAAGAAATGCAAGAAAGCAAAGTGGCTGACTGATGAGGCTTTACAAATAGCTGAGGAAAGAAGGGAAGCAAAAGGCAAGGGAGAAAGGGAAAGATATAAACAACTGAATGCAGAATTCCAGAGAATAGCAAGGAGAGATAAGAAGGCCTTCTTAAATGAACAATGCAAAGAAATCGAGGAAAACAATAGAATGGGGAAGACTAGAGATCTCTTCAAGAAAATCGGAGATATCAAGGGAACGTTTTGTGCAAAGATGGGCATGATAAAGGACAAAAAAGGCAGGGACCTAACAGAAGCAGAAGAGATTAAGAAGAGGTGGCAAGAATACACAGAAGAACTATACAAGAAAGATCTTAATATCCCTGATAAATACGATGGTGTGGTCACTGACCTTGAGCCGGACATCCTAGAAAGTGAAGTCAAGTGGGCCTTAGGAAGCATTACTAACAACAAAGCTAGCGGAGAAGACAGTATCCCAGCTGAGCTATTTAAAATCCTAAAAGATGATGCTGTTAAAGTGCTGCACTCAATATGCCAACAAATTTGGAAAACTCAACAGTGGCCACAGGATTGGAAAAGGTCAGTTTACGTTCCAATTCCAAAGAAAGGCAATGCCAAAGAATGTTCAAACTACCGTACAATTGCGCTCATTTCACATGCCAGCAAGGTTATGCTCAAAATCCTACAAGCTAGGCTTCAGCAGCATGTGAACCGAGAACTACCAGAAGTGCAAGCTGGGTTTCGAAGAGGCAGAGGAACTAGAGATCAGATTGCCAACATTCGCTGGATCATGGAAAAAGCAAGAGAGTTCCAGAAAAACATCTACTTCTGCTTCATTGACTACGCTAAAGCCTTTGATTGTGTGGATCACAACAAACTGTGGCAAAGTCTTAAAGAGATGGGAGTACCAGACCACCTTACCTGTCTCCTGAGAAACCTGTATGTGGGTCAAGAAGCAACAGTTAGAACCGGACATGGAACAACCGACTGGTTCAAAATTGGGAAAGGAGTACGACAAGGCTGTATATTATCACCCTGCTTATTTAACTTATATGCAGAGTACATCATGAGAAATGCCGGGCTGGATGAATCACAAGCCGGAGTTAAGATTGCCGGGAGAAATATCAACAACCTCAGATATGCAGACGATACCACCCTAATGGCAGAAAGTGAAGAGGAACTAAAGAGCCTCTTGATGAGGGTGAAAGAGGAGAGTGCAAAAGCTGGCTTGAAACTCAACATTAAAAAAACCCAGATCATGGCATCTGGTCCCATCACTTCCTGGCAAATAGAAGGGGAAGAAATGGAAGCAGTGACAGATTTTATTTTCTTGGGCTCCAAGATCACCGCAGACGGTGACTGCAGCCATGAAATTAAAAGACGCTTGCTCCTTGGAAGGAAAGCTATGGCAAACCTAGACAGCATATTAAAAAGCAGAGACATCACCTTGCCAACAAAGGTCCGTATAGTTAAAGCTATGGTTTTTCCAGTAGCAATGTATGGCTGTGAGAGTTGGACCATAAGGAAGGCTGAGCGCCGAAGAATTGATGCTTTCGAACTGTGGTGCTGGAGAAGACTCTTGAGAGTCCCTTGGACTGCAAGGAGGTCAAACCAGTCAATCCTAAAGGAAATCAACCCTGACTGCTCATTGGAAGGACAGATGCTGAAGCTGAAGCTCAAATACTTTGGCCACCTAATGAGAAGAGAGGACTCACTGGAAAAGACCCTGATGCTGGGAAAGACTGAGGGCAAAAGGAGAAGGGGACGGCAGAGGATGAGATGGTTAGATAGCATCACCGATGTAATGAACATGAATTTGAGTAAACTCCGAGAGACAGTGGAGGACAGGAAGGCCTGGCGTGCTATGGTCCATGAGGTCACGAAGAGTCGGACACGACTGAACGACTGAACAACAACAAGCTCTGCCCTAAGAACAAAGGTATATACATTTTTTAAATGGTTAGATTGGGACTGTGTACAATTAAAGAGGGCATATAATAAGGCATACAGAAAAAGTAAAAATCTCCCTTCTGAGAATCAAACCCATTTGCTAAGGTCCTTAAAGGTTCAATACAAAGCTCTTTTAAAAGAAAAGAAACATGCGGCATTGAAGGAATCTTGGCAGAAACTAATACAATCAGTTAGGATGAAAGATACATCCCTTTTTTGGCATATCACTAGAGGATTGGGAAAACCGCTACCCCCTCCACTTAATCAAGTACCATTACATGCATGGGAGGAATATTTCAGAGGGATGTATATGGACCCTGTTTGTGATATGAAAGAGAGTCAGATTAATCTGGACAAAATCCCTCACTGGCCTCCAGTTACAGCACAAGAGGTATCCTGGCTGATTGAATCCCTTAAGGCTAATAAGGCTCCTGGTGTGGATTGTGTCTTGCCCAAAATCATCAAAAGGAACTCTAGTTGGTGGGCTCCTCTACTAGCATCTTTTTTTACATATATAGATCAGACTGGTTATATGCCAAACGACTGGGGGATGGCAATTATTGTACCGATCTATAAAAAGGGCAACAAAAATGACCCATGTAATTATAGGCCCATTAGTTTATAGAGTGTAATTAGCAAATTATATGCTAAGCATATAATCAATAAATTACAAGATTGGGTTTTGTCAGATGGCATAATTAGAGAAAAACAGGCTGGATTTAAAGAGGGGAGATCAACAATTGATCACATCTTGGTGCTACACCACCTGGTATTAAAATATACATGCAAAAAGAAATCTTCCCTCTTTGCGGCCTTTCTTGATTTCAAACAGGCTTTTGATTCAATAGACAGAAGTGCTCTTTGGGAAACATTAAATAAGAATAATATTGATAGATGCTTCCTCTATCTTATACAGAAATTATATTCTAATTCCACCTTAAGAGTGAGGTGTAATCCCCTAGGGACCCTTTCTGGCTTAGTAAGTGTACAGAAAGGAGTACGACAAGGATGTATTCTTGCCCCCTCCCTTTTTAATCTATACATTAACTCTTTGATTGATCTTCTTTATAACGTGGATTCCCATCCTCCCAATTTAGCACAGTGTAAAGTACCAAAAAAAGAGGGGCGCGATGGCTCAGCGGTTAAGACGCCAGGCTTGTTGATTGGAAGATTGCAAGTTTGAAGGTTTGAATCCCTAGCCCTGCATGACAGAGTGAGCTCCTGCACTCGCCCCAGGTCTTGTCAACCTACCAATATGAAAGCATGCAAATGCAAGTAGATAAATAGGTACTTCGGTGGGAAGGTAACAGCATTCTGCACGCGTCATGCTGGCCACATGACCGTGGAAGCGTCTTCAGACAATGCTGACTCTTCGGCTAACAAACAGATGAGCACCGGCCCCTAGAGTCAGACACGACTGTGCGGGGGAACCTTTACATTTACCTTTAAAGTACCGATACTTCTCTATGCTGATGATGTCATTATAATCTCACAAACTCCAATTGGACTGAAGAGAGCCATAGCAGGAATACTAAACTACTTATCAGAATGAAGCCTGAACTTGAATCTGAGGAAGAGGAGCTCAGTCAGGAAGGAAGGAGAATTGAAGTTAAGCTTAGTCCGGCTAAAAACATACGAACCAGGAAATACTAGCTCACCAAAGGCTTATAGGGCCAGAGTGGACTCGCCTCCACCTATCACAGCCAGGGAAAGAAGATCAGAAAAACAAGCTCAGCAAAAAGCGGCTCGATTGGCTCCCATTCAAAAACAGTGCATGAGAGAAGGTATAAAAGGAAGCTCACAGAAAGGTTTGTCGGAGACAACCATTCTTCAGACTTACATCACTTGGAGCATTATCCTGATGTGAATCTTCCACAACCCTCAGAGATAGGTCTTGCCACTCCGGAGCCATTGAAATCCTGCGTGCCTGAGTCCTCCCTGCTGAACCTTGAAAAACGTGGGACGGAAGTTTCTCCACTGATGCTGGAGTCTTGCTCCTCTGAATCACTGCAACTGTCAAAAGAATCCTTTCTTTCAGAGTCACTTTCATTGAAGCTGACTACGATTTCTGTAGCAGTACCTCTGACACCGAGTGAAACCTGCCACGGCTTTTCCTCTCCTCAGCTGTCATCAGATTCCTGTCCGTCCCTGCTTGAGTCATAGTTGCTGATTGGTTCCTTTTCCTTACCTTCTTCCCAGCTGTTGCTGAAAGTCCATTTGATCTTTTATTCACTGCAAAAGTCGGAGTGTTGCCACTTATCTTGCTGGATACAGATCAAGTTCCTGCCTTATAATTGTAACAGTTTACTTATGTTGTTGGTTATAGTATCTTATTTAGTCTTGTCTTGCCTGTCTGATTCTGAAGTGTATTGTTATATCTGTCTTGTTGTGAATAGTCCTGAATAGTCTTATTTTGTTACCTTGAATTGTCTTGCCTTGTTTTGCTTTGAATTGTGTCGGGGCGAGCGGATGGAGCGGCCTGCTTCTTCTCCTAGACACCAGTGATCCTTAGGCTGTATAGTAAATAGACACTCACACAGAGATTATATAAAATAGCCTATTTACTTATATACATACGTATTTACAGATCACTTCCACACGTAACAAATGATACACCAACGATACAGCATACAGAGGTAGAATGAGAAGAAATGAGAAATGAGAAGAACGAATACAGGACATCTCTGTGTTTATATATAAACTGACCAATCACCTTATAGGTCACTCTCATTATCCACCACACCCAACTTAACTCTAAGCACCTGTTGTATGAGTCACACGCTGACACATCATCACTACAACAATGGCTGCTAATTGGGTGACTCTGCAGAATATTTCCCCTCTCACCTAAATATCAAGCCTCTCTGTATAATTTATATCTAGCTGTAAATTCCTGGGTATAACAAACCCCAACACCCCTTCAATTTACAATAGATATTACATTCACATTTCACTTGTACAGAATAGAAGACATACACATTAGAGATAAACACATCCTATGTCTATCTATGCTTAGAGGCTTTGTCATCACATCTGCTACATTACATTCAGATGGACAATATTGCAAATCTATCAGATACTCTTTGAGAGCATTCCTAACATTATGATACTTGATATCAACATGTTTGCTCCTTGTTCTGATTTTATCACTCTTTGCAATCTGTATACATGCCTCACTATCATCGTATATACATATAGGACCCTCAATTGTTATATTTACATCCATTACCAATTGCCTATACCAAATCAATTCTGAACATAAATCAGATAATGCAGTGTATTCCACCTCTGCAGTTGATACTGTGACTGAACTTTGTTTATGAGACCTCCAACCAACTAAGGTGTTACCAAACATTATTATCAATCCTGTCATTGATTTCCTGTCATGTATATCATTACCCCAATCACTATCTACATAGCATTTCAATTCCAATGGCTTACATGGTTTTATCAATAAACATTTATCAATAGTCCCCTTAAGATACCTAAATACACGTTTGATACCTTGCCAATGCTTCTGGGTAGGTTTGGTTACATATCTACTCAGAACATTTACTGCGTTCCCGATATCAGGACGCGACCATTGTGCTATATACAATAAACTTCCAATTATTGAATGATAGTGTTCTTGATCACATGAAGTTTGGTCATCATCTCCAGTCTCTGTTTTAACAAAATCTGTTGTCATCGGGGTTGGAACTTCCTTGCAATGTTCCATATTGTTCTCTCTTAGCAGTGCTTCAATTTTCTTCCGCTGATCTAGAACAGAACCCCCATCAACCTTCTGAATACCTATGCCTAGGTAATTCCTAATTTCTCCCAGATCTTTGACATCAAAGTGTTGTTTCAGATTTTCAGTAAATTCAATTACCCTGCTTTGATCTTTCGCTATAAAACACAAATCATCTACAAAAATCAAAAGCAAAATCTGTTCATCATTTTCACATTGCTTTACATACAGACATGGGTCAGCTATACTACACTTGAATCCCATTCTTTGTAATTCCTTATCTAACTTTAGATTCCAGCAACGTGCCGACTGCTTGAGGCAATACAATGCTTTCTGCAACTTGTATACTCTTCCTGCAATCTTTGATTCATACCCTGGGGCTTCAGTCATATAGATCTCTTCTTTCAAATCAGCATGCAAATATGCTGTTGTGATATCATAATGATGTACTACACAATTCCCAGCTGTTGCCATTGCTAAGGCAAACCTAAATGTCTCCCCTCTTAGCGTTGGTGCAAAAACCTTATCATAAGTCTTATTCTTTATCTGGGAAAATCCTTGTGCTACCAACCTAGCCTTATACTGAATATCACCATTCACTAAGGTTTTCTTCTTATAAACCCACCTACAACCTACTGCCCTATGCCCCTCAGGCAACCTGGTAGATTTAAAAACCTTATGAGAATTAATGGCTTTCATTTCCACATCCATAGCAGCTTTCCATCTACTCTGCTCGTGTTGTGGCAACTTCAAAACTTCCTGGTAATTACGAGGTTCATAATTGATATAACACACTTTTACATCACCTGGTGTATAACGTTGAGGTGGTATGCCCTTGTTAACTCTCTCAGATCTGCGCAATACTGTAGCCTCCTGCATCATTGCCACACTAGGGGTTAATTCCTCTTCCTTCTTAATCACATCAATGGACTCTCTCCGCTCACTACTCCCGTGTAATCTCTGCCAATTGCTGTGCTCACTAAAACTTGCTGATCTAGAGATAACAACTTTCCTGCCATCAGTGAACCTATATCCCTTGGTCCCTGGCTCATACCCCAGAAACGTCATCTTCTGTGCTTTTGCCTGCCCCTTCCTGCGTACTTCCTTATGCACGTGAACATAGGCAGTGCACCGAAACACCTTCAAATGAGCTAATGATGGCTTCTTGCCATATAACATATAATATGGAGTTTGATTACAGACACACTCCATAACCTGTTAATTAAGTAAGCAGCAGTTAATATAGCCTCTCCCCAGTATCCTCTTGATTACCCTGAGTCAGCAATAAGTGAATCCTTCACTGTCTGTAATGCTGAGTATCTTTGTTCTGCCACTCCTGGCCCTGATTTGGTTCTCCTATGCACAATGCCCCTTCTACCGAGCCATTGCTGAAAACTACCACTCAGAAATTCTGTACCCCGGTCAGTTTGTAAACTACACACCTTTGTGCTATACCTACGTTCCACAAACTGCACCCAGTTTCTAAACTTATCAAATGTTTGACTTTTAGCTTTCAATAGGTAACAGAACCCAAATCTGGTGTAATCATCTACAATAACTAAAACATATTTAGCACCCCATATTGTAGCTGGTAGTGGACCAATTAAGTCAGCGTGAACTAATTCAAAACATTTATGTGACTTCCTATCACTGAATTTGCTCACAGGAAATACTTTTGACTTTGCAACCTTACAAGCTGTGCAATCCAAATACACTTGGCACTGTTTCAAATTCATTCCAGAACTTGTTTCTGACATCTTTTCAATCACTTTGAAACTTGGATGCCCCAGCCTTCTATGTCATAGATGCTCACATGAATCATGTGTTGGCTTATTAATTGTAGCTACATCATGGTTTCTGCTTGTCCTGGTTTGTACCATTTCATAAAGACAGTTCTGTAAAACACCTTTACCACAAACATTATTATCCTTCATGACAATACATTCACCATTACCAAACTGTACATTATGACCCTGTGCATCCAATTGTGACACACTTATAATATTGTACTCCAGTTCTGGTACACATAACATTGATAATTCAACATTTAATCCTAGTACATACACTAATCCCTTACCAGTCACAGATGCAATGCTTCCATTTGCTAGGCTACCATGGTCACGGTCAGCCTGCATAAAACTCTTAAACATCTGTCTGTTATTTGCTACATGCTGACAAGCCCCGCTGTCAATCAGCCATGGCCACTTTAAATCTTTTACAGACGTAATTACTGACAGCTGTGTAGCTTCTCCCAGCCTGGAAATCCCCGGCTTGGCTTTAGGCTTCTGTTTCTTATCACAATGTTTCAACAAATGACTTTCTGGTCCACAGCAAAAACATTTTCGCTTTACAGACTTATCAGAATAACATTCCTTCACAGACACACTGTTATTACTATTTACGTTAGAACACTGTTTCCTCCTCTGCTCTTCTTCCAAGAGCCTGCCAGATAAGTAATTTATGGTCAAGTCACTTTCAGATAACGACCCGAAGCTTGTAGCTAAATTATCCCACGTTTCATTTAGAGAACTGAGAATTACATACACTTTATTTGCTTCTGTAAACGGCATATCTCTCTGAGCCAACTCCTGAAACAAGTTTGTCATATAATGCAGGTGATCCTGAATACTATCAGATACATCTAATCTGGCATGATAAAGTTACCTTGTTAGCATAACCTTGCATAACGGATTGCTTCTCAGATAAACATTCTTTAAAGCTTCTCAACACGCACTGGCTAACTGACAATCTCTAACACGACATAATTGGCTATTCTCCAGACATAAAATTATGCTTGCCAATGCTTTCTCATTCATTAACACAATCTCTTCTTCGTCTGACTCACGTGGGGGGTCAAGTACAATTTTCCAAAGACCTTCACATCGAAGATACATTTCCATTTTGTATGTCCATGACGAATAATTAGTGTCATTCAGTCTTTCCAGAGGAAAACCTCCCCCGACTGCTGGCAACATCTTCACGTCGCTCATCTGTCTTCAGCCCCTTCTGGGCAGACACCGTTGATTAAAGACACAGACCTTATCAGAATGTCCTCCAGCTGCAAAACAAGCATAGGAGAAAAAACACACACGCAGGCACGGAACCTGTTAAAGCTCCAAATCACTCCAAATAGCCACACAACTCCCAGATAGGCTTCCAAAGCTTCCAGCTCACAGACTGCACACGATCCCACGATCCACAGCCAATCCAAAAGCTTCTGTCGTCTATGGCTTCTCTGTCGCCTCTGGGCCCGTAACCTGTCGGGGCGAGCGGATGGAGCGGCCTGCTTCTCCTAGACACCAGTGATCCTTAGGCTGTATAGTAAATAGACACTCACACAGAGATTATATAAAATAGCCTATTTACTTATATATATATACGTATTTACAGATCACTTCCACACGTAACAAATGATACACCAACGATACAGCATACAGAGGTTGAATGAGAAGAAATGAGAAATGAGAAGAACGAATACAGGACATCTCTGTATTTATATATAAACTGACCAATCACCTTATAGGTCACTCTCATTATCCACCACACCCAACTTAACTCTAACCACCTGTTGTATGAGTCACATGCTGACACATCATCACTACAATGGCTGCTAATTGGGTGACTCTGCAGAATATTTCCCCTTTCACCTAAATATCAAGCCTCTCTGTATAATTTATTTCTAGCTGTAAATTCCTGGGTATAACAAACCCCAACAAATTGTATTGCCTTATTGTTTTAATTGTATTACATTACTTTGCCTTAAGTAGTTCCTAAAAGTCATCTTCCTGTTTGAAGATCAACCAATTACCATTTATTCAGAAGCAACTGTTAAAGACTGCCTGAAAGTGAAGCTTTTAACCACCTTTAGAAGACAGAACATTTATTAATCAGACTGTAAAGTGTGGTTAATTGTAAATAATTATAAATAAATAAAAAAGTTCCACGTTCTCATGTGTCCAGCATTAGTGAGTCAGAAAACTACTGCAGAATAAATAATTTGGTTCTTAATTTTGACAAATCAAAAATTATGGTCTTTGCTAGAAGAGCTATTCAATATTGTTGGAGGTTTTTTGTTGTTTATTCATTCAGTCGCTTCCAACTCTTTCCGACTTCATGGACCAACTCATGCCAGAGCTTCCTGTTGGCCGTTGTGATGTCTCTGCTCTTAACTGTTTTATTGAGATTTGTCATTGCTCTCCTCCCAAGAAGTAAACGTCTTCTGATTTCCTGGCTGCAGTCAGCGTCTGCAGTAATCTTTGCGCCTAGAAATACAAAGTCTGTCACTGCCTCCACATTTTCTCCCTCTGTTTGTCAGTTATCAATCAATTTGGTTGCCATAATCTTGGTTTTTTTGAGGTTTAACTGCAACCCAGCTTTTGCACTTTCTTCTTTCACCAAATACCTTGGAGTGATTTTTCACTCGAAGGGTAGTTGGAATGCACATTTGAACTATGAAGTGCAATCAGCCCTTAGGTCTTCCAATGCTATCAAAAGTTTTTTTTACACAGGTGGAGGACAATTAATCCCTGCAGCCTTAAAACTTTTTGAGGCCAAAACATTGACACAAATTCTCTATGGGTCACAAGCAGGAATCTTTTTGAAGAAAGAATCACAAGAAACCGTACAAACAAAATTCCTATGATCAATTTTAGCTGCACCTAGTGGAACATCAAATGCCCAGCTGAGATTTGAAACAGGAATGCCTCAAATTCAGGTTAGGTCCTGGAAGATGATGTTAACTTTTTGGCTGAAATTTCAATTCTTTACAGTGGGTCTGACCCCTCTAGTCCTGATTGATAACTTTCCCTCTCCCTGGAAACAGGCAATAGAGCATAAGCTGGCCCAATATGGACTGTCTCCTTTATTTTTAAAATCTTCAGGTTTCGATCGAGCCAAGCAATTGGTTATTAATAGAATAAGAGATATGGAATTCCATCTAGAAGTTAATAGGATACCTTTTCATAGTAGAAATTGGATAAGATTGGGTACATGGTAACCAACAAGATATTTGGAAGACCTAACCTTTCCTAAGATTTGAATAGCATTTTTACAGCTAGATTTAATATTCTTCCATCAGCACTCCTGCAAGGCAGATATAATAAAATCCCCTTAGTAGAGAGAATCTGTACATGTGGCATTAAGGAGGTTGAAAACATCTTGCATGTTTTATTACGCTGTAAATACTACAGGGATATCAGACCAAAATGCATTTACCCCCTAATAGAAAGATTCCCAGGAAGATCAGATAATTTTTATTAGAACCATCTTCTTCAGGACTTAAACCCAGCCATCACAAGTGCAGTAGCTAAATTCTGCACCGCCGCAATGGTAAGAAGGCAAAACCCGTTAAAGAAGTAGGGATTCTTGCTTATTTTTCTATCTTTAGTAATATTTTGTTTAGCTATCTTTTAAAAAAAATTTGAGTATATATATTTCAAAATATAGTGTTAATATAATGGTTCCATTAATGTGTGGGGTTTAGGTAAATAAATGTTTAGATAAATGAATATGTTACTATTGTAATAGAGATTTATAGATTGATTTATAGATTATATTATAACCATTGTAATTCACAGTTATTATGTATAATGGTACTTATTTGATTTAGTTCAATTTTATTTGCTATTTTAGTAATTTTATCTTGCTGGTCATTGACCAAATAAAGATATTTCTTACTTACTTACTTACTTACTTACTTACTTACTTACTTACTTACCTCCTTCCCCATAGAGTTTAAACAATTCTTCCATCATTCCTTTCACATTATCTCTGTGCTGGATTTGTACCAGCATTTGTGCACTTAAGGAATTAAAGATCAAGCCTTGGAGTTTAAGATCATTGGCCATCCAGTCTGCATATGCTGCTGAATCTGGACTAGGAGGATATTTTGCAGATTAAAAATCCTTGCCTGCCTTTCCACCCATATCTTCCAGGGATAAAACCCTCTGGTTCTTAGTTTAAAAATCACTGGATTTTGAGGCAGGAATATACTGGCCATCTTGTCTAAGCAAAAAGGATTTAAAAATCACTTCAGCAAAATTCTCCCCTTTATGCTTAAGGCTATTTCCTTATGTAAGAAACCTGTTCAGTAGCTGGACTGAGTATTCTGTCAAAAACAAGAATGCTCATGCAAAACCAGCAAAAAAAAAAAAGAAAAGAAAATTTCTGCTCAAAAATAAAACAAGGCAAAAAGGAAAAATTCCTGCTGTTTAAAAACAAAATCTCTTTCTACAAAATTCTGGGCCCTTAACCCTTTGAAGATCATTCAGTAGTGGCCTGTTAGGACCAGTGAATGGAGCAGACCTTAACATTGTGTAAACTCATGGGCAGAAAAAGGAATATTGTTTAAAAACACAGCCTGTGTACATGTTAGAGAGATTCAGGTTCTTATTCTTACACTTTTAATCCACCCAAACATAAAGAAACACGCTTAGACATTGCAGGTACAAAAAGTAAGTACATAAGAGTTCTTACATTTATTCAGTCCAGGTACAGCCATTTCAGTAGAAAATTGGTTTCAGTTCTTCTTTCTTTTCCCTAAACTGAATACCTCTGGCTCTCTTTGCTGCCAGAGGCTGTGTGGAGAAAAGGACTTGAGGCCTAGCACATGGCCTCTCCATGGAGGAGCTAAGGCACGTGTGTCCTACCCCATTGGTGGAAGAATCAGAGAGAGAAGAGGAAGTGGGAGGGGCAACAAGCAGCTTCCTCTAGTAGCACAGTTTGCCTCCTAGAGCAATCACCCATAGGCTAATGAGGCATGCTTGATTTGCTGAATTCCAACATATCCCACTTCAAAATAAACTAGAGCAGTTACATGTTCCCAAGATATGCACAGAGATTTCTTCTTAAGAAAATCAAACAGCCCAGCTGCCCCCCTCAAAAATTCCAGGCTCTTTTCATGGCATTCTACCAGGAGATCGATCCTATTTATGACTTGCAAATCACTCTCTGCCCTAGATTTCTCCAACTCCATTATCCAACCTTCACCCAATGTCTCGATAAAGATCCCAATCTCAGTCTTAAAAAAACTTTTCTATGACTCTTAAATTCCTCAATTTCATCCTCCACATCCTCAACCTGATGGCATGTTTTAGATCTCATATTTTCCACAATGTACTGGATGTCTTGCATAAAAGTTTGATAGAAGTCAGAAGAAATCTGTTTAAGATCCTGGTGAAGGTCAGAAAGTATCCGTTTGAATTCCTCCATGTCTCACGCAGTAGATTATGGTGCCCCCTAAGAGCTTAATCAGCAAAAATCAAAGATATTCAAAAGTTGTTTACATAAAGTAAGAATGAATAGCAGACTGTTCTCAAAGTAAAGTGAACAGAAAGCTGAAGAGAATATTTGTAGCTCAGGGTTGAACTGTGGAGTCCTTGGTGCTCTCTGAGCCTTTTTGTTTTCTTGCAGACATATCATTGCCAGACTAGGCAACATCTTCAGTGCGAAAAGGGAGTGGGACTTGCTCTCTGTTTATATACCATGGCTTGTCCTGCTTGTGTTGGTGGAGGTGTTGTTCTCCCCTTAGGAGTTCCTTGATTGGGCTGTTGTTTGCTACTTGGTTGATTGACTGAGCTAATAGTTCCTTGATTAGGGTATATTGTGCTGTTTATTTCTTCCTCTGGTGCTAAACTTGGTGTTAATGCAAAGTTATGATTTCTATGGATTTACCGTATTGCTTATTCTATTGGTATTCTTATAGGTTTACATTGTATCTTATTCTATGAGCCTTCTTTTAGGTATGGATCTGCAGTCTCCCCAGGTAGCCAAAATGAGGATGGTGGCAGATGCAGCCTACAAAGAGATGTGGCTTGGAAGACAACAATCCAACAATCACCTTGTTTGTTTTGACTCCCACCACAAATACCACTGGTTTCTATGGTTTTATTATGTACCTTATCCTATTGGCATTTCACTAGGTGTCTATGGGTTTCTTTAAACTTCTTTTTGGTCTTTTCCCTTTTTTATTTTACAGAAAGGATTGAATTTTCCACTCCTATGTGAATGATCTAGGCTTAATTATCCCTGCTCTTAGCTCTTCCCATGGCATGGAGGACAGGGTAGAGGATGGGATTCTTTAAAAGCTAGAGGTGAAATATAATGCCGGGTGATGAAACCTGTTCTAGAACAAGCTTCAGGAAAGTCTTCTTGCTTATCTATATTTCACCCCACACAGTTTGGACTGCTGGTATGATTGAAGCCCCAATTCTGTTAACATCAATTTTCTTTTTGAGAAGGTTGTTTGGGCTTTATTTTCTGAACGTTTTTTTACTTTACAATGTTGATATGCTGCCCAGCTTATATGACTCTAGGCAGTTTACAATAATAAGACTGAAAATACTCAGGAATATAGATAACAGTGACCTGGCAATATACGTATCCATAGTAAGTCAACAAAAACCACAAGAATCATTCAGATATCATTTAATTAAATAAAAAGGTGTTCACTGTGTTAACATTCTGAGATATTATTATGCAATGTGATAACTGCTACTGGAGAATTCTGAGGGTGCTATAGAGTTGTTAATTGCTAATTAGGTTAATAAGCACACAGAAGTCAGTTTTATTTTGGTCTGATAATTATGTTAATAAGAAGACAGAAGTCAGTTTTATTTTGGTGCACAAGACTCTTGAGGGAAACAAAACACTTCTTAATAATCATTCAGAACAGCAACCTCTTCAACTGCAGATAGATGTTTCACTACATGAAAATTAGTGGGACAGCATTTACTTAGTGGAGAGAGACTTAACTGTCTTAAAATCATGTAACAGAAGACAAAACCAATGGAGAAAAATAGTAAGTCACTTATAAACTTAATGTTTAACCAAAAAAGCATTTCTCTCTTTTCTGGGGCAAATAGGTGTTTATTGAAATACGTCTGACTTGTAGTATCTCTGGCTTGCCTTGATAACTTTTCTGCTAGGAAGAGAATTTAATCAAATGATTACATAACGTAATGTTCTGATATAAAGGAATAAGAAAATCGGCTATTTTGGGAGGGACAACAAAGAGTTTTTTGAGATAATTTTTCAGAAATTTCCACCTCAGTATATTTAAAGGCATTATGAATCAGAATAATGAACACCAATTTGGAGAGATTTCTATGTACATATTAAACAATGTGCATATTGGTACCTTTTCCACATGATTATAAAGAATAAAAGACAGTTATCATTTACAGAACATTAGACCAAACGTCTACATGTAAAAGAATATTGAAATGAAATTAATTGAGAGGGTGAACTGATGACTAATAGGTAAATTAGCATCAGCAAAGTCATTTCACAGTCTCTGTGGATAAGAATGGAAGAATTGAATGGTAACATTTCCAAATGATTCTTTTTGTTTGTTTGTTTCCAAATTTTGAAGTACTATTGTTGAAAAAGTGGGTACATGGCATTCCACATTGTTCAAAGAAATGCTGAGATGTCAAATTTCATAGCTGGGATAGGTTATGTCTCATTTTATGACCAAACTATCCTGGAGGGAATGTAGGATTGAATTTGATGGGAGATGACTTTTTCAAAGTGAGCTATCACATTCCTTCAGATTGTTGAAAAAGGGGATTTATTAATTTCTTCAACTTATGTCTGATTTCTTTAGATTAAAACAAGGTTTTATAGTGGGATAATCATATATACCACCAAGTGAATATCAAAACAGGAGTTATGTTGTAAGTAAAGTTCTATCCTTTGTTCTTATAACTATATACCAATAAATACTTGTTTAGGAACCTAGTATTTAAGTATTAGTTTAAAGGCTTCTTACGCTAAACCTTTTAGCCAAAAAGCTCCTAGGGAAACTAAGAAAAAACATTTACAACTGTCTGTCACATAAAACAAACAAACAAACAAACAAACATTTACACTGTACAATGGGGCAGTTTCTGCCCTCAAGACTTCCAAGTAAAAGACATAAAAATTTATTTTTATTTTTAATTGTTAGATTTACATTGCCTTTCCTCTAGAAGCACAAAGCACCATACATTGGACACCCTCCTATTTCCCAACACTACCAGAAACCTGTATCAGTGATGAGTGATGAGAGATGAGAGATTGTGACTGTTCCAAATATCCCCAGTAATCTTGAACAGGTTTTTTCTAATCCTAGGCAATCCGTTTGATCAATATATGAAGTGTCAGAACTGGAAGGAGGAAAGAAGGACAAACATGAGGTTTGTGGTTGGTTCTTTACTACAGATGGTTAGAAATTGACAGCTTGTGCTCTAATACTGTATGTGCACATCCTAGATATATATCTTCCATGGTCTGGTTCTTTGTTCATTCTGTCCGTACATTACTTTTCTTTTTGTTTTCTCTTCTCACCACATATCAAAATGCCGCTTCCCAGATTTTATCTAATTGCATCTCCCTCCTCTGCTTCCTTGCAGTTCTGCCATGCAGCTTTGTCATAAATGAAACATGGATAACCAAACCACAGTGCCTTACTTTTTGCTCCTGGAATTCTCAAAAAATCGGCAAATGCAGCTTTTACATTTCTTCCTGTTCTTTGTGTTATATTTGGCAACAATAGCAGCAAATCTACTCATCATCTGTGCAGTAGCTTTAGATAATCGACTGCATAGCCCCATGTACTCCTTTCTGATGAATTTGGCTGTGCAGGACCTGGGCTCAATTTCCGTCATTGTCCCGAAATCCATGGTGAATTCCCTCATGGAAACCAGGCACATCTCTTACTTTGGTTGTGTGGCTCAAGTCTTTCTCTATATTTCCTTTGGAGCTTCTGATTTCTTCCTCCTCACAGCCATGGCATATGATCGGTATGTTGCCATATGCAATCCACTGCACTATGAGATGGTGATGAATTGGAAAGCCTGCACTGAAATAATAATTCTGGTGTGGGTCTTCAGTTTTCTTTATGGAATGATGCATACCAGCAGCACCTTTTCAGTCTCTTTTTGTTTAAATGTGGTCAACCAGTTTTTCTGTGAAATTCCACATTTACTAAATCTATCCTGCTCTGGCTTTAATCCAGTTGAAATTGGTGTTCTTGTGGCCAGTATATTTGCAGTACTAGGTTGTTTTACTTTTATTATTGTATCTTATGCCATGATCTTTAAGGCAGTCCTAGGAATCCCTTCTGAACAAGGAAGACAAAAAGCCTTATCGACTTGTATTCCCCACCTTTTAGTAGTGTCTATGCTTACATTAACTGGATCCTTTGCCTATCTGAGACCTTCCCCTAACTCCCCATCTTATTTAGATTTTGGGTTGACTGTTCTGTATTCTCTTCTTCCACCCCTGTTCAATCCAATTATCTATAGCATGAGAAATAAGAATATCAAATTTGTCCTTTCTAAACTGTGGAAATTCTGAAAATGTCTTGAAATGTTGTTTCTCTTCTGTTCACCACAATTTTGCATGTTCCTGTCTTTCCCTTTCCTTCTCTGAGTCGAAGCAAAGCACTCAATCCAGAAGAATGGTAGAGCTCCAGAAGTTGCTCAGCAAAATTCCTGATTCTCTATTACTGTCAGTACACTTTCAAGATGCTAAGAAGTTGATGTTTGGTAGCTTCTGGCATGCCAGAGCCTGACAACTCCTGATCTTTAGTGAAGTGAGCAACAGGGTAGAATGCTATGGTAGAAAACAATTGTAATGGTAAGGAGTTGTAAACCATGTGGCCTTTTTCACTGTGCTTGCCTGTATAAAATGGCTTCCCCTCTAATGCTTGCATCTAATATGGCTAGTTAAAGCTTTAGCTTTTCCAAAAGTACACAGGCCTCTATAACTCTTGTCTCCTTAATGGTCATTTGCTCACACACTCTGATATATTGCACCTTTGAGTCAGTCTTCACTCCTGGTCACTGCATGGATAAGTGCCTGTAGTTGTTTTGGCAAAATTTTTCAGAAGTGGTTTGCCATTGCCTCCTTCCAACATCTGAGAGAGTGGGACGGGTGCAAAGTCACCCAGGTGGTTCTGTTGCAGGAATAAACTTGCAGTCTCCCAGTTTCTAGCCTGATGCCTTAACCACTACACCAAACTGGTTCTCACACACTTTAGTTCAAGAGTATTATTTCTTTCTCTTAGAAGTGCTTTGGCAAGTCCAAACACTTGGCAGTGTGAGCCGGATGTGTGATCCTTTTGATAACCACAAGAAATGAAAAAGACAAGATGTATAATTTGGATGATGCATAATTGTAATAGAAAAGTAGGTAAGCTTTCAAAAACCTCACAACATGATGCAAATTGGAAAAGGTAACACATCTTCCATGGTCCAACACCTCAAGAAGGGAGGACAGACAGACAGACAGAAAGACAGATAAACTTTATTCCTGTCATTGACCAATAAAATACATAAAACAAACAGAGTTATCCCCTTAGTATCAGTAACTGTTAACAACCATTTGTAGGCGAAGCTTACACAAAACTTAGCAGAATTTTGCTACTTTCAGAGAGATACATTTATCTTTGTTGTTTAAGAGAAAACATAAGTAAAAAATATCGGAGTGACCCGGGAATTGAGACAATAGGGGGTAATCAGTTGGTGGTGAATGTTCCTATAAAACTGACAATACAATAGAACATGGGCCGTATGCTCTACAGCACCCGTGTCACAGGGGCAAATATTGGTTTCATATGGTATTTTCTTAAACTTCCCCTCCAAAACAGCTGTAGGGAGGGCATTCAGTTGAGCTAGTGATAGGGCTCTCCTGAATTTGGGAACTGTGATATAATATAAATATGGAGCTGGTTTGGACAGTAAGATTTGATTATTGACAAATATATTATGAGTAAAAGCAGAAATTTTTGTCTGGCCTTCTATATCTAAGATCCTTTGCCTTAGTAGTGATCTAGCTTGTTCTGACTCTAAGGCTAAGATGGTATCACTGGAGAAACCATAGAGGCTCAGTCTCTTTTGGATAGCTGTTTCCCATGAAGATTTAAAATTATCTACCAATATTTGATGGGTCAGCCCACTGGGGTTGTGATGTAATTTTAACCAGTAGGTAAAGATATTTATCCAGAGGTTAGATGCAAATTTACTAATTCCTGCTTCCCGTCGAAGTACAGCAGTTGGAACACAACGGGTAACCTCGAAGATATTTCTTAGAAATTTTGTTTGAATTCTTTCTAAGGAAGTCATGTTGTTACATGGTCCCAATTGACCCCCGTATAGCAGTTATGCTTAAGCATTAGCTGCAAACAACTTAATTGCAGCAGGGATAAACTGTAAAAGTAAAGGTAAAGGTACCCCCCGCACATTTGTGCAGTCGTGTCCGACTCTAGGGGCCGGTGCTCATCTCCGTTTGTTAGCCGAAGAGCCAGCATTGTCCGAAGACGCTTCCACGGTCATGTGGCCTCATGACGCCCACGGAACGCTGTTACCTACCCACCAAAGTGGTACCTATTAATCTACTTGCATTTGCATGCTTTCGAATTGCTAGGTTGGCAAGAGCTGGAGCTAGTGAGGGAGCTCACTCCGCACGCAGGGCTAGGGATTCGAACCTCCGAACTTGTGATCTTCCGATCAACAAGCCTGGTGTCTTACCCACTGAGCCACCACGCCCCTTTAGGGATAAACTGTACTCCTCTGGTAAATAATACGATTGGATAACTGATGCAGATCTCTGTGCGTTATGAATTACGTAGTCCAGGTGGGCTTGGAACACTATCCTGAGATATCTAAATATCTTAACCTGCTCAATGGGTTGCTCACCTAAGTTCCAGTTTCTCCATTTCAGAAGTTTGGAGAAAGTAAGTATCTTAGTTTTGGTGTAATTTATTATTAATTCCTCCTCAGTGCAGTAATGCATGAGTGATCTCAAGGCTCCTTTAAGGCAAATAGGGGTTAATGACAGAAATACTGCATCATCAGCATAGAGTAATGAATTGACATGTCTTTGGTCTAATTTGGGAGGATGAAAAGTGGAGTTACTTAAATAAGGGACCAGTGCATTTATATAATACTTAAATAAAACTGGGGCCAATACACATCCCAGTCTGACTCGCCTCCTGTCCTGTCCTGACTAAGACTCGAAACAGGAAGGGGTGAAATATGGTATTTTATTTATATTAAAACACACAAGTATAGAGTGACACGAGATACTTGTGGAATTCGAATTGCACCATGGTGATTAGTTCCCGGTAGGCATGCATGTGGGAAGCCACCATGTGGCAGCGATGCAAGATGGTAGTTCTGAGTCCATTGAGTTCCCAGGCAAGAGTTCAACCCGGTAGTTGGCGGGACCCCAAGGCAGGGTACTGGCATGAGACTTGGCATGGTGGTGAGGCAAGATTCCGGCACAAGGCTTGGCGCGGTGGCAAGGCAAGATTTTGGCATGAGGTTTGGTGCGGTGGCTAGGCAAGATTCTGATGCGAGGCTTGGCACAGCAGTGAGGCAAGATTCTGGTACGAGGCTTAGCGCAGTGGTGAGGCAAGGTTCCGGTGCGAGGTTTTGCATGGTGGCTAGACAAGATTCCGGTGCGAGGCTTGGTGCAGTGGCGAGGGGAGGCTCGGCCGTGACTTTCAATCTTATATTCTCATGTATTTTAATGAGCAACAGGAGTAGACGTTTGTCAATTGTGGAATTTTTCAGTTTATACCACAGTTTGGTTCTAGATACTGGGTCGAAAGCTGACCTAAAGACAATAAATGCTGCATTAAGGGATTGTCCTGATTTATCGGTATACTTTTCTACTAAATGTTTCAGCACCAGAGCATGGTCTAACATTGATTGTCCTACTCTAAATCCAGCCTGTTCATCCATCAAAATGTCTTCAGATTCAAGCCAATCATTTAGTTTCTCCTGGAGATGTTTAGCATACATTTTGCTGATCTGACTTAACAAACTAATTGGGCTGTAGTTAGCTCTCTTACCCTTCTTATACTGTATATTGGTATTATAGTAGCCAAGCCCCAATCCTTTGGTATCATGGCTGAATGGTCTATATCAGTGAAAAGTGAGGCTATCACTGGAATCCACCATTCCAAATTATTTTTTATTACTTCATACGTAATAAAGTCTGAACCAGGGGCTCTCCCTGGTTTGAACTGTTTAATTACAGTATATTTCTGATCTCTGAACAAGAGACTGGGGGCCAAAGGGGGAGGGAGGTCGCATCCAGCTCCAACTCTGCATGGGAATTCTCTGCTTGACCATATAGGGTGACAAAATGGTGTTCCCATGTACTAGCTGGTATATATGGTGCAGAGCTATAAATATTATTAGAGAAAGAGGGGGCTACCAGCCTCCAGAAGACAGCAGGGTTTCTCACACTGGCAGCCTCTATCAAGCATTGCCAGGATACCCTCATAGCATTGCGTTTTTTTGACAGATTAACTGTTTGTACTTTTTTTCATGTATTTATGTATTTATGTATTTAGTTGGTTAAATATGACTTGCTTGACTCCATATCAGGTTTGCCTTTATACTTTTTATACCTGAGAGGAGATTTCAACAGAATGCAATCATAAGTTGGTATTTATTTATTTTTATTTATTTAATTTATTCCCCACCCATCTCCCATGCAAGGGACTCTGGGCAGGTTACAATAATTAAAATTTAAAATTTAAAAAATTTAAAAAACAATACAAAAAGAAGATATATAAAAATATATTCAATATAAAATAAAATAAATAAAATCCAAGATGGCTTGAGGACCGTAGCACAGATCACCTACGGGGCCAGCCAACCCCAGGAAGCACTACCGCCTCTGTCGTCCCAGGCCAGGTGACAGAGCCAGGTCTTAATGGCCTTCCGAAAGGCCAGGAGTGAAGGGGCCAGTCTCACCTCTGGGGGCAAGATGTTCCATAAAGCGGGCGCTGTCGCAGAGATGGCACTCCTCCTGGACCCCGCTAGATGGAATTCTCTTGTTGAGGGGGTCCAAAGCATGCCCTCTCTGCATGCACGGGTGGGGCGGGCCGACGTCATCGGGACGAGACGGTACCCTGGCCCTATGCCATATAGGGCTTTAAAGGTAATCACCAACACCTTGAATTGGACCCGGAAGCAAACTGGCAACCAATGCAGCTCACGTAGCAGAGGTGTTACATGTGCCGATCTTATGGCACCCATAACTGCTCGCGCCGCCGCATTCTGTACCAGATGAAGCTTCCGGATACTCTTCAAGGGTAGCCCCATGTAGAGCGCATTACAGAAGTCTATGCGGGAGATGACAAGGGCGTGAATGACTGTTTGGAGTGCCTCCCGATCCAGGAAAGGGCATAACTGGCGCACAACTTGAAGTTGTGCAAAGGCCCTCCTGGCCACGACTGCCACCTGCTCTTTGAGCAGGAGTCGTGAGTCCAGGAGAACCCCAGATTTCGCACTGGATCCGAGTGAGGTAGTGCAACCCCACCCAGAACCAAAGATGACAACTTCCCGGATCTAGGGGGGCCATCAATCCACAGCCACTCCATCTTACCAGGGTTCAGTTGAAGCCTGTTGTTCCACATCCAGACCCCCACAGCCTCCAGACACTGAGATAAGGCATTGACTGCATCACCTACTTCACCCGGGATGGAGATGTATAACTGGGTATCATCAGCATATTGGTGATAACTCATCCCGTGGTGACGGATGATCTCACCCAGCGGCTTCATGTAGATGTTGAACAGGAGAGGAGAGAGAACCAATCCCTGCAGCACCCCACAAGACAGGGGTCGCGGGTCAGCTCTCTCCTCCCCTATCAACACCAACTGGGAACGGCCCTGGAGGAAGGAGGCGAACCAGCGCAAAACCACGCCGCCCGCCCCCAACTCCCTGAGCCACCCCAAGAGTATACCGTGGTCGACGGTATCAAAAGCCGCTGAGAGATCTAAGAGAGCCAGGATGGACGCACTTCCTCCATCCCGCTCTCGCCAGAGATCATCCATAAGTGCGACCAATGTGGTCTCTGTCCCATATCCCGGCCTGAAACCTGACTGAAAAGGGTCCAGATAATCCATTTCCTCCAGAATCCTCTGGAGTTGCAACGCCACCACCTTCTCAACCATATAAGATATAAGAGAATACAAAGATATGTTATATCCTGGATGTCAGATTATTATTTTTTTTTGCATTTTTCAGAAATTTGTACTCCCTCCCACCCACCCACCCACCCAAAAAAAGATTACAACAATGAATCAGAATAACAAGCATTTATTATTAGGAATTTCTATATGCATTCTAACCGACAGCATAATGTCGTATTGAAAATAATGGTATCTCTCCCACATGATGATTATAGGAATTAAGAATAGATGTTTCACTTTGCAGGAATTTAAACTCCCGAAATTTCATGCAGGCATAAGAATATTAAAAGGGTATTGATGTGGTGAACTTTTATAAGTAGGTGAATTAGTATCACCAAATAAATTTGTAGGTCTATGTATATGCAAGAAATAATGGATGTTGATATTTCTGAAAATGCTGCTGCTATCATAAAATTTTTGATTTAATTATTTTGAGAATGTTGCTATATGGCAGTCCAGATTCTTCCAAGGGATTCTGTGATTTAAAACTTCATGGCTATGGAAGGTATTTTTCATGTAAAATCCAGGAAGAAGAATATTTTACGCTTTTTCTTAAGGAGAAAAATAAATCAGATACTTAGATAAGTGTATCAAAAAAATATAACTACACAATATGTGTGAAACCTTTACGAATCACATTGGTGATTTGGCATCCAATGGCTCTTTTAAAAAACCATTTGGTTTGCACACTGTTGCGCAACTATATTTAGATTACAAACTATGAGGACAGTGTGGGTAACAACCAAGAATAAAGGAACCAGATCACGGAGTTACTAGGGGCCATTTTGGCTACTGAATCTAATTCCCTGCTTAGTTCCCTGAAGCTATCCTATCTCATCATGAAAAACCCTATGAAAAGGAATCCTCACATCCATTGGTACTTGGTCTGGGACAGTGTTAACTGGATAATTTTGACTTCAGTATGAACATGCCAATCTGCTAATGTTTTCATGACAAATAAAACACTACTGTTTGGTTTGGTGTACACATTTGTTTCCAAAGATCAAAATGTAATTAGCCAAGATAACCAACATACAAAGATGGTAAAATGATGAACCAGTATTAAACTGCATTCTGCGATTCCTCAAATGATGGTTAAAATACTGGAGATAGGGAGTGTAAGTGATTGATTGACTGATTATGTGCCATCAAGTCACTGTTGACTCCGAGTGGCCACATAGATAGATTTTCTCCATGATGATCGGTTCTTAACCTGGTCTTTTGGACTTCCCATGGTGCACTCATAGCCCCTGTAACTGAGTCCATCCACCTTGCTGCTGGTCATCCTCTTCTTCTAATTCCAAGTGGGAGAGAGGGAAAGCCAAATTATCCCTACCTATTCTTCTATTAAGGGTCTCTAAAAAAAGGAAGGATTTATTATTCCTCATTTCTGCTGAAAAGAATAAGCTTCAGTAGTGAGGTAATTATGTTCATTTAGATACAAGCTGGTGAATATGTAAATGCAAGTTATTTTGTTGTCTTAAGTGTTCATCATAGCAGATTTTATTATGGTCAATAGCCAAATTGTAAAGTTTTGTCTTAAGTAATGTTACTTACTAGATTTGTATGCTGTCTTTTCCACAGGCACTTGAACCCCCTCAGCCAGATAATTACAAGGACTGTATACGGATACAGGTGCAAGAGTGGTATTAACATCAGCCTCCTTTTCTACATGGATGACATCAAGCTGCATACTAAGAGTGAAGAAGACATAGACTCGTTGAGCAAACTGACATGGATCTGAAGTCATTGGGAAGTCATTGAGAAGTGTGGCCGGATGGTGGTAAAGTGAGGGAAGGTAGTCAAGACTGATGCGGTGGAACTCCCAGCAGGCCACAGAGCAGACATACAGACCAGCTACAAGTATGTATGTATGTATGTATAAGTACATTGATATCCCACAATCACATGGGAACCACGATGAGGAGGCAAGGATGACAGCAACATCCAAGTACCACCAAAGGAAAAGACAGGTCCTGAAGAGCCAGCTCAACAGGAAGAACAAGATGCACACCATCAACATGTATGCCCTGCCAGTCATCAGATACCCTGCCTGTATAGTGAGCTGGCCAAAGGAAGACATAGAGGCTGCTGATGTGAAGACCCGGAAGTTCCTCACAATGTATGGAGGTTTCCACCCCAGGTCCAACACCAGAGACTGTACACCAGCCAAAAAGAGGGCGGGCAGGGTCTGGTGAGTGTCAAAGCAACTGTCCTGGATGAAACCCAGAGCATCCAGGAGTACATCAGTAAGATGGCACCCAAAGATGAGCTGCTGAGGGAATGCCTGAGGCAGCAGCAGACATGGAAGGAAGAGCAAGCATAGGAAGTGCCATAGCAAGACAAGACCCTGCATGGGATGTACCATTAACTGATAGCTGAGGTGACTGACATTGGGAAATCCTACTACCAGTGGCTGGAAAGGGCTGGACTAAAAGACAGCACTGAGGCACTGATCATAGCAGCCCAAGAACAGGCACTAAGCACCAGATCCATAGAAGCAGTGGTCTACCACACTAGACAGGCCCCAAGGCGCAGCCTGTGTATACAGGCCTCAGAGAAAGAGCAACACATAGTGGCAGGGCGTAAGATTCAGGCAGGAGCAGCATACACTGAACGACAGAACCAAGTAGCCGGCATTGTGTACAGGAGCATCTGCACAGTGTATGGGCTAAACCCTCCCAAGTCCAGATGGGAGATTCCACAGATGTTTGTGGAGAATAACAGGGCCAAGATCCATATGGACAGGCAGGTACTGGCCAATCAACCAGACAACATGGTAGTAGACGAGGACCAGAAGCCAGTGGTGGTGATAGATGTTAAGAGCGTCAAGTGACAGCAACATCAGGAAGAAGGAGTATGAGAAGCTGGAGAAGTATCAGGGCCTGAAGTAGGAACTAGAAAGGATGTGAAAAGTAAAGGCCAAAGTAGTCCCAGTGGTAGTAGGAACACTCGGGGCTGTGTCTCCTCAGCTAGGAGAGTGTACTCCAACAGATCCCAGGAGCAACATCCGAGCTCTCTGTCCAGAAGAGTGCTGTGTTAGGAAGAGCTAAGATACTGTGCAGAACCCTCAAACTCCCAGTCCTCTGGTGGAGGACCCAAGGTTGAGGAAGACACATACCACCCAAACGGATGAGAGATGGAGATGGAGATGGAGATAGACCGCAGGTATAGGTATAGGTTGTTGGAGGAAAATTCTGAGAGTGCCTTTGACTGCAAGTAGATCAAACCAGTCCATACTCCAGGAAATAAAGCCAGACTGCTCACTTGAGGGAATGATATTAAAGGCAAAACTGAAGTACTTTGGCCACATCATGAGAAGACAGGATACCCTGGAGAAGAAGCTGATGCTAGGGAAAGTGGAAGGCAAAAGGAAGAGGGGCCGACCAAGGGCAAGATGGATGGATGATATTCTGGAGGTGACGGACTCAACCATGAGGGAGCTGGGGATGGTGACGGCCGACAGGAAGCTCTGGCGTGGGCTGGTCCATGAAGTCACAAAGAGTTGGAAGCGACTGAACGAATAAACAACAAAAATAGTTATAGGTATAGGTATAGGTATAGGTATAGGTATAGGTATAGGTATAGGTATAGGTATATTATTTATTTATTTATTATTTCTAACTTATATCACCACCCATCTCCCCCCACAAGGGGACTCTGGGCGGTTTACAATCAAGTCAGCAATTAAAAACATATAAAATACTTTATACAATCATTAAAAATATAAAAATATAAAGGTATAGGTATAGGTATAGGTATAGGTATAGGTATAGGTATAGGTATAGGTATAGGTAGGTATAGGTATAGGTATGTGAGGGATGAAAAAATATTGTTGGAGTTTGGTTCTTCCTTCCATATATATGTATATATATACAAATACAAAAAGGGCAAGTAGTATCCCTTATTCTTATCTTATTATTTTCTCTCCCTTTTTCTCTCCCTCTCTTGCTTTCTGCTTTCGCTAAATATCAATCTGTAGCTTCCCAAATTGTATGTAATTGTATCTCCCACTTCTGCTTCTTATAGATATGGCTTGCATCTTTGAGATATATGAAACATGGATAATCACACCACAGTCCTTACTTTCTGCTTACTTTTGATTCTCAAAAATGTGACAGCTGAGGTTCTACACTTCTTGTTCTTTGCATTATATTTGGTTGTGTTGTTAAAAGTCTTTTTTTAAAAAAAATCTCCTTTACAGGTTCCAATTTCTTCCTCTTCACACTTATAGAATACAATCAGTATGTTGCCACTTGCAACCCACTGCAATATGGGACATTAATTAATGGGAAATCCTGCACTGAAATTGTGATTCTGTTTTTGGTAGTCAGCCTTGTCTATGGAATGTTGCATACCAGCAACACCTTTTCAATCCCTTTCTATTCCATCAGTGTTAACCAGTTTTTCTGTGAAATTCCAAAGTTGTTAAAGCTTTCCTGCACTGGACTCAATCTAATTGAAATTAGGGCTGTTGCAACTGGTACCATTGCATTTCACTAGGTTTCTATGGGTTTCTTTAAATTTCTTTTCTGTCTTTACCCTTTTTGTTTTACAGAAAGGATTGAATTTTCCACTCCTATGTGAATGATCTGGGCTTAATTAGCCCAGTTCTTAGCTCTTCCCCCAGCCAGGGAGGGCTGGGTGGAGGATGGGATTCTTTAAAAGCTAGAGGGGGAATAGAACTCCGGGTGATGAAACCTTTTCTAGAACAAGCTTCAGGAAAGCCTTCTTGCTTATCTGTATTTCACCCCTCACAGTTTGGACTGCTGGTATGATTGAAGCCCCAATTCTGTTAACATCATTCCGAGATATTATTATGCAATGTGATAACTGCTACCGGAGAATTCTGAGGGAGCTATGGAGTTGTTAATTGCTAATTATGTTAATAAGCACACAGAATTCAGTTTTATTTTGGTGCACAAGACTCTTGAGGAAAACAAAAAGATCTTAATAAATATTCAGAATAGCAACCTCTTCAACTCCAGATAGATGTGTTACTACATGAAAATTAGTGGGACAGCATTTACTTAATGGAGAGAGATTTAACAGTCTTAAAATCATGTAACAGAAGACAAAACCAAAGGAGAAAAATAGTAAGTCACTTATAAACTTAATATTTAACTAAAAAGGCATTTCTCTGTTTTCTGAGGCAAACGGGTGTTTATTGAAATATGTCTGACTTGTTATGTCTCTGCCTTGCCTTGATAAATTTTCCGTTCCAAGAGAATTTCATCAGATGATTACATAAGGTAATGTTCTGATATAAAGGAATAATAAGATCGGCTATTTTAGGAGGGACAACAAAGAGTTTTTTGAGATTATTTTTCAGAAATTGGCACCTCAGTAGATTTAAAGGCATTATGAATCAGAATAATGAAAACCGATTTGGAGTGATTTCTATGTACATAGTAAACAATGTACATGTTGGTACCTTTTCCACATGATTATAAAGAATAAAAGACAGTTATCTTTTCAAGAACTTTAGACCAAACGTTCATGCATGTAAAAGAATATTGAAATGAAATTAATTGAGAGGGTGAACTCATCACTAATACATAAATTAGCATCAGCAAAGTCATTTCACAATCTCTGTGGATAGAAATGAAAGAAATGGATGGTGACATTTCCAAATGTCTTTTTTGATTTGTTGTTTTATTCTGCTTATGTCTGATTTCTTTAGATTAAAAACTGTTTTATAGTGGGACTATCATGTATAATACCACCTAGTGAATATCAAAATAGGAGTTATGTTGTAAGTAAAGTTCTATCCTTTCTTCTTTAAATGACATACCATTAAATACATGTTTAGGAATCTAGTATTTTGTATTAGTTTAAAGGCTTCTTATGCTAAACCTTTTAGCCAAAAAGCTGCTAGGGCAACTGAGAAAAAACATTTACATCTGTCTGTCACATAAAACAAACATACAAACAAACACACACACACACACACAAACACACAAACACACACAGACACACATAGACTGTACAATGGGGCAGTTTCTGCCCTCAAGACTTCCAAGTAAAAGACATAACAATTTATTTTTATTTTTAATTGTTAGATTTACATTGCCTTTCCTCTAGAAGCACAAAGCACCATACATTGGACACCCTCCTATTTCCCAACACTACCACAAACCTGTATGAGTGATGAGTGATGAGAGATGAGAGATTGTGACTGTTCCAAATATCCCTAGTAATTTTGATCAGGGTTTTTCTAATCCTAGGCAATCCGTTTGATCAATACATGAAGTGTCAGAACTGGAAGGAGGAAAGAAGAAGAAATGTGAGGTTTATGGTTGGTACTTTAGTAGAAATGGATAGAAATTGACAGATTGTGTTCTAATTCTGTATACGCACATCATACATCTAATTTTCCCATGGTCTGGTCCTCTGTTCATTCTGTCCATGCTTTATTTCCTTTTTGTTTTCTGTTCTCACCACATATCAAAATGCCACTTCCTAACATGTATCTAATTGCATCTCCTTCCTCTCCTTCCTTGCAGTTATGTCATGCAGCTTTGTCATGAATGAAACATGGATAACCAAAGCACAACGCCTTACTTATTGCTCCTGGGATTCTCAGAAAATCGGCAAATGCAGCTTTTACATTTCTTCTTGTTCTTTGTGTTATATCTGGCAACTATAGCAGCAAATCTTCTCATCATCTCTGCAGTAGCTTTAGATAACCGACTGCATAGCCCCATGTACTTGTTTCTGTTGAATTTGGCTGTGCAGGACCTGGGCTCTGTTTCTGTCATTGTTCCCAAATCTATGATAAATTCCCTCATGGACACGAGGCAGATCTCTTACTTTGGTTGTGTGGCTCAGGTCTTTCTATTTATGTCCTTTGAAGTTTCTGGTTTCTTCCTCCTCACAGTCATGGCCTATGATCGGTACGTTGCCATTTGCAATCCACTGCACTATGAGATGGTGATGAATTGGAAAGCCTGCACTGAAATAATAATTCTGGTGTGGGTCTTCAGTTTTCTTTATGGAATGATGCATACCAGCAGCACCTTTTCGGTCTCTTTTTGTTTAAATGTGGTCAACCAGTTTTTCTGTGAAATTCCACATTTACTAAATTTACCTTGCTCTGGCTTGAATCTAGTTGAAGTTGGAGTTCTTGTGGCCAGTATCATTGCAGCACAAGGTTGTTTTACTTTTATTATTGTATCTTATGCCATGATATTCAAGGCAGTACTAAGAATCCCTTCTGAAAAAGGAAGGCAGAAAGCCTTATCTACCTGTATTCCCCACCTTATAGTAGTGTCTATGTATACATTAACAGGATGCTTTGCCTATCTGAGACCTACCTCTAACTCCCCATCTTATTTAGATTTTGGGTTGACTGTTCTGTATTCTCTTCTTCCACCCCTGTTCAATCCAATCATCTATAGCATGAGAAATAAGAATATCAAATTTGTCCTTTCTAAACTATGGAAATTCTGAAAATTCCTTTTAATGCTTCTATTCTGTTCACCACAATTTTGCATGTTCCTGTCTTTCCCTTTCCTTCTCTGAATAAAGGTATCAGTCAGAAAGGGCGACATAGCTGGGATGGAGGGAAAGCCAAACTATCAATCCATAAGAATGACAGAGCTCCAGAAGTCGCTCAGCAAAAATTCTGAACCCTTAATTACTGTCATTGTACTTTACAGATGCTAAATGTGAATTTTTGGCAGCTTCTGTCATGCCACAGTCTGAGAATTCCTGATCTTTAGTGAAGTGAGGATTAGGGCATAAACCTATGGTGAAAAACAACTGTGATGGCAAGGACATTTAAATGATTTGGTTTTTTTCATAGTGCTTTCCTGTATGTATGTATGTATGTATGTATGTATGTATGTATGTATGTATGTATGTATGTATCCTATCTATCTATCTATCTATCTATCTATCTATCTATCTATCTATCTATCTATCATCTAATTTTTATCCTGCCTGTATTATTTTTATAAATAACTCATGGTGGCAAACATACCTATTACTTCTTCCTCCCCCTATTTTTCCCACAACAACAACCCTGTGAGGTGAGTTGGGCTGAGATAGAGTGACTGGCCCAAGGTCACCCAGCCGGCTTTCATGCCTAAGGCAGGACTGAAACTCACAGTCTCCTGGTTTGTAGCCTGTTGCCTTACCCACTAGACCAAACTGGCTCTGTATAAAGAGGCTTTCCCTCTAATGCATGCACATAATTCAAGCTAGTTCAAGCTTTAGTTTTTCCAAAAGAAGACAGGTCTCTATAACTCTTCTCTCCTTTGAATTTACACACTTTGATATATTGCACCTTTGAGTCTTTCTTGACTCCTGGCAACTGCCTGGGCAAGTCCCTGCATTTGTCTTTGCAAGGTTTTTTGTTAGCGATTTGCCATTGCCTCCTTCCCAGGGCAGAGAGAGAGGGACTGGCCCAAGGTTACCCAGCTGGCTTCATGCCTACGGTGGGACTTGACTCGCAGTCTCCCGGTTTCTAGCCTGATGCAATAGCCACTACACCAAACTAGTTCTCCCACAGTTTAGCTAAAGAGTATTATTATTTTTTTTCCCTTAGAAGCCCTTTGGCAAGACCAGACACCTGGCAAGGTGGACAGAGTGAGTGAGCTGGTACTATGTCACAAAAACTTTTGATAACCACAAGAAATGAAAAGGCAAGAAGTGTAATTAGGATGATGCATAGTTGTAATAGAATGCTAGATAAGCTTTCTGAAAACTCACAACTTGATCCAAATTGGAAGAGATAACACATCCTCCCTGGTCCAACACCTGAAGAAGGGAGGATAGACAGATGTATACCAAGGAAGGTATCTGATTGAAATGTGCTTGAGAATTTTTGGGTTTAATCCCAGCTACTGATCAGATATAGCAAAGCCATACCCAGGTTTTGTGTTATCTATGCTGCCATCCTACCAATATTTTTTTAAAGTATAAACAATGGAAGACTCACCAAATATTTTGGGGCTCAGTATAAGTGTCCTTGGGAAAATTGTCATATACTTACTGAAATCATCTAGGAAACATCAGTACCTTCCTTTGATGAGGGTGAGGGGCTTTTAGCTAAAGGGATATGTGATTTTTCTCCTATATTGATACTCCTGTATTGAATGTTGTTGTCTTGTTTTCCTGTCTTCCTTACCTGTGGATATTTCTTTTCTACATTATACTTTGCATTTCAAGTGATTCTTTTGATCTGCTTTGCTCAATAAATTCTTTCACCTTTTACCTTATTTGTGTGGGTATTGCTTTCTAATCCATGAACCTCCTATTCACATTTTTGTCTACCAAAAGTAATGACAACATAACCCTTAAAGCGTTTTTCTATTTGCAGTACCATGTGGAGATGTCCGTAAGAGCCCTTGGCTTTTGCTGAAGGAATCAAGTATAAAGATAAAGTAGAAATTAAATTTGCACAAATCTCTATATGAACATTTCCCCCCATGAATTCACAGGGTTCTTAAAGTCTTTTTAAGATCTAACAGAAGAAATAGCCTGGGGTATTGTATAACCAGAGATGGTTTGATATATCACACTAAACTATGATTAATGGTTTATTGTTGAATAAACTACAATTTGCTGGAATCTCAGAACAAACTAAGTAAAAAATCACTGTTACAAAATCTATTAACTAGGTTCAAAATAACATGCTAACCCCAAAACTAAAGAAATAATAAGATTTAGCAAGTTGTGTAAATAAGGACATAATAACTTACAAAGTAGCCTAAGTCACTATTATTTTATTTATATTTAACTTTCAGAAGAAGTATCAGAAGAAGTATATCTGGCAGTGTAACTTCTATACTAAGATTTTCATGCCTTCACATTTTCCCAAGGGGGTAAAAAGTTTTCCAAAACTAAGAAAGATAGATTATTCCGCTATTTGGAGAAATTTATTTATTTGTTTGTTTGTTTGTTTATTATTATTTAAATTTATTTGACCGCCCAACTTCCTGGGCAGCTTACAATAAAAATTAAGATTAAAATAGAAGTATAAAATTACAAATTATTAATATGATATAAATAAATATAAAATCCAATCTGGCGAATCAATCTCGAACAATGGGGAGGGTATTATGGTACTAATCACCCCCAGGAGGACCTATTACTTTTCCCCTCCCACGCTAGGCGGCAGAACCAGGTTTTCAGATCCTTCTGGAAGGCCGGGAGGGAGGAAACCCGCCTCAACTCCGGAGGCAAGATATTCCAAAGGGCGGGCACTACTGCAGAGAAGGCCCGCCTCCTGGACCCCACTAGATGAAATTCTCTTATTGATGGGGTCCGTAGCAAGCCCCCTATGAATGATCGGGTGGGGCGGGTTGATGTTATGGGGATAAGACGGTCCCTCAGGTATCCTGGCCCCATGCCATGTAGGCCTTTAAAGGTAATAACCACCACCTTGAATTGGACCCAGAAGAAAACCGACACCCAATGCAGCTCACGGAGCAAACGTCTTATGTGTGCTGATCTTGGTGCACCTAAAATTGCCTGCGCAGCCGCATTCTGTACCAGCTGTAGCTTCCGGATATTCCTCAAGGGTAGCCCCATGTAGACCGCATTGCAATAGTCTATGTAGGAGATGACAAGGTCATGAGTGACCGTTCGGAGGGCATTGCGGTCCAGGAATGGGCGTAACTGGCGCACAAGCCGAAGCTGTGCAAAGGCCCTCCTAGCTTTGACTGCCACCTGCTCTTTGAGCAGGAATCGTGAGTCCAGGAGGACCCCCAATTTCCGCACTGGCTCCGATTGGGGCAGTGCCGCCCCATCCAGAACCAAAGATGAGAACTTCTCAGATACCGTGGGGCCATCAATCCACAGCCACTCGGTCTTGCCAGGGTTCAGCTGAAGCCTGTTGTTCAGGCCCCTACAGCCCCCAGGCACTGAGACAGGGCAGCAACTGCATCACTTACTTCACCTGGGATGGAGATATACAATTGAGTATCATAAGCATACCATGGTGACAGATGATCTCACCCAGCGGTTTCATGTGGATGTTAAATAGGAGAGGAGAGAGAACCAAACCCTGAAGCACCCCACATAAGAGGGGTTGCGGATCGGATCTCTCCTCCCCTATCACCACTGACTGGGAGCGGCCCCAGAGGAAAGAGGTGAACCAGCGCAAAACTACGCCACCCACCCCCAATTCCCTAATCTGCCCTAAAAGGATACCATGGTCGGTGGTATCGAAAGCTGGACTGTGCTTCATGCTTAGAGTCCAACTTAGAACAAATCTGAGTGATTTTATCCTGCAGATGCTTAGAAAACTCCTCCGCATAGCCCTGCAGGTGGGTCACTGATTCCACCTTGCCCAAGAGAGATCAAGTAAACTTGAACAGGGCCGTCAGATGCAATAAGAGCGGAGAAATATTCACATTATGCCACTCTTACTGCCACAAGGTAGGTCTTAATAGTGGCTCTAGATTGTGTTCAGTCAGATTCAGTCTTCATCTTTCTCCAGCGGCGCTCCAGACATCTCTTCACCATCTTCAGGACCCTCAACTCCTCCGTAAACCACGGGGACTGATGGTTTGAATGGGGCTGGAGAGGTCGCATCAGCGCAGTTCTGTCCAAGGCCCCCGCTGCCTCCCTATTCCAGGCTGTGGCCAGGGCCTCCGCTGGACCATGCAGCAGGTTTTTGGGTATTACCCCCAGCTCCCTCTGAAACCTCATTGGGTCCATTAGTTGCCGGGGGTGGACAAATCGAATAGGTCCTGCCTCCCTGGGGAGTGGGGTGACATAAGAGAATCTCAGGGCCACCAGGGCATGATCTGACTATGAAAACAGGGGTAGTTCTTACTTTCCCCTCAGGTCACATTGCCATTGCTCTGACAAGAAAACCAAGTCCAGAATGAGTCCACTGTCTCGAGTTGGGTCCCAAATAATCTGGGACAGGCCCATGGCTGCCATGGTAGCCATGAACTCCCAAGCAACCTCTGAGGCACACCCCAGGGACAGCAAGTTGAAGTCCCCCAGGACCATAAGCCTGGGGAACTCCACTGCCAACCCCGAGATGGCCTCCAGCAGCTCTGTCAGGGAGGTTGCTATGCAGCAGGGAGGCTGGTACAATAGCAACACTCCCAACTGTTCTCGAGAACCCAACTTGAAAAACAGGGTCTCACATCTGGACACTTGTGGAGCAAGGCCCCTGAAGGCCACTAGAGACTCTCTGATGATAACCGCCACCCCTCCTCCCCTACCTCAGTGTCTCGGCTGGTGCCACACCAGAAACCCGGCCAGGCACATCTCTGAAAGGGCCCACCCCCCCTCTGGGCCCAGCCAGGTCTTGGTAATACATGCCAGGTCAGCCCCCTCCTCCATGATTAAATCACTTATGAGGGGGGCCTTGTTGTTTACCGACCTGGCATTAAGCAGCAGAAGCTGGAAACCAGGGCTCTCTGCTGTCCAGAACCTGGGTTTGAGCTCTGAGAACCGGAACGCGCCACCGGTAATGTTATTTGGGGTATTGGATTGTGCACTTGGAAATGAGTCTGCAAATGCCCTGCAGATGTCAGTTTTTGGTTGTCCTGTGACTGATCACTTTTCCAGTTAACACCAAGAAAGATGGTTGAAACAAACTAGTTCTTTGTACCTGTTTTCTGCACACTGTTTGCTTGCCAAACATGAGACATCAACTAGCAAGCCTTCTGCTTTGACATTAGTGAGATAATGGTTATAGGCTTTCACCTCCAGCATGGTCCAGGCCTTACCACCAGAGGCTTAACAAGGAAAACTGCCTTTGCTACTGTGTACCTCTATGGATTTTCCACTGTCTGCCTATATGCTTTCTTCCTCTTCCTTAATTATAGAATCTAAACACGCAAAATATTCAATTTCCTTTTGGTTAATCATTCCCAGACCAGGGTGAGTATTCCAAGGGGCAGGGGAGGGAGAATGCATTAGATTCCAGCTCTCCAAATTCCATTTGGCATAGTCAGCTCCAACAGTTATAAGATTTGAAGATCAACACATCTGAAGGACACCAGAGTATGGAAAAGTGGAATAAAATTTCACCTAACTTTTTTTGAAACTTAGTTTAATTTGACATGCAGTCGTCCGGAAAGATAGTGAACTATACTTCATGCATATTCAGAAGTAATTCTTTCTTTCAATGAAGATTGTACTCCCTACTATTAATTCTGACTTAATGTATAGTCAAAGGCTTTCACTGCCAGAATCTGATGGTTGTTGTGGGTTTTCCGGGCTGTGTGGCCGTGTTCTAGCAGTTTTGGTTTCTAACGTTTCGCCAGTAGCTGTGGCTGGCATCTTCAGACGACAGGAGTACAGCTAGAAGATTCTCTGTGCCCAAGTGGAGGGTGTGTGTTCCTTCTGGTGTTTATAGCTGCTGAGAGGGTGTGTGTCTTCTGTGGGTCATTTACAAGAGATAAGGAGAGGGTTCTTTGTGGTGATTAGGGGTAGTGGTGCTGTCGTGTGTGGGATTAGCACATCTATTGTGTGAGTTGTTTGTATATTTCTGTGGTTGAGTAGAGTTTGTTGACCTTTTGCAAGCTCTGTTTTTCAGGACTGGCAGCCAGGTGAAAAAACAGCACTCAACTGAAGAAAAACAGCCCCCCACAAGAAAAATATTTCTGCCCTACATTAAATGAGTCACGGACCGCATGGAAAAACTAATGAAAAAACATAACCTCCAAACAGTCTTCAAACCCACCAGAAAAATAGAACAAATTTTAAAATCCACAAAAGACAAAAGGGACCCCCTCACCACTGCAGGAGGTTACTGCATACCCTACAGCTGTGGACAAGTATACATTGGGACCACAAAACGCAGCATCCACCCCAGGATAAAGGAACATGAAAGACACTGCACACTACAGCAGCCTGAAAAATCTGCAATAGCTGAACATGCTCTCAAACAAACTCTTCACCAAATCTTATTTGAAAACACAGAAATACTGGACAACACCAACAGCCACTATGTTAGACTATACAGGGAAGCCATTGAAATACATAATACCAACACAGTTTAAATAAAAAAGAAAGCCTAAAGATCAGCAACACCTGGCTGCCAGTCCTGAAAAATACAGCTTGCAAAAGGTCAACAAACTCTATTCAACCACAGAAATATACAAACAACTCACACAATTGACGTGCTAATCCCACACACGACAGCACCACACCTCCTAATCACCACAAAGAACCCTCTCCTAATCTCTTGTAAATTACCCACAGAAGACACACACCCTCTCAGCAGCTATAAACACCAGAAGGAACACACACCCTCCACTTGGGCACAGAGAGAATCTTCTAGCTGTGCTCCTGTCCTCTGAAGATGCCAGCCACAGCTACTGGCAAAACGTTAGGAACCAAAACTGCTAGAACACGGCCAAACAGCCTGGAAAACCCACAACAACCATCAATTCTGACTTAATTTAGCCTAGCCAAATCAGATAGAGGGCTGACAGCCATTAATATTTTAAATCTGTATTGATTCTTGTATTCCATCTGTTCTGCAAGATCAAAGAGGTCATAAAAGTAATGTAATCCAGAATTTCAAGCAGCAAAGTCAAAGGCAGGTCTTCATGGAGGTTAAATCCGATTCCAGGTTCAGGATAGTATTAGATGTGCACTGAAGCAGTGACAAGATACCTCAGAAAAATTAGATGGAGCTATTTATATGTACTTAAGTTGCAGTGATAACTGCAGATGGCTAATAATTTTTTTTCTGAAAAGTTCTGTTGCTACTTGGAAATGGTTCTTGCTATTATGGTTAACAAAATGCATAACTGTATTTAAGAGTCAATTCAACTGAGCTTCTCAGCATTCTGCCTAGGACAACGTTAATGGCTGAAGCAACTGATTTTAAAAATTCTCCCTACATATTTAAATCCTCCACTCACTATAGAGACCAATGAAAACTGTATTCCTTGAGTTACATGTCCATAAACACCTCACTCTGTGTAAAATCTCTTACTGATAGTTTTTATCCTTTAAAAAGCAAAAGTCCACTCTTTTAGCTAAAAATGCAAGGAGATTACTGGTTCTTAATAATCAAATTCTTTGTAAGTATAGCATGTCCCATTAACAGTCAAATGCTTATTTCTGTTTTCTTTAATGCAAACAGTAGGAGATTTTTCTCCAGAGGAATTTCGATACAGCTGGTTCTTTCAGACACCTTCATTTTCACTTAAACTTGAGCACAAACTATGGTCACTACTCTGCCACTGAAACCACATTCTCTAGACAAGAGGTGACCAATACATACCTACATCTCTCAAATTATGTATTTATTTAAATATGTCTGGCTTGACTCTATATCAGGTTTGCTTTTAGACTTTTCATAATTGAGAAGAGATCTCAATGAAATACAATTATAAGGGGATATAATAGAATACAAAGATATGTTATATCCGGCATGATAGAAATGGGGGGATTTTTGCATTTTTCAGAAATTTGTACTCCCCTCCCCCCCAAAAAAAATTATCACTATGAATCAGAATGGAAGGTTTTCACTTTGCCGGAATTTAAACTAGTCAAATTTCATGCAGAATATTAAAAGAGTATTGATTTTGTGAACTGTTAGTAAGTAGGTGAATTAGCATCACCAAAGATATTTCTAGATCTATGTATGTGCAAGAAATAATGAATGTTGATATTTCTGAAAACTGCTGCTTTTGTAAAATTTTTGATTTAATTTTTTTGGAGAATTTTGCTAGGTGAAATAGAGTTGAAATAGAACTCCAGGTTATGAAACCTGTCGTAGAACAAGCTTCAGGCAAGTCTTCTCAGTGGATGCATATTTCACTTCTCTCAGTTTGGATTATTGGTATGATTGCAGCCCCAATTCTGTTAACATCATTCTGAGATATTATTATGCAACGTGATTGCTGCTACTGGAGCATTCTGAGGTATCTATAGAGTTGATAATTGCTAATTATGTTAATAAGCACACAGAAGTCAGTTTTGTTTTGGTGCACAAGACTCTTGAGGGAAACAAAACATAACTTAATAGACATTCAGAATAGCATCCTCTTCAACTGCAGATCGATGTTTCACTAAATGAAAATTAGTGGGACAGCATTTACTTAGTGGAGAGACAGTCTCAAAAGAATATAACAGAAGACAAAATCTATGGAGAGAAAGAGTAAGATTGTTATCAATTGAATGTTTAACAGAAAAGGCACTTCCCTCTTTTCTGGGGCAAATGGGTGTTTATTGAAATATGTCTGACTTGTATCTCTGGCTTGTCTTGATAACTTTTCCGCTGGGAAGAGAATTTAGTCAAATGATTACATAAGGTATTGTTCTCATATAATGGCTAAAATCGCCTATTTTGGGAGGGACAACAAAGGGTTTTTGAGATTATTTTTCAGAAATTTGGACCCCAGACTGTAGATTTAAAGTTATAGGTTTTATAGGTTGTATCTCATTTTCTGGCCAAACACTCCTGGAGGGAATACAGGAACGTATTTGATGGGAGACTGTTTTTTTTCCCCCTCAGATTGAGTTATCACATTCCTTCGGATTGTTGGAAAGGGGATTTATTAATTTCTTCTGGTTATGTCTGATTTCTTTAGATTCAAAAAGTTTTACAGTGGAAAAAGCATGTATAATACCACCTATTGAATATAAAAAAGGAGCCATGTTCTACGTTCTAACTTTTCTCCTTTTAACTATATACCATTAAATACATGTTTAGGAATCTAGTATTTATGTATTAGTTTAAAGGCTTATTATTCTATTTTTTTTAGTCAAAAAGCTGCTAGAAAAGTGAGAATCTTTTTTTCCATCTGACCGTCACTTAAAACACACATACACACACAGAGAGACACAGACACACACTGTACAAAGGGCAGTTTCTGCCCTCAAGATTTCCAAGTAAAAGACAGAGCAAGTTATTTTTATATTTCTTTGCTAGATTTACATTGCCTTTCCTCTAGAAGCACAAAGCATCATATATAGGACATCCTTCAATTTGAAAATCAGTACCTGAAGTAAGAGAACTGTGAGGAGGATAGAAGGAAAAATGTGAGGTTTGTGGTATGTTCTTTAGTACTGAAGGATAGAAATTGACAGATTGTGCTCTAATACGGTATATGCTCATCTTACAACTATTATTCCATGGTCTGGTGCTCTGTTCATTCAGTCCATGCTTTACATTTCTTTTTGTTTTCTCTTTCACCACATATCAAACTGCCGCTTCCCAAATTATATCTAATTCCATCTCCCTCCTCTGCTTCTTTGCAGTTATGCCATGCAGCTTTGTCATAAATGAAACATGGATAACCAAACCACAATGCCTTACTTTCTGCTCCTGGGATTCTCAGAAACTCGGCAACTGCGGCTGCTACATTTCTTCTTGTTCTTTGTGTTATATCTGGCAACTATAGCAACAAATCTTCTCATCATCTGTGCAGTAGCTTTTGACAATCGACTTCATAGCCCCATGTACTTCTTTCTAATGAATTTGGCTGTGCAAGACCTTGGCATTGTTTCAGTCATAGTCCCCAAATCCATGATAAATTCTCTCATGGACACAAAACATATCTCTTACTTTGGTTGTGTTGCTCAAGTCTTTCTCTTTATGTCCTTTGAAGCTTCTGATTTGTCAATCCTCACAGTCATGGCATATGATCGGTATGTTGCCATATGCAATCCACTGCACTATGAGATGGTGATGAACTGGAAAGCCTGCACTGAAATAATATTTCTGGTGTGGGTCATCAGTTTTCTTTATGGAATGATGCATACCAGCAGCACCTTTTCAGTCTCTTTTTGTTTTAATGTGGTCAACCAGTTTTTCTGTGAAATTCCACATTTACTAAATCTATCCTGCTCCATCTTCAATTCAGTTGAAGCTGGAGTTCTTGTGGCCAGTGTCATTGCAGCACTAGGTTGTTTTACTTTTATTATTGTATCTTATACCATGATCTTCAAGGCAGTCCTAGGAATCCCTTCTGAACAAGGAAGACAAAAAGCCTTATCAACATGTATTCCCCACCTTTTAGTAGTGTCTGTGTTTACATTAACAGGATGCTTTGCCTATCTGAGACCTTCCTCTAACTCGCCATCTTATTTTGATTTTGGGTTGACTGTTCTGTATTCTCTTCTTCCACCCCTGTTCAATCCAATCATCTATAGCCTGAGAAATAAGAATATCAAATTTTTCCTTTCTAAACTGTGGAAATTCTGAAAATTCCTTTTAATGCTGCTTCTATTCCGTTCACTACAATTTTGCATGTTCCTGGCTTTTCATTTCCTTCTCTGAATAAAGGAGTAAGTAAGAGACATATCTGAGAAGGAGGCAAAGTCAACCTCTCAAACCAGAAGAATGGTTGAATATCCACAGATTGCCTACGAAATATCCTGCCTCCCTAATTACTCTCAATTTACTTTACAGATCCTAAGAAGTTGATTTTTGTTACCTTCTGGCATGCCCAAGGCTGACAACTCCTGATCTTTAGTGAAATGAGGAACCGGGTAGAATGCTATGTTAGAAAACAATTGTAATGGCAGGGAGTTATCAACAATGTGGCCTATTTTTCACTGTGCTTGCCTGCATAAAATGGCTTCCCCTCTAATGCTTGCATCTAATATGGGTAGTTAAAGCTTTAGCTTTTCCAAAAGTACACAGGCCTCTATAACTCTTGTCTCCTTAATGGTCATTTGCTCACACTCTCTGATGTATTGCACCTTTGAGTCAGTCTTCACTCCTGGTCACTGCATGGATAAGTGCCTGTAGTTGTCTTGGCAAATTTTTTCAGAAGTGGTTTGCCATTGCCTCCTTCCTAGGTCTGAGAGAGAGGGATGGGCCCAATGTCATCCAGCTGTCTTTGTTGCAGGAATAAACTTGCAGGAATAAACTTGCAGTCTGCTGGTCTGGTTCTCACACACTTTAGTTGAAGAGTATTATTTCTTTCTCTTAGAAGTGCTTTGGCAAGACCAGACACCCGGCAGTGTCGGCCGGATGGTTGAGATGGTACTATCTCATATAACATTTTGATAAACATAAGAAATGAAGAAGACAAAAATTAGGATAATTCATAATTATAATAGAAAAGTAGATAAGCTTTCAAAAACCTCACAACTTGATGCAAATTGGAAAGGATAACACATCTTCCCTGGTCCAACAGCTGGAGAAGGGACGATAGACAGATGTACACCAAGGATGATATCTTATTGAAATGTGCTTGAGAATTATTGAGTTTCATCCAAGCTACAATAAGGTAGACCAAAAGCCGTATCGAGGTTTTGTGTTATCTATGCCACCATCCTCCAAATACTTTTTTAAAAGTGTAAAAATGGAAGAGTCACCAAATATTTTGGGCTGAGTATAAGTGTCCTTAGCAAAAGTGCCATATACTTACTGGATTCATCTTGGGAACATCAGTACCTTCCATTGATGCGTTTGAGGGGCTTTCAGCTAAAGTGATATGAGATTTTCTCCTATACTCATATATTGAACATTGCTCTATTATTTTCCTGCCTAACTTGTCTGGGCATATCTCTTGTCTACATTATAGTTTGCAATTCAAATTATACTTTTGCTCTGCTTGGCTCAATAAACTCTTTCACCTTTTACTTCATTTGTTTGGGTATTTCTTTCTAATCCACAAACCTCCTACTCACATTTTCGTGTGGCAAAACTGAATGAGCCCATAACCTTAAAGAGTCATTCTATTGGCAGTTCCATCTGCAGACCTCCATATAAGCCCTTGGCTTTTGTCTTCTATCAAGGATAAAGATAAAGTTGAAATTTAATGTGTGCAGATCTCTATATGAACATTTTTTCTATTAACTAGGTTCACAATAACATGTTAAACCCAAAACTAAAGAAACAATATGATATAGCAACTTGTGTAAATAGGGACATAATAACTTACAAAGTAGCCCAAGTCACCATTATTTTATTTAAATTTAAATTTTAGAAGAAGAAGTTTCAGGAGAAGAGTATCTGGCAGTTTTACTTCTGTACTAAGTTTTTCATACATTCAGACTGACCCAGGGGAGCAAAAAGTTTTTCAAAAATAAGAAAGATAGATTATTCCTTTATTTGGAGAATGTTAGTTGGGATGTTGGATTGTGCACTTGGAAATGAGTCTGCTAATGCCCTGCAGATATCTGTTTGTTGTTGTCCTGTGACTGACGACTTTTCCAATTAACACCAGGAAGAAAGGCTGCTGAAACAAGCTAGTTCTTCATACCTGTTTTCTGGCCAAGGATGAGAAATGAACTAGCAAGCCTTCTGCTTTGACCATAATGATTTGATTGTTACCTGCTTTGACCTCCAGCATAGCCCATGCCTCGCCACCAGAGGTTTAACAGGGCAAACTGCCTGTGTTACGATGTACCTTTCTGTATGGATTTTCCATTGTCTGTCTATATGCCTTTTTTCCTCCTATTCAATTATAGTATATGAACATGCAAAGTATTAAATTTCCTTTTGGTTAAACTTTCCCAGACCGGGGTGAGTATTCCAAGGGGCAGGGGAGGGAGAATGCATTAGATTCCAACTCTCCAAATTCCATTTGCATAGTCAGCTTTAGAAGTATTAGATGTGCACTGAGGCAGTGACAAGATACCTCAGAAAATTTAGATGGAGCTATTTCTATACACTTAAGTTGCAGTAATAACTGCAGATGGCTAAAAAATGTTGTTCTGAAAAGTTCTGTTGCTACTTGGAAATGGTTCTTGCTATTATGGTTAATAAGTTACAGGATACAGCTGGTTCTTTCAGACACCTTCAATTTCAGTTAAACGTGAACACAAACTATGGTCACTACTCTGTGCCTGAAACCTGAATATCAGGTTTGCCTTTATATTTTTTATAACTGAGAAGAGATTTCAACAGAGATTTGAATGGGACAGTCCCATTTTTTTTAGCACTTTTCAACCGTCCTGTCATTTTGATAAAAATCTCAATTTTGTCCCATTTTATAAACCCGGTGGTATTGGTGTGGAAGGAGGATCCGAGCCGGAATTGCCGATTGGAGGCAGCCCAGAAGAGGAAGCCCTCCTGCCTATCAGTGTGTGGCAAAAGAGGGACCGGGGCGCGCGGGGTTTGCAGGCAGGAGACAATTGCGTGGACCGGGGGTAGGGTTTGCAGGCAGGAGCCAATCGCATATTACATAAGACCCCATCCCATTTTGCCATCCCAATGTCCCGTTTTTGTCTCAAGGAAATATGGTCAGCCTATTTCAACAGAATGCAATCATAAGTTGATATAAAAGAATAAAAAGTTATGTTATATCCTGGATGTCAGAATTTTTTTTTTTTTGCATTTTTCAGAAATTTGTACTCTCTCCCACCCAGAAAAAGAAAGATTACAAAAATGAATCAGAATAACAAGCATTTATTATGGGGAATTTCTATATGCTTTCTAACTAACAGCATAATGTCGTATTGAAAATAATGCTATCTCTCCCACATGATGATTATAGGGGTTAAGAATAGAAGGTCTTTCACTTTGCAGGAATTTAATCTCCCTAAATTTCATGCAGGCATAAGAATATTAAAAAGGTGTTGATTTGGTGAACTGATATAAGTAGGTGAATTAGTATCACCAAATACATTTCTACATCTATATATAGGCAAGAAATAATGGATGTAGATATTTCTGAAAATGCTGCTGCTATCATAAAATTATTGATTTAATTTTTTTGAGAATTTTGCTATATGGCAGTCCACATTCTTCAAAGGGATTCTGTGATCTAAACCTTCATGGCTTAAGAATGTATTTTTGTTCTAATTTCCAGGAAAAAGAATATTTTATGCTTTTTCTTAAGGAGAAAAATAAAACAGTTACCTAGATAAGTGTATCAAAATATATAATTATACAATATATGTGAAACCTTTAGGAATCATATGTCTATGAAGGTTCTCAGTCATCCAGGTGGAATTGTCTGTAGCTTGAATCATGTCAACTGGATTTCTATTTTCTTAGTGGAAACGTTTCGCTCCTTATCCAAGGAGCTTCTTCAGTCTGAGCAAAGTTGGTAAGGGAATCCTAAATATGTTCCTAGGTAGCTGTGTGACCTTACACCTGGGGCTAGGTCATGGTTATATTGAGATGTAATTTTTAAGTCCTTTTATCATCTAATGGAGGGTCGTTAAAATCACCATGCTGCTGTTGAGCTTCTGAAATGGTCTTAATCTTCCTAGGCACAGAAGACAACACGGGGAGGAAGATGGGGGAGAGTTTGTGCCTGAGGCCCCCACCTCTATTCAAGGAAGGATTTTCCAAGTTGGCATACTTGGAAAATCCTTCCTTGAATAGAGGTGGGGGCCTCAGGCACAAACTCTCCCCCATCTTCCTCCCCGTGTTGTCTTCTGTGCCTAGGAAGATTAAGACCATTTCAGAAGCTCAACAGCAGCATGGTGATTTTAACGACCCTCCATTAGATGATAAAAGGACTTAAAAATTACATCTCAATATAACCATGACCTAGCCCCAGGTGTAAGGTCACACAGCTACCTAGGAACATATTTAGGATTCCCTTACCAACTTTGCTCAGACTGAAGAAGCTCCTTGGATAAGGAGCGAAACGTTTCCACTAAGAAAATAGAAATCCAGTTGACATGATTCAAGCTACAGACTTTAGGAATCACTTTGTTGATTTGGCATCCAATGGCTCTTTTAAGAAACTATTTCATTTGCACATTGCTGTGCAACTGCATTTAGGTTATAACTATGAGGATAGTATGGATAACAACCAAGAATGATGGAACGAGATCACAGAGTTCCTAGGGGACATTTTGGCTACTGAATCTAATTCCCTGCTTAGTTCCCTGAGGCTATCCTATCTCATCATGAAAAACCCTATGAAATGGAATCCCCACCTCCACTCATACTTGGTCTTGCTACAAACTGGGACAGTGTTAACTGGGTAATTTTGACTTCAGTATGAACATGCCAATCTGCTAATGTTTTCATGACAAATAAAATACTACTGTTTGGTTTGGTGCACACATTTGTTTCCAAAGATCAAGGTGTAATTAGCCAAGATAACCAACATACAAAGATGGTAAAATGATGAACCAGTATTAAACTGCATTCTGCGATTCCTCAAATGGTGGTCACAACACTGGAGATAGGGAGTGGAAGTGATTGATTGATTGATAGATTGACTGATTATATGCCATCAAGTCACTGTTGACTCCTAGTAACCACATCAATAGATTTTCTCCATAAACATCGGTCTCTAACCTGGTCTTTTGGTCTTCCCATGATGCACTCATAGCCCCTGTAACTGAATCCATCCACATTGCTGCTGGTCCTCCTCCTCTTCTCATTTCTAGTGGGAGAGAGGGAAAGCCAAATTCTGCCAACTGTTTTTCTATTAAGGGTCTCTTCAAAAGGAAGGATTTATTATTCCTCATTTCCTATGATAAAAATAAGTTTCAGTAGTGAGATAAATATATTCTTTTAGATTCTAGCTGTTGAATATGGAAATGCAAGTTATTTTGTTGTCTTAAAGGTAAAGGTAAAGGTTCCCCCTGCACATTTGTGCAGTCGTGTCCGACTCTAGGGGCCAGTGCTCATCTCCGTTTGTTAGCCGAAGAGCCAGTGTTGTCCGAAGATGCTTCCACGGTCATGTGGCCACATGATGCACGCAGAATGCTGTTACCTACCCACCGAAGTGGTACCTATTAATCTACTTGCATTTGCATGCTTTCGAATTGCTAGGTTGGCAAGAGCTGGAGCTAGTGTGGGAACTCACTCTGAACGCTGGGCTATCGATTTGAACCTGCGAACTTGCGATCTTCCGATCGACAAGCCTGGTGTCTTAGTGTTCATAATAGTAATAGTTTTATTATGGTCAATAGCCAAATTGTAAAGTTTTGTCTTAAGTAATGTTACCTACTAAATTTGTATGCTGTCTTTTCTTCAGGTGCTTGAACCCCCTTAGTCAGAAAATCACAAGGATTGGATATGGATACAGGATCAAGAGTGGAATTAACATCAGCCTACTCCTCCACATTGATGACATCAAGCTATATGCTGAGCGAATAAGACATAGATTGGCTGAGCCACCTGACATGGTTCTGAAGTCATTGGTAAGTCATTGAGAAGTGTGGCCAGGTGGTGGTAAAGAGAGGGAAGGTCGCTAAGACTGATGGGGTTGAACTACCAGCAGGCCACAGAGCAGACATACAGACCAGCTACAAGTATGTTGGTATCCCACAGTCACATGGGAACCAGGATGAGGAGGCACGGAAGACAGCAACATCCAAGTACCACCAAAGGAAAAGAGGTCCTGAAGAGCCAGCTCAATGGGAAGAACAAGATCCATGTCATCAACATATATGCCCTGCCAGTCATCAGATACCCTGCTGGTGTAGTGAGCTGGCCAAAGGAGGACATGGAGGCTGCTGATGTGAAGACCTGGAAGCTCCTCACAATGTACGGAGGCTTCACCCTAAGTCGAACACCCAGAGACTGTACACCAGCCAGAAAGAGGGCAGGCGGGGTCTGGTGAGTGTCGAAGCCACTGTCCTGGATGAAATCCAGAGCATCCAGGAGTACATCAGTAAGATGGCACCCAAAGATGAGCTGCTGAGAGAATGCCTGAGGCAACAGCAGATATGGAAGGAAGATCAAGCAGAGGGAGTGCCATAGCAAGACAAGACCCTGCATGGGATGTACCATTGACAGATAGCTGAGGTGGATGACATTGGGAAATCCTACCAGTGGCTGGAAAGGGCTGGACTAAAAGATAGCACTGAGGCACAGATCATAGCACACAAGAACAGGCACTAAGCACCAGTTCCATAGAAGCAGGGGTCTACCACACTAGACAGGACCCAAGGCACAGCATGTGCAGACAGGCCTCAGAGGCAATCCAACACATAGTGGCAGGGTGTAAGATTCAGGGAGGAACAGCATACACTGAATGGCACAACCAAGTAACTGGCATTATGTAGAGGAGCATCTGCAAAGTGTATGGGCTAGACACACCAAAATCCAGATGGGAACTTCCACAGTTGGTTATGGAGAATAACAGGGCCAAGATCCATATGGAAAGGCAGGTACTGGCCAATCAATCAGATATTATGGTAGTAGACAAGGACCAGAAGCCAGTGGTGGTGATAGACGTAGCATTGCAAAGTGACAGCAACATCAGGAAGAAGGAGTATGAAAAGCTGGAGAAGTACCAGGGCCTGAAGTAGGAACTAGAAAGGATGTGGAAAGTAAAGGCCAAGGTAGTCCCAGTGGTAGTAGGAGCACTCAGGGCTGTGTCTCCTCAGCTGGGAGAGTGTACTCCAACAGATCCCAGGAGGAACATCCAAGCACTCTGTCAGAAGAGTGCAGTGTTAAGAAGAGCTAAGATACTGTGCAGAACCCTCAAACTCCCAGTCCTCTGGTGGAGGACCCAAGGTTGAGGAAGACACATACCACCCAAAGGGGTGAGAAGGGATAGATAGAGATGATAGAGATAGAGATGATATAGAGAGATAGAGATAGAGATAGAGATAGAGATAGAGATAGAGATAGAGATAGAGATAGAGATAGAGATAGAGATAGAGATAGAGATAGAGATAGAGATAGAGATAGAGATAGAGATGATGGAGATGGAGATGGAGATGGAGATGGAGATGGAGATGGAGATGGAGATGGAGATGGAGATGGAGATGGAGATGGAGATGGAGAGAGGTTGCTAGGTTGGCAAGAGCTGGAGCTAGTGTGGAAGCTCACTCCGCACGCAGGGCTAGGGATTCGAACCTCCGAACTTGCGATCTTCCGATCAACAAGCCTGGCGTCTTACCCGCTGAGCCACCACGCCCCTTTCAGAGATAGAGATAGAGATAGAGATATGTGAGGGATGAAAAAATATGGTTAGAGTTTGGTTCTTCCTTCCATATATATATATACTGTATGTATATATACAGTATGTATGTATTTATGTATGTACAGTATGTCTATATACTGTATACACATTCACACACACACACAAACACACAAAAAAAACTGCAGGTAGTATCCTTTATTGTTATCTTTTTCTCTCCCTTTCTCTCTCCCTCTCTTGCTTTCTGCTTTCGCTAAATATCAACCTGTAGCTTCCAAAATTGTATGTAACTGTATCTCCCACTTCTGCATCTTACAGGTGTGGCTTGCATCTTTGAGATATATGAAACATGGATAATCACACCACAGTCCTTACTTTCTCCTTACTTGTGATTCTCAAAACCTTGACAGCTGCAGTTCTGCACTTCTTCTTGTTCTTTGCATTATATTTGGTTGTGTTCCTAAAGTCTTTTTTTTAAAAAAAAATCTCCTTTACAGGTTCCAATTTCTTCCTCTTCACAGTTATGGAATACAATAAGTATGTTGCCATTTGTAACCCTGCAATATGGGACATTAATTAATTGGAAATCCTGCATTGAAATTTTGATTCTGTTTTGGGTAGTCAGCCTTCTTTATGGAATGCTGCATACCAGAAACACCTTTTCAATCCTTTTCTGTTCTATCAGTGTTAACCAGCTTTTCTGTGAAATTCCAAAGTTGTTAAAGCTTTCCTGCTCTGGACTCAATCTAATTGAAATTAGGGTTGTTGCAACTGGTACCATTGCAGGATTGGGCTGTTTTGCTTTTATCATTATATCTTATGTCATGATCCTCAAAATAGTGTGGAGAATCCCTTCTGTGCAAGGGAGGCAGACGTTCTCCACTTGTGTTCCCACCTTAACAATACCTTCCCTACTTCTGTTAACTGGTTTCTTTGCCTATCTGAGACCTCCCTCTAGCACCCCATCGTATTTAGGTTTAGCATTATCTATCCTATATTCTGTTCTTCCACCCCTATTCAATCCAATCATCTATAGCCTGAGAAATAAGAATATCAAGTATGTCCTCTATAAAATGTGGGGTTTGTACTTGTTTTCTGAATGAGATTAACCCCTCAATCCAAACTTTAGGTAGCTACAACATTGTAGGCCATGCTTTTTAGAGATGTTAGGAGTGAGATTTAGCAGCATCTGGAGTGCCCCAATGTAATGACCCCTGATTTTGACATTCAAAAATACACTATCAGAGTCAATGAACCTATTAAAAAATCTCTATAATTGGAGTTCCACTGTGAGATTTCTATGGGAGTTTTTTGATTCTGCAGAAAGAACAGCAGCCTCCATTCAGGACAAAGCCAACATTAAAGTTCAATCTGTGCACACTATTTGCACATGCACATACAGTATTGTCTCAGGCTTCCACAGAGTTTCCAGAGTCTTTGAAGAAAGGAAGATTTCATCTGGGAAATTACTGTAGCTCCTTTCATATATCACATCTTGCTATGTCTTTTAGTCATGGCTTATTTTATCAGCCACCATTTGTGTGTGTGGGGGAATTTACTGGGGAAAATGTTATTGTCCGTTTGAGAATCTCACATTGTGATGGCATGGTACTGTTACCATAGCCCTTGTTGTATTTTTTATTTTGTGATCTAAAAAGAATCTGGGTCACAAGATTCAGTTTAAAAAAATAAGCTAAGGTAATTTTTTTTTCTCTTACCCACAGACGCCAGAAGGTCTGCTGGCATTCAGATTTCATTTACCTAATAAGGTTTATCTTTGTGCTCTTAAGGTGTTTGTTACCATATATGGTATTCTAGATTGGCTAGGCTGAGATTGAGAAGTCAAATGCTAATTGATTACTATGGTTAATGGTTGTCTATGAGCAAAGTAAAGTGTATAAAAGTAAAATCTTTTGTTAAGCCTGCTGGCACCTCTCTTGTTTTCTTTTATTATTAAAATGAAGACTTCTGCTCTCTGCCTCTTGAAGGTAAAATGTCATTGTGCGTTTCAGAATGCCACATTGTGAGGGCGTGGTACTGTTACTATAGCCCCTGCTGTAACACAGAATCTTCTTCTGAATTTCGGGAGATGTCAGCCATTTGAGGAAGGCCAGTCAGGAAAGCAACTCCTCAGGTATAACTGGAATTATAGTTTTATAATCTTGAAAGCCTGATTGTGTTTCCCTTCCCCTCCTTCTTTTACCCAACAGAGTTATGATTTCTATGGATTTACAATATTGCTCTTTCTATTGGTATTCTTATAGGTTTCTATGGGTTTACTGTAGGAATTCTGATATGGTACTCCACGCAGCTTCTTATTAGTATATAGCAGAGTAGAAGCATTCCCATAAACTTGCACAAGGCTTAATCAGTTCAAAACACAAAATAAATACACTTCATATGTTAAATGTAAAGTTACATAAAAAAGAGTTTACAAGTTTATTGAAAGAAACAGTTCCTTAGTAGAAATGGTCCATGCATATGAGCAAGAAGGTTCTGACCAAACCCGCAGTTTTTATTAATGTGGCCTTGCTGTATGGAAGTATGAGAAACACATGGCAGCAGCCATGTGGCTGGCAACCCTCCTTGGTGGAAGATTCAAGCAGAGAGGGGAGGAAAGAGAAAGGAAACAGGAAACAGGAAACAGGAAACCGGGATTCAGCCCTTCCCACACACAGCAAGTGAGATCACGTTACAGCAGAGGCTGTCTGTGTGTGAGACATGCTTGATTGAAACCCGATCTCTAACATTTACATTATATCTTATTCTATGAGCCTTCTTTTAGCTATGTATCTGCAGTCTCCCCAGGCAGCCAAAATGAGGATGGTGGCAGATGCAGCCTACAAAGGGATGTGGCTTGGAATACAAAAATCCAACAATCACCTTGTTTGTTTTGACTCCCACCACAAATACCACTGGTTTCTATGGTTTTATTATGTACCTTATCCTATTGGCATTTCACTAGGTTTCTATGGGTTTATTTAAATTTCTTTTCTGTCTTTTCCCTATTTATTTTACAGAAAGGATGGAATTTTCCACTCCTATGTGAATGATCTGGGCTTAATTAGCCCAGTTCTTAGCTCTTCCCCCAGCCAGGGACAGCAGGGTAGAGGATGGGATTCTTTAAAAGCTAGAGGTTTAATAGAACTCCGGGTGATGAAACCTGTTCTGGAAAAAGTTTCAGGAAGTCTTCTTGCTTATCTACATTTCACCCCTCAGAGTGTGGACTGCTGGTGTGATTGAAGCCCCAATTCCGTTAACATCATTCTGAGATATTATTATGCAATGTGATAACTGCTACGGGAGCATTCTGAGGTAGCTATAGAGTTGTTAATTGCTAATTATGTTAATAAGCACACAGAAGTCAGTTTTATTTTGGTCTGCTAATTATGTTAATAAGAAGACACAAGTCAGTTTTATTTTGGTGCACAAGACTCTTGAGGGAAACAAAACATATCTTAATAAATATTTAGAATAGCAACCTCTTCAACTGCAAATGAAAATTACATGAAAATTAGTGGGACAGCATTTCCTTAGTGGAGAGAGATTTAAGTCTTAAAATCATGTAAAGGAAGACAAAACCAATGGAGAAAAATAGTAAGTCACTTATAAACTTAATGTTTAACTGAAAAGACTTTTCTCTCTTTTCTGGGGCAAATGGGTATTTATTGAAATATGTCTGACTTGTTATACCTCTGGCTTGCCTTGATAACTTTTCCATTTGAAGAGAATTTCATCAGATGATTACATAAGGTAGTGTTCTGATATAATGGAATAAGAAGATCAGATATTTTGGGAGGGACAACAAAGCGTTTTTTGAGATTATTTTTCAGAAATTGGCACCTCAGTAGATTTAAATGCATTATGAATCAGAATAATGAACAATTTGGAGTGATTTCTACAATGTACATGTTGGTACCTTTTCCACATGATTATAAAGAATAAAAGAAAGTTATCATTTGCAGAACATCAGACCAAACGTTCATGCATGTAAAAGAATATTGAAATGAAATTAATTGAGAGGTGAACCGATGACTAATAGGTAAATTAGCATCAGCAAATTCATTTCACAATCTCTGTGGATAGAAATGAAAGAAATGGATGGTAACATTTCCAAATGTCTTTAACTCTCCTGGAGGGAATGTAGGATTTTATTTGATGGGAGATCGGTTTTTCGAAGTGAGCTATCACATTCCTTCAGATTTTTGGAAATGGGGATTTATTAATTTATTCTGGTTATGTCTGATTTCTTTAGATTAAAAAAATGTTTTATAGTGGGATAATCATGTATAATACCACCTAGTGAATATCAAAATAGTAGTTACATTGTAAGCAATGTTCTACCCTTCTTTCTTTTAACTATATACCATTAAATACATGTTTAGGAATCTAGTATTTATATATCAGTTTAAATGCTTCTTATGCTACATTTTTTTAGCCAAAAACTTCTAGGGCAACTGAGAAAAAATTTTTACAGCTGTCTGTCACATGAAACACACACAGTCTGTAAAATGGGGTAGTTTCTGCCCTCAAGACTTCCAAGTAAAAGACAAAACATTTTATTTTTATTTGTTACATTTCCTCTAGGAGTACAAAGCACCATACATAGGACACCCTCCTATTTCCCAACACTACAACAAACCTGTATCAGTGATTAGAGATGAGAGATTGTGACTGGTCCAAATATCCCCAATAATCTTTAACAGCATTTTAATAATCCTAGGCAATTGCTTTGATCAATACATGAAGTGTCAGAACTGGAAGGAGGAAAGAAGGAGGAATGTGAGGTTTATGTTTGGTTGTTTAGTAGACATGGATAGAAATGGACAGATTGTGTTCTAATACTGTATATGCCCATCATACATCATACATCTAATTTTCCCATGGTCTGGTCCTCTGTTCATTCTGTCAATGCTTTATTTCCTTTTTGCTTTCTGTTCTCACCACATCTCAAAATGTCACTTTCTAACATTTATTTATATATTTATTTATTTTATTTATTATTCGAATTTATGACCGCCCATCTCAAGGACAGTGGACATTTATCTAATTGCATCTCCCTGATCTGCTTCCTTGCAGTTATGCCATGGAGCTTTGTCATAAATGAAACATGGATAACCAAACTACAGTGCCTTACTTTTTGCTCCTGGAATTCTCAAAAAATCGGCATCTTCAGCTGCTACATTTCTTCTTGTTCCTTTTGTTATATCTGGCAACTATAGCAACAAATCTTCTCATCATCTGTGCAGTAGCTTTAGATAATCGACTGCATAGTCCCATGTACTTCTTTCTGATGAATTTGGCTGTGCAGGACCTGGGCTCAGTTTCCATCATTGTCCCAAAATCCATGGTGAATTCCCTTATGGACACCAGGCTCATCTCTTATTTTGGTTGTGTGGCTCAAGTCTTTCTCTATTTTTCCTTTGCAGGTTCTGATTTCTTCCTTCTCACAGTCATGGCATATGATCGGTATGTTGCCATTTGCAATCCACTTCACTATGAGATGGTGATGAATTGGAAAGCCTGCACTGAAATAATAATTCTGGTGTGGGTCATAAGTTTTCTTTATGCAATGCTACATACCAGCTGCACCTTTTCAGTCTCTTTTTGTTCTAATGTTGTCAACCAATTCTTCTGTGAAATTCCACATTTGCTAAATTTATCTTGCTCTGGCTTGAATCTAGTTGAAATTGGAGTTCTTGTGGCTAGTATCATTGCAGCACTAGGTTGTTTTACTTTTATTATTGTATCTTATGCCCTGATCTTCAAGGCAGTACTAAGAATCCCTTCTGAAAAAGGAAGGCAGAAAGCCTTGTCAACTTGTGTTCCCCACCTTTTAGTAGTGTCTATGCTAACATTAACTGCATCCTTTGCCTGTCTGAGACCTCCCTCTAGCACCCCATCTTACTTAGATTTTGGGTTGACTGTTCTGTATTCCCTTCTTCCACCCCTGTTCAATCCAATTATCTATAGCATGAGAAATAAGAATATCAGATTTGTCTTTTCTAAACTGTGGAGATTCTGAAAATTTCTTTTAATGTTGTTTATGTTGTGTTCACCACAATTTTGCACGTTCCTGTCTTTTCCTTTACTTCTCTGATTAAAGGAATCAGTTAGAAAGGGAGACATAGCTGGGATGGAGGCAAAGCCAGGCACTCAATCCAGAAGAATGGTAGAGGTCCAGAAGTTGCTCAGCAAACATCCTGCTTCCCTATTACTCTCATTGCACTTTCAAGATGCTAAGAAGTTGATGTTTGGCAGCTTCTGGCTTGCCACAGGACGACAACTCCTGATCTTTAGTGCAGTGAGGATCAGGGTGTAATGCTAAGGTGGAAAAGGATTGTAATGGAAAGGAGGTATAAACATTGTGGCCTATTTCTCCCTGTGCTTTCTTGTATAAAATGGCTTCCCCTTTTTTATCAATATATCCTACATCATGAGTTTCAAGACAGTATGGAAAGTGGCTTCTAGACAAGGAAGGCAGAAGGCCTTTTCCACTTGTGTTCCCACATTACAGTTTTTCCATATTTTACTTAAGTGCATGCCTGGCCTATCTGAGCACTCGTTTAATGCCCAATTTTAATTAGATTTAACATTAACTTTCCTATATTCATTTCTTCTACCCCTGCTCAATCCAATCATCCATACAATCAGAAATAGGAATATGAATTCATACACTCAGATGCTCTGCAAGTTGATAAAACCTTTCCCAAAGATCAGAATAACATTACTCCTTTTTTTGTTAGAAAAAGTTTAGTTAGGAGAATTGCATTGGGCCCTTGGAAATAAATCTGGTAATGCCTTGGAGACCAAGGTTTTTGCAGAATCTAGCTATTTTTACAAAATGATGAAGTGAGTGTCATGCCAGTGCTATGCAAGTTCTTCCATATATAAATATATATGTATATATGTATGTGCGGCCACAATGCACATGCAAAAAGGGAAAAGCTTGCATCACAATCGTGTGACACTCATTCATTATTTGCCACATTATTTTCATCATGGGAGGGTTATTGGAGTAGCAAATGATTTGCAAAGGAAGGGTAATAGATTGATTGTCTGCAGTGGCAAAAAGAGAAAAAGATCATGATTTGATAAGGGATGCTATTATGCAGTTGAACACATACAAGCCTTGTAGTTTACCTATTTTTCCCATACACTTAAGAAGTGATTTTTATAATATATTTTATTGAATTTTAAATATACATAGATAAAAGTTTGAAAAGGAAAAAGAAATACAAATACAAATCAAAGAAAGAAAGAAAAAAGTATAGTAAAGTAACTGGAAAAAGAGAAAGATGAAACATAGAAATTAGAACTTCCGATTTATCTCTGGTCATAGTGATTTAAAAAATAGTCTCTTACATGCTAGGTCTATATATAACATTGTAGAACATTTCCTGTCTAATATATCAATTTATATATATTTTAATCTTCAAAACCCCATATAAGCTTTACCCCTCCTGCATTTTGTAAATAGTCCATTAATGGTTTCCACTCTTTAAGAAAATAATAATTTGTATTTTCTTTTAATAAACATATCAATTTATCATTTTCTGCCATTTCCATTACTTTTAACATCCAGTCCTGTATTGTAGGTATAGTCTGATTTTTCCAATTTTGTGCATATATAAGTCTTGCTGCTGTAACCATATATTGCATAATTCTTGTAAATTTCTTTCCTATTTGTTCTTCTGTTATTCCCAATAAAAATAATTCCGGTTTATGTGGAACTTGAATTTGTAAAATATTTTGCATCAATGAATGTATCTGAGTCCAAAATTTCTTAGCAATCTCGCAAGTCCACCACATATGATAAAATGACCCCTCTTTTTTTTTACATTTCCAACATACAGTAAGTTGGAAACATTCCCGTACATTTTAGCTAACTTTTGTGGGGTCATATACCATCTGTACATCATTTTATAGAAATTTTCCTTCAAATTATAACACAAAGTAAATTTTAATCCTTTAGTCCACATATCTTCCCATTGTTGCATTTGAATATTATGACCAATGTTTTTTGCCCATTTAATCATACAATCTTTAACTTGTTCCTCTACCATCTCACCTTTTAACAATAATTTATACATTTTGGCAATTAAATGGTCATCTGTCTCACATAGTTGTATCTCAAATTCCGATTTATTTTGTTCAAATTCAAGGTCTTTTTTTTTTTTGGTGTAAAAAATACTTTATTATATAAAATTTACATATAACATATAACATACAACATATAACTTATATACACCTTGAAACAATTAAACAGGGTGCGGGGAAAAGAAGGAAAGGTGTGTAAAAGGGGAGACAAACAAGGAAACAGAAGAAAAAAAAAGGAAAAAAGGGGGAAAAAAAGGGAAAAGGGAAAAAAGGTTTGGTTCTCGATTTCCTTAACTGTGGTTAATATATTTGTCTCATTACTTAATTGCTTGTTTAAATTACATTTGTTCCTTTTCTATTTCTTACCAACTTAATCATTAAATCCTATATATATTGTATTATTTTTTTGTACATTTATCATATAGTCCAGAAACGGTTTCCAATCATTTTTAAATTTGTCCATGTTCTTATCTTTTAACATCTCTGTTAGTTTTGCCATCTGTGCTAGATCCATAATTTTTGTAATCCAGTCTTGGATTGTAGGGGTTTCTTCTTTCTTCCATTGTTGAGCATATGTTATTCTGGCAGCTGAAATCATATATAGTAACAAATTTCTGTGTTTTTTCTCCAGTTCATTGTCCATGAAGCCTAATAAGTATAATTCTGGTTTAATTTGTATGTCCATTGATGTAATTGTTTTTATGGTTTCATGTATTGAGTTCCAAATTTTTTTCGCTTTCTTGCACGTCCACCATAGATGGTAAAATGTTCCATTTTCCTTCTTACATTTCCAACATTTACTTGATACATTTTTATACATTTTTGATAATTTCTCTGGAGTTATATACCAACGGCACATCATTTTGTAAAAATTTTCTTTTAAGTTATAATTTTATGTAAATTTTAAACCTTTTGTCCACATTTTTCCCATTGATCATACATGATGTTATATCCAAAATTTCTGGCCCAATTTATCATACATTCTTTGACTTGTTCGTCTTCTAATTTTATTTGTAGTAGCATTTTATAAAATTTAGTTATAGTATGATCAGTGTTTTCAAATAGTTGGTTTTCTAACCACGTTGGTTTTTTTACAAATTTATAGTTCTTTTTATCTGATTTAAATTGTTCTTTTAATTCAAGGTCTTTTTTGTCTGATTTAAATTTTTCTACAAGTTGCATATATGAAAGCCATTGGAAAGTATATCCTTCAAAAGCCAGTTCTTCTTTTGATTTAGTTTCATATTGTCCTTGTTCTTTTTTTAAAAAGTCCTTGTAAGTCAACCATTTATCTTTAACTCTTACTTCTGTTCTATAAAATGCTTCTTGTGTAGAAATCCATAAAGGTCTTTTATAACATAAAATTAATTTATATTTATTCCAAATTCTTAACAAAGATCTTCTGATATAATGATTTTTAAAATCCACATTAACTTTCACTTTGTCGTACCACAAATATCCATGCCATCCATATCTTAATTCATGTCCCTCCAAATTCAATAATTTTTCATTTTTCAAAACTATCCATTCTTTTATCCATACCAAACAGCAAGCAGCATAATATAATTTCAGATCCGGTAGACCCAGTCCGCCTCTTTCCTTTGAATCTTGCAAGACTTTATATTTTATTCTTGGTTTTTTCCCTTGCCAAATAAACTTAGGAATATCTCCCTGCCATTGTTTGAAAGGTTCTTCTGATGCCAATATAGGTAGTGTTTGAAAAAGATATAAAATTCTTGGCAAAACATTCATTTTGATTGCTGAAATTCTACCTAAAAATGATAATTGCAGTTTTTCCCAATGTTCCAAATCTTTTTTAATATCCATCCAAAGTGGAATATAGTTATTCTTGAACAACTTAACATTTTTAGTTGTTAAGTATACTCCCAAATATTTTACTTTTTCTTCCATTGAATATCCTGTTATTTCTTTCAATTTCTCTTGTTGGTGGTAATCCATATTTTTAGTCAAAACTTTTGTCTTCTGTAAATTCACTTTAAACCCTGCTAGCGACCCAAAGTCTTTTAATTTCTGTATTAATATTTCAATTCCTTCTAGTGGATTCTCCAAGGTAATGACTAGGTCGTCAGCAAAGGCTCTTAGTTTATAAACTTCTTTTTTAACTTTGATACCATGGATACCATCATCCTGTCTAATATCTCTAAGTAAAACCTCTAATACCAATATAAACAAAAGTGGAGATAATGGACAACCTTGTCTAGTACCTTTTTGGATTTCACATGGCTTACTAAATTCTCCATTAACAATTATTTTGGCAAATTGTGGAGTATACATTGATTTAATCCATTTTATAAAATTTCCTCCAAAATTCATATTTTCCAGTACTTTGAACATAAAAAGCCAATTTAAGTTGTCAAAAGCTTTTTCCGCATCAATAAATATCAAGGCAGCTTGTTTATCATAGTGTTGTTCCAAATATTCAATTACATCTAATATATTTCGAACATTGTCTCGAATTTGCCTCTTGGGTAGAAAACCAGCTTGGTCTTGATGAATAAAATCCTTAAGTATATTCTTCATTCTTTCTGCTAATATCGTTGTAAATATCTTATAGTCATTATTCAATAGAGATATTGGTCAATAATGTTTAGTTAATGTTAAATCCTGTTGTTCTTTGGGGATCAATGTTATATGTGCTTCTTTCCAAGTTTCAGGCATAATTCCTGTTTCCAAAATAGAATTCATAGTCTTCTGCAAAGGTAGACTTAAATCCTCTTCAAAGCATTTATAATAGGCTGCTGACAATCCATCCGGTCCAGGAGCTTTTCCACTACTAATTTTCTTAAAAGCTTTTATCAATTCTTCTTTTGTTATAACATTATTTAATGTCAATCTTTGTTGGTCATTAAGAACAGTTAGTTTTTGTTTGTTCAAATATTCTTCAATCTCAGCCAAGTTGACGTCTTGTTTTTTATATAATTTAGAATAATAGTCATGAAAGGCTTTTTGAATACCCGTGTTATTCACCAGAGTTTTTCCTTCATGTTGAATATTAGTAATCAAATTCTTTTGTCTTTGTTTCCTCAATTTATAAGCCAGCCATCTACCTGGTTTATTTGCATATTCAAAATATTTTTGTTTTGTAAATTTCATTTGAGTCTCTATCTCTTGAGTTAATATCACTGATATTTGCTTTTGTAAAAATTTAATTTGAGTGAGCAAAGTGTCATCCATTGGTTTATCTCTCAAATCTAACTCTTTACTTTTAATTTCATCAAAAATCAATTGAATTCTTTTTTGTTTTTTCTTCCTCATTTGAGCATTGTATTGAATAAAATAACCCCTCATATATGCTTTACTGGCTTCCCATACAGTTTGAATATTAGTGCCTTTGTTCAAAATAAATTGAAAATATTCTCTTAATTTTTTTTACATACATCAACTACATCATTATTCTGTAGTAGCGACTCATTCAATCTCCATCTAAATACACTCCGTTTCCCTTTAAGAGTCAACATTACTGGATTATGATCTGATAAGGTCTTGGGTAATATATCAACTTTGCTAATATCCATCATCAAATTTTTAGATATCAAAATCATATCTATTCTAGAATGTGATTTAAATCTCTCTGAATAATATGTAAATTCTCTGGAAGTCCCATTCATACATCTCCAAATGTCTTGTAAATCCAACATCTCTTTCAAGTCGAAAAATGTTTGTGGCAGTTTTCCCTGTGTTTGCTTCACTTCTTTTTGTGACTGTCTATCCAGTCTGGCTCCAGCAAAGGAGATCGTTACCTTGTCGTGGTGCTGGAGCTTGAGCAGCTCAATGAAACCATGAGCTAAACCGTGAAGGGACACCCAAGACGGGAAGGTCGTGGCAGAGAGGTCAGACTAAATACGATCCCTGGGGAAGGTAATGGCAACCAACCCCAGTATTCTTGCCATGAAAACTAAATGGATCAGTACAACCAGAGATATGTCGGTATACCATTGGAATATGGGACTCCCAGGTCGGAAGATGGTCAAAATGCTACTGGGGAGGAACAGAGGATACGTTCAACTAGCCCCAGATGTGATGACGCAGCTAGCTCAAAGCCGAAAGGACGGCTAGCGGCCGACGGTGCTGGTGGTGAACGACAGATCCGATGTTCTAAACATCCCAGCCACCCTTTGCCACTTCAATCTGCATTTTCCCGCAGTGGAAATGGGGATCTGCAGAGAGCAGCAAATCCGGCAGCCCTTGTGGTAAATCTCCTGCTCACCCTTTCTCCAAGGGTGATTTTTCGGCGATTTTCTTCCTTGTTAATCGCCACTATTTGGAAGCCATGGAAACGAAGCTCAGAGCCTCATTTCAGCGCTCCGCTCAGCTCGACACCCGGAAGTGAAAGTCCTCCATGCACTTAAGAAGTGATGAGAGAAAAAGCAAAAAAAGGAAAAGCTACACACTTGCACAAAGATAGCACATAAAGAAGCAATAACTCTAATTTAAATTTAATAGAAGGAAAGTCAACTTTTCCTCATGATAGCTAATATATGTTCAATCATGAATTTGCAATGTACCTTCATATCAGGTACGCAGCTACTGCTGCTTATTTTGTCTTAAAATAGTGTAATGGGATATCCCAGGGGTCCCCAACCTTTTTGGCACCAGGGACCGGTTCTGTGGAAGACAATTTTTCCACCGACTGGGGGGTGGGGTTTGCAGGCTGGAGCCAATCGCACAGATGGGGGAGGTTTGCTGGCAGGAGCCAATCATGCGGATGGGGGTGTGGGGTTTGCAGGCAGGAGCCAATCGCTGGGACCAGTGGGTGGGGTTTGTTGGTGGGAGCCAATCTCATGGATGAGGGGGCTGGGTTTACAGGTGGGAGCCAATTGCATGGACCAGGGGGCAGGGTTTGCAGGTGGGAGCCAATTGTGTGGACACGGGCGGAGTTTGCAGGTGAGAGCCAATTGCACGAACAAGGGGGGTGGGGTTTGTGTGCGGGGGCCAATTGGGCCTCGCGCTCCTCGACCTGCCTCTCAGCCCTTCTTTGCTGATAGGTGGAGATGTTTCCCTTTCAGGGTCCCCACCAATCAGCTGCTCTGGCTTAGGCTCTGTCTTTGTGCCTTCCCAGCTTCTTCCTTCTACCGGCTGCTCTTCCTCCAATTCATGGCTGCAGGGACAGGATCATTCCTGACACCACTGCTCACCTCCTGCTGTGCAGCCCACTTCCTAACAGGCTGCGGCCCACTAGTGGGCCGTGGCCCACAGATTGGGGCCCCTGGGATATCCTATTAGGTGTTAGCAATTTGTGGGGTATTTTCCTCCAAGATGATGCACCAGGGAGATGCACTTAAAATGTATTTCAATATGCAAGTATATGTTTGACCTATATTCAAGACTATTATATTATGAATAGAGTGAAGACACATTTGGATCAGTACTGGATTTATTATATATTTTCTAAAAAAAGAACACGCTTGCAGAAATCAGCTTTAATTTGGTGAACACGAGCCTTGAGAGACCCAAAAAAATTGAGTATAAACTTCTGACTTCCAGTGGGAATATGGCAGATTGACCAGCTGTGCCTGCAAGCTCAGCGGGCAGAACTTGCATCATGGCACTTTTTTGGGCTCAGGCTGGTTTCTCCTGAAGCCCAGAGCATTTTTCCAGATTAAGGAAAACACTTAGAATCGACCCATTCATCCTCCGGACGTAGAGTTGCATCCAGGAGATTGTGGACATCGTGTGCGATCAACGGGTAAGACTTCGCCAGGAGGCTGGGAAGATATCATTTCCATGCCTCACTGCAGCCCTTAAAGCCACATTAAGTCCAGCCACCCCATTTTTAAAGCACCCAATTTATTATTATTTTTAAGTATTTGTACCCTAAGAAAGGCTTTGTACATTAAGGAGAAACAATCTCTCTTGGTCTATGATGGTTCTCAGTCATCCAGGTAGAATTGTCTGTAGTTTGAATCATGTCAACTGGATTTCTATTTTCTCAGTGGAAACGTTTCGCTCCTTATCCAAGGAGCTTCTTCAGTCTGAGCAAAGTTAGTAAGGGAATCCTTAAATATGTTTCTAGGTGGCTGTGTGACCTTGCACCTGGGGCTAGGTCATGGTTATTTTGAGATGTTATTTCTAAGTCCCTTTATCATCTAAAGGAGGATCGTTAAGATTACCATGCTGCTGTTGAGCTTGCGAAATGACATTTTATCATCTCCCTATTACTATTTTTGTGCTAATTCTGAAGATTTTGGCATTTTTCCTACACGTTGCATCTGCTGTTCTGAACTTTCACTTTCCTGCCACTATTTTATCTGGGAACTGTCTGGTATCTTATCTTAACTCAGTTCAGTAATTTTCCATTGACTTTCACTTTGGCTGGTTAAATATCTAGGGAGCGCCATAATTTACTGCTTCAGAAATGGAGGAACTTAGCCAGGCTCGCTCTGACTTTGGCCGAGACATCAGATCAGATATTAAGCAGATTCCTTCTGATTCCTGCCAAGTTATTTTGTGAGACATTCGGACCATTGTAGAAAATATGTGGTCTGAAATGTGCCATCTGGTTGGGGATGATGTGGATGAACCTGAAGAATGTAACAGCGATGGAAATGTCACTCCCAAGAGTGAGATTCGGGCTTCTGTTGAAATCCCGGATGAAATTGGCAATGCTGAATGGAAGACCTTAAACGGAAACATTGACCAGCAAGACATGAGTGAATTTGACTTTCTGATGGAACGTTATGGAAAAGAAGGGATTATTATGTATGGGAAGTTTTTTGAAGAGAAGTCTGTGTTTGTGAGGGGAGCAGATGGGTTGTTTGATTTCTTTAAGAAAATAGCTCTGTGCCTATTATGGGGTTATGTAAATGTCTTGGTCTATTTTGAAGTGGGTTAAGGACTAAAAATATTTATCTGGAGGGTCTTTTGGCTTTGGATGATTTTACTTATCTTTAATGGTTGGGATTATGATTATTAAGGTTTCTTTTTATTCATGTTTTTGTATTCATGTTTTTTGTATTATTAGTTATAATGGTAGATAATTTACATACTTTTTAATTTTTGGTCTTTATTATAGTAGACAGGAATGTATAGAATAGTAGTAGGAAGGGAACAATTAAGTAATTGTTAATTTGGGGGGATGTTGATTAGGTGATTTATATATATTTGTTTTTCTTTTAATATAAAGGGAGGGAGCAATGGTATTTAGTGATCTTTATAATGTGCTAAGGGGTTGAATTGTAGAAATAATGTGATTTTGGTTTAATATAGGGTAAGGGATTGATTGTGGGAAATGGCTTTATATCCTTAAGGTTTAAAGACAGAAGTCACTTCTCTTTGTAATCTACCCCAAAAAAAATTCTCTTGTGTTTTCACATATTTTAGCTTTTTTGTAGTTTTTTGTTTTTCTGTATATTTTATTTTTTTATGAAATTCAATAAAATTCTTCTTAAAAGAATAAAAGAATACAAAAAATGAATATAAACCTCTAACCTTGTTCCCCTCAGACTTGAGTCAAACCTGCATCATCCAAGCAATTTCGTCACTGTTGAAACTGTCAGCCCCTCTCTGTGTATTTGCTACATCTGTCAATGGATCTTCTGAATGCTCTGTGCCCCCAGGTGCCCCTCTCCCCTTGTGACTGCTGGAAGGGGAATCCTAGCTGGAACAAATTCAGTACCGAAAAAAACTCACACTTCCCCTAGTTCACCCCGTGCAAAGTAACAACTAGTCTTTCTGCTAGGATGTCATTTTTTCAAACTTGGCAAATTTAACATATGTGGAGTTCAGCTCACAGAATTCCACAGCCAGCATTCTCCCTGTTTTTTTGCACCCTTACCAGACCCAATCCAGATTTATTTTTTTAAGCTTCAACGATAATTCTCCTTCTTCCTAAAGTAGCTTTTCCATTTTATTTATTTATTTATTTATTTATTTATTTATTTATTTATTTAAATTTATGTGTCTGCCCATCTCTGGATGGCTACCAGTGTGAAAAGAAAATATAAAAGCAGAAAAAGCAGAAAAAAAAGCAAACCACAAACATAGGAACAGCAGCCATGGAAAAAAAGACCCACCTATCACACGTTCACATAGCCAATGTATAGGCTGGTATTAGAATATTCCCAAATTCACCAGCTCCTAATGGCTAACGACTTCCATAAGAACTCAGGTGTTGATATTTTTATTTTTTCTAGTTTTGAATGTATATTTTATGCTATTTAATTGCCTCTTGATGGAAACAAAACGATTAATAAGCTTGGTGAATATAAAGTCAACCGTTTCCACTGAAGATAGACCTGAACAATAGGTTGATTTCATCTACTACAGGACCAATATTTAACAGTCGAAGGAGCATCCATCAGAAGACACAATAATTCTATGAAGAAAAATAATAAGTATAGCATAGTAAGTATATTGGACATTTGACAGAAAAGCAATTCCTCTCTTATTGAGATCAATTGGCATTTATTTAAATATGCATTCAATGACTGTACATTAGTTTTGCTTCTATAATTTTCAAACCGAGAAAATGATTTAATCAAGCATTCCTATAACCTAGTGCTCTGCTAGCAGAGAATATTAATTGGGCAGGGAGATAATGAGACATTTATTTTCAGACATTTGGAGATGAAAAGATAGATTAAAAGTATTATGAATCAGAAAAAAGAGAATCCCTGGGCAGCGGTTGTATATTCATCCTAAAGAAGAATTCAGGAGATTATTAAACATGATGGTATCTCTCCAACATGCTGATTGTGCAGATTAATAATAGAGATAGCTACGGTTTGCAGAAATTGAGAAACCAGTGTTCAATACTGAAATAAAATTGATTGAGGGAACTGGTCACTAGTAAGTGCATTAGCATGGTCAAAGTCATGTTTAGGTTCATTTGCACATAAAGGATAAAAGATGGTGAATTTTTAAAAAATTGTTGTACTTGTGATAAATGTTAACACTACACTGTTAAAAGGATGCTGACTGTGTGTTCATTTCATAGTCAGAAAAAGAGAGAATGTCTTTATTTGGTTGGGTTAGGATTAGGGTTTAAAGTTTGTTGTTGTTGTTTAAGTAGAAATGTATTTCAAAATATGTAACTGTGCAGCTTACACTGAAAAGAGTTAGAGTTAGGGTTAGGGTTATGGTTAGGGGCTATGTAGGAAATTGAATCCAAGTCCTGCTCAGGTTAGGAATCCACGTTAAATTCTCTTTGACAGATGGCTGTCCTGCCACTGCTTGAAAACATTGACTGAAGACGAATCATTGTCATCCTTGGCAATTGGTCCCTGTATCAAACTGCTCTTACTTTTGAAATCTTTTCAAAATGTTCAGTATAAGGAAATGTTAACTGGAGAATTTTGACAAGAATATGAAGACATCCTCCTTAGTTCTCATTTCTCTTGATAAAATTTGCTTTCCTCATGTACTGTAAATTTACATACCACCTGGTAAATATGAAAATGGAATTATGTTTTCTTTTGTAAAATTCTAATGTACCATTCATGTACTTTAATGTACTATTATAAAGACATTTGTCAGCCAATATTTATTTGTTTAAAGTTATTGTTTTCAGCTTCAACATTCAAAGATTCTGTCTCTGTGTTTGTTTCTGTGTGTCTGTCTCTTTCTCTGTGTCTCTGTGTTACAAAAATTCAGGCAACTTGAAGTCTGTTCCTTTAAGCTTTGAAAGTAAACAACATGAGAATTAATTCTATTATTTCTCTGATAGATTTGTACCCTGCTTTTCCTTCAGGAGCTCTCTCTATATCGGAGCCCAGTCCCCAATTTTCCACCACCATAACAATTCTGTAAAAGTGGCAAGAGATACTTACTGGTCCAAAATCTGCAAGGAACTTCCAGTGATGATGGACTTGACAAGGTCTTCGGAGTCCTATGCAAACATTCTAACCAGTACAACAAGGAAAAGAATGGAGTGGAAATAGAAAAAAGTTGTGAGTGATGGTTGGTCTTTAGTCAATGAAGGATTGAATTATATGGATACTGATGTGATTGCACACAGGAATGTGCGGCATCTATTCTTTGAATTGTGTGATTCTGTTTTCATTCTTAGCATATTTTCCCTCAATTTTCCATTCTGTTCTCAGTTTGTATCAAGCTATAAGTTCACTGTTTTTATCTAATTGTATTTCCCACCTCTGTTTATAAATTAAATCAAATAAAGTCATAAGTTAAGCCACTGCACTATGAGATGGTGATGAATTGGAAAACCTGCACAGAAATAATAATTCTGGTGTGGGTCATCAGTTTTCTTTATGGAATGCTGCCTACCAGCATCACCTTTTCAGTCTCTTTTTGTTTAAATGTGGTCATCTAGTTTTTCTGTGAAATTCAACATTTACCTAATCTATCCTGTTCCAGCTTCAATTCAGTTGAAGCTGGAGTTCTTGTGACCAGTATCATTGCAGGACTAGGTTGTTTTACTTTTATTATTGTATCTTATGCCATGATCTTCGGGGCAGTCCTAGGAATCCTTTCTGAACAAGGAAGACAAAAAGCCTTATCAAATTGTATTCCCCACCTTTTAGTATTGTCTATGAGTTAGGCTGAGAAAGTGTTACTGGTCCAAGGCCACCCAGCCGGCTTTCATGCCTAAGGTGGGACTAGAACTCTCAGTCTCCTGGTTTCTAGCCTGTTGCCTTAACCACTAGACCATACCAACCATAGGCTTGGATATGGATATGGATATGTGTGGGCTGAAAAAATATGGTTGGTTTTTGGCTCTTCCTTCCATATACTGTATATACAAATACAAAAACGTCAAGTGGTATCCTTTATTCTTATCTTTAATTTTTCTGTCCCTCTCTCTCTCCCTCTTTTGCTTTCTGTTTTCATTAAATATAAAGCTGTAGCTTCCCAATTTGTATCAAATTGTATCTCCTGTTGTATTTTTTTATTTTGTGATCTAAAAGAATCTGGGTCACAAGCTGTTCAGTTTAAAAAGACATAAGAATTTTTTTTCTCTCTCACTTACTGGAACCACAAAGTCTGCTGGTATTCAGGTTTCCTCTTACCAAATAAGGAATCTCTTTGTATTCTCAAGGTGTTTTGTTACCATATATGGTATTCTTGTTTGACTGGACTGAGTATTGAGAAGTCACATTCTAATTTGTTACTATGGTGATTTATTGCCAATGAGCAAGAAGTTAAAATGTACAAAAGTAAATCGTTTGTTTAGATTGCCCCCACTTCTTCTGTTTCTATTATTATTCAAATGAAGATGTTTAGCCTGCCTGTACCTCTTGCAGGTAAACAGATTCTAGATATGTTTTTTGTTTTTGAATAAATGCAACTTTATTTTTAGTGCAAAAGATTAGTTTATTTTTTTTTTGATCTCTCAGTGCAAGCTTCTAAAACTCTGAACTCAAATAAAATTAATAGGTTATGTTCCCTGCAGTGAAGCTAGAAGCAAAATTATATAATAATGAAAGAGAGATCAGGAAAGAATTTCATTTGCAATTGAAAGGCGAGTGAGCTATGGCCAGGGAAGACTTTTATTTTGAAACTTCCTGGAGACTGCAAGCCATTTGTCTGTATGAAGAGGAAGCCTTGTGGTTTTCAAACAGGGGAGAAGAAATGGCTGCTGCAAGTTACCAAGGTATGCCTTTAGAACATCTTTCAGACTGTGATTATTTGAACTGGGCTCTGAAAATGGAGAGTTTTCTTCAGAGAGAAGACCTATGGTCTCCCATAGGTGACCCACCTCCTGCAAATCCTGATCAAGCTTGGGTGAGATGGGATGAGAGATGCAAAGCTTCAATAATTTTTGGAGTGGAGGATACTCAGCTCATGCATTATTGTGGTCTAAAAACTTGCAAAGAATTATAGGACTCTTTAGGCAATTTATATGTAAAGACTACAGCTGGAAGTAAAGTAACTTTAACCAAGAAGCTCTATAAAACTCATTTACCAGAGAATGACAATTTACCTGAGCATCTCCACATGCTTCAGAAGTATTTTGTGGAGCTTCAGGAATGTGGGCTGGAATTTACTCCTCTCACAAAAGCCTACATCCTTTTGACTTCATTGAATGATTTGTGGGACACTTTGATCTGCACCCTGGAAGTGATCCCTGAAGCTGATTTAACTCCATCCTTTGTCTCTGCTTGCCTGCTTGCTGAATGGGAAAAGAGACAAGAAAAATCTGTGCCCATTTCTTCTTGAAAGCTGCAGTGTGAAAAGCCAAAAGAATGAAAAAGCCTTGAGGTTCAAGCTTCTACATTTGCAAGCAAGCATTGCTTTCATTGTGGTTCTACTGGGCATCTACACAAGGACTGTGACCAGTTGTTCAAAGGTAAGAAGATTGTACAGAAGAATAAAGAAACAACAAGAAAGAAAGCTCTGCAGACTTCTCATATTTCACAGGTTGTTGAAAACTGTAAAAATAAAGATATCTGGGTGTTGGATAGTGGGGCAAATTGTCATATTTGTAATTGTTAAAGTTATTTTGTATCTTTGTCTAAAAACTAACAAACAAAGTTTTTCCTTGGCTGATGGATCTATGGCTAAGATCATGGGTCAAGGTGATATGTATCTATCATGTTTAGGGGAAACTGTTAAAAATGTTTTATTTGTACCAAGTTTTCAATCTAATATTTTGTCTGTAGCTCAGTTAGTAGCAACTGGATATGCCATAACTTTTAAGAAAGATGGCTGTGAAATTAGGAAGGATGGTAAATTGTGTGCAACTTGTGTTCAAAAGGATTCACTTTACATTGTCCAGAAAGCTTCTGGGAATCAAACAGCAAAAGCTGTGTATGCTAATACCCCAATTCATGACCTGTGTGTTCATTTGCTTCATAGGAGGTTTGCTCATGCTAACTTTAAATACATATCACAAATGTCAAACATATGTGCTGATCTAAAAGTGAAATCTTGTGATAAATAACTAGATTGTAATGTCTGCAAGGAAAATATAGAGTTATATAAACTTATAGAGCTCCTGTAAAGAAATTTGCAGATAGAACCACTTCTAGGACTCTAGAAATAGTCCATTCTGTTATCTGTCCCTTTTCTCCTAGTTTTGGAGAAGCAAGGTATATTTTGACCATAATTATTTTTCAAGGAATACATTCATCTATCTGTTGAAACATAAAGATAAGGCATTTGAGAAGTTTAAAAATTTTGTAACGTGGGCAAATGGAAAATTCCCAAAGCCTGCATCTGCTTTGCAATCTGATAGAGGTGGAGAGTATTTATCTACAAAAGGTTTTTTGTCAGAAAAAGGGATAGAGCACATTTGTCTAACCTGTATGTCCTGAACAAAATGGAGTCGCTGAGCGTAAAGGGAGAACTGTGTAAGAAGCCATGATGTGTTTGCTTAAAGATGCAAGATTTATTTATTTATTTATTTATTTTATAATTCAAATTTATCACCACCCATCTCCTCCAATGGGGGACTCAGGGCGGTTTACAAAATATCAACAATTAAAACCTATAAACATAAATTACAGCTAAAACAATATAATTAATAATATATAAAAATCCCTCCAGCAAAGGAGATTGTTACCTTGTCATGGTGCTGGAGCTTGAGCACCTCAATGAGCACCATGAGCTAAACCGTGAAGGGACACCCAAGATGGGAAGGTCATGGAAGAGAGGTCAGACTAAACACGATCCCTGGGGAAGTTAACAGCAACCCACCCCAGTATTCTTGTCGTGAAAACTAAATGAATCAGTACAACCAGAGATATGTCAGTATACAATCGGAAGATGGGACTCCCAGGTTGGAAGATGGTCAAAATGCTACTGGGGAGGAACAGAGGATAAGTTCAACTAGCCCCAGATGTGATGACGCAGCTAGCTCAAAGCTGAAAGGATGGCTAGCGGCCGACGGTGCTGGTGGTGAATGACGAATCCAATGTTCTAAGATCAACACACCATAGGAACCTGGAATGTAAGATCTGTGAGCCAGGGCAAATTGGATGTGGTTATTAGTGAGATGTCAAGATTAAATATAGACATTTTGGGTGTCACTGAACTGAATTTTTTTATTTTTTTATTTATTTATGGTTCGATTTATATTTACTGCACCATTTCCCCACAAGGGGACTCCGGGCAGTTTACAAAAATCGAGAATTTAAATTCAGCAGTTAAAACAACATATATTACTACATAATACAATAGTAATTAACTAAATATAAAATCCAAGATGTGATGGGTTGATGTTTAAAAGGGCACTATAGCACAAGCCATCCCCAAGAGGAACTGTTCCTCCCCTCCTGCCACACAAGGTGGCAGAACCAGGTCTTTAAGTTCTTTCTGAAGGCCGGGAGCGATGGGGCCTGCCTCACTTCCGGGGGTAGCATATTCCAAAGGGTGGGGGCCACTATAGAGAAGGCCCACTTTCTAGATCCCGTCAGGTGAAATTCCCTTACCGACGGGATCCGCAGCATGCCCTCTCTAAATGATCGAGTGGGACGGTTCGATGTTAGGGGGATGAGACGGGCCCTCAGGTAACCTGGTCCCATGCCATATAGGGCTTTAAAGGTGATAACCAACACCTTGAATTGGACCCAGAAGCACACAGGTACCCAGTGCAGCTGTCGCAGCAGAGGTGTCACATGTGCTGATCTTGGAGCACCAGTAACTGCGCAGGCAGCGAAATGGACTGGAATGGGCCAATTCACATCATATGACCACCAGATCTACTACTGTGGACAAGAGGACCACAGAAGAAATGGAGTAGCCTTCAAAATTAATAATAAAGTGGCTAAAGCATTGCTTGGATACAATCCAAAAAATGATAGAATGATCTCAATTCGAATTCCGGGTAAGCCATTTAACATCACAGTGATCCAAATATACACCCCAACGACAGATGCTGAAGAAGCAGAAGTAGATCAGTTCTATGATTATCTGCAGCACCTACTGGATAATACGCCAAAAAGAGATGTTATTTTCATTACAGGAGACTGGAATGCTAAGGTGGGTAGTCAGACGACACCTGGAATTAGAGGAAAGCATGATCTGGGAGAACAAAATGAAGCGGGACATAGGCTGATAGAATTTTGCCAAGACAACTCACTGTGCATAACAAACACTCTCTTCCAACAACCTAAAAGATGATGTTATACATGGACTTCACCAGATGGTTGACACCGAAATCAGATTGAGTACATCCTTTGTAGCCAAAGGTGGCGGACATCTATACAGTCGGTAAAAACAAGTCCTGGAGCTGACTGTAGTTCAGATCACAAACTTCTTATTGCACAATTTAAAATCAGACTAAAGAGAATAGGGAAGACCCACAGATCAATTAGATATGAGCTCACTAACATTCCTAATGAATATGCAGTGGAAGTGAAGAATAGATTTAAGGGACTAGATTTGGTAGATAAGGTCCCGGAAGAACTATGGACATAAGTTCACAACATTGTTCAGGAGGCAGCAACAAAAAATGTCCCAAAGAAAAAGAAAACCAAGAAGGCAAGATGGCTGTCTGCTGAGAGACTGGAGGTAGCCCAAGAAAGAAGGAAAGCAAAAGGCAACAGTGATAGGAGGAGATATGCCCAATTAAATGCAAAATTCCAGAGGTTAGCCAGAAGAGATAAGGAATTATTTTTAAACAAGCAATGCGCGGAAGTGGAGGAAGAAAATAGAGTAGGAAGGACAAGAGACCTCTTTCAGAAAATTAGAAACATCGGAGGTAAATTCCAGGCAAAAATGGGTATGATGAAAAACAAAGATGGCAAGGACCTAACAGAAGCAGAAGAGATCAAGGAAAGGTGGCAAGAATATACAGAAAATCTGTACAGGAAGGATAATATTGGGGATAGCTTTGACGGTGTGGTCAGTGAGTTAGACCCAGACATCCTGAAGAGTGAGGTTGAATGGGCCTTAAGAAGCATTGCTAATAACAAGGCAGCAGGAGACGATGGTATCCCAGCTGAACTGTTTAATATCTTGCAAGATGATGCTGTCAAGGTGATGCATTCCATATGACAGCAAATTTGGAAAACACAAGAATGGCCATCAGATTGGAAAAAATTAACTTATATCCCCATACCAAAAAAAGGGAAACACTAAAGAATGTTCAAACTATCGAACAGTGGCACTTTTCACATGCCAGTAAGGTAATGCTCAAGATCTTGCAAGGTAGACTCCAGCAATTCATGGAGCGAGAATTGCCAGAAGTACAAGCTGGGTTTAGAAAAGGTAGAGGAACTAGAGACCAAATTGCCAATATCTGCTGGATAATGGAGAAAGCCAGGGTGTTTCAGAAAAACCTCTATTTTTGTTTTATTGACTATTCTAAAGCCTTTGACTGTGTGGATCATAACAAATTGTGGCAAATCCTTGGTGGTATGGGGATACCGAGTCATCTTGTCTCCCTACTGAGGAATTTGTATGACGACCAAGTAGCAATGGTTAGAACAGATCACAGAACAATGGACTGGTTTAAGATTGGGAAAGGAGTAGGGCAGGTCTGTATGCTCTCAACCTACCTATTCAACCTGTACGCAGAACACATCATGCGACGTGCTGGGCTTGATGAATCCAAGGCTTGAGTTAAAATCTCTGGAAGAAACATTAACAAACTCAGATATGCAGATGATACCACTTTGATGGCTGAAAGCGAGGAGGAGCTGAGGAGCCTTATGATGAAGGTGAAAGAAGAAAGTGCAAAAGCTGGGTTGCAGTTAAACCTCAAAAAAACCAAGATTATGGCAACCAGCTTGATTGATAACTGGCAAATAGAGGCAGAAAAAATGGAGGCAGTGACAGACTTTGTATCTCTAGGCACAAAGTTTACTGCAGACACTGACTGCAGCCAGGAAATCAGAAGACGTCTACTTCTTGGGAGGAGAGCAATGACAAATCTTGATAAAATAGTTAAGAACAGAGACATCACACTGACAACAAAGGTCCGCATAGTCAAAGCAATGGTATTCCCTGTAGTAACCTATGGCTGTGAGAGCTGGACCATAAGGAAGGTTGAGCGAAGGAAGTTAGATGCTCTTAAACTGTTGTGTTGGAGGAAAATTCTGAGAGTGCCTTGGACTGCAAGAAGATCAAACCAGTCCATACTCCAGGAAATAAAGGCAGACTGCTCACTTGAGGGAATGATATTAAAGGCAAAACTGAAGTACTTTGGCCACATAATGAGAAGACAGGATACCCTGGAGAAGATGCTGATTCTAGGGAAAGTGGAAGGCAAAAGGAAGAGGGGCCGACCAAGGGCAAGATGGATGGATGATATTCTGGAGGTGACAGACTCTACCGTGGGGGAGCTGGGGATGGTGACAGCTGACAGGAAGCTCTTTTGTGGGCTGGTCCACGAAGTCACGAAGAGTTGAAGTGTCCGAAGCGACTGAACGAATGAACAGCAACAACAATATAAAAATCCAAGAATGGTAAAATCGTATGTAAAAGGAGGACATTATGGGGCCAGCCATCCCCAGGAGTAACTATTACCTCCCCGTCCCAGGCAAGGCAGCAGAACCTGGTCTTAAGAGTCTTCCAGAAGGCCGGGAGTGAGGGAGCCAACCTCTCCTCCAGGGGCAAGATATTCCACAAGGCAGTCACTGTCACAGAGAAGGCTTGCCTCCTGGACCCTGCTAGATGGAGTTCTCTTGTTGTTGGGGTCTGAAGCATGACCTCTCTGCATGAACGAGTGGGGTGGGTCGATGTCATCGGGATGAGACATCCCTCAGATACCCTGGTCCCATGCCATTTAGGGCTTTAAAAGTGATAACCAACACTTTGAATTGGATCCGGAAGCAATCTGGTACCCAATGGAGCTTGTGCCGCAAAGGTGTCATGTGTGCTGATCTCCTAGCACCCATCACTGCCTGTGCTACCACATTCTGGACCAGCTGAAGCTTCCGGATACACTTCAAGGGTAGCCCCATGTAGAGCACATTGCAATAAACTATGTGGGAGATGACAAGGGCTTGAGTGACTGTTCGGATGGCATCCCAATCCAGGAAAGATAACATAAAGATTACCCTTTATGTTTTGGGGTAAGGCTGTATTCACTACTTGTTATGTGAAAAACAGGCTGTTAAATAGTGCAATTGAGGATACATCATTTCATTTGTTCTATGGCATGAAGCCTAAGGTCAGTCACCTCAGAACTTTTGGAAGCACAGCTTGGGTGCACATTCCAAAGCAGCTGAGGTGCAAAGGGACTTCCAGAACAAAGAAAGCTATCTTTGTTGGGTATGAACAAGGCCAGAGGAGCTACAGGTTCATACTAGGTAATCAATTAATAATTTGTAGTGCTTCATTTGCTGACCCAAATTGGGACAAAATAAACTCCAGTTCTTCAGTTGATTTATCCATGGGGGAACAGCAAGGTTTTGCTGATGGTGATCTGAGTGAAATACATAAACTAGAGGAACAGCAAGATGAACTGTCTGAAAAGGCAAAGGTTTCTCACGAAATTGTTGAGAGTCAGAATGTTAGTCCTGTCCTACATCGCAGGACTCAAAGGTGTAATAAAGGGGTTCCTCCTTCACATTATGAAGTGGATGTAGTGAAAGCATTTCACATTCAAACAGAACCTGAATCTCTAGAGCAAATAAATGAGATGCCATCTGAAATTGCAAAATGCTGTTATGAGCCAATGCAGAAGAAATTAGCCTTCCTGAAGGAAAATAAAACCTGGAAATTGGTTAATCTACCTCCAAATGAGCACTGTTTGGATTGTAGATGGGTTTTCAAATTGAAAAAGGATGAAAATGGTAATGTTCAGAAATATAAAGCAAGATTGGTTGCAAAAATGTTTTCTCAAAGAAAAGATGTGGATTACGATAAAACTTTTGCTCCTTTAACAAAGGGTGAGTCTATCAGGTTACTGTTAAAGGGTGCTGCTTTCAAAAAGATGTCTGTTTATTACTATGATATTCAAATTGCATTTCTGTATGGTGAATTAGAACAAAAATTATATATGCATCAACCACCTGGATATGAACAAGGTAAACATCTTTTGATGTATTGTTGAAGGCTTTCACGGCCGGAGTTCAATGGCTGTTGTGGGTCTTCCGGGCTGTGTGGCCGTGTTCTGGAAGTTGTGGTTCCTAACATTTCACCAGCATCTGTGGCCAGCATCTTCAGAGGGCAGGAGCACAGATAGAAGCAAAATCTCTGTGCCCAGGTAGAGTGGCAATGTTCTATTTATAGAGCTAAATTATAGGAGATTAGGTGGGGTTTTTTGTTGTGTTGAAATGTTAATGAGTGGCTGATGAGCGTGATTAGCATGTTCATTGTGAGAAGTATTCCCATGTCCTGGTGGTTGGACTGAGTTCGTTGACCTTTTGCAGGCTGTGTTTTTCAGGACTGGTAGCCAGGTTTTGCTAATTTTTAAACTTTCTTCTTTTTTATTGTAACTGTGCTGATGTTTGTGAATTTCAATGGCTTCTCTGTATAATCTGTTGTAGTGGCTTTTGGTGTTGTCCAGTATTTCTGTGTTTTCAAATAGGATTTTGTGTCCCGTTTGTTTGAGAGCATGTTCAGCTACTGAAGATTTTTCTGGTTGCTGTAGTCTGCAGTGTCTTTCATGTTCTTTTATCCTGGTGTGAATGCTTCATTTTGTGGTTCCGATGTATACTTGTCCACAGCTGCATGGTATGCGGTATACTCCTGCAGCGGTGCGGGGGTCCCTTTTGTCTTTTGCTGATTTTAGCATTTGTTGTATTTTCCTGGTGGGTCTGAAGACTGTTTGAAAGTTGTGTTTTTCCATCAGTTTTCCCATGCGGTCAGTGACTCCTTTGATGTAGGGCAGGAATACTTTGTTTGTGGGGGGCTGTTTTTCTTCAGTTGGATGTTGTTTTCTTGGTTTGATGGCTCTTTTTATTTCATTCTTGGAATAGCCATTTGCCTGTAGGACCCAATTCAGATGGTTAAGTTCATTGTTGAGAAATTGGGTTTTACAGTTTCGATTAGCACGATCCACCAAGGTTTTGATCATGCCTCTCTTTTGTCGTGGGTGGTGATTGGAATTTTTGTGTAGATATCGGTCCGTATGGGTGGGTTTTCTGTATACTTTGTGTCCTAGTTTGAGGTCCGGATTACAGCCTGCAAAAGGTCAACGAACTCAGTCCAACCACCAGGACATGGGAATACTTCTCACAATGAACATGCTAATCACGCTCATCAGCCACTCGTTAACATTTCAACACAACAAAAAACCCCACCTAATCTCCTATAATTTAGCTCTATAAATAGAACATTGCCACTCTACCTGGGCACAGAGATTTTGCTTCTATCTGTGCTCCTGCCCTCTGAAGATGCTGGCCACAGATGCTGGCGAAACGTTAGGAACCACAACTTCCAGAACACGGCCATTCAGCCCGGAAGACCCACAGCAGCCATTAAACATCTTTTGTGTGAATTACATAAGTCCATTTATGGTTTAAAACAAGAGCTCATTGTTGGAATATTAAACTTGATGAAACTTTAAAAAAAAGGGGGTTTGAAAAAGGGATAGCTGATCCATGTGTTTACGTAAAGAAAGATAAGCAAGGACATATGTAATGATGCTTGAATGTGGATGATTTATTGCTACATTCTTCATCAGATAAGCAAAGACATGCTTTTGAGGAATTTATTAAAAGTAATTTTACATTGAAAAATCTTGAAAAAGTTACAAATTATCTAGGTTTGGAAATTCACAGAGAAGAAGATGGAAGTTTTTTCATAAGCCAAAGTGGTAAGATTAAGAAACTGCTAAAGGATTTTAAAATGCAGGAATGTAAGTCTATTTCCACACTTATGCTTCCCGAATTTCTATAGGAGGAGGGGGAGAAGGGGGAAGCTGTGTCATCTCAAACAGATGGTTTTAGGTCTGCCATAGGAAGTCTACTATACATAGCAAATAATTCTAGGCCAGATATTTCAAACAGTGTGTCAATTTTGAGCAGATTTGTGCAGAATCCTACATCTGCTGCAAAAGGTGGATTAAAAATACTTTTTAGGTATTTGCAAGGTACCAAGGATTACTGTTTGAAATTATCTGCTTCTGAAACAGGGGAAAAATTAGAAAGCTGGAGTGATGCAGATTGGGCTGGAGATCTCACTGATCGTAAGTCCACTTATGGAGCTGTAATTAAATTTGCTGGGTCTACTATTCCTTGGTATTGTAGAAAACAATCTCTGGTGGCAATTTCAACAGCTGAGGCTGAATTCTATGCTTTAGCTCATATTTGTAATGAAATTGTCTGGTTCTAGCAATTATTAAAAGATATAGCAATAGAATTACATCAGCCTGTAACTGTTTATGAAGACAACCAGGCCTGCATTCATTTAGCATTATCTGAAGGTTGTAGACAGAGAACAAAGCACATTGACATTTGTCTTTATCTTGTTAAAGATTTTATTGCCAAGAAAGAGGTCATTTTAAAATATTGTGACACAAAAAACATGCTAGCAGACATTCTAACAAAACCAATTGTGAGACACAGAGAAATAATTGAAAAATTAGGTTTATTTTCAGATTCTTTTTAATCATAAAGTTAGGGGAATGTTGTATTTTTTTATTTTGTGATCTAAAACAATCTGGGTCACAAGCTATTCAGTTTAAAAAGACATGCTAAGAGAATTTTTTCTCTCTCACTTACTGGAACCACAAAGTCTGCTGGTATTCAGGTTTCCTCTTACCAAATAAGGAATCTCTTTGTATTCTCAAGGTGTTTTGTTACCATATATGGTATTCTTGTTTGACTGGACTGAGTATTGAGAAGTCACATGCTAATTGGTTACTATGGTGATTGATTGCCAGTGAGCAAGAAGTTAAAATGTACAAAAGGCAAATCGTTTGTTTAGATTGCCCCCACTTCTTCTGTTTCTATTATTATTCAAATGAAGATGTTTAGCCTGCCTGTACCTCTTGCAGGTAAACAGATTCTAGATACGTCTATGAAGGTTCTAAGTCATCCAGGTGGAATTGTCTGTAGCTTGAATCATGTCAACTGGATTTCTATTTTCTCAGTGGAAACGTTTCGCTCCTTATCCAAGGAGCTTCTTCAGTCTGAGCAAAGTTAGTAAGGGAATCCTTAAATATGTTTCTAGGTGGCTGTGTGACCTTACACCTTGGGCTAGGTCAAAACTCTACATTGGAGAAACCAAACAACCTTTGTACAGGAGGATGGCCCAACACAGGAGATGTAACACCACAGGACCAGAGTCAGCAGTTTATCTTCATCTAAAGGAAAAAGGACACTCATTTGAGGACATTAATGTTCACATTTTAGACAGAGAAGATAAGTGTTTTGAAAGAGGGGTCAAGGAATCCATTTATGCCAACTTGGAAAATCCTTCCTTGAATAGAGGTGGGGGCCTCAGGCACAATCTTTCCCCTATTTTCCTCCCTGCTTTGTCTTCTGTGCCTAGGAAGATTAAGACCATTTCACAAGCTCAACAGTAGCATGGTGATCTTAACGATCCTCCTTTAGATGATAAAGGGACTTAGAAATAACATCTCAAAATAACCATGACCTAGCCCAAGGTGTAAGGTCACACCTGGCAGTCTCAAACACGCTCATTCACGAGCGTGGCAAACATCCATCACACCCCTCTGCTGACGAACGCGTAAGCGTTCGAGAACAATGACACCAGACCGGCGGACCGAAGTGAAGCCTGCAACAGGGAGGTGTTGGGGTGCCCAGGCGGGAGAGTATAAAAAGCCAACCCAGGACTCTGGCCGCCATTCTTGCCTGTAACTTGTGCTTACCTCAGTGTATGAAATAAAACGTTTACTGCTGATTAAGAGAGCTGAAGTCTTTTTTAGAGAAACGTTGCACACTGCACGAGGGGCACCTCACACTTGGCCTCAGCTTCATTCAAAACAAAGAAAAGTGAAAGGAAATTTTGGGGATTGCTGGCTAATGGTATTTCCACACATAGCATCATCCCCATGCATGCATCTCAGGACAAGCTTCGACCCTATATTTTCCCTCTATTTACAGCTGCCCATACACTGAGCCAAGAATAGTTTCTATCAAACTAAGCACACTACCAGAGTGGCCAGCTGTCTCAAAATCTGAGTGTAAGCAGCTGGTTTCAACATTAGCCCATGCAAAAGCCCCTGGGGAGGTTATGATTCTTCCAGAGATATATAAGATGAACAGTTGCTGCGGGCACTCACCTGGTGAGACGGTGCAGAGGCTGGTTTTGCAGAGTCACAGGATTTTGTTACAAGTTTCTGATACGCCTCTGAATAGAGACAGATGGCACAATAGATTTGCAATATTAAAGTCCCTTGCTCAACTAATTCACTGTAGGATATATTCTAATGAGCTTACAGATATCTCCTGGCTGCCTAGCAAACATAGAATTAAAAGAATATTGCTAACTTTTACGCAGCCTACTTTTCCAACAATGCTTTTTAAACTTAAGAGTCGTTTAAGGAAATATCATATCTTCCCAATACACGTGTTTCATAACAACTGTATCCAGCCTTTGCTAAATTTTTGGAGGAGAGCCAAGCCTGAGAGGGAGGATAACATAAACCGTGAAGCAGCTAATCATAACCGGCCCTTATCTGCAAAACGGAGAACTCCTTCTTCAGCAAGGTTGGAATATAACAAGCGCAGGGAAGGAGATAAACCAGTTTTATTTAAAGAAAAGTCCTGGGTGTCAGATGTTTTAATAAAGGATGAGGAGGAGCTGATCCAACAGTTTGCCACCCTCACCCCTGAGGAACAGCATTTGATTTTGAACAAGTTCGAAACAGTTAAATCAATGCTGCAGTCGGTCACAGAGGCAACTGAGACTCTAGGCATTTTACTCCCTTCTAGCGGTTCCTCTGAGAAAATGCTGTCAAGCCCTACCCCTGAGACCATAAGATCTCCTACAAAGAAAAAAAGAAGACGTAATAGCCCAGGACAGAGCTTTATAAAAGAAAAGGACAACCAGTTGGCTAACGAAACACAATATCCAAATAACCATCCTGGGGATGAGTTCTTAGTGGACGATTTAAATTTGCTGTCCACCGAGAATCAGCCTAAACAATTTCCAGAAACGTCCCTGCAAGTGCATCATAGCATGGATTCCAACATTGATTTTATCTTGCAAGAAGTTACTCCACCTACGGTTTGTCATTCACCATCGCAAAAAAACATCATTAGCAGGAGTTTTGGTTTAGAGCGGTGCTCGACTACTGACTATCAACTCAACTCTGATGATACACAAGTCCAACACTCAGAAAATGGGAGGGAAGGTTGGAATCTATTTCCACCAATAGCACCTGCTGAACCCATAGATGTAGAGGCGTTAGAACTAGATCAGAGTCTCTTGAATATAGACAGCCATGGCAATAAAGAACAATATCGACAACTGAGGGAGAAGAGAATTGATCTACATAATAATTGTATTTTTCTGGGAATTACTGATAACATTGCACCAATCCCAGAAATGAAATGACTATCAAAATCCATGCCCTTTAATCAATCGTACCATATAGTTCATCTTGGACCGGAGAGATCAAAACCAGTGGCAATCCGGAACCATGTGGTCCAATGTGAGATAAATTATATAAAAATTCTATCCTGGAATATAACTGGCTGGCATCATAACAGAGAACTCAGTATATCCATCCCCCTGTATGGTAAAGACATAGTGATGCTGTAAGAAATGTGGACAGCAGAAGATCTCTTACTGGATGGGTATTATTCCTTTAAATTGGGAGCAACCCTGGGAAGAGGTCCAGGAATATTAAAGGGAGGACTAGGCACCCTCATCTCTACCTCCTTAAGAGTAGAACCAAAACTTACATCCTCATTAAGGCAAATGGCCCTGACTATTTTGCTAGATTTAGGATCGATCTCTCTGCTACTCATTAATACAGTATCTATCTTTCCCCATTACAAAGAAGAGATGAGGTCAGTGTGGTCTGGATAGAATTAGAACAGTATATTGAAGATCTCTTCCTAGGATACCCTGAAGCCATGATAATATTGGGAGGTGATTTTAATGCTAGGATGGGTCCAGATGACACCACACTATATACAAAATTCCATCAATACCCTCCTACTCAAGAGAATGATTCAATCTGCTCCCTTCCCATGCGACTGTCCAAAGATAGTAAGTCCAACTATGCAGGACTATGTCTCGCAAAAATGCTGAATAAATTCAACCTGTACACACTAAATGGCTCCATTAAAGGGGACTTCCCTGGGGAATTTACATTTATGGCAGGAACAAAGACAAGTACAATAGACTATATGCTAGTCACTAAAAATGTATTACCTTACGTGGAGAACTTTAATGTATTACCTCACTTTGATAGTGACCACCTTCCACTCTCCTTGAACCTGAAGCCTCCTAGACGGCAGATACAGATTGAAACTCTGTTTACCCCTGATATTTCTCTAGCTGGCCAAGCAAGATGCCAGGTCAAATGGTCTTTACAACTTGACCAAAAGCTGAAGAAGATGTTTGCTGAGAACAACATGCAGGAATGTCGATCGGCCTTCATAACAACCAAATTCATCCAAGATCCTTTGAATTTATATAAAACGCTAATACAAAATTTACAACCTTTATTAGCTTATGACTCTACGCCCTCTCCTAAAAGATCTAAAAATGTATCAAAGCCATGGTTTGATAAAGAATGTGTGGATGCTAAGAAAGCCCTCACTGCCGTTTACCATCAGTATAAATCACAGATAGGAGACAACAATAAAAGTATGGAGAGCTTTAAAGTTCTACTCACTCTTAAAAAGCAGTACAAACGTTTAGTGGCTGAAAAGAAAAAAAAAGGACATAATAGCTACTTGGAAATGTTTAACTGAAGCAGCAAAGCTAAAGAATTTGTCTCTTTTTTGACAGATAATATCCAATAAGATGTATAGAACCTCTACCTTAACAGACTCTCATATACCCCCGGAAGTCTGGGAACTATATTTCAAGATGATGTATGAGGAGCCATCTAACCAAACAGCATTGAAAATGAAGGAAGACCTACCAGACTGACCCCCTGTATCAGCGCACGAAATCAAGTTGCTTATAGGACAACTTAGAAAGAGGAAGGCCCCGGGTGCTGACCTTATACCCCCAGAATTATTAAAGAACAACGTGGAGTGGTGGACTCCAATCTTAGCATCACTCTTTACTTTTATAGATTCCACTGGACAGATACCTGAGGATTGGGGCGTGGCTATCATAGTTCCAATTTTCAAGAAGGGTAAGAGAGATGACCCTGCAAATTATAGGCCAATAAGCCTACTAAATATAATTAGTAAGCTCTATGCCAAACACCTATATGAAAAATTAAAGATCTGGCTGGATCAGGGAAACCTGATAGCTGATGAACAGGCAGGGTTTAGAGAAGGCCGAGGCACTATTGAACAATATGTGATTCTACAGCATTTAATTGAAAAATACTCATTGAATAAAATAACAGCACTCTATGCTGCCTTCATAGATTTGAAGGCAGCTTTTGATTCGGTGTCTAGAAATAGACTCTGGGAGAAGCTGGAAGCAACATCAATTGATCGTAGGCTTCTCCATCTAATTCGTGCCCTATACACAAATACAACCCTCAAGATTAGGTGCAATAGGCAAGGGGCGCTCTCGAAGCCAATAAAATTACAAAAGGGGGTGAAACAGGGATGTATTTTGGCCCCCCTACTTTTTAATTTTTATATCAATAATTTGGTGAACTGCTTAAACAAGCCAGAATTTCACCCTCCCAAATTAGGAGATTACAGAATTGCTACGCTACTATATGCAGATGATGCTGTAGTCCTATCTAGAACCCACATAGGACTCAAAAGAGCTCTGAAATTCTTGGCTCATTATTGTACTAGCGAGAAGCTGGAAATAAACTATGAGAAAACCAAGATAATGGCATTCACAAAAAGACGGAAATGTAACTCATGGAATATACGCGAACACAAAATAGAGCAAGTGACCAGTTTTAAGTACTTAGGCATAGTTATTCATAATACAGGTTCGCGGAAAGCTCACTGCGAGTATGCTGCAGCCAATGGTCAACAATCGGCTAATGCTATTCTAAAATTCTTCCGATATAAGGGGGGATCGTATGCCCCAGCAGCACTTAAACTCTTTCGGGCTAAGTCTTTAGCCCAACTCCTGTACGGAACTTTAGTCGGCCCTTCTCTTTCATGCTTCACATCACTGGAAAGAGTACAAGCTAAATTTATTAGAGCGCTACTTCAGATGCCTAGATGTGTGTCAAATGCACATCTACGACTTGAAACTGGCATGGTTAAGGTTGTTTCCAGAGTGTGTTTAGCCTCTTTAATCCTTTGGCTAAAGTTCAAACTATACCCTAAGGGCCTTGTACCTCTTATCTTTCAAGACAATTTTCATGGATCAAGGCCATCAATGCAAACCTTCTAAAGCTAGGATATTCACCAGCCACTCTCCTTGAGATGGATTATAACCGAGCAAAGCTAGAGCTAAAACAAAGGATAATGGATATAGAAAGACAAACAGACATACTATAGGTAAGGTGCCACTTTTTCTGTCTCCTGCTCATAAAAAATATATTGTTTCTGCTGCCAGCTATCTTGAGCAACTTGAAATTCCCTTCCACCAGAAAGCCTTCTCACTAGCTCGCTGCCATGCTCTCCCTTCTGCAGTGTTAGAGGGAAAATATAAAAAAATTCCATTGGCCGCAAGACTAAGACAAGTAGTTAAAGCTTTCCTGCTCTGGACTCAATCTAATTGAAATTAGGGTTGTTGCAACTGGAACCATTGTAGGATTAGGGTGTTTTGCTTTTATCATCATATCTTATGTCATGATCCTCAAAACAGTGTGGAGAATCCCTAATGTGCAAGGGAGGCAGAAAGCCTTATTCACTTGAGTTCCCACCTTAGAGTAGTTTCCCTACTTCTGTTAACTGGTTTATTTGTATATCTGAGACCTCCCCCTAGCACTCCATCTTATCTAGGTTTTGCATTAACTATCCTATATTCTGTTCTTCCGCCCCTATTCAATCCAATCATCTATAGCCTGAGAAATAAGAATATCAAGTATGTCCTCTATAAAATGTGGAGTTTGTAGTTGTTTTTTGATTGAGATTAACCCCTCAATCCAAACTTTAGTTAGCTACAACATTGTAGGCCATGCTTTTTAGAAATGCTAGGAGTGAGATTTAGCAGCATCTGGAGTGCCCCAATGTAATGACCCCTGATTTTGACACTCACAAAGACACTATGAGAGTCAATGAACCTATTAAAAAATCTCTATAATTGGAGTTCCACTGTGAGATTTCTATGGGAGTTTTTTGATTCTGCAGAAAGAACAGCAGCCTCCATTCAGGACAAAGCCAACATTAAAGTTCAATCTGTGCACACTATTTGCACATGCACATACAGTATTGTCTCAGGCTTCCACAGAGTTTCCAGAGTCTTTGAAGAAAGGAAGATTTCATCTGGGAAATTACTGTAGCTCCTTTCATATATCACATCTTGCTATGTCTTTTAGTCATGGCTTATTTTATCAGCCACCATTTGTGTGTGTGGGGGAATTTACTGGGGAAAATGTTATTGTCCGTTTGAGAATCTCACATTGTGATGGCATGGTACTGTTACCATAGCCCTTGTTGTATTTTTTATTTTGTGATCTAAAAAGAATCTGGGTCACAAGATTCAGTTTAAAAAAATAAGCTAAGGTAATTTTTTTTTCTCTTACCCACAGACGCCAGAAGGTCTGCTGGCATTCAGATTTCATTTACCTAATAAGGTTTATCTTTGTGCTCTTAAGGTGTTTGTTACCATATATGGTATTCTAGATTGGCTAGGCTGAGATTGAGAAGTCAAATGCTAATTGATTACTATGGTTAATGGTTGTCTATGAGCAAAGTAAAGTGTATAAAAGTAAAATCTTTTGTTAAGCCTGCTGGCACCTCTCTTGTTTTCTTTTATTATTAAAATGAAGACTTCTGCTCTCTGCCTCTTGAAGGTAAAATGTCATTGTGCGTTTCAGAATGCCACATTGTGAGGGCGTGGTACTGTTACTATAGCCCCTGCTGTAACACAGAATCTTCTTCTGAATTTCGGGAGATGTCAGCCATTTGAGGAAGGCCAGTCAGGAAAGCAACTCCTCAGGTATAACTGGAATTATAGTTTTATAATCTTGAAAGCCTGATTGTGTTTCCCTTCCCCTCCTTCTTTTACCCAACAGAGTTATGATTTCTATGGATTTACAATATTGCTCTTTCTATTGGTATTCTTATAGGTTTCTATGGGTTTACTGTAGGAATTCTGATATGGTACTCCACGCAGCTTCTTATTAGTATATAGCAGAGTAGAAGCATTCCCATAAACTTGCACAAGGCTTAATCAGTTCAAAACACAAAATAAATACACTTCATATGTTAAATGTAAAGTTACATAAAAAAGAGTTTACAAGTTTATTGAAAGAAACAGTTCCTTAGTAGAAATGGTCCATGCATATGAGCAAGAAGGTTCTGACCAAACCCGCAGTTTTTATTAATGTGGCCTTGCTGTATGGAAGTATGAGAAACACATGGCAGCAGCCATGTGGCTGGCAACCCTCCTTGGTGGAAGATTCAAGCAGAGAGGGGAGGAAAGAGAAAGGAAACAGGAAACAGGAAACAGGAAACCGGGATTCAGCCCTTCCCACACACAGCAAGTGAGATCACGTTACAGCAGAGGCTGTCTGTGTGTGAGACATGCTTGATTGAAACCCGATCTCTAACATTTACATTATATCTTATTCTATGAGCCTTCTTTTAGCTATGTATCTGCAGTCTCCCCAGGCAGCCAAAATGAGGATGGTGGCAGATGCAGCCTACAAAGGGATGTGGCTTGGAATACAAAAATCCAACAATCACCTTGTTTGTTTTGACTCCCACCACAAATACCACTGGTTTCTATGGTTTTATTATGTACCTTATCCTATTGGCATTTCACTAAGTTTCTATGGGTTTATTTAAATTTCTTTTCTGTCTTTTCCCTATTTATTTTACAGAAAGGATGGAATTTTCCACTCCTATGTGAATGATCTGGGCTTAATTAGCCCAGTTCTTAGCTCTTCCACCAGCCAGGGACGGCAGGGTACAGGATGGGATTCTTTAAAAGCTAGAGGTTTAATAGAACTCCGGATGATGAAACCTGTTCTGGAAAAAGTTTCAGGAAGTCTTCTTGCTTATCTATATTTCACTCCTCAGAGTGTGGACTGCTGGTGTGATTGAAGCCCCAATTCCGTTAACATCATTCTGAGATATTATTACGCAATGTGATAACTGCTACTGGAGCATTCTGAGGTAGCTATAGAGTTGTTAATTGCTAATTATGTTAATTAGCACACAGAAGTCAGTTTTATTTTGGTCTGCTAATTATGTTAATAAGAAGACACAAGTCAGTTTTATTTTGGTGCACAAGACTCTTGAGGGAAACAAAACAGATCTTAATAAATATTTAGAATAGCAACCTCTTCAACTGCAGATGAAAATTACATGAAAATTAGTGGGACAGCATTGACTTAGCGGAGAGAAATTTAAGTCTCAAAATCCTGTAAAGGAAAACAAAACCAATGGAAAAAAATAGTAAGTCACTTGTAAACTTAATGTTTAACTGAAAAGGTATTTCTCTCTTTTCTAGGGCAAATGGGTGTTTATTGAAATATATCAGACTTGTTATGTCTCTGGCTTGCCTTGATAACTTTTGTGTTTGAAGAGAATTTCATCAAATGATTGCATAAGGTAATGTTCTGATATAATGGAATAAGATTGGCTATTTTGGGAGGGTCAACAAAGCGTTTTTTGAGATTATTTTTCAGAAATTGGCACCTCAGTAGATTCATTTATTTATTTATCTTTCAATTTCTATCACTGCATCATCTCCCCCATAGGGGACTCTTTAAAGGCATTATGAATCAGAATAATGAACAATTTGGAGTGATTTCTACAATGTATATGTTGGTACCTTTTCCACATGATTATAAGGAATAAAAGAAAGTTATCATTTGCAGAACATCAGACCAAACGTTCATGCATGTAAAAGAATATTGAAATGAAATTAATTGAGAGGTGAACTGATGACTAATAGGTAAATTAGCATCAGCAAAGTCATTTCACAATCACTGTGAATAGAAACGAAAGAAATGGATGGTAACATTTCCAAATGTCTTTAACTCTCCTGGAGGGAATGTAGGATTTTATTTGATGGGAGATGGGTTTTTCAAAGTGAGCTATCACATTATTTCAGATTTTTGGAAATGGGGATTTATTAATTTATTCTGGTTATGTCTGATTTCTTTTGATTAAAATAATGTTTTATAGTGGGATAATCATGTATAATACTACCTAGTGAATATCAAAATAGGAGTTACATTGTAAGCAAGTTTCTACCCTTCTTTCTTTTAACTATATACCATTAAATACATATTTAGGAATCTAGTATTTATGTATTAGTTTCAATGCTTCTTATTCTATGCTTTTTAGCCAAAAAGCTTCTAGGGCAACTGAGAAAAAACATTTACATCTGTCTGTCACATAAAACACACACACACACACACACAGAGACACACACACAAACACACACACACACACACAGAGTCTGTAAAATGGGGCAGTTTCTGCCCTCAAGACTTCCAAGTAAAAGACAAAACGATTTATTTTTATTTTTATTTTTTACATTTCCTCTAGGAGCACAAAACACCATACATAGGATCACCCTCCTTCTTCCCAACACTACAACAAACCTTTATCAGTGATGAGAGATGAGAGATTGTGACTGGTCCAAATATCCCCAGTAATCTTGAACAGGGTTTTTCTAATACTAGTCAATCCTTTTGATAAATACATGAAGTGTCAGAACTGGAAGGAGGAAAGAAGGAGAAATGTGAGATTTATGGTTGGTTCTTTAGTAGAAATGGATAGAAATTGACAGATTGTGTTCTAATACTGTATATGCCCATCATACATCATACATCTAATTTTCCCATAGTCTGGTCCTCTGTTCATAATGTCCATGTTTTATTTCCTTTTTGTTTTCTGTTCTCACCACATATCAAAATGTCACTTCCTAACATTTATTTATATATTTATATATTTATATATTTATATATTTATTTATTTATTTATTTATTTATTTATTTATTTATTTTATTTACTATTCAAATTTATGACCGCCCATCTCCAGGACAGTGGACATTTATCTAATAGCATCTCCCAAATCTGCTTTCTTGCAGTTATGCCATGCAGCTTTGTCATAAATGAAAAATCGATAACCAAACTACAGTGCCTTACTTTTTGCTCCTGGAATTCTCAAAAAATCGGCATCTTCAGCTGCTACATTTCTTCCTGTTCTTTGTGTTATATCTGGCAACTATAGCAACAAATCTTCTCATCATCTGTGCAGTAGCTTTAGATAATCAACTGCATAGCCCCATGTACTTGTTTTTGATGAATTTGGCTGTGCAGGACCTGGGCTCAGTTTCTGTCATTGTCCCGAAATCCATGGTGAATTCCCTCATGGACACCAGGCACATCTCTTACTTTGGTTGTGTGGCTCAAGTCTTTCTCTATTTTTCCTTTGAAGGTTCTGATTTCTTCCTTCTCACAGTCATGGCATATGATCGGTATGTTGCCATTTGCAATCCACTTCACTATGAGATGGTGATGAATTGGAAAGCCTGCACTGAAATAATAATTCTGGTGTGGGTCATAAGTTTTCTTTATGCAATGCTACATACCAGCTGCACCTTTTCAGTCTCTTTTTGTTCTAATGTTGTCAACCAATTCTTCTGTGAAATTCCACATTTGCTAAATTTATCTTGCTCTGGCTTGAATCTAGTTGAAATTGGAGTTCTTGTTGCCAGTATCATTGCAGCACTAGGTTGTTTTACTTTTATTATTGTATCTTATGCCCTGATCTTCAAGGCAGTACTAAGAATCCCTTCTGAAAAAGGAAGGCAGAAAGCCTTGTCAACTTGTGTTCCCCACCTTTTAGTAGTGTCTATGCTAACATTAACTGCATCCTTTGCCTGTCTGAGACCTCCCTCTAGCACCCCATCTTACTTAGATTTTGGGTTGACTGTTCTGTATTCCCTTCTTCCACCCCTGTTCAATCCAATCATCTATAGCATGAGAAATAAGAATATCAGATTTGTCTTTTCTAAACTGTGGAGATTCTGAAAATTTCTTTTAATGTTGTTTATGTTGTGTTCACCACAATTTTGCATGTTCCTGTCTTTTCCTTTACTTCTCTGATTAAAGGAATCAGTTAGAAAGGGAGACATAGCTGGGATGGAGGCAAAGCCAGGCACTCAAAATTTTAGTTAGGAGAATTGTATTGGGCCCTTGGAAATAAATCTGGTAATGCCTTGGAGACCAAGGTTTTTGCAGAATCTAGCTATTTTTACAAAATGATGAAGTGAGTGTCATGCCAGTGCTATGCAAGTTCTTCCATATATAAATATATATGTATATATGTATGTGAGGCCACAATGCACATGCAAAAAGGGAAAAGCTTACATCACAATCGTGTGACACTCATTCATTATTTGCCACATTTTTTTTCATCATGGGAGGATTATTGGAGTAGCAAATGATTTGCAAAGGAAGGGTAATAGATTGATTGTCTGCAGTGGCAAAAAGAGAAAAAGATCATGATTTGATAAGGGATGCTATTATGCAGTTGAACACATACAAGCCTTGTAGTTTACCTATTTTTTCCATGCACTTAAGAAGTGATTTTTATAATATATTTTATTGAATTTTAAATATACATAGATAAAAGTTTGAAAAGGAAAAAGAAATAGAAATACAAATCAAAGAAAGAAAGAAAAAAGTGTAGTAAAGTAACTGGAAAAAGAGAAAGATGAAACATAGAAATTAGAACTTCCGATTTATCTCTGGTCATAGTGATTTAAAAAATAGTCTCTTACATGCTAGGTCTATATATAACATTGTAGAACATTTCCTGTCTATTATATCAATTTATATATATTTTAATCTTCAAAACCCCATATAAGCTTTACCCCTCCTGCATTTTGTAAATAGTCCATTAATGGTTTCCACTCTTTAAGAAAATAATAATTTGTATTTTCTTTTAATAAACATGTCAATTTATCATTTTCTGCCATTTCCATTACTTTTAACATCCAGTCCTGTATTGTAGGTATAGTCTGATTTTTCCAATTTTGTGCATATATAAGTCTTGCTGCTGTAACCATATATTGCATAATTCTTGTAAATTTCTTTCCTATTTGTTCTTCTGTTATTCCCAATAAAAATATTTCCGGTTTATGTGGAACTTGAATTTGTAAAATATTTTGCATCAATGAATGTATCTGAGTCCAAAATTTCTTAGCAATCTCGCAAGTCCACCACATATGATAAAATGACCCCTCTTTTTTTTTACATTTCCAACATACAGTAAGTTGGAAACATTCCCGTACATTTTAGCTAACTTTTGTGGGGTCATATGCCATCTGTACATCATTTTATAGAAATTTTCCTTCAAATTATAACACAAAGTAAATTTTAATCCTTTAGTCCACATATCTTCCCATTGTTGCATTTGAATATTATGACCAATGTTTTTTGCCCATTTAATCATACAATCTTTAACTTGTTCCTCTACCATCTCACCTTTTAACAATAATTTATACATTTTGGCAATTAAATGGTCATCTGTCTCACATAGTTGTATCTCAAATTCCGATTTATTTTGTTCAAATTCAAGGTCTTTTTTGTCTGATTTAAATTTTTCTACAAGTTGCATATATGAAAGCCATTGGAAAGTATATCCTTCAAAAGCCAGTTCTTCTTTTGATTTAGTTTCATATTGTCCTTGTTCTTTTTTTAAAAAGTCCTTGTAAGTCAACCATTTATCTTTAACTCTTACTTCTGTTCTATAAAATGCTTCTTGTGTAGAAATCCATAAAGGTCTTTTATAACATAAAATTAATTTATATTTATTCCAAATTCTTAACAAAGATCTTCTGACATAATGATTTTTAAAATCCACATTAACTTTCACTTTGTCGTACCACAAATATCCATGCCATCCATATCTTAATCCATGTCCCTCCAAATTCAATAATTTTTCATTTTTCAAAACTATCCATTCTTTTATCCATACCAAACAGCAAGCAGCATAATATAATTTCAGATCCGGTAGACCCAGTCCGCCTCTTTCCTTTGAATCTTGCAAGACTTTATATTTTATTTTTGGTTTTTTCCCTTGCCAAATAAACTTAGAAATATCTCCCTGCCATTGTTTGAAAGGTTCTTCTGATGCCAATATAGGTAGTGTTTGAAAAAGATATAAAATTCTTGGCAAAACGTTCATTTTGATTGCTGAAATTTTACCTAAAAATGATAATTGCAGTTTTTCCCAATGTTCCAAATCTTTTTTACTATCCATCCAAAGTGGAATATAGTTATTCTTGAACAACTTAACATTTTTAGTTGTTAAGTATACTCCCAAATATTTTACTTTTTCTTCCATTGAATATCCTGTTATTTCTTTCAATTTCTCTTGTTGGTGGTAATCCATATTTTTAGTCAAAACTTTTGTCTTCTGTAAATTCACTTTAAACCCTGCTAGCGACCCAAAATCTTTTAATTTCTGTATTAATATTTCAATTCCTTCTAGTGGATTCTCCAAGGTAATGACTAGGTCGTCAGCAAAGGCTCTTAGTTTATAAACTTCTTTTTTAACTTTAATACCCAGAATACCATCATCCTGTCTAATATCTCTAAGTAAAACCTCTAATACCAATATAAACAAAAGTGGAGATAATGGACAACCTTGTCTAGTACCTTTCTGGATTTCACATGGCGTACTAAATTCTCCATTAACAATTATTTTGGCAAATTGTGGAGTATACATTGATTTAATCCATTTTATAAAATTTCCTCCAAAATTCATATTTTCCAGTACTTTGAACATAAAAAGCCAATTTAAGTTGTCAAAAGCTTTTTCCGCATCAATAAATATCAAGGCAGCTTGTTTATCATAGTGTTGTTCCAAATATTCAATTACATCTAATATATTTCGAACATTGTCTCGAATTTGCCTCTTGAGTAGAAAACCAGCTTGGTCTTGATGAATAAAATCCTTAAGTATATTCTTCATTCTTTCTGCTAATATCGTTGTAAATATCTTATAGTCATTATTCAATAGAGATATTGGTCAATAATTTTTAGTTAATGTTAAATCCTGTTGTTCTTTGGGGACCAATGTTATATGTGCTTCTTTCCAAGTTTCAAGCATAATTCCTGTTTCCAAAATAGAATTCATAGTCTTCTGCAAAGGTAGACTTAAATCCTCTTCAAAGCATTTATAATAGGCTGCTGACAATCCATCCGGTCCAGGAGCTTTTCCACTACTAATTTTCTTAAAAGCTTTTATCAATTCTTCTTTTGTTATAACATTATTTAATGTCAATCTTTTTTTGGTCATTAAGAACAGTTAGTTTTTGTTTGTTCAAATATTCTTCAATCTCAGCCAAGTTGACGTCTTGTTTTTTATATAATTTAGAATAATAGTCATGAAAGGCTTTTTGAATACCCGTGTTATTCACCAGAGTTTTTCCTTCATGTTGAATATTAGTAATCAAATTCTTTTGTCTTTGTTTCCTCAATTTATAAGCCAGCCATCTACCTGGTTTATTTGCATATTCAAAATATTTTTGTTTTGTAAATTTCATTTGAGTCTCTATCTCTTGAGTTAATATCATTGATATTTGCTTTTGTAAAAATTTAATTTGAGTGAGCAAAGTGTCATCCATTGGTTTATCTCTCAAATCTAACTCTTTACTTTTAATTTCATCAAAAATCAATTGAATTCTTTTTTGTTTTTTCTTCCTCATTTGAGCATTGTATTGAATAAAATAACCCCTCATATATGCTTTACTGGCTTCCCATACAGTTTGAATATTAGTGCCTTTGTTCAAAATAAATTGAAAATATTCTCTTAATTTTTTTTTACATACATCAACTACATCATTATTCCGTAGTAGCGACTCATTCAATCTCCATCTAAATACACTCCGTTTCCCTTTAAGAGTCAACATTACTGGATTATGATCTGATAAGGTCTTGGGTAATATATCAACTTTGCTAATATCCATCATCAAATTTCACATGCCAGCAAGGTTATGCTCAAAATCCTACAAGCTAGGCTTCAGCAGCATGTGAACCGAGAACTACCAGAAGTGCAAGCTGGGTTTCGAAGAGGCAGAGGAACTAGAGATCAGATTGCCAACATTCGCTGGATCATGGAAAAAGCAAGAGAGTTCCAGAAAAACATCTACTTCTGCTTCATTGACTACGCTAAAGCCTTTGATTGTGTGGATCACAACAAACTGTGGCAAATTCTTAAAGAGATGGGAGTACCAGACCACCTTACCTGTCTCCTGAGAAACCTGTATGTGGGTCAAGAAGCAACAGTTAGAACCGGACATGGAACAACCGACTGGTTCAAAATTGGGAAAGGAGTACGACAAGGCTGTATATTATCACCCTGCTTATTTAACTTATATGCAGAGTACATCATGAGAAATGCCGGGCTGGATGAATCACAAGCCGGAGTTAAGATTGCCGGGAGAAATATCAACAACCTCAGATATGCAGACGATATCACCCTAATGGCAGAAAGTGAAGAGGAACTAAAGAGCCTCTTGATGAGGGTGAAAGAGGAGAGTGCAAAAGCTGGCTTGAAACTCAACATTAAAAAAACCCAGATCATGGCATCTGGTCCCATCACTTCCTGGCAAATAGAAGGGGAAGAAATGGAAGCAGTGACAGATTTTATTTTCTTGGGCTCCAAGATCACCGCAGACGGTGACTACAGCCATGAAATTAAAAGACGCTTGCTCCTTGGGAGGAAAGCTATGGCAAACCTAGACAGCATATTAAAAAGCAGAGACATCACCTTGCCGACAAAGGTCCGTATAGTTAAAGCTATGGTTTTTCCAGTAGTAATGTATGGCTGTGAGAGTTGGACCATAAGGAAGGCTGAGCGCCGAAGAATTGATGCTTTCGAGCTGTGGTGCTGGAGAAGACTCTTGAGAGTCCCTTGGACTGCAAGGAGGTCAAACCAGTCAATCCTAAAGGAAATCAACCCTGACTGCTCATTGGAAGGACAGATGCTGAAGCTGAAGCTCAAATACTTTGGCCACCTAATGAGAAGAGAGGACTCACTGGAAAAGACCCTGATGCTGGGAAAGACTGAGGGCAAAAGGAGAAGGGGACGGCAGAGGATGAGATGGTTAGATAGCATCACCGATGTAATGAACATGAATTTGAGTAAACTCCGAGAGACAGTGGAGGACAGGAAGGCCTGGCGTGCTATGGTCCATGAGGTCACGAAGAGTCGGACACGACTGAACGACTGAACAACAACAACAACAACAATCATCAAATTTTTAGATATCAAAATCATATCTATTCTAGAATGTGATTTAAATCTCTCTGAATAATATGTAAATTCTCTGGAAGTCCCATTCATACATCTCCAAATGTCTTGTAAATCCAACATCTCTTTCAAGTCGAAAAATGTTTGTGGCAGTTTTCCCTGTGTTTGCTTCACTTCTTTTTGTGACTGTCTATCCAGTCTGGCTCCAGCAAAGGAGATCGTTACCTTGTCGTGGTGCTGGAGCTTGAGCAGCTCAATGAAACCATGAGCTAAACCATGAAGGGACACCCAAGACGGGAAGGTCGTGGCAGAGAGGTCAGACTAAATACGATCCCTGGGGAAGGTAATGGCAACCCACCCCAGTATTCTTGCCGTGAAAACTAAATGGATCAGTACAACCAGAGATATGTCGGTATACCATTGGAATATGGGACTCCCAGGTCGGAAGATGGTCAAAATGCTACTGGGGAGGAACAGAGGATACGTTCAACTAGCCCCAGATGTGATGACGCAGCTAGCTCAAAGCCGAAAGGACGGCTAGCGGCCGACGGTGCTGGTGGTGAACGACGGATCCGATGTTCTAAACATCAACACACCATAGGAACCTGGAATGTAAGATCTATGAGCCAGGGCAAATTGGATGTGGTTATTGGTGAGATGTCAAGATTAAATATAGACATTTTAGGTGTCAGTGAACTGAAATGGACTGGAATGGGCCACTCAGATGACCACCAGATCTACTACTGTGGACAAAAGGACCACAGAAGAAATGGAGTAGCCTTCATAATTAATAATAAAGTGGCTAAAGCAGTGCTTGGATACAATCCAAAAAATGATAGAATGATCTCAATTCAAATTCAGGGTAAGCCATTTAACATCACAGTGATCCAAATACCCTGGAGAAGAAGCTGATGCTAGGGAAAGTGGAAGGCAAAAGGAACAGGGGCCGACCAAGGGCAAGATGGATGGATGATATTCTGGAGGTGACGGACACAACCGTGGGGGAGCTGGGGATGGTGACGGCCGACAGGAAGCTCTGGCGTGGGCTGGTCCATGAGGTCACGAAGAGTCGGAAGCGACTGAACTAATAAACATCAACAAAATCCAGTCTGGGGTAAATTACCAATTACCATTCCAATCCCCCATCAAACACCAATTGTCATAAGTTAAGTCCAAAATTTTATCCATCAAATTTTTATAAAATACTCCTTTATCCATATTCGGTGCATAAAGTCCAACTATCAGTGTTTTAGTTCCTTGTATGTTGATTTCTACTGCAATGTATCGACCCTCTTCATCAGCTAATATCAATTTTGGGTTTAACTTTGGTTGTACATATAAGACTACCCCTTTAGTTTTTTTATATCCAGCCGAAATAAATTCTTCTCCAAGCTGTTTTTGAATTAAATATTTAGTGTCTTTTTTACAAATATGAGTCTCTTGTAAACAACTTATGTCCAATTTCTGTTTTTTCAAAAAGTGAAATATCTTTCTTCTTTTCTGTGGAGAATTAGCTCCATTAATGTTCCATGTCAGATATTTAAATTCCATTGGCATTTTATTCTTTAAAATCCCTTTGTTAAGTCCACACCTGTAGCTCCCTTCTCAGATAGATCTTCAGTCTTCTCTTTGTCTTTCGATGTTTCTCCTCCTTTTGTCAATTCTCCTTCTGGTAAACCCATTTCTTTCTTATATTTCTCTAAAAAAGCTTTTGCTTTTAAAATGGAAGTTATTTTGAATCTCTGTCCTTTGAACTCAAACGATACACCTTCCAATTTTTCCCATCTGAATGAAATGCTATGTTGCCTTAATTTGTCTATAAGGAAAGAATAATCTTTTCTTTTCCTTAATATTCTCAAAGGAATTTCTTTTAATACAATTATTTCCTTCCCTTCTATATTTAATCTAGTATTATAATGTTTCCTTAAGATCTGCTCTTTTGTCACTTTTCTTACAAAATATATCAATATATCTCTAGGGACTTTTCTTTCCTTAGCATAACGTGAATTTACTCTAAATATCTTGTCTATCTCCAAATCTAAATCTTGTTCTTTTATCTCCAAAAATTTAGCCAATTCAAAAATCATCCTTTCTCTCACATCTTCATCTACTTGTTCTGGAACTGCTCTAAATCTCAAGATGTGTTCTTTCTCTCGCATTTCTGCTAAGGCTGTGATATCTAGATTATGTTCAATCTCTTTAATGGCATATTCTGATTTGTCTTCTAATTTTTGTATCTGACCTTGTGTATCTTTAAGTTCTCCTGACAAAGAGTTCACAACCTCCTTAACCGTTTGTATTTCTCTTTTAAACTCAAGCTTTATCTCTTGGGTAATTTCTTTTTTCATATCTTCCATCTTTTGGTATATCTTCTTATCTAAGGATGCAATTTGTTCTTCCATCTGCTTGTTCAGATTGGCTGATGAATCTTCCACTTTCTGGTTTAATGCTGCAATTGCTTCAAGGATTTTTTTTGTTTCCGATGGTGGAGTTTCTGTTGTTGGAGCAGATGACACGGGTTCAGTAGATGCTCTTCCAGCCTCTTTTTCCTTATCTTTATCTCTCCTCTTCAATACCACAGACACCATGGTGTAAATAGTTTTCCTGTAAAAGAGAAAAAATAGAGGAGAAAGGGGAAAAAAGGATTGGAGGGAAAGAAAATAAACAATACCAAAAAAATAAAAGATACAAAAGGCAGTAGTTCCAGCCAAAAAGGAACTAAAAAAAGAGGGGGAAAAAAATTTCCCCTAAAAATAAAAACAATCCTTTAAAAATAATTGTCTTCACAGTTCATTTGTAATCCATTGGGTGAATAAGTCTATATAATCTCAAAAGTAAGAAGTAAAGCAACAGATGGCAGCCTTTTTTTCCTCCCCTCACTATAGTCAAAACAGTCCTAAGTAAAGTAAACAGATCCAAGGTTTCTCACGCCCACTAGTACTCTTCAGTCCAGCCAAAAGTTACTGAAGTAAAAAATTTTTTAATAATAGAGTTATTTGCAATATACGAAAAAAGAAAAGGAGGCAATAATAATCCAAATATAATAAATTCAAACAGTATATAAAAAATTAATACAAGGCTTGTAAAAGAAAAGAGAATATTTTTTCTTTCCCAACAATCTTCACCAAGAAAAATAGAAGGCAGAGTATTAATTATTCCATATAGAAACAAAATTAAAATAAAATATTCCCAAAGTGAAAAAATATATAGAGTAGCCAATAAGTAGAAACTTTAAATCCAAGTAAAAGTGAGAGTAATAGGCAGATCACCTTCCTTCATGGTAAAGTCAATTAACTTTTCCTTCCCACCTTTTAACAGTCTTTGACAGGATAGAAAAAACCACTTCTAGCAATTATTTAACAAGTCCAGAGATAAACCTTAGTGCTTAATTAGGCAATTAACATTTAAAAGAAAACTAAATAGTGCAACTAAAAGGTCGAGTAGAGAGCTACTTAACTTTTCCAGCTTCGCGGCTTCCAGAGAGCTTATTGACAATCCCAGCCACCCTTCGCCACTTCAATCTGCATTTTCCCGCAGTGGAAATGGGGATCTGCAGAGAGCAGCAAATCCGGCAGCCCTTGTGGTAAATCTCCTGCTCACCCTTTCTCCAAGGGTGATTTTTCGGCGATTCTCTTCCTTGTTAATCGCCACTATTTGGAAGCCATGGAAACGAAGCTCAGAGCCTCATTTCAGCGCTCCGCTCAGCTCGACACCCGGAAGTGAAAGTCCTCCATGCACTTAAGAAGTGATGAGAGAAAAAGCAAAAAAAGGAAAAGCTACACACTTGCACAAAGTTAGCACATAAAGAAGCAATAACTCTAATTTAAATTTAATAGAAGGAAAGTCAACTTTTCCTCGTGATAGCTAATATATGTTCAATCATGAATTTGCAATGTACCTTCATATCAGGTACGCAGCTACTGCTGCTTATTTTGTCTTAAAATAGTGCAATGGGATATCCCAGGGGTCCCCAACCTTTTTGGCACCAGGGACCGGTTCCGTGAAAGACAATTTTTCCACCGACTGGGGGGTGGGGTTTGCAGGCCGGAGCCAATCGCACAGATGGGGGAGGTTTGCTGGCAGGAGCCAATCATGCGGATGGGGGTGTGGGGTTTGCAGGCAGGAGCCAATCACAGGGACCAGAGGGTGGGGTTTGTTGGTGGGAGCCAATTTCATGGATGGGGGGGGCTGGGTTTACAGGTGGGAGCCAATTGCATGGACCAGGGGGCAGGGTTTGCAGGTGGGAGCCAATTGCACGAACAAGGGGGGTGGGGTTTGTGTGCGGGGGCCAATTGGGCCTCACGCTCCTCGGCCTGCCTCTCAGCCCTTCTTTGCCGTGCACTGATAGGTGGAGATGTTTCCCTTTTAGGGTCCCCACCAATCAGCTGCTCTGGCTTAGGCTCTGTCATTGTGCCTTCCCAGCTTCTTCCTTCTACCGGCTGCTCTTCATCCGACTCATGGCTGCAGGGACAGGATCATTCCTGACACCACTTCTCACCTCCTGCTGTGCAGCCCACTTCCTAACATGCTGCGGCCCACTAGTGGGCTGTGGCCCACAGATTGGGGCCCCTGGGATATCCTATTAGGTGTTAGCAATTTGTGGGGTATTTTCCTCCAAGATGATGCACCAGGAAGATGCACTTAAAATGTATTTCAATATGCAACTATATGTTTGACCTATATTCAAGACTATTATACGTATTATGAATAGAGTGAAGACACATTTGGATCAGTACTGGATTTATTATATATTTAATATATATATATTATATAACCCTAACCCTAACCCTAAGCTTGGTGAATATAAAGTCAACCGTTTCCACTGAAGATAGACCTGAACAATAGGTTGATTTCATCTACTACAGGACCAATATTTAACAGTCGAAGGAGCATCCATCAGAAGACACAATAATTCTATGAAGAAAAATAGTAAGTAGAGCATAGTAAGTATATTGGACATTTGACAGAAAAGCAATTCCTCTCTTATTGAGATCAATTGGCATTTATTTAAATATGCATTCAATGACTGTACATTAGTTTTGCTTCTATAATTTTCAAACTGAGAAAAAGATTTAATCAAGCATTCCTATAACCTAGTGCTCTACTAGCAGAGAATATTAATTGGGCAGGGAGATAATGAGACATTTATTTTCAGACATTTGGAGATGAAAAGATAGATTAAAAGTATTATGAATCAGAAAAAAGAGAATCCCTGGGCAGCGGTTGTATATTCATCCTAAACAAGAATTCAGGAGATTATTAAACATGAAGGTATCTCTCCAACATGCTGATTGTGCAGATTAATAATAGAGATAGCTACGGTTTGCAGAAATTGAGAAACCAGTGTTCAATACTGAAATAAAATTGATTGAGGGAACTGGTCACTAGTAAGTGCATTAGCATGGTCAAAGTCATGTTTAGGTTCATTTGCACATAAAGGATAAAAGATGGTGAATTTTTAAAAAATTGTTGTACTTGTGATAAATGTTAACACTACACTGTTAAAAGGATGCTGACTGTGTGTTCATTTCATAGTCAGAAAAAGAGAGAATGTCTTTATTTGGTTGGGTTAGGATTAGGGTTTAAAGTTTGTTGTTGTTGTTTAAGTAGAAATGTATTTCAAAATATGTAACTGTGCAGCTTACACTGAAAAGAGTTAGAGTTAGGGTTAGGGTTATGGTTAGGGGCTATGTAGGAAATTGAATCCAAGTCCTGCTCAGGTTAGGAATCCACGTTAAATTATCTTTGACAGATGGCTGTCCTGCCACTGCTTGAAAACATTGACTGAAGACGAATCATTGTCATCCTTGGCAATTGGTCCCTGTATCAAACTGCTCTTACTTTTGAAATCTTTTCAAAATGTTCAGTATAAGGAAATGTTAACTGGAGAATTTTGACAAGAATATGAAGACATCCTCCTTAGTTCTCATTTCTCTTGATAAAAATTTGCTTTCCTCATGTACTGTAAATTTACGTACCACCTGGTAAATATGAAAATGGAATTATGTTTTCTTTTGTAAAATTCTAACGTGCCATTCATGTACTTTAATGTACTATTATAAAGACATTTGTCAGCTAATATTTATTTGTTTAAAGTTATTTTTTCAGCTACAACATTCAAAGATTCTGTCTCTGTGTTTGTTTCTGTGTGTCTGTCTCTCTGTGTCTCTGTGTTACATAAATTCAGGCAACTTGAAGTCTGTTCCTTCAAGCTTTGAAAGTAAACAACATGAGAATTAATTCTATTATTTCTCTGATAGATTTGTACCCTGCTTTTCCTTCAGGAGCTCTCTCTATATCGGAGCCCAGTCCCCAATTTTCCACCACCATAACAATTCTGTAAAAGTGGCAAGAGATACTTACTGGTCCAAAATCTGCAAGGAACTTCCAGTGATGATGGACTTTACAAGCTCTTCAGAGTCCTATGCAAACATTCTAACCAGTACAACAAGGAAAAGAATGGAGTGGAAATAGAAAAAAGTTGTGAGTGATGGTTGGTCTTTAGTCAATGAAGGATTGAATTATATGGATACTGATGTGATTGCACACAGGAATGTGCGGCATCCATTCTTTGAATCGTGTGATTCTGTTTTCATTCTTTGCATATTTTCCCTCAATTTTCCATTCTGTTCTCAGTTTGTATCAAGCTATAAGTTCACTGTTTTTATCTAATTGTATTTCCCACCTCTGTTTATAAATTAAATAAAATAAAGTCATAAGTTAAGCATGGACAATCAAAAAACAGCACCTTACTTTTTGCTCCTGGAATTCACAAAAAAATTGGCATCTGCAGGTTTTACATTTCTTCTTGTTCCTTTTGTTTTATCTGGCAATCATAACAGCAAATTTTCTCATCATCACTGCAGCAGCTTTAGATAATCGACTATATAGCCCCATGAATTTCTTTCTGATGAATTTGGCTGTGTAGGACCTGGGCTCAATTTCCGTCATTGTCCCAAAATCTATGGTAAATTCCCTCATGGACACGAGGCAGATCTCTTACTTTGGTTGTGTGACTCAAGTCTTTCTCGATTTTTCCTTTACAGCTTCTGATTTCTTCCTCCTCACAGTGATGTCTTATGATTAGTATGTTCCCACTTGCAATCCACTGCACTATGAGATGGTGATGAATTGGAAAGCCTGCACAGAAATAATAATTCTGGTGTGGGTCTTCAGTTTTCTTTATGGAATGCTGCCTACCAGCGTCACCTTTTCAGTCTCTTTTTGTTTAAATGTGGTGAACCAGTTTTTCTGTGAAATTCCACATTTACTAAATCTATCCTGTTCCAGCTTCAATTCAGTTGAAGCTGGAGTTCTTGTGGCCAGTATCATTGCAGGACTAGGTTGTTTTACTTTTATTATTGTATCTTATTCCATGATCTTCAAGGCAGTCCTAGGAATCCTTTCTGAACAAGGAAGACAAAAAGCCTTATCAAATTGTATTCCCCACCTTTTAGTAGTGTCTATGCTTACATTAACTGCATCCTTTGCCTTTCTGAGACCTCCCTCAAGACGGGATGAGAGATGCAAAGCTTCAATAACTTTAGGAGTGGAGGATACTCAGCTCATGCATGTTTGTGGTCTGCAAACTTCCAAAGAATTATAGGACTCTTTAGGCAATTTATATGTAAAGACTACAGCTGGAAGTAAAGTAACTTTAACCAAGAACCTCTATAAACCTCATTTACCAGAGAATGGAAATTTACCTGATCATCTCCACATGCTTCAGAAGTATTTTGTGGAGCTTCAGGAATGTGGGCTGGAATTTACTCCTCTCACAAAAGCCTACATCATTTTGTCTTCATTGAATGATTTGTGGGACACTTTGATCTGCACCCTGGAAGTGATCCCTGAAGCTGATTTAACTCCATCCTTTGTCTCTGCTTGCCTGCTTGCTGAATGGGAAAAGGGACAAGAAAAATCTGTGCCCATTTCTTCTTGAAACCTGCAGCGTGTAAAGCCAAGAGAAAGAAAAAGCCTTGAGGTTCAAGCTTCTGCATTTGCAAGCAAGCATTGCTTTCATTGTGGTTCTCCTGGGCATCTACACAAGGACTGTGACCAGTTGTTCAAAGGTAAGAAGATTGTACAGAAGAATAAAGAAACAACAAGAAACAAAGCTCTGCATAATTCTCATATTGCACAGGTTGTTGAAAACTGTAAAAATAAAGATATCTGGGTGTTGGATAGTGGCGCAAATTGTCATATTTGTAATTGTAAAAGTTATTTTGTATCTTTGATGAAAAATGAACAAACAAAGTGTTTCCTTGGCTGATGGGTCTATGGCTACGTTCATGGGTCAAGGTGATATGTATCTATCTTGTTTAGGGGAAACTGTTAAAAATGTTTTATTTGTTCTGGAAATAGTCCATTCTGTTATTGGTCCCTTTTCTCCAAGTTTTGGAGAAGCAAGGTATATTTTGACCATAATTATTTTTCAATGTATACATTCATCTATCTGTTGAAACATAAAGATAAGGCATTTGAAAAGTTTTAAAAATTTTTAACGTGGGCAAATGGAAAATTTCCAAAGTCTGTATCTGCTTTGCAATCTGATAGAAGTGGAGAGTTGTTGGGGTTTGTATGTAACCAGGAATTTACAGATAGATAAATTATACTGGAGAGGCTTGATGTATCTAGGTGAGAAGTGAAATATTCTGCAAGTCATCCAATTAGTAGCCATTGTTGAAGGTATGATGTGACAGTAATGACTCATACTACAGGTGCTATAGTTTAGTTGGGTGTTGCAGATGATGAGAGTGACCGATAACATGATAGGTCAGTATTTGTATAAAAGAAGTTAAGTTCTTGTGTTCTTTCTTCTCGTTGCTGTATTCCTTCTTGTTACTGTATCTAATTTGTAACTGTGTTGGATGTTACTGGACTGTATTTTGGACTACGTATGTATATAAAGTAAATAGGCTATTTTATCTAATCTCTGCTTGAGTGTCTATTTACTGCATAGAACGTGGATCACTGGAGTCTTGGAAAAAGGAGCAGGCTGCCCCACGTTGCGTGCTCTGACAGGTTTCAGGCCCAGCAGTGGAACGTGTGCAATTGGGACTCTAACAGGTCGCTGGCATGGCTATGAGGATGTTGGACGCCTATCCAGGAGTTGTGTGGATATCTGGGGCGAATTTGGAGCTTTTACGGGTTCTGTGCCTGGCTGTGTATTTTTCTTAGGACTGGCTTGCAGCTGAAGGACGTTCTAATAAAGTCTGTGCTATTTATTCATCGGTGTCTGCCCAGGAGGGGCTGAGGAGCGATGAGCACAGTGAAAATGCAGTAAACTATTGGAGGTGGTTTCCCTCTGGAAAGGCTGAATGACTCCAATTACCTGTCATGGGCGTATAAGATGGAAATGTTTCTTCGCCATGAAGGTATTTGGGGAGCCGTCCATGATCCACCGGACGAGTTGGATGATAAGAAAGCTATTTTACAGAACGAGAGAGCATTGTCAAGCATAATTTTATGTTTAGAGGACAGTCAATTATGTAATGTATGGGAATTACAATTAGCTAATGAGTGCTGGGAAGCTTTAAGAAATCTATATCTCAGAAGCACACCGTTATGTAAGGTCATGTTAACGCGAAGATTGTATCATGCTAGGTTAAGTAGCAGTGGGAATGTCTTTCAGCATTTGCAATACATGACTGGGATGTTCTTACAATTGGCACAAAGAGGGATATGTCTATGAAGGTTCTCAGTCATCCAGGTGGAATTGTCTATAGCTTGAATCATGTCAACTGGATTTCTATTTTCTCACTGGAAACGTTTCGCTCCTTATCCAAGGAGCTTCTTCAGTCTGAGCAAAGTTTGTAAGGGAATCCTAAATATGTTTCTAGGTAACTGTGTGACCTTACACCTGGGGCTAGGTCATGGTTATATTGAGATGTTATTTTAAGTCCTTTTATCATCTAAAGGAGGATCGTTAAGATCACCATGCTGCTGTTGAGCTTGTGAAATGGTCTTAATCTTCCTAGGCACAGAAGACAAAGCGGGGAGGAAGATGGGGGAGAGGTGGGGGCCTCAGGCTGTTGTCTGCTGAGACACTGGAAGTAGCCCAAGAAAGAAGGAAAGCAAAGGGGAACAGTGATAGGAGGAGATATGCCCAATTAAATGCAAAATTCCAGAGGTTAGCCAGAAGAGATAAAGAATTATTTTTAAACAAGCAAAATGCGAAAGTGGAAGAAGACAATAGAATAGGAAGGACAAGAGACATCTTCCAGAAAATTAGAAACATCGGAGGAAATTCCAGGCAAAAATGGGTATGATCAAAAACAAAGATGGCAAGGACTTAACAGAAGCAGAAGAGATCAAGAAAAGGTGGCAAGAATATACGGAAGATCTGTACAGGAAGGATAATATTGGGGATATCTTTGATGGTGTGGTCACTGAGTTAAAGCCAGACATCCTGAAGAGTGAGGTTGAATGGGCCTTAAGAAGCATTGCTAATAACAAGGCAGCAGGAGACAACGGTATCCGAGCTGAACTGTTTAAATATTGCAAGATGATGCTATCAAGGTGATGCATGCCATATGCCAGCAAATTTGGAAAACACAAGAATGGCCATCAGATTGGAAAAAATTAACTTATATCCCCATACCAAAAAAAGGGAAACACTAAAGAATGTTCAAACTATCAAACAGTGGCACTTTTCACATGCCAGTAAGGTAATGCTCAAGATCTTGCAAGGTAGACTCCAGCAATTCACGGAGCGAGAATTGCCAGAAGTACAAGCTGGGTTTAGAAAAGGCAGAGGAACTAGAGACCAAATTGCCAATATCCGCTGGATAATGGAGAAAACCAGGGAGTTTCAGAAAAACATCTATTTCTGTTTTATTGACTATTCTAAAGCCTTTGACTGTGTGGATCATAACAAATTGTGGAAAGTTCTTGGTGGTATGGGCATACCAAGTCATCTTGTCTGCCTCCTGAGGAATCTGTATAACGACCAAGTAGCAACGGTAAGAACAGATCTAGGAAGAACGGACTGGCTTAAGATTGGGAAAGGAGTATGTCAGGGCTGTATACTCTCACCCTACCTATTCAACCTGTATGCAGAACACATCATGCGACATGCTGGACTTGATGAATCCAAGGCTGGAGTTAAAATCGCTGGAAGGAATATTAACAATCTCAGATATGCAGATGATACCACTTTGATGGCTGAAAGCGAGGAGGAGCTGAGGAGCCTTATGATGAAGGTGAAAGACGAAAGTGCAAACGCTGGGTTGCAGTTAAACCTCAAAAAAACCAAGATTATGGCAACCAGCTTGATTGATACCTGGCAAATAGAGGGAGAAAAAGTGGAGGCAGTGACAGTCTTTGTATTTCTAGGCGCAAAGATTACTGCAGATGCTGACTGCAGCCAGGAAATCAGAAGACGTCTACTTCTTGGGAGGAGAGCAATGACAAATCTTGATAAAATAGTTAAGAACAGAGACATCACACTGACAACAAAGATCCGCATAGTCAAAGCAATGGTATTCCCCATAGTAACCTATGGCTGCGAGAGCTGGACCATAAGGAAGGCTGAGCGAAGGAATGCTTTTTAACTGTGGTGTTGGAGGAAAATTCTGAGAGTGCCTTGGACTGCAAGAAGATCAAACCAGTCCATACTCCAGGAAATAAAGCCAGACTGCTCACTTGAGGGAATGATATTAAAGGCAAAACTGAAGTACTTTGGCCACATAATGAGAAGACAGGATACCTTGGAGAAGATGCTGATGCTAGGGAAAGTGGAAGGCAAAAGGAAGAGGGGCCAACCAAGGGCAAGATGGATGGATGATATTCTCGAGGTGATGGACTCTACCGTGGGGGAGCTGGGGATGGTGACAGCTGACAGGAAGCTCTGGCGTGGGCTGGTCCATGAAGTCACGAAGAGTTGGAAGTGACTGAACGAATAAATAACAAGAACAATATAAAAATCCAAGAATTGTAAAATCGTATGTAAAAGGAGGACATTATGGGGCCAGCCACCCCCAGGAGGAACTATTACCTCCCCGTTCCAGGCAAGGCGGCCGAACCAGGTCTTAAGAGTCTTCCGGAAGGCCAGGAGTGAGGGAGCCAACCTCTCCTCCAGGGGCAAGATATTCCACAAGGCAGGTACTGTCACAGAGAAGGCTCACCTCCTGGACCCCGCTAGATGGAGTTCTCATGTGGTTGGTGTCGGAAGCATGCCCTCTCTGCATGAACGAGTGGGGTGGGTCGATGTCATCGGGATGAGACGGTCCCTCAGATACCCTGGTCCCATGCCATTTAGAGCTTTAAAGGTAATAACCAACACCTTGAATTGGACGGGGAAGCAAACTGTTTCCCAATGGAGCTTGCGCAGCAGAGGTGTCATGTGTGCTGATCTCCTAGCACCCATCACTGCCTGTGCTACCACATTCTGGACTAGCTGAAGCTTCTGGATACTCTTCAAGGGTAGCCCCATGTAGAGCACATTTCAATAATCTATGTGGGAGATGACAAGGGCATGAGTGACTGTTCAGATGGCATCCCGATCCAGGAAAGATAACATAAAGATTACCCTTTATGTTTTGGGGTAAGGCTGTATCCACTACTTGTTATGTGCAAAACAGGCTGTTTAATAGTGCAATTGAGGATACACCATTTCATTTGTTCTATGGCCTGAAGCCTAAAGTCAGTCACCTCAGAATTTTTGGAAGCACAGCTTGGGTGCACATTCCAAAGCAGCTGAGGTGCAAAGGGGCTTCCAGAACAAATAATGCTATCTTTGTTGGGTATGAACAAAGCCAGAGGAGCTACAGGTTCATACTAGGTAATCAATTAATAATTTGTAAAAGTGCTTCATTTGCTGACCCAAATTGGAACAAAATAAATTCCAGTTCTTCAATTGATTTATCCATGGGGGAACAGCAAGGTTTTGCTGATGGTGATCTGAGTGAAATAAATATACTAGAGGAACAGCAAGATGAACTGTCTGAAAAGACAAAGGTTTCTCAGGAAAATGTTGGGAGTCAGAATGTTAGTCCTGTCCTACCTCGCAGGACTCAAATGTGTAATAAAGGGGTTCCTCCTTCACGTTATGAAGTGGATGTAGTGAAAGCATTTCACATTCACACAGAACCTGAATCTCTAGAGCAAATAAATGAGATGTCATCTGAAATTGCAAAATGCTGTTATGAGCCAATGCAGAAGAAATTAGCCTTCCTGAAGGAAAATAAAACCTGGAAATTGGTTAATCTACCTCCAAATGAGCGCTGTTTGGATTGTAGATGGGTTTTCAAATTGAAAAAGGATGCAAATGGTAAAATTCAGAAATATAAAGCAAGATTGGTTGCAGACGCGTTTTCTCAAAGAAAAGATGTGGATTATGATAAACCTTTTGCTCCTGTAACGAAGGGTGAGTCTATCAGGTTGCTGTTAAAGGGTGCTGCTTTAAAAAAGATGTCTGTTTATTACAACGATATCCAAATTGCATTTCTGTATGTTCAATTAGAACAAAAATTGTATATGCATCAACCCCCTGGATATGAACAAGGTAAACATCTTTTGTGTGAATTACATAAGTCCATTTATGGTTTAAAACAAGCAGCTCATTGTTGGAATATTAAACTTGATGAAATTTTGAGAGATTTTGCTTCTATCTGTGCTCCTTCCCTCTGAAGATGCTGGCCACAGATGCTGGCGAAACGTTAGGCCCTCTGAAGATGCTGGCCACAGATGCTGGCGAAACCACAACTTCCAGAACACGGCCACACAGCCCGGAAGACCCACAACAGCCATCAAACTTGATGAAACTTGGCAAAATATTGGGTTTGAGAAAGGGATAGCTGATCCATGCGTTTATGTAAAGAAAGATAAGCAAGGATATATGTACTTATGCTTGAATATGGATGATTTATTGCTACTTTCTTCATCAGATAAGCAAAGACATGCTTTTGAGGAATTTATGAAAAGTAATTTTACATTGAAAAATCTTGAAAAAGTTACAAATTATCTAGGTTTGGAAATTCACAAAGAAGAAGATGGAAGTTTTCTCATAAACCAAAGTGGTAAGATTAAGAAACTGCTAAAGGATTTTAAAATGCAGGAATGTAAGTCTATTTCCACACCTATGCTTCCCGAATTTCTAAAGGAGGAAGGGGAGAAGGGGGAAGCTGTGTCATCTCAAGCAGATGGTTTTAGGTCTGCCATAGGAAGTCTACTATACATAGCAAATAATTCTAGGCCAGATATTTCAAACAGTGTGTCAATTTTGAGCAGATTTGTGCAGAATCCTACATCTGCTGCAAAAGATGGATTAAAAATACTTTTTAGGTATTTGCAAGGTACCAAGGATTACTGTTTGAAATTATCTGCTTCTGAAACAGGGGAAAAATTAGAAAGCTGGAGTGATGCAGATTGGGCTGGAGATCTCACTGATCGTAAGTCCACTTATGGAGCTGTAATTAAATTTGCTGGGTCTACTATTGCTTGGTATTCTAGAAAAAAATCTCTGGTGGCAATTTCAACAGCTGAGGCTGAATTCTATGCTTTAGCTCATATTTGTAATGAAATTGTCTGGTTCTAGCAATTATTAAAAGATATAGCAATAGAATTACATCAGCCTGTAACTGTTTATGAAGACAACCAGGCCTGCATTCATTTAGCATTATCTGAAGGTTGTAGACAGAGAACAAAGCACATTGACATTTGTCTTTATCTTGTTAAAGATTTTATTGCCAAGAAAGAGGTCATTTTAAAATATTGTGACACAAAAAACATGCTAGCAGACATTCTAACAAAACCAATTGTGAGACACAGAGAAATAATTGAAAAATTAGGTTTATTTTCAGATTCTTTTTAATCATAAAGTTAGGGGAATGTTGTATTTTTTATTTTGTGATCTAAAACAATCTGGGTCTCAAGCTATTCACTTTAAAAAGACATGCTAAGAGATTTTTTTCTCTCACTCACTGGAGCCACAAAGTCTGCTGGTATTCAGGTTTCCTCTTACCAAATAAGGAATCTCTTTGTACTCTCAAGGTGTTTTGTTACCATATATAGTAACCTTGTTTGACTGGGATGAGTGTTAAGAAGTCACATGCTAATTGGTTACTATGGTGATTTATTGCCTGCGAGCAAGAAGTTAAAAATGTATAAAAGGTAAATCCTTTGTTTAGCCTGCCCCCACTTCTTCTCTGTCTATTACTGTTCAAATGAAGATGTTTAGCCTGCCTGTACCTCTTGCAGGTAAACAGATTCTAGATACATTTCTTCTTTTTGAATAAATGCAACTTTATTTTTTACTGCAAAAGATTAGTTAATTTTTTTTATCTCTCAATGCAAGCTTCTAAAACTCTGAACTTAAATAAAATTAATATCTCCCACTTCCACCTTTTACTGGTATGGCTTGCATCTTTGTCATAGATGAAACATGGATAATCACACCAGAGTCCTTACTTCCTGATCCTTAGATTCTAAAAAACTTGACAGCTGCAATTCTGCACTTCTTCTTGTTATTTGCATTATATTTGATTGTGTTTCTGTTGTCTTTTTTTTTAAAAAAATTCCTTTACAGGTTCCAATTTCTTCCTCTTCACAGTTATGGAATACAATCAGTATGTTTCCATTTGCAACCCACTGCAATATGGGACATTCATTAATTGGAAATCCTGCACTAAAATTATGATTCCAGTTTAGGTAGTCAGCCTTCTCAGTGGAATGTTGCATACAAGCAACACCTTTTCAATCCCTTTCTGTTCTAACAGTGTTAACTAGTTTTTCTGTGAAATTCCATAATTGTTAAAGCTGTCCTGCTCTGGACTCAATCTAATTGAAATTAGGGTTGTTGCAACTGGAACCATTGTAGGATTAGGCTGTTTTGCTTTTATCATCATATCTTATGTCATGATCCTCAAAACAGTGTGGAGAATCCCTAATGTGCAAGGGAGGCAGGAAGCCTTATTCACTTGAGTTCCCACCTTAGAGTAGTTTCCCTACTTCTGTAAACTGGTTTCTTTGTATATCTGAGACCTCCCCCTAGCACTCCATCTTATCTAGGTTTTGCATTAACTATCCTATATTCTGTTCTTCCGCCCCTGTTCAATCCAATCATCTATAGCATGAGAAATAAGAATATCAAGTATGTCGTCTATAAAATGTGGAGTTTGTAGTTGTTTTTTGATTGAGATTAACCCCTCAATCCAAACTTTAGGTAGCTACAACATTGTAGGCCATGCTTCTGAGAGATGCTAGGAGTGAGGTTTAATCTCTGGCATTCAAGTTCCACTGTGAGATTTCCTTGGGAGTTATTTGCTTCTGCAGAAAGAACAGCAGGCTCCATTCAGGACAAAGCCAACATTGAAGTTCAATCTGTGCAAACAGTTTGCACATGAACATATTGTCCTAGGCTTCCACAGTTTCCAGAGTCTTTGAAGAAAGGAAGATTTCATCTGGGAAATTACTGTAGCTGCTTTCACATATCAAATCTTGCCATGTTTTTAAGCCATGGTTTATTTTATCAGCCACCATTTGCGGGGGGGGGGGGATTTACTGGGGAAAATGTCATTGTTCATTTTAGAATGACATATTGTGATGGCGTAGTACTGTTACTACAGCCCCTGCTATAACACAGAATCTTATTTTGAAATTGGGGAGATGTCAGCCATTTGAGGAAGGCCAGTCAGGAGACCAACTCCTCAGGTTCAACTGGAATTATACTTTGATAATCTTGAAAGCATGATTGTGTTTCCCTTCCCCTCCTTCTTATACCCAACAGAGTTATGATTTCTATGGATTTACTGTATTGCTTTTTCCAGAGCTTTCCAAACTTTTCATGTTGGTGGCACACTTTTTAGACATGCATCATTTCGCGACAAACTCTTACAGCAGGGAACAAGGCAGGCACTAGGACCTGCGCGGAATCACAGCTGCTTTGGAGGCAGGAAGGCACAAGGCAGGCACTAGGACCTGCGCGGAATCCTGGCAGGGCAGGTTTGGAGGAAGCAAGGCACAAGGCAGGCACTAGAACCTGCCTGGAAGCCAGGTGGCAGAAGTAGCCGCGACACACCCAGACACTGCAGCCGACACACTAACATGTCCTGACACACAGTTTGGAAAGCTCTGGCTTATTCTATTGGTATTCTTATAGGGCTCTTTGGGTTTACATTGTATGTTATTCTATGAGCCTTCTTTTAGATATGTATCTGCACTCTCCCTAGGCAGCAAAAATTAATATGGTGGCAGATGCAACCCACAAAAGGTTGTGGCTTGGAATCCAACAATCCAACAATCATCTTGTTTGTTTTGACTCCCACCACAAATACCACTGATATCTATGGTTTTATTATGTACCTTATTCTATTGGCATTTCACTAGGTTTCTATGTGTTTCTTTAAACTTCTTTTCTGTCTTTTCCCTTTTTAATTTACAGAAAGGATTTTACTTCTCTCAATAGTTTATTTGCAACCATAGGTTTTATAAAAATTCATTTAAAGTTACAGCAATTCAAATCAAATCAGTCCTGCCCCCCTAGTATTTACAGTATTATTTATCAACATTTGCTTTTGTATCTTTCTTGCAGCCATTGCGAACAATACAACTTGATTTGTTACATATTCATTTTTATCAGAAAACAAAAAACAGATTTTTCTTTCCGAATTTGTCTGATTCAATTGATTTAGCAAAGGCATGATAAATCTAGCTCTTGGTTCTTGGTATAATCTGCAATATAATAGGTAATGGGTCATGCCTCCCACCTGTAGGGAATTACAAATGCATAAACGGTGTGTACTTGGTAACCCTTTATATCTTCCATCTAAATATGCTGTTGGCATTGTTTGAAAACAAAACTCTGTGAAAGCTTGTCTCAGGGACTGGGATATGGGAGACTGCAAGTAATATGACATTCCTTGTCCATTTTGAAAAAGATGGTACCACTTGGCCAACCTAAGCTTGCATACCTGATCTCTGTCCAGACTAAAATCTTTAACAAATAAAAAGTCCCTCAATAGTGTATGATAATTTATGTCATTAAACAGTTCCTGATCTAGAGATAATTTAGAGAATAGTTTTCAGCACAGGATCACCCATCTAATTTGCCTTTTTGAAAAACTTGCCCTCAATGCAAGGTACGTTTTTACAGAAAGGATTTAATTTTCCACTCCTATGTGAATGATCTGGGCTTAATTATCCCAGTTCTTAACTCTTCCCCCAGCCATAGACGGCAGGGTAGAGGATGGCATTCTTTAAAAGCTAGTGGTGAAATAGAACTCCGGATGATGAAACCTGTTCTAGAAGAAGCTTCATGAAAGTCTTCTTGCTTATCTATATTTCACCCCTCAAAGTGTGGACTGCTGGTATGTTTGAAGCCCCAATTCCATTAACATCATTCTCAGATATTATTATGCAATGTGATAAATGCTACTGGACCATTCTGAGGTAGCTATAGAGTTGCTAATTGCTAATTATGTTAATAAGCACACAGAATTCAGTTTTATTTTGGTGCACAAGACACTTGAGGGAAACAAAACAGATCTTAATAAACATTCAAAATAGGAAGCTCTTCAAATACAGTTAGATGTTTAACTACATCAAATTTGTGGGACAGCATTTCCTTAGTGGAGAGAGATTTAACCATCTAAAAATCATGTAACAGAAGACAAAACCAAAGGAGAAAAATAGTAAGTCACTTATAAACTTAATGTTTAACTGAAAAGGAATTTCTCTCTTTTCTGGGGAAAAGGGGTATTTATTGAAATATGTCCGACTTGTTATACCTCTGGCTTGCCTTGATAACTTTTCCATTTGAAGAGAATTTCATCAGATGATTACATAAGGTAGTGTTCTGATATAATGGCATAAGATGATTGGCTATTTTGGGAGGGAGAACAAAGAGTTTTTTGAGATTATTTTTCAGAAATTTGCACCTCAATATATTTAAAGGCATTATGAATCAGAATAATGAACACCAATTTGGAGTGATTTCTATGTACATAGTAAACAATGTACATGTTGGTACATTTTCCACAGCATTCATACATGTAAAAGAATATTGAAATGAAATAATTGAGAGGGTGAACTGATCACTAATAGGTAAATTAGCATCAGCAAAGTCATTTCACAATCTGTGTGGATAGAAATAAAAGAAATGGATGGTAACATTTCCAAATGAGTTTTTTTTTCAAATGTTTAAGTACTATTGTTGAAAAAGTGGGTACATGGCATTCCACATTTTTCAAATAAATGCTGAGATGTCAAAGTTCATAGCTGGGATAGGTTATGTCTCATTTTATAGCCAAACTCTCCTGGAGGGAATGTAGGATTGTATTTGATGGGAGATGGCTTTTTCAAAGTGAGCTATCACATTCCTTCAGATTGTTGGAAAAGGGGATTTATTACTTTATTCTGGTTACATCTGATTTATTTAGATTAAAAAAAGGTTTATAGTGGGATAATCATCACCTAGTGAATATCAAAATAGGAGTTATGATGTAAGTAAAATTCTATCCTTTCTTCTTTTAACTATATAAAATTAAATACATGTTTAGGAATCTAGTATTTATGTATTAGTTTAAAGGCTAACTTTTTAGCCAAAAAGCTTCTAGGGCAACTGAGAAAAAACATTTACATCCGTCTGTCACATAAAACAAACACACACACAAACACACACACTGTTAATGGGGCAGTTTCTGCCCTCAAGACTTCCAAGTAAAAGACATAACAATTTATTTTTATTTGTTAGATTTCCTCTAGGAGCACAAAGCACCATACATAGGATCACCCTCCTATTTCCCAACACTACAACAAACCTGTATCTGTGATGAGAGATGAGAGATTGTGACTGGTCAAAATATCCCCAATAATCTTTAACAGCATTTTAATAATCCTAGGCAATTGCTTTGATCAATACATGAAGTGTCAGAACTGGAAAGAGGAAAGAAGGAGAAATGTGAGGTTTATGGTTGGTACTTTAGTAGAAATGGATAAAAATTGACAGATTGTGTTCTAATACTGTATATGCCCATCATACATCATACAACTAATTTTCCCATAGTCTAGTCATCTGTTCATTATGTCCATGCTTTATTTTCTTTTTGTTTTCTGTTCTCACCACATATCAAAATGCCATTTCCTAACATTTATCTAATTGCATCTCCCTCCTTTACTTCCTTGCAGTTACGTCATGTAGCTTTGACATAAATGAAACATGGATAACCAAACTACAGTGCCTTACTTTTTGCTCCTGGGATTCTCAGAAAATCGGCAACTGCAGCTTTTACATTTCTTCCTGTTCTTTGTGTTATATTTGGCAACAATAGCAGCAAATCTTCTCATCATCTCTGCAGTAGCTTTAGATAATCGACTGCATAAGCCCATGTACTTGTTTCTGATGAACTTGGCTGTGCAGGACCTGGGCTCAATTTCCATCATTGTCCCGAAATCCATGGTGAATTCCCTCATGGACACCAGGCACATCTCTTACTTTGGTTGTGTGGCTCAAGTCTTTCTCTATATTTCCTTTGTAGCTTCTGATTTCTTCCTCCTCACAGTCATGGCATATGATCGGTATGTTGCCATTTGCAGTCCACTTCACTATGAGATGGTGATGAATTGGAAAGCCTGCACTGAAATAATAATTCTGGTGTGGGTCATCAGTTTTCTTTATGGAATGCTGCATACCAGCAGCACCTTTTCAATCCCTTTTTGCTTAAATGTGGTCAACCAGTTTTTCTGTGAAATCCCACATTTACTAAATTTACCTTGCTCTGGCTTGAATCTAGTTGAAGTTGGAGTTCTTGTGGCCAGTGCCATTTTAGTACTAGGTTGTTTTACTTTTATTATTGTATCTTATGCCATGATCTTTAAGGCAGTGCTAAGAATCCCTTCTGAACAAGGAAAGCAGAAAGCCTTATCGACTTGTATTCCACACCTTTTAGTAGTGTCTATGCTTACATTAACCGGATGCTTTGACTATCTGAGACCTCCCTCTAGCACTCCATCTTATTTAGATTTTGGGTTGACTGTTCTGTATTCCCTTCTTCCACCCCTGTTCAATCCAATCATCTATAGCATGAGAAATAAGAACATCAAATTTGTCCTTTCTAAACTGTGGAGACTCTGAAAATTTCTTTTAATGTTGTTTATGTTGTGTTCACCACAATTTTTCATGTTCCTTTCTTTTCCTTTCCTTTTCTGAACAAAGGAATAAGTTTGAAAATGAGACATAGCTGGGATGGAGGGAAAGCCAACCTCTTTCCTTCTCTGAAGAAAAGGGAGACAAAGCTGCCCTTTCCCTTTTTATTTTACAGGAAGGCTTGAATTGTCCACACCTGTGTTAATGATCTCGGCTTAGGTAGCCCAGTTCTTAACTGCTCTCCCTGCTGTGTAGGATAGAGAAACTAAGACTCTTCTATCTGGAACCTGCATTCTAGCCAAACATCAGCCTCCTCCTTCCCCCACCCCCCAAAAATGGTTTAGCTGCCTTGGATAGTGCCTTTGATAACGGCTGTGGTGTTCTCTCTTTTCAGCCAGTTGTCCATTGCCTTTGGCCTGAGCTGCCAGTGCAACTTTGGTGTCTCTGTTTCTCATTCTCTGGTAGGGAGAGGGAAAAAATTGGTTACCAATATTAGCTGGAAAAACTTGATTACCAATATTAGCTTGTTGTTGGTGTCACTATAGATGACAATAAAGAATGACTGAAGTATATCAAGCAAGGAACCATGTTGGATGCTTGACCCAATTCCTTCCTCAGTGCAGGAATTCAAGAGAATTTTGTCTTTTGACAAATATTTGATATTTCCTGACAAATAAACCAGTGTTGCCTTTTGTTGAAGAAATCAAAGTGTAGTTAGCCAGATATAACCGAAATACATGGAAGATAAAATGATATAAAACTCCACTTTGAAATATTTCAAATTATGGTCACAAAGATGAGATGCAATGGGAGAAAGCCAACCTGTATCTAAATTCTTCTTCTACTAAAGTTCAAGTTTGATGGAAGACAGGATTTAATTTAATATTTATTTGTTTAAAGCATTTTCATCCTATTTTTTTCAGCCAAAATGCTCTAAGAAAACTGACTGCGGAATTCTGGGAGTTGAAGTCCATACATCCTAAAGTTATCAAATTTGAAAAACACTGCTAGGAGATGTAGTCATTTTTCTTTTTTACTTATTCCTTTCCTTTCTTCCTGTTCCCTGATTTTCTTCCACCCTTACCACACCTAAATCTCAGATGGAACACCAATCTCACTGAGAAAATCACTGCTTTTCTAAATACCCCATACATGCTGAATCAAAGGCATCTTGCATTGCAATCCAGCTCCAATGGATTTCATATTTTTAGTTCAATCAATAGTGTGCTATGCTCCGAGGTTAGCACTACTTGTCATCTTAGAAGGAATAATACAAAGAAGGGATGGTACAACCAAGACTGTAGAAATAAAGACAAGAGAAGGGAGCAGATTGAATCATTCTCTTGAGTAGGAGGGTATTGATGGAATTTTGTATATAGTGTGGTGTCATTTTGGTGTGGTGTCTAAAGACAAAATAAATAAATAATAAATAAATAAATAAAAGACAAGGGAGAGGAGAGTTAGAGAGGAAAGCAGAGATTCCTTGATTCAGTTATTGATTCAATTCTGATCCCAATACAAGGAATTATTAAAGATTAAGAAGTCATCCTACTATAGGGATTAATGGAGGGAACTTGGTGTCAGAACCCTGGCATGGTCCCAGGGTCCCGCCATTCATGAGCACGGCAAACATCCATCACGCCCCTCTGCTGACGAATGTGTAAGCGTTCGAGAACAATGATGCCAGACCGGCGGACCGGAGTGAAGCCTGCAACAGGGAGGGGTTGGGGTGCCCAGGCGGGAGAGTATAAAAAGCCAACCCAGGACTCTGGCCGCCATTCTTGCCTTTAACTTGTGCTTACCTCAGTGTATGAAATAAAACGTTTACTGCTGATTAAGAGAGCTGAAGTTCTTTTTAGAGAAACGTTGCGCACTGCACGAGGGGCACCTCACACTTGGCCTCAGCTTCATTCAAAACAAAGAAAAGTGAAAGGAAATTTTGGGGATTGGTGGCTAATGGTATTTCCACACATAGCATCATCCCCATGCATGCATCTCAGGACAAGCTTCAACCCTATATTTTCCCTCTATTTACAGCTGCCCATACACTGAGCCAAGAATAGTTTCTATCAAACTAAGCACACTACCAGAGTGGCCAGCTGTCTCAAAATCTGAGTGTAAGCAGCTGGTTTCAACATTAGCCCATGCAAAAGCCCCTGGGGAGGTTATGATTCTTCCAGAGATATATAAGATGAACAGTTGCTGGGGGCACTCACCTGGTAACCAACTATCAGCAAGTCGCTGGATTCCAAGATGGCGACCGAGAGCAGACGCTGACTGCTGATTGCTGCTCTAAGGGGGAGACACCCAGCTTCTTTTTGAACACAAGAGCTCTCCCACGGTTTACTTGTTTGTTTTATTAACTACTGTTCGACATAACTAGAGAGATTTTGGACTATTAGCACAATTTTGAAACTAATTGGGGATTAACAATGCGGAACTTTAAAATAGAAACAAACAAAAAAAGGACCTTGAAAGGAAAGACTGGAATGAGGCACAAACAGAACGTCCACCTGAGAGAAAACCTCAAACAAAATAAGGCTGAGATGATTCCCAGACAGCTGAAGCTAAGTGATCTACTCCAGTTTAAGGAGGCTAAATGTAAGTCTCATTTTTCTTTACTTTTGACTTCTACAACCCCTGACAATAACCTACATTCTTCACTGATTTGGGATGTGGAAGACTACTCTAATTTTGAAAATGAGGCTGCAATAAGAGATAGAGGGGAGGACATCGCCCAAACTAGGATAAACCTTAAAGGAGACTCTGGTTTGATTGCCAAGAACTGTATTCTAACAGAACAAACAGTTAATGCAATATTTGACCAACTTCTGGATGTTAATAAAAAAATAGATGAACTAAAGAGTCTAATGGAAAGCCTTATCTCCAAATCAGCTAAGGAAACAGATGATAATATACATACTTTAAAATCCACCTTTAAAATGCAGTCAGTGCAGATGGAGCAGGGCCTTCTGGGTGAAGATGAGACGGTGCAGAGGCTGGTTTTGCAGAGTCACAGGATTTTGTTACAAGTTTCTGATATGCCTCTGAATAGAGACAGATGGCACAATAGATTTGCAATATTAAAGTCCCTTGCTCAACTAATTCACTGTAGGATATATTCTAATGAGCTTACAGATATCTCCTGGCTGCCTAGCAAACAGAATTAAAAGAATATTGCTAACTTTTACGCAGCCTACTTTTCCAACAATGCTTTTTAAACTTAAGAGTCGTTTAAGGAAATATCATATCTTCCCAATACACGTGTTTCATAACAACTGTATCCAGCCTTTGCTAAATTTTTGGAGGAGAGCCAAGCCTGAGAGGGAGGATAACATAAACCGTGAAGCAGCTAATCATAACCGGCCCTTATCTGCAAAACGGAGAACTCCTTCTTCAGCAAGGTCGGAATATAACAAGCGCAGGGAAGGAGATAAACCAGTTTTATTTAAAGAAAAGTCCTGGGTGTCAGATCTTTTAATAAAGGATGAGGAGGAGCTGATCCAACAGTTTGCCACCCTCACCCTGAGGAACAGCATTTGATTTTGAACAAGTTTGAAACAGTTAAATCAATGCTGCAGTCGGTCACAGAGGCAACTGAGACTCTAGGCATTTTACTCCCTTCTAGCGGTTCCTCTGAGAAAATGCTGTCAAGCCCTACCCCTGAGACCATAAGATCTCCTACAAAGAAAAAAAGAAACGTAATAGCCCAGGACAGAGCTTTATAAAAGAAAAGGACAACCAGTTGGCTAACGAAACACAATATCCAAATAACCATCCTGGGGATGAGTTCTTAGTGGACGATTTAAATTTGCTGTCCACCGAGAATCAGCCTAAACAATTTCCAGAAACGTCCCTGCAAGTGCATCATAGCATGGATTCCAACATTGATTTTATCTTGCAAGAAGTTACTCCACCTACGGTTTGTCATTCACCATCGCAAAAAAACATCATTAGCAGGAGTTTTGGTTTAGAGCGGTGCTCGACTACTGACTATCAACTCAACTCTGATGATACACAAGTCCAACACTCAGAAAATGGGAGGGAAGGTTGGAATCTATTTCCACCAATAGCACCTGCTGAACCCATAGATGTAGAGGCGTTTGTATATAGTGTGGTGTCATCTGGACCCATCCTAGCATTAAAATCACCTCCCAATATTATCATGGCTTCAGGGTATCCTAGGAATACCCTGGAGGAACTAGATCAGAGTCTCTTGAATATAGACAGCCATGGCAATAAAGAACAATATCTACAACTGAGGGAGAAGAGAATTGATCTACATAATAATTGTATTTTTCTGGGAAGTATTGATAACATTGCACCAATCCCAGAAATGAAATGACTATCAAAATCCATGCCCTTTAATCAATCGTACCATATAGTTCATCTTGGACCGGAGAGATCAAAACCAGTGGCAATCCGGAACCATGTGGTCCAATGTGAGATAAATTATATAAAAATTCTATCCTGGAATATAGCTGGCTGGCATCGTAACAGAGAACTCAGTATATCCAGCCCCCTGTATGGTAAAGACATAGTGATGCTGCAAGAAACGTGGACAGCAGAAGATCTCTTACTGGATGGGTATTATTCCTTTAAATTGGGAGCAACCCTGGGAAGAGGTCCAGGAAGATTAAAGGGAGGACTAGGCACCCTCATCTCTACCTCCTTAAGAGTAGAACCAAAATTACATCCTCATTAAGGCAAATGGCCCTGACTATTTTGCTAGATTTAGGATCGATCTCTCTGCTACTCATTAATACAGTATCTATCTTTCCCCATTACAAAGAAGAGATGAGGTCAGTGTGGTCTGGATAGAATTAGAACAGTATATTGAAGATCTCTTCCTAGGATACCCTGAAGCCATGATAATATTGGGAGGTGATTTTAATGCTAGGATGGGTCCAGATGACACCACACTATATACAAAATTCCATCAATACCCTCCTACTCAAGAGAATGATTCAATCTGCTCCCTTCCCATGCGACTGTCCAAAGATAGTAAGTCCAACTATGCAGGACTATGTCTCGCAAAAATGCTGAATAAATTCAACCTGTACACACTAAATGGCTCCATTAAAGGGGACTTCCCTGGGGAATTTACATTTATGGCAGGAACAAAGACAAGTACAATAGACTATATGCTAAAAATGTATTACCTTACATGGAGAACTTTAATGTATTACCTCACTTTGATAGTGACCACCTTCCACTCTCCTTGAACCTGAAGCCTCCTAGACGGCAGATACAGATTGAAACTCTGTTTCCCCTGATATTTCTCTAGCTGGCCAAGCAAGATGCCAGGTCAAATGGTCTTTACAACTTGACCAAAAGCTGAAGAAGATGTTTACCAGCCACTCTCCTTGAGATGGATTATAACCGAGCAAAGCTAGAGCTAAAACAAAGGATAATGGATATAGAAAGACAAACAGACATACTGTAGGTAAGGTGCCACTTTTTCTGTCTCCTGCTCATAAAAAATATATTGTTTCTGCTGCCAGCTATCTTGAGCAACTTGAAATTCCCTTCCACCAGAAAGCCTTTTCACTAGCTCGCTGCCATGCTCTCCCTTCTGCAGTGTTGGAGGGAAAATATAAAAAAATTCCATTGGCTGCAAGACTTTGCCCATGTGACTCAGGAGAGGTTGAAACTATAGACCATGTCTTTTTACACTGTGATTTTTACAAAGACATTCGTATTAAATTCATTACACCCCTCATTATTAAACACCCTGGACGTACAGATTCAGAGTATACGCAATCGCTGCTTATAGACAAGACTTCTGCAGTTACGGCACAGGTAGCGAGGTTTTGTGCCGCAGCAATGAAGATCCGACATACCAAGAGAGGCCAATCTATGTAATGTCGTGTATTCAGCTGTAAATTTTATAGTTTTATCTATGTTTGCAATATGGCTGTGAAGTAGTCTTTTATGTCTTTTGTCTTATGTTTAATATACTTTTAAAATTCTTTATTCTTGGGTGGTCGAGATGGGCCACACCTTGGATGTTATGCATGGAGATGGACAGAATGTAAATGTGTTTTAATTGATTTAATTGGATTTTAATATATATTTATTGTATATTGTTAATGCTCTAGCTGTGCGTATGTTTATCTCACAAAATAAGTCGAATATTGTACTGGTCTACGACCGCAATAAAGTGTATTGTATTGTATTGAACAGTTGCTGCTGGTAAAAAACCTCAAACTTCAGTGTGTAGGTAACAGCATTCAGCGTGCGTCATGCCGGCCACATGACCGTGGAAGTGTCTTCAGACAACGCTGGCTCTTCGGCTAACAAACAGAGATGAGCACCGGCCTCTAGAGTTGGACACAACTCTACAAATGTGTGTGTGGGGGGGAACCTTTACCTTTACCTTTACTAGGGCTTCAGATGGAGTCAGGCCCTTGTATTTTTTCAGTAGCCATGTCTTATTCTTAAGCTCTACATCTTCTGTAGTTCCACCAGCTGGCTAACTTGCTTCCGAGTTGCCGTGATCTTAGACTCCAACCTCATTTTGAGGGGAGGTATGTACTGCTTTTCTTCTTGATTGTGTAGCTAAGCATCTCCAGGATTATGGTGGCTGTAGCATATAGAAGTTGGACAAATAAATAAATATACCAGTTCACTGGTTTGAGTTATGGTGGTAGTAGGGATTGTTGTGAGGGCTCTGTTGGCAGATTCTAGAATACTATCTGATGGTATTCACTGCTGAGCCTTGGTAATAGGTCTCAAGGATTGAATGTAGCTAGTTTATCCATGATCTTTTGCCTCATATCAGCTGCTGTGCTCTGTAATGGAGGGGGTGGTAGTGGCGTTCCAGCTTCAGGTATTGGCTACATCTCCAGTTGTTCTGGGTCTTCTCTCATCTGGGATGTAATGTGTAGTTGAGTCTATCTCAACTTGTGAAAGCAGCTTCCTCTTCACTATGTTGAAGCATTGGGTCACTAGCTGTTTCTTAATTAGTGTGGATGCAGATCTTCTGTCCTTCCATAGTTCTCTCATACGTTTCATATATCCCCACTCATTAGGTCTATTGCTGCAAGTAGCATTCCATCAATTACTAAAGTAATGAATGGGGTGACAATGCGGTTACAACTTCCAAAAAACCTCGAAAGGATCCACCCAGTGTTTCACTGCAGCTTATTGCAACCAGCCAAGGAATGAGATCGGTGGCACATGCAACAGCAAACACCAGTTCCAATAATGATAGATGGGGAATGTCACTTTGAAATACAGGAAATACTGGATGCCAGAGTATATATGGTGAAATTGCAGTATCTAGTCCAGTGGTCCCCATCCTGACTAGTCTCTTCTCAGAAATAGATAAAACATGTGTTGTACTTCCCCACTGGAAACAAAGTATAATATGCCCAATCTTCAAAAAGGGTAACCAGCAGGAACCTGCCAATTATCATCCAATTAGTCTGCTAGATATTTCTTCTCAGCTCTATGCCAGACATCTTTTGAAAACATTAGAAGATTGGGAGGAAGAAACAAAAGTCTTTCATCCAGAACAGGCAGGGTTTCGGAAAGGACATAGCACGGTATATCACTGTGCTACTCTGAAGGCCCTTATTCAGAAATATACCAATGGGCATACAGAACAGCTCTAAGTTGCTTTTATTAACCTTACCTCGGCCTTTGATTCCACTGACAGGTTTTGATTATGGAAGGAACTACCTAGGACAGTCATTGATAACTGCCTTCTCAAACTAATAATGGAACTACATATTGACATTACATCCAGAATAAGAATGAGCCCACATGGGTCCTTGTCAGACCCTATTTCATTGGAGAGAAGAGTTGAACAGGGCTGCTTACTTGCTCCCTTCTTATTTAACATTTATATTAATGATATTGTAGTGGCCATGAAGTCACAAAGTTTTTCTCCCACTCAATTGATGGACATAAAATTTAAATGTAAATGTATGCTGATGACACGGCTTTTATTTCCTGTACCAAGACTGTTTTTAGAATATTATTGGCCAGGCTAACTGCTTACTGTGAAAGGGAAAAACTGAAGATAAACTGAAATAAAGCAAAGGTGGTAGATTTTGGCAGAAGTAATATTAAACACATATGGACAATTAGTGCCTAACAAATAGAGCAATGCCCCTCTTTTAAATTCCTGGGCATCACCTTCCATAAGTCCCTTTTATGGGAAGCACATTTAACTACTGTCTTAGCAACTACCCAGCATACAGTGGGCGCTGTTCTGAAAATTTTCTATTCTAAAGGAGGGCAACTGGTAGCCCCTGCAATTAAAATATTTCCAGGCAAGGTGATGCCCCAGATGTTGAATGGGGCTTAGATATGGGGGTGGGATGAGAAGGTTATTGCCCAATTGAAAATAGTCCAAAAAAACTCCATTAGGGAGATCTTGGGCCTTCCCTAGTTCACCCCTGCTGCCTACTTATGGATGGAGGTAGGGCTACCTTTCATTGCTATTAGTATACATCTTGCATTGTTGGGGCACTATAAGAAAGTAGAAAGCCTTCAAGAATCCAACCTGGCCAAACTCTGTTTTCTCCAGGGTACAATATTTGAGATCTTACAGCTTTTTTAAAAAGTTTGACTAAATAAGGATATGATAGATTTCCATGCGGTAGCAAAGCTAGATAGACAATTAAAAAATGCAAAATATTGGAAACTGGGGCAACTAATTAAATGGATAGATCTAGTACCCAGTATACATTTACATTATGCATAATTAATTTATGGCATCCATTGGTAACACAAGGTATTATGACAAACAACAATGTAGAAAACTAAAGATGAAATAAAATCCCAGATGATTAAACGTGTTCCAGAACATAATTTGGCAGGTTTTCTCATTTGATCTAAATATGAATTCTCAGTTTGGAAAGTGAGAATTGGTGAGATTCAACCCCAGTTCTGATGGTAAAATCATTGTGATTGTATAATGCAATGGGATGTCTGGGATTAGAATATTCTCAAATGCACCAGCTCTTAATGGCTAATCACATCCATAGCAACTCAGGTATTTATATTTTTATTTTGTCTAGTTTTGATTGTATATTTTATGTTATGTAATTGCCTCTTGAGGGAAACAAAATGATTAATATACTTGCTGAATATAAAGTCAACCTTTTCCATTGAAGATAGACAGAACAATAGTTTGATTGCATCTACTATAGGACCAATATTTAACAGTCTAAAAAGCATCCATCTGAAGACACAATAATTCTATGAAGAAAAATAGTAAGTACATCATAGTAAGTATATTGGACTTTTGACAGAAAAGCAATTCCCCTCTTATTGAGTTAAATTGGCATTTATTTAAATATGCATTACATGACTGTACATTAGTTTTGCTTCTATAATTTTCAAACTGAGAAAAAGTTTTAATGAAATCATATTATAACGTAGTGCTCTACTAGCACAGAATATGTTATAGGAAGAAAGACAACAAAGGGAGATTTATTTTCAGACTTTTGAACCGTAAAAGATAGATTAAAAGTATTATGAATTAGAAAAAAGAGAATTTATGGGTGGTGATCTTGTGTTCATTTCATATTCAGAAACAGAGAAAATCTCCTTATTTGGTTGGAATGTCTAAAGGTTGTTGCTGTTGTACATTACTGTGCAGCTTACATTGAAAAGAGTGAATGAAAAAACTATAAGTAATACATGTTATGAAAAGTGTGAGTGGCACCTAAGATTCACAGAAGTATACCATAGAATCATAGAGATAGAAGGGGCTATTTAGGATATTGAACCCAAGTCCTGCTCAGGTGATGAATCCAAAATAAAGTATCTTTGACAGATTGCTGTCCAGTCACTTACTGAAAACATTGACTGAAGATGAATCATCGCCATCCTTGGATACTGGTCCCCATATCAAACTGCTCTTACTTTTGAATTTTTTTCTAAATGTTCAGTATAAGGAATGTTTACTGGAGAATTTTGACCAGAATATGAAGATATCTTCCTTATTTCTCTTGATAAAGAATATGCTTTCCTCATGTGCTGTAATTTCACATACCACCTGGAGAATATGAAATGGGAATTATGTTTTCTTTTGTAAAATTCTAATGTACCATTCATGTACTGTAATCTACTATTATGTAGATATTTGTCAACTAATATTTATTTGTTTAAAGCATTAAGTTATTTTTTCAGCCACAACATTCCCAGAACAGCTGAAAAATGATTATCTGTCTCTGTCTCTGTCTCTGTCTCTCTGTCTCTGTCTCTCTGTCTCTCTCTCTCTGTCTCTCTCTGTCTCTCTCTGTCTCTCTCTGTCTCTCTCTCTCTCTCTCTCTCTCTCTCTGTTTGTCTGTCTCTGTTTCTTTCTCTCTCTGTGTTACACAAATTCAGGCAATTGGAAGTCTGTTCCCTCAACCTTTCAAAGTAAAAGATATGACAATTAATTCTATTATTTCTCTGCTAGATTTGTATCCTGTCATTCCATAAGGAGCCCTCTCTATATTGGAGCCCTGTTTCCAATTTTCCACCACTGTATCAATTCTGTAAGAGTGGCAAAAGATACTTCCTGGTCCAAAATCTTCAGGGAACCTCCAGTGAAGATGGATTTGAAAAGGCCTTCCGACTCCTAGGAAAACATTCTAACCAGTGCAATAAGGAAAAGAACAGATTGGAAGAAGAAAAAAAGTTGTAGTTGATCGTTAGGTGCTGTCATGGGACACATGAACGCATGGCATTCATTCATTGAATTGTGTGATTCTCTTTCCATTTTTTGCATGTTTTCCCTCTATTTCTCTACTCTGTTCTCACTTTGTATCTAGTTATAAGTTCACTGGTTTTAATATAATTGTATCTCCCACCTCTGATTATAAATTAAATTAAATTTAATTAGTCATAGATTAAGCATGGAAAATCAAACCACAGTGCCTTACTTTTTGCTCTTGGAATTCTCAAAAAATCGGCATCTGCAGATTGTACATTTCTTTTTGTTTTTTGTGTTATATTTGGCAACTATAACAGCAAATCTTCTCATCATCTGTGCAGTAGCTTTAGATAATCGACTGCATAGTCCTATGTATTTGTTTATGATGAATTTGGCTATGCAGGACCTGGGCTCAGTTTCTGTCATTGTCCCAAAATCCATGGTGAATTCCCTCATGGACACCAGGCACATCTCTTACTTTGGTTGTGTTGTTCAAGTGTTCATCTTTATCTCCTTTGCAGCTTCTGATTTATCCCTCCTGACAGTAATGGCATATGATCGGTATGTTGCCATTTGCAATCCACTGCACTATGAGATGGTGATGAATTGGAAAGCCTGCACTGAAATCATGATTCTGGTTTGGGTCACCAGTCTTCTCTATGGAATGTTGCATACCACTGGCACTTTTTCCTTTGCTTTCTGTTCTAATGTTGTCAACCAGTTTTTCTGTGAAATTCCACAGTTGCTAAATCTATCCTGCTCTGGTTTCAATCTAGTTGAAGTTGGAGTTCTTGTGGCCAGTGTCATTGCAGGACTAGGTTGTTTTACTTTTATTATTGTATCTTATGCCATGATCTTCAAGGCAGTGCTAAAAATCCCTTCTGAACAAGGAAGGCAAAAAGCCTTGTCAACTTGTATTCCCCACCTTATAGTATTCTCTATGTTTTTATTAACTGGATGCTTTGCCTATCTGAGACCTCCCTCTAACACCCCATCTTACTTAGATTTTGGGTTGACTGTTCTGTATTCCCTTCTTCCACCCCTGTTCAATCCAATCATCTATAGCATGAGAAATAAGAATATCAGATTTGCGCTTTCTAAACTGTGGAGAGTCTGAGAATTATTTTTAATGTTCTTTCTATTCTTTTCACCAACATTTTGCATGTTCCTGTATTTCCCTTTTCTTCTCTGAATAAAGGAATAAATTAGAAAGGGAGACATGTTTGGGATGGAGCCAAATCCAAGCTCTCTATCTAGAAGAATGGTAGAACTCCAGAAGTTGCTCAACTAAAATCCTGCCTCCCTAATTACTGTCAATGCACTTTACAGATGCTAAATGTTGGTTTTTAGCAGACTCTGGTATGCCACTGGCTAACAACTCCTGATCTTTAGTGAAGTGAGTATCAGGGTATAATGCTTTGTTGAAAACAGTTGTAATGGCAAGGAGGTTTAAATGATGTGGCCTATTTTTCCCTGTGCTTTCCTGTATGCTGTATAATGGCTTCCCCTCTATTGCTTGCACATAATACGGCTAGTTAAAGCTTTCACTTTTCCAAAAGTACACTGGCCTCTATAACTCTTATCTCTTTAAATCAGAGCTTCCCAAACTTTTCATGTTGGTGACACACTTTTTAGACGTGCATCATTTTGCGACACACTCTTACAGCAGGGCACAAGGCAGGCACTAGGACTTGTGCAGAATCACAGCAGGTGTGGAGGCAGCAAGGCACAAGGCAGGCACTAGGACCTGTGCAGAATCACAGCAGGTGTGGAGGCAGCAAGGCACAAGGCAGGCACTAGAACCTGCGTGGAATCCTGGCAGGGCAGGTGTGGAGGCAGCAAGGCACAAGGCAGGCACTAGGACCTGCACGGAATCCTGGCAGGGGTCGGAGGCGGCAGCAGCAGCTGCAACACACCCAGACACTGAACCCAACACACTAACGTGTCCTGACACACAGTTTGGAAAGCTCTGCTTTAAATAGTCATTTGCTCACACACTTTGATATTTCACACCTTTGAGTCAGTCTTGACTCCAGGCAACTGTCTGGACAAGTCCCTGCTTTTTCTTGGCAAGATTTCAAAAGTGGTTTGCCATTGCCTCCTTCCTAGGGCTGAGAGAGACTAGGCCAAATTCACCCAGCTGGCTTCATACCTAAGGTGGGACTGGAACTTGCCGTCTCCCACTTTCTAGCCTGATGTAATAACCACTACACCAAACTGGTTCTCACACACTTTAGCTCCAGAGTATTATTTCCTTCCCTTAGAAGTGCTTTGGCAATACCAGACACCTGGCAAGGTGGACAGGATGGGTGAGCTGGCACTATGTCACATAAACTTTTGATAACTATAAGAAATTAAAAAGGCAAGAAGTGTAATTTGGATGATGCATAATTGTAACAGAACATTAGATAAGCTTTCAGAAAATTCACAATGTGACACAAACTGGAAGAGATAACACATGCTCCCTGGTCCAACATGTGGAGAAGGGAGGACACCAAGGATGATATCTAATTGAAAGATTCTTGAGAATTATTGAGTTTCATCCAAGCTACTTATAAAGTATACCAGGTTTTGTGTTATCAATGCCACCATCCTCCCAATCCCCTTTTAGAGGTATAAAAGACTCACCAAATATTTTGGGGATCAGTATAAGTGTTCTTGTGAAAGGTTCCATATACTAACTGGAATCATCTAGGCAACACCAGAACCTTCCTTTGATGATGGTGAGGGGCTTTCAGCAAAAGGGATTTGAGATTTTGTCCTGTATTAATATTCCTCTATTGAATGTTGCTGTCTTGTTTTCCTGCCTTCCTTATCTGTAGATATTTCTTGTCTACATTATACTTTGCAGTTCAAGTCATTATTTTGCTCTGCTTTGCTCAAAAAACTCTTTAAACTTTTACCTTATTTGTGTGGGTATTGCTTTCTAATCCATGAACCTCCTATTTACATTTTTGTGTGGAAAAAAAGTAATGAGCCCATACCCCTTAAAGAGTCTTTCTAATTGCAGTTCCATCTGGAGAAGAGCATATGAGCTCTCAGCTTTGGCTGAGCTCTCAGCTTTGGCTGAAGGAAGGCAGCCTTCTATCAAGGATAAAGACAAAATAGAAATTAAATTTGTGGAAATGTCTATATGAACATTTCTCCACATGCATTCATAGGGTTCTTAAAGTCTTTAAAGATCTAATTGAACAAATTGCTTGGTATATTTTATTATCAGTGATGGTTTCATATATCACACTAAACTGATGATTAGTGGTTTATTGTTGAATAAACTAATATTTGCTGGAATCTCAGGACAAACTAAGGCATAAATCATGTTTATAAAAACTATTAACTAGGTTCACAATAACATACTAACCCCAAAACTGAAGAAACAATAAGATTTAGCAAGTTGTGTAAATAAGGACATAATAACTTACAAAGTAGCCCAAGTCACCATTATTTTATTTATATTTAACTATTAGAAGAAGATGTTTCAGCAGAAGAGTACCTGGCAGTATTACTTCTATTGTTCATGCATTCACATTGACCCAGGGGGGCAAAATGTTTTCCAAAAGTAAGAAAGATTATTCCTTTATTTGGAGAATATTGGAATATTGGATTGTGTACTTGGAAACAAGTCTGCTAGTGCCCTGGAAATGTCAGTTCGTGGTTGTTCTGTGATTGACCACTTTTCCAGTTAATACCAGCAAGAAAGGCTGCTTAAACATGCAAAATATTCAATTTCCTTTTGGTTAATCTTTCCCAGAACAGGGTGAGTATTCCAAGGGGGAGGGAGAATGCATTACATTCCAGCTCTCCAAATTCCATTTGGCATAGTCAGCTCCAACAGTTGTAAGAGTTGAAGATCAGCACAACTGAAGGACATCAGATTATAGAAATGTGGAATAAAATTTCACCTAACATTTTGTGAAACTTACTTTAATTAGACATGCAGTTATCTGGAAAGATAATGGAATATTCTTCATGTATATTCAGAAGTAATTCTCCCTTTCAATGAAGGTAGTAATCTCTACTATAAATTCTGATTTAATAGCATAGCCAAATCAGATAGAGGGCTAATAGCCAATAACATTTAAAATTTGTGTTGATCCTTGTATTCCATCTGTTCTGCAAGATTAAAGAAGTCATAAAAGTAATATAATCCAACATTTCAAGCAGCAAAGTCAAAGGTAGGTCTTCATGGAGGTTAAATCAGATTCTAGGTACAGGATAGAATTAGATGTGCACTGAGGCAGTGCCAAAATAGCTCAGAAAAAATGGATTGAGCTATTTCTATGCACTTAAGCTGCAATGATAACTGCAGACAACTAATCAAGTTTGTTCTGAAAAGTTTTGTTGTTACTGGGATATGGTTCTTGCTATTATGGTTAACAAAATGCTTAACTGTTTTTAAGAGTCAATGAAACCAAGCTTCTCAGCATTCTGCCTAAGACAACATTTATTCCTGAAGTAACTGATTTTAAAAATTCTCCCTGTATATTTAAATCCTCCACTCACTATAGAGACTAATGAAATTTGCATTCCTTGAGTTACATGTCGAGAAATACCTCACCATGAAAAATCTCTTACTGATAGTTTTTATCTTTTAAAAAGACCTCAGATGAGCTTGAGAAGAAAGGAAAATATAAATATTAGAAACAGATAAATGCATACATATAGATATGTGTCCCTATTGATCTAAAGACCAAAAACAACTAATTTGTAATTCATTTATTGTTAGATTTGTATATAAAGCCACTTCCCAATGAATTTTCCAAAGATGAATATCTGCATTTTAAAAAATATCAACATGTGCTACATTCATTTTAAAGATTGTTCCCAAAGATCAGGGGCAGTTTAGAACTGTAAGCCATGATCCAAAATGTTAAGGAATGCAGTATTCTCTCTTCTTATTAATTATTATAGAGAGTTGTTCAATATATTTCACATCAATATTTTATGGTTTATCTCAAGCCCAGGAACCTATCAAACAGATATCTAATTATCATCAGCAATAAGACTGCATTATATGTTTTATACTATTGATTTTAAATATGTACAGTATGTATGTATGTATGTACGTACATATGTCTTATGGCTGTTGATGGTATAGTTTGAAACATGATAGGCATGACCAGTGATTGAAGCCCCAGTTCTTTTTATGTGAATGCAATGCCTGTAAATAGAAACAAGGCTTTGATCACCCAGTCTAGCTTGCCATTTCAAATCCAAAGATGATCATTTCAGATGCCCGTTTTCTTATAAAGTGGTCATCTTGTACTTAAGGACATACTTTTCAAGAGAAGCCAAATGTATTGTTTGTCAGTTATAAAAAAACAAGTCACCTACAGGACTGTTCCAGCACTTCATTTTTTCTTTTAGAGATGTATTTCAGACAACTAATGCTACTAATTTCTCTTGGGATTTCACTTATTCAACTATGCTGGGCTCTGTGGTATTTGCAGACAGACCTATAAAGTGCAATTTCAACAGCATACATAATTATTCTGATCTCATCCAACTCATACCCAGAAAACATGGGTTTCCAAGTGTTTTACAGCCTTATTGAAGATACCATTGAGATGAATTAAGGTGTGGCATTGAAAGGTAATTTCTCTCTTCTTCTCTATATCTCACATAATCATTATCTTTGAACCATCCCTCATATCCTTCCTCTTAATCATTAGTTTTGAAATACGATCCATGTTATAATATTGTGCCCACATTTAGAAAACATCCTGTTAATTCCTATTAAATTAAAGAGGGGTTCAATATGATGGAAGAAGAAAAAAATATTTTAGCATTCTAATAAATTTTGGGGCCAGAGATCTCTTTAAGTTATTTAGTTGATGAAACAATTGATAAAATTTTGAAAGTGTAAAACAATATAGTTTCCAAGTTGAACTTGATTCTTAATGATTTCATGTCCATGTCCATGTCCATGTCCATGTCTATGTAGTTTTCTTTGCAACTATATGAATGTAGTTAGCTTGGGTTTCCTTCTCTTTTTTTTTCCAATTCACCAGTCTACCTCTCAGATTTAATATTCCCACAAGGTTCTCCATCATAGCTTGATGCTACTTTTCTTATCAGACAAGTTCTGATAAGTCTGATAATAGCCAATAATACAGGCAGGTGCTTTATTTCCTCTGGATTCACTATGAAACTGCTTTAGCTGCTCAACATCTCACCAGATTTGCTTTGCCAGCTATCCTATAAGAAGTATCTCATCTCACTGGTTTCACCCATCTGGTATTGTCTGGCAGATAGTGACCTCATTTAGTAATTAGATATTTATTTCAGTCAAATTTAATAAATTGGGTTGACCTAGATTTGGGAAAAAAGTAACATTTGTTCTTTCTTCTCATGCAAAAAACAAAACAAAACAAAAAACAAAATTTGTACTATTTTGGAGGTAGAGACTTCATTTCAGAATTAGATACCGATTTGAGTAAATTATGCCAAACATGTATTAATAAATTGAGTTGACCTTGATTTGGGAAAAAAGTAATATTTGCTCAAGCTAGAAAACATCTTAATGATCTCTAATTTATGTAGTGGTCTCAAACCCAGTATATATTAACAGCATCCCAAAGCAGCACCAGGAACAAAACTTAATTGCTAAAACATGTCTTGTTTCCAAGTCTTAGGTATGCAAAAAGGAAGAGCCAACTGTTTTTCAGATCTTTGCATTTTTTTCCAACTCCTATTAATTTTATTGCTGTTCATAATGTTTACCTGATCAGTTGAAATTATTTTTACTCTTTCCACAGCAATGCAGTAAGCATTCTCAAGAAAAGATGCCTAATGTAAGTGACTTCACTACTTTTCTTCTCTTGGGTTTCTCTGACCAATTCAAGCAGAATGTACTATATTTCATACTTTTTTTAGTGATCTACTTAGCAGCCCTGATTGCAAATTTTCTCATCATCTCAGCAGTGTGCTTTCACCATCATCTCCATACACCCATGTACTTTTTCTTACTGAATTTATCGGTTGTTGACCTTGGCTCTATTTCTGTCACTATTCCCAAAGCCATGATAAATGCTTTCTTGAATACCAGGGAGATCTCATACTCTGGGTGCATCACACAAGTATTTTCTTTGTTCTTCTTCCTGATATCAGATTTGTTCCTCCTCACTGCCATGGCATATGACAGATACAGTGCTATCTGTGACCCACTGCACTATGAAACCATCATGGACACGAAAGCCTGCCTTCAGCTGGCAGCCACTGCATGGATAGCTGGTCTTCTTTATTCAGCCTTGCACACTTGTAGCACCTTTGCAGTCACCTTTTGTTCCAATATTATCAATCAGTTCTTCTGTGAAATCCCACAACTTCTGAAAGCTTCCTGTGATAATTCATACCTCATTGAAGTTGGAGTTATTGCATTCAGTGCATGTATTGTCTTTGCTTGCTTTGGTTTCATAATTGTTTCATATGTGCAGATTTTCAAGTCTGTGCTTAGAATTCCTACTTCGCACGGACGAAATAAGGCCTTCTCAACTTGCTTTCCCCATCTTATTGTTGTCTCCTTGTTTATCAGCACTGGAAGTATTGCTTATTTAAAACCTACTTCAGACTCTCCTTCAGATGTGGATATGGTAATCACTGTATTATATTCTGTGGTTCCTCCTTTGATGAATCCAATTATCTATACTATGAGGAACAGAGACATCAAAGCTGCATTGTGGAAAATGTTTAAGTGTGGTATTAAGTCAAGGAATCGATCATTATTTTTCATTACCAAATTGTTTTCAAACATTAGGATATTTACTTTAAGAAACAAAAATCAGTCTCATAAACAAATGGAATAATGAAATAGAATAACATGTCTAAGTCCGATCTCATTGATTCCAGTGCTTGACGTGAAATACTGAGCCAGACTGTATTCTCTTTGCACAGATCTCGTATCCTTATATTCCTGTAGATCTATATCTACATTACTATATATCTCTACCTGTCTGATAAATGGATTTAAATCTGTTTTGAAAAAGATGCATTAGAAAATAGAATCATAGAATCATAGATTTGTAGGGTTGGAAGTGACCTTGGAGGTATTCTAGTTCAACCCCCCTGCAGAGAGGAGGAATCCTAAGACCATCTCAAATGACCATTGCATCCATCTTCAGCTCTTTAAAGCAGCTGCATCTTTTTCTTGGATTGCATAGTTGTTCTCTGCAGTTTTCACCTGCACAGCTGTTTTAAGGAGTTTCAGAGAATGCTGTGTTCATTCTCTTGGGATCTCTGAAGCACTTTTTGGAATCAAATGCAAGCCACTTTTTGGAATCAAATCACCTAGTACATTTAGAGATACACAATTTAGATTCCTTATTTTGCCTAATCTTAACTATGACTATGGATAAGAAATAGTAGCATAGATGGAATGGATATTTAAATTAAGAGACGATTTGAGAAAGGATTTGAATGCAGTTAGTCAAATGGTATCACAAGAACTCTGAAGAAGGAACCTGAAAGCAATACAAGCAGTAAGAAAGAAGAGTGGGAACACTGAAGAAAGTGGATAGTTGAGGAGTATAGAAGGTCCCCAGGTCCCCTTCAGCCAAAAAAGCTTGACAGCCTCAACCTGCAGCTGAACTACCTTATGTTACCAATGACAGGAACACCTCCTTGCCAGCAATCAACACCCAGATATGCAAAGATTAACACCAGGATTAGCACCAGAGGAACAATCAAACATCACAATAGACCCTAATCAAGGAACTATTAACTCAGTCAATAAACCAAGCAGCAAACAACAGCCCAATCAAGGAACTCCTAAGGAGAGAACAACACCTCCACCAACACAAGCAGGACAAGTCATGGTATATAAACAGAGAGCAAGTCCCACTTACTTTTCGCACTGAAGATGTTGCCTAGCCTGGCAATGAAACGTCTGCAAGAAAACAACAAGGCTCAGAGAGCACCAAGGACTCCACTGATCCTATTGAGTTGGGAGATGATTGTCCATATCTGCAAATAAATGAACAATGAAGAATATATAAGAATAAAGGCAAATGGTTTAATGAAAGCTAAAATGAAATTGAATGAATAAATGCAATCTTATCATGTCCTCAGTGCTCAATCGCACATACATTTTGTGCATGCAATAACATATTCATTAATTAAATTTCTATCCTGCTTTTTCTCCAAAGAGATACTCAAGGAATATAATAATTCCTTGATTTACCATTTATAGAAGCAGGAGTCTCTTAATCTTTATTAAATATCATTTTCCTTCATCCATCCCATACATGATATACCCATTTAGTACCTTAATGGGTTCTTAGGATTGCAACTCTTGAAAATTTTCTAAAAGTTCACATTTACCGTGGCTGTTGTGGGTCTTCCGGGCTGTGTGGCCGTGTTCTGGAAGTTGTGGTTCCTAACGTTTCGCCAGCATCTGTGGCCAGCATCTTCAGAGGGCATTCTGAAGATGCTGGCCACAGATGCTGGCGAAACGTTAGGAACCACAACTTCCAGAACACGGCCACACAGCCCGGAAGACCCACAACAGCCATTGAACTCCAGCCGTGAAAGCCTTCGACAATACATTTCACATTTACCATTGAAAAAAAATCAATTAATTAATTAGAATTTGAACATAATGCAAAGCAAACATCACAATGGTAAGGCAATATTTATATCTTACCAAAGGAAGCCATAGTATCCTTTGGACCATCTGCAGGAATTATTTATTTATTTATTTACTTATTTATTTATTTATTTATTTATTTGTCAAATTTTACCACTGCCTATCTCCCCCCAAATGAGGAACTCTGAGTGGTTTACAATATAGCTAAAAATTAAAATACAATAAAACCATAATTAATACATAAAATATAAATACGAAATATAAGTATAAAATAGAATCCAGATGGCAGCAAAACTTCTAATTCAGTTCATGTGTATATGAGGACCACTTTAAGGTGCCAGCCATCTCCAAGAATTGCTACTCCCCTTCTTGCCCCAAGAGAGATGGCAGAGCCAGGTCTTCAACTTTTTTCCGGAAGGTCAGGAGAGAGGGGCTTGCCTCACCTCTTGGGGAAGAATGTTCCAAAGGGCAGGGGCCACTGCAGAGAAAGCATGCATCCTGGGCCCTACCAGATGGCATTCTGTTGTAGACGGGGTCTGTAACATGCCCTCTCGGCAGGACCGAGTGGGGCAGGTCAATGTAATGGGGATGACACAGTCCCTCAGGTAACTTGGACCCATGCCATGTAGGGCTTTAAAGGTAATAACCAAGACTTTGAATTGGACCCGGAAGCAAACTGGTACCCAACGCAGCTCTTGCAGCAACTAAAATTGCCCACACGGCTGCATTCTGGACCAGCTGCAGCTTCCAGATACTCTTCAAGGGTAGCCCCATGTAGTGCACATTGCAGTAGTCTATATGGGAGATGACTAGGGCATGAGTGACTGTTCAGAGGGCTTCCCGATCCAGGAAAGGACATAACTGGTGCAAAGCACAAAGTTGAACAAAGGCCCTCCTGGCCACAACTGCCACCTGCTCTTCAAGCAGGAGTTGTGAGTCCAGGAGGACTCTCAGATTCCACACCGGGTCTGTTGGGGCAGTGCAAACCCATCCAGAGCTAAAGATGGTAAATTCCCAGATACAGAGGAGCCATTAACCCACAACCACTCCATCTTACCAGGGTTCAGCTGAAGCCTGTTGTTCCCCATTTGGACCCCCACAGCCCCCAGGCACCGAGAGAGGGTGGTCACAGCATCACTTTCTTCACCCAGGACAGAGATGTATAATTTGGTGTCATCAGCTTACTGATGATACCTCATCCCATGGGGATGGATGATCTCACCCAGTGGTTTCATGTAGATGTTAAAAAGTAGCAGAGAGAGTAGTGAACCCTGCAACACCCCACAAAGGAGAGGCAGTGGGTCAGAACTCTCACTCCCTATCACCACCGATTGTGAATGAGTGCAAAACCACACCACCCACCCCCAACTCCCTGAGTCACCAAATATGATACCATGGTTGATGGTATTGAAAGCCACTGAGAGGTCAGGGAGAGCAAGGATGGATGCATTGCCCCCATCCCTATCCCACCAGAGATCATCCATAAGTGCGACCAATGCAGTTTCTGTCCTATATCCAGGCCTGAAACCTGACTGAAAGGTTTCTAGATAATCCGTATCATCCAGAATCCTCTGGAGCTGCAACATCACCACATTCTCAACCACGTTCCCAAAGAAGGGGAGGTGGGAGACTGGACAAAAATTGTCCAGTACAGTAGGGTCCAGCGATGGTTATTTGAGGAGAGGGTGTACCAGTACCTCCTTATAGGTAGCCGGGATCACCCCCTCTCCCAAGGATGTATTTGCCACTGCTTGGACCCAACCACACGTAATCTCCCAGGCTGTCTTCACCAGCCAGGAGAGGCATGGATCTAATTGACAAGTGGTGGTGTTTACAGTCCGGAGGACCCTGTCCACTTCCTCAGGCCCAACAGGATCAAACTGCTCCCAGATAACTGGGTAAGTATGTTCCCCCGTCATCTCCACAGACCATGCTTTATGCTTGGAGTCCAACTTGGAATGGATCTGAGCATTTTTATCCTGCAGATGCCAAGAAAATTCCTTTGTGCAGCCCTGAAGCTCGGTCACCGGGCCCACCTTTCCCAAAAGGGATTGAGTGACCTTAAACAGAGCCGCTGGGCAGCATTCTGCAGATGCAATAAGAGCCAAGAAATATTGACATTTTGCCGTTCTTACTGCCACAAGATAGGCCTTAATAGCGGCTCTAGATTGTGTTCGGTTGGGTTCGGTCCTTGTTTACCTCCAGTGGTGCTCTAGATGTCTCTTAGTCCTCTTCAGAACCCTCAGCTCCTCCATAAACCACAGGGAGTGTCAGGTTCGATTGGACAAGGGAGGTCACAGAGGCGCGATACTGTCCAAGGCCCCCGCCACCTCCCTATTCCAGGCAGCAGCCAGGGCCTCCACTGGACCATGCAGCAGACCCTTGGGTATAACCCCTAGCTCCTTCTGAAACACCATCGAGACCATCAGTTGCCAAGGCCAGACCATTCAAATGAGTCCTGCCTCCCTGTGGAGGGGATGGCATAACAGAAACTCAAGGCCACCAGGGTGTGATCTGACCATGACAAAGGGGAAAGATGTAACTCACATTGCCACTGCACTGACAAGAAAACCAAGTCTGGGCTGAGGCCGCTGTCCCGAGTTGGGTCCCAAATAATCTGGGACAGGCCAATGGCCGCCACGGTAGCCAGGAACTCCCAAGCCACCTCTGAGGCTTAGGGATGGCAGGTTGAAGTCCCCCAGAACCATAAGTCTGGGGAACTCCACCACCAACCCCAAGACAGAATCCAGTAGCTCAGGTAGGGAGGTTGTTATGCAGCAGGGAGGCTGGTACAGTAGCAACACTCGCAACAGTTCTCAGGAGCCCAACTTGAAAAACAGGGTCTCACAGCTGGCCACTCATGGAGCAGTGCCCCTGAAGGCCACTAGAGATTCCCAGATGACAAGAGCCACCTCTCCTCCCCTGCCCTGGAATCTCAGCTGGTGCCGTAACATAAACCTGGCCGGGTACATCTCCAAGAGGGGCACCCCTCCTTCTGGGCCCAGACAGGTCTTGGTAATACATGCCATGTCTGCCCCCTCCTCAGTGATCAAGTCACATATAAGGGGGGGCTTGTTCTTGACCAACCTGGCATTAAGAAGCAAAAGCCGGAGACCTGGGCACCCATGGTTCTGTTGTCCAGGGCCTGGGTCTGAGCACAGAGGTCCAGAACATGCCACAGGTATCAAGCATCGGGGGTGTCTTCCCTGACGATGGCCTGCCCTCTGGCTCCCATTTTATTAATTCGATTTCTCACCGCCAAACTCCCACAAGGGACTCTTGGTAATACATGCCATGTCTGCCCCCACCATGATCTGTCTCCCATCACAGCATCCCTGGACCATCACCACCTGAATAACATGGTCCACCCTAAAACTTCCAGAGTCTCCAAATCCATTTCTTCTCAATCCTAAACCTCCAGAATCCCTGGTTAGGGGTCCCTCCATCCACGCGTACATTCCCATAAACAATCAATCAACCACAGGGAGTCGGCGAGTCCCCCAGTGCTCCAGCTCACGCTCTCGGTGCTGTTAGAGCCCAACCATCACCCACACACACACTGTGCCCCCTCCTCGGCCTCTCTCACTGTTTGGCGGGGGGCACTGCATCCATTGCTCCTCACTCCCTGTATCTCAGTCCTCGCATACAAGCATCCACTCCCTCATCTCCCTCACCCAGGAGGGAGCACCCCATTCACCACACTCTAATACACCTCTGCCCTCTCTAGGCAGGTTGGGAGGGGATGAACAGGTCCTCAAATTCAGGTCTCTCCACCTATACAGTCTGCACTGTTCAACTGCCATGCTAAGCTCTAGCTGTTTTAGGGGGGTTCGCAGCTTGTACCTTCTGAAGCCACTCCCAAAGCTCAACATGATGCTCAGCCATCTCCCTGGTTCTCGGTGCTACAGACGGCTTTGTCCGGCTACCACCAGCTCTACTCCTCTGTCGGATTCCCTCCAAAGCAGGCCTCTCTCCACCAGTGCAGTGCTCAGCATCACACATTGGGGGCTCCCCAGTCCACACAAATCCCCACTACAGGGAATGGGGGTCATTGGGTCGCTGAGGCCATTCAGTCACCAGGGTTCCTTGCTCCACAATACCGGGGCTCGTTGCGCTGCACCACTCGGCATTTTGGGCCACACCACTCCCTTCCACCATGGCACTCAGCTCTTCATGTTGGCGGGCTCACCAACTTGCTCAGTCCCCCGCTAAAGAAGTTGGGGCTTGGCAGAGCATCCAGCCAACTCAGGTGATGGAGCTTGCTGCTCCATGCCACTGGGACTCCCCACACCACACACCATCCCAGCTGCTCCAGGGACTCTGTCCAGCCTCACCCACCCCAGCCTAAAGATGCCAGGCATACGGGCCAAGAGACCCCAGGAAATCCCCCCAAAGTTACTGTCTGGAAGGCGAGGGTCTGGAAAAAATCCCATAAGGTGCCAGGGCTTGCCGCTCCCTGCCACCGCTGAAGAGGCTCGCTGCGCATCGCTGCACATCTCTCTTTTCTGTCCAAGGACTCTGTCAGGCCCCAGCAGGTATGGGGCCAGGAGACCCTGGAAAAAACCCCAAGATCACCGTATAGTAAGGTAGGGTCTGGAAGCCGGTGTCTGAAAGGTGCCAGGAATCTCCCCCTTAGCCCAGCAGTCAGAGTCAGCTCGCAGTCGCCATCTTGCCTGGATACTATCTCTGATGACCTAAGCAGGAGCTTGCAAGAATTGAAAGGGGACCTTAGTAACAGACAATCCTAACAAAGGACCTTAAACAAATTAAAGTTTAAGAACACCATTCTACAGTGACTCTACTCCTTTTTGAAGGGGTAGTCCTGGGGGAACAGTAGTTGAATTCATGCTTGCTCCAATGTGGAGTGCCATAGGACTTATCTCTCTCTCCCCCATGTTACTTGAGATCTATGTGAAACCACTGGGAGAGGACATCCATCAGTTTGGAGTGAGATATCATCAGCATCCTGATGATCCCCAATAATACATTGTAATTTCCCAGGCCAAGCTGGAGATGCAGAGGACGTGCTTCTGGAGACTGTAAGGAACAGTATAGGATGAAAAAAGCTTAAATTGAACTCCAGCAGTTATTGTTCATGAGTAAACAGTCTGGCTTGATTCTGGTCCCAGTGTTAACTCTGGATAGAATTGCAACCCCCGTGGAGGAAAAGGTTCATTAATTGGGACTCACAGGTCCTTCCAGAGCAATAGGAGAAGACCATAGCCAAAGGAATCCTTACCAAGCTTTGATTGGTATGTCAGTTACAATCCTTCTTGGACACACTATTTTTTTTAACAGTAACTATCACTCTCATTACCATGCAATTATATTATTGATTCACACACTCTCTTGCTTTTGAAGATTACCCCAAAACTTTAATTCTGTTTTAATAGAATAACACTGTAATACAGCTGCTGCATTGGTAACAAATAGGCTTCTTAGAACAATTGAAAGTGCTAGTCTTTACGTATAAAACTGTATGTGACTCATTTTCCAGTAACCTTCAGGAGCATCTCTTCATATAGTCCTCAGTGTGTAGGCTAGAAGGGTAGTGGTGGTGGCAAAACAAGCATAGTTAGTGTTTATATGTATTAGATAAGGCTAAGGATAGAAATAGTTATATTGTATAAAAGCGTTCCGTGTGCGTCATGCTGGCCACATGACCACGGAAGTGTCTTCGGACAACGCTGGCTCTTTGGCGAACAAACAGAGTTGAGCACCGGCCTCTAGAGTCGGACACGACTGCACAAATGAACCTTTACCTTATAAGTATATTAGGAATATAGGTTATATAGGAAAGGTTATATAGGAAAGAAGCTAGGATCATAGTAAATCACATAGAAAACACTTTTATATTGTAAATAGTTGTTTCAAGTAAAAATAACCCCCAAGCATATAAGGGGAGATCTGAAATCTTTGTGTGTGCAGTGCTTTATTGGGGGACCTTGGTTTGAGTCTGAATAAACCACCTTGAGTATTGAAAGTGCTGGTCTTTATGTATAAAACCATATGTGACTCATTTCCAGTTACCTTCAGGAGCATCTCATCACATAGTCCTCTGTGTGCAGGCTGGAAGGGAATACTTAGGAACTCTTCAGCACCTGAGCTTTAGAGACATATGTACTTGGCGAAAGTATTTTACAGTAGTGGTCCTACCATTATGGAACACCTTGTCCCCTAGCTGAATCCTCCCCCCATCTGTTTTTTTTTTTTGGGGGGGGGCAAAATGGTAGCAACTATTATATTTAGATGAGGTTTCTGGTGCTAATGATGGACCTGACTACTTTTTTCATGTCTGTTCCTTAGCTTTGATTTTGATTGCAGCTTTGTTTTATGATGGATTTTATGGGGAAGATTATAGAGATAATTTTTGGCTTGCTTTTTGACTTTATTGCTGCAAACTACTGTCAGTATGGTAATTTGGCAGTGTATATAGTAAACAAGCAAACAAATAAATAAAAACCCATTTTAAAAATGAAAACTAGCACATGAAAAACAGCAGCACATTCTTCAAGGCTAAAATGAAGTATTTTAAACTATACATATTTCAAAAATTTGCCCAACAATTTTTATCAACCGAAAGTTGCATTTTTGTTGTTCACAGGACACTTATATATTAAAGGCTTCAATCGAGGCAACAGTGAATATATTTGTGGCCAATTTATTTTCATGGGATAACTTAGTATCTTTTAAAATATATCTCACAGAAAGCAAGGTAGGTATGTGTTCACTTCATTTCCAGCAACCAGAGTTTTTGAGAACTTACTAGATGAAAGCTTCAATAATTCAAATAATTAGACATTCCCCAAAAGAGATATTGGAAACTTTCTCACGTTGGATCCAAAAAGAATGCAAACAATCCATTAGAGCTATAGAAATCCACAAATAATTGACTACAACACTGAAAAAAAATTAATTTCTTTATTTTAATTACTTCACCTCTTTTATAAAACTTTGAAAATGGCTATAGATTTCTATTGGAGAGAGTTGGCAAATTGGACTTCAGTGTGACATGAATAACAATAACAAACTGAGTCTGCTACTATTTTGCCATTAGAGTAGTCCCTCATATGCAGAAACATTATAATACAAATATTTTATTTATTGTTTTGATTGAAATTTATTGTTTTCTTATTGAATTTATACCCCATATATTCAAGTAGCTTACAACCATTGAAAAACAAGATACAACAGAAAGCACAATTAAGACATTTTAAGTCATTCATTTAAATAATTAAGAATTAAAAGCTTGCCAAAGGATTTTTTTACCATCCTCCTAAATATTGAAGGAATGGGAGCCAAATTCACCCTCTTACAGAATCCAGTGTCCTCAGTATCTATAGGAAAGAACTAGGAAGGTCCCATACAAGTTCCCAATCTTACCTTGGACAGTTTCAACAAAGTAAGTTGGATCTCCTTGTTTCTCAGGGTATAGATAATGGGATTCAGTAACGGTGGTAGAACAGTATATAAAAGGGCTGTCAACCAATCTGTAAAAGGAGAGGATAAAGCCTTTGGTCTGGCGTAAGAGAATGTACCAGTAACAACAAACAAAGAAAAGACTGTCAAGTGTGGAATGCAGGTGGAAATGGCCTTTTGCCTACTTTTGATTGATTGCATTTTGAACACAGTAGAGAGGATAAACCCGTAAGAGACGAAGATAGATGAAATGCAGAAGGACCCTACAATAACTGTTAAAACACATGTCACCTTCTTATTGATTGCAGTGTCAGTACAAGAGATGCTCAGTAGCTGAGGGATATCACAGAAATATTGTTTTATAATGTTGGACTGGCAGAAGTCTAATTTAAAGGTCTGTGTAGTTTGTATCAGTGCACAGATTATGCTGGCGATCCATGAAGCTGCTGTCATTTGAAAGCAGGTGTTCCAGTTCATGATCAGCTGGTACTGAAGAGGATAGCATATGGCTACATAGCGGTCATAAGCCATAGAAGTGAGAAAAATCACATCAGCAGTTGAAAGGCTCACTACAAAAGCAACTTGGGTAACACACCCCAAAAATGAAATCTCTTTATAATTTCTCAAGGAATGGTCCAGGGATTTTGGGATAGTCGTTGAAATGAAACAAACATCTACTAAAGATAAGTTGACTAGGAAGAAATACATGGGGTTGTGAAGCTTAGAACTCTGCACAACAGTTGTGATGATGAGAAAATTTCCAGTTAGAGCTGTTAAGTAAATGGGAAGAAAAGCTACAAAGTATAAATATTGTAGTTCTCGAATATCAGAGATCCCCAGAAGAATAAATTTAGTTATCCTTGTTTGATTTACCATTTCTTATTCTGTGGCAAAAAAAGAGGAGATATAGTCAAGAAATGCAAGCAGGAAAAATAAATTACCTTTGTTGTATTTTACCATAAATATGGACCCAGAGATGTAATTAACTAACTTCCCAGATATATGTAGCAGTAGCCAGAAAATAAACTGACTTTATTCTACTTACCACCTCTTAGTTTTTATTGTTAACAATGAGAAATTGAGTGTTCTGTCCCTTTAAGTATGTAGCTAGGATTTCAAAAATAACTACTTGCAAATTCAACATATGTAGCATTAGAAATCCAGAGGGAAAAACGAAGATATCTGATGATCTCTTCTGGTAATTAATTGGTTTAAGCAATTCCTTCAACTGGGGAATATCAGCAAAGTCTCTATCCCTGCCTTGAATATGTAGATATGTTCCCTGGAGACATCTGGCATGTAGGCTGAGGAGAAGCAGTGTGTCCCCCTGAAAAATAAATCCTTAAATGGTCTCTGTGAATGTCTGGAAAAAAAAACACCAAAAACCTAACGTGTTTTCCATGCTGCAAAGATCCTATCTATCTACTTGTTCCGTGTTGTTCAAAGATTAGCCACAGTTGTACTATGTTAAGAAATGTGGGGATTAGCCAGGATCTTATCTTGGTGGCAGCATAACAGAATTTTTGGATAGGCATCTGTGGACGGGGGCAAATGTTGAAACTGTAGAGCAGGGCTTTCCAAAGTTTTCCCGCGGCGACACACCAACCGCCGTTGGTGTATCGCCGCAGGAAAACCCGGAAGTGCCGCCATTGCGGCAGCGCACAGAAACCCGGAAAGTGTTTTTGGCTGCTGCGACTTTCGGTTCTTGCGCACCGCCGTTGGTGTGTCACCGTGGGAAAACCCAGAAGCGCTGATGATGATCAGTGCTTCCGGGTTGTGTGGCAAAACACCAGACTGTGTGTGGCGACACACTTTTGTGTCACGACACACAGTTTGGAAAGCTCTGCTGTAGAGTATTCCATGGAGAGAAGGGAAAAAACTCCACCCTGATTCATTGGCTTCTTTTCAGGCCCGGCCCATGAATGATGAAGAATCAGTCCAGCCAAACTTCAGCTCTTTATTTGCTAATGCCATCAGACAGAATCTTGCCAGACTAAAGCTACTCTACCTAACCTAAGGGGAAATAACCTGGGGAAAGCTATTCTTAATCTCTTAGTTTTCCCACAACTGCCCCCTGGACTATGTCTCCTCTTATCTCTTCCCCCTTCATGGAATGTGCTCCCTCCTTCCTGAGAACCAGTGGCACAGCTGAAATCCACCACATCACCTGCCCCTTCAGAGACACATTCCATAACATCTCCACATACATGAAGATTGCAGAGGAACTTGCTTTCCTTTCAAGGATGCTCAACAATGACTCTTTTTCAGTGTCTGAAGAACATTTTCAATTCTAGGAAACAAACACACATACACAAACAAATTGTCTCTCACTAAATAATACAAATGTACTCTTTCATATGTACCTACTCCCACAATTGAGGTTGGCAACTCTGTTGCTATGTAATGTGGTTGCTAAGTGAAACATCACATGACCATGACAGACTTACAATGGACCTCCTAGAAGAAAGCAGAGTGCAGTGCATAGAGCTTGGCCGAAGTGAAAGCCTCGTGAAAATGCATAACTGAGATAGAATAAAGATAAGAGGTTGTGTACCTATTTGGAAAAGCCCCACTCAAGTTTAACCTTGGGAAAATTAGGCTAGTGACTATGGTTTAATGCAGCATTTGTTACAAGGTGGCTACTGTGTGAAAAGAGACAGAAAAGGAGGGAGGAGACCTCAGATTAGCTCCTGAAAAGAATGGAAGCTATAAATATTAGAAACATATATACACACCCATGGATACATGCACCTATTGATTTAAAAACTATAAATAACTAATTTATAATTCCTTTATTGTTAAAATTGTACATACAGGCACTTCCCAATGAACTTCGCAAAGATGAATATCAGTATTTTATTTTTTAAAAAAATAATTTTATTAAATTTCAGAAAAAGATAAAAGATACAGAAAAACAAAAAAAAACTAAAAGAAACTAAAAAAGTGTGAAAACACAAGATAATTTTTTTTGTAAAATAGATTACAAAGAGAAGTGACTTCCGACTTTAAACATCAAGGATATACAGCAATTTCCACAATCACTCCCTTAATCTATATTAAACCAAAATCACATTATTTCTACACTTCAACCCCTTAGCACATTATAAAAATCACTAAATACCATTACTCTCTACCTTTTTATTAAAAGAAAAAATTCCCTTCTCACCCCTATGGGTGGTATGTGTCTTCCTCAACCTCGGGTCCTCTACCAGAGGCCTGGGAGTTTGAGGGTTCTGCACAGTACCTTAGCTGTTCCTAGCATTGCACTCTTCCAGACAGAGAGCTCTGATGTTGCTCCTGGGATCTGTTGGAGCTACTCTCCCAGCTTAGGAGTCACAGACCCAAGTGCTCCTACCACCACCAGGACCACTTTGGCCTTCACTTTCCACATCCTCTCTAGTTTTTCCTTCAGGCCCTGGTATTTCTCCAGCTTCTCATACGCCTTCTTCCTGATGTTGCTGTCACTTGGCACCGCTACATCTATCATCACCACCGTCTTCTGGTCCTTGTCTACTACCACGTTGTCTGGTTGATTGGCCAGTACATGCCTTTCTGTCTGGATCTGGAAGTCCCACAGGATCTTAGCCCTGTCATTCTCCACCACCTTCTGAGGAATCTCCCATCTGGACTTTGGAGGTTCTAGCCCATACGCTGTGCAGATGTTCCTTCACACAATGCCAGCTACTTGGTAGTGCCGTTCAGTGTATGCTGTTCCTGCCTGAATCTTACACCCTGCCACTGTCAGGGAGACACAGGAGGAGGGAGGGGGGAGCCTGCCCGTGTCAGTCAAATGGGGACGTAGCTCAGAAAGCCTTGCCTTCTTGCCTAAACGCGTCAGAACAGCTCTGCCCTAGTTGGACTCATATCCTGGGCTTTCTCAGGGCACCATTAGTTTAGCAGGATTTCTGTATGTAGGCACCAATAAACACTAGAGACTGGATTCCTTGCCTCGGCGTGTTATTTCTGCATCCTACTCAGGACATCAATCCTGCTAAACCACAACTCCCATCGGAAGAGGGAGGAACAACTAAACCAGGAGAATGGCTTCTCAGACGCAGGAATTGCAGCAGGCCATAATCCAGCTAGCAGCTGCTTTGACACAACACCAGCAACAAGTAGACGACCAGATTAATAATTTACAGGCAGCGATGCTTCAACAAATGCAACAACCAGCGCCAGTCGCCCAGCATCCGGCACCAGCAGCACCACCCCCACCAGTTGTTCTGCGATCCCCAGGGTGTTTGCCAGAGAAATTTGGGGGAGAGCCAGTGCAGCTCAGGACCTTCGTCGCCCAGTGTACCATGTTTTTCGACAGCTGACCTGCTGAGTTCCCGATGGAAAGGTCCAGAGTCACCTTTATCTTAAGTCTGCTGAAAGGCTCAGCTGTAAGATGGTCCATCCCGATGGTGGAAGCCAACGACCCAATTCTAGACAACTACCAGAATTTTATGGCCCGTTTCAGAGCCCACTTCGATGACCCAATCAGAGAAGTCACTGCTAGCCGAGAAATCCAACGGCTCCGACAAGGGAACAGGAGAGTAGGAGCATACATCGCAGATTTCAAACTACTGGCAGGAGATTTGGGGTGGAACGAGGTGGCTTTGAAGGATCAGTTTAAACAAGGACTGGACGAAGAAATTAAAACGGAGCTAGTACGTTAAGGTATGCCAGCTACGTTGGAAGACTTGTATCAGTTGACAGTGGTCATAGATGCTCGGTTAGAAGAATTAAGGCAGCTCCGCTCAGGCAGAAGCAGGGCAGGAACACGGCAAGCGTTTCCAAGTTTTACGACTTTCCCTAACGCAACTATGCCTCTGAACGCAGAAGAACCCATGCAAATAGGCGCCGCTCGGAGGCTGGTTTCTGAAGCCGAGAGGCAAAGAAGAAGGGAAAGAGCACTTTGTTTTTATTGTGGGGGGCCAGGTCACATCGCAAGGGCTTGCCCTGCCAGACGCCAAGCAGCTCCAGCAAGATTTACAGCACAGGAGACAGAGCAGGCACAAATTCCAGCCTCCTCTTCCCAGCAGTTAAACTCCAATGGCCCCCCTCACCAGAGCCCCGTAGGGAGGCCATCCAGCAATTAAGAAGGGCTCAGACGGCAAATAGCAGCCAGGATTTTTACCTTGTTCCAGCCACGCTCACAACTGATTCCAAGCAACAATTACCTGTAGAAGTGATGATCGACTCCGGTGCAACGACCAATTTTATAGATGGGGAAGCAGTGGAACGGTTTCAAATTCCAACGATTGCTCTACCAAGCCCCATACAGGTTGAAACCATTGACGGGCAACCCCTCAAGGCAGGCGCCATTACACACTGCACCCAGCCAATTCAACTATCCATCGCAGATCACACGGAATGGATCCAACTGTATGTTACAGCTTCTTTGCAAGTTCCGATCATCCTGGGCACACCGTGGTTACGGCTTCACAACCCCAATTTGGACTGGATGACCGGAACACTTCCTTTCCCCACTCAGGACTGTCTGCACCACAAATTACAGGAAATTACCCGATCCCAACTGACAGCTGCAAGCTTGGAAGCAGGGAGGGCCCACCTACCAGCAAAGTATGGAGACTATGCAGACATTTTTGGAGAACAAGAGGCCACAGTAATGCCTCCCAATAGATCTTTCGACTGCACAGTAGATTTAAAGCCTGGAGCCAAGATCCCAGCGGCAAGTCATTATGCAATGTCACCAAAGGAACTAGCTATCCTGAAAGAATATGTGGATACCAACCTCAAGAAGGGATTCATCCGACCATCTAAATCACCAGCATCTGCCCCCACCTTCTTCGTACCAAAGAAGCCTGATCCTTTTGCCCCTGCGGCACAGACTGGTGGAAAAGGACCCCCCATGCACACGGTGCATGACTACAGCATACTCAACGCAGTCACCGTTAGAGACCACTACTCTCTTCCAATTATATCGGAATTGCTAGATCGCCTGCAAAAGGCACAGATTTTTACCAAGCTAGACCTCAGGAATGCCTACAATTTGATCAGGATGAAACTAGGCCATGAATACTTGACAGCCTTTAACACCAGGTATAGTAAATTTGAATATTTAGTCATGCCTTTCGGACTAAGTAATTGTGGGGCGGTATTTTCCAGATTTATGAACCACATTTTCTCAGACTTGTTAGATAAATATGTAGTCGTTTATCTCGATGACATTCTGATTTATTCTGAGGACCCCACTTCCCACATAACTCATGTACGCAACGTTCTGCAGAGGCTGAGGGACAACAAGCTTTTTGCCAAGCTAGAGAAGTGTGCCTTTGATTTAACTCAGTTGGACTATCTGGGCTACAGGATTTCCACAGAAGGCATAGCCATGGATCCTGCAAAAGTCCAAACAATCCTATCTTGGAAACCTCCACGCAACGTCAAGGAGGTCCAGCAATTTTTGGGCTACACAATTTTTTTTCACAAATCTATTACCGGGTATGCAGAGAAGGCGCGTCCCCTTACTCAGCTTTTAAAGCACACGCTTTTGCTGGGGGGAACAGCAGCAAGCTGCTTTCCAAGAATTTAAGCAGCTATCTGCCTCCCCACCACTCCTGAGGCACCCGAACCCACTAAAGCAATTCCACGTCCATTGTGACGCATCCAACTTTTCCGTCACCGCCATTCTGCTCCAAGAGGCGGACGAAAAAGGGGAAGACTTGCTTCCTTGTGCCTATTTCTCTCGCACGCTGTCACCAGCAGAGAGGAATTACGATGTCTTCAACAAGGAATTACTTGCCATAAAGTCAGCCTTTCAAGAATGGAGGCATTGGTTAGAGGGGGCAACGTTTCCAGTCAAGGTTTCCACAGATGATAAAAACTTGGCACTTTTGCAAAAGTCTGGATCCCTCACCCCCCGTCAGGTCAGATGGAGTCAATTTTTTTCACGCTTCGATTTTATCATCTTGTACTTGCCCGGCAAGCAAAACAAGCTGGCCGACGCCTTGTCTAGGCAGCCACAGGACATTGCAGAACCTGACCAAGCCACTCAAGCCACAATTTTGCAGCCTCACAATTTTGAGAAGCCTCCCGAAGGGGACCAAGTAGGGATCTTAGCAGCCGTCAGGCAAGCAGACGATCTCCTTGTAAGAATCAAGGCTCAGCAGCAACAAGACCCCTATGCACGGGCTAGGCTGGAGAACCTACAAGGGGACCAGAGTGGAACACCGTCCCCATTCACAGTTGAGGCAGGGACACTTTGGCATAGCGGGCAGCTTTATGTTCCCAGGACTCTGAGGGAAGAAGTCCTCCAGCTATGTCATGATAGCCCAACAGCAGGACATGGGGGGGGGTATTCAAAATTTTGCACAGGACACTCAGAGATTACTGGTGGCCCAAGATGGCAGCGCACATTAAGACTTACATGGCCTCTTGCCACACATGTAGACATGCTAAGACTGCTCCAGGGAAACCAGCAGGCCTTTTGCAACCCCTACCCACGCCCCCCCAGCCTTGGGACACTATATCCATGGATTTTATCACTGACTTACCACAGGCACAAGGCTTCACTTCCATCCTGGTGGTGGTGGACTGTTTTACCAAGATGGCACATTTTATTCCCTGCAAGGGCCTCCCAATGGCAGAAGCTACAGCACAGCTCTTTTTGGACAATGTCTTCCGATATAGAGGCATGGTTAACCACTTAATCTCAGATCGCGGTTCGCAATTTACTTCTAGGTTCTGGGGGGCGCTTTTTCAGACATTGGGGGTCAAAATACACTTATCCTCTGCGAACCATCCTTGCACTAATGGGGAGGCCGAGAAAACTAACCAATTATTGCAGCAATATCTCAGATGTTACATTAACTACCGCCAGGACAATTGGCCAGACCTGCTGCCCATGGCATAATTTGCTTACAACAATTCAGTACATTCCTCGACCAAGATGTCCCCTTTCCAGGCACTCTATGGCACGAACCCAAGAGTTTTGCCTCTTTCTTGCCAGCAAACTGCTGTTCCTGCAGCCACGGATTTCTTGGCAGAAAGGCAGGCTGCTCATCAGCTGTTAAAAGAGCAGCTGGATATAGCCAAAGCAGCCTATAAGAAGAACGCTGACGAACGCAGGCGGGAAGGACCTTCGATTGCAGTCGGAGAAAAGGTCTGGCTCTCTACTAAGTTTTTTCCATCCAGCAGGCCGTGCAAGAAATTGGACTCTAAGTTCATCGGCCCTTTCCCAGTGTTACAGGAAATAAATCCTGTTGCTTATCGTTTGCAGCTGCCCCACTCCATGAAGATACACCCAGTGTTTCACAGGTCATTGTTAGTCAAGGATTCCCCACCAAGCACCTTGCGTTCACATACCACCCCCCCACCCCCGATACTTGTCGAAGGGGAACCAGAATATGAAGTGCAGGAAATCTTGGATTCCAGGAGGAGGGTCAGGGGAATTCAGTATTTAATACACTGGAAGGGGTATTCTCAAACGGAGCGCTCTTGGGAAAATGCCAAGGACGTACATGCCCCCTTGCTTGTACACAAGTTTCATCAGCTTTTCCCTCACAAGTCACGACCACCTCAACTTCCAGAGCGACATCCCTTGGCTGAAAACGAGGAAGCCGGCCAGTCTGAGGTGATCGTAAGTTACCAGCATCCACCTCTGCTCCCACAGCCGGGGCCAGCGAGGGGGGAGGAGGTGGATTCTCGCCCATCCACTTCTGGTTTACAGTTCACAGGCGGGGGGAGGGAACGCCCTGCTAACGATCTAGCTGTTTTTCAGACACCACCAGACGTGCCTCAGATGCTATCTGATCAAACAGAAAGTGACGAATCCTCCCCCGAAATTCCGTCCTGGGAATACTTATCTCCTCTGCCCAGCTTTCAGGAGGAGATGGAATCAGTTTCACAAGAGAATTTGCCTGACCCCAAGGACGATGGAGGGGAGCAGGATGCAATGGAATGTTTTGCTGGAGAGGGGGGTGGTGTCAGGGAGACACAGGAGGAGGGAGGGGGGGAGCCTGCCCATGTCAGTCAAAAGGGGACGAAGCTCAGAAAGCCTCGCCTTCTTCCCTAAACGCGTCAGAACAGCTCCGCCCTAGTTGGACTCATATCCTGGGCTTTCTCAGGGCACCATTAGTTTAGCAGGATTTCTGTATGTAGGCACCAATAAACACTAGAGACTGGATTCCTTGCCTCGGCGTGTTATTTCTGCATCCTACTCAGGACAGCCACTATGTGTTGGACTGTCTCTCAGGCCTCTCTGCACAGTCTGCCCCTTGAGTCCTGTCTAGTGTTGTAGACCCCTGCTTCTATAGATCGGGTGCTTAGTGCCTGTTCTCGGGCTGCTATGATCAGTGCCTCAATGCTGTCTTTTAGTCCAGCCCTTTCCAGCCACTGGTAGTAGGATTTCCCAATATCAGCCACCTCAGCTATCTCTCGATGGTACATCCCATGCAGGGTCTTGTCTTGCCATGGCACTTCCTCTGCTTGATCTTACTTCCATGTCTGCTTCTGTTTCAGGCATTCTCTCAGCAGCTCATCTTTATGTGCCATCTTACTGATATACTCCTGGATACTCTGGGTCTCATCCAGTACAGTGGCTTCAACACTCACCAGACCCCGCCCACCCTGTTTCTGGCTGGTGTACAGTCTCTGGGTGTTCGACTTAGGGTGAAGCCTCCATACATTGTGAGGAGCTTCTGGGTCTTCACATCAGCAGCCTCCATGTCCTCCTTTGGCCAGCTCACTACACTGGCAGGGTATCTGATGACTGGCAGGGTATACATTTTGATGGTGTGGATCTTGTTCTTCCCATTGAGCTGGCTCTTCAGGACCTGTCTTAACCTCTGGTGGTACTTGGATGTTCCTGTCTTCCTTGCCTCCTCATCGTGGTTCCCATGTGACTGTGGGATACCAACATACTTGTAGGTGGTCTGTATGTCTGCTCTGTGGCCTGCTGGTAGTTCAACCCCATCAGTCTTAGCTACCTTCCCTCTCTTTACTACCATCCAGCCACACTTCTCTAGTCTGAATAACAACCCAATGTATTCACTGTAGATCCGTGTCAGGTGGATCAGTGAGTCAATGTCTTGTTCACTCTTAGCATACAGCTTGATGTCATCCATGTAGAGGAGGTGGCTGATGGTAGTTCCACTCTTGAACGTGTATCCGTATCCAGTTCTTGTGTTAATCTGGCTGAGGGGATTCAAGCTCATGCAGAACAGCAGTGGGGACAGTGCATCACCTTGCTATATGCCACACTTGATGGCCACTACTTTAGCCAGTAGGTGTGGATCATGTTTGGCCAGGTGCTGTCCAGCTCTTCATGTTTTTGACATGCTGTTGGATATCTGCTACTGTGATGGTGACTGGTTCCTGCTCTGGGAGATTTCTGTGGTCTGCTCTCTCTATATCTCTATCTCTATCTCTATCTCTATCTCTACCTCTACCTCTACCTCTACCTCTACCTCTACCTCTACCTCTACCTCTACCTCTACCTCTACCTCTACCTCTACCTCTACCTCTACCTCTACCTCTACCTCTACCTCTCTCTATCTCTATCTCTATCTCTATCTCTATCTCTATCTCTATCTCTATCTCTATCTCTATATCTCTATCTCTATCTCTATCTCTATCTATCTCTATCTCTATCTCTATCTCTATCTCTATCTCTATCTCTATCTATATCTATATCTATATCTATATCTATATCTATATCTATATCTATATCATCTCCATCATCTCCATCATCTCCATCATCTCTATCATCTCTATCTATCTCTATCTATAAATCACCTAATCAACTCCCCCCCTAAAATAACAATTACTTAATTATTCCCTTCATACTACTACTACTATACATTCCTGTCTACTATAATAAAGACCAAAAATTAAAAAGCATGTAAATTGTCTACCATTATAATTAATGGAATTCAAAAAACATGAATAAAAAGAAACCTTAATAATCATAATCCCCATCATTAAAGATAAGTAAAATCATCCAAAGCCAAAAGACCATCCAGTTAAATATTTTAGTCCTTAACCCACTTCAAAATAGAACAAGACATTTACATATCCCCAAAATAGGCACAGAGCTATTTTCTTAAAGAAATCAAACAACCCATCTGCTCCCCTCACAAACACATACTTCCCTTCAAAAAACCTCCCATATATAATAACCCCTTCTTTTCCATAACGTTCCATCAGAAAGTCAAATTCACTTATATCTTGCAGCTCAATTTTTCGGTTTAAGGTCTTCAATTCAGCATTGCCAATTTCATCCAGGATTTCAACAAAAGCCCAAATCTCATTCTTGGGAGTGACATTTCCATTGCTGTTAGATTCCTCAGGTTCATCCACCTCATCCCAAACCAGATGGCACATTTTAGACCACACATTTTCCACAATGCTCTGAATGTCTTGCATAATAACTTAGCAGGAATCAGAGAAAATCTACTTAATATCTGCTTAAATATCTGCTTTGAAATCTCAGTGAAAGTCATAGAGAGCCTGGTTAAGATCCTCCATTTCAGAAGCAGTAAATTATGGCACCCCCCTAGATACTTAACCAGCAGAAGTGGAAGGTAATGGAAAGTTTCTGAACTGAGTTAAGATAAGATACCAGACAGTTCCAAGAGAAAGTTGTAGTGGCAACATGCGGAAGACCATTGTTATCTCGAGGAATTAAGTGGCATGTTTTGGTTTTCTCCCTCACACCTAGGAGATTAGAGTTTATTTTGAGTTACACTGATGTTTAACTGGCTTGTTTTTATTTCTGTTTGGCTTGGAGTGGGGGGAGTATGCCCACTCCTCCAACAGCCCTCCAGAACATATCTTTGTTTGAAGTGGGGGGGAGAGATAAGAGAAAACCCCCAGCTTGTTAGTTTAAGCATAAGTCCACTCCTCCAACAGCCCCTCCAGCAGCTTGGAATGGTGGGGAGGGGATATAAGAGACTGTTTTTTTAGTCACTGGCTTATCTGATAGCTTCCCAGGCTCTTGGAATGATGTCATGGACAGGTGCTAGACCCCAAGAAGAATCCCAGTCAAGGTCAGGCTACGCATCTTCAGTACCATGGAAACTTGGTCACAGGGTTTGGGGGCCAGATTTTGATAAAATCCTTGGGATTGTCTTTGGAGTTGGGGAACTTCTGTGCAGACTCTAAGTCCTGGGGTGCTGCAGAACAAAGAGCCATCATACTGAGCATTTGCAGTAGAAAAAAATTACTTTTATTTTAAAACAAAGAAACAGATACTTAACAGCATTGCCTCTCAGCCGAGAGAGAACATAGTCCATTTACATACTAATAGAACATAGCGGAAGCAGAACACAAAAGAAGAGATTTACAATATAAAGCCTTTACCTCTGTACAAGAAAACTTGGCATTACCTGAGTGGTCAAAGTTTAACATGTGACCACCCTGACTCAGCTCACCACTTAACTTATTTGGAAATAGAGCACCAAGAGATACTCTGATTGGTCAGTTCAAACCAGACCTTTGGCACCAGTAATTAACATTCCTGAGAAGGGAGTTAAACATGAGCCCTCTTGACTCCAACAGGAAAAAACTTCTCAGCCTGACTTTTTAAAACAGAATATTCCAGTTTCTTTCAAAATTATAAAATGCCTCCCCTTTTTATGACTAGAAAGAATTCAGAAATAAGCCCAATTTTGCAGTTATTTCCCTGTGCCTTACCCTTACCAATGGTTTAGTTAATATATCAGCCAACATTAATTTAGTATCACAATATTTTAATTGATATAAAAAAGCTATTTGTTGTTGTTTATTTGTTCAGTCGCTTCCGACTCTTCGTGACTTCATGGACCAGCCCACGCCAGAGCTTCCTGTCGGCCGTCACCATCCCCAGCTCCCCCATGGTTGAGTCTGTCACCTCCAGAATATCGTCCATCCATCTTGCCCTTGGTCGGCCCCTCTTCCTTTTGCCTTCCACTTTCCCCAGCATCGGCATCTTCTCCAAGGTATCCAGTCTTCTCATTATGTGGCCAAAGTACTTCAGTTTTGCTATATGTATGGTTATATATACTATCTCCTCTTAATCTCCCTTCCTGAGGATAGTTCCAGCCAGTAATGTCCTGCCGATCCTTTTGTGTTACCCATTTCTGCCTAGAAAGAGATTGAAAAGTAACATAACATTTAATAGACCAGTTTAACATAAAATTGCTTTGATTATTAGGGATAGAAAAATAAAATTCCTGACCCGATATCATCCAAGTTCCTTTTCCTGTTATATTCATGCATTTGCCATGAGTACCAGGGAGCCATTTTTTCTGGGAGAGGACTGGTTGTTCACATAAGGATAAGGCAGTTGTATTTTCTTTCTGGACAGTTTGCTGGCAGAGTACCCCAGGAAACATCATTGCCAGTGCATCTTTCCCAGCAGCAGTTAGGCATACAGAAAAGAAACACAATTAGCATAGGGTTAGGTACAGTAAGGACAGCATAAGAATGGCAAAAGAGGAACTGCATCACAGAAACATCTAGAGCCAAGAAATTGCCATGGATAATTTGCTCTGACATCTGATAGGTTTTCCATATTCATTTCTTCTCCAATTGCTATGTCCACATTAGGGGCTATCCATAATATAATATTTTTTCAGGGTAGAGCCCAACTATGACCAATGTTTTAAATTTGGCCTGGCACCCAGTAATTGTACTTGTAATAGCTGTTTGCATTTTGTTAATACTGATATGTATTCTGTATGTAAAAGTTAAGCGCTTATATACAAATGTACAGGTTATTTATTACCTGGAGACATGGAATTTATAGAATGTAAAGGTGTGGGAAGGGATTCAATATATGCCAGGGGAGGAGTGTAGTGGCAACATGCGGAAGACCATTGGGTGGAGTTAAGTGGCATGTTTTGGTTTTCTCCCTCACACCTAGTAAATTAGAGTTTATTTTGAGTTATGCTGATGTTTAACAGGCTTGTTTTTATTTCTGTTTGGTATGGGTGGGGAGGTAAGAGAAAAACCCCAGCTTGTTAGTTTAAGCATAGGTTCACTCCCCCAACAGCCCCTCCAGTGGCTTGGAATGGGGGGGGGAGAGAAAAGAGATTGTTCATATTGGGCACTGGCTTAGCTTCCCAGGCTTTTGGAATGATGTCATAGACAGGTGCTAGACCACAGGAAGGATCCCAGTCAAGGTAAGGCTATGCAACCTTTTTGGTGTTATTATCTGCTATCCTAGTCAGGTTCCTGGTAGCAAAAAGAGAATAAAGGTCATCTTGCTTGGTATGTATGTATTTCTTTCTATATGCTATGCTTTATAAGTTTTTGTTTAATCTGCCTAAACCATGTTTCTGTTTAACCTTGTTTGCTTAAGTTTATAATAAAGCTATATTTTCTTTATCCACTGGCATGCTGATTGTCTCTGAATCTAAAAGTACCAATTGCTTGAGCATCTGATCACTGCTTGGACATTTGGCAATACAAAGACATAGAGGCTGCTGATGTGAAGAACCTGGAAGGTCCTCACCATGTATGGAGGTTTCCACCCCAAGTCCAACACCAGAGACTGTACACCAGCCGAAAAGAGGGTGGGCAGGATCTGGTGAGTGTCAAAGCCACTGTCCTGGATGAAACCCAGAGCATCCAGGAGTACATCGGTATGATGGCATGCAAAGATGAGCTGCTGAGAGAATGCCTGAGGCAGCAGCAGACATGGAAGGAAGATCAAGCAGAGGAAGACCCTGCATGGGATGTACCATCGACAGATAGCTGAGGTGGCTGAAATTGGGATATCCTACCAGTGGCTGGAAAGGGCTGGACTAAAAGATAGCACTGAGGCACTGATCATAGCAGCCCAAGAACAGGCACAAAGCACCATATCCATGGAAACAGGGGTCTACCATACTAGACAGGACCGAAGGTGCAGCCTATGCAGACAGGCCTCAGAGACAGTCCAACACAGAGTGGCAGGGTGTAAGATTCAGGCAGGAGCAGCATACACTGAACCAAGAATCTGGCATTGTGTACAGGAGCATCTGCACAGTGTATGGGGTAGACACACATAAGTCCAGATGGGAGATTCCACAGAAGGTTATGGAGAATAACAGGGCCAAGATCCATATGGACAGTCATCATGGTAGCAGACAAGGACCAGAAGACAGTGGTGGCAATAGATGTAGCAGTGCTACAGGAAGACAGAGTAAGAGAAGCTGGAGAAGTACCAGGGCCTGAAGGAGGAACAAGAGAGGATATGGAAAGTAAAGGCCAAAGTAGTCCCAGTGGTAGTAGGAACACTCGGGGCTCTGACTCCTAAGCTGGGAAAATGGCTCCAACAGATCCCAGGAGCAACATCCGAGCTCTCTCTCCAGAAGAGTGCAGTGTTAGGAAGAGCTAAGATACTGTGCAGAACCCTCAAACTCCCAGGCCTCTAGTGGAGGACCCAAGGTTGAGGAAGACACATACCACCCAAAGGGGTAAGAAGGGATATATAGATATAGATATAGATGATATAGATATAGATATAGATATAGATATAGATATAGATATACAGTAGATATAGATACAGATACAGATACAGATACAGATACAGATACAGATACAGATACAGATACAGATACAGATACAGATACAGATACAGATACAGATACAGATACAGATACAGAGACAGAGACAGAGACAGATACAGAGACAGATACAGATACAGATGATATAGATATGTGAGGGATGAAAATAAATGTTTAGAGTTTGGTTCTTCCTTACACACACACACACACACACACACACACACACACACACACTGTATTTATATATATACATACACACACACAAATACAAAAATGGCATGTGGTACACTTTATTCTTATCTTATTTTTTTTCTCTCCCTATTTTGCTTTCTGCTTTCAATAAATATCAAGTTGTAGCTTCCAAATTTGTATATAATTGTGTCTCCCACTTCTGCTTCTTACAGGTGTAGCTTGCATTTTTGTCATAGATGAAACATGGATAATCACACCAAAGTCCTTACTTTCTGCTTACTTTTGATTCTCAAAACCTCGACAGCTGCAGTTCTGCATTTCTTGTTCTTTGCATTATATTTGGTTGTGTTGCTAAAGTCTTTTTTTTAAAAAATATCCTTTATAGTTTCTAATTTCTTCCTCTTCACAGTTATGGAATACAATCAGTATGTTGCCATTTGCAACTCTGCAATATGTGACATTAATTAAGTATGTCCTCTCTAAAATGTGTAGTTTGTATCTGTTTCTTGATTGAGATTAACCCCTCAATTCAAACTTTAGGTAGCTAAAACATTGTAGGCCATGCTTTTTAGAGATGCTAGGACTGAGGTTTTGCAGCATCTGGAATGCCCCAATATAATGACCCCTGCTTTTGACACTCAGAAAGACACTATCAGAGTCAATGAACGTAGAAAAAAATCTCTGTAACTGAAGTTCCACTGTGAGATTTCTATGGGAGTTGTTTGCTTCTGCAGAAAGAACAGCAGCCTCCATTCAGGACAAAGCCAACATTAAAGTTCAGTCTCTGCACGCTATTTGCACATGTACATACAGTATTGTCTTAGGCTTCCACAGAGTTTCCAGAGTCTTTGAAAAAAGGAAGATTTCATCTGGGAAATTACTGTAACTACTTTCATATATCACATCTTGCCGTGTTTTAAAGCCATGGTTCATTTTATCAGCCACCATTTGTGGGGGTGAAGTTTACTGGGGAAAATGTCATTGAGTGTTTGTGACTGCCACATTGTGATGGCGTGGTACTGTTACTACAGCCCCTGCTGTAACAAAGAATCTTCTGAATTTGGGGAGATGTCAGCCTTTTGAGGAAGGCCAGTCAGGAAACCAACTCCTCAGATTTAACTGGAATTATACTTTTATAATCTTGAAAGCCTGATTGTGTTTCCCTTTCACCCCTTCTTATACCCAACAGAGTTGTGATTTCTATGGATTTACCGTATTATTCTATTGGTATTCATATAGGGCTCTTTGGGTTTACATTGTATTTTATTCTATGAACTTTCTTTTAGGTATATATCTCCAGTCTCCCCAGGCAGCAAAAATTAATATGGTAGCAGATGCAACCCACAAAAGGATGTGGCTTGGAATACAACAATACAACAATCCAACAATTTTTTTTTTGTTTTGACTCCCACCACAAATACCACTGGTTTCAATGATTTATTATGTACCGTATTTTACGGCGTATAAGACGACTTTTTAACCCAGGAAAATCTTATCAAAAGTCGGGGGTCATCTTATACGCTGGGTGTCGTCTTATACGCCAGAAAATACTTGCCGTATAAGACCTCTCCTGGCCAAGTGCAGCTGCTTGCCGGAACGCAGGCCCCAGGGAAGAGCAGGAGGACGAGCGCATCGTACTGCATTGGGTCCCGTCGCTCCACAGAGACACGCGGGGAGGGGGGAGCGAGCTCCGTTCCCTCAGAGCAGCCTTGGGAAGGGAGGGGGCAAAACACAGTGGCTCCACGATGGGCTCAAAAGTCGCCCACAACACTCAACGGGCGCCTCGCTTCACCTCACCAGCGACGCTAAAAGCAGCGGCAGCAAGAGCAGCGGTCAAAATTCCCTTTTGAAGAAGTGTTGTCTTGCTTCCTCACTAATAACAGTCTGGAAGATGGTGATGACCTTCCTTTTAAATGCCACTGATTAAAGTCTAATCATCATTAATTTTTTATCAGTTGCCATTTTAAACAATGACATTTTTATCACTGCACTTATATTTCTCTGGTGCTGTTTTGGATATGTTTGTGTGTTGCATTTTAAAATATAAAATAATATTTTTACTTGTATTTATTCTGAGCCTGCTAGAAATTTCAATGTTTCAATCAATCAATCAATCAATCAATTGTTGGGTCATAATACCTTTATTAGGGCTAACCTAAAGGCACCTAAGAACGTTGCTTGATTGGCCCTTATAAAATATTACCCAGCTCTAGGTTTGGGGCAGGGAGTATTACAGAATGACTCCTCATTTGTTATCTCAAGTCAAAAAATATTTCACTTTCTTTTATGGAGCAGACAAATGTTAATGGTTTTAATTTTTTTTTCCTTATCCAACTCCCATATCTTTTTTATTTTAATGGAAGTTTGTTATATGCCATGAGATCACCTTCCTGTCAAGATGACCTTTTTTCCTGCACCAGTAATTGTCCAAGTAAGTGTGTGTGTGTGTGTGTGTATGCATATGTGCAATTGGTGAATAGTATGAAGCCTAAAACATAGGTCAGAGGAATGACAGGGCCCACTGCCTGTTTTATAATTCTAACATCTGTTTGCTCAGTGCATTAAGGAGATTAATAAATGAAAGGGATAGGAGCCAGCAAGACACTGGAGAGGACCTTCCGAGGCTAGAGCATTAATGTAATTTCATGATCAGAACAATGCAGCAATACCACTACTTTCCTCTCTTTCCTTTCACTGTACTGTTTCGTATTCACACTGCCAGTCCTAGCATTGGGACGGGACCCAATGCAGTACGCCGCCCCGCGCTCGTCCTCCTGCTCTTCCCTGGGGGCTGCGTTCCGGCGAGCGGCTGCACTTGGCCAGGAGAGGTCTTATACGGCGAGTATATCCCAAACTCTATATTTTAACTGGAAAAGTTGGGGGTCGTCTTATACGCCCAGTCGTCTTATACGCCGGAAAATACGGTACCTTATTCTATTCGCATTTCACTAGGTTTCTATGGGTTTCTTTAAACTTCTTTTCTGTTTTTTCCCTTTTTATTTTACAGAAAGGATTTTACTTCTCTCAATAGTTTATTTGCAGCCACAGGTTTTAGCAAAATTCATCTAAAATTACAGCAATCCATATCAAATCAGTCCTGTCCCTCTAGTGTTTACAGTATTATTTATCAACATTTGCTTCCATAGATTTCTTGGAGCCATTGTGAACAATGCAACTTGATTTGTTACATATTCATTTTTATCAGACAAAAAAAACCCAGATTTTTTTCCCAAATTTGTCTGATTCAATTGATTTAGCAAAGGCATGATAAATCTAGTTCTTGGTATAATCTGCAATATAATAGGTAATGGGTCAGGTCTCCCACCTGTAGGGAATTACAAATGCATAAACGGTGTGTAATTGGTAACCCTTTATATCTTCCATCTAAATATGCTGTTGGCATATTCACAAAGCTTCACAAAGCTCTGTGAAAGCTTGTCTCAGGGACTGGGATATGGGAGACTGCAAGTAATATGACAGAGATTTTGCTTCTATCTGTGCTCCTGCCCTCTGAAGATGCTGGCCACAGATGCTGGCGAAACGTTAGGAACCACAACTTCCAGAACACGGCCACACAGCCCGGAAGACCCACAACAGCCATTGAACTCCGGCCGTGAAAGCCTTCGACAATACATTAATATGACATTCCTTGTCCATTTTGAAAAAGATGGTACCACTTGGCCAACCTAAGCTTGCATACCTGATCTCTGTCCAGACTAAAATCTTTAACAAATAAGAAGTCCCTCAATAGTGTATGATAATTTATGTCATTAAACAGTTCCTGATCTAGAGTTAATTTAGAGAATAGTTTTTTTGCACAGGATCACCATCTAATTTGCCTTTTTGAAAAACTTTCCTCAATGCAAGGTAAGCTTTTACAGAAAGGATTGAATTTTCCACTCCTATGTGAATGATCTGGGCTTAATTAGCCCAGTTCTTAGCTCTTCCCCCAGCCAGGGAGGGCTGGGTGGAGGATGGGATTCTTTAAAAGCTAGAGGGGGAATAGAACTCCGGGTGATGAAACCTTTTCTAGAACAAGCTTCAGGAAACAGTTCTTGCTTATCTGTATTTCACCCCTCACAGTTTGGACTGCTGGTATTATTGAAGCCCCAATTCTGTTAACATCATTCTGAGATATTATTATGCAATGAGATAAATGCTATTGGACCATTCTGAGGTAGCTATAGAGTTGCTAATTGCTAATTATGTTAATAAGCATACAGAATTCAGTTTCATTTTGGTGCACAAGACTCTTGAGGGAAACAAAACAGATCTCAATAAACATTCAGAATAGGAAGCTCTTCAAATATAGATAGATATTTCACTACATCAAATTTGTGGGACAGCATTTCCTTAGTGGAGAGAGATTTAACAGTCTTAAAACCATGTAACAGAAGACAAAACCAATGGAGAAAATAGTAAGTCACTTATAAACTTAATGTTTAACTGAAAAGGAATTTCTCTCCTTTCTGGGTCAAATGGGTGTTTATTGATATATGTCCAACTTGTTATATCTCTGGCTTGTCTTGATAACTTTTCAATTCGAAGAGAATTTAATCAAATGATTACATAAGGTAGTGTTCAGATATAATGCATTAGAAGGTCAGCTATTTTGGAAGGGACAACAAAGAGTTTTTTGAGACTATTTTTCAGAAATATGCACCTCAGTAGATTTAAAAAATTATGAATCAGAATAATGAACACCGATTTGGAGTGATTTCTATGAATATAGTAAGCAATGTACATGCTGGTACATTTTCCACATGATTATAAAAAATAAAAGATAGATATCATTTGTAGAACATTAGATCTAACGTTCATGCATGGAAAAAAATATTGAAATGAAATTAATTGAGAGGGTGAACTGATCACTAATAGGTAAATTAGCATCAGCAAAGTCATTTCACAATCTCTGTGGATAGAAATGAAAGAAATGAGTGGTAACATTTCCAACATTTTTTTTGTTTGTTTCCAAATATTTAAGTACTATTGTTGAAAAAGTGGGTACACGGCATTCCACATTATTCAAAGAAACATTGAGATGTCAAAGTTCATAGCTGGAATAGGTTACGTCTCCTTTTATAGCCAAACTCTCCTGGAGGGAATGTAGGATTGTAGTTGATGGGAGATGGCTTTTTCAAAGTGAACTATCACATTCCTTCAGATTGTTGGAAAAGGGGATTTATTAATTTATTCTGGTTATGTCTGATTTCTTTAGATTAAAAAAATGTTTTATAGTTGAATAATCATGTATGATAACACATAGTGAATATTAAAATAAGACTTATATTGTAAGAAAAGTTCTATCCTTTCTTTTTATAACTATATACTATTAAATACATGTTTAGGAATCTAGTATTTATATATCCAGCAAAGGAGATTGTTACCTTGTCGTGGTGCTGGAGCTTGAGCACCTCAATGAGCACCATGAGCTAAACCATGAAGGGACACCCAAGACGGGAAGGTCATGGAAGAGAGGTCAGACTAAATATGATCCCTGGGGAAGCTAACGGCAGCCCACCCCAGTATTCTTGCCATGAATACTAAATGGATCAGTACAAACAGAGATATGTTTTTTTTTATTTTATTGTTTGATTTATATCACCGTCCATCTCCCCCCACAAGGGGACTCTGGGCGGTTGACAACAAAGATGTTGGTATACCATTGGAAGATGGGACTTCCAGGTCGGAAGATGGTCAAAATGCTACTGGGGAAGAACAGAGGATAAGTTCAACTAGCCGCAGATGTGATGACGCAGCTAGCTCAGAACTAAAAGGATGGCTAGCGGCCGACGGTGCTGGTGGTGAACGACAAATCTGATGTTCTAAACATCAACACACCATAGGTGTTGCATATATTTTTTATGTCTGTAGAATATGTGGCTGAGTTTTTAAAAAGCCAGGCCTCAAAACATTTTTCCTGTTTGGGCTCAGGAGCACATGTTCACCCCCATTCAGGAATGTTAATTTACCTTTGGAGCCTAGTAGTCTGGCTTACTTGGACCAATCAGAATTAGCTGTTTGAGCTTTGCCTATATTGGGAATCTGTTGCCTAGGTGTTTTGGTCACATGCTGGATCCTGTCCACTCAGATGCTGATCAAGTAAAGGTTTAAAATGTAAATGCCTTTTGTTCTCTGCACTCTGCACTCTGCTAACTGCTCTGCTATCTAAATGTAAATAGCTATGTTAATCAACCATGCCATGCTTTGGCTAAAGAAGAAGATTCAAGGTTTGTTCCTATGTTTTTGTTTTAAATAAAGCAACATTTTTACTACAAACTTATCTCTTGGTTTTTCCATAACTCTGATCACAAATTTTATAAAACAACAAAAGGTTATGGGCCCAGCAACTGCTTCTGGATCAGGGACAAAACTTATGGAAACATGAGAGAGGAAAGCTGACCTGTATTAATCTGCATTTAAAGAGGCTTCCTTTGTTTTTTGAAACTTGCTGGCAATTGCAAGAAGTTTGAATTGGAGGCAGAGTTTCAAGCCTCGTGCAAGCCTCGTGTTTCGATTACTACAACAGGGGAGAGAAGAAGCAATGGCGGCTGCTGGAGCTTCAAGTTTTCAAGGTATGCCCCTGGAAAAGCTTTCTAATACTAATTATTTGAACTGGTCTTTGAAAATGGAAAGTTTCTTGAGGAGAGAAAATTTATGGTCTGCAATTTCTGAACAAATTCCTCAGAATCCAGATCAAGCCTGGTTGAGGAAAGATGAGAAATGCAAAGCCTCCATTATTTTGGCTGTTCAGGATGATCAGCTTATACATGTGAGAGGCAAAGAAACTTCCAAAGACTTATGGGACTATTTGCGTGATTTATATGTGAAAACTAGTCCAGGCAGCAAGGTTATTTTAACCAAAAAAAAAAAAAAAACTGTACAAGGCTCACTTGCCTGAGAATGGAAATTTGCCTGAGCATCTTAATAAGCTGCAGACCTATTTTGTGGAATTACAAGAGCGTGGGATGGAATTTAGCCCCCTGATGAAAGCCTACATTATGCTGTCTTCGTTGAATGAGTCCTGGGACACTTTAATTTGCTCCATGGAGGGAATCCCAGAAGCTGATCTAACTCCATCGTTCGTGACTACCCGGCTGCTTGCTGAGTGGGATAAAAGACAAGAAAAAGCTGCCTCCATTTCTACAATAAAGTCTTCTCGTGGCCAGCAGAGGGAATGGAAGAGCTCTGAATTCCAAGCTTCTGCTTTTTCCACCACCCGGAGATGCTTTACCTGTGGATCCTCTTCTCATCTCCAGAAGGACTGTGTCAAGTTTAAGAAGATAGAAGAAACTTCTGGAAAGAAGATTCTTCACGCAAAAGTTGTTGAGAACTCTGATAATAAAGATTTGTGGGTTCTTGACAGCGGAGCCAATTCTCATATATGTCACAATAAAGATTCCTTTCTGTCTTTGTCTAAAACTAACAAACAAAAAGTTTCCTTAGCAGATGGATCTGTATCCAGGATCGTGGGTGAAGGTGAGATCAATCTTCCATGTTTGGGGGAAACTGTTCAAAATGTTTTATTTGTGCCTAATTTTCAAAGCAATCTCTTGTCTGTGGGGCAGCTAGTAGCCTCAGGTTATGTAGTAACTTTTAAGAAAGAGGGTTGTGATATTAGGAAGGATGGTAAAGTGGTTGCAAAGTGTTTGCAGAAAGATTCTCTGTACATTGTACAAAATGCTGAAAAGCAACAAATTGCTAAGGCTGTTTTTGAAAATAAGCCCTTACACGATCAATGCATCCATTTAATACATAGGAGGTTTGATCATGCTAATTTTAAGTACATTTCTCAAATGCCTAGTTATTCTGCTGATTTAAAATTGAAACCTTGTGCTAAGTATCTTGATCGTGCAGTTTGCAAGGAGAATAAAACCACAAGAGCTCCTGTGAAGAAGTTTTCTGATAGGTCCACCTCTAGGCCTCTAGAGATCATTCATTCTGATGTTATAGGCCCCTTTTCTCCTAGTCTTGGGGGATCAAGGTACATTTTGACCTTCATAGATGATTTTTCCAGGTACACATTCATTTATTTGCTGAAACACAAAGATGAGGTCTTTGGTAAATTTAAGGCTTTTGTGGCTTGGGTGAATGGAAAATTCCCAAGGCCAGTGTCTGCCTTGCAATCAGATTGAGGTGGAGAGTATCTATCCTCAAAGTTTAAAAGCTTTTTTGTTAGAAAAAGGGATAGAACACATTTTAGCTAACCCTTACACGCCTGAAAAGAATTCTGTTGCAGAGAGAAAAGGCAGAACATTGCAGGAAGCAATGATGTGTTTGCTGAAGGATGCTAGTTTACCTTTTAGGTATTGGGGAGAAGCTGTTTCTACAGCGTGTTATGTGCAGAACAGGCTGTTTAGCAGTGCAATTCAGGATGTGCCTTTTCATTTGTTCTATGGTGTCAAGCCTAAAGTAAGCCACCTCCGAGTGTTTGGAAGCACAGCTTGGATCCACATTCCCAAACAGCTAAGGCGCAAGGGGGCTTCCAGAACAAAGAAAGCAATCTTTGTAGGGTATGAACAGAGTCAGAGGAGCTACAGGTTCATACTGGATAATCAATTGATAATTAGTAAAAGTGCTTCTTTTGCTGAGCAGAATTGGGATAAAATAAACACTAGTTCTTCAGTTGATTTATCCATGGGGGAGCAGCAAAGTCTTGCTGATGGTGATTTGCAGGAATCACCCAGTGAAGTCAATGAGCAGGAAGCTGACTTGTCTGGAAAGTCAGAGGTTTCTGAGGACAATGGTGGGATTCAGAGTGTAAGTCCTGTCCTACCTCGCAGGTCTGAAAGGATTAATAAGGGAGTTCCTCCTGATTGTTATCAAGTAGATGTTGTGAAGGCTTTTCACATTCACACAGAGCCTGAGTCTCTGGAAGAAATTAAAGAAATGCCAGCTGAAATAGCTAAGTGTTGGCATGAAGCCATGCAGCAAGAGTTGGATTCCTTAAAGGAAAATAAAACTTGGAAATTAGTAAATTTGCCTCCTAATCAGAAGGTTTTAGGTTGTAGGTGGGTGTTCAAACTGAAAAAAGATTCTGATGGTAAAATTCAGAAGTATAAAGCAAGGTTGGTAGCAAAAGGTTTTGCTCAAAGAAAAAATGTGGATTATGACAAAACTTTTGCTCCAGTGACAAAAGCTGAATCTATCAGGTTGCTTTTAAAGGTTGCTGCCATGAAGAAATTGTCTGTTTATCACTATGATATTCAAACTGCTTTTCTGTATGGTGACTTGGAGGAAAAATTGTTTATGCAACAACCTCCTGGTTATGAAAAAGAAAAACATCTTGTGTGTGAATTGCAGAAATCCATATATGGATTGAAAGAAGCCGCGTGTTGTTGGAATATAAAGATGGATAATATTTTGCAAAAATTTGGGTTTCAGAAGGGAATTGCTGATCCTTGTGTGTATGTAAAAAATGATAAGCAAGGTGCAATGTACTTGTGCTTGTATGTTGATGATTTGTTGCTGCTCACATCATCTGATGAACAGAAGCATTCCTTTGAGGTTTGTATGAAAAACAATTTCACATTGAAATGTCTTGGAGCAGTTAACAATTACTTAGGATTAGAAATTCAGAGGGAAAAAGATGGCAGTTTTCTCATAAGTCAGAGTAGTAAAATTAAGAAACTGCTGGAGGATTTTAAAATGCAAGACAGCAAGTCTGTCTCCTCCCCCATGCTTCCTGAGTTTCTAAAAGAGGAGGGGGAGAAGGGGGATGGTGAGTTATCTGAAGGAGATAGTTTCAGATCAGCCATTGGCAGTCTTCTTTACATTGCAAACAATAGCCGTCCGGACATTTCAAACAGTGTGTCCATTTTGAGCAGGTTTGTGGAAAATCCCACATCTGCTGCAAAGTCTGGTTTAAAAAGGCTGTTTCGTTATTTACAAGGCACCAAAGATTTTTGCTTAAGGTTGTCTGCTACAGACACAGAAGAAAAGTTAGAATGCTGGTGTGATTCAGATTGGGCTGGAGATCTCAGTGATAGAAAGTCTACTTCTGGAAGTGTAATTCAATTTGAAAAGTCCACTATTGCATGGTTTTCCAGAAATCAGACTGTAGTAGCCATCAGCACAGCTGAAGCCGAATTTTATGCTTTAGCACAACTGTGCAATGAAGTAATTTGGTTTACACAATTGTTGCAAGACATTGGAGTCATTTTAAGCCAGCCTGTAACAATTCATGAAGACAACCAAGCCTGTATCCATTTGGCTTTATCTGAAAGTTCCAAAAATCGGACAAAGCACATTGATGTGCGTTTTCATCTTGTTAAAGATTTTCTAGCCAAGAAAAAGGTTATTTTGAAATACTGTGATACTAAATTAATGTTGGCTGATATCTTAACCAAGCCTCTAGTTGCCAGTAGGCACAATGAGTTAAATACCAAGCTGGGTTTGTTTCCATATTCTTTCTAGTCATAAAAAAGGGGAGTGTTGCATATATTTTTTATGTCTGTAGAATATGTGGCTGAGTTTTTAAAAAGCCAGGCCTCAAAACATTTTTCCTGTTTGGGCTCAGGAGCACATGTTCACCCCCACTCAGGAATGTTAATTTACCTTTGGAGCCTAGTAGTCTGGCTTACTTGGACCAATCAGAATTAGCTGTTTGAGCTTTGCCCATATTGGGAATCTGTTGCCTAGGTGTTTTGGTCACATGCTGGATCCTGTCCACTCAGATGCTGATCAAGTAAAGGTTTAAAATGTAAATGCCTTTTGTTCTCTGCACTCTGCACTCTACTAACTGCTGTGCTATGTAAATGTAAATAGCTATGTTAATCAACCATGCCATGCTTTGGCTAAAGAAGAAGATTCAAGGTTTGTTCCTATGTTTTTGTTTTAAATAAAGCAACATTTTTACTACAAACTTATCTCTTGGTTTTTCCATAACTCTGATCACAAATTTTATAAAACAACAAAAATAGGAACCTGGAATGTAAGATCGATGAGCCAGGGCAAATTGGATGTGGTTATTGGTGAGATGTCAAGATAAAATATAGTCATTTTGGGTTTCAGTGAACTGAAATGGACTGGTATGGGCCACTTCACATCAGATGACCACCAGAACTACTACTGTGGACAAGAGGACAACATAAGAAATGGAGTAGCCTTCGTAATTAATAATAAAGTGGCTAAAGCAGTGCTTGGATACAATCCAAAAAATGATAGAATGATCTCAATTTGAATTCAGGGTAAGCCATTTAACATCACAGTGACCCAAATATATGCCCGAACCACAGATACTGAAGTAGATCAGTTCTATAAGGATCTGCAGCACCTACTGGATAATACACCAGAAAGAGATGTTATTTTCATTACAGGAGACAAGAATGCTAAGGTGGGTAGTCAAATGACACCTGGAACTACATGCAAGCATGGTCTAGGAGAACAAAATTAAGCGTGACATAGGCTGATAGAATTTTCCCAAGACAATTCACTGTGAATAACAAACACTCTCTTCCAGCAACCTAAAAGACGACTTTATACATGGACTTCACCAGATGGTTGACACTGAAATCAGATTGACTACATCCTTTCTAGCCAAAGGTGGTGGACATCTATACAGTCGGTAAAAAGAAGACCTGGAGCTGACTGTAGTTCAGATCACGAACTTCTTATGGCACAATTTAGAATCAGATTAAAGAGAATAGGGAAGACCCACAGATCAGTTAGATATGAGCTCACTAAAATTCCTAATGAATATGCAGTGGAAGTGAAAAATAGATTTAAGGAACTTGATTTAGTAGATAGGGTCCCGGAAGAGCTATGGACAGAAGTTCGCAACATTGTTCAGGAGGCGGCAACAAAAAACATCCCAAAGAAAAAGAAAACCAAGAAGGCAAGATGGCTGTCTGCTGAGACACTGGAAGTAGCCCAAGAATGAAGGAAAGCAAAAGGCAACAGTGATAGGGGGAGATATGCCCAATTAAATTCAAAATTCCAGAGGTTAGCCAGAAGGGATAAGGAATTATTTTTAAACAAGCAATATGCGGAAGTGGAAGAAGATAATAGAATAGGAAGGACAAGAGACCTCTTCCAGAAAATTAGAAACATCAGAGGTAAATTCCAGGCAAAAATGGGTATGATCAAAAACAACGATGGCAAGGACCTAACAGAAGCAGAAGAGATCAAGAAAAGGTGGCAAGAATATACGGAAGTTCTGTACAGGAAGGATAATAATATCAGGGATTTGACAGTGTGGTCAGTGAGTTAGAGCCAGACATCCTGAAGAGTGAGGTTGAGTGGGCTTTAAGAAGCATTGCTAATAACAAGGCAGCAGGAGATGACGGTATCCCTGATGAACTGTTTAAAATCTTGCAAGATGATGCTCTCAAGGTGATGCATGCTATATGCCAGCAAATTTGGAAAACACAAGAATGGCCATCAGATTGGAAAAAAATCAACTTATATCCCCATACCAAAAAAGGGAAGCACTAAAGAATGTTCAAACTATCGAACAGTGGCACTTATTTCACATGCCAGTAAGGTAATGCTCAAGATCTTGCAAGGTAGACTCCAGCAATTCAAGAAGAGAGAATTGCCAGAAGTACAAGCTGGGTTTAGAAAAGGCAGAGGAACTAGAGACAAAATTGCCAATATCCGCTGGATAATGGAGGAAGCCAGGGAGTTTCAGAAAAACAGCTATTTCTGTTTTATTGACTATTCTGAAGCCTTTGACTGTGTGGATCATAACAAATTGTGGCAAGTTCTTGGTGGTATGTGGATACCAAGTCATCTTGTCTGCCTCCTGTGGAATCTGTATAACGACCAAGTAGCAACGGTAAGAACAGATCTAGGAACAACAGACTGTTTTAAGATTGGGAATGGAGTATGGCAGGGTTGTACTCTCACCCTACCTATTCAACCTGTACGCAGAACACATCATGGGACGTGCTGGGCTTGAGGAATCCAAGGCAGGAGTTAAAATCGCTGCGAGAAAAATTAACAATCTCAGATATGCAGATGATACCACTTTGATGGCTGAAAGCGAGGAGGAGCTGAGGAGCCTTATGACGAAGGTGAAAGAAGAAAGTGCAAAAGCTGGGTTGCAGTTAAAACTCAAAAAAACCAAGATTATGGCAACGAGCTTGATTGATGACTGGCAAATAGAGGGAGAAAAAGTGGAGGCAGTGACAGACTTTGTATTTCTAGGCGCAAAGATTACTGCAGACGCTGACTGCAGCCAGGAAATCAGAAGACGTCTACTTCTTGGGAGGAGAGCAATGGCAAATCTTGATAAAATAGTTAAGAGCAGAGACATCACACTGACAACAAAGGTCCGCATAGTTAAAGCAATGGTATTCCCTGTAGTAACCTATGGCTGTGAGAGCTGGACCATAAGGAAGGCTGAGCGAAGGAAGATAGATGCTTTGGAACTGTGGTGTTGGAGGAAAATTCTGAGAGTGCCTTGGACTGCAAGAAGATCAAACCAGTCCATACTCCGGGAAATAAAGCCAGACTGCTCACTTGAGGGAATGATATTAAAGGCAAAACTGAAGTACTTTGGCCACATAATGAGAAGACAGGATACCCTGGAGAAGAAGCTGATGCTAGGAAAAGTGGAAGGCAAAAGGAAGAGGGGCCGACCAAGGGCAAGATGGATGGATGGTATTCTGGAGGTGACGGACTCAACCATTGGGGAGCTGGGGATGGTGACGGCCGACAGAAAGCTCTGGCGTGGACTGGTCCATGAAGTCACGAAGAGTATTTCCCAACACTATCACAAACCTGGATCAGTGATGAGAGATAAGAGATTGTGACTGGTCTAAATATCCCCAGTAATCTTGAACAGTGTTTTTCTAATCCTAGGCAATCCTTTCGATCAATACATGAAGTGTCAGAACTGGAAGGAGGAAAGATGGAGAAATGTGAGGTTTACGGTTGGTTTTTCAGTAGAGATGGATAGAAATTGACTGATTGTGTTCTAATACTGTATACGCCCATCATACATTACACGTCTAATTTTCCCATGCTCTGGTCCTCTGTTCATTCTCTCCATGCTTTATTTTCTTTTTGTTTTCTGTTCTCACTACATATCAAAATAACACTTCCTAACGTTTATTTAATTACATCTCCCTCCTCTCCTTCCTTGCAGTTATGTCATGGAGCTTTGTCATAAATGAAGCATGGATAACCAAACCACAATGCCTTACTTATTGCTCCTGGGATTCTCAGAAACTCGGCAACTGCAGCTGCTACATTTCTTCTTGTTCTTTGTGTTATATCTGGCAACTATAGCAGAAAATCTTCTCATCATCTGTGCAGTAGCTTTTAATGATCGACTACACAGCCCAATGTACTTGTTTCTAATTTATCTGGCTGTGCAGGACCTGCGCTCAATTTCCGTCATTGTCCCGAAATCCATGGTGAATCCCATCATGGACACCAGGCTCATCTCTTATTTTGGTTGTGTTGCTCAAGTCTTTCTCTATATTTCCTTTGCATCTTCTGGTTTCTCCCTCCTCACAGTCATGGCATATGATCGATATGTTGCCATTTGCAATCCACTGCACTATGAGATGGTGATGAATTGGAAAGCCTGCACTGAAATAATAATTCTGGTTTGAGTCATACATTTTCTTTATGGAATGCTGCATACGAGCAGCACCTTTTCAATCCCTTTTTGTTTCAATGTGGTCAACCAGTTTTTCTGTAAAATTCCATATTTACTAAATCTATCCTACTCTGGCTTCAATCTAGTTGAAGTTGGAGTTGTTGTGGCCAGTGTCATTGCAGGACTAGGTTGTTTTACTTTTATTATTGTATCTTATGCCATGATCTTCAAGGCAGTACGAAGAATCCCTTCTGAAAAAGGAAGGCAGAAAGCCTTATCAACTTGTATTCCCCATCTTTTAGTAGTGTCTAAGTTTACATTAAAGGTAAAGGTTCCCTGTGCACATTTGTGCAATCGTGTCCGACTCTAGGGGCCAGTGCTCATCTCCATTTGTGGGCCGAAGAGTCAGCGTTGTCCGAAGACGCTTTCACGGTCATGTGGCCGCATGATGCATGTGGAACCCTGTTACCTACACATGGAAGTGGTACCTATTCATCTACTTGCATTTTGCATGCTTTTGAATTGCTAGGTTGGCAAGAGCTGGGGCGAGTGCGGGAGCTCACTTTGTCACGCGGTGCTCTGGTCTCGAACCACCAACCTTCTGATTGACAATCCTGGCATCTTAACCACTGAGCCATCGCGCCCCCTATGCTTACATTATCTGGATGCTTTTCCTATCTGAGACCCTCCTGTGACACCCCATCTTACACAGATTTTGGCTTGACTGTTCTGTATTCCCTTCTTCCTCCCTTGTTCAATCCAATCATCTACAACATGAGAAATAAGAACATCAAATTTGTCCTTTCTAAACTGTGGAGAGTCTGAAAATTTCTTTTAATGTTGTTTCTATTGTGTTCACCACAATTTTGTATGTTCCTCTCTTTTCCTTTCCTTCTTGCCGCTCCCTTCCACCGCTGCCGAGGCTTGCTGTGCATCGCTCCACATCCCTCTTTTCTGACCAAGGACTTTGTCAGGCCCCAGCAGGTATGGGGCCAGGAGACCCTAGAAAACTCCCCAAGATCACCGTATAGTAAGGTAGGGTCTGGAAGCCGGTGTCTGAAAGGTGCCAGGAGTCTCTCTGTTATCCCAGCAGTCGGAGCTGGCTCGCAGTTTCCATCTTGCCTGGATATTATCTCTGATGACCTAAGCAGGAGCTTGCAAGAATTGAAAGAGGACCTTAGTAACAGACAATCCTAACAAAGGACCTTAAACAAATTAAAGTTTAACAACACCATTCTACAGCGACTCTACTCTTTTTGAGGGGGTATTCATGGAGGAACAGTAGTTGAATTCATGCTTGCTCCAATGTGGAGTGCCATAGGACTTATCTCTCTCTCCCCCATGTTACTTGAGATCTATGTGAAACCACATGGGAGATTACATCCATCAGTTTGGAGTGAGATATCATCAGCATCCTGATGATCCCCAATAATACATTGTAATTTCCCAGGCCAAGCTGGAGATGCAGAGGATGTGCTTCTGGAGACTGTAAGAAACAGTATAGGATGAAAAAAGTTTAAATTGAACCCCAGCAGTTATTGTTCATGAGTAAACAGTCTGGCTTGATTCTGGTCCCAGTGTTAACTCTGGATAGAATTGCAACCCTTGTGGAGGAAAAGGTTCATTAATTTGGACTCACAGCTCCTTCTACAACAATTGGAGACCATAGCCAAAGGAATCCTTACCAAACTTTGATTAGTGTGCCAGTTACATTCCTTCTTGGACACTCTATTTTTTTTAACAGTAACTGCCACTCTCATTACCATGCAATTATATTATTGATTCACACACTGTGTTGCTTTTGAAGATTACCCCAAACTATAATTCTGTTTTAATAGGATAACACTGTAATACAGCAGCTGAATTGGTAACAAATAGGCTTCTTAGAACAATTGAAAGTGCTGGTCTTTACATATAAAACCGTATTTGACTCATTTTCCAGTTACCTTCAGGAGCATCTCTATACACAGTCCTCTGTGTGTAGGCTAGAAGGGAATGCTAAGGATCTCTTCAGCACCTGAGCTTTAGAGGGTTATGTGTGAAAGAACAGGCTGTAAGGAACATTACAGCTACCTGTGATTGCCTTCCTCCCCTCTACTTGAAACCTAGAAGCATTGGGATGAAGGTGTGGAAGATAAAATTTGTAATTTGGAACAGCTGGGGGAGGGGGAGGAGGAAGAGGAGGAGGAGGAGGAGGAGGAGGAGGAGGGGAGACAGAGAGATAGAAGGACAAGGACAGGAGTGGAGAGCTGGTGTATGTTTGGATTTTGAGGCTGGCAGCCAGAACAGAGAAGTAAAGCAACCAAAGACAGAAAAAAGCATTTGTTTCCCACAGAGAGTTTTTTTTGTTTTTTTGTTTGTTTGTTTGTTTTATTTATTTATTTATTTATTTATTTATTAGATTTATCACCGCCCAACTCCCCCTAGGGGGACTCTGGGTGGTTTACAACAGATTTAAAATCATTAATATACATTTATAAATAAAATAACATACATAATAAATAATAATTTAAAATATAATAAATAAGATGGAATCCAAAGGCAGAGTATTCTTAAGTTTATAAAAAGGGCTCCTCAGAGCAAATCTAAGGTGCTAGCCATCTCCAGGTAACTGCAATCTCCTTGTGACCCCAAGCATATTGACAAAACCAGGTTTTAAGTCTTTTTCGGAAGTCCAGGAGTGAGGGGGACCGTCTGATCTCCGGGGGCAGAATGTTCCAAAGGGCAGGGGCAACAGCAGAGAAAGCACGCTTCCGAGACCCCGTCAGTTGGAAAATCTGGAGGAAAAGATGAGCAGAGGAAAAGTCTTGCAGCAAACGTCTGGAGAGTGTGGAAAGCTGCCCTCTCAAAGGAGCTCTGGGTACTAGATATAGTAGCAGCAGTGTAAGTTTGTAGTGGTGGTGGCAAAACAAGCATAGTTAGTGTTTATATGTATTAGGTAAGGCTAAGGATAGAAATAGTTATATTGTATAAAAGTGTTCCGTGTGCGTCATGCCGGCCACATGACCACGGAAGTGTCTTCGGACAACGCTGGCTCTTTGGCGAACAAACAGAGATGAGCACTGGCCCCTAGAGTCAGACACGACTGCACAAATGAACCTTTACCTTATAAGTATATTAGGAATATAGGTTATATAGGAAAGGTTATATAGGAAAGAAGCTAGGATCATAGTAAATCACATAGAAAACACTTTTATATTGTAAATAGTTGTTTCAAGTAAAAATAACCCCCCCAAGTATATAAGGGGAGATCTGTGTGAGGTTCTTCTACTGTGAGTTACATATGTTACTTCAAAGATCACGCAAGGCGCACGTGCTTGAAGGCTAATGATTTATTGTTAACACAGGATTAACACTAAGAAAAACTAAGATGGCTCACGGAAGTGTGCTTGGGCTTTTAAGCTATCCCGCTGGGCTCCCGCCCCCTTCCCCACCGTGGCTTTCCCCGGGTTGGCTCAGGTGGTCTTAGTGGGGTCAAATGTCCATCCTCCCCTCGGCATGTGTGATTGTCGTATTTCCGCTTTCTTCCCGGGTCTGTTGTCTCCTCTTGTCAATTACGTTCGTCTCTTTCCTCCTGCGCTCATCAGCTGTATGGCGGGACTCTGGGAGCCATACCAGAGTTCTGACATGCCTCCGGCCCAAGATTTTCTCCCCACCCCCTTTGTCTATTCCACTCCAGTGGCTCTTTCGTTGGGCGGTTGTTTGCTTTCCTGTAATGAAACACAACAATATTAGTATGTAGCTCAGTGGGGTTTTTCAGGGAATGTGCGGTGGAACTGCTTGATTAGTTTTGGTGCTTGCATATGTCGGGCCGCCACCCATTCCTTGAACCCGACTGGTAAATGCTGCCATTTGACCAAGTATTGGAGTTGTCCTCTGTGCCATCGTGAGTCGAAGATGTTGTCAATCTCAAAATGTGGTTCCCCATTAACGATAGTCGCTGTTGGTTCTGGTGCTTCCGGGTGCCATTGGTCGGATGGGTGATATTGTTTTAGTAAGCTTATGTGGAATACCGGGTGGACCTTCTTCAGTGACTTGGGGAGTTGTAGTCTTGCGGTCACTGGGTTAATTACTTTTGTTATAACAAATGGTCCGATGAATCTTGGGGCTAGTTTTCGTGATGCCTGTGTCGAGCGTAGGTTTTTTGTTGAGAGATAGACCTTATCCCCCTCTTTAAGTTCCCACTCTGTTGTTCTTTTCTTGTCTGCATACTTTTTGTATGTAGCCTTTGCTTCCTGTAATGTTTGGAGCATTATTGGCCAGTTGCTGGTAATTTTCTTGATCCACTCATCTGCTTGTAACGGTCCATGCATCTTTTCCCTGCTGATTATTGCCACTTCTGGGATGTTGGCGAAGTCTTGTCCTGTAGCTATTTTAAATGGCGTGAATCCGGTGCTCTGGTGTATTGCATTGCTGTATGCCACTTCAGCAAATGGCAACAACTCCGCCCAGTCGTTTTGTTGGTAGCTTATGTAACACCGGAGATATTGTTCGAGTATTGATACTAGGCGTTCTGACGCTCCGTCTGTGCACGGATGGAACACACTGCTCAGTCCTTGTTCTGATCCAATTAGTTTTAAGAACTCTCTCCAGAATTTTGATGTAAATGTGCTGCCACGATCGCTAATGATTCGTTCGGGTGCTCCGTGTAATCGGTAGATGTTCTGAACGAAGAGTTTGGCCATCGTTGGTGCTGTTGGGATCCCATTGCATGCGATAAAGTGGGCTTGCTTAGAGAAGAGGTCTGTTACCACCCAAATTGCCATTTTGCGTTTTCTCTCGGGCAAGTCCACTACGAAATCCATGGCGATCTGTCTCCATGGTTGTGTGGGGCTTGCCACATTTTGCAGCAATCCCGTAGGCTTTCCTATTGTCCGTTTCGCTGTGGCACAAGTTGGGCAAGATCTCACATAAGTCTTTACATCTCTGCGCAGTGTCGGCCACCAGAATTTGCGTCTCACTAGGTGGATGGTCTTGACAAAGCCGAAGTGCCCTGCTGTTTTGTGGTCATGGCTGTTCTCGAGTACTCGTTTTCTGACTGTTTCGGGTATGTATAATTTGTCATCTTTCCACCACCTCCCATCCTGTTCTTGTAACGCATCTTTGTTTTCACCCCAACACGTGTCGTTTAGAATTGCGTTTTGTATTTCTGTTTCTAATGGGGGATTCTTAGCTTGCCTCTCCTCCTGCGCTTGTGTGATTGCCAAGTGCCCCCCTTGCACGTTCAGTGGTTCTTGGTTGTTTGTTGTGGGTGTCTGGTTGTGTGGGAATAGTGATTCTGTGACTTCTTCTGTCTTCCCTTCATGTTGCGGTAGTCTTGACAACGCATCTGCAAGTAGTTTTTTCCTCCCTGGAAGTACTTCAGTGAGAAGTTGAATCTGCTGAAAAACTCTGCCCATCGTAATTGTTTGGGGTTTAGTTTTCTCTTGGCTTTTAGCGCCTCCAGGTTTTTATGGTCTGTCCATACCTCGAATGGCACGGGTGACCCTTCTAGAAGGTGTCTCCATGTGGCTAATGCGTGGCGGACAGCGAACGCTTCCTTTTCCCACATGTGCCAGCGTTTTTCTGTGCCGCTGAACTTCTTGGAGATGTATGCACAGGGTCTCAATTTGTTCGTTTCATCAACTTGCAATAAAATTGACCCTATAGCATTATCGGAAGCGTCTGTATGAATTATAAATGGTTTATCGACCTCGGGGTGCTTCAGTATGGGTTCTTCTGTGAAGAGGGCCTTGAGTTTGTCAAAGGCTTCCTGGCACTTCGCCGTCCACTTGATTTTGGTACTAGCTCATTTCATGTTTGGTTTAGTCCCATTTTTTCCTGTTTTCAGCAAGTCAGTTAGCAGCAGTGCGATCTGCGCGAAATTTTTTATGAATTCCCTATAGAAATTGGCGAACCCAATGAAAGCTTGTAGTTGCCTTCTGGTTCGCGGGGGTTCCCACCCCAGGACTGCTTGTACCTTGGCGGGGTCCATTTCGATGCCCTTGTGCGATATGCGGAAGCCCAGGAAGTCTAGTTTTTCTTTGTTAAACTCGCACTTGCTTAGTTTAATGTATAGTTTTGCTTCGAGTAGTTTTTTGAGTACTGCCAATACTAATTGTTCATGTTCTTCCTTGTTCTCTGAAAAAATGAGGATGTCGTCTAAATAGACGATGACCCCTTGGTATAAGAATTCATACAGGACCTCATTGATTAATTTCATAAATATGCCTGGTCCTCCTGCAATACCGAATGGGAGGACGCGATATTGAAATGAACCCAGGGGACAGTTAAAAGCTGTTTTCCATTTGTCCCCCTCTCTTATTCTGACTCTGTAATAAGCCTCCCTCAGGTCCAATTTCGTGAAGATTTTCCCTTTTGCTAGTTGTGCCATCATGTCTTTCAGCAATGGTAAGGGGTATTGTTTAGTAACCGATATGGCATTCAGTCCCCTGTAATCGGTACATAATCGAAGGGATCCATCTTTTTTCTTTCTGAATAGGACTGGGGCTGCCAGGGGGGAGTTAGCCGGTTCAATGAACCCACGCGCCAGATTTTTGTCTATGAACTTGCGAAGTTCTTGTAGTTCCTTCTGGGTCATAGCATACATTTTTGGTTTGCGGAATGTGGCTCCCGGTATGAGTTCTATGGCACAGTCTGTCTGCTGGTGGGGTGGTAGTTGCTCACATTCACCTTCACCGAAAACCTCTCTTACCAGGTTAAAGCGCTTTGGGAATGTTGTTGTCTCCCCTTATTGTGTCTCCACCCCCTTCATGGTCCCAGCTGCCCCTATTTCTGTTCCATTATTGGTTGCATTGTGGTACTGTCCGTCTATAAATTCCATTTCTCCCGACACCCAATCGATCTGGGGGTTCCTTTCCCTCAGCCATTTAAGCCCCAGCACGATCGGTTGTGTTGATATGGGGGTCACAATGAACCGTAGGGTCTCCACGTGCGTGCCGATTGACATTTTTACTGCTTCTGTGAAGTGCCCCACTGCCCCCCCCTTCATTTCCGACCCATCTAGTTGGCAAAATGTGATAGGTGATTTTAATTTGAATAATTTAAGTCCCAAGTCAATTGCTATTGATGGGTGCATCAGGCATCTCGAGCACCCAGAGTCCAACATTGCTGCCCCCCTAAACTGCTCCATCCCATCTAAGGTTTCTAATTTTACCTTGACTTGCATCGTGGGGCAGTCTCCGGTGGTCAAGGTGTCGTTGCGCCCCCTGTTGAAGGCCTGTCCTGCAGCGCACTTTACGCCAGGCCGTTGTCATTTCCCACCGGTACGAATTCTTCATCTGTAAAATCGTCCGTGGACGACTCTTGTTGCACGTCTCTGCGTCTTTCCATCGCTGCCTTTGCCGTTGTCTGTTTGTAGGGTTGAGCTTTGGTGTGTCTGTCTCCCGTCTTGCCCCTTTCTGTCGGTTGTTTGCAATCCTGTATTCTGTGGCCCTCTCTCCCACATTTGAAACATAGTTTGTGCTTCGCCCGTCGCTCTTTCTCTTCAGCCCATGGTTTTTTGTCAAATTCTCTTTTGTTGTTGTAGGAGCTGGTGTACTGGTTTCTCCCTGTGTATTGTAGTTGGCGGTAAGAACGGATTCGTAGTTTCGTGCTCTCCACCTTTCCCGCCAGTTGGACCCATTCATCGAGGGTTTCTGGGTCCCCTCTCCCTGCTGCCATGTCCAACAACTCCAGCCTCAAGCCCATTTGGAAGTATTCTACTTTGAATGACTCGGGCCAGTTGGGTAGGCGGCTGACAAGTTTTTTGAATTCTAGGGCGTATTCTGCCACTGTGCGGTGTCCTTGCCTCAGTCTCTGTATTTCTGTCTTTGCCGACATTCGAGACAGGGTGTCTTCGAACCGCATCCATAGCGCCTTCATGAATAGTTCAAAATTGTGAAGTTCTTTAGCTCTTGTTTCATGTAGCATGGCCAGCCACTTCGCTGCCTCTCCAATCAAGAAGTTGGATACGTAGCGAACTTTGGCTTCTTCATTAAGGAAGAAGTGCTCTGACTCCTCCATGAACCCTCTGACGTGGTTCAGGAAGCATGCCAGCTGTTCAGGATCCCCATCAAATTTAGTTTTAAGTTTAGTTGTTATGATGGGTTTATTATGCTGGTAGAATGGTACATTACTCTCGAGGTTTGCTTGTGTCATTGGTTCATCGGTTTCCTCCCCTTCTCCGTCTTCCCCATCATCACTTTCTTCTGTGCTTTCCAATTCAGATGAGCCTGTGGGGGAGCTATCTTCCTTGTCATCCCTTCCGCCTCTTTCTCTGTTCTGTAGCTGTTTCAGCAGCCTTTCTAATGCAGCTTGGATCACTGTTAATTTCATGTCCATGTTATCTAGCCCCGTTTCCACGTGGGCTGCTCTTGCTTCTAAAGCCGCGATCCGTTGCCCCTGGGAGACCCGCGATTTAGCCGTCTGCTTGCTCGGCCCCAGGATCATGCCCCCCCCTACTCCGAGTGACCATTCTGCCGTTTGCTTTTGTGTGCGTTTGGTGGGGGTTTGGGGGTGGGGTTGGCTTTCTTCCCGCTCATTGGGCTTCTTTACCTTTCGCTGTGCACCGCACTCAAGGTGGTTGCCTGCTGCCGCTTGTGTTGTTGCCCCTGCTGCTGCCATGGCTGACATGCTGGGTGCGTTATCCTCGTGCAGGTCTCCGTTTTGTTCCATGTTTTGCCGGTAGAACGTGGTGAGAACTCCTCTAGGGCAGTCGTCCCAGCTTTCAGCTGCTTCCGAAGTTCCTGCCGCCGATCAGCTGGTTCACTCACTGCACGCTGCTAGTGTGGTCGGGTCTCTGCCGTAGGGCTTTCCAAGGCTTTCAAATTTTCCTGCCAGACGATCAGCTGGGTAGCTCGCCGCCGGCTGCAGTTGGTAGCTGATCTCAACCGCGGAACTTCCTGAAGGGTTTCAGGTTCGTTCCCGGGACCATCGACTGGTGATGATCTTAGTCTTTATGTGAGTTACATACGTTACTTCAAAGATCACGCAAGGCGCACGTGCTTGAAGGCTAACGATTTATTGTACATCCTCCCCTCAGCATGTGTGATTGTCGTATTTCCGCTTTCTTCCAGGGTCTGTTGTCTCCTCTTGTCAATTACGTTCGTCTCTTTCCTCCTGCACTCATAAGCTGTATGGCGGGACTCTGGGAGCCATACCAGAGTTCTGACAATCTGAAATCTTTGTGTGTGCAGTGCTTTATTGGGGGACCTTGGTTTGAGTCTGAATAAACCACCTTGATTATTGAAAGTGCTGGTCTTTATGTATAAAACCATATGTGACTCATTTCCAGTTACCTTCAGGAGCATCTCATCACATAGTCCTCTGTGTGCAGGCTGGAAGGGAATACTTAGGAACTCTTCAGCACCTGAGCTTTAGAGACATATGTACTTGGCGAAAGTATTTTACAGTAGTGGTCCTACCATTATGGAACACCTTGTCCCCTAGCTGAATCCTCCCCCCATCTGTTTTTTTTTTTGGGGGGGGGGCAAAATGGTAGGAACTATTATATTTAGATGAGGTTTCTGGTGCTAATGATGGACCTGACTACTTTTTTCATGTCTGTTTCTTAGCTTTGATTTTGATTGCAGCTTTCTTTTATGATGGATTTTATGTGGAAGATTATAGAGATAATTTTTTGGCTTGCTTTTTGACTTTATTGCCGCAAACTACTGTCAGTATGGTTATTTGGCAGTGTATATAGTAAACAAACAAATAAATAAAAACCCATTTTAAAAATGAAGACTAGCACATGAAAAACAGCTGCACATTATTCAAGGCTAAATGAAGTGTTTTAAACTATGTTGTTGTTTATTCGTTCAGTCACTTCCGACTCTTCGTGACTTCATGGACCAGACCACGCCAGAGCATCCTGTCGGCCGTCGCCACCCCCAGCTCCCCCAAGGTCGAGTCCGTCACCTCCAGAATATCATCCATCCATCTTGCCCTTGGTCGGCCCCTCTTCCTTTTGCCTTCCACTTTCCCTAGCATCAGCATCTTCTCCAGGGTATCCTCTCTTCTCATTATATATCTGAATAACACCAGCTAAACTCCTTACAAAGGGATGGGCAATATATGACCCTCCAGATGTTTCTTAACTACAGCTTTCAGGATTGCTCACCACTGGCTTTGCTTGATGTGGCTACTGGAAGTTGAAGTTCAACAAAATCTGGAGAGGTTGTCTAGCCTTGCCTTAGCAAATAAGATCTGAAAACTCCTGTGCAGATAGTGTTGTCCCCTCTAACCATGACTATGAAAGTGAGGTTCTTTGGTGGTAACTTCAGTTGTTTATAAATCAGGTTTTATATAAAACTTCCAAGCAGGGTGCTTAATATAGGCCTGACGCAGGGATTTTGTGTTTTTTTAAGGCCAAGAAAAGAAAGGGGGGGATAGGACTGGAATCTGCAGGGTTCAGTATACAGTTAACTCACTGAAGTTCTTTTCCACCAACTTGGTCTACCTAAAAATACTGTCCCATTTTCCACAGGTTGCAACCTAGAAATTAATGGTTCGTTTCAACAGTACTTTTTTGAGATGCAAGAGTGGCGATCCTAAGATGCTTCTGCCTCCTCTTGTGTTCTGCCTGCATCTGGAATGAGAGTCCAAGTGACCATTAATAGGATCAAAGCAGTGGGCAGAATCACTGTTCTGTGCTGGTGTCCATCCTCCTCCATTAGGAGACTTGCTAGGCTAGCTTTCTTCCATTTTTTATAACAGCAATAAAACCCTTTTTAAAAAAATCCCAGAGGGACATTTGGAGGTGGTTAAAGGCAACTGCTGGATTTTCTCTGGTTGCTGGATACTAGCTAATATTATTATTATGCTGACCTTGTCTGTTGTCTCTTACAATTTCTATTGATGGTTGACCCTGTTGCTTGTCTCATGGAGGTGGTTTTAATCCTGCATGTTTTTAAGATTTGAATTGTGAGCTGCCTTGAGCAGCCCTGAAAGGGAGGAAAGATGATCCATAAATGTAATTAATAGACTTATAAATAATAAAGTAATGCATCTTTAATTGATATGTAATGGGGCATATGGCTAAACTGTATATCCTGGGCAGCATGTGGCTTTAGCACAAACAAGTGCAGCAGATGACAACAGGACAAAGAAAATGAAGATTAAAATTCTTTGGGGTGAATACAGGATTGATTGGTCAACTGATAGGTAGTCCTTGACTTATGACCACAACTGGTCCGTCACCTCCAGAATATCATCCATCCATCTTGCCCTTGGTCAGCCACTCTTCTTTTTGTCTTCCACTTTCCCTAACATCAGCATCTTCTCCAGGGTATCCTGTCTTCTCATTATGTCGCCAAAGTACTTTGTTTTAAATTATATATATTTCAAAAATTTGCCCAACAATTTTTATCAACAGATTGTTCCATTTTTGTTTTTCACAGGACACTTATATATTAAAGGCTTCAATCCAGGCAACAGTGAATATATTTGTGGCCAATTTATTTTCATGGGGTAACTTAGTATCTTTTAAAATATATCTCACAGAAAGCAAGGTAGGTGTTCCGTTCATTTCCAGCAACCAGAATTTTTGAGATCTTACTAGATGACTGATTCAATAATTCAAATAATTAGACATTCCCCAAAAGAGATATTGGAAAGTTTCTCATGTTAGATCCAAAAAGAGTGCAAACAATCCATTAGAGCTATAGACATCCACAAATAATTGACTACAAGACTGAATTTTTTTTTACTTTCTTTTTTTTATTTTACTTCACCTCTTTTATAAAACTTTGAAAATGGCTATAGATTTCTATGGGAGAGAATTGGCAAATTGGACTTTAGTGTGACATGAATAAGAATAACAAACTGAGTCTGCTACTATTTTGCCATTAGAGTAGTCCCTCATATGAAGAAACATTATAATATGAATATTTTATTTATTGTTTTGATTGAATGTTATTGTTTTATTTATGAATTTATACCCCATTTATTCAAGTAGCTTACAATAATTAAAAAACAAGATACAATACATAGCACAATTAATACTTTTAAAGACATTCATTTAAATAATTAAGAATTAAAAGCATGGCAAAGGATTATTTTTTTACCATCCTAAATATTGAAGTAATGGGAGCCAAATTCACCGTCTTACAGAATCCAGTTTCCTCAGCATCTATAGAAAAGAATTAGGAAGTTCCCATACAAGTTCCCAATCTTACCTTGGACAGTTTCAACAAAGTAAGTTGGATCTCCTTGTTTCTCAGGGTATAGATAATGGGATTCAGTAACGGTGGTAGAACAGTATATAAAAGGGCTGTCAACCAATCTGTAAAAGGAGAGGATAAAGCCTTTGGTCTGGCGTAAGAGAATATACCAGTAACAGCAAACAAAGAAAAGACTGTCAAGTGTGGAATGCAGGTGGAAATGGCCTGTTGCCTACTTTTGATAGATTGCATTTTAAACACAGTAGAGAGGATAAACCCGTAAGAGACGAAGATAGATGAAATGCAGAAGGACCCTACAATAACTGTTAAAACACATGTCACCTTCTTATTGATTGCGGTGTCAGTACAAGAGATGCTCAGTAGCTGAGGGATATCACAGAAATATTGTTTTATAATGTTGGACTGGCAGAAGTCTAATTTAAAGGTCTGTGTAGTTTGTATCAGTGCACAGATTATGCTGGCGATCCATGAAGCTGCTGTCATTTGAAAGCAGGTGTTCCAGTTCATGATCAGCTGGTACTGAAGAGGATAGCATATGGCTACATAGCGGTCATAAGCCATAGAAGTGAGAAAAATCACATCAGCAGTTAAAAGGATTACTACAAAAGCAACTTGGGTAACACACCCCAAAAATGAAATCTCTTTATAATTTCTCAAGGAATGGTCCAGGGATTTTGGGATAGTTGTTAAAATGAAACAAACATCTACTAAAGATAAGTTGACTAGGAAGAAATACATGGGGTTGTGAAGCTTAGAACTCTGCACAACAGTTATGATGATGAGAAAATTTCCAGTTAGAGCTGTTAAATAAATGGGAAGAAAAGCTACAAAGTATAAATATTATAGTTCTCGAATATCAGAGATCCCCAGAAGAATAAATTTAGTTATCCTTGTTTGATTTACCATTTCTTATTCTGTGGCAAAAAAAGAGGAGATATAGTCAAGAAATGCAAGCAGGAAAAATAAATTACCTTTGTTGTATTTTACCATAAATATGGACCCAGAGATGTAATTAACTAACTTCCCAGATATATGTAGCAGTATCCAGAAAATAAACTGACTTTATTCTACTTACCACCTCTAAGTTTTTGTTGTTAACAATGAGAAATTGAGTGTTCTGTCCTTTAAGTATCTAGCTGGGATTTCAAATATAACTACCTGAAAATTCTACATATGTAGCATTAGAAATCCAGAGGGAAAAACAAAGATGTCTGATGATCTCTTCTGGTAATTAATTGGTTTAAGCAATTCCTTCAACTGGGGAATATCAGCAAAGTCTCTATCCCTGCCTTGAATATGTAGATATGTTCCCTGGAGACTTCTGGCATGTCGGCTGAGGAGGAGCAGTCTGTCCCCCTGAAAAATAAATCCTTAAATTGTCTCTGTGAATGTCTGGAAAAAAAAACCCCAAAAACCTAACGTGTTTTCTATGCTGCAAAGATCCTATCTATCTACTTGTTCCATGTTGTTCAAAGATTAGCCACAGTTGTACTATGTTAAGAAATGTGGAGATTAGTCAGGATCTAATCTTGCTGGCAGCATAACAGAATTTTTGGATAGGCATCTGTGGATCTGATTCATTGACTTCTTTTCAGGCCCAGCCCAAGAATGATCAAGAATCAGTCCAGCCAAACTTCAGCTCTTTATTTGCTAATGCCATCAGACAGAATCTTGCCAGACTAAACTACTCTACCTAACCTAAGGGGAAATAACCTGGGAAAGCTCAAGGGTGGGCCTATTCTTAATCTCTTAGTTTTCCCACAACTGCCCCCTGGACTATGTCTCCTCTTATCTCTTCCCCCTTCATGGAATGTGCTCCCTCCTTCCTGAGAACCAGTGGCACGGCCGAAATCCACCACATCACCTGCCCCTTCAGAGACACATTCCATAACATCTCCACATACATGAAGATTGCAGAGGAACTTGCTTTCCTTTCAAGGATGCTCAACAATGACTCTTTTTCAGTGTCTGAAGAACGTTTTCAATAATATGAATCAAACACACATACACAAACAAATTGTCTCTCACTAAATAATACAAATGTACTCTTTCATATGTACCTACTCCCACAATTGAGGTTGGCAACTCTGTTGCTATGTAATGTGGTTGCTAAGTGAAACATCACATGACCATGACAGACTTACAATGGACCTCCTAGAAGAAAGCAGAGTGCAGTGCATAGAGCTTGGCCAAAGTGAAAGCCTCGTGAAAATGCATAACTGAGATAGAATAAAGATAAGAGGTTGTGTACCTATTTGGAAAAGCCCCACTCAAGTTTAACCTTGGGAAAATTAGGCTAGTGACTATGGTTTAATGCAGCATTTGTTACAAGGTGGCTACTGTGTGAAAAGAGACAGAAAAGGAGGGAGGAGACCTCAGATTAGCTCCTGAAAAGAATGGAAGCTATAAATATTAGAAACATATATACACACCCATGGATACATGCACCTATTGATTTAAAAACTATAAATAACTAATTTATTGTTAAAATTGCACATACAGGCACTTCCTAATGAACTTTGCAAAGATGAATATCAGCATTTTATTTTTTAAAAAAATAATTTTATTAAATTTCAGAAAAAGATAAAAGATATGGAAAAACAAAAAAACTACAAAAAAAAATAAAAAAGTGTGGAAACACAAAAGAATTTTTTTGTAAAATAGATTACAAAGAGAAGTGACTTCTGACTTTAAACATCAAGGATATACAGCAATTTCCACAATCAATCCCTTAATCTATATTAAACCAAAATCACATTATTTCTACACTCCAACCCCTTAGCACATTATAAAAATCACTAAATACCATTACTCTCTACCTTTTTATTAAAAGAAAAAATTCCCTTCTCACCCCTATGGGTGGTATGTGTCTTTCTCAACCTCGGGTCCTCTACCAGAGGCCTGGGAGTTTGAGGGTTCTGCGCAGTATCTTAGCTGTTCCTAGCATTGCACTCGTCCAGACAGATTGCTCTGATGTTGCTGCTGGGATCTGTTGGAGCTACTCTCCCAGCTTAGGAGTCACAGACCTGAGTGCTCCTACCACCACCAGAACCACTTTGGCCTTCACTTTCCACATCCTCTCTAGTTCGTCTTTCAGGCCCTAGTACTTCTTCAGCTTCTCATACTCCTTCTTCCTGATGTTGCTGTCACTTGGCACCGCTACATCTATCATCACCGCCGTGTTCTGGTCCTTGTCTACTACCACGTTGTCTGGATGATTGGCCAGTACCTGCCTTTCTGTCTGGATCTGGAAGTCCCACAGGATCTTAGCCCTGTCATTCTCCACCACCTTCTGTGGAATCTCCCATCTGGACTTTGGAGGGTCTAGCCCATACGCTGTGCAGATGTTCCTTCACACAATGCTAGCTATTTGGGAGTGCCGTTCTGTGTGTGCTGTTCCTGCCTCCATCTTACATCCTGCCACTCTGTTTTGGACTGTCTCAAAGGCCTCTCTGCACATTCTGCACCTTGAGTCCTGTCTAGTGTGGTAGACCCCTGCTTCTATAGATCGGGTGCTTAGTGCTTGTTCTTGGGCTGCTATGATCAGTGCCTCAGTGCTGTCTTTTAGTCTAGCCCTTTCCAGCCACTGGTGGTAGGATTTCCCAATATCAGCCACCTCAGCTATCTCTCGATGGTACATCCCATGCAGGGTCTTGTCTTGCCATGGCACTTCCTCTGCTTGATCTTACTTCCATGTCTGCTGCTGCTTCAGGCATTCTCTCCGCAGCTCAGCTTTAGGTGCCATCTGACTGATGTACTCCTGGATACTCTGGGTCTCATCCAGGACAGTGGCTTCGACACTCACCAGACCGCACCCGCCCTCTTTCTGGCTGGTGTACAGTCTCTGGGTGTTTGACTTAGGATGAATCCTCCGTACATTGTGAGGAGTTTCCAGGTCTTCACATCAGCAGCCTCCATGTCCTCCTTTGGCCAGCTCACTACACCGGCAGGGTATCTGATGACTGGGAGGGCATACATGTTGATGGTGTGGATCTTGTTCTTCCCATTGAGCTGGCTCTTCGGGACCTGTCTTATCCTTTGGTGGTACTTGGATGTTCCTGTCTTCCTTGCCTCCTCATCGTGGTTCCCATGTGACTGTGGGATACCAACATACTTGTAGGTGGTCTGTATGTCTGCTCTGTGGCCTGCTGGTAGTTCAACCCCATCAGTCTAAGCTACCTTCCCTCTCTTTACTACCATCCAGCCACACTTCTCTAGTCTGAATAACATCCCAATGTATTCACTGTAGATCCGTGTCAGGTGGATCAGTGAGTCAATGTCTTGTTCACTCTAAGCATACAGCTTGATGTCATCCATGTAACGAGATGGCTGATAGTAGTTCCACTCTTGAACTTGCATCTGTATCCAGTTCTTGTGATAATCTGGCTGAGGGGATTCAAGCTCATGCAGAACAGCAGTGGGGACACTGCGTCACCTTGCTATATGCAACAGTTGATGGCCACTTGTGCAAGCTGTCTTGAGTTGACTTCCAGTGTTGTCTTTCACAGTCCCGTTGAGTTCTTAAGGAAGGTCCTTAGTGTCTTGTTGACTTTGCATAATGCCAGGAATTCACAGATCCATGTGTGTGGCATTGAGTAGTAGGCTTTCCTGTAATCAATCCAGGCTGTGCTCAGATTGGTCTGTCTAAATCTTGAGTCTTGGATGACTGCTCTATCTATGAGCAACTGGTGTTTGGATCCTCTCGTGTTATTCCCAATGCCCTTCTGAGCTGTGCTCATATACTGGCCCATATGGTCCTGCAGCTTGTCGGCTATGATGCCTGATAGGACTTTTCATGTTGTGGGGAGGCTGGTTATTGGACAGTAGTTGGATGGTGTTGTTCCCTAGTTGGGGTCTTTCATGATCAGCACTGTCCTACCTTGTGTTATCCAGTCTGGGTGGGAGCCTGCTGCTAGCAGCTGGTTCATCTGTGCTGCTAGGCGTTCATGCACTGCTGTTAGTTTCCTTAGCCAGCAGGTGTGGATCATGTCTGGGCCAGGTGCTGTCCAGCTCTTCATGTTTTTGACATGCTGTGGATATCTGCTACTGTGATGGTGACTGCTTCCTGCTCTGGAGGATTTCTGTGGTCTGCGCTCTCTCTCCATCTCCATCTCCATCTCCATCTCCATCATCTCCATCTCTATCATCTCTATCTATAAATCTCCTAATCAACTCCCCCCCTAAAATAACAATTACTTAATTATTCCCTTCCTACTACTACTACTATACATTCCTGTCTACTATAATAAAGACCAAAAATTAAAAAGCATGTAAATTGTCTACCATTATAATTAATAATACAAAAAACATGAATTCAAAAAACATGAATAAAAAGAAACCTTAATATAATCATAATCCCAATCATTAAAGATAAGTAAAATCATCCAAAGCCAAAAGACCATCCAGATAAATATTTTAGTCCTTAACCCACTTCAAAATAGACCAAGACATTTACATATCCCCAAAATAGGCACAGAGCTATTTTCTTAAAGAAATCAAACAGCCCATCTGCTCCCCTCACAAATACATACTTCGCTTCAAAAAACATCCCATATATAATAACCCCTTCTTTTCCATAACGTTCCATCAGAAAATCAAATTCACTTATATCTTGCAGCTCAATTTTTCCGTTTAAGGTCTTCAATTCAACCAATTTCAACCAGGATTTCAACAAAATATCTGCTTTGATATCTCGGTGAAAGTCATAGAGAGCCTGGTTAAGATCCTCCATTTCAGAAGCAGTAAATTATGGCACCCCCTAGATACTTAACCAGCAGAAGTGGAAGGTAATGGAAAGTAGCTTCTTATAGGTGTGGCTTGCATCTTTGTCATAGATGAAACATGGGTAATCACACCACAGTCCTTACTTTCTGCTTACTTTTGATTCTCAAAACCTCGACAGCTGCAGTTCTGCACTTCTTGTTTTTTGCATTATATCTGGTTGTGTTGTTAGAAGTCTTTTTTTTTTAAAAAAAAATGTCCTTTACAATTTTTAATTTCTTCCTCTTCACAGTTATGGAATACAATCAGTATGTTGCCATTTGCAATCCACTGCAATATGGGACATTAATTAATTGGAAATCCTGCACTGAAATTGTGATTCTGCTTTGGGTAGTCAGCCTTCTCTATGGAATGTTGCATACCAGCAACACCTTTTTAATCCCTTTCTGTTCTAACAGTTTGTCAGGGTTCATAGTTGAGTCCTGCCATTAGGGGTATGATATGATATGAAGGGGGGCCCAGTAGAATATTATACAGAGGAGGGTGGGGGTGGCAGTGCCTGTACTGTTTAGAAAAAAAAAAAAGATGGATCGTTGAGACTCTGTACTGACTATAGGGGGCTAAGTGCTATATGTATTTCCAATCTATATCCATTGCCTTTACTGAAAGACATGTTGGCTCACCTAACCAAAGGAAAAATCTTTACCAAACTGGATTTAAGTGAAGCGTATTTTAGAGTATCCACAAGAGAAGTTAAAACTGCTTTTAATTGTCAATTGGGTTGTTTTCAATATCGGGTCATTCCGTTCGGATTGACTGGATTGACCTGCTCTAACAGTAATCCCTGAGGCTGAATCTGTTAAACAATTGGGAAATGTGGCTCTCACTAGACACCAGAGAAAAATTCGGGACACAATGCCTGAAGCATCCTTAGTTAAAGAGATCAGGGTGGAAGTAGAAAAGGATGAATGGTGGAAAAGCAACAAACATACCTTGACAGAAAACAATGGATAGTTGTGGAGTGGGAACAGATTGTATATACCGTATGCTGTAAGAAAATGTATTTTACAATGGTGTCATGATGATAAGGTGGCAGGACATTTTTGTTTTGTAAAAACATTGCATTTGATAAAAGACAATTTTGGTGGCCCACTTTAAGAAAAGATTTGAAGGAGTATGTATTGTCTTGTCCTGTATATGCCACCATGAAAAGGGCTCCTGGCAAACCTGTGGGATTGTTGCAGGGGGTGGCGCAACCATCAATGCCCTTGAAGCAAATTGCTATGTACTTCATTGTGGATTTGCCAGAAACCAAATGGAAAACAGTAATTTGGGTGGTTACTGATTTATTTTCTAAGCAAGCACATTTCATTCCATGTAAAAGTTTTCCATCTGCTGGACAACTAGCTAAATTGTTTATTCAACATATCTATCGACCACATGGCACCCCCGTGTGGATAATCAGTGACCGTTGAAGTCAATTTACTGCAAAATTTTGGAAATCATTTTTAAAATTAATTGGTACTGAACAAGGGTTAAGCTCGTCGTTCCATCCTTGCACGGATGGTTTGACTGAACATCTGAATGCTGTATTAGAACAATATTTAAGGTGTTATCTTAGTTATCAACAGAAAGACTGGGTTGATCTGTTACCGTTTGCTGAGGTAGCGGATAATAATGCTGTGCATCAGAGTACAGGGTTTTCTCCATTTAAAATTTCCAACGGCCAGGACTTTGTGCCTATACCTGAATTGCCCAAGCCTTCCTCGACTACACAACCTAATCCTCTACTGGCAGATGAATGGATTTCCCAGATAAGAGCTAATCGGCCAGTAATGCAAAAGACACTGCAAGAGGCAAAGGACAATTATATAAAAAAAGATCTCCTGAATGGCCGTTGGTTGTAGGGAAAAAGGTTTATTTGTCTACCAAACATTTGGATTCGAATCAGTCATCTAAAAAATTGGGAGCTAAATTTGTTGGTCCATTCCCAATTGTCAAGGTGATAAATCCGGTCACTGCTCAATTGGACTTGGCAAAGAATCTCCATAAAGTACATCCTGTCTTCCACATCAGTTTGCTCAAACCAGTGACTGTGTCTGAACGGTGGCATCCAGAACTGTTACCACCCCCACCCATCATGATGGTCAAAGAGGAACATTTTGACGTAAAAGCTATTTTAGACTCTCGTATTCATTGTAGCAAATTACAGTATTTGATTCAATGGAAACATTTGCCTCTAGGGTTCAGTGAATGGGTAGATAAAATTCATGTTGTTGCTCCTAGACTCCTGGTTAAGTTTCATGCCCAATACCCTGATAAGCCCGAATAATTTGATATTGTTAATTTGCTGGTATTTTTTTCACGTTACAGATTTTCACCTACACCCCACTGCATTCCTATCCTGCTTGCCTGATATATTGGAAACGTATATGCTTTATTGCCATGTTCATTTTTTTCTGCTTTTTTTTTCTTTTTGTATATTTCTCTTTTTTCTGGAGGGTCAGCATGTCAGGGTTCATAGTTGAATCCTGCCATTAGGGGTCTAGAGTTAGTATAAGCATGTGAACTGGAGGGAGGGGGTGAGTGTGCCAAGTGTTGTGGGTTTCCTCAGAGACTGTGGAATGCAGCGTCAAGGTCAACCACCTGCAGGAGTTGGAGGCTTGGGAATGGAGAGGGAAAGTTCTGGACATTGACATCATAGACTCTGCGAAATTGGCACACAGGGGGGAGAGTTAAGCTAGCGCTGTTTGGCGGGAATCCGGCATTCAGATCTTTAGGAGTGTTTCAATTTACATGTATCCTGAATAAAAGCTTATTCTGCATTTCAATGAATTGCATCGAGAAGTGTTTATTGGGGCATTGAAGTTGGAGTCATCACACAGTGTTAACCAGTTTTTCTGGAAATTCCACAGTTGTTAAAGCTGTCCTGCTCTGGACTCAATCTAAATGAAATTAGGGTTCTTGCAACTGGTACCATTGCAGGATTGGGCTGTTTTGCTTTTATCATTATATCTTATGTCATGATCCTCAAAATAGTGTGGAGAATCTCTTCTGTGCAAGGGAGGCAGAAGTCCTTCTCCACTTGAGTTCCCACCTTAGAGTACCTTCCCTACTTCTGTTAACTGGTTTCTTTGCCTATCTGAGACCTCCCTCTAGCACCCCATCTTATTTAGATTTTGCATTATCTATCCCATATATTGTTCTTCCACCCCTATTCAATCCAATCAGCTATATAGCATGAGAAATAAGAATATCAAGTATGTCCTCTCTAAAATGTGGAGTTTGTACCTGTTTTTTGATGGAGATTAACCCCTCAATCAAAACTTTAGGTAGCTACAACATTGTAGGCCATGCTTTTTAGAGATGCTAGGAGTGAGGTTCAGAAGCATCTGGAGTGCCCCAATGTAATGACCCCTGCTTTTGATATTCACAAAGACAATATCAGAGTCAATGAACCTATTAAAAAATCTCTGTAATTGCAGTTCCACTGTGAGATTTCTATGGGAGTTGTTTGCTTCTGCAGAAAGAACAGCAGCCTCCATTCAGGACAAAGCCAACATTAAAGTTCAATCTGTGCACAGTATTTGCACATGCACATACAGTATTGTCTTAGGCTTCAACAGAGTTTCCAGAGTCTTTGAAGAAAAGAAGATTTCATCTGGGAAATTACTGTAATTACTTTCATATATCACATCTTGCCGTGTTTTTAAGCCATGGTTTATTTTATCAGCCACCATTTGTGGGGGCGAAATTTACTGGGGAAAATGTCATTGAGTGTTTGTGACTGCCACATTGTGATGGCATGGTACTGTTACTACAGCCCCTGCTGTAACAAAGAATCTTCTGAATTTGGGGAGATGTCAGCCTCTTGAGGAAGGCCAGTCAGGAAACCAACTCCTCTGGTTTAACTGGAATTATACTTTTATAATCTTGAAAACCTGATTGTGTTTCCATTTCCCTCCTTCTTATACCCAACAGAGTTAAGATTTCTATGGATTTATTGTATTGTGTATTCCAGAGCTTTCCAAACTTTTAATGTTTGTGACACACTTTTTAGATATGCATCATTTCGCGACAAACTCTTACAGCAGGGCACAAGGCAGGCACTAGGACCTGCGTGGAATCACAGCTGCTTTGGAGGCAGCAAGGCACAAGGCAGGCACTAGGACCTGCATGGAATCCTGGTAGGGAAGATTTGGAGGAAGCAAGGCACAAGGCAGGCACTAGATCCTGCCTGGAAGGCAGGAGGCAGCAGCAGCCGCGACACACTAATGTCACAACACACAGTTTGGAAAGCTCTGGCTTATTCTCTTGGTATTCTTATAGGTCTCTTTGGGTTTACATTGTATCTTATTCTATGAGCCTTCTTTTAGGTATGTATCTGCAGTCTCCCCAGGCAGCAAAAATTAATATGGTGGCAGATGCAACCCACAAAAGGATGTGGCTTGGAATACAACAACCCAACAATAGTTTTGTTTGTTTTGACTCCCACCACAAATACCACTGATATCAATGTTTTTATTATGTACCTTATTCTATTGGCATTTCACTAGGTTTCTATGTGTTTCTTTAAACTTCTTTTCTGTCTTTTCCCTTTTTATTTTATAGAAATGATTTTACTTCTCTCAATAGTTTATTTGCAACCATAGGTTTTAGCAAAATTCATTTAAAGTTACAGCAATCCAAATCAAATCAGTCCTGCCCCCCTAGTATTTACAGTATTATTTATCAACATTTGTTTCCATATTTTTCTTGCAGCCATTGCGAACAATACAACTTGATTTGTTACATATTCATTTTTATCAAACAAGAAAAAACAGATTTTTCTTTCCAAATTTGTCTGATTCAATTGATTTAGCAAAGGCATGATAAACCTAGCTCTTGGTTCTTGGTATAATTGCAATATAATAGGTAATGGGTTATGCCTTCCACCTGTAGGGAATTACAAATGCATAAACTGTTGCATATATTTTTATGATCTTAAAAGAATATGAAGGCTACTTTTAAAAGCCAAGCCTAAAAGTTTTTTTTCCTGTGGGCTCCAGGAATAGCACATATTAGCTCCCCCTTCAGGAATGTTAATTGCTGGTGCCTCAAAGTCTATTTGTTTAGCCATTCAGAGATTTACCTGATGGTTCTTCCCAAATAAAGTGATAAGTTGCCTAGGTGAATGGTCACATGTGAAGCCCTGTCCAATCAGGTACTGCCAAGTAGTGGTAAAGGCTTTAAATTGTAAATCTGCCTTTTGTCTTTGTTACCTTGCTGTTATCTCTCTGTTTTGTCTTCTCTGCAATGTGAGTATGGGGCTATGTTAATTAAGCCATGTGCTTTTCTTTAGCAGAAGAAAGCAAGCTAAGTTACTGTTCTTTGTTTTTAAAATAAAAAGCAAGGTTTTTTTTTTACTGCAAGCTTTCAGTTAGCTTGTCTCTTAATATTTCTATAACTCTGATCTCACAAATTTTTATAAACTACAAAAGGTTCTGTGCCCAGCAAATTCTTTCAGGATCAGAGATAAAACTTATGGAAATATGGAATGAGGAGAGCTGAACTGTTTTGTTTGCATTTGAAGAGGCTTTTTGTTTTTTGAAACTTGCTGGAAGTTACAAGCAGTTTCAGTTGGAGGAGGAGTCAAGCCTCGTGATTTCAAGCCTTGTGGATTACTCCAACAGGGGAGAAAGAAGCAATGGCGGCTGCAGCTTCAAGTTATCAAGGTATGCCCCTGGAAAAGCTTTCTAATACTAATTATTTGAACTGGTCTTTGAAAATGGAGAGTTTCTTGAGGAGAGAAAATTTTTGGTCTGCTATATCTGACCAAATTCCTCAAAATCCAGACCAAGCCTGGCTGAGGCGAGATGAGAAATGTAAAGCTTCCATTATCTTAGCTGTGCAAGATGACCAGCTTATACATGTAAGAGGTCTGGAAACATCCAAAGAATTATGGGACTTTCTGCGTAATTTATATGTGAAAACCTCTCCTGGCAGCAAGGTTATTTTAACCAAAAAGCTGTAGAAAGCCTATTTGCCAGAGCATGGAAATTTGCCAGAGCATTTTCATAAACTGCAGAACTATTTTGTGGAGCTTCAAGAGCGTGCGATAGAATTTACTCCTCTTATGAAAGCCTACATTATGCTGTCTTCATTGAATGAGTTCTGGGACACTTTAATTTGCTCCATGGAGGGAATCCATGAAGCTGATTTAACTCCATCGTTTGTGTCTGCTTGTCTTCTTGCTGAGTGGGAGAAAAGGCAGGAAAAAGCTGTCTCCATTTCTTCATTAAAGTCTTCTCGTGGCCAGCAGAGGGAGCGGAAGAGCTTTGAATTTCAGGCTGCTGCATTTTCAAGCAAGCGATGCTTTCATTGTGGGTCTCCTGCACATCTTTGCAAAGATTGTGACCAGTTGCTTAAAAGTAAGAAGATTTCTCAGAAGAAAGAAGCAACATCTAGAAAGAAGATTGTACATGCACAGGTTGTTGAAAGCTGTGATAATAAAGAACTATGGGTCTTGGATAGCGGCACAACTAGCCATATCTGTAATAATAAAGATTCTTTTGTGTCTCTGTATAAAACTAACAAACAAAGAGTTTCCTTAGCTGATGAATCTGTATCTAAGATCATGGGTGAAGGTGAGATTAATCTTCCATGTTTGGGAAAAACTGTTAAAAATATTTTATTTGTGCCTAATTTTCAAAGTAATCTCTTGTCTGTGGGACAGTTAGTAGCATCTGGGTATGTTATAACTTTTAAGAAAGAGGGCTGCGAAATTAGGAAGGATGGTAAGGTGGTTGCAAAATGTTTGCAGAAAGATTCTCTTTACATTGTACAGAAAGCTGAGAAGCAAACAGCAAAAGCTGTGTTTGGGAATACGATCAGTGTATCCATTTATTACATAGGAGATTTGCTCATGCTAATTTTAAGTACATATCTCAAATGCCTAGTTTTTCTGCTGATTTAAAATTGAAACCTTGTGATAAGTATTTGGATTGTGCAGTTTGCAAGGAGAATAAAACCACAAGGGCTCCTGTGAAGAAATTTGCTGATAGGTCCACTTCTAGGCCTCTAGAGATTATTCATTCTGATGTAATAGGCCCCTTTTCTCCAAGTCTTGGAGGAGCAAGGTACATTTTGACCTTTATAGATGATTTTTCGAGGTACACATTTATTTGTTGATACACAAAGATGAGGTCTTTGACAGGTTTAAAGGTTTTGTAACTTGGGCAAATGGAAAATTCCCAAGGCCAGTGTCTGCCTTGCAATCAGACAGAGCTGGAGAGTATCTATCCTCAAAGTTTAAAAGCTTTTTGTCAGAAAAAGGGATAGAACACATTTTAGCTAATCCTTACACGCCATAACAGAATTCTGTGGCAGAAAGGAAAGGGCGAACACTGCAGGAAGCCATGATGTGTTTGCTGAAGGATGCCAGCTTACCTTTTAGGTTTTGGGGTGAAGCTGTTTCTACAGCGTGTTATGTTCAGAACAGGCTGTTTAACAGTGCAATTCAGGATGTGCCATTTCATTTGTTCTATGGTGTGAAGCCTAAGGTAAATCATCTCAGAGTTTTTGGGAGCACAGCTTGGGTGCACATTCCAAAACAGTTGAGGCGCAAGGAGGCTTCCAGAACAAAGAAAGCAATCTTTGTTGGGTATGAAGAGTCAGAGGAGCTACAGGTTCATACTGGATAATCAATTGATAATTAGTAAAAGTGCTTCTTTTGCTGAGCAGAATTGGGATAAAATAAACTCTAGTTCCTCAGTTGATTTATCCTTGAGGGAACAGCAAAGTTTTGCTGATGGTGATCTGCGGGATTCACCTAGTGAAGTCAATGAGCAAGAAACTGAATTGTCTGAGAAGTCAGAGGTTTCTGAGGGAAATGGTGGGAATCAGAATGTAAGTCCTGTCCTACCTCGCAGGTCTGAAAGGATTAATAAGGGGGTTCCACCTGATCGTTATCAAGTAGATGTTATGAAAGCTTTTCACATTCACACAGAGCCTGAATCTCTTGAGCAAATCAATGAGATGCCAGCTGAAATAGCTAAGTGTTGGCATGAAGCCATGCAGCAGGAATTAGATTCCTTAAAGGAAAATGAAACTTGGAAATTAGTAAGTCTACCTCCCAATCAGAAGTGTTTGGGTTGTAGGTGGGTGTTTAAACTGAAAAAAGATTCTGATGGTAAAATTCAAAAGTACAAAGCAAGGTTGGTAGCAAAAGGTTTTACTCAAAGAAAAAATGTGGATTATGACAAAACTTTTGCTCCAGTGACAAAAGCTGAATCTATTAGGTTGCTTTTAAAGGTTGCTGCCATGAAGAAATTGTCTGTTTATCACTATGATATTCAAACTGCTTTTCTGTATGGTGATTTGGAGGAAAAATTGTTTATGCAACAACCTCCTGGTTATGAAAAAGAAAAACATCTTGTGTGTGAATTGCAAAAGTCCATATATGGATTGAAACAGGCAGCGCGTTGTTGGAATATTAAGTTGGATAAAACTTTGCAAAATTTTGGGTTTCAGAAGGGAATTGCTGATCCATGTGTGTATGTAAAAAATGATAAGCAAAGTGTAATGTACTTATGCTTGTATGTTGGTATGTTGCTGCTCACATCAGACGAACAAAAGCGTGATTTTGAGGTTTGTATGAAAAACAATTTCACATTGAAATGTCTTGGAGCAGTTAACAATTACTTAGGATTAGAAATTCAGAGGGAAAAAGATGGCAGTTTTCTCATAAGTCAGAGTAGTAAAATTAAGAAACTGCTGGAGGATTTTAAAATGCAAGACTGTAAGTCTGTCTCCTCCCCCATGCTTCCTGAGTTTCTAAAAGAGGAGGGGGAAAAGGGGGATGGTGAGTTATCTGAAGGAGATAGTTTCAGATCAGCCATTGGTAGTCTTCTTTACATTGCAAACAATAGCTGACCGGATATTTCAAACAGTGTGTCCATTTTGAGCAGATATGTGGAGCATCCCACATCTGTTGCAAAGTCTGGATTAAAAAGGCTTTTTCGTTATTTACAGGGCACCAAAGATTATTGCTTAAGGTTGTCTGCTACAGACACAGAGGAAAAGTTAGAATGCTGGTGTGATTCATATTGGGCTGGGGATCTCAGTGATAGGAAGTCTACTTCTGGGAGTGTAATTCAATTTGCAAAGTCAACTATTGCATGGTACTCCAGGAAACAAACAGTAGTAGCTATCAGCACAGCTGAAGCTGAGTTTTATGCTTTAGCACAACTCTGCAATGAGGTAATATGTTTTACAAAATTATTGCAAGACATTGGAGTCATTTTAAGCAAGCCTGTAACCATTCATGAAGACAACCAGGCCTGTATACATTTGGCATTATCAGAAGGTACCAGAAATCACACAAAGCACATTGATGTTTGTTTTCATCTTGTTAAAGATTTTCTAGCCAAGAAAAAAGGTTATTTTAAAATACTGTGATACTAAATTAATGTTAGCTGATATTTTTTACCAAGCCTCTACATAGCATTAGGCACAGTGAGTTGGTTACAAAATTGGGTTTGTTTCCATATTCTTTCTAGTCATAAAAAAGGGGAGTGTTGCATATATTTTTATGATCTTAAAAGAATATGAAGGCTAGTTTTAAAAGCCAAGCCTAAAAGCTTTTTTTCTGTGGGCTCCAGGAGAGCACATGTTAGCTCCCCTCTCAGGAATGTTAATTGCTGGTGCCTCAAAGTCTATTTGTTTAGCCATTCAGAGATTTACCTGATGGTTCTTCCCAAATAAAGTGATAAGTTGCCTAGGTGAATGGTCACATGTCAAGCCCTGTCCAATCAGGTACTGCCAAGTAGTGGTAAAAGCTTTAAATTGTAAATCTGCCTTTTGTCTTTGTTACCTTGCTGTTATCTCTCTGTTTTGTCTTCTCTGCAATGTGAGTACGGGGCTATGTTAATTAAGCCATGTGCTTTTCTTTGGCTGAAGAAAGCAAGCTAAGTTATTGTTCTTTGTTTTTAAAATAAAAAGCAATGTTTTCTTTACTGCAAGCTTTCAGTTCGCTTGTCTCTTAATATTTCTATAACTCTGATCTCACAAATTTTTATAAACTACAAAATAAACGGTGCGTACTTGGTAACCATTTATATCTTCCATCTAAATATGCTGTTGTCATTGTTTGAAAACGAAGCTCTGTGAAAGCTTGTCTCAGGGACTGGGATATGGGAGACTGTAAGTAATATGACATTCCTTGTCCATTTTGAAAAAGACGGTACCACTTGGCCAACCTAAGCTTGCATACCTGATCTCTGTCCAGACTAAAATCTTTAAGAAATAAAAAGTCCCTCAATAGTGTATGATAATTTATGTCATTAAACAGTTCCTGATCTAGAGATAATTTAGAGAATAGTTTTTGGCACAGGATCGCCCATCTAATTTGCCTTTTTGAAAAACTTGCCCTCGATGCAAGGTACGTTTTTACGGAAAGGATTTAATTTTCCACTCGTATGTGAATGATCTGGGCTTAATTATCCCAGTTCTTAGCTCTTCCCCCAGCCAGGGAGGAGAGAGTAGAGGATGGGATTCTTTAAAAGCTAGAGGTGAAATAGAACTCCGAGTGATGAAATCTGTTCTAGAACAAGCTTCAGGAAAGTCTTCTTGCTTATCTATATTTCACCCTCACAGTTTGGACTGCTGGTATGATTGAGACCCCAATTCCATTAACATCATTCTGAGATATTATTATGCAATGTAATAAATGCTACTGGACCATTCTGAGGTAGCTATAGAGTTGCTAATTGCTAATTATGTTAATAAGCACACAGAATTCAGTTTTATTTTGGTGCACAAGACTCTTGAGGGAAACAAAACAGATCTCAATAAACATTCAGAATAGGAAGCTCTTCAAATACAGATAGATTTTTCACTACATCAAATTTGTGGGACAACATTTCCTTAGTGGACAGAGATTTAACAGTCTTAAAACCATGTAACAGAAGTCAAAACCAATGGAGAAAAATTGTAAGGCACTTATATACTTAATGTTTAATTGAAATGGAATGTCTCTCTTTTCTGGGGCAAATGGATGTTTATTGAAATATGTCCGACTTGTTATATCTCTGGCTTGTCTTGATAACTTTTCCATTCGTAGGGAATTTAATCAAATAATTACATAAGGTAGTGCTCAGATATAATGCATTAGAAGGTCAGCTATTTTGGAAGGGACAACAAAGAGTTTTTTGAGACTATTTTTTAGAAATTTGCACCTCAGTAGTTTTAAAGGCATAATGAGTCAGAATAATGAACACCAATTTTGAATGATTTCTATGTACATAGTTAACAATGTACATGTTGTTACCTTTTCCACATGATTATAAAGAATAAAAGACAGATATCATTTGCAGAACATTAGACCAAACGTTCATGCATGAAAAAGAATATTGAAATGAAATTAATTGAGAGGTGAACTGATCACTAATAGGTAAATTAGCATCAGCAAAGTCATTTCACAATCTTTCTGGATAGAAATGAAACAAATGGATGGTAACAGTTCCAAATGTCTCTTTTTGTTTGTCTGTTTCCAAATGTTTAATTACTATTGTTGAAAAAGTGGGTACATGGCATTCCACATTGTTCAAAGAAATGCTGAGATGTCAAATTTCATAGCTGGGATAGGTTATGTCTCATTTTATAGCCAAACTCTCCTGGAGGGAATGAAGGATTGTATTTGATGGGAGATGGCTTTTTCAAAGTGAGCTATCACATTCCTTCAGATTGTTGGAAAAGGGGATTTATTAATTTATTCTGGTTATGTCTGATTTCTTTAGATTAAAAAAAAGGTTTATAGTGGGATAATCATGTATAATACCACCTAAAAAGGTAAAGGTACCCCCCGCACATTTGTGCAGTCGTGTCCGACTCTAGGGGCCGGTGCTCATCTCCGTTTGTTAGCCGAAGAGCCAGCGTTGTCCGAAGACACTTCCACGGTCATGTGGCCGCATGACGCCGCGGAACGCTGTTACCTTCCCACCGAAGTGGTACCTATTAATCTACTTGCATTTACATGCTTTCGAATTGCTAGGTTGGCAAGAGCTGGAGCTAGTGCAGGAGCTCACTCTGCACGCAGGGCTAGGGATTCGAACCTCCGAACTTGCGATCTTCCAATCGACAAGCCTGGCGTCTTACCCGCTGAGCCACCACGCCCCATAATACCACCTAGTGAATACCAAAATAGGAGCTATGATGTAAGTAAAGTTCTATCCTTTCTTCTTATAACTATATACCATTAAATACTGTACATGTCGATGAAGGTTCTCAGTCATCCAGGTGGAACAGTCTGTATCTTGAATCATGTCAACTGGATTTCTATTTTCTCATTGGAAACGTTTCCACTGAGAAAATAGAAATCCAGTTGACATGATTCAAGATACAGACATTAAATACATGTTTAGGAATCTAGTATTTATGTATTAGTTTAAAGGCTTCTTATGCTAAACCTTTTAGCCAAAAAGCTGCTAGGGAAAATGAGAAAAAAAAAAACATTTACATCTGTCTGTCACATAAAACACACACAAACACAAACACACACACAGACTGTACCATGGGGCAGTTTCTGCCCTCAAGACTTCCAAGTAAAGGACATAACAATTTTTTTTTTCAATTGTTAGATTTACATTGTCTTTCCTCTAGAAGCACAAAGCACCATATATCGGACACCCTCCTGTTTCCCAACACTACCACAAACCTGTATCAGTGATGAGAGGTGAGAGATTGTGACTGCTCCAAATATCCCCAGTAATCTTGATCAGGGTTTTTCTAATCCTAGGCAATCCTTTTGATCAATACATAAAGTGTCAGAACTAGAAGGAGGAAAGAAGGACAAACATGAGGTTTGTGGTTGGTTCTTTAGTACAAATGGTTAGAAATTGACAGCTTGTGCTCTAATACTGTATGTGCACATCCTAGATATATTTTTTCCATGGTCTGGTTCTTTGTTCATTCTGTCCATACATTACTTTTCTTTTTGTTTTCTCTTCTCACCACATATCAAAATGCCGCTCCCCAGATTTTATCTAATTGCATCTCCCTCCTCTGCTTCCTTGCAGTTCTGCCATGCAGCTTTGTCATAAATGAAACATGGATAACCAAACTACAGTGCTTTACTTTTTGCTCCTGGAATTCTCAAAAAATCGACAAATGCAGCTTTTACATTTCTTGTTGTTCTTTGTGTTATATCTGGCAACTATAACAGGAAATCTTCTCATCATCTCTGCAGTAGCTTTAGATAATCGAATGCATAGCCCCATGTACTCCTTTCTGATGAATTTGGCTGTGCAGGACTTGGGTATTGTTTCAGTCATTGTCCCGAAATCCATGGTGAATTCCCTCATGGACACCAGGCACATCTCTTACTTTGGTTGTGTGGCTCAAGTCTTTCTCTATTGTTCCTTTGCAGGTTCTGATTTCTTCCTCCTCACAGTCATGGCATATGATCGGTATGTTGCCATCTGCAATCCACTTCACTATGAGATGGTGATGAATTGGAAAGCCTGCACTGAAATAATAATTCTGGTGTGGGTCATCAGTTTTCTTTATGGAATGCTGCATACCAGCAGCACCTTTTCAGCCTCTTTTTGTTTAAATGTGGTCAACCAGTTTTTCTGTGAAATTCCACATTTACTAAATCTATCCTGCTCCAGCTTCAATTCAGTTGAAGCTGGAGTTCTTGTGGCCAGTGCCATTGTAGCTCTAGGTTGTTTTACTTTTATTGTTGTATCTTATGCAATGATCTTCAAGGCAGTACTAAGAATCCCTTCTGAAAAAGGAAGGAAGAAAGCCTTGTCAACTTGTATTCCCCATCTTTTAGTAGTGTCTATGTTTACATTAACAGGATGCTTTGCCTATCTGAGACCTTCCTCTAACTCCCCATCTTATTTAGATTTTGGGTTGACTGTTCTGTATTCCCTTCTTCCACCCCTGTTCAATCCAATCATCTATAGCATGAGAAATAAGAACATCAAATTTGTTCTTTCTAAATTATGGAAATTCTGAAAATTTATTTTAATGTTGTTTCTATTGTTTTCAGCACTATTTTGTATGTTCCTTTCTTTTCCTTTCCTTTTCTGAACAAAGGAATAAGTTCGAAAGGGAGACATAGCTGGGATGGAGGGAAAGCCAACCTCTCAATCCAGAAAAATTGTAGAGCTCCAGAAGTTACTCAGCAAAAATCCTGCATTTCTAATTACTGTCAATACATTTTACAGATGCTAAATGTGGATGTGCCACAGGCTGACAACTCTTGATCTTTTGGGAAGGGAGGATCAGGGCGTAATGCTATGGTGGAAAAGAATTGTAATGGCAAGGGGATATGAGCAATGTGGCATATTTTTCCCTGTGCTTTTCTGTATAAAATGGTTTCCCCCCCTTTTTTTAATCAATGTTTGAATTTTATCAATATATCCTATATCATGATTTCTATCAGTGTGTAAAATACCTCCTAGACAAAGAAGGCAGAAGGCCTTTTCCACTTGTGTTCTGCACTTTACAGTTGTTTCCATAGTTTACTGAAGTGCCTGCTTGGACTATCTGTGACATCCTTTTATACCCAATTTTACTTAGATTAAACATTAACTTTCCTATAGTCATTTCTTCTACCCCTGCTCAATCCATTGATCCATACCATCAGAAATAGGAATATGAATTCATACACTCAGGTACTCTCCAAAGGGATAAAACCTTTCCCAAAGATCAGAATAACATTATCCTTCTTTTGTTAGAAAATGTTTAGTTAGGAAAATTGCATTGGGCCCTCTGAAATGAATCTCATAATGTCCTTGGAGACCAAGCTTTTTGCAGAATCTGGCTATTTCTACAAAACGATGAAGTGAGTGTCATGCCAGTGCTATGCAAGTTCTTCCATATACAGTGTATGTATGTATGTATGTATGTACAGTATGTATGTATGTGAGGTCACAATGCACATGCAAAAAGGGGAAAGCTTACATCACAATTGTGTGACATTCATTCATTATTTGCCCCATTTTTTTCATCATGGGTGGGTTATTGGGGTAGCAAATGACTTGCAAAGGAAGAGTAATAGATTGTCTGTCTGCAGTGGCAAAAAGAGAAAAAGATCATGATTTTATAAGGGATCTTATTATGCAGTTGAACACATACAAGCCTTGTAGTTTACCTATCTTTTTCATGCACTAAGGAAATGATGAGAGAAAAAGCAAAAAAAGGAAAAGCTACACACTTGCACAAAGATAGCACATAAAGAAGCAATAACTTAAATTTAAATTTAATAGAAGGAAAGTCAACTCTTTATCATCATAGCTGATATATGTTCAATCATGAATTTGCAATGCACCTTCATATCAGGTACGCTGCTACTGCTGCTTATTTTGTCTTAAAATAGTGCAATTGGATATCCTATTAGCTGTTAGCAATTTGTGGGTTGTTTTTCTCCAAGATGTTGCACCAGGAAGATGCACTTAAAATGTATTTCAATATGCAACTATATGTTTCACCTATATTCAAGACTATTATATTATGAATACAGGGAAGACACATTTGGATCAGTACTGGATTCATTAAATATTTTCTAAGAAAAGAACAAGCTTGCAGAAATCAGCTTTAATTTGGTGCATATGAGCCTTGAGAGACCCCAAAAAAATGAATATAAACCTATAACATTGTTCCTCTCAGCCTTGAGTCAAATCTGCATCATCCAGGCAATTTCCTCACTGTTGAAACTGTCAGCCCCGCTCTGTGTATTGGCTAAACCTGTCAATGGATCTCCTGAATGCTCTGTGCCCCCAGGTGCCCCTCTCCCCTTGTGACTGCTGGAAGGGGAATCCTAGCTGGAACAAATTCAGTATGGAAAAAAGCCTCATGCTTCCCCTAGTTCACCTCGTGCGAACTCACAACTAGTCATTCTGCTAAGACAGCGTTTTTCAAACTTGGCAACTCTAACATGTGTGGACTTCAACTTGCAGAATTCCACAGCCAGCATGCTCCCTGTTTTCTTCCACCCTTACCACACCCAAACCTGATTTATTTTTGTAAGATTCGGAGATAATTATGCTTCTTCCTAAAGTAGTTTTCCCATTTATTTATTTAAATTTATGTGGCTACCCATCTCAAATTCATGACTCTGGGTGGCTACCAGTGTTAAAAGAAAATATAAAAGCAGAAAAACAGCAAAGTGCAAATATAGAAACAGCAGCCAGGGTAAAAACAGACCCACCAATCGCAAGTACTCATAACCAATGTACAGGCTGGTATTAGAATATTCCCAAATGCACCAGCAACTAATGGCTAATCACATCCATAAGAACTCAGGTGTTGATATTTTTATTTTTTCTAGTTTTGATTGTATATTTTATACTATGTAATTGCCTCTTGAGGGAAACAAAATGATTAATAAGCTTGCTGAATATAAAGTCAACCTTTTCCACTGAAGATAGAAAGAACAATAGGTTGATTTCATCTACTATGGGACCAATATTTTACAGTCTAAGAAGCATCCATCTGAAGACACAATAATTCTATGAAGAAAAATAGTAAGTACATCATAGCAAGTATAGTGGACATTTCACAGAAAAGAAATTCCCTTCTTATTGAGATAAATTGGCATTTATTTAAATATGTATTCCATGACTGTACATTAGTTTTGCTTCTATAATTTTCACTCTGAGAAAAGGATTTAATGAAATCAAATTATAACATAGTGCTCTACTGGCACAGAATATGTTATGGGAAGGGAGACAACAAGGAGAGATTTACTTTCAGACATTTGAACCCTAAAAGATGGATTAAAAGTATTATGAATCAGAAGAAAGAGAATATACGGGCGGCTGTTGTCTATACATCCTAAAAATCAAATCAAGTAAATATTAAACATGAAGGTCTCTCTCCAACATGCTGATTGTGCAGATTAATCATAGAGATAGCTACAGTTTGCAGAAATTGAGAAACCAATGCTCAATATTGAAATAAAATTGATTGAGGGAACTGATCACTAGTAAGTGCATTAGCATGGTCAAAGTCATGTTTAGGTTCATTTGCACGTAAAGGATAAAAGATGGTGAATTTCTAAAAAAATGTATTACTGGCAATAAATGTTAACAGTACACTATTAAAAGGATGCTGATCTTGTGTTCATTACATATTCAGAGAAAGAGAGAATCTCCATATTTGGTTGGATTAGGGTTTAAAGGTGGTTGTTGTTTAGCTAGACATGTATATCAAAATATGTAACTGTGCAGCTTACACTAAAAATAGAAAATAATGAAAAAAGTAAACTATAAATAATACATGTTATGAGAAGCATGAGCGGCAACCAAGATTCACAGAAGTGTTTCATAGAATCATAGAGTTGGAAGAGACTATTTAGGATATTGACTCCAAGTCCTGGTCAGGTGAGGAATCCAAATGAAAGTATCTTTGACAGATTGCTGTCCAGTCACTTATTGAAAACATTGACTAAAGACGAATCATGTCATCCTTGGCAATTGGTCCCCATATCAAACTGCTTTTACTTTTGGGATCTTTTCTAAATATTCAGTATAAGGAAATGATAACTGGAGAATTTTGACCAGAATATGAAGACATCCTCCTTAGTTCTCATTTGTCTTGAAAAAAATATGCTTTCCTCATATACTGTAATTTTACATAACACCTGGTGAATATGAAATGGGAATTATAATTTTTTATTTTGTAAAATTCCAATGTACCATCATAGTAAATTAGAATAGTAGATTTTAATGTACTATTATATAGACATTTGTCAGCTAATTTTTCTTTAAAGTAGTAAGTTATTTTTCAGCCACAACATTTACGGATTCTGTCTCTCTGTGTTTGTGTCTGTGTGTCTGTCTCAGTTTCTCTGTATGTGTGTTACATAAATTCAGGCAACTGGAAGTCTGTTCCCTCAAGCTTTCAAAGTAAACAACATGACAATTAATTCTATTATTTCTCTGCTAGATTTGTATCCTGCCTTTCCTTTAGGAGCTCTCTCTATATGGGAATCCTCTATCCAAGTTTCCACCACTGTAACCATTCTGTAAGAGTGGCAAGAGATACTTACTGGTCCAAAAACTCCAAGGAACCTCCAGTGAAGATGGACTTGACAAAGTCTTCTGGGTCCTAGGCAAACATTTTAACCAGTGCAACAAGGAAAAGAATGGAGTGGAAGAAGAAAAAAGTTGTGGTTGATGGTTTGGTCTTTAGTCAATGATGCATTGAAATATATGGATAGTTCTGTGATTGGACACAGCAGTCATTCTTTGAATTGTGTGATTCTCTTTTCATTCTTTGCATGTTTTCACTCTATTTTTCCATTCTGTACTCAGTTTGTATCAAGCTCTAAGTTCACTGTTTTTATGTAATTGTATCTCCCACCACTGTTTATAAATTAAATTAAATTAAATTAAATTAAATTAAATTAAATTAAATTAAATTAAATTAAATTAAATTAAATTAAATTAAATTAAATTAACTCATACGTTAAGCATGGATAATCAAACCACAGTGCCTTACTTTTTGCTCCTGGAATTCTCAAAGAATTGGCATCTGCAGCTTTTACATTTCTTTTTGTTCTTTGTGTTATATTTGGCAACTATAATAGCAAATCTTCTCATCATCTCTGCAGTAGCTTTAGATAATCGAATGCATAGCCCCATGTACTTGTTTCTGATGAATTTGGCTATGCAGGACCTGGGCTCAGTTTCTGTCATTGTTCCCAAATCCATGGTGAATTCCCTCATGGAAACCAGGCATATCTCTTACTTTGGTTGTGTTGCTCAAGTCTTTTTCTTTATATCCTTTGCAGCCTCTGATTTCTTCCTCCTCACAGTCATGGCATACGATCGGTATGTTGCCATTTGCAATCCACTGCATTATGAGACGGTGATGAATTGGAAAGCCTGCACTGAAATAATAATTCTGGTGTGGGTCATAAGTTTTCTTTATGCAATGCTGCATACCAGCAGCACCTTTTCAGTCTCTTTTTGTTTAAATGTGGTCAACCAGTTTTTCTGTGAAATTCCACATTTACTAAATCTATCCTGCTCTGGCTTCAATCTAGTCGAAGTTGGAGTTGTTGTGGCCAGTGTCATTGCAGGACTAGGTTGTTTTACTTTTATTATTGTATCTTATGCCATGATCTTCAAGGCAGTACGAAGAATCCCTTCTGAAAAAGGAAGGCAGAAAGCCTTATCAACTTGTGTTCCCCACCTTTTAGTAGTGTTTATGCTTACATTAACTGCATCCTTTGCCTTTCTGAGACCTCCCTCTAACACCCCATCTTACTTAGATTTTGGGTTGACTGTTCTGTATTCCCTTCTTCCACCCCTGTTCAATCCAATCATCTATAGCTTGAGAAATAAGAATATCAAGTATGCCGTATCTAAAATGTGCAGGTTTTGAAAGTTCCTTTCAATAATGCTTTCTCTTCTCTTCTCCCACAAGTGGACTTTGTTCATATCTGTTTTCTCCATTCATCTCATGAAAAGTAAATGGGTACAAAAGGCAGCATAGCTAAGATGGAGGTTAACCCCTCAACCTAACTTTTGGTAGCTAAAACTTTTTAGGCCATACTTCTTAGAGATGCTAGGAGTGAGGTTTAGCAGTATCTGGAGTGCCCCAGGTAATGACCCCTGCTTTTGAAATTCACAAAGACACTACCAGAGTTAATGAATCAATTAAAATATCTCTGGAATTGCAGTTCCACTGCAAGATATCTATGGGAGTTGTTTGCTTCTGCAGAAAGGAAGGCATCCTCCATTCAAGCCAAAATTAAAGTTCAATCTCTGCACACTATTTGCACATGAACACATTTATTTTTTATTTATTTATTTTCTATCCAGCCTTTATTATTTTTATAAATAACTCAAGGTGGCTTAGGCTTCCACAGAATTTCCAGAGTCTTTGAAGTAAGGAAGATTTCATCTCGGAAATTACTGTAGCTGCTTTCATATTTCACATCTTGCTATGTTTTTTAAACTGTAGTTTATTTTATCTGCCACCAGTTGTGGGGGGTTTACTGGGGGAAATGTCATTGTGCGTTTGAGAATGACATATTGTAATTTAGTGGTACTGTTACTACAGCCCCTGCTGTAACACAGAATCTTATTCTGAATTTGAGGAGATGTCAGACTTTTGAGGAAGGCCAGTCAGGAAAGCAACTCCTCAGGTATAACTGGAATTATAGTTTTATAATCTTGAAAGCCTGATTGTGTTTCCCTTCCCCTCCTTCTTTTACCCAACAGAGTTATGATTTCTATGGATTTACAATATTGCTCTTTCTATTGGTATTCTTATAGGTTTCTATGGGTTTACTGTAGGAATTCTGATATGGTACTCCACGCAGCTTCTTATTAGTATATAGCAGAGTAGAAGCATTCCCATAAACTTGCACAAGGCTTAATCAGTTCAAAACACAAAATAAATACACTTCATATGTTAAATGTAAAGTTACATAAAAAAGAGTTTACAAGTTTATTGAAAGAAACAGTTCCTTAGTTACTTACTATGGTTAATGGTTGTCTATGAGCAAAGTAAAGTGTATAAAAGTAAAATCTTTTGTTAAGCCTGCTGGCACCTCTCTTGTTTTCTTTTATTATTAAAATGAAGACTTCTGCTCTCTGCCTCTTGAAGGTAAAATGTCATTGTGCGTTTGAGAATGCCACATTGTGAGGGCGTGGTACTGTTACTACAGCCCCTGCTGTAACACAGAATCTTCTTCTGAATTTCGGGAGATGTCAGCCATTTGAGGAAGGCCAGTCAGGAAAGCAACTCCTCAGGTATAACTGGAATTATAGTTTTATAATCTTGAAAGCCTGATTGTGTTTCCCTTTCCCTCCTTCTTTTACCCAACAGAGTTATGATTTCTATGGATTTACAATATTGCTCTTTCTATTGGTATTCTTATAGGTTTCTATGGGTTTACTGTAGGAATTCTGATATGGTACTCCACGCAGCTTCTTATTAGTATATAGCAGAGTAGAAGCATTCCCATAAACTTGCACAAGGCTTAATCAGTTCAAAACACAAAATAAATACACTTCATATGTTAAATGTAAAGTTACATAAAAAAGAGTTTACAAGTTTATTGAAAGAAACAGTTCCTTAGTTACTTACTATGGTTAATGGTTGTCTATGAGCAAAGTAAAGTGTATAAAAGTAAAATCTTTTGTTAAGCCTGCTGGCACCTCTCTTGTTTTCTTTTATTATTAAAATGAAGACTTCTGCTCTCTGCCTCTTGAAGGTAAAATGTCATTGTGCGTTTGAGAATGCCACATTGTGAGGGCGTGGTACTGTTACTACAGCCCCTGCTGTAACACAGAATCTTCTTCTGAATTTCGGGAGATGTCAGCCATTTGAGGAAGGCCAGTCAGGAAAGCAACTCCTCAGGTTTAACTGGAATTATACCTTTATAATCTTGCAAGCCTGATTGTGTTTCCCTTTCCTTCCTTCCTATACACAAAAGAGTTAGCGTGCAGCCAGTTTTTATGCTCTCCTCATTTCCTGGGTTTAAAGCATGTTTTGGTCATTGCTGCTGCATAGTTTCTCCACTGGTTTCAGACATCACATTAAGACATGTTGTGTTTAAGCATGGTTTGTAAAATAAGAAATAAGAACACAATCAAGTTTCAGTCCATAATACCAACAAGGAAGAAATGAGGTTGACCAAAGCCAATAAGAAATGGGGGAGCTGAAACCCTCTTGAGGTCATCAAGAGTACTAGGAAACAAAAGACCATTTTCCAGTGGCATCCACCCAATGAAAGGAGACTTGCAGTGCCATGAAAGGCTGCCTTCCACCCCTTTCATATAGAAATGTGAGATTTTAAAGCATATATAACATGAGTGGCACTTGCATCACAATACTGATGTACTGACTTTGTCAGTGTGACCACCGTTGCCCACACCTATGGACACTGCTGCCTTTGTTTCTAGCTGCTTAGCAGAGCATATGTATCTTGTACTTCCCAGCACATGCCCTGCCCTCCCAATGGGATGTTCAGTTTTTCTTCATTTTCCAGCTATTTTCCTTCAACCCAACCAAAGCTGCAGAATTGCCAGATACAGAGAGAGGGTGGCCATCCTACCAATCTGCCTCTATGGATATTCTTAATCTTGTATCTTACTGCTTCTGTTTCTTAAAAGTTTTAGGCCTATTTTGTAATCTTTGCAAATGTTCTTTACTTGAGTAAAAGATGCTGAAATATGAAAATTGCTGAAATCTCTTTCTTGCCGTTTTACCCTATGGGCTATGATGAGTTCCTCTGGGGAAGTACTATAGGCCAGAGAAAAAAAAAGTTAAGTCCTATCATCATCTTGTTGCAGGGAACAATTTTTTGCATAAAAACAAAGATTGTTTCCAAACAAATTGAGGATATGTACACTTATTTTCTAAAACATGTATTTGTATAACTCTGTCTAAATCTTACTCACTGTGTATCTTGTTCTGTGAGTTTTCTTATAGATTTCTATGGATTTACCATATTACTTTTTCTATTGGTATTATTATAGGTCTCTATGGATTTACATTGTATCTTATTCCATGAGCCTTCTTTTAGTTACGTATCTGCAGTCCTTGGAATCCCTTCTGAACAAGGAAGGCAGAAAGCCTTATCGACTTGTATTCCACACCTTTTAGTAGTGTCCATGCTTACATTAACTGGGTGCTTTGCCTATCTGAGACCTCCCTCTAGCATCCCATCTTACTTAGATTTTGGGTTGACTGTTCTGTATTCCCTTCTTCCACCCCTGTTCAATCCAATCATCTATAGCATGAGAAATAAGAACTTCAAATTTGTCCTTTCTAAACTGTGGAGACTGAAAATTTCTTTTAATGTTGTTTCTGTTGTGTTCACCACAATTTTTCATGTTCCTCTCTTTTCCTTTCCTTCTCTGAATAAAGGAATAAGTTCAAAAGGGAGACAAATCTGCCCTTTCCTTTTTTTATTTTACGGGAAGGCTTGGATTGTCCAGAGCTGTGTTAATGATCTCGGCTTAGATAGCCCAGTTCTTAACTGCTCTCCCTGCTGTGTAGGATAGAGAAACTAAGACTCTTCTATCTGGAACCTGCATTCTAGCCAAACATCAGCCTCCTCCTTCCCCCACCCCCCAAAAATGGTTTAGCTGCCTTGGATAGTGCCTTGGATAACGGCTGAGGTGTTCTCTCTTTTCAGCCAGTTGTCCATTGCCTTTGGCCTGAGCTGCCAGTGGGAATTTGGTGTCTCTGTTTCTCATTCTCTGGTAGGGAGAGGGAAAAAATTGGTTACCAATATTAGCTGGAAAAACTTGATTACCAATATTAGCTTGTTGTTGGTGTCACTATAGATGACAATAAAGAATGACTGAAGTATATCAAGCAAGGAACCATGTTGGATGCTTGACCCAATTCCTTCCTCAGTGCAGGAATTCAAGAGAATTTTGTCTTTTGACAAATATTTGATATTTCCTGACAAATAAACCAGTGTTGCCTTTTGTTGAAGAAATCAAAGTGTAGTTAGCCAGATATAACCAAAATACATGGAAGATAAAATGATATAAAACTCCACTTTGAAATATTTCAAATTATGGTCACAAAGATGAGATGCAATGGGAGAAAGCCAACCTGTATCTAAATTCTTCTTCTACTAAAGTTCAAGTTTGATGGAAGACAGGATTTAATTTAATGTTTATTTGTTTAAAGCATTCTCATCCTATTTTTTTCAGCCAAAATGCTCTAAGAAAACTGACTGCGGAATTCTGGGAGTTGAAGTCCATACATCCTAAAGTTATCAAATTTGAAAAACACTGCTAGGAGATGTAGTCATTTTTCTTTTTTACTTCTTCCTTTCCTTTCTTCCTGTTCCCTGATTTTCTTCCACCCTTACCACACCTAAATCTCAGATGGAACACCAATCTCACTGAGAAAATCACTGCTTTTCTAAATACCCCATACATGCTGAATCAAAGGCATCTTGCATTGCAATCCAGCTCCAATGGATTTCATATTTTTAGTTCAATCAATAGTGTGCTATGCTCCGAGGTTAGCACTACTTGTCATCTTAGAAGGAATAATACAAAGAAGGGATGGTACAACCAAGACTGTAGAAATAAAGACAAGAGAGACAATAATAAGACAAAATAAATAAATAATAAATAAATAAATAAAAGACAAGGGAGAGGAGAGTTAGAGAGGAAAGCAGAGATTCCTTGATTCAGTTATTGATTCAATTCTGATCCCAATACAAGGAATTATTAAAGATTAAGAAGTCATCCTACTATAGGGATTAATGGAGGGAACTTGGTGTCAGAACCCTGGCATGGTCCCAGGGTCCCGCCATTCATGAGCACGGCAAACATCCATCACGCCCCTCTGCTGACGAATGTGTAAGCGTTCGAGAACAATGATGCCAGACCGGCGGACCGGAGTGAAGCCTGCAACAGGGAGGGGTTGGGGTGCCCAGGCGGGAGAGTATAAAAAGCCAACCCAGGACTCTGGCCGCCATTCTTGCCTTTAACTTGTGCTTACCTCAGTGTATGAAATAAAATGTTTACTGCTGATTAAGAGAGCTGAAGTTCTTTTTAGAGAAACGTTGCGCACTGCACGAGGGGCACCTCACACTTGGCCTCAGCTTCATTCAAAACAAAGAAAAGTGAAAGGAAATTTTGGGGATTGGTGGCTAATGGTATTTCCACACATAGCATCATCCCCATGCATGCATCTCAGGACAAGCTTCAACCCTATATTTTCCCTCTATTTACAGCTGCCCATACACTGAGCCAAGAATAGTTTCTATCAAACTAAGCACACTACCAGAGTGGCCAGCTGTCTCAAAATCTGAGTGTAAGCAGCTGGTTTCAACATTAGCCCATGCAAAAGCCCCTGGGGAGGTTATGATTCTTCCAGAGATATATAAGATGAACAGTTGCTGCGGGCACTCACCTGGTAACCAACTATCAGCAAGTCGCTGGATTCCAAGATGGCGACCGAGAGCAGACGCTGACTGCTGATTGCTGCTCTAAGGGGGAGACACCCAGCTTCTTTTTGAACACAAGAGCTCTCCCACGGTTTACTTGTTTGTTTTATTAACTACTGTTCGACATAACTAGAGAGATTTTGGACTATTAGCACAATTTTGAAACTAATTGGGGATTAACAATGCGGAACTTTAAAATAGAAACAAACAAAAAAAGGACCTTGAAAGGAAAGACTGGAATGAGGCACAAACAGAACGTCCACCTGAGAGAAAACCTCAAACAAAATAAGGCTGAGATGATTCCCAGACAGCTGAAGCTAAGTGATCTACTCCAGTTTAAGGAGGCTAAATGTAAGTCTCATTTTTCTTTACTTTTGACTTCTACAACCCCTGACAATAACCTACATTCTTCACTGATTTGGGATGTGGAAGACTACTCTAATTTTGAAAATGAGGCTGCAATAAGAGATAGAGGGGAGGACATCGCCCAAACTAGGATAAACCTTAAAGGAGACTCTGGTTTGATTGCCAAGAACTGTATTCTAACAGAACAAACAGTTAATGCAATATTTGACCAACTTCTGGATGTTAATAAAAAAATAGATGAACTAAAGAGTCTAATGGAAAGCCTTATCTCCAAATCAGCTAAGGAAACAGATGATAATATACATACTTTAAAATCCACCTTTAAAATGCAGTCAGTGCAGATGGAGCAGGGCCTTCTGGGTGAAGATGAGACGGTGCAGAGGCTGGTTTTGCAGAGTCACAGGATTTTGTTACAAGTTTCTGATATGCCTCTGAATAGAGACAGATGGCACAATAGATTTGCAATATTAAAGTCCCTTGCTCAACTAATTCACTGTAGGATATATTCTAATGAGCTTACAGATATCTCCTGGCTGCCTAGCAAACATAGAATTAAAAGAATATTGCTAACTTTTACGCAGCCTACTTTTCCAACAATGCTTTTTAAACTTAAGAGTCGTTTAAGGAAATATCATATCTTCCCAATACACGTGTTTCATAACAACTGTATCCAGCCTTTGCTAAATTTTTGGAGGAGAGCCAAGCCTGAGAGGGAGGATAACATAAACCGTGAAGCAGCTAATCATAACCGGCCCTTATCTGCAAAACGGAGAACTCCTTCTTCAGCAAGGTCGGAATATAACAAGCGCAGGGAAGGAGATAAACCAGTTTTATTTAAAGAAAAGTCCTGGGTGTCAGATCTTTTAATAAAGGATGAGGAGGAGCTGATCCAACAGTTTGCCACCCTCACCCTGAGGAACAGCATTTGATTTTGAACAAGTTTGAAACAGTTAAATCAATGCTGCAGTCGGTCACAGAGGCAACTGAGACTCTAGGCATTTTACTCCCTTCTAGCGGTTCCTCTGAGAAAATGCTGTCAAGCCCTACCCCTGAGACCATAAGATCTCCTACAAAGAAAAAAAGAAACGTAATAGCCCAGGACAGAGCTTTATAAAAGAAAAGGACAACCAGTTGGCTAACGAAACACAATATCCAAATAACCATCCTGGGGATGAGTTCTTAGTGGACGATTTAAATTTGCTGTCCACCGAGAATCAGCCTAAACAATTTCCAGAAACGTCCCTGCAAGTGCATCATAGCATGGATTCCAACATTGATTTTATCTTGCAAGAAGTTACTCCACCTACGGTTTGTCATTCACCATCGGAAAAAAACATCATTAGTAGGAGTTTTGGTTTAGAGCGGTGCTCGACTACTGACTATCAACTTGACTCTGATGATACACAAGTCCAACACTCAGAAAATGGGAGGGAAGGTTGGAATCTATTTCCACCAATAGCACCTGCTGAACCCATAGATGTAGAGGCGTTAGAACTAGATCAGAGTCTCTTGAATATAGACAGCCATGGCAATAAAGAACAATATCTACAACTGAGGGAGAAGAGAATTGATCTACATAATAATTGTATTTTTCTGGGAAGTATTGATAACATTGCACCAATCCCAGAAATGAAATGACTATCAAAATCCATGCCCTTTAATCAATCGTACCATATAGTTCATCTTGGACCGGAGAGATCAAAACCAGTGGCAATCCGGAACCATGTGGTCCAATGTGAGATAAATTATATAAAAATTCTATCCTGGAATATAGCTGGCTGGCATCGTAACAGAGAACTCAGTATATCCAGCCCCCTGTATGGTAAAGACATAGTGATGCTGCAAGAAACGTGGACAGCAGAAGATCTCTTACTGGATGGGTATTATTCCTTTAAATTGGGAGCAACCCTGGGAAGAGGTCCAGGAAGATTAAAGGGAGGACTAGGCACCCTCATCTCTACCTCCTTAAGAGTAGAACCAAAATTACATCCTCATTAAGGCAAATGGCCCTGACTATTTTGCTAGATTTAGGATCGATCTCTCTGCTACTCATTAATACAGTATCTATCTTTCCCCATTACAAAGAAGAGATGAGGTCAGTGCGGTCTGGATAGAATTAGAACAGTATATTGAAGATCTCTTCCTAGGATACCCTGAAGCCATGATAATATTGGGAGGTGATTTTAATGCTAGGATGGGTCCAGATGACACCACACTATATACAAAATTCCATCAATACCCTCCTACTCAAGAGAATGATTCAATCTGCTCCCTTCCCATGCGACTGTCCAAAGATAGTAAGTCCAACTATGCAGGACTATGTCTCGCAAAAATGCTGAATAAATTCAACCTGTACACACTAAATGGCTCCATTAAAGGGGACTTCCCTGGGGAATTTACATTTATGGCAGGAACAAAGACAAGTACAATAGACTATATGCTAAAAATGTATTACCTTACGTGGAGAACTTTAATGTATTACCTCACTTTGATAGTGACCACCTTCCACTCTCCTTGAACCTGAAGCCTCCTAGACGGCAGATACAGATTGAAACTCTGTTTACCCCTGATATTTCTCTAGCTGGCCAAGCAAGATGCCAGGTCAAATGGTCTTTACAACTTGACCAAAAGCTGAAGAAGATGTTTACCAGCCACTCTCCTTGAGATGGATTATAACCGAGCAAAGCTAGAGCTAAAACAAAGGATAATGGATATAGAAAGACAAACAGACATACTGTAGGTAAGGTGCCACTTTTTCTGTCTCCTGCTCATAAAAAATATATTGTTTCTGCTGCCAGCTATCTTGAGCAACTTGAAATTCCCTTCCACCAGAAAGCCTTTTCACTAGCTCGCTGCCATGCTCTCCCTTCTGCAGTGTTGGAGGGAAAATATAAAAAAATTCCATTGGCTGCAAGACTTTGCCCATGTGACTCAGGAGAGGTTGAAACTATAGACCATGTCTTTTTACACTGTGATTTTTACAAAGACATTCGTATTAAATTCATTACACCCCTCATTATTAAACACCCTGGACGTACAGATTCAGAGTATACGCAATCGCTGCTTATAGTCGAGACTTCTGCAGTTACGGCACAGGTAGCGAGGTTTTGTGCCGCAGCAATGAAGATCCGACATACCAAGAGAGGCCAATCTATGTAATGTCGTGTATTCAGCTGTAAATTTTATAGTTTTATCTATGTTTGCAATATGGCTGTGAAGTAGTCTTTTATGTCTTTTATCTTATGTTTAATATACTTTTAAAATTCTGTATTCTTGGGTGGTCGAGATGGGCCACACCTTGGATTTTATGCATGGAGATGGACAGATGGTAAATGTGTTTTAATTGATTTAATTGGATTTTAATATATATTTATTGTATATTGTTAATGCTCTAGCTGTGCGTATGTTTATCTCACAAAATAAGTCCAATATTGTACTGGTCTACGACCGCAATAAAGTGTATTGTATTGTATTGAACAGTTGCTGCTGGTAAAAAACCTCAAACTTCAGTGTGTAGGTAACAGCATTCAGTGTGCGTCATGCCGGCCACATGACCGTGGAAGTGTCTTCAGACAACGCTGGTTCTTCGGCTAACAAACAGAGATGAGCACCGGCCTCTAGAGTTGGACACAACTCTACAAATGTGTGTGTGGGGGGGAACCTTTACGTTTACCTTTACTAGGGCTTCAGATGGAGTCAGGCCCTTGTATTTTTTCAGTAGCCATGTCTTATTCTTAAGCTCCACATCTTCTGTAGTTCCACCAGCTGGCTAACTTGCTTCCGAGTTGCCGTGATCTTAGACTCCAACCTCATTTTGAGGGGAGGTATGTACTGCTTTTCTTCTTGATTGTGTAGCTAAGCATCTCCAGGATTATGGTGGCTGTAGCATATAGAAGTTGGACAAATAAATAAATAAATAAATAAATAAATATACCAGTTCACTGGTTTGAGTTATGGTGGTAGTAGGGATTGTTGTGAGGGCTCTGTTGGCAGATTCTAGAATACTATCTGATGGTATTCACTGCTGAGCCTTGGTAATAGGTCTCAAGGATTGAATGTAGCTAGTTTATCCATGATCTTTTGCCTCATATCAGCTGCTGTGCTCTGTAATGGAGGGGGTGGTAGTGGCGTTCCAGCTTCAGGTATTGGCTACATCTCCAGTTGTTCTGGGTCTTCTCTCATCTGGGATGTAATGTGTAGTTGAGTCTATCTCAACTTGTGAAAGCAGCTTCCTCTTCACTATGTTGAAGCATTGGGTCACTAGCTGTTTCTTAATTAGTGTGGATGCAGATCTTCTGTCCTTCCATAGTTCTCTCATACGTTTCATATATCCCCACTCATTAGGTCTATTGCTGCAAGTAGCATTCCATCAATTACTAAAGTAATGAATGGGGTGACAGTGCGGTTACAACTTCCAAAAAACCTCGAAAGGATCCACCCAGTGTTTCACTGCAGCTTATTGCAACCAGCCAAGGAATGAGATCGGTGGCACATGCAACAGCAAACACCAGTTCCAATAATGATAGATGGGGAATGTCACTTTGAAATACAGGAAATACTGGATGCCAGAGTATATATGGTGAAATTGCAGTATCTAGTCCAGTGGTCCCCATCCTGACTAGTCTCTTCTCAGAAATAGATAAAACATGTGTTGTACTTCCCCACTGGAAACAAAGTATAATATGCCCAATCTTCAAAAAGGGTAACCGGCAGGAACCTGCCAATTATCATCCAATTAGTCTGCTAGATATTTCTTCTCAGCTCTATGCCAGACATCTTTTGAAAACATTAGAAGATTGGGAGGAAGAAACAAAAGTCTTTCATCCAGAACAGGCAGGGTTTCGGAAAGGACATAGCACGGTATATCACTGTGCTACTCTGAAGGCCCTTATTCAGAAATATACCAATGGGCATACAGAACAGCTCTAAGTTGCTTTTATTGACCTTACCTCGGCCTTTGATTCCACTGACAGGTCTTGATTATGGGAGGAACTAGCTAGGACAGTCATCGATAAGTTCCTTCTCAAACTAATAATGGAACTACATATTGACATTACATCCATAATAAGAATGAGCCCACATGGGTCCTTGTCAGACCCTATTTCATTGGAGAGAAGAGTTGAACAGGGCTGCTTACTTGCTCCCTTCTTATTTAACATTTATATTAATGATATTGTAGTGGCCATGAAGTCACAAAGTTTTTCTCCCACTCAATTGATGGACATAAAATTTAAATGTAAATGTATGCTGATGACACGGCTTTTATTTCCTGTACCAAGACTGTTTTTAGAATATTATTGGCCAGGCTAACTGCTTACTGTGAAAGGGAAAAACTGAAGATAAACTGAAATAAAGCAAAGGTGGTAGATTTTGGCAGAAGTAATATTAAACACATATGGACAATTAGTGCCCAACAAATAGAGCAATGCCCCTCTTTTAAATTCCTGGGCATCACCTTCCATAAGTCCCTTTTATGGGAAGCACATTTAACTACTGTCTTAGCAACTACCCAGCATACAGTGGGCGCTGTTCTGAAAATTTTCTATTCTAAAGGAGGGCAACTGGTAGCCCCTGCAATTAAAATATTTCCAGGCAAGGTGATGCCCCAGATGTTGAATGGGGCTTAGATATGGGGGTGGGATGAGAAGGTTATTGCCCAATTGAAAATAGTCCAAAAAAACTCCATTAGGGAGATCTTGGGCCTTCCCTAGTACACCCCTGCTGCCTACTTATGGATGGAGGTAGGGCTACCTTTCATTGCTATTAGTATACATCTTGCATTGTTGGGGCACTATAAGAAAGTAGAAAGCCTTCAAGAATCCAACCTGGCCAAACTCTGTTTTCTCCAGGGTACAATATTTGAGATCTTACAGCTTTTTTAAAAAGTTTGACTAAATAAGGATATGATAGATTTCCATGCGGTAGCAAAGCTAGATAGACAATTAAAAAATGCAAAATATTGGAAACTGGGGCAACTAATTAAATGGATAGATCTAGTACCCAGTATACATTTACATTATGCATAATTAATTTATGGCATCCATTGGTAACACAAGGTATTATGACAAACAACAATGTAGAAAACTAAAGATGAAATAAAATCCCAGATGATTAAACCTGTTCCAGAACATAATTTGGCCCTAATCTACTTCATAGTGCAACCACATTTTGAACACAACATAGCATTCTGGTTCTCAGCGATGACACAAATACTAACATTGAAAATTGGGGACATGCAATTAAATGGATAAAAAATCCAGAATTCATGCCTAAAACAACCTATATACACTATTCATAACTAATTAAGGGAACTCATAGCTATCACAGGAGAGACCATAGGTACTGTTGCTTTGAGATGGAGCATGCAATCGCTTCAAAGATGGCTGTCAAATAGAATCCCAGGTGAAGAGACCTGTTATAGAACATATGTCATGAAAGTCTTCTCACTTAATCCACATTTAAACATGGATAGCAGTAGCTGCTAATTGCTAATTATGTTAAAAATACAGAAGCTCATTATAATATTTTGCTAGTTTTCTTTGTTTTGATCTAGAGGGAAACAAAATGATTGCCAAATGTAAAGTCAACTTATTATTAAGTTTGCCAAATATAAAGTCAAAGGTTCCCACCAATGAGACGTATTTTTCAGGACTGAACAGGAATAGCATTTATCTATTACTGGACCCATATTGAACATTCTAAAGAGCAGACATCAACAGAGACAATAATTCTGTGAAGAAAAATTGTAAGTGCTTTGTATACTGATTATTTGACAGAAAATACATTTCCAGGTGTCTGGGGCAAATTGGCACTTATTTACATATCCATGATTTGACTCTGTATTAGAGTCACTTATAGACTTTTGACATTGGAGGGAGGATTTAATAATATGAAATTAGAATCTAGTGCTCTGCTATAATAGGAAACTATTTTAGGGTTGGAAGGACAGCAAAGACTGATTTATTTTCAGAAATTTAGATGGTAAAAGGTAGAGCAAAAGTATTATGAATCTGAGTAATGGGAATCTATTGCATGGGAACAGGGAGTGTATATACTTCCTAAATAATAAAACAAGTGCATACTTAACAGGATGGCATATCTTCCACACTGGATATTAAACATGGAGATATTTTAAAGTTTGCACAAATTTAGCCCACATTGGGTGAACTGATCACTAATTGCTGAATTTGTATCCCTAACATAATTTCTAGGTCCATCTGCACATGTGAGGCTTTTTAAAAAAAATTCTGCTAAATGTTTGATTCCTGAACTTTAAGACTAAGTTGTTATGGTAGGGTGGTTTTACACTGTAGTGAAAAATGTGGGACAAAAAGTCCCTTTTCAATATTAATTGGTGGGAACATTCAACTATGTTTTTTATTTTAGCTTAAAAAGTAAGCTTTAAATTAGCTTCTATATTAAGTTATAGAACTATATAATGTATATGAAAATGTTCAAGAAAGTGTTCCTCCAGTCCAACACTTATCAATCAGTAGAATGATCCATTTAAATACACCATTAAAGTGGCCCATTATTGTATTAACTACACTAAAATAGAAGAAGTAATAAACTTTGGGAAAAGTATTGGTGGTGACTAAGAATTACAAAAGTGTATCACAGAATGGATGGGGTGATTGAGGCTATAAAATACAATTCCCAACTCAGTGCATGGATCCAAATTAAACTATCTTTGATAGATGGCAGTCCAGCTTCTTTGTGGAAACATCCAATGTAGACAAATCATCATGGTCATTGGTGATTGGTCCCCCTTCAAGCTGTTCTTCCTGTTAGAAACTTTTCTTAACATTCAATCTGGAGAAATGTCACCTGGAAAATTTTGACTCCTGCTACTTTTATGACAAGGAAGCTGCTATCATGTGGTGGGTGGACAGGTTTGGTCACATAGATCAAAGTGCAATGCGCTAAACAGAAGCAACATAAAGAAGAAGGTGAAGTCTGGATGGATGCTTTACTCCACTCTTAGATTCTTCACATGATGTTTGGAAAGACTGAAGACAGAGAGTGGGAGAAAGCCAACTTCATTCTAGCTACACCTTCCAGTTAATTGGGAGAGGGGGTATATTAATATAGCTCCCTCATTCCTCACTTGTCCTGCTAAAATGTACTTTAATCGTTTATTTTTAAACAGTAACAGTGAATATGGAGATGATAGTTATAATCTTGTATTATGAACTGGGGTCTGCCTGAGCAACAATTCTTTTGTGATTTTTACACTATACATTATTGAAAAGGCTCATACATTCCAGAAGTGCAAAATGAAATTATAATCAATAAATAATCAACTTACCTTTTCTCTAATATTTGAGGCAAATTGTACAAATTATGGGGAATATAGCTTGGATAATATTTAAAGTCAAAGCAGTCAGCAATGCAAGAGGGAAAATGTGAGGGCGGATGTTTCCCAATCTTACCTCGACATGGAACAAGTACCTTTTACTGTTATCTTCATTTCCTGTTGCTACTAGTATTACACTGCACCGGGTCTCACTGAAGGGACTAGTGGGGCACCAGGGCTGCATTAACTGGTACCCTTAGCACAGCACAGCAAAGCTCTCCTTTGGTCCATTGATTGCTTAACTGAGAAGAAATTAAGACTCAATAAGTGCTGAAAGTGAAATAAGAGATTAAATTAATTGATTAAAAATTCAGTTTTCTTCCAGGCTATCTCCCAGGCTGGACCACACAATTATATTAAATATAAACTTTAAATATAAACTTTTTATTAAAAAAATATTATTTAACACTAAATAGCAGTAAGCAATATAAGCAAATTATTTACTATAACTAGGGCAATGGAAAAACGCAAACTTTCAACACAATTTTTAGGAATTTTTAAAAAAGAAGTATTAGTAGGAAAAACATGCAAACTAAATGCAGTATTCAAAACTAAAGTCAAGCGTGACACTGGAAGAGATACGGGCATCCTGGGGGGGGGGACTGTGGTGCCCCTCTTCCCTAGGGGCCCTAAGTGGGTCCTTATTTTGAGTAATGGTTAATCCAGGGTAGGAAAGCACCCCGGTTCTCTTCCAAGTGGGGTCTCTTCTGCAACTACATACCCCTGACAAATATCCGTTCTCGATGAAAAAGGGAATTAATCCTTGCAGACAATTTTTTAAAAACTTCTTCACATGACCCTGGTCTTGAGCAAACTTTGAGCCAAACTGGGATACAGTTTAAGAGGGAGGAGGAGCAAATGATGTAATGGATGTCTTAAGTTATAATTTTTATTCTTTAAATGAGCATGTCATTAGGTAGAATAGTATTCCGCCAATATTTGTTTGTTTTTCTTTAAAGCATTATTATCCTATTTTTCAATCAAAAATCACCCAGAGCACATGACAAAATAGTTTTCTCACTATTTGTGTGGGTGGATGTTTGTGTGTAACACAAATTCAAGCACTACTATAATGTATTGTCGAAGGCTTTCACGGCCGGAGTTCAATGGCTGTTGTGGGTCTTCCGGGCTGTGTGGCCGTGTTCTGGAAGAACACGGCCACACAGCCCGGAAGACCCACAACAACTACTATAAAGCTTTACATTCTGTGTTTATTTGATCGTTTTGACAGGCTCTTTCAAATTCTAGGTAACAATTTTAAACTGTACAACAAGGAAAAGGATTGGGATGGGAGAAGGGAAAAAATATGTTTAGGATGAAAGGAGGGGGGGGGAGAGGTTAATGATTCGTTCCTGAATCACTAATGGATTGAAATATATGGAGAGTGAACTGCTTGGACAAAGACATTCTCTTAATGTTCTGGATGTGTTTTAATTGTTTCTCTCACCTCTGATTCCTTGCAGATGTGGTATTCGTCTTAGCCATAACTTGAACATGGAAAATCAAACCACTCTGTCTTACTTTCTCCTCCTGGAATTCTCAAAACATCGGCACCTGCAGCTTCTACATTTCTTCTTATTCTTCATATTATACCTGGCAACTGCAACAGCAAATCTTCTCATCATCTCTGTAGTAGCTTTAGATAATCGATTGCATAGCCCCATGTACTTCTTTCTAGTGAATTTGGCTGTGCAGGACCTGGGTATTGTTTCAGTCATTGTCCCCAAATCCATGATAAATTCCCTCATGGACACCAGACACATCTCCTACTTTGGTTGTGTGGCTCAAGTCTTTCTCTATTTTTCCTTTGCAGGTTCTGATTTCTTCCTCCTCACAGTCATGGCCTATGATCGGTATGTTGCCATTTGCAATCCACTGCACTATGAGATGGTGATGAACTGGAAAGCCTGCACTGAAATAATATTTCTGGTGTGGGTCATCAGTTTTCTTTATGCAATGCTGCATACCAGCAGCACCTTTTCAGTCTCTTTTTGTTCTAATGTTGTCAACCAATTCTTCTGTGAAATTCCACATTTGCTAAATTTATCTTGCTCTGGCTTGAATCTAGTTGAAATTGGAGTTCTTGTGGCTAGTATCATTGCAGCACTAGGTTGTTTTTCTTTTATTATTGTATCTTATGCCATGATCTTCAAGGCAGTGCTAAGAATCCCTTCTGAACAAGGAAGGCAGAAAGCCTTATCAACTTGTATTCCCCACCTTATAGTAGTGTCTATGTTTTTATTAAATGGATGCTTTGCCTATCTGAGACCTCCCTCTAGCACTCCATCTTATTTAGATTTTGGGTTGACTTTTCTGTATTCCCTTCTTCCACCCCTGTTCAATCCAATCATCTATAGCATGAGAAATAAGAACATCAAGATTGTCCTTTCTAAACTGTGGAGACTCTGAAAATTTCTTTTAATGTTGTTTATGTTGTGTTCACCACAATTTTTCATGTTCCTTTCTTTTCCTTTCCTTTTCTGAACAAAGGAATAAGTTTGAAAATGAGACATAGCTGGGATGGAGGGAAAGCCAACCTCTTTCCTTCTCTGAAGAAAAGGGAGACAAAGCTGCCCTTTCCCTTTTTATTTTACAGGAAGGCTTGAATTGTCCACACCTGTGTTAATGATCTCGGCTTAGGTAGCCCAGTTCTTAACTGCTCTCCCTGCTGTGTAGGATAGAGAAACTAAGACTCTTCTATCTGGAACCTGCATTCTAGCCAAACATCAGCCTCCTCCTTGACCCCCCCCCCACCAAAAATGGTTTAGCTGCCTTGGATAGTGCCTTGGATAATGGCTGAGGTGTTCTCTCTTTTCAGCCAGTTGTCCATTGCCTTTGGCCTGAGCTGCCAGTGGGAATTTGGTGTCTCTGTTTCTCATTCTCTGGTAGGGAGAGGGAAAAAATTGGTTACCAATATTAGCTGGAAAAACTTGATTACCAATATTAGCTTGTTGTTGGTGTCACTATAGATGGCAATAAAGAATGACTGAAGTATATCAAGCAAGGAACCATGTTGGATGCTTGACCCAATTCCTTCCTCAGTGCAGGAATTCAAGAGAATTTTGTCTTTTGACAAATATTTGATATTTCCTGACAAATAAACCAGTGTTGCCTTTTGTTGAAGAAATCAAAGTGTCGTTAGCCAGAGATAACCAAAATACATGGAACATAAAATGATATAAAACTCCACTTTGAAATATTTCAAATTATGGTCACAAAGATGAGATGCAGTGGGAGAAAGCCCACCTGTATCTAAATTCTTCTTCTACTAAAGTTCAAGTTTGATGGAAGACAGGATTTAATTTAATGTTTATTCGTTTAAAGCATTCTCATCCTATTTTTTTCAGCCAAAATGCACTAAGAAAACTGACTGCGGAATTCTGGGAGTTGAAGTCCACACATCCTAAAGTTGTCAAATTTGAAAAACACTGCTAGGAGATGGGGGCATTTTTCTTTTTTATTTCTTCCTTTCCTTTCTTCCTGTTCCCTGATTTTCTTCCACCCTTACCACACCTAAATCTCAGATGGAACACCAATCTCAGTGAGAAAATCATTGCTTTTCTAAATACCCCACAGATACTGAATCAAAGGCATCTTGCATTGCAATCCAGCTCCAATGGATTTCATATTTTTAGTTCAATCAATAGTGTGCTAAGCTCCCAGGTTAGCACTACTTGTCATCTTAGAAGGAATAATACAAGGAAGGGATGGCACAACCAAGACTGTAGAAATAAAAGACAAGAGAGAAAAATAAAATAAAATAATAAAATAAAATAATAAAATAATAAAATAAAATAATAAAATAATAAAATAATAAAATAATAAAATAATAAAATAATAAAATAATAAAATAATAAAATAATAAAATAATAAAATATAAAATAAAATAAAATAAATAAAATAAATAAAATAAAATAATAATATAAAAAATAAAAAATAAAATAAAATAAAATAAAATAAAATAAAATAATAAAATTAAATTAAATTAAATAAAATTAAATAAAATTATATATATATATATATATATATATATATATATATGACAAAGGAGAGTTAGAGAGGAAATCAGAGACTCCTTGATTCAGTTGCTGATTCAATCCTGATCCCAATACAAGGAATTATTAAAGATTAAGAAGTCATCCTACAATAGGTATCAATGGATGGAACTTGGCCTCAGCTTCATTCAAAACAAAGAAAAATGAAAGGAAATTTTGGGGATTGGTGGCTAATGGTATTTCCACACATAGCATCATCCCCATGCATTCATCTCAGGACAAGCTTCGACCCTATATTTTCCCTCTATTTACAGCTGCCCATACACTGAGCCAAGAATAGTTTCTATCAAACTAAGCACACTACCAGAGTTGTCAGCTGTCTCAAAATCTGAGTGTAAGCAACTGGTTTCAACATTGGCCCTTGCAAAAGCCCCTGGGGAGGATATGATTCCTCCAGAGATATATAAGATGAACGATTGCTGTTGGGTCCCCATCAGGACTAGACTCTTTTCAGAAATAGATAAAACATGTGTCATACCTCCTCACTGGAAACAAAGTATAATATGCCCAATCTTCAAAAAGGGTAACCGGCAGGAATTTGCCAATTATCATCCAATTAGTCTGCTAGATATTTCTTCTCAGCTCTATGCCAGACATCTTTTGAAAACATTAGAAGATTGGGAGGAAGAAACAAAAGTCTTTCATCCAGAACAGGCAGGGTTTCGGAAAGGACATAGCACGGTATATCACTGTGCTACTCTGAAGGCCCTTATTCAGAAATATACCAATGGGCATACAGAACAGCTCTAAGTTGCTTTTATTGACCTTACCTCGGCCTTTGATTCCACTGACAGGTCTTGATTATGGGAGGAACTAGCTAGGACAGTCATCGATAAGTTCCTTCTCAAACTAATAATGGAACTACATATTGACATTACATCCAGAATAAGAATGGGCCCACATTGGTCCTTGTCAGACCCTATTTCATTGGAGAGAAGAGTTGAACAGGGCTGTTTATTTGCTCCCTTCTTATTTAACATTTATATTAATGATATTGTACTGGCCATGAAGTCACAAAGTTTTTCTCCCACTCAATTGATGGATATAAAATTTAAATGTAAATGTATGCTGATGACACGGCTTTTATTTCCTGTACCAAGACTGGGTTTAGAATATTATTGGTCAGGCTATCTGCTTACTGTGAAAGGGAAAAACTGAAGATAAATAGAAATAAAACAAAGGTAGTAGATTTTGGCAGAAGTAATATTAAACCCTGGAGAAGAAGCTGATGCTAGGGAAAGTGGAAGGCAAAAGGAAGAGGGGCCGACCAAGGGCAAGATGGATGGATGATATTCTGGAGGTGACGGACTCAACCGTGGGGGAGCTGGGGATGGTGACGGCCGACAGGAAGCTCTGTCCATGAAGTCACGAAGAGTCGGAAGCGACTGAACGAATAAACAACAACAAATATTAAACACATATGGACAATTAGTGCCCAACAAATAGAGCAATGCCCCTCTTTTAAATACCTGGGCATCACCTTTCATAAGTCCCTTTTAAGGGAAACACATTTAACTACTGTCTTAGCAACTGCCCAGCATACAGTGGGCGCTGCTCTGAAAATTTTCTATTCTAAAGGAGGGCAACTGGTAGCCCCTGCAATTAAAATATTTCCAGGCAAGGTGATAGCCCTGATGTTGAATGGGGCTTAGATATGGTGGTGGGATGAGAAGGTTATTGCCCAATTGGAAATAGTCCAAAACAACTCCATTAGGGAGATTTTGGGCCTCCCCCAACACACCCCTGCTGCCTACTTAAGGATGGAGGTAGGGCTACCTTTCATTGCAGTTAGAATACATCTTGGATTGTTGGGGCACTATAAGAAAGTAGAAAGCCTTCAAGAATCCCACCTGGTCAAACTCTGTTTTCTCCAGGGTACAATATTTGAGACCTTATAGCTTTTTAAAAATGTTTGACTAAGTAAGGATATGATAGATTTCCATGAGGTAGCAAAGCTAGATAGACAATTTTTAAAAATACAGAATATTGGAACCTGGTGCAACTAATTAAATGGATAGATCAAATACCCAGTATACCTTTACACTATGCATAATGAATTTTATGGAATCCATTGGTAACACAGGGTATTATGACAACCAATAATTTAGAAAGCTAAAGATGAAATAAAATCCTAGGTGATTAAACCTGTTCCAGAGCATATTTTTGGCAGGTTTTCTCACTTGATCTATATTTAAATTCTCAGTTTGGAAAGTAAGAATTGTTGAGCTTCAACCCCAGTTCTGATGTGAATGTATAATGTAATGGGATGTCTGGGATTAGAATATTCTCAAATGCACCAGCTCTTAATGGCTAATCACATCCATAAGACTCAGGTATTGATATTCTTATCTTGTCTATTTTTGATTGTCTATTTTATGTTATGTAATTGCCTCTTGAGGGAAACACAACGATTAATATACTTGCTGAATATAAAGTCAACCTTTTACACTGAAAATAGACCAATAGTTTGATTGCATCTACTACAGGACCAATGTTTAACAGTCTAAAAAGCATCCATCAGAAAACACAATAATTCTATGAAGAAAAATAGTAAGTACATCATAGTAAGTATATTGGACTTTTGACAGAAAAGCAATTCCCCTCTTACTGAGATAAATTGGCATTTATTTAAATATGCATTACATGACTGTACATTAGTTTTGCGTCTATAATTTTCACACTGAGAAAAGGATTTAATGAAATCAAATTATAACCTAGTGCTCTACTAGCACAGAATATGTTATAGGAAGAAAGACAACAAGGAGAGGTTTATTTTCAGTCATTTGAACCCTAAAAGATAGATTAAAAGCATTATGAATTTGAAAAAAAAGAATCTATGGGTGGTGATCTTGTGTTCATTTCATATTCAGAAACAGAGAGAATCTCCTTATTTGGTTGGAATGTCTAAAGGTTGTTGTTGTACATCACTGTGCAGCTTACACTAAAAACAGTGAATGAAAAAACTAAACTACTGTATAAGTAATACATGTTATGAAAAGGATGAGTGGCAACCAAGATTCACAGAAGTATACCATAGAATCATAGAGATGGAAGGGGCTATTTAGCATATTGAACCCAAGTCCTGCTCAGGTGATGAATCCAAAATAAAGTAACTTTGACAGATTGCAGTCCAATCACATATTGAAAACATTGACTGAAGATGAAACATCGCCATCCTTGGCAACTGGTCCCCATATCAAACTGCTCTTACTTTTGAAATTTTTTCTAAATGTTCACTATAAGGAAATGTTGACTGGAGAATTTTGACAAGAATATGAAGATATCTACATTAGTTCTCATTTCTCTTGATAATGAATATGCTTTCCTCATGTGCTGTAATTTCACGTACCATCTGGAGAATATGAAATGGGAATTATGTTTTCTTTTGTAAAATTCTAATGTACCATTCATGTACTTTATTGTACTATTATGTAGATATTTGTCAACAAATATTTGTTTGTTTAAAGCATTAAGTTATTTTTTCAGCCACAACATTCCCAGAACAGCTGAAAAGTGATTCTCTCTCTCTCTCTCTCTCTCTCTCTCTCTCTCTCTCTCTCTCTCTCTCTCTCTCCTGTCTCTGTTTCTTTCTCTCTCTGTGTTACACAAATTCAGGCAATTGGAAGTCTGTTCCCTCAACCTTTCAAAGTAAAAGATATGACAATTAATTCTATTATTTCTCTGCTAGATTTGTATCCTGTCATTCCATAAGGAGCCCTCTCTATATTGGAGCCCTGTTTCCAATTTTCCACCACTGTATCAATTCTGTAAGAGTGGCAAAAGATACATACTGGTCCAAAATCTTCAGGGAACCTCCAGTGAAGATGGATTTGAAAAGGCCTTCCGACTCCTAGGCAAACATTCTAACCAGTGCAACAAGGAAAAGAATGGAGTGGAAGAAGAAAAAAAGTTTTGGTTGATCGTTAGGTGCTGTGATTGGACCCATGAACACATGGCATCCATTCTTTGAATTGTGTGATTCTCTTTTCATTTTTTGCATGTTTTTCCTCTATTTTTCTACTCTGTTCTCACTTTGTATCAAGTTATAAGCTCACTGATTTTAATATAATTGTATCTCCCACCTCTGTTTATCAATTAATTTAAATTAAATTAATTAAAATTAAATTAGTCATAGATTAAGCATGGATAATCAAACCACAGTGCCTTACTTTTTGCTCCTGGAATTCTCAAAAAATAGGCATCTGCAGCTTTTACATTTCTTTTTGTTTTTTGTTTTATATTTGTCAACTATAACAGCAAATCTTCTCATCATCTGTGCAGTAGCTTTAGATAATCGACTGCATAGTCCTATGTATTTGTTTCTGATGAATTTGGCTATGCAGGACCTGGGCTCAGTTTCTGTCATTGTCCCGAAATCCATGATGAATTCCCTTATGGACACAAGGCACATCTCTTACTTTGGTTGTGTTGTTCAAGTGTTCATCTTTATCTCTTTTGCAGCTTCTGATTTCTCCCTCCTGACAGTCATGGCATATGATTGGTATGTTGCCATTTGCAATCCACTGCACTATGAGATGGTGATGAATTGGAAAGCATGCACTGAAATAATGATTTTGGTTTGGGTTGCTGGTCTTCTCTATGGAATGTTGCATACCACTGGCACTTTTTCCTTTGCTTTCTGTTCTAATGTTATCAACCAGTTTTTCTGTGAAATTCCACAGTTGCTAAATCTATCCTGCTCTGGCTTCAATCTAGTTGAAGTTGGAGTTCTTGTGGCCAGTGTCATTGCAGGACTAGGTTGTTTTACTTTTATTATTGTATCTTATGCCATGATCTTCAAGGCAGTGCTAAAAATCCCTTCTGAACAAGGAAGGCAAAAAGCCTTGTCAACTTGTATTCCCCACCTTATAGTATTCTCTATGTTTTTATTAACAGGATCCTTTGCCTATCTTAGACCTCCCTCTAACACACCATCTTACTTAGATTTTGGGTTGACTGTTCTGTATTCCCTTCTTCCACCCATCTTCAATCCAATCATCTATAGCATGAGAAATAAGAATATCAGATTTGTCCTTTCTAAACTGTGGAGAGTCTGAGAATTTGTTTTAAGGTTGTTTCTATTCTTTTCACCACCATTTTACATGTTCCTGTCTTTCCCTTTCCTTCTCTGAATAAAGGAATAAGTTAGAAAGGGAATGATACTTAGGATGGGGGCAAATCCAAGCTCTCAATCCAGAAGAATGGTAGAACTCCAGAAGTTGCTCAACTAAAAGCCTGCCTCCCTAATTACTGTCAATGCACATTACAGATGCTAAATGTTGATTTTTAGCAGACTCTCGTATGCCACTGGCTAACCACTCCTGATTTTTAGCGAAGTGAGGATCAAAGTATAATGCTCTGTGGAAAACAATTGTAATGACAAGGAGGTTTAAACAATGTGGCCTATTTTTCCCTGTGCTTTCCTCTATATAATGGCTTTCCCTTTATTGTTTGCATATAATACGGCTAGTTAAAGCTTTCGCTTTTCCAAAAGTACACTGGCCTCTATAACTCTTATCTCCTTAAATAGTTATTTGCTCACACACTTTGATATATTGCGTCTTTGAGTCAGTCTTGACTCCAGACAACTGCCTGGACAAGTCCCTGCTCTTTTCTTGGCAAGATTTCAAAAGTTGTTTGTCATTACCTCCTTCCTAGGGCTGAGAGAACTTGCAGTCTCCCAGTTTCTTTTTTTTTTTTGAAGTTTTGTTAGATTTTTAAATATACAAAGTTAAAAGTTAAAAGTGAAACAGAAATTGAAATACAAATTAAAAAGAAAAGAAAAGAAAAGTGCAGTAAAGAAAAAAAAAGAAAGAAAAAGACAAACATAGAAATTAGATAACCTCCGATCCATCTATGGTCATAAGAATAAAATAAATATTTTGTTCTTACATGCTGGCTATTCATATAACATTCATATATTTTTCTTGTCTATTATATACTATATATAATCATCAAATATACTATATATACTATATATACTATATATACTATATATAATCATCAAAACCCCACACAAGCCTTACTCCTCCTGCTTTTTGCAAATAGTCCATCAAGGGTTTCCACTCTTTAAGAAAGTAATAATTTGAATTGTCTTTTAATAAGCAAGTCAGTTTATCGTTTTCTGCCATCTCTAATAATTTCAACATCCATTCCTGTATTGTTGGTACACTTTGGTTTTTCCAATTTTGTGCATATAAAAGTCTTGCTGCTGTAATCATGTATTGTATTATTCTAAAAAAATGTTTTTCTATTTGTACCTCCCAAATTCCAAGTAAAAAAAATTCTGGTTTAAATGGTATTCGTATCTGTAGTATATGTTGCATCAGTGAATATATCTCAGTCCAAAATTCTTTTGCAATGTTACAAGTCCACCACATATGGTAAAAAGACCCTTCTTGTTTTGTACATTTCCAACATAAGTTGGAGATGTTCCCGTACATTTTTGAGAGTTTTTATCATATACCATCGATACATCATCTTATAAAAGTTTTATTTTAGGTTGTAACATAAGGTGAATTTTAATCCTTTAATCCACATATCTTCCCATTGTTGAAGTTGTATATTGTGGCTAATATTTTTTGCCCATTGAATCATACAGTCTTTAACTTGTTCCTCTACCATTTCTCCTTTTAACAATAATTTATACATTTTAGCAATTAAATGTTCATCATTTTCACATAGTTGTATTTCAAATTCTGATTTAGTTTGTTCAAATTCCAAATTTTTTTTGTCTAATTTAAATTTCTCTGTAAGTTGCATATAGGAGAGCCATTGAAAAGTATATCCTACTTGAGCAAGTTCTTCTTTTGATTTTATCACATAGTGTCCTTGTTCTTTTTTTAAAAAGTCCTTATATGTCAACCACGTATCTTTATTTCTTGCTTCTGTTCTATAGAAAGCTTCTTGCGTGGAAATCCATAAAGGTCTCTTGTAACATAAAATTGGTTTATATTTATTCCAAATTCTCAACAAAGATCTTCTAATGTAGTGATTTTTAAAGTCCACATTAATTTTAGCCTTATCATACCACAGATATCCATGCCATCCGAATCTCAATTCATGTCCTTCCAAATTTAATAATTTTTCATTTCTCAGAACAATCCATTCCTTAAGCCATACCAAACCACAAGCTGCATGGTATAATTTCAAATTCGGGAGTCCTAAACCACCTCTTTCTTTTGAATCTTGCAAGACTTTATATTTTATTCTTGGTTTTTTCCCTTGCCAAATGAACTTAGAAATGTCTTTCTGCCACTGTTTAAATGGTTCCTCTGATATCAACATAGGTATTGTTTGAAAGAGATATAAAATTCTTGGTAATATATTCATTTTGATCGCTGATATTCTCCGCAATAATGATAGTTGTAGTTTTCCCCAATGATCTAAATCTTTTTTAATGTCAATCCAAAGTGGGGTGTAGTTATTTTGAAATAATTTAACATTTTTCGATGTTAAATAAACTCCCAAATATTTTACTTTTTTCTCCAAGGAATATCCTGTAATTTCTCTCAATTTCTCTTGTTGATGACAGTTCATGTTCTTAGTCAAAACTTTTGTTTTCTGTTTTCAGTCTCCCAGTTTCTAGCCTGATGCAATAACCAGTACACCATACTGGTTCTCACACAGTTTAGCTAAAGAGTATTATTTCTTTCCCTTAGAAGTGCTTTGGCAAGACCAGACACCTGGCAAGGTGGACAGGGTGAGTGAGCTGGCACTATGTCACAAAAACTTTTGATAACCACAAGAAATTAAAAAGGCAAGAAGTTTTAAATCTTTATGTTTTATTCTTGGTTTTTTCCCCTGCCAAATAAACTTAGAAATATCCTACTGCCATTGTTTGAAAGGTACTGTTTGAAAAAGATATAAAATTCGTGGCAAAATATTCATTTTGATCGCTGATATTCTACCTAACAATGATAATTGCAATTTTTCCCATCGATCTAAATCTTTTTTAATAACTGTCCAAAGTGGAATGTAGTTATTCTTAAATAATTTAACATTTTTAGATGTTAAATATACTCCCAAATATTTTACTTTTTCCTCCATTGAATATCCCGTTATTTCTCTCAATTTCTCTTCTGTGAATAAGCACAGAGACAGAATTACTACTAGACCTCTTGAAATTGTTCATTCTGACAGTAATTGTCCTTTTATTCCACGTTTAGGACATGCAAGATTTATAGTGACCATAATTGATGATTTTTCAAGATATAAATTTATCTATATGTTGAAACATAAAAATGAAGCATTTGATAAATTTAAAAGTTTTGTAACATGGGCAAATGGAAAATTTCCAAAATCTGTGTCTGCCTTACAATGTGATAGAGGAGGGGAATTTCTTTCTAACACTTTTAGAAAATTCCTAGCAGAGAATGGGATAGAACAAATTCTTTCTAACCCTTACACTCCTCAGCAAAAAGGAGTTGCTGAAAGGAAAGGTAGAACAGGGGTCCTGAACCAGTGGGCTGCGTCCTGTTAGGAAGTCAGCTGCACAGCAGGAGGTGAGTGGTGGTGTCAGGAACAAGCCTGTCCCTTCCACCATGAGGCAGAGGAAGAGCATCTGGTATCAGGAAGAAGCAAGGAAAGCGCAAAGACAGAGCCTGAGCAGCTGATTGGTGCGGATCCTGAAGGGGAAACACCTCCACCTATCAGCGCGCGGCAAAGAATGGCAGAGAGGCAGGCCAAGGACCATGAGGCCCGATTGGCTCCCGTCTGCAAACCCTGCCCCCCATCTGCGCAATTGGCTCCTGCCTGCAAACCCTGCCCCCCATCCGTGTGATTGGCTCCCACCTGCAAACCCTGCCCCCCGGTCCATGGAAAAATTGTCTTCCACGGAACTGGTCCCTGGTGCCAAAAGTTTGGGGACCACTGAGGTAGAACACTTCAAGAAGCTATGATGTGTTTGCTTAAAGATGCAAAATTACCTTTTAAGTTTTGGGGTAAAGCAGTAACAAGCCTTGTGTGATTGAGGACACTCCATTTCATTTATTTTATGGTATGAAACCAAAAGAGAACCATCTCAGTGTTTTTGTCAGTGCAACAAGGGTTCATATTCCAACACAAAAGAGATGGAAAGGGGCTTCCAAAACAAAGAGAGCTATTTTTGTTGGGTATGAACAAAGCCAAATAAGCTACAGGTTCATATTAGACAATAAATTAATTATAAGTAAGAGTGCTTCATTTGCTGAACAAAACTGGGAAAAAATAAATTCCAGTTCTCAAGTTGATTTGAATCCCTGGCAAGAGGCTTCTTTGCCAAATGAGTTCATTAAACAAGAGGAGCAAGCTGAAGATCCGATGAGACAGATGCTTCTCAGGAAAGTAATGAAAGACAGAATGTTGATCCCATAGCCCTGTCCTACCTCGCAGGTCTCAGAGGAGTAATAAAGGAATTCCTCCTCAGCGTATTGAGGTAGATATGTTTAAAGCTTTTCACGTTTACGCTGAACCATAGGCTTTATAGCAAATAAATGATATGCCACCTGAGATTGCAAAATGCTGGTATGATGCAATGCAACAGGAATTAGATTCCTTGAAACTTGGAAATTAGTTAATCTACCTCCCAATGAACGTTGTCTGGGTTGCAGGTGGGTTTTCAAACTAAAGAAGGATGCTAGTGGGAAAATTCAAAAATAGAAAGCGAGGTTAGTTGCTAAACGATTTTCTCAAAGAAAAGATTTGGATTTTGACAAAAACTTTGCACCTGTTACAAAGGGTGAATCAATCAGATTGTTGTTGAAAGTTGCTGCACTTAAAGGGATGTCAGTTTATCATTATGATATTCAAAATGCATTTTTGTAGGTAAGTTAGACCAGAAATTGTACATGCAACAACCACCTGGTTTTGAACAAGGTAACAATCTAGTGTGTAAACTACAAAAGTCAATTTATGTTTACAACAAGCAGCTCGCTGCTGGAACCTCAAATTGGATGAAACACTGCAAAGTTTTGGTTTTGAAAAAGGAAAAGCAGATCCATGTGTTTATGTTAAGAAAGAAAAACAAAGTTCTATGTATTTGTGTTTGTATGTTGATGATTTATTGTTACTTACTTCATCAGACAAGCAGCAACATGATTTTGAAATGTACATGAAGAACAATTTTACGTTAAAGAATTTTGGCATAGTGACAAATAGCCTAGGCTTGGAAATATACAGAGAAAAAGATGGTAGTTTTCTGATAAGCCAAATTAATACGATCAAAAGACTCATAGAGGAGTTTAACATGCAGGAATGTAAATCAGTCTTAACCCCTATGCTTCCTGAATTCCAGAAGGAGAAGAAAAACAGCCCCCCACAAACAAAGTATTCCTGCCCTACATCAAAGGAGTCACTGACCGCATGGGAAAACTGATGGAAAAACACAACTTTCAAACAGTCTTCAGACCCACCAGAAAAATACAACAAATGCTAAAATCAGCAAAAGACAAAAGGGACCCCGGCAACACTGCAGGAGTATACCGCATACCATGCAGCTGTGGACAAGTATACATCGGAACCACAAAACGAAGCATTCACACCAGGATAAAAGAACACGAAAGACACTGCAGACTACAGCAACCGGAAAAATCTTCAGTAGCTGAACATGCTCTCAAGCAAACGGGACACAAAATCCTATTTGAAAACACAGAAATACTGGACAACACCAAAAGCCACTACACCAGATTATACAGAGAAGCCATTGAAATTCACAAACACCAGCACAGTTACAATAAAAAAGAAGAAAGTTTAAAAATTAGCAAAACCTGGTTACCAGTCCTGAAAAACACAGCCTGCAAAAGGTGAACGAACTCAGTCCAACCACCAGGACATGGGAATACTTCTCACAATGAACATGCTAATCACGCTCATCAGCCACTCGTTAACATTTCAACAAAACAAAAAACCCCACCTAATCTCCTGTAATTTAGCTTTATAAATAGAACATTGCCACTCTACCTGGGCACAGAGATTTTGCTTCTATCTGTGCTCCTGCCCTCTGAAGATGCTGGCCACAGATGCTGGTGAAACGTTAGGAACCACAACTTCCAGAACACAGCTACACAGCCCGGAAGTCCCACAACAGCCATTAAACAGACACTTGTTGCTCTTTCTACAGCAGAAGCAGAATTCTACAGTCTAGCACAAATCTGTAATGAGATTATATGGTTTAAACAACTGTTAAAAGACATAGGTGAAGAATTTCATCAGCCTATAACTGTTTTTGAAGATAATCAGGCTTGTATTCTTATGGCACAGTCTGAGGGTTCTAGGAACAGAACTAAGCATATTGACATACAATGCTATCATGTCAAGGATTTAATAGCCAAAGGTGAAATTGTTTTGAAGTATTGTGACTCAAAAGATATGATTGCTGATTTTCTAACAAACCCCCTTGCTGCAGTAAAATACAAGAAGTTAAGTGAAAAAATTGGTTTGTGACTTACTCCTTTAGCATAATTTATTATTTATTTATTTATTATTTGGATTTATCCCCGCCCATCTCTACCGTGGTAGACTCTGGGTGGTTTACAATCATAATAAGAGGAGTGTTGTTGTATTATTCTTTGATGAGTAAGTCACAGCAGTAAATCTTGTCGATTAAGTACCTGCTAACTTTAAAAGGTCAGGCAGCACGTGACAGGTTGAAGTGTATATAAGAACCTGCCCTGCCCTACCCTGGTTACTTCTGCTTTACTTCTTCTGCCTAGCTGCCTGCTCCTGCTTGTTTGATACTACTTGTTTACTTATGGTATGTAAAGAAAGATTTGTAACTCTTCCAGGGACCTGGAATAAGAAACTGTAAATATTATCTGTTTGTATGAAGAACTAATACAACTGCAACTAATTTACTACAATGACTCATGTCTTTATTGGACTCTGCTGCTGAAGCTTTCTGCTACTCTGCATGTGTAAAATAGCACACACACCAACACTCCATTGTCTGTCTTTATGATTTTTCCCTCTTCTTTAATTATAGAATCTAAATATGCAAAGTATTCAATTTTCTTTTGGCTAATCTTTCCCAGACTGGGATGAGTATTCCAATAAGCAGGGGAGGGAGAAAGGGGATATAAGGTCTTCCTCATAAAAGCCCATTTTGGGAGTTGATTCTATTGAATTCCTTCCTCACCATTATTGTGGCTTACCATGGCTGACTTGAGTAGGAACTCTCCAATGTTATAAGCAATGTGAGTTTATTAAAAAAAAAATTTATTAATTGTAATCATCCTGGTGTCTTCCTTCATGTTCACTTTCTTTGGTATCTGACCCACACACACTAAAGCCAGCAATAGTGGCTTCCCATTCAAATCAGGTAGAGGACATTGCACATCATAAATTCTGACCCAACTAAGATGCTTGAGGAACTTTGTAATGAAAAATCCCTTTTATGTGCTGTGTGTGTGTGTGTGTGTGTGTGTGTGTGTATTTGTATAAGTGAAAGTGAAAGGTCCTCTGTGCAAGCATCGAGTCATTACTGACCCTTTGGAGGGACAGCACTTTCGCTGACGTTTTCTTGGCAGACTATAGAGCGGGGTTGTTTGCCATTGCCTTCCCAGTCATGATTACATTTCCCCCAGCAATCTGGGTACTCATTTTACCAACCTCAGAAGGATGGAAGGCTGAGTCCACCTGAGCTCTTACCGTCACAAGATAGGACTTAATAGCAATTCTAGATTGTGTTCAGTCAGGTTTGGTCCTTGTTTTCCTCCAGTGGTGGTCTAGATATCTCTTAGTCCTCTTCAGAACCCTCAGCTCCTCCGTAAACCACGGGGAGTGTCGGGTTGGATGGGACAAGAGTGGTCACACAGGAGTGAACCTGTCCAAGGCCCCTGCCACCTCCCTATTCCAGGCAGCAGCCAGGGCCTCTGCTGGACCATGAAGCAGATCCTTGGGTATAACCCGCAGCTCCCTCTGAAACCCCATCAGGTCCATCAGTCACTGAGGGCGGACCAATTGAATGGGTCCTGCCTTCCTGCAGGTGAGGATAGCATAAGAGAAACTCAAGGCTAACGGTGTGATCTGACCATGAAAAAGTGGACAGATATAACTCTCCCTTCAGATCACATTGCCACTGCTCTGACAAGAAATCCTAGTCCGGGGTGAGGCCACTGTCAAATAATCTGGGACAGGCCTATGACCACTAATGTAGCCATGAACTCCCGACCTGCCTGTGAGGTATACCCTAGGGACAGCAGTCTGTGGAACTCCACTGCCAACCCTGAGACAGCCTTCAGTAGCTCTGGCAGGTAGGTTGTTACGCAGCAGGGAGGCTGGTACAGTAGCAACACTCGCAACAGTTCTCAGGAGCCCAGCTTGAAAAACAGGGTCTCACAAAGGGCACTCGTGGAGCAGTGCCCCTGAGGGCCACTAGAGATTCCTGGATGACAACAGCTACCCCTCCTCCACTGCCCTGGAGTCTCAGCTGTTGCCATACCATAAACCCGGCCGGACACATCTCGGAGAGGGGAATCCCTCCTTCTGGGTCCAGCCAGGTTTTGGTAATACACACCAGGTCTGCCCCCTACTCAGTGACCAAGTCACATATGAGGGGGGCCTTGTTGACCGACCTGGCATTGAGAAGCAACAGCCGGAGACCAGGGCATCCACAAGTCTGCTGTTCATAGCCTGGGCCTGAGCACAGAGGACCAGAGCATGCCACAGGTATCAAGCACCAGGGGCGTCTTCCCAGAAGATGGCCTGCCCTCTTGCTCCCATCGTAGCATCCCTGGCCCATCACCACCTAAATAACATGGTCTGCCCTAAAACCCCCAGAGTCTCCAAATCTATTTCCTCTCAATCCTAAACCTCCAGAATCCCTGGTTAGGGGTCCCTCCATCCACGCGTACATCCCCATACACAACCAATCAACCACAGGGAGATGGCAGGCCCCCAAGCACTCCAGCTCTCACTCTCGCTGCAGTTAGAGCCCAACCATCACCCATACACCTACTGTGCCCCCTTCCTCATCCTGTCTCACTGTTTGGCATGGGGGCACTGCATCCATTGCTCCTCACCCGGTCTCTCACTCCTCACATAAAAGCATCCACTCCCAGACTCCCTCCCTTGTCTCTCACACCCAGGAGGGAGCACCCCATTCACCACACTGGACGGACCCTAATACACATCTGCCCTCTCTAGGCAGGTTAGGAGGGGATGAACAGGTCATCAAATTCAGGTCTCTCCACCTACTGTACACAGTCCATACTTTCCCACTGTCATGCTAGGCTCTAGCTGTTTTAGGGGGGTTCACAGCTGGTAACTTCTGAAGCCATTCCTGAAGCTCGACACGCCACTCATCTGTCTCCACCGTTCTCAGCACTTCTGCTGCAGAGGGCTTCATCTGGCTACCTAAAGCTCTACCCCTCCATCAGATTCTCTCTGATTCTGGCTGCTGTCCACCAGTGCAGTGCTCAGCATCCCACATTAGGGGCTCCCCAGTCCACACAACCCCCCGCTACAGGTAATGGTGGTCGTCGGGCTGCTCAGGCCTTTTAGTCACCATGGTTCCCTGCTCCACACTACCCGGGTTCATCGTGCTGCGCCACTCGGCATTTCGTGCTGCATCGCTCCCTTCCACCATGGCACTCGGCTCCTCATGTTGGGGGGCTCACCAACTTTCTCAGTCCCCTGCTAAGAAGTTGGGGCTTGGCAGAGCATCCAGCCCACTCAGGTGATGGAGCTTGCCGCTCCATGCCACTGGGACTCCCCACACCACACACCATCCCAGCTGCTCCAGGGACTCATTCCAGCCTCACCCACCCCAGCCTAAAGATGCCAGGCATACGGGCCAAGAGACCCCAGGAAATCCCCCCAAAGTTACTGTCTGGAAGGCGAGGGTCTGGAAAAAATCCCATAAGGTGCCAGGGCTTGCCGCTCCCTGCCACCGCTGCAGAGGCTCGCTGCGCATCGCTGCACACCTCTCTTTTCTGTCCAAGGACTCTGTCAGGCCCCAGCAGGTATGGGGCCAGGAGACCCTGGAAAAAACCCCAAGATCACTGTATCGTAAGGTAGGGTCTGGAAGCCGGTGTCTGAAAGGTGCCAGGAATCTCCCCCTTAGCCCAGCAGTCGGAGTCAGCTCGCAGTCGCCATCTTGCCTGGATACTATCTCTGATGACCTAATCAGGAGCTTGCAAGAATTGAAAGGGGACCTTAGTAACAGACAATCCTAACAAAGGACCTTAAACAAATTAAAGCTTAACAACACCATTCTACAGCGACTCTACTCTTTTTGAGGGGGTAGTCATGGGGGAACAGTAGTTGAATTCATGCTTGCTCCAATGTGGAGTGCCATAGGACTTATCTCTCTCTCCCCCATGTTACTTGAGATCTATGTGAAACCACTGGGAGAGGACATCCATCAGTTTGGAGTGAGATATCATCAGCATCCTGATGATCCCCAATAATACATTGTAATTTCCCAGGCCAAGCTGGAGATGCAGAGGACGTGCTTCTGGAGACTGTAAGGAACAGTATAGGATGAAAAAAGCTTAAATTGAACCCCAGCAGTTATTGTTCATGAGTAAACAGTCTGGCTTGATTCTGGTCCCAGTGTTAACTCTGGATAGAATTGCAACCCCCGTGGAGGAAAAGGTTCATTAATTGGGACTCACAGCTCCTTCCAGAGCAATAGGAGGAGACCATAGCCAAAGGAATCCTTACCAAGCTTTGATTAGTGTGCCAGTTACAGTCCTTCTTGGACACTCTATTTTTTTTTTAACAGTAACTGTCACTCTCATTACCATGCAATTATATTATTGATTCACACACTCTGTTGCTTTTGAAGATTACCCCAAAACTTTAATTCTGTTTTAATAGGATAACACTGTAATACAGCAGATGAATTGGTAACAAATAGGCTTCTTAGAACAATTGAAAGTGCTGGTCTTTACATATAAAACCGTATTTGACTCATTTTCCAGTTACCTTCAGGAGCATCTCTATACACAGTCCTCTGTGTATAGGCTAGAAGCGAATGCTTAGGAACACTTCAGCACTTGAGCTTTAGAGGGTTATGTGTGAAAGAACAGGCTGTAAGGAACATTACAGGCACCTGTGATTTCCTTCCTCCACTCTACTTGAAAGCTATAAGCATTGGGACGAAGGTGTGGAAGATAAACGGTGTCATTTGGAACAGCTTGGGGAGGAGGAGGAGGGAGACAGAGAGAGAGAAGGACAAGGACAGGAGTGGAGAGCTGGTGTATGTTTGGATTTTGCAGCTGGCAGCCAGAACAGAGAAGTAAAGCAACCAAAGACAGAAAAAGGCATTTGTTTCCACAGAGTTGGAAAGTCTTAAGGAAAAGATGAGCAGAGGAAAAGTCTTGCAGCAAACATTTGGAGAGGGGCAAGTGTGGAAAGCTGCCCTCTTAAAGGAGCTCTGGGTACTAGATATAGTAGCAGCAGTGTAGGTTTGTAGTGGTGGTGGCAAAACAAGCATAGTTAGTGTTTATATGTATTAGATAAGGTTAAGGATAGAAATAGTTATATTGTATAAAAGCGTTCCGTGTGCGTCATTCCAGCCACATGACCGCGGAAGCGTCTTCGGACAACTCTGACTCTTCGGCTAACAAACAGAGATTAGCACCGGCCCCTAGACTCAGACATGACTGCACAAATGTGCGAGGGGAACCTTTACCTTATAAGTATATTAGGAATATAGGTTATATAGGAAAGAAGCTAGGGTCGTAGTAAATCACATAGAAAACACTTTTATATTGTAAATAGTTGTTTCAAGTAAAAATAACCCGACCCAAGCATATAAGGTGAGATCTGAAATCTTTGTGTGTGCAGTGTTTTATTGGGGGACCTTGGTTTGAGTCTGAATAAACCACCTTGAGTATTGAAAGTGCTGGTCTTTATGTATAAAAGCATATGTGACTCATTTCCAGTTACCTTCAGGAGCATCTCATCACAAAGTCCTCTGTGTGCAGGCTGGAAGGGAATACTTAGGAACTCTTCAGAACCTGAGCTTTAGAGAGATATGTACTTGGCAAAAGTATTTTACAGTAGTGGCCCTACCATTATGGAACACCTTGTCTCCTGGCTGCATCCTCCCCCCATCTGTTTTTTTTTTGGGGGGGGGGGGGCAAAATGGTAGGAACTATTATATTTAGATGAGGTTTCTGGTGCTAATGATGGACCTGACTACTTTTTTCATGTCTGTTTCTTAGCTTTGATTTTGATTGCAGCTTTCTTTTATGATGGATTTTATGTGGAAGATTATAGAGATAATTTTTTGGCTTGCTTTTTGACTTTATTGCCGCAAACTACTGTCAGTATGGTTATTTGGCAGTGTATATAGTAAACAAACAAATAAATAAAAACCCATTTTAAAAATGAAGACTAGCACATGAAAAACAGCAGCACGTTATTCAAGGCTAAATGAAGTGTTTTAAACTATGTTGTTGTTTATTCGTTCAGTCACTTCCGACTCTTCGTGACTTCATGGACCAGACCACGCCAGAACTTCCTGTCGGCCGTTGCCACCCCCAGCTCCCCCAAGGTCGAGTCCGTCACCTCTAGAATATCATCCATCCATCTTGCCCTTGGTCAGCCACTCTTCCTTTTGCCTTCCACTTTCCCTAGCATCAGCATCTTCTCCAGGGTATCCTGTCTTCTCATTATGTCGCCAAAGTACTTCAATTTGTTTTAAATTATATATATTTTCAAAAATTTGCCCAACAATTTTTATCAACAGATTGTTCCATTTTTGTTTTTCACAGGACACTTATATATTAAAGGCTTCAATCCAGGCAACAGTGAATATATTTGTGGCCAATTTATTTTCATGGGGTAACTTAGTATCTTTTAAAATATATCTCACAGAAAGCAAGGTAGGTGTTCCGTTCATTTCCAGCAACCAGAATTTTTGAGATCTTACTAGATGACTGATTCAATAATTCAAATAATTAGACATTCCCCAAAAGAGATATTGGAAAGTTTCTCACGTTAGATCCAAAAAGAGTGCAAACAATCCATTAGAGCTATAGAAATCCACAAATAATTGACTACAACACTGGAAAAAAAAATTACTTTTTTTTTTATTTTACTTCACCTCTTTTATAAAACTTTGAAAATGGCTATAGATTTCTATGGGTGGGAGAGAATTGGCAAATTGGACTTTAGTGTGACATGAATAACAATAGCAAACTGAGTCTGCTACTATTTTGCCATTAGAGTAGTCCCTCATATGCAGAGATATTATAATACAAATATTTTATTTATTGTTTTGATTGAATGTTATTGTTTTATTTATGAATTTATACCCCATCTATTCAAGTAGCTTACAATAATTAAAAAACAAGATACAATACATAGCACAATTAATACATTTAAAGACATTCATTTAAATAATTAAGAATTAAAAGCATGGCAAAGGATTATTTTTTTTACCATCCTCCTAAATATTGAAAGGATGGGAGCCAAATTCACCCTCTTACAAAAAAGAACTAAGAAGGTCCCATACAAGTTCCCAATCTTACCTTTGACAGTTTCAACAAAGTAAGTTGGATCTCCTTGTTTCTCAGGGTATAGATAATGGGATTCAGTAACGGTGGTAGAACAGTATATAAAAGGGCTGTCAACCAATCTGTAAAAGGAGAGGACAAAGCCTTTGGTGCGGCGTAAGAGAATATACCAGTAACAGTAAACAAAGAAAAGACTGTCAAGTGTGGAATGCAGGTGGAAATGGCCTTTTGCCTACTTTTGATTGATTGCATTTTGAACACAGTAGAGAGGATAAACCCGTAAGAGACGAAGATAGATGAAATGCAGAAGGACCCTACAATAACTGTTAAAACACATGTCACCTTCTTATTGATTGCGGTGTCAGTACAAGAGATGCTCAGTAGCTGAGGGATATCACAGAAATATTGTTTTATAATGTTGGACTGGCAGAAGTCTAATTTAAAGGTCTGTGTAGTTTGTATCAGTGCACAGATTATGCTGGCGATCCATGAAGCTGCTGTCATTTGAAAGCAGGTGTTCCAGTTCATGATCAGCTGGTACTGAAGAGGATAGCATATGGCTACATAGCGGTCATACGCCATAGAAGTGAGAAAAATCACATCAGCAGTTACAAGGGTCACTACAAAAGCAACTTGGGTAACACACCCCAAAAATGAAATCTCTTTATAATTTCTCAAGGAATGGTCCAGGGATTTTGGGATAGTCGTTGAAATGAAACAAACATCTACTAAAGATAAGTTGACTAGGAAGAAATACATAGGGTTGTGAAGCTTAGAACTCTGCACAACAGTTATGATGATGAGAAAATTTCCAGTTAGAGCTGTTAAGTAAATGGGAAGAAAAGCTACAAAGTATAAATATTGTAGTTCTCGAATATCAGAGATCCCCAGAAGAATAAATTTAGTTATCCGTGTTTGATTTACCATTTCTTATTCTGTGGCAAAAAAAGAGGAGATATAGTCAAGAAATGCAAGCAGGAAAAATAAATAACTTTTGTTGTATTTTACCATAAATATGGACCCAGAGATGTAATTAACTAACTTCCCAGATATATGTAGCAGTAGCCAGAAAATAAACTGACTTTATTCTACTTACCACCTCTTAGTTTTTGTTGTTAACAATGAGAAAATTGAGTGGTCTGTCCTTTTAAGTATCTAGCTTGGATTTCAAAAATAACTACCTGAAAATTCTACATATGTAGCATTAGAAATCCAGAGGGAAAAACGAAGATGTCTGATGATCTCTTCTGGTTATTAATTGGTTTAAGCAATTCCTTCAACTGGGGAAGATCAGCAAAGTCTCTATCCCTGCCTTGAATATGTAGATATGTTCCCTGGAGACATTTGGCATGTAGGCTGAGGAAGAGCTGTCTGTCCTCCTGAAAAATTTCCTTAAATTGTCTCTGTGAATGTCTGAGAAAAAAAAAAAAAAACCTAACGTGTTTTCCATGCTGCAAAGATCCTATCTAACTACTTGATCGGAGTTGTTCAAAGATTAGCCACAGTTGTACTATGTTAAGAAATGTGGGGATTAGTCGGGATCTAATCTTGCTGGCAGCATAACAAAATTTTTGGATAGGCATCTGTGGAGGGGGATAAATGTTGAAACTGTAGAGTATTCCATGGAGAGAAGGGAAAAAACCCCACCCTGATTCATTGACTTCTTGACAGGCCCAGCCCAAGAATGATCAAGAATCAGTCCAGCCAAACTTCAGCTCTTTATTTGCTAATACCATCAGACAGAATCTTGCCAGACTAAAGCTACTCTACCTAATCTAAGGGGAAATAACCTGAGAAAGCTCTAGGGCAGGCTATTCTTATTCTCTTGGTTTTCCCCCAACTGCCCCCTGGACTATGTCTCCTCTTATCTCTCCCCCCTTCATGGAATGTGCTCCCTCCTCCTGAGAACCAGCAGCATGGCCGAAATCCACCACATCACCTGCCCCTTCAGAGACACATTCCATAACATCTCTACATACATGATGATTGCAGAGCCAAATCCAAAAACTATGTAGGACAGACTGGCAGAAGACTAGCAGAACGCATCCATGAACACCAACCAGCAGTCAGAAGGCATGATGAAAACTCCTTAATCTCACAAAACATGGACAGATTCAACCATGCTTTCAATGGGGAGACTGTGAGCATCTTAAACCAAGCCAAATCCAAAAATGCTAGAGAATTCCTGGAAGCTTGGCACTCAGACAAAGCAGCCATCAAGAGACACATAGAGGTAAACAACATTTACATACCATTCATAAGAGGCAATCAAAAAGCCAAAAGACACCTCCTAGTCAGGAATCAATACCCAGATATGCAAAGATTAATACCAAGTTTAGCACCAGAGGAACAATCAAACAACACAATATACCCTAATCAAGGAACTATTTACTCAGCCAATCAACCAAGCAGCAAACAACAGCCCAACCAAGGAACTCCTAAGAGGAGAACAACACCTCCACCAGCACAAGCAGGACAAGCCATGGTATATAAACAGAGAGCAAGTCCCACTCCCTTTTTGCACTGAAGATGTTGCCTAGTCTGGCAATGAAACATCTGCAAGAAAACAACAAGGCTCAGAGAGCACCATGGACTCCACATTCCAGTCTTGTCTTCCACAGTCCCATTGAGTTCTTGAGGAAGGTTCTTAGTGTCTTGTTGAATTTGTATAATGCCAGGCATTCACAGATCCATGTGTGGCACTGAGTCGTAAGCTTTCCTGTAGTCAATCCAGGCTGTGCTCAGATTGGTCTGTCTAGATCTTGAGTCTCAGGTGACTGCTCTATCTATGAGCAACTGGTATTTGGAGCCTCTGGTGTTGTTCCCAATGCCCTTCTGAGCTGCATTCATGTACTGGCCCATATGGTCCTGCAGCTTGGTGGCTATGATGCCTGATAGGACTTTCCATGTTGTGGGAAGGCAGGTTATTTGCCAGTAGTTGGATGGTGGTGTTCCCTAATTGGGGTCTTTCATGATCAGCACTGTCCTACCTTGTGTTATCGAGTCTGGGTAGGAGCCTGCTGCTAGCAGCTGGTTCATCTGTGCTGCTAGGCGTTCATGCACTGCTGTTAGTTTCTTTAGCCAGCAGGTGTGGATCATGTCTGGGCCAGGTGCTGTCCAGCTCTTCACGTTTTTGACATGCTGTTGGAAATCTGCTACTGTGATGGTGACTGGTTCCTGCTCTGGAGGATTTCTGTGGTCTGCGCTCTCTCCCTCCCTCCATCTCCATCTCTATCTCGATCTCGATCTCCATCTTGATCTCCATCTCGATCTCTATCCCTATCATCTCTATCTATAAATCACCTAATCAACTCCCCCCCTAAAATAACAATTACTTAATTATTCCCTTCCTACTACTACTACTATACATTCCTGTCTACTATAATAAAGACCAAAAATTAAAAAGCATGTAAATTGTCTACCATTATAATTAATAATAGAAAAAAACATGAATTCAATAAACATGAATAAAAATAAACCTTAATAATCATAATCCCAATCATTAAACATAAATATTTTAGTCCTTAACCCACTTCAAAATAGACCAAGACATTTACATATCCCAAAAATAGGCACAGAGCTATTTTCTTAAAGAAATCAAACAGCCCATCTGCTCCCCTCACAAACACATACTTCCCTTCAAAAAACCTCCCATATATAATAACCCCTTCTTTTCCATAACGTTCCATCAGAAAGTCAAATTCACTTATATCTTGCAGCTCAATTTTTCCGTTTAAGGTCTTCAATTCAGCATTGCCTAATTCACCCAGGATTTCAAAAAAATCCCGAGTCTCACTCTTGGGAGAGACATTTCCATCACTGTTAGATTCCTCAGTTTCATCCACATCGTCCTAAACCAGATGGCACATTTTAGACCACACATTTTCCACAATGCTCTGAATGTCTTGCATAATAAATTGGCAGGAATCAGAAAAAAATCTGCCTAATATCTGCTTTAATATCTGCTTTGATATTTCGGTGAAAGTCATAGAGAGCCTGGTTAAGATCCTCCATTTCTGAAGCAGTAAATTATGGACCCGCCTGGATACTTAACCAGCAGGAGTGGAAGGTCATGGAAAGTTTCCAAACTGAGTTAAGATAAGATACAAGACAGTTGCCAGAGAAAGTAGTGGCATGAAAGTGAAAGTTTAGAACATCAGATTCAACGTGTAGGAAAAATGCTAAAATCTTCAAAATTAACAAAAAAATAATAACAGGGAGACAATAATATACTCTCAACCCTCCTTAGTGTTGGATGGAAAGCAAAATCTAAAGCTATTAAAAAAATTTTTTTTTAAATTAATCACAAAATTAATGCTAAGCACCAAGAGAGCATTTCTCCTTAATGTAGAAAGGCTCTCTTCGGGTACAAATACTTTAAAAAAAAATTGTGCTTTAGAATTTAGTGTTAGGGTCCTTAGTAGCACTCCAATAGTCCTTCAGTAGCACTGTAATCCACCCAAGGCAATGAAATATGTTAAATGAAGGTGTGCAATGAGTCTAGTTCTGTACTAATAACTGTATTAATGCAGCTCTATAAATAAGTGTTCTAATATGATAAGATTCTTCTTGAGAACTGTATAGCTTGTGCAATATTCTGCAACCTATGAGTTACTTTAATGAACTTGTAGATTTGGTAGCCTTATGTAATGTTAATATTTTTTCTTTCTTTTTCACAATTAAAAAAAAATCTGAACCTACCTGAACAGATGTGTCACATTTGCTTTGACATTTGAAAATGAAGATATGTGAAAACGTTGCCATGTTCTTAATTTAAACAAAGAAATGGAATGTTTTTGGCATATTCATACATGCCAAAGGTAAATCTTCAAAGTCTTTCTAGTGCATTCATACTGTATGAGTTAGGCTCCACTATGAAGTAATAAAAAAGAAAAAAATTCCTTAGAGAAATAGTTATACTTAATTTAGCCTTTGGTATCAAAAATACTTAGAAATTTTTATTGATAAATGGGTTTGATTATTAATTGGAAAGCAAATACTTTTCTAAACTGTTTTCCGTCATTTATCTAAACAAATAAGTAAGTTAAAGAAGTATAAATTATATGTATATGTATACTATATGTACATGTATACTGTATGTATATGTATATGTATACAATATGTACAGTATATGTATATGGGTTAAGAGTCCTGAAAATTTCCCAAGCATTTGAAGACATCGGAAAGAAACAGCTCATTTGAACTGTCTCTCTAAGAGATTAATTAAAACAATTTATGGATGCTGAGGTGTTTTTTTTGTCCTCAGTTTTGTAAATAACTAAACAAATAAATGATAACACACAGTTAAAATGCTGCCTTTTAATTATGAGAAAAGAGGAAATGTAATTCTCATCCAAATATATAGACACAATATATATATATATATATATATATATATATATATATATACATACATACATACATACATACATACATACATACATACATACATACTAAGGGGGTGATAAAGGAAAGCACAAAGTGTATAATATAATTAATGAATTGTACACATTGTATTAGGTTTCTGAAAGAAAAATAACAGCATGTTTCAGCCTCCCCCAGTAATAATAATAATTATTATTAGAGAGGTATTTCAAGTTAGTAATGCACTAATTTCTCTTGGGATATCAGTTATTCTGCTATACTGGGCTCTGGGGTATTGCAGACAGACTTATAAAATGTAATTCAACAGGATACAGAAGCACTGTGATCTCATCAAACTCATAATCAGAAAACATGAATTTCTGGAAAATGTATTATAGGCTGTGCAACCGTGTTTCAGTGATACCTTAATGAAGACACCATCAAGATGAATTAAGATGTTGCACTTAGAGGTAATTTATCTCTTCTCTTTATCTCACATGTTCTCTTTCTTTGTGCATCATCCCCTTAATCCTTCAACTTACTCATTATTTTAGAAGTAGGAGCCATGATATAACACAACAGAATTTATTGATCTGTGTATTAACTCTGTATCCACATAATTTAGAGAAATGTTTTTAATTCCTACTAAATTTTGGGGTTCAATCAATTTTGAGGTAGGAAAAATAGTATTTTAGCATTAAAATAAATGTTGGGGTGAGAATATTTTTGGGAAGGTATACAATATGCAGTTTATTAAAGAAAGCATTAAAATTTGAAAGATTAAAACAATATAGTTTCCCAAGATTACATAGCTTCCAGGTGACTTCATGTTCATGTCTGTGTTTGTTTCTTTATTTATTTAATATGGCCACCCATCTCATGTACATGATTCTGAGTGGATAACAATTAAAACAGAATAAAAATAATCAAAATTGGAAATAACATAAATAGCATAAAATAGCAGCTGAGAATTCTCATAATATCCCGCTTTCAATAAAACCAAGAAACAGGCTCATCAATCCTATCAGGGCCACAGGAATGATGAAAAAAACACAAGGTTTTTAAGGCCTTGTGATAGACCTGAAGTAGTTATCTTGCCAAATATATGAAAGAGATTACTTTCTTTCCCCCCCAACTTTCTAGTCTAGTTTAGAGCCTTAAAATTCCCTGAACGTCTCCCATCATAGCCTAGCCATACTTATCTCCCAAGTGCAGAGATGTTCTGATTAATCAGGAGATATAGTAGATCTAGGTAAACCATTCACAAAGGTAATTTATGTCCTCTGGATCCACCCAATAAGCAGCCACAGCTACTCAAAACCTCATCAGCTTTGTTTGCCAACTATCCCGAAAGAAAGTATCTCATCTCACTGATAGCACCCATCTGGTATTGTTTTGGACAGAGAAGCTTCATTCAGGAATGATAATGATTCAAGCCTAACTATTCCTTAGATACCTTTGTAAATTGGATTGACCTTGATTTGTGCAAAAAAAAGTAACATTTGCCCTTCCTTCTCAAGCAAGAAAACACCTTAGTGAGCCTTTCTAGTTTAATGGAATGGGCCCAATGAATATGTTAACAACATCTCCAACTAGCACTAGCAACACAATTTAATGGTCTTACATATGATAAGAATGTATGATCCAACTGTTCTCAAATCTTTACATTTTGATTCCAATGTCAGTTAAAATTTCCATTACTGTTCATAATGAAAAGCTTTACAGCTGTATGGGTTTGAATAATCTGTATTCTTTCCACAGAAATGCAGTAAATATTCTCCAGGAACAAAAAATGCCTAATATAAGTGACATCACTATTTTTCTTCTCCTGGGTTTTTCTGAGCGGTTTGAGCAAAATATACTATATTTCACACTTTTCTTAGTTATCTACATAGCAGCCCTGATTGCAAATTTTCTCATCATTTTAGCAGTCTCCTTCCACCACCAACTCCATACACCCATGTACTTTTTCTTAGTGAATTTATCAGTTATGGACCTTGGCTCTATTTCTGTCACTATTCCCAAAGCCATGATAAATGCTTTCTTGAATACCAGGGAGATCTCGTACTCTGGATGCATCACACAAGTATTTTCTTTTTTCTTCTTCATGATATCAGATTTCTTCCTCCTCACAGCCATGGCATATGACAGATTTATTGCTATCTGTGACCCACTGCACTATGAAACCATCATGGACACAAAAGCCTGCCTTCAGCTGGCAGCCGCAGCATGGATAGCTGGTCTTCTTTATTCAGCCTTGCACACTTGTAGCACCTTTGCAGTCACCTTTTGTTCCAATGTTCTCAATCAGTTCTTCTGTGAAATCCCACAACTTCTGAAAGTATCCTGTGATAATTCATACCTCATAGAAGGTGGAGTAATTGTATTCAGTGGATGTATTGTCTTTGCTTGTTTTGGTTTCATAATTGTTTCATATGTGCAGATTTTCAAGTCTGTGCTTAGAATTCCTACTTCACACGGACGAAATAAGGCCTTCTCAACTTGCTTTCCCCATCTTATTGTTGTCTCCATGTTTATCAGCACTGGAAGTATTGCTTACTTAAAGCCTACTTCGGACTCCCCTTCAGATGTGGATGTAGTAATCGCTGTATTATATTCTGTGATTCCTCCTTTGATGAATCCAATTATATATACCATGAGGAACAATGACGTCAAAGCTGCATTGTGGAAAATGTTTAAGTGTGATATTAGTTCCAGGAATTAATCAGCTTTTTTTTCCAATTCAAAAAGTGTTTTCCAACATTATACAAATGTGAGCAATAAATAAATAGATAAATAAATAATAATACTTATTTGTGGAAGCAAATCACACTCTCAAAAACAAATAGCATAATGAAATTGAACAAAACGTCTATTTGGGTTGCCTAAAGCTTTCAGTGATGACTCCTTTTGAAGGTAATTCAAAACAATCACTCCATCAATCGATCCGCAAGTTGATGTGGGATCAGAACAATGTCACTTCACTTTGTTATTTTAGTTGGTTTGGCTGCTTGTGCAGAAGCAACTTCACTTCAGGTCAAGTGGCTGGTCAAAGGGGATGAGTTTTCCCACCATGATTTGGAAGGTGAAATGTGTAGTCTCCATTGATTCTCTTTGAATGGTAAGTGGAGCTCGTTGATTCCAAGGCTTCAAATGAAGCACTGAGAGGGATTGTGTTCAGATTGCACAGATCTTATATGTATGTCTATAACTACATTTTTATATATCCATATATATCTGATAAATTTAAGTAAATCTGTTTTCAAAAAGATGTTTCCAGGTGGATAGAGATATGAACATAGGATCCATCTTGAACTTTTAAAAAGAGCTTTACCTTTTTTCTAGGATTTTATAGCTGTCCTTTGCAACATTTGCATGATCCTGATGAAAGGGACAGGCATTTCAAGGAGTTTCACAAGACTGCTGTCCTCACTCTTTTGCAATCTCTGAAGCACCTTTTGAAATTGAGTGCAAGCCACTGCAGAGTCATAGTTCTTATGGATATATGCAAATCAGATTCCTTATTTTGCTAAATGTTAACCTTGATTATAATGATGAATAATAATAGCATAGATGGGAATGAACATCCAAGTTAAGAGCAGTGGTGACTATGGATAAGTATAAAATATAAGATTTTCCCCCCTTTCTTGCACTTTTAGCTTTCTCTTTGCATACTTCCTTCTTCTTTTCTTTTTCTCACTCTATATTAGTTTGTATTAGTTTTTATCTTCTCTTTAAAAATCTTTACTAAAATTATATGTTAAAAAGTTTCTATTTTTAGTTTTTATTTTTAATTATTTTAAAGGGTTCTTTTTAAGATTATTGTTTTTTTTACAAAAAAAAAGATATTAAACAAAGAAAGATGTTAAGAGCAACATCTCAGTAGGTCATTAAAAGCTTAGCCTGTTTTAACGCCTTTTGTACACTAGCCGCAAAAGGGAAATTCAAGAAACTTCCACATGGAGACAGATTATGCACATGCAGCACCATTTCCATTGTGTCAACAGCTCATGTCCTACTTTACTGTGAACTTTATACAGGCACTTTCCTCTGCTTTATAACCCCCCTGCTAACAAATTATCACAGGCACTCAGAGTTGTTCTATTTTTAACACCCACTCTCAGATCAGAAACCATATATCTAAAAAATTTAGTTATACTGTTGAACCATACTGTAGAGTTCTTTTATAACCTGATGAATTAATACCTGACTATGTGCTTGTACTTTATATTATATATGATGACTTCTGTTATTTTACTACTTATCCTACTATATTACATATATTGAGTGGCTGTTTATGTTAACAATGGTCTATGACCATAATAAATGTAGTTGATATATTTATGGTTGTTGTTGTTGTTGTTTATTCGTTCAGTCGCTTCCGACTCTTCGTGACCTCATGGACCAGCCCGCGCCAGAGCTTCCTGTCTGCCATCACCATCCCCAGCTCCCCAATGGTTGAGTCTGTCACCTCCAGAATATCATCCATCCATCTTGCCCTTGGTCGGCCCCTCTTCCTTTTGCCTTCCACTTTCCCTAGCATCAGCTTCTTCTCCAGGGTATCCTGTCTTCTCATTATGTGGCCAAAGTACTTCAGTTTTGCCTTTAATATAATTCCCTCAAGTGAGCAGTCTGGCTTTATTTCCTGGAGTATGGACTGGTTTGATCTTCTTGCAGTCCAAGGCACTCTCAGAATTTTCCTCCAACACCACAGTTCAAAAGCATCTATCTTCCTTCGCTCAGCCTTCCTTATGGTCCAGCTCTCAAAGCCATAGGTTACTACAGGGAATACCATTGCTTTAACTATGCGGACCTTTGTTGTCAGTGTGATGTCTCTGCTCTTAACTATTTTATCAAGATTTGCCATTGCTCTCCTCCCAAGAAGTAGACGTCTTCTGATTTCCTGGCTGCAGTCAGCATCTGCAGTAATCTTTGTGCCTAGAAATACAAACTCTGTCACTGCCTCCACTTTTTCTCCCTCTATTTGCCAGTTATCAATCAAGCTGGTTGCCATAATCTTGGTTTTTTTGAGGTTTAACTGCAACCCAGCTTTTGCACTTTCTTCTTTCACCTTCGTCATAAGGCTCCAAAACTCCTCCTCACTTTCAGCCATCAAAGTGGTATCATCTGCATATCTAAGATTGTTAATATGTCTTCCAGCGATTTTAAATCCAGCCTTGGATTCCTCAAGCCCAGCACATCGCATGATGTGTTCTGTGTAGAGGTTGAATAGGTAGGGTTAGAGTATACAGCCCTGCCGTACTCCTTTCCCAATCTTAAACCAGTCCGTTGTTCCATGCTCTGTTCTTACCGTTGCTACTTGGTCGTTATACAGATTCCTCAGGAGGCAGACAAGATGACTTGGTATCCCCATACCACCAAGAACTTTCCACACTTTGTTATGATCCACACAGTCAAAGGCCTTAGAATAGTCAATAAAATAAAAATAGATGTTTTTCTGAAACTCCCTGGCTTTCTCCATTATCCAGCAGATATTTGCAATTTGGTCTCTAGTTCCTCTGCCCTTTCTAAACCCAGCTTGTACATCTGGCAATTCTCGCTCCATGAATTGCTGGAGTCTACCTTGCAAGATCTTGAGCATTACCTTACTGGCATGTGAAATAAGTGCCACTGTTCAATAGTTTGAACATTCTTTAGTGCTTCCCTTTTTTGGTATGGGGATATAAATTGATTTTTTCCAATCTGATGGCCATTCTTGTGTTTTCCAAATTTGCTGGCATATGGCATGCATCACCTTGACAGCATCATCTTGCAAGATTTTAAACAGTTCAGCTGGGATACCATCGTCTCCTGCTGCCTTGTTATTAGCAATGCTTCTTAAGGCCCATTCAACCTCACTCTTCAGGATGTCTAGCTCTAACTCACTGACCACACCGTCAAGGCTATCTCCAATATTATTATCCTTCCTATACAGATCTTTTGTATATTCTTGCCACCTTTTCTTGATCTCTTCTGCTTCTGTTAGGTCCTTACCATCTTTGTTTTTGATCATACCCATTTTTGCCTGGAATTTACCTCCGATGTTTCTAATTTTCTGGAAGAATTATCTTGTCCTTCCTATTCTATTGTCTTCTTCCACTTCCGCACATTGCTTGTTTAAAAACAATTCTTTATCTCTTCCGGCTAACCTCTGGAATTTTGCATTTAATTGGGCATATCTCCCCCTATCACTGTTGCCTTTTGCTTTCTTTCTTTCTTGGGCTATTTCCAGTGTCTCAGCAGACAGCCATCTTGCCTTCTTGGTTTTCTTTTTCTTTGGGACGTTTTTTGTTGCCGCCTCCTGAACAATGTCGCGAACTTCTGCCCATAGTTCTTCTGGGACCCTACCTACTAAATCTAGTCCCTTAAATCTATTCTTCACCTCCACTTCATATTCCTTAGGAATATTAGTGAGCTCATATCTAACTGATCTGTGGGTCTTCCCTATTCTCTTTAGTCTGATTCTAAATTTTGCAATAAGAAGTTCATGATCTGAACTGCAGTCAGCTCCAAGTCTTGTTTTTACCGACTGTATAGATGTCCGCCACCTTTGGCTGCAAATAATGAAGTCAATCTGATTTCGGTGTCGACCATCTGGTGAAGTCCATGTATAAAGTCGTCTTTTAGGTTGTTGAAAGAGCGTGTTATGCACAGTGAGTTGTCTTGGCAAAATTCTATCAGCCTATGTCCTGCTTCATTTTGTTCTCCCAGACCATGCTTGCCTGTAATTCCAGGTGTCGTCTGACTACCCACCTTAGCATTCCAGTCTCCTTTAATGAAAATAACATCTCTTTTTGGTGTATTATCCAGTAGGTGCTGCAGATCCTCATAGAACTGATCTACTTCTGCTTCTTCAGCATCTGTGGTTGGGGCATATATTTGGATCACTGTGATGTTAAATGGCTTACCCTGAATTCGAATTGAGATCATTCTATCGTTTTTTGGATTGTATCCAAGCACTGCTTTAGCCAATTTATTATTAATTATGAAGGCTACTCCATATCTTCTGTGGTCCTCTTGTCCACAGTAGTAGATCTAGTGGTCATCTGATGTGAAGTGGCCCATTCCAGTCCATTTCAGTTCACTGACACCTAAAATGTCTATATTTAATCTTGACATCTCACCAATAACGACATCCAATTTGCCCTGGCTCATAGATCTTACATTCCAGGTTTCTATGGTGTGTTGATCTTTAGAACATCGGATTCGTCGTTCACCACCAGCAGCATCGGCCGCTAGCCGTCCTTTCGGCTTTGAGCTAGCTGCGTCATCACATCTGGGGCTAGTTGAACGTATCCTCTGTTCCTCCCCAGTAGCATTTTGACCATCTTCCAACCTGGGAGTCCCAACTTCCGATGGTATACTGACATATCTCTGGTTGTACTGATCCATTTAGTTTTCACGGCAAGAATACTGGGGTGGGTTGCCATCACCTTCCCCAGGGATCGTATTTAGTCTGACCTCTCTGCCACGACCTTCCTGTCTTGGGTGTCCCTTCACGGTTTAGCTAATGGTTTCATTGAGGTGCTCAAGCTCCAGCACCACGACAAGGTAACGATCTCCTTTGCTGGACATATTTATGGTATATTTGACTAAATGAATTAAAATATTGGGTGTTTCTCCTACTGTAATGTTTGTCTACAGAACGTGATTTAGACAACTGTGTGTACATTTGTTTTGCATTATTATTAATTGGAAAAGAGATAGACATTCATTTATTACTTTTATATGCTGACTTACAATACAATATTTAATAATAATAATAATAATCTATTAAGATTGTTCTGATATGATTAACATTAAAAGTAGTACAAAGCACTGATTAAATGAGATATTCAGTTTATATTAAAGTTCACTGAATGTTGCTCACTTTAATTTTATAAAATAAAACATTTACATGAGAGTTGCATTCAGAATGCCAATGAGGAAATGGATTATTTGAATCCTTTTCAGTTGAGGTTCAGACCATGGTATAATACTAAGACAGCTTTGGTCATGCTTGCCAATGACCTGTGGCAACCTTGGGAAGGGGTGATGCTTGATCTCCCAGCAGTCTTCAGTACAATTGACCATAGTATTCTTCTGGATTAGTTTAGGGTGTTGAGACTGGGGGGAATATCATTTTGCAATTGTTCTCCTTTTTCCTCCAGATGGTGTTGGTGAGAGGGGAGCAGTGGAGCCCCAGGCCCCTGGTTTATGGGATGACTCATGGCTCTACTCTCTCCCGCCTCCTTTTTAATATGTATATGTAGCTACTGGATAAGATCATGTATCAGTACAAGGTGAAGTATTATCAATATGCTGATTGTACCAGTTTTATAACTCTGCACCTCACCACCCAAGTGAAGCTGTTGAGGTACTGTCCCAGTTTCTGGAGGCTGTGAGGATCTGAATTGAGAAGAATAGATTGTGCCAAGACTGAGTGACTATGGCTTCGACATTCCCTAAGTCTGGCAACTGGATGGTTTCCATCTTTGATTCTTGGTGTGGTGGCATTGCACCCTTCAGATTTAGTGAAGAATCTGGGTGCCCTCCTGGACTCACAGCTCCTGCCTGAAGGGAGTCCTTGCTCATAGTCTTGTCATGTGCACCTGTGATGGAATGTGAGGGTGACCTTCGAGAACAGAGGGAAGAGATGCTGCCTAGGTATCAGGTATAAGGATCTGCCTAGGTATAAGGCCTAGGATCTGCCTAGGTATAAGGATCTGCCTAGGATCAGATATAAGGAAAGTCCAAGAGAGGGCGTCTAAAGAAGAAACTTAGGAAAGACCTGCCATGACCACTCAAACAATAAATAGGGAGGGTGGGAGATTTATACTCTCATACCTGCAATATTCTGTTAATGTAGTCTTACAATAAAGTAGAATTAGTTCATCAAGTTGTGTTTCCTGTCTGGTTTACAGCACCAAATACACTCATTCCTGGAGGAGGAGGCCTTGTTCAAAGTCATTGAGATTTTAGACACCTCTTGTTTGAAATACACTCTACCTGGGACTGTCTTCGAGGACCATTCAGAAGCTTCAGTTCGTCCAGAATACAATGGTACATGTAGTTATGGGTGCAGCTCATTATGTCCATATGACAACACAACTTGGTGTGCTGCAGTGGCTCCCAATAGGTTTCTGGGAAAAATCCATGGTGCTTGGTATCACCTTTAAAGCCCTATATAGCATAGGACCAAGTTAATTGCAGGACTGCCTTCTCCCTTGATACAAGATTGTATAAGGTAAAGCAATTACCTATGGTGGAATGCTCTGGCCTAAATCCTGCTTGTTCCTCCACTAAGTGGTTATTCTCCATGTCCCAAACTTCAATTTTATTCAACAAATGCTTTGCATACATTTTGGCAACAATTCCAATAAGACTTATTGGAATCTTATAAATATTCATACCAGAGAAAATATACACCTCTTAAATTGCTGATCACACATACTTAAGAGAAAGAAATGAGTTTTATTGAGGGACAACACTATGAAAAACATGTAAATGAAAGTAGCAGTGAAGGTGAATCCAGGAGCCATAGGAAGAATGGTGTTCAAAAGGGAAATAACATTTAAACATTTTTTAACAAATAGAAGTGGGCTAATGATGGAACCACATGTACACTGTCAAACATATGCTCTTTATAAGACATGTTGCCATGGAAAGGGGTGGGGGGGGGGAGAGCTCATCAGGGTTTTGGAGAATCAAGAGAAAAAAGAAGGTACATGTTCCTAATCATTAGGGTCAGGAATTTTTAGGGGAAAAGAATAATGAGAAGCCATCCTACATGTAAGTTAAACTGGTTTTCTTAGGCCTTTGGGGTAGTTGAGACAAGATGCACACCCAGGAGCATCAGCACTGCCTTTATTATTCCCACCATCTTTATCAATTGCCATTATTGAGCTTGCTTTATGGAATGATAAATATTATTTTCCCAGCACAATTTGCGAGCAGCTGGTTGGGGAAGGTGAGCTTAGCTTCTCAAAGTGTGAAAGCGAACAAAATGTGCTAGGCAATAAAGCAAAAAAGGATTGTCCTCCACAGGTGGGATTATCATGTATGAATCCTCAGTGAGTTCACCTGAAAAGTTGCTACTATTACTGCAGTATATGCACAACTGGTCTTAGGACCAACACAATAGCCAAATTTTGTTTGGCTGCAGTGAAAAGGCAGCAACTACTAGTACAAATGTGAGAAATCTGTCAGTTGTGAATTAGACCACGAATTTGTTTTGTTTTGTTTTTTTATATTTTATTTGCCAATTCTTGATCACAATTGGATTGGGTCTTACTATTAATTTTATTATATTTATATTTACCTTTCCTCCAAGGAGTTCAGATCAATGCATAATATACATTTTTTTCTGACTCCCTATTTTAATATCACAACAAATTTGTCAAGTAGATTACACTGAAATTCATAAATCCAGATTACCACTGAGCATAGTACCTGAGTAGGGAATTGGAATTAATTTCATTGTTGAACAATCCACCTAAATGTAATGACCCCAATTACAATGCCCTAATAAGCACTTCTCGATGCAGTTCATTGAAATGCAGATTAAGCTTTTATTTAGGATACATGTAAATGGAAGCACTTCTAAAGTCTGAATGCGGATTCCCGCCAAACCTTGCTAACTTAACTCTCCCCTTTGCATGCCAATTTCTCAGGTACAATGATGTCAATATACAAAACTTTCCCTCTCCATTACCAGCCTCCATTTCCTGCAGGTGGTTGACCTTGACACTGCATTCTCTAGTCTCCAGAAGAAGTCATAACACTCCCTGCGTATTCCCCCCTCCTTGCAGTTCACACACTAACATCCATGCTAATAGTAATGACAGGATTCATGGCGATGAACCCTGACACTAAAGCCCTTTAGAAATACGGAACTACCCCAGGGATGAGTCATAAAGTGCCCTCCAGGGATATGGAGACAGAGCTGACATAAACTCTAACCTGTAACTCTTTAAACATCTACCTTCCCTACCTGCAAAACGTATAGAGGCAAAAGATTTATGCCTCCTTTATTTCCATGCCTCCCTACAGTTTATCTATTTGTATCTGGCAGGCTTGATGGAATAATTTTATGTTTATGTTTATGTTTATGTTTATGTTTATGTTTATGTTTATGTTTATGTTTATGTTTATGTTTATAAAAAGATATTTTAATGTTACTCTCCTCTGGACATCACAATTTATATTCACACCTGTGATGATTCTATTCTACTTTATTGAATGTGTATATGTGTTTCTGTATGATGAACATCGGCATGGTGCAGTTCTCCAGGGAAGAAACTCCAAACATCCCAACCTAAAGGGTATGAATAAAACCTCTTCCACTGAGCCTCTTGTGCCATTGTAAATCTGGTCAGTGAGGCAGAATAAATAATCTGAGACATAGGCAATTACTTCAGAAGCAGTACATTACACAGGAAGATACTGAAGGAGTCAGAGGGCATAACAATACAAGAAATATGTAACTAAACTGGGTAAGTTTCCTCATTCCTCCTTCATTCCCGAATGTTCCTTTTTTCTTCTTCTTCTTCACTAATGTTGAGTCTTATGCACATCCACTCATAGTTAAATCCAATCAAGGACAATCACCTTGTTCCCAGTAAAAGGGTGTAAAATAGCAGCTGGACTCTATTGTATTTCTTTCCTGCTTTCAATCCCTTCCACACCATTCTTGTTTTTCTACTTTAATAATGTCCTTTGATCCTGTTTATTTATTTATTTATTCATTTAATTTTTATCCCACCTTTATTATTTTTATAAATAACTCAAGGCGGCAAACATACCTAATACTCCTTCCTCCTCCTATTTTCCCCACAACATCTCTGTGAGGTGAGTTGAAAATGGATGTTTGAGAAGCAACCAAATCCCCACAAAACAACATCATCATCTTCAACAACAAAGGTATCGTAGAATTGCACCAGGACGTGAAAACTAATCTCTGTCAATTGAAAGAAAGCAATTCTCTACCAGTGCCAAAATAAAATATTACAATCCATATGGGTTCCAAGGGATTAAGAATATGGGTTTCAACAATAATTTAAAAGATTTTTCAGGGGCAGCAGGATTCTGCTTAATACCTTCTTCCAAACTCTCTTAATAACAGTTCATCTGAAGGGTTTTTCTTTTTTCTGTATAACTTAGTAGCAATTTTCTTTTCCCTTCCTTCTAGAAACCACAGGATAACCTTTTGCCTAAACAATGTCCAATGAGAGCATGCCAACATATTTTGTGTTTGTTGGTTTCTTTGATGTTCCAGAGTTGCAGAATTTGTACTTTTTGGTGTTCCTTGTAATTTATTTTGCATCTGTGATGGGGAATCTGCTCATCATCATCATCATCATTCTCAATATTCACCTTCATACCCCAATGTATTTTTTTCTCCTAAATCTATCAATGGTTGACCTGGGATATATCTCAGTCATCATCCCCAAAATAATGGCCAACTCCTTAATGAGAATGAGGATAATCATCTATTCTCATTGTGCTGCCCAAATGTTCTTCTCTGTTGTCTTCGCAGCATCTGAAATCCTTCTGTTGACAGTTATGGGCTACGACCGTTATGTTGCCATTTGCCATCCACTTCAATATGAAACTGTAATGGACAGAAGCAGATGCATCCAAATGGCAATCTGTGGATGGATGGGTGGTATTCTGATAGCAACAATGCACACTGGTGCTACGTTTTCAAGCCCCTTTTGCTCCAATGTGATCCACCAGTTCTTTTGTGAAATCCCACAACTGCTCAGGCTCTCCTGCTCTGATATGCATCTTGCTGAAATTGGGGCTATTGCTCTCACGACAGGTATATATGTTGCCTGTTTTCTTTTCATTTTTATTTCTTACACACAGATCTTCAAAGCAGTAGTAAGAATTCCCTCTGTACAAGGAAGGCAGAAGGCCTTCTCTACCTGTCTGCCTCACCTCATTGTGCTATCCATGTTGTACTTCTTTGGCATGTTTGCTTACTTACGACCAATCAACAGGACTCCATCCCAGATGGATATGGTGGGTGCTATAGCCTATTGTGTTGTGCCCCCATTCATGAATCCAGTTATATATAGCATGCGGAATAAAGATATCAAAAGAGGACTGTGGAAACTAATTGCCTGGAGTTTTTCAGGAAAAAAAATGTTGTTTAATCCTTTGACCATTCAAGAAAATTCTTAAACTCTAAATGTAACGATAGTGTAGAAATAGTTTTGGCAATCAGAAATAGCTATGTTTTTTGTGTTGAACCTTGCCCAAAGTGATTTTTGATAACCAATATGAAAATAATATTTATTAATGGAGAAATGAAGGGACATTTTTAAAGAGTTGGTTCAAATGCAGTTTACCCATGGCAATGAAATATGTTAGATGAAGATGAGTAATGAGTTCAGCTCTGTACTAATAACTGTATTAATGCAGCTCTATATATAAGTGTTCTGATATAGTAAGATTCTTCTTGAGAACTGTATAGCTTGTGTATGATTCTGCAGCCTATGAGTTACTTTAATGAACTTGTAGATTTGGTGGCCTTATGTAATGTTAATAATTTTTATTTCTTTTTCAAAATAAAAAAATCTGAACCTGCCTGAACAAATGTGTCACATTTGCTTTTTCATTTGGAAATGAAGATATTTGAAAATGTTACCATGTCCCTAATTTAAACAAAGAAATGGAATGTTTTTGGCATATTCATACATGCCAAAGGTAATTCTTCAAAGTGCATCCATACTGTATGTGTTAGGTTCCACTAAGAAGTACAGATCCTTAGAGAAATTGTTATACTTAATTTTGCCTTTGGGCTCAAAATAGTTGGAAAACTGCATTGATAAAGGGGTTTGATTATTAATTGGAAAGCAAATACTTTTTGTAATCTATTTTCTATCATTTACCTATACAAATAAGTAAGTTCAAGTAGTTTTTTTTTAAAAAAAAATCTGTTACGAGTCCTGAAAACTTTCCAAGCATTTGAAGACGTTGGAAAGAAACAGCTCATTTGAACTGTCTCTCTAAGAGATTAATTAAAACAATTTATGGATTCTGAGGTGTTTTTTTTGTCCTCAGTTTTGTAAATAACTAAACAAATAAATGATAACACACAGTTAAAATGCTGCCTTTTATTTGTGAGAAAAGAGGAAATGTAATTCTCATCCAAATATATACACACACAAAAACATATATATACATACTAAGGGGGTGATAACAGAAAGCACGAAGTGTATAATATAATTAATGAATTGTACACATGGTATTAGGTTTCTGAAAGAAAAATAACAGCATGTTTCAGCCTCCCCCAGTATTTTAAATGTCCTGGACTTTAATTCCTCAAGCCATTTGAATGATAGCAATTGCAATGCCCTTCCACTGAACATAGAGGATAGCCCAATTTTTTGAAACATTTCACCCATCCTATCAAGGTCCCAGGTGTGATGGCAAAACCAGGTTTTTATGCCTTGTGATAGACCCAAAGTAGTTCTCTTGCCAAATATATGAAACAGGTTACTTTCTTTTTCCCCCAGATTTCTAGTCCAGTTTAGAGCCTTACAGTTCCCTGAAGGTCTCCCATCATAGCTCAGCCTAGCCTTCGAACACTGACTGAAAGGCGCACACACATACACACACACACACACACACACACACAAAACCTCATGCAGTATGGTGTATGTATGCTGTAAGGTGGCATCCACTGCATTTATAGACCCGAAGTAGTTCTCTTGCCAAATATATGAAACAGGTTACTTTCTTTTTTTCCCAACTTTCTAGTCCAGTTTAGAACCTTACAGTTCCCTGAAGGTCTCCCATCATAGCCTAGCGATACTTACCTCCCAAGCCCAGAGATGTTCTGATGAAGCAGGAAATACCGTTGATCTCTGTATACCATTCACTGAGGTACTTTATTTCATCTAGATGCACCCAATAAGCAGCCACAGCTACTCAAAACCACATCAGCTTTGCTTTGCCAACTATCCCAAAAGAAAGTATCTCATCTCAGTGATAGCACCCATCTGGTATTGTTTTGGACAGAGAAGCTTCATTCAGGAATAATAATGATTCAAGCCTAACTATTCCTTAGATACCTTTGTAAATTGGATTGACCTTGATTTGTGCAAAAAAAGTAACATTTGCCCTTCCTTCTCAAGCAAGAAAACACCTTAGTGAGCCTTTCTAGTTTAATGGAATGGGCCCAATGAATATGTTAACAGCATCTCCGCCTAGCACTAGCAACACAATTTAATGGTCTTACATATGATAAAAATGTATGATCCAACTGTTCTCAAATCTTTACATTTTGATTCCAATGTCAGTTAAAATTTCCATTACTGTTCATAATGAAAAGCTTTACAGCAAATAAACCAGGAAGATGGTTAGCTCATAAGTTAAGAAAACAAAGACAAAAAAATATAATTTCTAATATACAACATAAAGGGAAAATTCTAGTGAATAATGTGGAAATACAAGAAGCATTTCATTCCTACTATACAGCATTGTATAAAAAACAGGATGTTAATATAGCTGAAATTGATGGATATATGAGTAAGCAAAGATTAACTGTTTTAAATGATGAACAAAGAACATTACTTAATAATCCTATAACAAAAGAAGAAATGTTAATGGCTTTTAAGAAAATTAAAAGTGGAAAAGCACCAGGTCCGGATGGACTATCGGCAGCCTACTACAAATACTTTGAAGATGAATTGAGTATTCCTCTCCAAAAAACCATAAATTCAATTTTGGAAACAGGAATTATGCCAGAAACATGGAAAGAGGCTCATATTACTTTGATCCCGAAAGAACAACTAAATTTGAACTCAACAAAGAATTATAGACCAATATCATTATTGAATAATGATTATAAGATATTTACGACAGTTTTAGCGGAAAGATTGAAAAATACTCTTGGAAATTTTATTCATCAAGATCAAGCAGGTTTTTTACCTAAAAGACAAATTAGAGATAATATTAGAAATGTTTTGGATGTATTAGAGTATTTAGAACAACATAATGAAAAACAAGCCGCCTTGATATTCATAGATGCTGAAAAAGCATTTGATAATTTAAAATGGTCCTTTATGTTTAAAGTATTGGAGATTATGAACTTTGGTGGGAATTTTATTAAGTGGATTAAATCAATTTATACACCCCAATCTGCAAAAATAATTGTCAATGGAGAATTTAGTAAACCCTGTGAAATACAAAAAGGTACAAGACAAGGCTGTCCTTTATCTCCGCTTTTGTTTATATTGATCTTAGAAGTTCTACTTAGAGATATTAGACAAGATGATGGTATTCATGGTATCAGAGTTAAAAAGGAAGTTTACAAATTAAGAGCCTTTGCAGACGACCTAGTCGTTACATTAGAGAATCCACTGGATGGAATTAAATTATTGATGAAGAAATTGAAGGACTTTGGGTCGTTAGCAGGGTTCAAAATTAACTTACAGAAAACAAAAGTTTTGACCAAGAACATGAATTATTACCAACAAGAGAAATTGAGAGAAATTACAGGATATTCTTTGGAGAAAAAAGTAAAATATTTAGGAGTTTATTTAACATCGAAAAATGTTAAATTATTTCAAAATAACTATATCCTGCTTTGGATTGATATTAAAAAAGATTTAGATCGTTGGGGGAAACTACAACTATCATTATTGGGGAGAATATCAGCGATTAAAATGAATATATTACCAAGAATTCTATATCTCTTTCAAACAATACCTATACTGACATCAGAGGAACCATTTAAAGAGTGGCAGAAAGACATTTCTAAGTTCATTTGGCAAGGGAAAAAACCAAGAATAAAATATAAAGTCTTGCAAGATTCAAAAGAAAGAGGTGGTTTAGGACTCCCAAACTTGAGACTATACCATGCAGCTTGTGGTCTGGTATGGCTTAAAGAATGGATTGTTTTGAGAAATGAAAAATTATTAAATTTGGAAGGTCATGAATTGAGATTTGGATGGCATGGATATCTGTGGTATGATAAGGCTAAAATAAATGTGGACTTTAAAAATCATTATATTAGAAGATCCTTGTTGAGAATTTGGAATAAATATAAATCAATTTTATGTCATAAGAGACCTTTATGGATTTCCACGCAAGAAGCCTTTTATAGAACAGAAGTAAGAAATAAAGACAAGTGGCTGACATATAAGGACTTCTTAAAAAAAGAACAAGGACACTATGTGATAAAATCAAAAGAAGAACTTGCCCAAGAAGGTTATACTTTTCAATGGCTCTCCTATATACAACTTATAGAGAAATTTAAATTAGATAAAAAAAAATTAGAATTTGAACAAACTAAATCAGAATTTGAAATACAATTATGTGAAAATGATGAACGCTTAATTGCTAGAATGTATAAATTATTGTTAAAAGGAGAAATGGTAGAGGAACAAGTTAAAGATTGTATGATTCAATGGGCGAAAAATATTGGCCACAATATACAACTTCATCAATGGGAAGATATGTGGACTAAAGGATTAAAATTCACCTTATGCTACAACTTAAAAGAAAATTTTTATAAGATGATGTATCGATGGTATATGACCCCACAAAAACTTTCAAAAATGTACGGGAACATATCCAACTTATGTTGGAAATGTATAAAACAAGAGTGGTCTTTTTACCATATGTGGTGGACTTGTAACATTGCAAAAGAATTTTGGACTGAGATACATTCACTGATGCAAAATATACTACAGATACGAATACCATTTAAACCAGAATTTTTTTTACTTGGAATTTGGGAGGTACAAATAGAAAAACATTTCTTTAGAATAATACAGTATATGATCACAGCAGCAAGACTCTTATATGCACAAAACTGGAAAAATCAAAGTGTTCCAACAATACAGGATTGGATGTTGAAACTATTAGAGATGGCAGAAAATGATAAATTGACTTGCTTATTAAAAGATAATTCAAATTGTTACTTTCTTAAAGAGTGGAAACCATTGATGGACTATTTGCAAAAAGCAGGAGGAGTAAAGCTAACATGGGGATTTGATGATTAGATTATATATAAATAGTATATAGTATAATAGACAAGAAAAGTGTATGAATGTTATATGAATAACCAGCATGTAAAAACGAACTATCTATTTTATTCTTATGACCATAGTTGGATCGGAGGTCATCCAATTTCTTTGTCTGTGTTTTTCTTTCTTTTTCTTTTCCTTTACTGCACTTTTCTTTTCTTTTTCTCTTAATTTGTAGTTCTATTTTCATTTCATTCTTAACTTTTAGCTTTGTATATTTAAAATCCAATAAAAAAATTTTTTAAAAAAAGAGAGAAAACAGAAGAGAGGAAAAAAAAAAAAGCTTTACAGCTGTACGGGTTTGAATAATCTGTATTCTTTCCACAGAAATGCAGTAAATATTCTCCAGGAACAAAAAATGCCTAATATAAGTGACATCACTATTTTTCTTCTCCTGGGTTTTTCTGAGCGGTTTGAGCAAAATATACTATATTTCACACTTTTCTTAGTTATCTACATAGCAGCCCTGATTGCAAATTTTCTCATCATTTTAGCAGTCTCCTTCCACCACCAACTCCATACACCCATGTACTTTTTCTTAGTGAATTTATCAGTTATGGACCTTGGCTCTATTTCTGTCACTATTCCCAAAGCCATGATAAATGCTTTCTTGAATACCAGGGAGATCTCATGTATAGTCCAAGATGGTGAGTAAGGTGTTATCATTGGCCCCATCAGGGTGCCAACAACGCCTATGTTTGACTGTCCCCCCTCCCATCCCAAGTGAGGTGGCACAACCTAGTTTTCACCCCCTTTCCAAAAGCTGAGAGAGTGGCTCGAACAGATCCCAGGAACTACATCGGAGCTCTCTGTCCAGAAGAGTGCAGTGCTAGGAACAGCTAAGATACTGCACAGAACTCTCAAACTCCCAGGCCTCTGGTAGAGGACCCAAGGTTGAGGAAGACACATACCACCCATAGGGGTGAGAAGGGAATTCTCTCTCTCTCTCTCTCTCTCTCTCTCTCTCTCTCTCTCTCTCTCTCTCTCTCTCCTTATACCTAACCATTATCTCTGAACCACCCCTCACATTATGATAGAGCAGAGTGCGTACATTTGTGTATTAACATTGTGCCAACATTAACATGCTGTTAATTCTTACTAAAGAGAGGTTCAATCGCATGGAAGAAAAATAAAAAAAATGTTTAAGCATTATAATAAATGTTGGGGCCAAAGATCTTTTTAGTTATCTAGTTGATGACACAACTGATAAAATTTTGAAACGAGAAAACAATATAGTCTCCAGCTGAGCTTGATTCCTGGTTACTTCATGGAATATCCCTGTCTGTGTCCATGTAGTTTTCTTGGCAACTATATGAAAGTAGTTAGCTTTTGTTTTCTTTTTTTCCAATTCACCAGTCTACTTCTCAGACCTAATATTCCCAAAAGGTTACCCGTTGTAGCTTGACCCTAATGTTCTAAGGCCAGACAAATTCTGATTAAGCAGATAGTAGGTCTATGCAAATCTTTCACTGAAGTGCTTTATTTCCCCTGGATTCACTATGAAACAGCTTTAGCTGCTCAACATCTCACCAGGTTTGCTTTGCCAGCTATCCTAAAAGCAGTATCTCATCTCACTGGTTTCACCCATCTGGTATTGCCTGGCAGATAGAGACTTCATTCAGTAATTAGATATTTATTTCAGTCAAATGTAATAAATTGGGTTGACTTTGATTTGGGAAAAAAGTAACATTTGTTCTTTCTTCTCAAGCAAAACAAAAAACCCAAAAAAACCTTGTACTGGTTTGGAGATAGAAACTTCATTTCAGAATTAGATACTGATTTGAGTAAATTATGCCAAACATGTATTAATAAATTGGGTTGACCTTGATTTGGGAAAAAACTAATATTTGCTCAAGCAAGAAAACATCTTAATGACCTCTAATTTATGTAGTGGTCTCAAGCCCATTATACAATATATCAACAGCATCTCTAAGCAGCACTAGGAACAAAACTTAATTGCTAAAACATGTTTTCTTCCGAAGTCTTAGGTATGAGAAAAGGAAGAGCCCACTGTTTTTCAGATCTTTGCATTTTTATTTCAACTCCTATTAATTTTATTGCTGTTCATAATGATTACCTGATCAGTTGAAATTATTTTTACTCTTTCCACAGCAATGCAGTAAACATTCTCAAGAAAAGATGCCTAATGTAAGTGACTTCACTACTTTTCTTCTCCTGGGTTTTTCTGACCAATTTGAGCAAAATATACTATATTTCACTTTGTTTTAATGATGTACTTAGCAGCCTTGATTGCAAATTTTCTCATCATCTCAGCAGTGTCTTCCCATCATCATCTCCATACACCCATTTACTTTTTCGTCATGAATTTATCTGTGGTTGACCTTGGCTCTATTTCTATCGCTATCCCCAAAGCCATGAAAAATTATTTCTTGAACCTCAGAGAAATCTCTTATTCTGGGTGCATCACGCAAATATTTTCTTCATTCTTTTTCCTGGTATTAGATATTTTTCTCCTCACAGCCATCGCATATGACAGATTCATTGCTATCTGTGACCCACTGAACTATGAAACCATCATGGACATGAAAGTCTGCCTTTAGCTGGCAGCCAGTGCATGAACGGTTGGAGGGCCTACTGAACTCCTGTAAGGGAAATGTACTTTTTAACCCCTCTACCCCAAAAGAGTATCTACGAAGCCTACAATTCCTACCTGAAGTAAAATTATAGTTTCTATCAATTGAATCTGGTGGGTGCTATAGCCTATTGTGCTGTGCCCCCATTCATGAATCCAGTTATATATAGTATGCGGAATAAAGATATCAAACGAGGACTGTGGAAGCTAATTGCCTGGAGTTTTTCAGGAAAAAAAACATTGTTTAAGCCTTTGACCATTCAAGAAAATTCTTAAACTGTAAATGTAATGTATAGTCGAAGGCTTTCACGGCCGGAATCCGATGGTTGTTGTGGGTTTTCCGGGCTGTGTGTCCGTGTTCTGGCAGTTTTGGTTCCTAACATTTCACCAGTAGCTGTGGCTGGCATCTTCAGAGGACAGGAGCACAGCTAGAAGATTCTCTCTGTGCCTAAGCCAAACCTTCTAGCTGTGCTCCTGTCCTCTGAAGATGCCAGAGGTGGCAAAACGTTAGGAACCAAATCTGCCAGAACACGGACACACAGCCCGGAAAACCCACAACAACCATTGTAAATGTAATGATTGTGTATAAACAGGTTTGGTAATAGGAAATAGCTAGGTTTTTTGTGTTGAACCTTGCCCAAAGTCATTTTTGATAACCAATATGAAGATAATGTTTATTAAAGGAGAAGTGAAGGGACATTTTTAAAGAGTTGGTTTAAATGCAGTTTACAGATATGCATGTGTATAGATGTGCATAGATAAAGGTTGAAAGAAATATCCCAATAGTCCTTCAGTAGCACTGTAATCCACCCAAGGCAATGAAATATGTTAAATGAAGGTGTGCAATGAGTCTAGTTCTGTACTAATAACTGTATTAATGCAGCTCTATAAATAAGTGTTCTAATATGATAAGATTCTTCTTGAGAACTGTATAGCTTGTGCAATATTCTGCAACCTATGAGTTACTTTAATGAACTTGTAGATTTGGTAGCCTTATGTAATGTTAATACTTTTTCTTTCTTTTTCACAATTAAAAAAAAATCTGAACCTACCTGAACAGATGTGTCACATTTGCTTTGACATTTGAAAATGAAGATATGTGAAAACGTTGCCATGTTCTTAATTTAAACAAAGAAATGGAATGTTTTTGGCATATTCATACATGCCAAAGGTAATTCTTCAAAGTGCATCCATACTGTATGTGTTAGGTTCCACTAAGAAGTACAGATCCTTAGAGAAATTGTTATACTTAATTTTGCCTTTGGGCTCAAAATAGTTAGAAAACTGCATTGATAAAGGGGTTTGATTATTAATTGGAAAGCAAATACTCTTCTAAACTGTTTCCCATCATTAATATAAACAAATAAGTAAGTTAAACAAGTATAAATTATATGTATATGTATACTACCCCTTCATGGATCACTGCCTTGTCGTGGCGAAGGGGCTTGTGTAACTCAATGAAGTCAGGTCAAGAAGAACAGGTCATGACGGAGAGTTCTGACAAAACGTGTTCCACTGGAGGAGGGAATGGCAAACCACTCCAGTATCCTTGCCAAGAAAACCCCATGGACAGTATCAAAAGGCTAAAAGATATGACGCCGGAAGTGTCCAATATGCTACTGGGGAAGAGCGGAGGGCAATTCCAAGTAGCTCCAGAAAGAGTGAAGGGGCTGGGCCAAAGCCAAAAGGATGCTCAGTTGTGGATGTGTCTGGAAGTGGAAGGAAAGTCCAATGCTGTAAAGAACAATATTGCATAGGAACCTGGAATGTAAGATCTATGAATCAAGGTAAGCTGGATGTGGTCAAACATGAGATGACAAGATTGAACATCGACATCTTGGGAATCAGCGAACTAAAATGGACAGGAATGGGCGAATTTAATTCAGGAGACCATTATATATACTACTGTGGGCAAGAATCCCTTAGAAGAAATGGAGTAGCTCTCATAGTCAATAAAAGAGTGGGAAAGGCAGTACTGGGGTACAACCTCAAAAACGACAGAATGCTTTCAGTTCGAATCCAAGGCAAACCATTCAACATCACAGTGATCCAAGTCTATGCCCCAACCACTGATGCAGAAGAAGCTGAAGTTGACCGGTTCTATGAAGACCTACGACACCTTCTAGAACTAACACCAAAAAAAGATGTCCTTTTCATCATAGGGGACTGGAATGCTAAAGTAGGAAGTCAAAAAATAACCGGAATAACAGGCAAGTTCGGCCTCGGAGTACAAAATGAAGCAGGGCAAAGGCTAATAGAGTTTTGTCAAGAGAACACGCTGGACATAGCAAACACTCTTTTCCAACAACACAAGAGACAACTCTACACATGGACATCACCAGATGGTCAATACCGAAATCAGATTGATTATATACTTTGCAGCCAAAGATGGAGAAGCTCTATACAATCAGCAAAAACAAGACCTGGAGCTGACTGTGGCTCAGATCATTAGCTTCTTATTGCAAAATTTAGGCTAAAATTGAAGAACGTAGAGAAAACCACTAGACCACTCAGGTATGACCTAAATCATATCTCTTATGAATATACAGTGGAGGTGAGGAATAGATTTAAAGGATTAGATCTGGTAGACAGAGTGCCTGAAGAACTATGGATGGAGGTTCGTAACATTGTACAGGAGGCAGCAACTAAAACCATCCCAAAGAAAAAGAAATGCAAGAAAGCAAAGTGGCTGACTGATGAGGCTTTACAAATAGCTGAGGAAAGAAGGGAAGCAAAAGGCAAGGGAGAAAGGGAAAGATATAACCAACTGAATGCAGATTTCCAGAGAATAGCAAGGAGAGATAAGAAGGCCTTCTTAAATGAACAATGCAAAGAAATCGAGGAAAACAATAGAATGGGGAAGACTAGAGATCTCTTCAAGAAAATCAGAGATATCAAGGGAACGTTTTGTGCAAAGATGGGCATGATAATGGACAAAAAAGGCAGGGACCTAACAGAAGCAGAAGAGACTAAGAAGAGGTGGCAAGAATACACAGAATAACAAGAAAGATCTTAATATCCCTGATAAATACGATGGTGTGGTCACTGACCTTGAGCCGGACATCCTAGAGAATGAAGTCAAGTGGGCCTTAGGAAGCATTACTAACAACAAAGCTAGCGGAGAAGATGGTATCCCAGCTGAGCTATTTAAAATCCTAAAAGATGATGCTGTTAAAGTGCTGCACTCAATATGCCAACAAATTTGGAAAACTCAACAGTGGCCACAGGATTGGAAAAGGTCAGTTTACGTTCCAATTCCAAAGAAGGGCAATGCCAAAGAATGTTCAAACTACCGTACAATTGCGCTCATTTCACATGCTAGCAAGGTTATGCTCAAAATCCTACAAGCTCGGCTTCAGCAGTATGTGAACCGAGAACTACCAGAAGTGCAAGCTGGGTTTCGAAGAGGCAGAGGAACTAGAGATCAGATTGCCAACATTCGCTGGATCATGGAAAAAGCAAGAGAGTTCCAGAAAAACATCTACTTCTGCTTCATTGACTATGCTAAAGCCTTTGATTGTGTGGATCACAACAAACTGTGGCAAATTCTTAAAGAGATGGGAGTACCAGACCACCTTAACTGTCTCCTGAGAAACCTGTATGCGGGTCAAGAATCAACAGTTAGAACCAGACATGGAACAACCGACTGGTTCAAAATTGGGAAAGGAGTACGACAAGGCTGTATATTATCACCCTGCTTATTTAACTTATATGCAGAGTACATCATGAGAAATGCCAGGCTGGATGAATCACAAGCCGGAGTTAAGACTGCAGGGAGAAATATCAACAACCTCAGATATGCAGACGATACCACCCTAATGGCAGAAAGTGAAGAGGAACTAAAGAGCCTCTTGATGAGGGTGAAGGAGGAGAGTGCAAAAGCTGGCTTGAAACTCAACATTAAAAAAACTCAGATCATGGCATCTGGTCCCATCACTTCCTGGCAAATAGAAGGGGAAGAAATGGAAGCAGTGACAGATTTTATTTTCTTGGGCTCCAAGATCACCGCAGACGGTGACTGCAGCCATGAAATTAAAAGATGCTTGCTCCTTGGGAGGAAAGCTATGGCAAACCTAGACAGCATATTAAAAAGCAGAGACATCACCTTGCCAACAAAGGTCCGTATAGTTAAAGCTATGGTTTTCCCAGTAGTAATGTATGGCTCTGAGAGTTGGACCATCAGGAAGGCTGAGCGCCGAAGAATTGATGCTTTTGAACTGTGGTGCTGGAGAAGACTCTTGAGAGTCCCTTGGACTGCAAGGAGGTCAAACCAGTCAATCCTAAAGGAAATCAACCCAGACTGCTCATTGGAAGGACAGATGCTGAAGCTGAAGCTCAAATACTTTGGCCACCTAATGCGAAGAGAAGACTCACTGGAAAAGACCCAGATGCTGGGAAAAACTGAAGGCAAAAGGAGAAGGGGACGGCAGAGCATGAGATTGTTAGATAGCATCACCGATGTAACGAACATGAATTTGAGTAAACTCCGAGAGACATTGGAGGACAGGAAGGCCTGGCGTCCTATGGTCCATGAGGTCACGAAGAGTCGGACATGACTAAACGACTAAACAACAACAACAATATGTATACTGTATGTATATGTATACTGTATGTATATGTATATGTATACAATATGTACAGTATATGTATATGGGTTAAGAGTCCTGAAAACTTTCCAAGCAGTTGAACAAGTTGGAAAGAAACAGCTCATTTGAACTGTCTCTCTAAGAGATTAATTAAAACAATTTATGGATGCTGAGGTTTTTTTTTTGTCCTCAGTTTTGTAAATAACTAAACAAATAAATGATAACACACAGTTAAAATGCTGCCTTTTAATTATGAGAAAAGAGGAAATGCAATTCTCATCCAAATATATAGACACACAAAAACATATATATACATACTAAGGGGTTGATAACGGAAAGCACAAAGTATAAAATATAATTATATAAATATGAGGATAGCCCAATTTTTTGAAACATTTCACCCATCCTATCAAGGTCCCAGGTGTGATGGCAAAACCAGGTTTTTAATGCCTTGTGATAGACCCGAAGTAGTTCTCTTGCCAAATATATGAAACAGGTTACTTTCTTTTCCCCCCAGATTTCTAGTCCAGTTTAGAGCCTTACAGTTCCCTGAAGGTCTCCCATCATAGCTCAACCTAGCCTTCGAACACTGACTGGAAGGCGCACACACACACACACACACATACACACACAAAAAAAACCTCATGCAGTATGGTGTATGTATGCTGTAGGGTGGCATCCACTGCAACAACCACTGGCTTCCAAATGGTGGCACAATGAGATGATTGAAGCCCCACCCCTTTTTATATGCATGCAGTGCAAGTTTTAAAAAGAGCATTGTTTTGATCACCCAGTGTTGCAAGATTTTCCTACAAGAGTACTGTCTGTTCTCTTTCACAGAAAAGAGAAGCATTGCCAGACTTGATCTAGAATATAGAAATAGACCATATAATATATAAGACAATAGATTTTGACTGAACTTTAGGGAAAAAATATTCATTTATTGAAACTAGTACCATCATTCCAAATACCCCTGTTTCCATATAAAATAATCATCTTGTTTTTGAGGGCATATACTTGCTTTGAAGGGAAGGAAAATATGCTGCTTATCATAGGTACATGAACACAAGTTACCTATGGGTATGTTCTGGCACTTAGATTTTTTTATTTTTATTATTATTATTATTATTATTATTATTATTATTATTATTATTATTGAGGTATTTCAAGTTAGCAATGCACTAATTTCTCTTGAGATATCAGTTATTCTGCTATACTGGGCTCTTGGGTATTGCAGACAGACTTATAAAATGTAATTCAACAGGATACAGAAGCACTGTGATCTCATCGAACTCATAATCAGAAAACATGAATTTCTAGAAAATGTATGATAGGCTGTGCAACTTTTTTCAGTGATACCTTAATGAAGACACCATGAAGATGAATTAAGATATTGCACTTAGAGGTAATTTATCTCTTCTCTATATCTCACATGTTCTCTTTCTTTGTGCATCATCCCCTAAATCCTTCAACTTACTAATTATTTTAGAAGTAGGAGCCATGATATAACACAACAGAAAGATTTATTGATCTGTGTATTAACTCTGTATCCACATAATTTAGAAAAATGTTTTTCATTCCTACTAAATTTTGGGGTTCAATCTCCTGGAGGTAAGAAAAATAATATTTTAGCTTTAAAATAAATGTTGGGGTGAGAGTATTTTTGGGAAGGTATACAATATGCAGTTTATTAAAGAAAGCATTAAAATTTGAAAGATTAAAACAATATAGTTTCCCAAGATTACATAGCTTCCAGGTGACTTCATGTTCATGTCTATGTTTGTTTCTTTGTTTATTCATTTAAGATGGCCACCCATCTCATGTACATGATTCTGGGTGGATAACAAAACAGAATAAAAATAATCAAAATTGGAAATAGCTTGAATCATGTCAACTGGATTTCTATTTTCTCAGTGGAAACATTTCGCTCCTTATCCAAGAAGCTTCTTCAGTCTGGGTAAAGTTTGTAAGGGAATCCTTAAATGTGTTTCCATGGTGGCTGTGTGACCTTGCACCTGGGGCTAGGTCATGGTTATTTGAGATGTTTCTAAGAACCTTTACCATCCAAAGGAGGATCGTTAAGATTACCATGCTGTTGTTGAGATTGCGAAATGTTCTTAATCTTCCTAGGCACAGAAAACAAAGCAAGGAGGAAAATAGGGGAGATATTGTGCCTGAGGCCCCCACCTCTATTCAAGGAAGGATTTTCCAAGTTGGCATAAATGGATTCCTTGACCCCTCTCTCAAACCACCTATCTTCTCTGTCTAAAATGTGAACATTAATGTCCTCAAATGAGTGTCCTTTTTCCTTTAGATGAAGGTAAACTGCTGACTCTGGTCCTGTGGTGTTGCTCCTCCTGTGTTGGCCCATCCTCCTGTACAAAGGTTGTTTGGTTTCTCCAATGTAGAGCTCAGACCACTCCTCACTGCACTGAATTGCATACACTACATTGCTTTTCTTGTGTTTTGGAGTTTGATCTTTGGGGTGTACAAGCCTCTGTCTCAGTGTGTTGGTGGGTTTGAAATATACAGGTATGTGGTGTTTGCCAAATATCCTTTTTATCTTTTCAGACATGCCAGCCATGTAAGGAATGATCAGGTTCTTCCCTTTCCTCTGAGCCTCAGCCTTGTTTGTTGCTGTTTTAGGTCTGGTAGACTTAGATTTGGTGAAGGCCCAATTTGGATAGCCACAGGCCTTCAGAGTTGACATGATTCAAGCTACAGACAATTCTACCTGGATGACTGAGAACCTTCATAGACATAAGTCAAAAATGGAAACAACATGAATAGCATAAAATAGCAGCTGAGAATACTCATAATGTCCCGCTTTCAATAAAACCAAGAAACAGGCTCACCAATCCTATCAGGGTCACAGGAATGATGAAAAAGAACACAAGGTTTTTAAGGCCTTGCGATAGACCAGAAGTAGTTACCTTGCCAAATATATGAAAGATATTACTTTCTCCCCCTCCCCCAGCTTTCTAGTCTAGTTTAGAGCCTTAAAATTCCCTGAACGTCTCCCATCATAGCCTAGCCATACTTATCTCCCAAGTGCAGAGATGTTCTGATTAATCAGGAGATATAGTAGATCTAGGTAAACCATTCACAGAGGTACTTTATTTCCTCTGGATCCACCCAATAAGCACCCACAGCTACTGAAAACCTCATCAGATTTGCTTTGCCAACTATCCCAAAAGAAAGTATCTTATCTCAGTGATAGCACCCATCTGGTATTGTTTTGGACAGAGAAGCTTTATTCAGGAATTAGATACTGATTCAAGTCTAACTATTCCTAAGATATCTTTGTAAATTGGATTGACCTTGATTTGTGGAAAAAAAGTAACATTTGCCCTTCCTTCTCAAGCAAGAAAACACCTTAGTGAGCCTTTCTAGTTTAATGGAATGGGCCCAATGAATATGTTAACAGCATCTCCACCTAGCACTAGCAACACAATTTAATGGTCTTACATATGATAAGAATGTATGATCCAACTGTTCTCAAATCTTTACATTTTGATTCCAATGTCAGTTAAAATTTCCATTACTGTTCATAATGAAAAGCATTACAGCTGTATGGGTTTGAATAATCTGTATTCTTTCCACAGAAATGCAGTAAATATTCTCCAGGAACAAAAAATGCCTAATATAAGTGACATCACTATTTTTCTTCTCCTGGGTTTTTCTGAGCGGTTTGAGCAAAATATACTATATTTCACACTTTTCTTAGTTATCTACATAGCAGCCCTGATTACAAATTTTCTCATCATTTTAGCAGTCTCCTTTCACCACCAACTCCATACACCCATGTACTTTTTCTTAGTGAATTTATCAGTTATGGACCTTGGCTCTATTTCTGTCACTATTCCCAAAGCCATGATAAATGCTTTCTTGAATACTAGGGAGATCTCATACTCTGGATGCATCACACAAGTATTTTCTTTATTCTTCTTCATGATATCAGATTTCTTCCTCCTCACAGCCATGGCATATGACAGATTCATTGCTATCTGTGACCCACTGCACTATGAAACCATCATGGACACGAAAGCCTGCCTTCAGCTGGCAGCAACTGCATGGATAGCTGGTCTTCTTTATTCAGCCTTGCACACTTGTAGCACCTTTGCAGTCACCTTTTGTTCCAATGTTCTCAATCAGTTCTTCTGTGAAATCCCACAACTTCTGAAAGTATCCTGTGATAATTCATACCTCATAGAAGTTGGAGTTATTGCATTCAGTGCATGTATTATCTTTGCTTGTTTTGGTTTCATAATTGTTTCATATGTGCAGATTTTCAAGTCTGTGCTTAGAATTCCTACTTCACATGGACGAAATAAGGCCTTCTCAACTTGCTTTCCCCATCTTATTGTTGTCTCCGTGTTTATCAGCACTGGAAGTATTGCTTACTTAAGGCCTACTTTGGACTCCCCTTCAGATGTGGATGTAGTAATCGCTGTTTTATATTCTGTGGTTCCTCCTTTGATGAATCCAATTATCTATACTATGAGGAACAATGACGTCAAAGCTGCATTGTGGAAAATGTTTAGGTGTGATATTAGTTCCAGGAATTAATCAGGTTTTTTTTCCAATTCAAAAAGTGTTTTCCAACATTATACAAATGTGAGCAATAAATAAATAAATAAATAAATAAATAAATAAATAAATAAATAAATAAATCTTATTTGTGGAAGTAAATCACACTCTCAAAAACAAATGGCATAATGAAATTGAACAAAATGTCTATTTGGGTTGCCTAAAGCTTTCAGTGAAGACTCCTTTTATTTATTTGTCTCATTTATACCCCGCCTATCCCCTCCCTACTGGAGGACTCTAGGCGGCTTACAATTCAATTACATTACATTCCAATTATACAGCATACAAATTTTTCACCGCACGATAGGGAGAGGGGAAGGGAACCGGCTCCTCAGCTGCAGGCATCGGACTACACGTCCCAGGATGCCTCGCTCCGCGCCGGCTGCTGACGTCCAGGAGCTGTTATTTCCGGATCTGTCGTCCTCCGCCGCCATCACCGTTATCCAGATCTTCTTGGATCGAGGACGACCCTCCGATGGATGCCCGCAAATTGCCCCACGTGAGTGGTACCCATTTATCTACTTGCTATATTAGCTTTCGAATTGCTGGGTTGGCAGAGAGCTAGGGCTAGTGACGACAGCTCACCTCGCCCCGCGGTTTCGAACTGCCAACCTTGTGGTCAGCAGTCTAATGGCTCAATGGTTTAACCCGCTGAGCCACCGCGCCCCTTGTTTTTTTTTTTTTACTTTTGAAGGTAATTCAAAACAATCACTCCATCTATCGATCCACAAATTGATGTGGGACCAGAACAATGTCACTTCACTTTGTTATTTTAGTTGGTTTGGCCCCTTGTGCAGAAGCCACTCCACTACTTCAGGTCAAGTGGCTGGTGTAAGGGGATGAGCTTTTCCACCATGATTTGGAAGGTGAAATGTGTAGTCTCCATTGATTCTCTTTGAATGGTAAGTGGAGCTCGTTGATTCCAAGGCTTCAAATGAAGCACTGAGAGGGATTGTGTTCAGATTGCACAGATCTTATATCTTATATGTATCTCTATAACTACATTGATATATATCCATATATATATGATAAATGTAAGTAAATCTGTTTTCAAAAAGATGTTTCCAAGTGGATAGGGATATGAACATAGGATTCATCTTGAACTTTTAAAAAGAGCTTTACATTTTTTCTAGGATTTTATAGCTGTCCTTTGCAACATTTGCATGATCCTGAAGAAAGGGACAGGCATTTCAAGGAGTTTCAGGGAACTGCTGTCCTCACTCTTTTGCAATCTCTGAAGCACCTTTTGAAATTGAATGCAAGCCACTGCACAGTCATAGTTCTTATGGATATATGCAAATCAGATTCCTTATTTTGCTAAATGTTAACCTTGATTATAATGATGAATAATAATAGCATAGATGGGAATGAACATCCAAGTTAAGAGCAGTGGTGACTATGGATAAGTATAAAATATAAGATTTTCCCCCCTTTCTTGCACTTTTAGCTTTCTCTTTGCATACTTCCTTCTTCTTTTCTTTTTCTCACTCTATATTAGTATGTATTAGTTTTTATCTTCTCTTTAAAAATCTTTAATAAAATTATATATTAAAAAGTTTCTATTTCTAGTTTTTATTTTTAATTATATTAAAGTGTTTTTTAAGATTTTTTTTTTACAAAAAAATAGATATTAAACAAAGAAAGATGTTAAGAGCAACATCTCAATAGGTCATTAAAAGCTTAGCCTGTTTTAACACCATTTGTACACTAGCCGCAAAAGGGAAATTCAAGAAAGAAGACAGATTATGCACATGCAGCACCATTTCCATTGTGTCAACAGCTCATGTCCTACTTTACTGTGAACTTTATACAGGCACTTTCCTCTGCTTTATAACCCCCCTGCTAACAAATTATCACAGGCACTCAGACTTATTCTATTTTTAACACCCACTCTCAGATCAGAAACCATATATCTAAAAAATTTAGTTATACTGTTGAACCATACTGTAGAGTTCTTTTATAACCTGATGAATTAATACCTGACTATGTGCTTGTACTTTATAGTATATATGATGACTTCTGTTATTTTACTACTTGTTCTATTATATTACATATATTGGGGGGCTGTTTATGTTAACAATGGTCAATGACCATAATAAATGTAGTTGATATATTTATGGTATATTTGACTAAATGAATTAAAATGTTGTGTTTTTCTCCTACTGTAATGTTTGTCTACAAAACGTGACTTAGACAACTGTCTGTACATTTGTGTTGCATTATTATTAATTGGAAAAGAGATAGACATTCATTTATTACTTTTATGTGCTGACTTACAATACAATATTTAATAATAATAATAATCTATTAAGATTTTTATGATATGATTAACATTAAAAGTAGTACAAAGCACTGATTAGATGAGATATTAAAGTTCACTGAATGTTGCTCACTTTAATTTTATTAAATGAAACATTTACATGAGAGTTGCATTCAGAATGCCATGGAGGAAATGGATTATTTGAATCCTTTTGAGTTGAGGTTCAGACCATGGTATAATACTAAGACAGCTTTGGTCATGCTTGCCAATGACCTGTGGCAACCTTGGGATGGGGTGATGCTTGATCTCTCAGCAGTCTTCAGTATGATTGACCATAAAATTCTTCTGGATTAGTTTAGGGTGTTGAGACTGGGGGGAATATCATTTTGCAATTGTTCTCCTTTTTCCTCCAGATGGTATTGGTGAGAGGGGAGAAGTGGAGCCCCAGGCCCCTGCTTTATGGGATGACTCATGGCTCTACTCTCTCCCGCCTCCTTTTTAATATGTATATGTAGCTACTGGATAAGATCATGTATCAGTACAAGGTGAAGTATTATCAATATGCTGATTATACCAGTTGTATAACTCTGCACCCCACCACCTAAGTGAAGCTGTTGAGGTACTGTCCCAGTGTCTGGAGGCTGTGAGGATCTGGATTGAGAAGAATAGATTGTGCCAAGACTGAATAACTATGGCTTCCGCATTCCCTAAGTCTGGCAACTGGATGGTTTCCATCTTTGATTATTGGTGTGGTGGCATTGCACCCTTCAGATTTAGTGAAGAATCTGGGTGCCCTCCTGGACTCACAGCTCCTGCCTGAAGGGAGTCCTTGCTCATAGTCTTGTCATGTGCACCTGTGATGGAATGTGAGGGTGACCTTTGAGAACAGAGGGAAGAGATGCTGCCTAGGGAATGATCAGATATAAGGAAAGTCCAAGAGAGGGCAACAGTCTAAAGAAGAAACTTAGGAAAGACCTGCCATGACCACTCAAACAATAAATAAATAAATAGGGAGGGTGGGAGATTTATACTCTCATACCTGCAATATTCTGTTAATGTAGTCTTACAATAAAGTAGAATTAGTTCATCAAGTTGTGTTTCCTGTCTGGTTTACAGCACCAAATACACTCATTCCTGGAGGAGGAGGCCTTGTTCAAAGTCATTGAGATTTTAGACACCTCTTGTTTGAAATACACTCTACCTGGGACTGTCTTCGAGGACCATTCAGAAGCTTCAGTTCGTCCAGAATACAATGGTACATGTAGTTATGGGTGCAGCTCATTATGTCCATATGACAACACAACTTGGTGTGCTGCAGTGGCTCCCAATAGGTTTCTGGGAAAAATCCATGGTGCTTGGTATCACCTTTCAAGCCTATATAGCATAGGACCAAGTTAATTGCAGGACTGCCTTTTCCCTTGATACAAGATGGTATAAGGTAAAGCAATTACCTATGGTGGAATGCTCTGGCCTAAATCCTACTTGTTCCTCCACTAAGTGGCTATTCTCCATGTCCCAAACTTCAATTTTATTCAACAAATGCTTTGCATACATTTTGGCAACAATTCCAATAAGACTTATTGGAATCTTATAAATATTCATACCAGAGAAAATATACACCTCTAAAATTGCTGATCACACATACTTAAGAGAAAGAAATTGAGTTTTATTGAGGGACAACACTATGAAAAACATGTAAATGAAAGTAGCAGTGAAGGTGAATCCAGGAGCCATAGGAAGAATGGTATTCAAAAGAGAAATAACATTAAAACATTTTTTAACAAATAGAAGTGGGCTAATGATGGAACCACATGTACACTGTCAAACATATGCTCCTTATAAGACATGTTGCCATGGAAAGGGGTGGGGGGGGGGAAGAGCACATCATGGTTTTGGAGAATCAAGAGAAAAAAGAAGGTACATGTTCCTAATCATTAGGGTCAGGAATTTTTAGGGGAAAAGAATAATGAGAAGCCATCCTACATGTAAGTTAAACTGGTTTTCTTAGGCCTTTGGGGTAGTTGAGACAAGATGCACACCCAGGAGCATCAGCACTGCCTTTATTATTCCCACCATCTTTATCAATTGCCATTATTGAGCTTGCTTTATGGAATGATAAATATTATTTTCCCAGCACAATTTGCAAGCAGCTGGTTGGGGAAGGTGAGCTTAGCTTCTCAAAGTGTGAAAGCGAACAAAATGTGCTAGGCAATAAAGCAAAAAAGGATTGTCCTCCACAGGTGGGATTATCATGTATGAATCCTCAGTGAGTTCACCTGAAAAGTTGCTACTATTACTGCAGTATATGCACAACTGGTCTTAGGACCAACACAATAGCCAAATTTTGTTTGGCTGCGGTGAAAAGGCAGCAACTACTAGTACAAATGTGAGAAATCTGTCAGTTGTGAATTAGACCACGAATTTGTTTTGTTTTGTTTTTTTATATTTTATTTGCCAATTCTTGATCACAATTGGATTGGGTCTTACTATTAATTTTATTATATTTACATTTACCTTTCCTCCAAGGAGTTCAGATCAATGCATAATATACATTTTTTTCTGACTCCCTATTTTAATATCACAACAAATTTGTCAAGTAGATTACACTGAAATTCATAAATCCAGATTACCACTGAGCATAGTACCTGAGTAGGGAATTGGAATTAATTTCATTGTTGAACAATCCACCTAAATGTAATGACCCCAATTACAATGCCCTAATAAGCACTTCTCGATGCAGTTCAAATGAAATGCAGATTAAGCTTTATTCAGGATACAGGTAAATGGAAGCACTTCTAAAGTCTGAATGCGGATTCCCGCCAAACCTTGCTAATTTAACTCTCCCCCTTGCGTGCCAATTTCTCAGGCACAATGATGTCAATATACAAAACTTTCCCTCTCCGTTACCAGCCTCCATTTCCTGCAGGTGGTTGACCTTGACACTGCATTCTCTAGTCTCCAGAAGAAGTCATAACACTCCCTGTGTATTCCCCCCTCCTTGCAGTTCACACACTAACATCCATGCTAATAGTAATGACAGGATTCATGGCGATGAACGCTGACACTAAAGCCCTTTAGAAATACGGAACTACCCCAGGGATGAGTCATAAAGTGCCCTCCAGGGATATGGAGACAGAGCTGACATAAACTCTAACCTGTAACTCTTTAAACATCTACCTTCCCTACCTGCAAAACGTATAGAGGCAAAAGATTTATGCCTCCTTTATTTCCATGCTTCCCTGCAGTTTATCTATATGTGTCTGGCAGGCTTGCTTGAACAAGACAAATCTTTAAATCTTTAAATCTTTAAATCTTTAAATCTTTAAATCTTTAAATCTTTAAATCTATATAAAGATTTATTACATTTTTATTATATTATATTATAATTTTATATTTATATTTATATTATTTATATTTATATTTATATTTATATTTATATTTATATTATAATTTTATATTTATATTTATATTTATATTTATATTTATATTTATATTTATATTTATATTATAATTTTATATTTATATTTATATTTATATTTATATTTATATTTATATTTATATTTATAAAAAGATATTTGAATGCTACTCTCCTATGGACATCACAACTTATTTCACACCTGTGCTGATTCTATTCTTCTTTATTGAATGTATATATGTGTTTCTGTATGATGAACATCGGCATGGTGCAGTTCTCCAGGGAAGAAACTCCAAACATCCCAACCTAAAGGGTATGAATAAAACCTCTTCCACTGAGCCTCTTGTGCCATTGTAAATCTGGTCAGTAGGGCAGAATAAATAATCTGAGATATAGGCAATTACTGCAGAAGCAGTACATTACACATGAAGATACTGAAGGAGTCAGAGGGCATAACAATACAAGAAATATTTAACTAAACTGGGTAATTTTGCTCATTCCTCCTTCATTCCCGAATGTTCCTCCTTCTTCTTCTTCTTCTTCTTCTTCTTCTTCTTCTTCTTCTTCTTCTTCTTCTTCTTCTTCTTCTTCTTCTTCTTCTTCTTCTTCTTCACTAATGTTGAGTCTAATGCACATCCACTCATAGTTAAATCCAATCAAGGACAATCACCTTGTTCCCAGGAAAAGGGTGTAAAATAGCAGCTGGACTCTATTGTATTTCTTTCCTGCTTTCAATCCCTTCCACACCATTCTTGTTTTTCTACTTTAATAATGTCCTTTGATCCAGTTTCTTTATTTATTTACTTATTTACTCATTTAATTTTTATCCCACCTTTATTATTTTTGTAAATAACTCATGGCGGCAAACATACCTAATACTCCTTCCTCCTCCTATTTTCCGCACAACAACTCTGTGAGGTGAGTTGAAAATGGATGTTTGAGAAGCAACCAAATCCCCACAAAACAACAACATCATCATCTTCAACAACAAAGGTATTGTAGAATTGCACCAGGACTTGAAAACTAATCTCTGTCAGTTGAAAGAAAACAATTCTCTACCAGTGCCAAAATAAAATATTACAATCCATATGGGTTCCAAGAGATTAAGAATATGGGTTTCAACAATAATTTAAAAGATTTTTCAGGGGCAGCAGGATTCTGCTTATGATATTAGATTTCCGCACTTGTGATTGGTCATGTTAATGATTAAGATATTTGTGATTAGATTAGTTTTGATTAACAAAGGAATCAACAATGAACATATATTGTAAATATACTGTGAATATATCTCTTACTAATTTATGGTTTATAAATTTGTAGGAGGTTACTTTAACAAACTATCTGAAATTATATTATTGTAGGTGGTTTATTAAGTCAATTGACTACAGTTTACTACTACTAAATCTAAACTTTGTATTTTTGGAACAAACAGAAATAGACTCCTGAACATCTTTGAAACATATTACGATAATATCTTCTTCCAAACTCTCTTAATAACAGTTCATCTGAAAGGTTTTTCTTTTTTCTGTATAACTTAGTAGCAATTTTCTTTTCCCTTCCTTCTAGAAACCACAGGATAACCTTTTGCCTAAACAATGTCCAACGAGAGCATGCCAATGTATTTTGTGTTTGTTGGTTTCTTTGATGTTCCAGAGTTGCAGAATTTGTACTTTTTGGTGTTTCTTGTAATTTATTTTGCATCTGTGATGGGGAATCTGCTCATCATCATCATCATCATTCTCAATATTCACCTTCATACCCCAATGTATTTTTTTCTCCTAAATCTATCAATGGTTGACCTGGGATATATCTCAGTCATCATCCCCAAAATAATGGCCAACTCCTTAATAAGAATGAGGATAATCATCTATTCTCATTGTGCTGCCCAAATGTTCTTCTCTGTTGTCTTCGCAGCATCTGAAATCCTTCTGTTGACAGTTATGGGCTACGACCGTTATGTTGCCATTTGCCATCTACTTCAATATGAAACTCTAATGGACAGAAGCAGATGCATCCAAATGGCAATCTGTGGATGGATGGGTGGTATTCTGATAGCAGTGATGCACACTGGTGCTACGATTTCAAGCCCCTTTTGCTGCAATATGAACCACCAGTTCTTTTGTGAAATCCCAAAACTGCACAGGCTCTCCTGCTCTGATATGCATCTTGCTGAAATTGGGGCTATTGCTCTCTCGACTGGTATATATGTTGCCTGTTTTCTTTTCATTTTTATTTCTTACACACAGATCTTCAAAGCAGTAGTAAGAATTCCCTCTGTACAAGGAAGGCAGAAGGCCTTCTCTACCTGTCTGCCTCACCTCATTGTGCTATCCATGTTGTACTTCTTTGGCATGTTTGCTTACTTACGACCAATCAACAGGACTCCATCCCAGATGGATATGGTGGGTGCTATAGCCTATTGTGTTGTGCCCCCATTCATGAATCCAGTTGTATATAGCATGCGGAATAAAGATATCAAACGAGGACTGTGGAAACTAATTGCCTGGAGTTTTTCAGGAAAAAAATGTTGTTTAATCCTTTGACCATTCAAGAAAATTCTTAAACTCTAAATGTAACGATAGTGTAGAAATAGTTTTGGCAATCAGAAATAGCTATGTTTTTTGTGTTGAACCTTGCCCAAAGTGATTTTTGATAACCAATATGAAAATAATATTTATTAATGGAGAAATGAAGGGACATTTTTAAAGAGTTGGTTCAAATGCAGTTTACCCATGGCAATGAAATATGTTAGATGAAGACGAGTAATGAGTTCAGCTCTGTACTAATAACTGTATTAATGCAGCTCTATATATAAGTGTTCTGATATAGTAAGATTCTTCTTGAGAACTGTATAGCTTGTGTATGATTCTGCAGCCTATGAGTTACTTTAATGAACTTGTAGATTTGGTGGCCTTATGTAATGTTAATAATTTTTATTTCTTTTTCAAAATAAAAAAATCTGAACCTGCCTGAACAAATGTGTCACATTTGCTTTTTCATTTGGAAATGAAGATATTTGAAAATGTTACCATGTCCCTAATTTAAACAAAGAAATGGAATGTTTTTGGCATATTCATACATGCCAAAGGTAATTCTTCAAAGTGCATCCATACTGTATGTGTTAGGTTCCACTAAGAAGTACAGATCCTTAGAGAAATTGTTATACTTAATTTTGCCTTTGGGCTCAAAATAGTTGGAAAACTGCATTGATAAAGGGGTTTGATTATTAATTGGAAAGCAAATACTTTTTGTAATCTATTTTCTATCATTTACCTATACAAATAAGTAAGTTCAAGTAGTTTTTTTTTTAAAAAAAATCTGTTACGAGTCCTGAAAACTTTCCAAGCATTTGAAGACGTTGGAAAGAAACAGCTCATTTGAACTGTCTCTCTAAGAGATTAATTAAAACAATTTATGGATGCTAAGGCTTTTTTGCCCTCAATTTGGTAAATAAGTAAAGAAATCAATAAGAACACACAGTTTAAATGTGTGTAAAAATACAGTTGATCTCTGTATACCATTCACTGAGGTACAGTACTTTATTTCCTCTAGATCCACCCAATAAGCAGCCACAGCTACTCAAAACCACATCAGCTTTGCTTTGCCAACTATCCCAAAAGAAAGTATCTCATCCCATTGATAGCACCCATCTGGTATTGTTTTGGACAGAGAAGCTCCATTCAGGAATGATAATGATTCAAGCCTAACTATTCCTTAGATACCTTTGTAAATTGGATTGACCTTGATTTGGGGGGAAAAAGTAACATTTGCTATTCTTTCATAAGCAAGAAAGCACCTTAGTGAGCCTCTATATTTTCATGAAATGGGCCCAATGAATATGTTAATAGCATCTCTAACCAGCAGTAGCAACACAAGTTATGGTCTGACATATGATAATATGATGATTCCCAAAGCCATGATAAATGCTTTTTTGAATACCTGGGATATCTCATACTCTGGGTGCATCACACAAGTATTTTCTTTATTCTTCTTCATGGTATCAGATTTCTTCCTCCTCACGGCCATGACATATGACAGATTCATTGCTATATGTGACCCACTGCACTATGAAACCATCATGAAAGCCTGCCTTTAGCTGGCAGCCATTGCATGAATAGCTGGTCTTCATTATTCAGCCTTGCACACTTGTAGCACCTTTGCAGTCACCTTTTGTTCCAATGTTCTAAATCAGTTCTTCTGTGAAATCCCACAACTTCTGAAAGTATCCTGTGATAATTCATGCCTCACTGAATTTGGAGTTATTGTATTCAGTGGATGTATTGTCTTTTCTTACTTTGGTTTCATAATTGTTTCATATGTGCAGATTTTCAAATCTTAGAATTCCTACTTTGCAAGGATTCACCTTTAAAGCCCTACATGGCATAGGACCAAGTTACATGTAGGACTGCCTATTCCCCCAAACATCTGCTCGCCCCACATGCTCCCATAAGGAAGGCATGCTCCACCTTCCCTCTTTTAAACTTTGCCATCGTATGGATCTTTTCAGGAAGGGAGTATGATTTTTCAGTGGTTGCCCCTGTTCTCTGGCATGATCTCTCCTTACCCCAATGTATGATTGGCCCCAACTCTTTAGAAAAGCCATTAAGATCTATTTTTTTCTCTCGGCATTTGGGTCTAGTTAAATGGAGTCCCTTTTGTTTGTCCAGTTATCTCATTTGGTTGCCATTTTATATCTTATATATTGGGTTGTAGGTTTTTTTTAATGTTAAGCCAGATGTTAATGGCCTTCTAGATGGCCAGTAAGATAGGGGCCCTTTGGATCTCAAGAGTAGAGGCTCTTCCATATGGCAGGCGAATGAGAAGAATAGAGAAGGCCCAGCCTATCCAGAGTGCACTCCCCCTACTTGATCTTCAGTGATGGGCAGGTATCCTTAGGACTTTAAAGGTGATAACCAGCACTTGGAAGGAAAATGGGAGCCAGTACAGCTTGTGCAACAGTAACGTGGGCAAACTGTGGGGCGCCCAGAACTCCACTTGCATCCTGTCTCTTTTTCATATAGGTGAATCACTTTGAATTTAAATGAAGTTTTAAAAATAGCAACCATACAATATGTGTATGGTTGCTATATGTGTATGGTGTGTATAACCATACAATACTTTATAAGTTGAATTGTGTACAGTGTATAACAGTGGTGATATCAAATATATAATTTGATAATATGCCTTTGTCCCCTGCAAAGAATTTTCCACAAAGCTGACAGTCTACCCCGGTGTTTTCTTCCACTCTGGATGTGATATTATCATAATAAGGATTCTCTTGTGATTCTATAACAGATTGGACTATGATGTCCAGGGAAAAAGTCTCTTAACATAATTAGAAAGCAGCATAGATAAATCTTCCCAAACATTCTTCTACTGAATAGAAGAATATCTTCTAGATATTCTTGTCTGAAAGTAGAAGCAAGTGCCTTTAAAACAATATGGCAGACTTGGATATACATTTTATTTAATAATGGAACAGAGATAATATCTCTAGCTAAGGTTGTGCATCAGTAGAGAAATGCAAATAAAGAAATACTTAAGGAGTCTAGTAAGTATGAAGTATTTGTGCAGATCTTGAAATATATTAATGTTCTAAATGTTTGCTGAACAACTTTTTTTAAAAATGTTTCAGCTTAGTTTTATATGTGAGTTACCTAATCAAGTAGTAAATCAGTTATGCTTGAATATAATCAGAATCTCTAAAACAAGCAATTCTATAATAAAAAAAGAAGACGGAATTAATACTGCTGAACTACAATCGTGCAACAGATTTTCCAAGGGTATTTAATTTTTCCTCACATTAATTAAAGTAAGAAGCTTTATACATGTAGAACTTGGTTTGTCTGAGGGATGGCCAAAACCTCTAACATGATTTTGCCTACCCTTTAATTCATGGCTGGAGCAGCCTAAACTCCCCAGAAGCTTGATAATAGGAGAGAATAAGGCAAAGACTAATCTTAGTGATACTCGATGGGTTTTAAAAGTTCTCTATCTTAGCTCCTCATGAACTAATTATAAAGGAATAATGAAATAGTTCAACAAAAATTTGAGCTCTGTCTATGTAAAGATAAGTAAGCAAACTGATTAGCAGATACTTCAACTGACATCAGTGAGTCAAGTTCTAAGATGTAGAAGTTCACTTAGTATTACATCCCCCCTCCCCAAGGACAAGTTAAGTTTCTTCCCCTCAAGTCCTACTATGTTGTCTCAGCATGATGGGGGGAGGGGTGTTCCTAGGATAAGTGAGTGATGTATTGTCGAAGGCTTTCACGGCCGGAGTTCGATGGCTGTTGTGGGTCTTCCAGGCTGTGTGGCCGTGTCCTGGAAGTTGTGGTTCCTAACGTTTACCACAACTTCCAGAACAACTTCCAGAACGTTCCTAACATAACCACAACTTCCAGAACACGGCCACACAGCCTGGAAGACCCACAACAGCCATAAGTGAGTGAAGTATGCTGTGGGTGTACACCATGACTATGTACACTTAGCAGGGTCACACAAAGTTTGAAGGTATTCCCAGCTGCCCAGCTAAAGCAAGTAGGCACCTATATTGGGGAGCAACAATAGAATAAGATGGTCAGATTGGAAGATTACTGTAGTGACAACAGCAAAGGCATCATTTCAAATGGTGTGGGAAAAGGCAATAATAAATCGCTCCTGTATTTTACCAAGAACACCAGATGATATATAAAGTTATATACAGTACCTTAAAAATTGATTGACAATATAGTGCTAGATGATGGGCCCCTCACCTCAAATAGTATTCAACATCTGAAGAAAAAGCTGAGGATGAACTGGAGATTTTATTTGTCCTCTGTCTCATTAGCTACCTCCATCTAGCTTCCCAACAATTATGTGATACAAGCTTAAACTTAAATAATATTTTGTATGTAGCACTATATATTGATCATTGTTTTGGTAATATCAGATGCCAAAAAACATCACAGTGTTGTTAACTGTCCTGACACTAGTTCTTTCTCTCCATATCTCTTTGTTGGAATCTGTCTGTTTGTCTGTCTATCCATCTGACTTTATTTCTTTGCATATGTCTAATTAATAACCGATAATGCTTTTTCTCACCTTTCCAAAAGGGGAAAGCTTTTTACCTCCCCAGCATCATAGATGCTGCCTAATTTATTAATCAGATATCTGCATACTGTATTTGTCATAGATGCTTCTAATTTTGAGCACACAGCAAGAGGCAGGGAGATTTTGAAACTTCTGGTGGGTCATTCATTACTTATTACCAATGCAATAATAAAATTATAGCTGCACTATATTTGAGAGTAAAGATACAATTTAGGTTGTCACTTATCCACTCATTAATTCAGAATATGAACAAGAGCTTTTCTCTCTACTAACTACAGGCTGCTTAAAATTTTCCTAGAAAGGAATGGATAATCAAAGTTTTGTTACTGATTTCCAACTCTTAGGATTCTCTGATGTTCTGGTACTGCGCATTTTAACCTTTGGAGGATTTTTGCTCATCTATCTGGCTGCATTGATTGGAAACCTTCTCATGATAACTGTTGTAAGCCTCAACCCACATCTTCAAACTCCAATGTATTTTTTCCTAGTTAATTTAAATATTGTGGATCTTAGTTTCATTTCAGTCACTGTTCCAAAAGCTATGGCTAATTCTGTGATGAATACCAGGAGGATATCATATTATGGATGCATGGCACAAGTATTTTTCTTTTTTTGGGCAGGAGCATCAGAGTTCTTGCTCCTGACCTTGATGGCCTATGATCGTTATGTTGCTATATGTAATCCATTGAATTATGTTAGAGAAATGAACCGGGAGGCTTGTTTGAAAATGGCCACCAGTGCATGGATCTTTGGGTTTTTTGATGCATCACTAAACACAGCTTGCACATTTACTATCACATTCTGTTCCAACAAAATCAACCAGTTCTTCTGTGAAATCCCACAGCTACTGAAGCTTTCATGTTCCAGTTCCTCCTATCTTATTGAACTTGGAGCCCTTGTATTTACTGTGCTAATATGTGTAAGCTGCTTTAGTTTCACAGTTATCTCTTACGTGTACATCTTTAGAGCTGTGTTTATTATCCCTTCTATAGAAGGAAAGAAAAAAGCCTTTTCAACTTGCCTGCCCCACTTGGCTGTGCTATGCTTATTCTATTTCACTGGAGTCTATGCTTGTTTGGGGACAACGTTCAGAGCCTCATCAGGTTTGGATCTGCTGCTTGCAGTGTTGTATTCAATGGTCCCTCCTTTCATGAACCCTATCATTTACAGCATGAGAAACAGAGAGATTGCAGCGGCACTTTGGAAGCTTTCACATAAAAAAAGAAATATGGTTTCAGTTTAGATATTTGATTCCATCTTTTAAAGTATAAATCCAAATAAAGATAGTTGATTAAACTCCAGTGAACTCAACAGAGGATGTTACTTGCCATTAGCAAGTTGAAATCTAAGAGAGCACTGGGGGCAAACAACATGTAATACCATCTACACAATGAGTAAGCATGCACTTGACCCTTTAACAATAAAAGGAAGAAGGCTTGGAGGGCAACTGAACTCCTGTAGCAGGAATGTATTTTTTAACCCCTATACCCCAAAGAGTATCTAGCAAGCCTACAATTTCCACCTGAAGTAAAATTCCAATTTCTATCAACTGAAGTTCTTTTTCAAATGCAAAGAATATGGTGGGATGAAGGGCATTTGCTTCAGTGATGGTTCAAGAGAAGCAGCCTGTTAAAGCAGCATGGCCTCTTCACTTCTAAAAGCAAAGTGTTGCACTTTTGCAACAATACCCAACATTGCAGCCCTCTGAAACAACCAGAACACTGTTCTATTGTACAAAGTTAAAAGCTTGTGTAAGCAATATTTAACTTAAATTAAAAGTTAGTATTGAACCACTTATGCTAAAAAAAATAATGAGCTATACATTGATAAATAAAAAATGAATGAGTCATAGTGACTTACCCTTACATTGGGTAATTATAAATTATACTGAAATTCATAAATCCAGATTACCACTGAGCATAGTACCTGAGTAGGGAACTGGAATTAAGTTCATCGTTCAACATTCCACCTAAAGCCCTTTAGAGGTACTGAACTACCCCAGGAATGAGTCATAAAATGCCCTCATCATTATAAATTCCAGCATTCTCAGATAAATTAATACAAAAGGAAAAACTAATTTTCCTTTTTGTACCACAAACACTTAGAAAGTAAGCTTCTCTAGTTTAATGGAATGGGCCGAGTGAATATGTTAACAGCATATTCTAAATCCACAGGGCAACTTGTTTCCATTTGCTGACTTTAATCACATGAGGCATATAAATAGGACCATGACTTTCACTATCTATCTCTATCTCTATCTCTATCTCTATCTCTATCTCTATCTCTATCTCTATCTCTATCTCTATCTATCTATCTATCTATCTATCTATCTACATCTACATCTATACCTATCTATCTGTCTCTGGGTGTCTGGGTGTCTGGGTGTCTGGGTGTCTGGGTCTATCTCTATCTCTATCTCTATCTCTATCTCTATCTCTATCTCTATCTCTATCTCTATCTCTATCTCTATCTCTATCTCTATCTATCTATCTATCTCTAATCTCTATCATCTCTCTATTCTGTATAGGTAGTCCTTGCTTAACAACCACTCATTCAGTGACTGAAGAATGAATGGTAATTATAACTGGTCCATGGACTTATGACCCACTTAGTATCCCCGTGGTCACATGATTGCATTTTGGGCCCTTGGCGACCAGCCTGCATTTCTGACTTTTGCAGCTTCCCATAGTCATGTGATTGCCATTACCAACCTTCTCTGCTGGCTTCCTATAAGCAAAGTTAATGGGGAAGCCAGCAGGAAGCCGGAAATCGCGATCATATGAAGTCCTTGATTAATGACCCATGTGGTCCTCACTTAACGACTGAAACAAAAAAATGCTGCAAATGATATCATAAAGTATCATGGTCACATGACATCACGTTCAACAACCACGTCACCTTAAAGATGAAGTTCCCAGTCCCAATTTTAAGCAAGGACTATTTTTATTCATCTCCATCTCCATCTCCATCTCCATCTCCATCTCCATCTCCATCTCCATCTCCATCTATGTGGTCACTAAGAGTTGACAATGACTTGATGGCATATTCTCTCTCTCTGTGTCTCTCTCTCCCCTTCTCACTCTCTCCCTCCTGACATAACTTGACATTTGCCAACTATTATACATCTCCAGATTCTTCCCCAGATTGAATACTTCCAAAATTTAACATAATACTTCCATGATATTTCATTGCTAATGTATCAACCTTATCAGAAGTCAGGTGGTATATGAAGAATCTATGGCAGTGATAAAATCATTGGAATTAACTGGATGTTTGTTAATGTAAATTGACAAAATCGATACTAGAACCATTTCTACATTTTCTCTGGTGAAAGTATTACATTCCTTTTTTTTTTTCAAGTATGATTTTCATCATTATAAATTTCAGCATTCTCAGATAAAGTCATACAAAAGGAAAAAATAATTTTGCTTGTGGGACCACAAACACTTAGAAAGTAATGAAGATAATTTTGTTTCATTATTATTAATTGGAAAACATGATAATCCCAAGAATATTAATTACTTTTTCTCTGTCTTACCTATACAAAGAAATAAATTAAAGTGGTATATATTTTTTAAAAATGTATTAAGTTTAGTACAGTGCTATGATTAACATTTTTTAAAAAAATGTCTCATTAAATAAGATGTTCAGTTCAATGAACTTTAACATAAATGATCCTCTCATCTAATGAGACTTATTTACTGAACTTTACACAGCTTAATTAGAGCCCTGGCAATCTCCCAAGTTTATAGAACAATTGGAAAGAAATAATCATCTTGATTTTTTTTCCTAAGAGATTAATTAAAACAACTTATGAGTAGTAAGGAGCTTCTGTCCTTCAATTTTTTATGTGTGTGAGAGAAATAGATATAGAAAATTTGCAGTTAAAATGTTGCCTGTTAGTTTTGTGAAAAAATTGAATTTTTATACTCAACCAAATATGTAAGTGTGCACACACATCCACACACCCACACACACATAATATATCAGTGATCATGGACTAAATGAATTGTTTCTTATGTATTACAGTAGCTTTCTGAAAGAAAAATAACAGCATGATTCAGCATTGCCCAATATTTTAAATTTCTTTAAATTTAATTCCTTCAATCTATCTGGATTATAGCAATGACAATGCTCTTCCATTGAACATCTGAAGGATGGTCCAATTGCATATTTTTTTCCAAAAGAAAACATCATGATTCCCATGTAGTGAATTCCAAATTAGTTCAAATGGAAAAAAATAATCGTAAAGGAGAACAAAAAAGACACTAATGTTGTTGCCTGGAGATGCAGAAATTAATGGGCAAGGACAGGATTTCTGTGATCTTTTGGGAACATTTTAACTGTCAAGGACTTCCTTTTACATTCCAAGTATTTACCAATGAACTCTGTGCATAAGCCCAAGACTCATGTTCCAGATAATGCAATTTGTAAACAATGAGCACAGTTAATGTCCTTGCTTCCTTTTAAAAGAGAATTGCACAATCAAATGCTATGTTAAGATAGGGGATACCTGCCTCTATAATAGTATATGTGAAAAACATATTGGAACTGTTACCAATCATAAATTGAATATATATCAGCGGTATGACAAAGCTCCTAAAAAGTTGCTGTCTTAAGTTGCATCAATAGACATATAGCTTCCAAATTATAGGAAGTATTATTTCTACTATTCATTGATCAAACTCCTCTTAGGTACAGTGTTCATTCCTGGGACCATACTTTAATATTTTTTTAAGGAATAGAAAAAATAAAAAGTGCAAGGATTATATTATACTATATAATTACTTGCAGATGCAGCTGGAGTGAATGAGTACTCTCAGGCCACAGATCTGCAACAGAAGTTTGCTGCAACTTCATTTAGAATAAGCTGTAGTTTGATCTTAAAACAAGTTGCCTTCATACCGACAGTAACTTGTCTAAATATAATTTCAGCTTTATTAACTTTATCATACCACAAGTAGGTGTGCCACCCAAATCTCAGTTCATGTCCTTCAAATTCCAATAACTTCCTATTCTTCAAAGTTATCCACTCCTTCACCCAGAGCAAGGAACAAGCATCAAAATACAATTTTAAATCAGGTAAACCCAAACCTCCTAGTTCTTTACCATCTTGTAACAACTTGTATTTGATTCTTGGTTTCTTGCCTTGCCAAATGAACTTAGAAATATCCTTCTGGAAACTTAGAAATTGTCCTCCATATGGACAATTATCACTCACTAAACAGGCTTTTGGCTGATAAAGAATTTATTCTCCCTTCTATTTCAAATATGGTAGACTTCTTTTCATTAATGAAGATCAGAAACTTTGAAAATATTAAAGCCCTGACATTTTCATTTAATTATACAAAGACAAAAAAAAGGCAGGCATTTTAATGCTTCCCAATTATTACCTGTAGGCAGGTCTTTTACTGAATTAAATTACAAAGTTGATTGAATTGATTTATTTTTTATTTTAATGTAGTTTTAATTAATCATAACCTCTTTGATTCTCAAAATTCCAATGTGAATCAAATTTTGGTAGAATTTCACAGAGTATATATTCGTATACACACATGAAGACCATATATGAAAGTTGATAAATGAGTGTTTCTGTGTATCCATAAGAACTTAATTTTCTTTTAAAAATGGAGAGGATTTCTTATGAAAATTCTTAACACTTATCAATTGTTCTATGGTATCTCCCATGAGAGCAATAAGAAATAATAAGGGAGAATATGTGTATTCCTCTGATCTATGTGTGAGTGAAGGACTTACTGTTTGGAATCATCACAATTACAAGGAGAAACACTATACATTAATCAGGAATCAGGAATCACAGTCCTTGCAATGTATGTTTTTTCTAAACTTTGAAGTCACTTGGATCTATTCTTTGTTGCAGCTCAAAATTTAGTGGGTAGGGTCACATTTTAATTTAATTTAATTTAACACTCCACACTTTAATATATTTATACAGAATTTAACTCAAATGTGGCTGATACGATGATCTAATTAATAACTTAATCATGCATTAATAACTTCCCATTGTTTTCCCATTAAATATTAAGTTTGAAAACTTTTAGAGATCTCCTGGATTTAATATCAAGGTTCATAAACTCCATATGGCCTGGATGCTGAAGCTGTCTCATATGTGCTGTAAAACACAGAAATGTCCAAAACTGGCAATAGAGGGATAAATAAGGATTCCACATATACCTTTAAATGGGAGTTCCCCCATGTCATCACACCAGTTTTGATTATAAAGCAACAGTAGCTTCACAGCCAGGGGAGCATTTGTACAGGTCAGTCTCTTGCACCAATTGTTCACATTCCTAGAATGGGAGGTCCTTCAAATGGTCACTCACACCCTATTCACCATGCAACTGGACTATTGCAACATGCTCTATATGAAGCTACCCTTGAAGACCACCTGGAAACTACAACGGGTCCAAAATCGGTGGCAAGGGCAGTAAAGGGCATATCTACTATGCCCATGTGCCATCACTGCTCTGCAAGCTGCACTGATTGCCAGTTGACTTCTGGGTATAATTCAAGGTGCTCATTGTCACCTATAAAGCTCTTCATGGCAGAGGGCAAGGTTATTTGAGTGACTGCCAGTCTCCAACGGTTTCTGTTCATGCACTGAGTTTGGATAGAGGTCCCCTCAATTAAACAATGTCATCCAATGGGACCACAGAGCCTTGCCCTATCTGTCGCTGTGACTTCTCTGTGCCCTGTGCCCTGGTCTTATAGGTTGTTTGTCAGGCCACTTGAAGTTTTATATTTTTTGGGGGGGTAGTGTATTGGGTTGATTTTGTACAGGTGTACATGTCCTTTTCTGTCTCTTTTCGTTTTCTAAATCTAAATCTAATGCTTCTGATTTAAATAAATAAATCACCATACATCTATCAGGAAGCTGATATTCTACCATCTAGTGTACCACAGTCCTTCCAATGCAAGTTTATTCTACTTTTTGGAAACCTGTTGCAGTTGAAGGGCTACATTCAGTCCTTGAGTAATATTCTTATCTGCATCTCAAAAATGTGTGGGTAGGGTTAGACAAAAAAACATTTTAATATATTTACAAAGTATTTAATTCAGGTTCACTAGGATGATATATTTACCCACAAGTAATGCACTGATTATTTCCCTTTCATATTAAATATTAAATCTAATAACTTTTGAGATCACTTGCATCTGATGGCAAAGTTTCATGAGCTCTATAAGGCCTGGATGTTTAGCTAGTTTTTATCTGCTCAAGAGGAAAACAGAAACAAAGCAAAACGAAACACAGAAATGGCCAAAGCTAGCAATACAGCTATAAATAAGGATTCCTCATATAACTTTAAATGACAGTTCCCTGTTTTAGCTGCAATCACATCAGTTTTGATCACAAAGCAACATCAGCTGGTCATCACTGTGGCCAAATAAAAGCTTTGTTTGTTTATTTATTAAATTTATATGACCATCCATCTCAAGTACATGACTCTGGGCAGCTAACAATTAAAAACAGAATAAAAACAATAAACAAAAGTATAAACAACACAAAAAATAGCAGCTGAGCAAAAACACTAGCAGTCATCACCCAATCAATACAGCCAAGTAATGTAAAATGTAGAAATGTCTCAGGCCCCAGGCCTGATGGCAAAATCAGGTCTTTAGAGTCTTGCAAAAAGCCAGCAGGGTCAGGGTAAGTCTAATCTCCAAGGGGATGGATGATGTTCCAGAAAGCAAGCAGCATGACAGAAAAGGCTGTCTTTCTGGGTCCCACCAGATGACAATTGTTCATAGACGGGACTTGGAGCATGCCTCTCTTCTTGCTGGATCTAACGGGATGGGTAGGTACCACTGGGAAGAGATGGTCCCATAAGTAACTCAGCCCCAAGCTATGAGGGGCTTTAAGGTAACTGCCAGCACCTTGAATTGAACCTGGAAGCATACCAGCAGCCAATGCAGCTCATGGAGCAGAGGTGTCATATGTGCCAAACAACAGGCACCCATCACTGACTGTGCTACAATTTATATTTCAAAATAGCCAAAAGGAGAGGATTACGAAATCTCAGTTACACAGCAGAGCAGAATCAGTACGGATTACATTAGAAGTGAATGGCTTAGAGCACTCTGGAATTGTTGAAAGACAATCCCAACATAGCAAAAATAGATGACAAATGATGAGAAAGCAGTAAATTATACTGTAGTTTAACTGTATCTGGAGAGCAACAGCTTCACCATCCATGTGTTAGATGGAATGGTGGAAAATATTTCTCCAAATGAGGAAGGATACGTTTAGCAAAAAGCCCCCAACCAGCTGAATGGAAACTCAGTGATATAATCAATTTTGACTCCTATGGGACTCCATCCTCATAGTTACTGAAATAAGATTCATGTTGTCTGCAGGACATTGTGAGTTCACATTTAAGATGACTGGGTTAGGAACAATACACTCCAATTCTCTTATTCCTGAAGCTGATGGAATCATGGCTCTAATTACAAACCAATATTTATTTATATATATATATATATATTCATTCATTCATTCATTCATTCATTCATTCATTCATTCATTCAATTTCTATGGCTGCCCATTTCAAACAAGTGACTCTGGGTGATGAACAATCATAAAGTCAATTAAAACCAATTACAAACACAATAAAATAAATAAATATGTACAGCAGCCAAGAAATATTATAAACTATAGATGCTAGGGAAAGTGGAAGGCAAAAGGAAGAGGGGCCGACCAAGGGCAAGATGGATGGATGATATTCTGGAGGTGACGGACTTGACCGTGGGGGAGCTGGGGATGGTGACGGCCGACAGGAAGCTCTGGCGTGGGCTGGTCCATGAAGTCACGAAGAGTCGGAAGCGACTGAATGAATAAACAGCAATAGATGTTAACATAAAAAGGAAAAGGGGTCCTTATTTTGGGACCCCAGGCCTGGGCACAGGTTTTCAAGACCTTATGAAAGGCCAATAGGGTTGGGGTCATCCTAATCTCCGAAGATAAAATGTTCCAGAGGGCAGGGGCTATGGCAGAAAAGGCACACCTCCTAGCCCCCACCAGACATTCCTTGGCTGGTGGGACCCAGAGCATGCTCATCCTGCCAGACCAGATTGGATGGGTAGAAACAACTGGGAGAAGACGGTCCCTCAGGTAACCTGGCCTCAAGCCATGAAGGGCTTTTAAGGTACATCCAGCACCTTGAATTGCACCCGGAAACAACTGGCAACCAATGCAGCTCAAGAAACAGTGGTGTTACATGTGTTGAGTATCGGACACCATTTACTACCCATACAGCTGTATTCTGCACCAGTTAAAACTTCTGAATGCTCTTCAAGGGCAGACCCATGTAGAGCACATTGCAGTAATCCAGACAGGGAGTCACGAGGGCATGAGTGAGTATGAGCAGAGCTTCCTGGTCCAGGAATGGGCACAACTGGCACACAACCCGAAGGTGTGTAAAGGCCCTCTTAGCCATGGTTGCCACCTGCTTTTCCAGCAGGAGCTGTGAGTCCAAGTGGACCCCCAGATTATGCACCAGTTCTGTCTGGAGCAGTGCCACCCCATCCAGGACCAAAGATGGAAAAGCCTTGACACCAAAAGGCCCAAATACCCAAAGCCACTTAGTCTTGTTTGGGTTGAACCAAAACCTATTGTGTCCCATCCAGGCCCCTACAGACTCTAGGCACTGGGACAGGACATCCACAGCATCGCTCAGGCAGCTCAGGGTGGAGATATAAAGCTGGGTATCATCATCATACTGATGATACTTCACCCCAAACTGTTGGATCACCTCATCTAGTTGCTTCATGTAGATGTTAAAAAAGAGGGGAGAGAGCACCGAGCCCTGTGGCACCCCACAGAATAGGGGCTGTGGGATCTCTCCCCCCTATCAACACCAACTAGAACTGATCCCAGAGGAAGGAGGATAACCAGCACAACACAGTGCCACCCACCCCCAACTCCTGGAGCTTGTCCAGAAAGATACCATGATCAATGGTATCAAAGGCTGTTGAGAGGTCAATAAGAGCAAAGATGAATGCAGTACCCCCATCCTGCTCCTGCCAGATGTCATCCAAGAGCACAATCAATGCCATCCCAGTCCCATACCCCAGCCTGAATCCTGATTGAAAAGAGTCCAGATAATCTGCTTCATCCAGGGTCCTTTGAAGCTGCCAATATACTTACAAGAGGAAGAACAAAACAGATTTTTTAGAAATGCTGCCCATATTTAATAATCTTGACAGGGCATGCTTGATGCTTTTGTTTCTTATACTGTAGATGATGGGATTCAAAAGAGGTGGGATAAGGGAATATATTACAGTTGATGCTAAATCCAAATCATGGGAGGGGGGCCTCAGATAAGCAAAGACTCCAGATAATAAGAACATGGAAACCACAATAAGATGGGGTAAGCAAGTAGAGAAAGCTTTTTTCCTTCCTTCCAAGGAGCGAATTTTCAGCACAGCAGTGAAAATGGATATGTAAGTAACAAGTATGAAGAAAAAGCAACCTATGCTTAAAACAGAAACAAACACCATTAGTTTGACTTCATTTAGGTTTAAGCCTGTACAGGTGAGTTTAAGTAGCTGTGGGATTTCACAGAAAAACTGATTGATGATGTTGGAACAAAAAGGGGTTGCAAATGTGAAGCAGGTATGCAACAATCCATTAATAAGGCCACTGACCCATACAGCAAGAATCATGTAAATGCAGGCTTGTTTGTTCATTATTCTTTCATAGTGTAATGGATTGCAAATGGCAACATAGCGATCGTATGCCATGACTGTGAGGATCCAAATAGCAGATCCCATAAAGAAGACAATGAAAAAAACTTGAGAAGCACATCCATAATAAGAAATCCGTCTTGTGTTCATGAACGTATTGGCCATGGTTTTAGGGACAAGGACTGAAGTGGAGCCAAGGTCTTGTATGGCCAAGTTCATCAGGAAGAAGTACATGGGAGTATGCAAATGATGGTCAAAAATTATTGCAAAGATGATGAGGAGATTCCCTGTCAGGATTGCTAAATACAACACCATGAAAGCAAAGAAGTAAAGCCTCTGTAGCTCTTGTACCTCTGAGAATTCCAAGAGCAGAAAAAAATAGATTATGGAGTGATTAGCCATGTTTTCCAACAAATCACAGGATATCCTGGGAAAAAATGTACAAGTAGAAGTTTGTTAAATGCTTCTTATAGTAACTGTTTATTATTTTAATTGGAATAAGTGAGATCCTAGTCATTTCAGATTTAGTATTTTAGATATTTTCCAGTTTTTACAAATGATTAGTGTTCATTCAGTCTGATACTAATTCTACTCATCATTAATCAATGAACATGAACAGGAATGTTTTAACTTATAATGTATTTTTACAATAGTGCTTCTGTAAAGGAAATCCTGAAAAACTACTGATTTTATTTCCATAGTTTATAAAATGGAACTATTAGCCTAGCGCTGCATCCATATTTCAGCTAGTGAATTTGCAATGATTATTTTCATTAATTGTGCTGTGAAAAACTTTATTGTAAACCACCCAGAGTCCCTCCTCTGGGGGGAGATGGGCGGTGGCAAAATCTGGAAAATAAATAAATAAAATAAAATAAAAACAACATACCACTTGTATGCTTTGTGCAAATAATATTTTCTATTCCTAAATCTAACCCTTTTTTTAACGTTTATTTTAATTCTAATATTTTTCAAATTCTGGCTTGCATTACTACTTTTAAAACAATGAAATAATGTTACCTCTAGGTTTCTGCAAACATTTGCTACTATTTTCCTTTTCCAAATGTACCCCTTATCAGGTAGACCAGACAGAAAACACGACCAGATAAGCTAATTCTACTTTATTGTAAAGCTACATTAACAGAATCTTGCAAGTCTGAAAGTACAATCCTCCCCCCCATCTCCTTTACAGCCTGAGAAACTAGGAAGGGTCCCTTCTGAGCCTCTTGCCTTGCCCACTATCCAGCTGTGGACTATGCTGTCTCTTATCTGACCATTCCCTTGGCAGCGTCTCTTTTCCCAGTCTTCCAAGTTCTTTCCCACATACCATTACATCAGTACAAAACCTTCACACTGTAAAGAAGCATAATTCCAAGTGAAGTTTTTTAGAATCGTGATATGAGATAGAGATAGAGATAGAGATAGAGATAGAGATAGAGATAGAGATAGAGATAGAGATAGAGATAGAGATAGAGATAGAGAGATACAGTATAGAGATACACACACATGCACAAACATACAAATTTGTTATAAACAACTAGATTCCATGGTAAGATATGAGAGGTTCCACAGAGTTCCATTTGAAGAAAGACTGTGTATCTGTGGTGCATCAGCTATTGAAGACATCACACACATCCTCTTTCATTGCAAACTATATTCTGCAGAAAGGAATGTTTACTTAGAACCTGAATTAAAAACTAAAAAAAAAATATTGGGACACTCAGGAGACTTACTTTGTGCAGGAAATAAACCTGCATATCACTAGCAAGACTGCAATTTTTATATCAAAGGCCATTTTGAAGAGGATAGACTAACTAGAATGGATTGGGGGTGACAATTTATTATGAATACATCCTACTGTTTTGTCTGTATTGGTTTTATAGCTTTTTGAAATGGTCAGAAAACTAGTCAATAAAATTTGTTGTTGTTGTTGGCTGTCTCGACAGAAATTGGAGAAAAATGAAAGAAACATCACAGTTCATCTTTCCCCAATCCAGTGACCTCCGGATTAATTTGGACAAGGAACATGTAGAATTTCTACACAACAGGTGTGGAAGGCAGGCACACATTCACAATACACCCCTCAGGATGATTGTTTGAAGGTTCCAAATCTTAGATTAAGAGGAATCTAATGAAATTAGCTCTGCACTGGACAGTCAATCTGATTCTTTAACAGCATAGGAGCCAATTCTACACCCCTAGGAGCAGAACTGTATCACTGTGACAGTGTCAGCAAGGACACTGAATTAAAAAAAACAACAACATAATATAAGAATGTTTTCCTCTCCCTTGTTATCAGTCAAGTTTTGATTATAAAAGTAATGTAGTTTAAATATATTTGACCAATTAATTTGAATTCATATTGCAAATCTCCCATTGAGGGAGATGGGTGGTCATATAAATTTAAATAATAAATAAATAAATCTTAATTTTATCTTCATTTATGAAAGGGTGCCCTACATGGTGACAGCAAAAATAAGTGTCCATGGGAACTAGGTTTGGAAACAGGTAGTTCAAGAGAATAATGAAATAAAAAATTGTTTATCTAACTTGACCATTAGAAATTTTAATGAAACTCTAAAAAACTTTTTTTCTACACAGTACCTTTTTTATCAGAGAGACTACCATAAAAATGATGGTCATTTGGAAAATATTTCATTTGTTTCCCCCACTTTACTTTTTCTTTAAATTCATAAAATTCATGAATTTGGGTGTGTGTGTGTGTGTAGAGAGAGAGAGAGATTTCAAACAGTTCTCTATACAAGTGATAAGAGTGTAAAGTAACATGATAAAACTATTCCTTAGTATACATTTAGACAACTGATATTCATGCTAGCTTATCTCAGGAGGTAAGAAATATGTAGCTCTATATCTCCAAAAAATATTTAGCTGTACAGATGGCTTACAATCTTTACTTCACATATTCCTTTGCCTTCTCTGGCAATTTCAGCTTCCAACATTCTTCCAGTCATACCTGATGTTATTAAAATGTATCTTCTGAAGACATTTTGACAAGAAGGAAGGAGCTGTTAATTCTTCTTCTGTGTCCCTGGTAGTTTCTACTTATCCAACAAGTATTTAGTTTCACCCTCCCAGGATTCAACACAAGAGAGTCACAGGAAAAAAATAACAATCCTTTAATATTCAGTTTTAATACTGTAGTCAAGCAATACCTTCTGTGAGGTCCCATGAGGATGATCAATAAGAAACATGCTGCCTTGTTTCTCAGAATTGAGAATATTCAGGTTTTAATGCCAAATGCTTTTGGCACTATTTCCATGTGTAAAGGATTGCAAAGTAGAATGGCTAATTTGTACTGTTACATTTATTGACCTTGAATATTCCTGTTATTTTGTGGACAAGTGGTGATCTTACTGCTCAATATTCAAGCCCACAATACTATACTTTCAGTGTTTCAATGTTAATAGTAGATGGGCAAATGATTCCATGAAACTTCAGCACATCCATTTTGGAACTCCACAGGAAGCCCAGGCAGCTATATTTTACAACAACTGAAATGTCACAGTGGTTTTCAAGGGCAGTTCCATGTAGAACAGATGAGAGTAATCAAGATAGGAGAAGGCAAGAACAAGACTGACCATCTCCAGGATGTCCAGTCTTATATATTATAAGACTGCATATACAGTAAGTATATGTATAAGTATATAAGACTGCAATTGGTCTATCACCTGAAGCTGGGGAAGGGGCCTAATTGTCATGCCCTTCCACAGCTTCTTCAACAGAACCCATGAAGGCATCAAGACTCTGAACCTGCTTTCTATGGGTGAGCAATCCCCATTTTGCCCACAATTTGGGTTCTGGATGTAGAATTTCCTCCTCCCTGCTTTTCCACCTCAAGGAACACCCATCCCCCACCCTTCAGCTCCCTTTCTCTTACTCAATGAGCAAGATTGGTTTCCATACAATACAGATGTGTTGTTAATAAGGAAAAGGCCAGACTCTGCAACAGAGATGAATCTTTTCCTAGATTGAGTTGTACATCCCCAGAATAGAGTTTGGGAGTGTTCATTGATCCCTGCTCTCACTGAATTTGCAAACAGCACCACATACTACAATTCACAGGGGAGAGGTTGTGCCTTTTTCATTGCCCATCAATAAACAATGTGACTAAGGATATTTCTGAGTCAGTACAATTATGAACACAGGAGGCTTCTATAATGGTGATGCTTGTAAGTGTTTCTCATGGCATGTAGTTTTCGCTAATGGAGAAACAGGGAGAAAAAGAATGTTTCAAATGCTCCCAAACTAATGTGGCACTAGCCATTGAACTGAATATTTATGTACTACATCTTACAAGAACAGTGGTTAGACAATCCTGCTTTGCAAATTACTCTTCTGGAAACAAATTAAGTCAATTTTTTGGGCTTGATCTTATTCTGTAGGAGCAAGATTTTTTTTTTTTACTATTTTATTTGATTGCATAAGAACACAAAAGATTGAGCAATAAAGATACAAGAGGCAGAAAACATTTGTGCCAAAGTTTTGACAAACATGAGAAATACGATCCCATCTGCCACTCTAGCAATCCTAGAATGAACCAATTGCAAAAATATGAGAACGGTATAGCCAGAGCTGTTGAGTGAGTTGGCTTATTAATTCATTTCTTGCACTTATAGATGGTGCTCAACCAGTTCCCTCAGCACCAACCCAAATCCTGTGGCTAAAAGTTTATGGATGGATGCTGAATTTTGGCAAAGAGCTTGGGAGTCACATTTTCTTAAGAGTCATACTGATGATGCAAAATTGGTAGTTCTTTAAAGAAGACTAATCTTTCTGAGACTCATAATTCCAAATACAAATATATAGGATTGGACATTTTCTCCAACTGACCATTCTTTAAATGGCAAATGATTTTTTTTCCTGGCTTCTACCTTGCATTAACACTTTCTCTCTCAACCCATTGTTTCCACAATTATAGTGTGATAAATGTCACATTTAACGGTTTCAAATGGCTTTATTTTCATCACAATAAAATTATTTTTAAAAGAGATTAATTAGAACAAATCCAATGATATAACTGGTCTTTCCCTCCCCTCCTTTCTGCTAAATTCTTTCAATTCGCAAAAGACTTTCCCATGAGTCAGGAATCTGGGATTTGTCAGTAATGAGAGGAAGGGGGAAAAGGCACAGAGAAGTAGGAAGGCAGAGAATAACAATGATAGCTGGTAGAGAAAGAGAGATTCACTCTTATTTCCACTACAGTAGGATAAGGCTGTCCCAAATCCATCTCAAGGAATCGTGACTAATGTAAGGCATGCTTGGATTTCTAGTTCAGCAAAATTTGGAATTCTGGAAGTTCATTATTGATAGAATGTAGAGGTAGAATGAAGTATAGACACCCAGAACAGTGGGAGGTGGCGAGATTTACCAAAAGCCAGCCATGATGTAGCTCACCTGGAACTGAGCGAATCACCTTTTGCTTCTGCAGGCCTAAAATAAAGTGAAAGTAAGGTACAGTTTTGCTCAGCTACTGATGACTTTATAAACTCATGTTTTCAGGGTTCTTTTTACGGGAAAGGAACTGATTTTCCCTTATCACATACTGGGATACAATATGAACTTCCCAGTCTAGACTATAGTTCTACAAATTTTTTTTCTTCCTAGCATTTTTCCCATTTGATCCTGGGTTGTGACAGGAATTAACCAACTAGCTTGTCGCCCGACCTTGATGTTGTGGGCTGAGAGAGAGAGTGACTGGCACAAAGTCACCCAGCCAGCTTTTATGACTAAGGTGTGGCTAGAACTCATAGTCTCCTGGTTTCTAGACTGGAGCCTTAACCACTAGACCAAACTGGCTCTCAATCTATACTCCTACAGTATCCTGGACTTTTCCCTCCAATTACCAAATGGGGCAACCCTGTCCCACTTCTGAGGGGATACAAGATTAAGCATGTTGTGCTATTCACTGAAGGAATTTCCCCAATATTGTGAGACTCCTTCATTCTAACATTTATCAGTATGAACTTGCCAGCTTACAGTTACGTTGTCCAAGCAATGAGGAATACAATCTAGTTTTATTAATGATTTTATGATTGGAGCATATGAAGTTTTTATCCAGATACACATTTGATGCTTGGTATTTTCTTGGACAATTTCCCCATATTTAACATTTTGGACAAGGCAACCTTGATGTCCTTATTTCTCATACTATAGATGATAGGATTCAAAAGAGGTGGGACAATGGAATATAATATAGTTGAGATTAAGTCCAGTGAAGTGGAGGGAGGCCTCAGATAAGCAAAGGCTCCAGATAATAAGAACATGGAAACCACAATAAGATGGGGTAGGCAAGTATAGACAGCTTTTTTCCTTCCTTCCAAGGAGCGAATTTTCAGCACAGCAGTGAAAATGGACACATACGTTAAAAGGATAAAGAAAAAACAACCTATGCCTAAGACACAAATGACCACAATTAGTTTGATTTCATTTTGATTTAAGCCTGTACAGGTGAGTTTAAGTAGCTGTGGGATTTCACAGAAAAACTGATTGATGATATTGGAACAAAAAGTGGTTCCAAAGGAAAAAGAAGTGTGCAACAATCCATTAAGAAGGCTGCTGACCCATACAGCAAGAATCATATAAAAACAGGATTGTTTGTTCATTATTTTTTCATATTGTAATGGATTGCTAATGGCAACATAGCGATCATATGCCATGACTGTGAGGACCCAAAAATCAGATCCCAGAAAGAAGACAAAAAAGAAAACTTGACAAACACATCCAAGGTAAGAAATATGTCTTGTGTTCATAAGCATATTAGCCATGGTTTTAGGGACAATGACTGAAATGGCACCAAGGTCTTGTATGGCCAGGTTCAACAGGAAGAAGTACATAGGAGTATGCAGGTGATGGTTTAAAATTATTGCAAATGTGATGAGGAGATTCCCTGTCAGAACTGTGAAATACAACACCAGGAAAGCAAAGAAATAAAGTATCTGCTGTTCTCGTACCTCTGAGAATTCCATCAGCAGAAAATAATAGCCTGAGGATTGATTATCCATGTTCCTCTCAGGATATCCCTAGTAAGACAGAAAAACAGAAAGACACCTATTTTAAATGCAGCCTATTTCAAAACAATTCATAAATTCAATTGGAATATGTGAGATCTGATTCAGTGGCCTTTATTTTGGTAGCAACCTTCTCATCAGAATCTATGATGAGACTTTCATCTTTTCAACTAAATGTTTTAGGTCATATTCCAAGGTTCACACAAATTAGTTCTGACTGGGGATAGCACCATTCCACCTAACTTTAATATTTGTCCACACTCATTAATACATGAGCATGAAGATAAGGGCTCTAAATTGATATTGGTACATTAGTGCTTCAAAAATAGAAAATCTGTCAAACTATTGCTTTTATCTCCATTGCTATATGAGTTGGTACTATCAACCCAGCTCCCTAGATAGATATTTTTACCTATTTACTAGTATTCTAAAGATTCCAGAATCTTCCCTGGATTGGTAGTTTTTAAACAATGAAATATTACCCATATGACATCAGATAAAATCAGCATTTTCACTTTGCTGAAGAATAATTCCAAATGTGTTCACTAAAGAATTATCATGACTGAATTTTTTTTTATGGATTTTTTCCAACTCTCCTGCAAAATGTCTTTTTTTCAAAAACACAAATTGGCTATTCCTAATAAGTATTTAAGTATGAATCTAGAGTAATCATTAAATATTTGGGGTCAGAAAGATAAACTCTAAGATACCTTACCATATTTTCTTACCATAATAACTTACCAAATATCTTACCATATTTCCCCCCTAAATATGCTAAGTTGCAATTGGTTAAAATTGTCCCTCCCCTCACCTGTTTTGGAGGAGATTATGCTGGTGCTCTTAATTTTCACACGACTCAAATGGCTCATTATAGCAATAAATACAAGCAGATTTTTTAAAAAGGACAGAAACAGAAATCATCACAATAAATGTATTTGAAAAAACTCTTTGGGATATATACAACCTTCTAAAACTAAAATGTCATATATGAGGAAATTGAATAAAGTTAAAGATAAACAGGCTTACCATACTTCTTGGTTTAGGAAAACAACAACAACAGCAGCAACAACAGACATTTCCTGTGAGTTTGATTGAAATTTGCTTCCAAAACCTAATTATAAAGATAAAGGGCTATTTGCATAGGATTAACCACTTATTGCAAGTCAATGCTCAAGTAACTAGAGGATAAAATTTGTTATGGTGGTAAATTAAAAAATAAGTTTCCAGGAGCCCACCACCTTCTCATCCATCCTTTGAGCTTCTCAATGTAAGCCAACTTGGCACTCTTAATATTGCTATGAATGTTTCTGAAACAAATATTTGTATTAATAATGGTCTCCAGAATCAATTAGCTTGCACATTTCTTTCTGGTAAAGCAAATCAGATTTTGATTAGGAAAGTCTCACAAAATAATAATACTAAATAAATAGGGGGGATAATCCATATCAATTTGAGGAATAATACCACTTTTAAAACCATATCCTAATTTATTTTTATTTTTAACAAATGCCATATTCTGAGATGAAGCATAAGTAACCCTGTAAACACATTTACAAACAGAACAATGGAATCATTTTTAAAATGAATCCTACTCCATTATCTAATTTGGGCTTTACCATCTTCCTTCTATGACACTAGCACGCTGGGTACAATAATGGTCTCAGGGCTGATTACTCAACACCTGGAAGTTAAATTATGACAATTTCCACTTGAAAAAAGAGTTGAAAATATTATTAATAAAATGGGGAGAAATGAGAAATTGAGGCTCTCAAATTATAGATAATAGATTCAATATTTGATATCTACTTTGTTTTCTATTTATTGTATAACAGAACAAATGCTTACAACTATCATGCAACAATTGAATGTGTTATGATGGTTGGATCCCTTTTCTGACTTTCAGATTTCTTGAGTTTTCCTTTAGGGTTTGTATGTATATTAATTCATACATATACTGTATATTTAGTTCATTTCTTTGAAATGATCCACAATTCTCTCTATCTACTCAAGCAGTTAGAGTACAAAGTGGTATAATGAAACTACTACTCACGATGCATATAGACAGCTGACATTCAAGTTAATTTGTTTGAGAAAATGAGAAATATGTTTATAACTCACTAAATGTTTACAAATTCAATATTTTACAGTCTAACACAAACACAAACACAAACACAAACCCTTTAGGTTTTCAGCATTAAATATTCACCCAGTCATACCTGATTGTTTCTGAAATCTTTCAGAAAATAAAAGGTTTATAACCAAGTAAGGAGGAGTTTACTAACATGTACTCTGTGGTCCCTTGTGATTTCTCTTCATCCAGCAAGGTCGTTGTTTGCTCCTCCCAAGTCAGTAAGCTCAATAACTCAATGCAGGAAAAAATAGAGCCAGAAAGAAATATCAATTCCTTAATCATGATACTATACTAAAGAGGTCACTGTTTATTTACCTCCCAAGTCAGTTAGCTCCAGAATTCAATGCAAGAGAAATAGAGTCAGAAAGAAACATTAACTCCTTAATTGTGTCTTTGTTACTATTCTGAAGAGGTATTTTCTGTATATTGCTGCATAACAGTCATGCCATTATTTTTCCTTTGCTTTGAGAATGCCCATGTTTTTATTCAAACTGCTTTTGGTTGGGTGAGGGATAAATTGCAAACTGCCATGAGTACATTTTGCTATCACATTGATCGGCTGTGCATATATCTGGTATCCTAAAGAAGAATGGAGATGTTGTAGCTGTGGTGATCTATGACTCTGTGCACCTGAGTATGGGGAAAAATTGTATTGGCTGTTTAAAGAATCCACTCATTAAAGTAAATGTGGCTCTTAAAGCACCAGGAGATTTACCTGTCTACAAGCAAGGGATTTTTTTAAAAAAGTGTCAGGATAATGTCAGGACCCTTTAAAAAAATAATGGAGTTTGCTACGACAGGACGTGCAGAAGGGCCAAAGAAATTTTATCAAATTATTTCCAATAAAGTGATCCACATATTCCAGTGAAGTGCCATGTTAGACAGCAATTACCCTCTGAGTGATTTGCCAGTTGTTGAAGCAAGACCTGTGGAGAACTACTCCAGTGTCAGGTGAACTTTTCAGCAGATCATTTACTGTTTTCTATGGGTTATGGCTTCTTTCAGAAACCCACTCATTAATGGTAATGAGGCTCTAAAAGCAGAGGCAGATTTGGCAGTACACAAGTTCTAGAAGTAACAAAAAAATCAGGTTAATGCAGGCTCCCAAACAAGCCTAAAAATGACAGGAGTGTTGCTGTGCTTGAACTTGCAGTAGGGCCAGAAAACCTTTCCCATTTCTTTTTTTCAAAATATGGTTGTATGTGAACTGCTGTTGATAGTGCCTGGGCACACAAATGCACATGCATACATACATATGAGAGTATGTATGCTCAGAGTCTATTATGATTTATGCAGTTTATAAGGTCAATCAGTCAATCAATCAATCTCACTTTGATCCTTGGTCATCTCCGTAACAATTATTTCATGGTTTCAGTTTGAAGTGGTATTATGGAATCATCATTGTCAGATTTCCGAAGGAGGCACAAACCAGGCTTAGTGTCCCCAGAGGCCAGGTCAACAAAGCTGGATCTAGAAAGTTATTGCAATTCAGGAACAGTCACATTTTGGCCTGTTGTCACTCACTGAGCGGCCCTAAGACTGGTGGAGAATTTTACTCCCTCTAACTTCAAATCTGGTAAACTCTTTTCCCTTAAGGAAGGTTTTCTGTCTCTTTGAAAATATCCCCCTGAAACCTGGCGGGGCTAATGTTGCTGCTATTGTCATCAGATTGTCTCCCAAAATGAAACAGCAGCAGGCCTTTTGATCCTCCCAATTATAGACTACAGACATCTTTTTCTTTTAATCCAATTTCTACATGGATCAAATTGTTTAATTCTTGAACCCTCATTGCATATTTCTTTTTATTTATTAATCTAGATTTATTAAGAATTTTTCCATACAATTAAAGAAAAATCAGAAGGAAAGAAACAAAAAGAAAAAGAAACAAAAAAGTGCAAGAAAGGAAAAAGAAAGGAAAAATATAGTTAAGAAATATAATGACTTCCGATCTTCTTTTCAACAGATAGTTACAATCTTATTGTCCCTCCTCCCTCTTAGATGCTATACAAGTCCCTTCAGCCCCTCATTTAATCCAAGTCTGTCTTAATTTTCAAATCCATAAATTATAATTTCCTTTCTTTCTCCTTTCTGCAAAAAGTCCATGGAAGGTCAGAAAAGTTTTGCCATTTCTGTGAAATCTGACATTTTCACAATCTATTTTTCCACTGTGGAGATTTCATTGTTCTTCCATCACTGTGCATAGAAAAATCTTGCTGCAGTTACCATATACAAAATCAATATGTCATGAGTAGTTTCTAATTCACTGTCCATATGTCCCAATAAAAGAGTTCTGGTTTCTCTGCAATATTAATCTTTAAAATCCTTTACATCATTGTATGAATTTGTATCCAAAATTTCTTAGCTTTCTCACATGTCCACCATACATAATAAAATGTCCCTTCATGCTTTTCACATTTCCAACACTGGTTTGAAATACCTTTGTACATTTTTGATAATTTCTCTGGTGTCATGTACCAATGATACATCATTTTATTAAACAAAAATTCTCTTAAATTATGACACAATGTAAATTTGATACCAGTTACCATATTCTCTCCCAAGTGCCCATCTCTATGTTTGGAAGGCAAACTTCCAAACATATCTTTTTAAATGATGGAGATTTTTAACTTATAGATAAGTTAAACTTATAGATAAGTTAACTTATAGAGACATAAATGGAACTCTAGACAATATATTTATTTTTTTGAGAGACCCAGTTCTTTTTCAAGAATTGATATATTAGGGATTTCCATGAAATTATCTCCATATACTAGTAAAGCAGATATTATCAAAACCTTTCTCAGATCACAATCCAGTGAATTTGACATATAAGAAGAAATGTAGAACATACAGATGGAGATTAAATGAAACTTTTTTACAAAAAGTATCAGTAATTGATGATTGATGATTTTTCAACAATATTATACAAAACTATATAAGAGTGAAGAGATTTCAAATGAGAAAGCAGACAAATATTTAAGGAAATCAAACTACCAAAAATAATGGAGAAAAAAATGGAAAAGCAGATGATGAAAGGACCTGTGACAATAAGAGAAGTTTATGAGGCAATAAAAAAGAACAAATTAGGGAAAGTATCAGGACCAGATGCATTACCAACATCTTATTACAAACACTTCAAAGATGAACTGATACAACCTTTGCAAGAACTAATGAACTCTATTATGGAAAAGGGATTGATACCAGAATGTTGGAAATAAGTGAATATTGCTTAAATTTATAAAGAAGTCAGGACCGTACTTTACGCAAAAAATTATCGACCAATTTCTTTACTGAATAATGACAATTTAAAAATTACTATGGTTCGAGCTGAAAGACTGAAAGATGTTTTGCAGGAATTTATACATGAAGATCAATGTGGATTTCTGCCTAAAATTTAGTTGAGGGACAATATAAGACATATTCTTGATATACTAGAATACTTGGAACAACATCATGCAAAACAAGCCACATTGATATTTCTGTATGTGGAGAAAGCGTTTGACAATTTGAACTGTATATTTTGTTTAAAATTTTGGAAAAGATGGATTTTGGAGATAACTTTATTAAATGGGTAAAATCAATATATACATCACAAACAGCACAACTTACAGTTAATGGCAAATTGACTAAACCCTGTGAGATACAAAAAAGGGACAAGAAAAGGTTGCCCGCTCTCACTACTGCTGTTTATTTCGGTTTTCGAAGTTCTTAATAGAGGTATAAGACAAGATGAGAAAATAACTGGGGTAAAGGTGGAAAAAGAAGTATGTATATTAAAGGCATTTGCAGATGATTTGATTTTAATAGTTGAAAATCCCCTGGAAGGAATAGACTTCTTAATGGAAAAGCTTAAGGAATTTGGTGAGTAGAAAACTGGTTTTCAGACTGAGAAAAGGGTAAAATATCTGGGTATTACTATTTTCATTATGAATTGTATGTTATTTTAGAATAATTACTGTATGTTAAGGTATGGAATAAAATTAAAAAAGATCTACTAAGATGGGGAAAGTTGCAACTATCATTGCTTGGAAGAATTCCCATGATAAAAATGAATTTTTACCTATTACTTTTGTGGAAACAAAGTAAGTCAATTTTGAGGGCTTGATATTATCCTGTAGTAGCAAGATTATTTTTAATTTTTAATTTTATTGCATAAGAACACAGAAGATTGAGGAATAAAGATACAAAAGGAAGAAAATGTTTAGGCCAAAATTCTGACAGACACGAGAAATGTGATCCCATCTGCCACTCTAGCAATTTGTAAAAAGATTTGAACTATACAGCCTGAGCTGTAGAGTGGGTTGTCTTACCACTTTATTGCTTGCACTTATAGATGGTGCTCAACAAGTTCGCTCACCACCACTCCAAATTCTGTGGCTAAAATATTATGGCTGGATGCTGACTTTTGGCAAAGAGCTTATGCTTTGGGGTGGGTTGCTCCAAATTTTTATTTTATGTCTAGTCTTGTCACGTGACATGTTTTCCTAATGGTCATACTGTTCATGCAAAATTGGTAGTTCTTTAAAGAAGACTAATGTTTCTGAGACTCATAATTCCAAATACAAATATATAGGATAGGACATTTTCTCCAACTGACCATTCTTTAAATGGCAAATGATTTTTTTCTTGGCTTCTACCTTGCATTAACACTTTCCCTCTCAATACAATGTTTCCACAATTATACTGTGATAAATGTCACTTCTAAGGGGTTCAAAATGGCTTTATAATCGTCACAATAAAAGTATTTTTAAAAGAGATTAATTAGAACAAATCCAATCACATAACTGGTCTTTCCCTCCCCTCCTTTCCGCTAAATTATTTCAATTCACAAAAGCCTTTCCCATGAGTCGGGAATCTGGGATTTGTCAGTAATGAGAGGAAGGGGGAAAAGGCACATAGAAGTAGGAAGGCAGAGAATAACAATTGTAGCTGGTAGAGAAAGAGAGATTCACTTTTATTTCCACTACAGTAGGTTAAGGCTGTTCAAAATCCATCTCAAGTAATCATGACTGATGTAAGGCATGCTTGGATTTTTAGTTCAGTAAAATTTGGAATGCTGGGAGTTCATTATTGCTAGAATGTAGGGGTAGAATGAAGTATAGACTCCCAGAACAGTGGGGGGCGGGGAGATTTACTAAAAACCAGCCATGATGTAGCTCAACTGGAACTGAGTGAGTCACCTTTTGCTTCTGCAGGCCTAAAATATACTGAAAGTAAATACAGTTTTGCTCAGCTACTGATGACTTTATAAACTCACGCTTTCAGGGTTCTTTTTATAGGAAAGGAACTGATTTGCCTCATCACATACTGGGATATTATTTGAACTTCCCAGTCTATCTATAGTCCTGCAGTACCCTAGACTTTTCCCTCCAATTACTAAATGGGGCAACCCTGTCTCACGTCTTTTTTTTATAGAAGTTTTATTAAATTTTAAATATACAAAGTTAAAAGTTAAGAATGAAACAGAAATAGAAATACAAATTAAAAAGGAAAGAAAAGTGCAGTAAAGAAAGAAAAAGAAAGAAAAAACAAACATAGAAATTAGATAACTTCCGATCCGTCTATGGTCATAAGAATGAAATAGATATCTTGTTCTTACATACTGGCTATTCATATAAAATTCATATATTTTTCTTGTCTATTATATACTATTCATATATAGTCTAGTCATCAAAACCCCATGCAAGCTTTACTCCTCCTGCTTTTTGCAAATAGTCCATCAAAGGTTTCCACTCTTTAAGAAAGTAATAATTTGAATTGTCTTTTAGTAAACAAGTCAGTTTGTCATTTTCTGCCATTTCTAATAGTTTCAACATCCATTCCTGTATTGTTGGTACACTTTGATTTTTCCAAAACTGTGCATATAAAAGTCTTGCTGCCGTAATCATATATTGTATTATTCTAAAAAAATGTTTTTCTATTTGTACATCCCAAATTCCAAGTAGAAAAAATTCTGGTTTGAATGGTATTCGTATCTGTAATATATTTTGCATTAAAGAATGTATCTCAATCCAATATTCCTTTGCATTTTTACATGCCCACCACATATGGTAAAATGACCCTTCTTCTTTTTAACATTTCCAACATAAGTTGGAAATATTCCCATACATTTTTGAAAGTTTTTGTGGGGTCATATACCATCGATACATCATCTTGTAAAAGTTTTCTTTTAAGTTATAACACAAAGTAAATTTTAATCCTTTAGTCCACATGTCTTCCCATTGTTGAAGTTGTATATTGTGGCCAATATTTTTTGCCCATTGAATCATACAATCTTTAACTTGTTCCTCCACCATTTCTCCTTTTAGCAATAATTTATACATTTTAGCGATTAAATGTTCATCGGTATCACATAGTTGTATTTCAAATTCTGTTTTAGTTTGTTCAAATTCCATTTTTTTTATCTAATTTAAATTTCTCTGTCAATTGCATATAGGAAAGCCATTGAAAAGTATATCCTTCTTGGGCAAGTTCTTCTTTTGATTTTATTACATAATGTCCTTGTTCTTTTTATAAAAAGTCCTTATATGTCAACCACTTATCTTTATTTCTTACTTCTGTTCTATAGAAAGCTTCTTGCGTAGAAATCCATAAAGGTCTCTTATAACATAAAGTTGGTTTATATTTATTCCAAATTCTCAACAAGGATCTTCTGATATGGTGATTTTTAAAGTCCATATTAATTTTAGCCTTATCATACCACAAATATCCATCCTGTCTCACTTCTGAGAGGAGGCAAGATTAAGCATGTTGTGCTATTCACTGAAGGACTTTCCCCAATATTGTGAGTCACTTTCATTCTAACATTTATCAATATGACACTTTTCTGGTTACAGTTAAGTTGTTTGAGGATAATAAGTTTGAGGATAATAAGTTGTTTGAGGATCGGGACATTCTCAGGGAATGCTTGTTTACAAAGCCATTGTACTACCAACCCTATTGTACGCCTCTGAAACATGGACCGTCTACAAACGTCACCTCCAACTTCTTGAAAGATTCCATCAGCGCTGCCTCTGAAAAATTCTGCAAATTACTTGGGAAGATAGGCAGACTAATGTTAGCGTATTGGAAGAAGCGAAGACCACCAGCATTGAAACAATGATCATCCAGCATCAACTTCGCTGGACCAGCATGTTGTTCAAATGCCTGACCATCATCTTCCAAACAGCTAGTTTACTCCCAATTTAAGAATGGAAAATGTAATATTGGTGGACAGCAAAAGAAATTCAAAGATACTCTCAAAGCTAATTTTTTTAAAAAAATAATATCAGCATTGAGAACTGGGAAGCCCTAACTCATCACCGTTTCAATTGGAGGTCAGCCTTTATTAAAGGCGCTACAGACTTTGAAGAAGCATGAGTACATGGCGAAAAAGAGAAACAAGCTAAGTGGATGGCATGTCAAGGAAACCCTCATCGTGAACATCTTCCACCTGAAAACCTATGCCCTCATTGTGGGAGGTTCTGTGGATCCAGAATTGGCCTTTACAGCCACTTATGGATCCACTATTAAGATTTTACCCCTGGAAGACAATCTTACTCGGCTACGAGTGATTGCCAAGAAGAAGAAGAAGACAGTTAAGTTGTCCAAGTAATGAAGCATACAGTCTAGTTTTATTAATGTTCTTATCACTGGAGCATATGAAGTTTTTTTATCCAGATACACATTTGATGCTTGATATTTTCTTGGACAATTTCCCCATATTTAACAGTTTGGACAAGGCAACCTTGATGTCTTTATTTCGCATACTATAGATGATAGGATTCAAAAGAGGTGGGACAACAGAATATAATACAGTTGAAATTAAGTCCAGTGAAGTGGAGGGAGGCCTCAGATAAGCAAGAATTCCAGATAATAAGAACATGGAAACCACAATAAGATGGGGTAAACAAGTGGAGAAGGCCTTTTTAATTCCTTCTGTGGAGGGAATTTTCATCACAGCCACGAAAATAAACACATAAGTAATAAGAATAAAGAAAAAACATCCAAATACTACAACAGAAATAAACACAAGTAGTCTGATTTCATTTTGGTTTAAGTCTGTACAGGTAAATTTCAGTAGTTCTGGGATTTCACAGAAAAACTGATTGATCATGTTGGAATAAAAAGGGGTTGAAAAGGTAAAACAGATGTGCAATAATCCATTAAGAGTGCTGATAATCCATACAGCAAGAATCATATAAATGCAGGTTTGTTTGTTCATTATTCTTTCATACTGTAAAGGATTACAAATGGCAACATAGCAATCATATGCCATGGCTGTGAGAATCCAAATAGCAGATCCCATTAGGAAGACAAAAAAGAAAACTTGAAAAACGCATCCAAAGTAAGAAATCTGTGTTGTGTTCATGAGCATATTGACCATGGATTTAGGAGCAACAACTGAAGTTGTACCAAGGTCTTGTATGGCCAAGTTCATTATGAAGAAATACATGGGAGTATGCAAATGATGGTTGAATAGTACTGGAGAAATTATAGAAGATTCCCTGCCACAATTGCCAAATACAATACCATGAAAACAAAGAAGTAAAGCATCTGCTGTTCTCGTACCTCGGAGAATTCCAAGAGTATAAAATAATTGCTTGTGAATTGATTAGCCATGTTTTTCAACCCAACTGAGGATGTCCCTAAAAAAATACATGAGTAAAAGTATATTAAAAATCATCTGGTACAAGACTGTTCATGAGCTTCATAAAAATAATTGAGTTCCTAGGCACTGACTTACATTTTGATATCAATACTCACTTCAGAACCTGTGGTGAGAGTCTCATATGTTCAGCAGAATATTTGCAATCTACTCCAAACTGCAGACAAATTACTATAGATTGGAGATAGTATCATTCAGATTTTGGTAGAAGAGGGAAGGAAAAGGAAACACTGTCAGGCTTTTAAGACTGACCATCCCTTTGAGTTGGGCCAGGTCAGGAAATAGTATCCAGAAGATATACTGGAAACTTGGCTCTATTGTTAGAGGCTACTATAATAGAATCTTGAGAGTCTCACTCTTATACCAAAGACTCCTTTACAGAAGGAGTATGCCATCTGAAAGTATTTCACTCAATACTCAACTTTATACACATTTATGAGGAAAGACTCTAGTTTTAAAAAACAAAAAAATGCACTGCATGATATTATGGAGTACTGATTAATGACAAAGAAATTATGTAAATACCTGGTGGATGCTAGCCTAAAATGATATATGAAAGGATAGGCAATTGGAGAAAAACAAGAGGGAGACCACCAATCAGTTTTCCTCAATCTGACACCCTCCAGATGAATTTGGACAACAAACTTGCAGAATTTATGGAGAACACATGTTGTCAAAGCAGACACACATTTACAATACACCCCTCAGGATCTTAGTTTGAAGGCCCAAAACCATTAGATTGAAAGGGATCTATTCTTTTTAGGATTGTAATGGACAGTCAGTCCAATTGTTTAACAGCATAAGATCCAAGTCCACATCCCAGGAAGAGAATTTTACCACTGAGATTGTATCACCCAGGCCAGTGGAAAAAGGACAGAATATAAGAATATATTTCTCTCCTTCATTACAAACAAATCAGCTTTTGATTGTAGCAGTCTCTCTAGTAATGTGTTTTAAATGATTTGAGCAATTAATGCCAACTCTGAAATTACATTGGAAATACTTAATTTTATGTTAATTTTTTAAAAATAGGTTCTTTTCTCTGTGAGGGCAAACAGATGTGTCCTTGGGAACTAAATTTAGAAAGAGGTTTTTCACAATCCCTTTTTGACTTTGAGATTTGTTTTCCATCAATCTTTGCTTTTTGAATAAATTTATAAATGTCATAAACATTTGTAGTTGACTTGCTTGAGATTTTCAACAATTTTCTCTACCCATAAAAGGCATGAGTACAAAGTAATGCAATAGAACTATTTCTCTGTATCCATTTTAGACAATTAACATTCATGCCAGTTTGAGAAAGTAAGAAATAGTTTTAATGCTCACTAAATATTTAGCCATACAGATGATTTACAATTTTTCTTCATGAATTTCTTTGGCTTCTGATGTATTAGATATTCTGATGTATTAGATATTCTGTTGTTAATATTTATCTGACGAAGATGCTTCTGCCAAAGAGGAAGGAAGTTTTAATATCTATTCTTCATCCCTGGTGATTTCCAATTATCCTACAAGGGTTTAGTTTTGTCCTCCCAAGTCATTTAATCTCCAGTATTCAATATAAGAGAGACAAAAGAAAATCCATTAATTCTTTAATTTTGGCTTTGTTTACATAATCAAGAGATACTTCCTATGTGGCATCCCATGAGAATAAAAGACAACAAATAACAACCATGCTGTCTTTCTAATCAGAACTAAGAATATTCAAGTTTTAAAATCAATTGTTTGTGATAATGCTGGGCTATGGTACGTGGAAGAGATATGATTACAAACTGAGATGATTAATTTATATGGTTATATTTATTAAGCAGTAATAGTAATAGTAATACTTTATTGATTAGTCTATTTGACCATATCAATGCATAGGCCGCAGTAAAATGCTTTAAGACAAAATAAGGTAAGATACAATATAATGAGATAAAATAGAGTACAGTAGAATAAAATGGACATAATATAAGGATGAGGTAAAATAAAGATAAAAGGATAAAAGGTAGGATAAGATAGTAAAAATGTAATAGAGTACAAGGTATAATATAATGAATATTAGACTCAAGGACAAAATATATTTAGATAAATTGCATGCAACCCGAATGAGTTCTATACAATGTATTCTCTATGTACGATGTTAAAGAATGGCAACGTTGACCTAGTATCTGCAAAGCGGCAATATCACAGATTCCAAGTCCAGGGCAGATGCTAACAATCCACATTGCAGTCAAAATACAGTTGTTTCTCTGTATACTTGGGTGTCAGAATAACATTCCACAAAGAAAGTATAATAAATTCACCAATCTTTGTGAATTCTCTCTCTTTGCAAGTCTCTCTTTCATGGGCCAGGAATCTAGTCATGAGAGGAAGAAACAAGAGGCACAGAGAAGTAGGAGATGCAGAGAATAATAATGATAGCTAGTAGAGACAGACAGATTAACTTTTTATTTCGACTCAGTTGATTAAGGTAAAGGTAAATGTTCCCCCCGCACATTTGTGCAGTCATGTCCAACTCTAGGGGCCGGTGCTCATCTCCATTTGTTAGCCGAAGACCAAGCGTTGTCCGAAGACGCTTCCATGGTCATGTGGCCGCATGATGCACGCGGAATGCTGTTACCTACCCACCGAAGTGGTACCTATTAATCTACTTGCAGTTGCATGCTTTCGAATTGCCAGGTTGGCAAGACCTGGGGCTAGTGCGGGAGCTCACTCCGCATGCAGGGCTAGGGATTTGAACTTCCGAACTTGCGATTTTCTGATCGACAAGCCTGGCATCTCACCCGCTGAGATGATTAAGTCTGTCCAAAATTCATCCAAAATAAGCATGACCATTGTAAGAAATGCCTGGATTTCTAGTTCAGTAAAATTTGGAGTGCTAGAGGTATATTATTGCTAGAATGTAGGGATGAAATGAAGTATAGGTTCCCAGAACAGTCAGAGAAATATTTACCAAAAAGCCATCCAGACATGAGTTAGCTGAACTGAGTGAGTGACCTTTTGCTTCTGTGGGCCTAAAGTAAGATAAAAATCTCACTGAAATTGAAGTACTGGTGACTTTATAAACTCATGTATGCAGTATTTTTGTTAGCAGTGAGGAGCTAATTTTCCTTATCTCCTACCAGAATATTATTTGAATTTCCTAGTCTATAGCCTTACTGTATCCTGGAGTTTTTCTTCTAAATGGTAGAAGGCCAAATCCTGCCTCCCTTCTGAGAATAGAAATGATTGAGCAGGTACTGCCATCCACTGAAAAGCTTTCTGCACTAACTGTGAACCACTTTCATTACAATGTTTATTAACATGAGGCTTATTAATGGCAATGAAACGTCTGCAAGAAAACAAGGCTCAGAGAGCACCATGGACTCCACAGTTCAACTACAAATATTCAATATGAGGCTTGTCAGTTTACAGTAAAATTGTCCAAATAAGGAAAAGTACAGTCCAGTTTTGTCAGTGAACTTATGATTTGAGCTTATAATGTTTTTCATCCACATAAACACTTGATAATTACAAATGAAAAGTCAAAGATAACTCCTTGGACAATTCTTGCATATTTAACAGTTTTGACAAGGCAACCTTAATATCCTTGTTTCTCATACTATAAATGATAGGGTTCAAAAGAGGTGGGACAATGGAATATAATACAGTTGTGACTAAATCCGGTGAACCAGAGGGAGGCCTCAGATGAGCAATGATTATACAAAATAGGAAAATGGAAACAACAATAACATGTGGTAAGCAAGTAGAAACAGCTTTTTTTCTTCCTTCCAAGGAGTGAATTTTCAGCACAGCATTGAAAATAGAAACATAAGTAACAAGGATAAAGAGAAAACAACCTATGCCTAAGACAGAAATGAACATGATCAATTTGATTTCGTTTTGGTTTAAGCCTGTACAGGTGAGTTTAAGTAGCTGTGGGATTTCACAGAAGAACTGATTGATGATGTTGGAAGAAAAAGGGGGTGAAAAGATAAAAGAAGCGTGCAAAAATCCATTAAGAAGGCCACTTACCCATACAGCAAGAATCATATAAAAACAGGATTGTTTGTTCATTATTTTTTCATATCGTAATGGATTGCAAATGGCAACATAGCGATCATATGCCATCACTGGGAGAATCCAAAAATCAGATCCCATAGAGAGGACAAAAAAGAAAACTTGACAAACACATCCAAAATAAGAAATGTGTCTTGTGTTCATGAGCATATTAGCCATGGATTTGGGAACAATGACTGAAATGACCACAAGGTCTTGTATGGCCAAGTTCAACAGAAAGAGGTACATGGGAGTATGCAGGTGATGGTTGAAAATTATTGCAAAGATGATGAGAAGATTCCCAGTCAGAATTGCCAAATACAGTACCATGAAAGCAACGAAATAAAGCAATTGTAGTTCTCGTACCTCTGAGAATTCCATCAGGAGAAAATAATAGATTGTGGATTGATTATCCATGTTCTACTCAGGATATCCCTAGATAGAGAGAAAAACAGATATGGAGCTATTTCAAATGCAGCCTGTTTTTAAAATATTCATAAGTTCAATTGGTATAAGTGAGATCTGATTCAGTTGCCTATATTTTGATATCAACCTTCTCATCAGGTCTATGATGAGACTTTCATCTTTTCAACTAAATGGTTTAGGCCATATTCCAAGATTCACACAAATGAGTACAGTTTGGGGATAGCACCACTCCACGCGATTGTAATATTTATCCCCACTCTTCATTAATACATGAGGATGAAGTTAATGGCTCTGAATTGATATTGGTACATTAGTGCTTCAAAAAAGAAAATCTGTCAAATTATTGTTTTTATCTCCATAGCTTTATGAGTTGGAACTATCAACCCAGCTCCCCAACCAGACAGTTTGCTTGCATAATTCTATTCTAAAGTTTCCACAATCTTCCCTGTATTGGTAATTTCTAAACAAGGAAATATTATTACCTGCAAGACTTCAGATAAAATCAACTCTTGCTACTATTTTCCTCATCCACAATTCACTGCAGTTAAACCACATTTTCACTGTGCTGTAAAAATAATTCCAAATGTGTTCATTGCAGAATTATCATGATTGAAATTTGTTCTTGAACTTTTTTGAAAGGTCCTCCAAAAAGTCTGTTTTTTTTTCAAAAACACAAATTGTCTATTCCCAATAATTGTTTATGTATGAAACTTGAATAACTATTAAATATTTGGGGTCTGTTTTGATAAAATAGTTAAGAGCAGAGACATCACACTGACAACAAAGGTGTCCTGACATCGAGTGAAGGAAAAACATGCTGAGGCTTGAAGTTGAAGCTCTAATGTTTATTGTCCTACTCTCCTTGACAGAATCCAGCTAAACTAACATGAACTGGTAATGCTCAGAGAAAGAGTCCAAGAAATCAGGGCAGGGCCTTCTTTAGCCTCTTGGGAGGAAAGCATAGGGATTCAGTACTACGCATGCGTTTCTCCCCCTGGAGGGAGCCCCCTCCTTCTCTGCCAGTTATCTCCCTAACACCAGGTCCACATAGTTAAAGCAATGGTATTCCCCGTAGTAACCTATGGCTGCAAGAGCTGGACCATAAGGAAGGCTGAGTGAAGGAAGATAGATGCTTTGGAACTGTGGTGTTGGAGGAAAATTCTGAGAGTGCCTTGGACTGCAAGAAGATCAAACCAGTCCATACTCCAGGAAATAAAGCCAGACTGCTCACTTGAGGGAATGATATTAAAGGCAAAACTGAAGTACTTTGGCCACATAATGAGAAGACAGGATACCCTGGAGAAGAAGCTGATGCTAGGGAAAGTGGAAGGCAAAAGGAAGAGGGGCCAACCAAGGGCAAGAAGGACGGATGATATTCTGGAGGTGACGGACTCGACCTTGGGGGAACTGGGGGTTGCGACGTCCGATAAGAAGCTCTGGCGTGGGCTGGTCCATAAAGTCACAAAGAGTCGGAAGCGACTGAACGAATAAAATAACAAAATTTGGGGTCAGAAAGATAAGATCTAAATGTATTAAGTTGCAATTCTTTAAAATCTGTTTTGGAGGAAATCATGCTGCTGCTCATAATTTTCAGAATATACCTCAAGTGCCTCATGCAAAAATAAATATAAGAAGATTTTTAAAAAAGGACAGAAACAGAAATCAGCACAGTAAATATATCTAAAAAAACACTTTTGGATTTATGCAACATTTTAAAAATAGAATGCTGTATAAAAACATGAGGAAATTGATTGGATAAAGTTAAAATGAAGAGGCTTAACATACTTCTCAGTTTAGGAAAAAAACAATTGAGATTTCCTGTGAGGTTCATTGAAATCTGCTTCCCATACCTAATTATAAATACATTAAGGGGTATTAGTATTAACTGTTTATTGCAAGTCAATGCTCCAGTAACTAGAGAGCAAAGTTGTATTCAATGTTCTGTTATGGTGGTAAATTAAAAATAAATTTCTGGGAGGCCACCAGCTTCTCATCCACCCTTTGAACTTCTCAGATTAAGCCAACTTGGCACTCTTAATATTGCTATGAATGTTTCTGAAGCAAATATTTATATTAATCAATTTGAGGAAAAATACCATTTTTAAAACTATATCCTAATTTCTTTTTTATTTTTTTTAACAAATGCCATATTCTGAAATGAAGCATAAGTACCCTTTTAAATGCATATAGAAACAGAACAATGGAATCATATTTTTAAAATCAATCCCACTCCATTATCTAATTTCTCCTCCAGAACACTTCATTTACCATCTTCCTTGTATGACACTAAGCACTTTGGGTACAATATTAGATAGAGCCCACCACCTTCTCATCCTTCCTTTGAGCTTCTCAATGTAAGCCAACTTGGCACTCTTAATATTGCTATGAATGTTTCTGAAGCAAATATTTGTATTAATAATGGTCTCCAGAATCAATTAGCTTGCACATTTCTTTCTGGTAAAGCAACTCAGATTTTGATTAGGAAAGTCTCAAAATAATAATACTAAATAAATAGGGGGGATAATCCATATCAATTTGAGGAATAATACCACTTTTAAAACCATATCCTAATTTATTTTTATTTTTAACAAATGCCATATTCTGAGATGAAGCATAAGTAACCCTGTAAACACATTTACAAACAGAACAATGGAATCATTTTTAAAATGGATCCTACTCCATTATCTAATTTGGGCTTTACCATCTTCCTTCTATGACACTAGCACGCTGGGTACAATAATGGTCTCAGGGCTGATTACTCAACATCTGGAAGTTAAATGATGACAATTTCCACTTGAAAAAAGAGTTGAAAATATTAATATAATGGGGATAAATGAGAAATTGAGGCTCTCAAATTATAGATAATAGATTCAATATTTGATATCTACTTTGTTTTATATTTATTGTATAACAGAACAAATGCTTTCAACTATCATGAAACAAATGAATGTGTTATGATGGTTGGATCCCTTTTCTCACTTTCAGATTTCTTGAGTTTTCCTTTAGGGTTTGTATGTATGTTAAAAATTCACACATATACTGTATATTTGGTTCATTTCTTTGAAATGATCCACAATTCTCTCTATCTACTCAAGCAATTAGAGTACAAAGGGGTGTAATGAAAGTACTACTCACAATGTATATAGATACCTGACATTCAAGCTGATTTGTTTGAGAAAATGACAAGCAGCTTTATCTCTCACTAAACGTTTACAAATATAAAAAATTTACATTCTAACACAAACCCAAACCTTTTAAGTTTTCAGCTTTAAATATTCACCCACTCATACCTGACTGTTTCTGAAAATTTTGAGAAAATTAAAGGTTTTTAACCAAGTAGGGAGGAGTTTACTAACATGTACACTGCAGTCCATTGTGATTTCTCTTCATCCAGCAAGGTCACTGTTTGCTCCTCCCAAATCAGTTAGCTCAAGAATTCAATGCAAGAATAATAGAGCCAGAAAGAAACATTAATTCCTTAATCATGATACTATACTGAAGGGGTATTTTCTGTGATGCTGATGCCAAAGAAATACACAGTTCTTTAAGATTTCAGCAGCACCTGAAGTTGAAATTTACAGTAGGACTGAAACACAAGATAGACTGAATACTTAGTATAGCTGCAGCTGCTGTTTATAGAAGGCAAAGACTTGGTTATACAGTTGCATGAAAAACGTTTAGGCAGCCCTGCACAACTTGTACATTCTAATGCATCTCTAGATGAACAGAAGCTGACACAGCCAGTACTGAGAGCCAGTTTGGTGTACTGGTTAAGGCATTAGGCTAGAAACCAGGAGACCGTGAGTTCTAGTCCCACCGTAGGTACAAAGCCAGCAATGTGACCTTGGGCCAGTCACTCTCTCTCAGCCCTAGGAAGGAGGCAATGGCAACCACTTCTGAAACACCTTGCCAAGAAAACCACAGGGACTTGTCCAGGCAGTCTCTGACAATCGAACACGAATGAATGGATTTTCCTAAAAAAAAACAAGATGAGCAGAAGCTGACACAGCCACTACTGGTACAAAGTTTAACACAACATTGTCCTGCAATTTTGAATTCATGCTTAATATTAATGTACAGTTTTTTACAGAGACAAAATAAGAAAAGAGTGAATATGGCAGGATCAATACTTCAGACACCCTTTCAATGTGTTACACTTCCTTAGGCAAAAATGACAGCTTCCTAACATTTCCTGTAACCAGTGAACAATCTTCCTATACTTGCTTTTCAATTTCCCCCCCATTCTTCCCTATGGAATTCTTTCAGTTGAAAAATATTATTATGTCTTCTTACCTGTCCTGTATGTTTTTAGATCTCCCTGCAGATTTCCCATCATATTCAATGCTTGAAATTATGCAGGCCAATGCAAAAGATTAAACTTTTTTCTTGTACGTGCTTCCTGGATAATCTGGAAGTATCTCATGGATTGTTGCTTTGTGATATTCAGCCTCTTTTCAGCTTCTATTTATATTGGAGATTAACTTCTAGGTTATGCTGCTATTTAGTTGAATCCATATCCCCAGCTAGTTTGTGGGAGGAGCTGAAGGCTTCCTCAATTGACTGATGTCTACTTAATTTAATATGCTATGCAAAGGGACCTAACTCAATGTAAGATGTAACCCCAGGTGTCAGTTTCACCAGTGCCACTGAAACTGAGAAAGCCATCAAGCAAGGCTGCAAATTGGCCCCACTCTTATTCAGTTTCTATAACAATTCCATGGTGGGCCACAAACTGAACTTTCACTCCCCAAAACCTGCTATTCTGGTCTATGCAGCTGATGCAGCAATCCTTTCAAGAACACCTACTGGCCTTAAAAGAGCAGTGAGAGCACTAGCACAGTACAGCAAGAAAGACCAAATAGAACTCAATGATCAGAAAACTAAAATCATGGCATTTGCCAAAACGCCCGAGTCATTCCTGGAGCATAGATGGCAACAAGATTGAGCAGGTCTCCTGTTTCAAATACCTGGGGGAAGTTCCTCATTTTGATGGCAATAGGAAAGCCCACGGGCACTAAATTGCTGGAAACACAAAGAGGAGTTCATCTGCCATCCTTAAGTACCTTAAGGCAAGACATGGCCATCATATACCTGCAGCTCTCAAATTATTTGAAGTCATGCCAATGGCACAATGTCTCCAATTTTGCACCATTAGAACTTGTACAATCTAAATGTTTAAGATCAGTCCTTCATATCCCTAATTGTGTTCCTAATGCCACCCTGCAACTAGAGACAGGCTTCATGAAAGTGTCAGCTAGAGTGTGTGTGTCCATACTCAACTATTGGCCTCCCTGGCCTTACCACTATATTCCTCCCTGGCCTTACCACGTTAACCTTGAGTGATGATTTTCAATCCACATGGAAACAGGCAGTGCCAACTAAAATCTCATCCTTGGGCTTCATTCCAGGTCTTCTACTCAGGATGGGATATGACCAGGACAAATCACCCATCTGTGTAGCGGACATAGAGTGCCAATTGGATTTAGCCAGGACACCAAAGTTTATTGCCAGTGAATCCAACAGGTATTCTGCCTCCCCTATAGCATACCTATCTAAATGTGTACCTAAACACAGAAGTGCCTTTACTCTGCCACGATGTCATGCCCTCCCCTCAGCTGTCCTTGCAGGCCCATGTAGCAAGATTCTGCCTCCCCTATAGCATACCTATCTAAATGTGTACCTAAACACAGAAGTGCCTTTACTCTGCCACGATGTCATGCCCTCCCCTCAGCTGTCCTTGCAGGCCCATGTAGCAAGATTCCTTACTCTGGCCTAAAGAATTTCTACACAACAGGTGTGGAAAGCAGGCACATATTCACAATACACTCCTCAGGATGATTGTTTGAAGGTTCCAAACCTTAGATTAAGAGGAATCTAATGAAATTAGCTCTGCACTGGACAGTCAATCTGATTCTTTAACAGCATAGGAGCCAATTCTACATCCCTAGGAGCAGAACTGCATCACTGTGACAGTGTCAGCAAGGACACTGAATTTAAAAAAAACATAATATAAGAATTTTTTCTCTCGCTTGTTATCAGTCAAGTTTTGATTATAAAAGTAATAATGGAGTTTAAATATATGGAATTTATGGTGCTTTCTGAGCCTTGTTGTTTTCTTGCAGACGTTTCATTGCCAGGCTAGGCAACATCTTCAGTGTGGAAAGGGAGTGGAACTTGCTCTCTGTTTATATACTGTGGCTTGTCCTGCCTGTGTTGGTGGGGGTGTTGTACTCTACTTTGTAGTACCTTAATTGGGTTGTTGTTTGCTGCTTGGTTGATTGACTGAGTTAATAGTTCCTTGCTTAGAGTCTATTGTGTTGTTTGATTGCTCCTCTGGTGCTAATCTTGCTGTTAATCTTTGCCTATTTGGTTGTTGATTGTTGGCAAGGAGGTGTTCTGGTCTTCTGGCTTTTCTATTGTCTCCTATGAATTCTATTGTCTCTTATGAGTTTAAATATATTTGAATTCATATTTCAAGTCATAATTTTGTCTTCATTTATGAAAGGGTACCCTACACTGTGACAGCAAAAAAAACAGTGTCCATGGGAACTAGGTTTGGAAACAGGTAGTTCAAGAGAACAATGAAATAAAAAATTGTTTATCAAACTTGACCAATAGAAATTGTTCATGAAACTCTAAAAAACTTAGGTCTGCATTTCTTCTACACAGTACATATTTTTATCAGAGACTGCCATAAAAATGATGGTCATATGGAAAAAATTTCATTTGTTTTCCCCCACTTTACTCTTTGTATAATTTTGTAAATTTCATGCATTTATCTGGGTGTCACGTATGACCCACACCAGGGTATCATCCGTGACATGGCGCCAGCCAAGAGAGTTGCAGCAACCAAACAATGGCAAGCAATAGCCAGCAGACAGATAGAAAGAAGGCAATGTGGATTCAGGACCTTGGAGCTTCAAACACACCACAAAAGTGTCAGACAGGAAGGGGGAGAAAAGAATGTGTATATATACTAATCCTTTGTAAAACTCAATTCACTTGGAGCATTGAAGTGCTTAGAGTCTCTGATACAATGAAAATTCCTAATGATTTCAATGTATCTCGTGTGTGGAGTGCTGATTGTAATCCAGGACCATCACAGAATGCTCCAAGTCAAAATGAGTTCAACCAAAAGCAGCCAGCTTTTTGAAGGGAGCTCACAGGGAAACTGGAAGCTGACAGCAAAGTCGTAACCCTGATGGGAGAGACCAGCAGAGCAGGTACCCAGACCCCCCAATTCCCCAGCAGCATGGCAACACCAATTATCTGGGGAAGCATGCCCCAGGGGCGATGGGTGACAGAGTACGACTCCCACTGGGCTCGCCATGTCAGTGGAGACCGAGAATGATGATCGACTTTTGCAACCCAGATTGGGAGGCATCCCTGACTTTTGGAAGCCAGTGGAGGAGCGCGAGTTGAACGCGAAGTTGAAGTGGATGGAAAACGAATGGACAGCCTGCAAAGAATGTTGGAGAGACTATTGCAGAGGCTAGATCCACCACCATTGAGAATGGCAGAGACAACCATGCACGGCGCGTGGGGAGAGGACTCTGGTGGTTTGGAAATGGGAAGGGAGCAGCAGGAGACTGAAAGAGTGCCCAATGACCACCCCACCCTGAGAGCATCCGCAGGGAGAGGACACCGAATACGCAGTCCCAACAAACGCATGGGAGCCAGGGAGCTGAAGGCAAAGTTCACTGACAAACCAAAAAGTTTGGATTGCTTCTTGACCCAGGTGAGGGGTTTTATGTAAAAGTAAGGGGACTCATTTTACTCTGAGGAAGCTAAAATAAATTTTGTTTCATCATGCCTAGAGGGGGAAGTGGCCGAGTGGTTGGTAACGCTTTACGACATACAAGCCTCAGAATTAAGGGGCTTTGAGGAATTTATGGGTGCGTTAAGGGAAAGATTCAAAGACCCCTTACTGAAAATAAAAGCTGAAGCAAGTCTGCAACGCCTTAAGCAAGGGGACAAGTCAGTTTCTGAATACTCACTAGAGTTCAGGAAACTGGCAGGAAGACTAACAGACTGGCCAGAGTCCTTGAAAGTACAGTGTTTTCGGAAGGGGTTTCAAGCAGAAATCCTACAAGCATTAATGCATAGCAACCCAAAGGCAGTGAGGGAATGGATATGCCTAGACAGGGAAGTAGAGACTTTACAAGTGCAAGTGAAAAAGCAACAATGAGATGAGGCAAGAGGCAAGCACATGATGCCGCACAAACCTCAAATTGAGAACCGTGGGGTGTGCAAGTCGTGGGAGGAGGAGAAGGAACAAATAACAAGGAAAACTGTCCAGAGTCCCCTTCGGGGCTGATGGAGAGGTAATAGAAATTGAATGAATGAATGAATGAATGAATGAATGAATGAATAAATAAATAAATAAATAAATGGCTGTGTTTTAAATGTGGTGGAGAGGGGCACCAAATAGCTGAATGCCCCCAAATCACAGTGCCAGGAGAGAGAGAAAAGGGAGGAGGTGGCACAAAGACCCCAACAACAAGAAGCAAGGGAGCACCAGCGGTGGTGAAAGGGGGGAGACCCCACGATTTCTGGCTGGGAGAAAATAATTCATCGGAAGAGGAGAGTTCAGAGGCAGCAAAGCGGGCTTGTTTTTAGCGCCGATGAACAAGCTGAGTGCGAAAGGCATACCTATTGGATAGTGAGTGGGGACTAGCAATGCTGGTAAAATTGCATATAGAAGCATCTGGGGGGAGGGGCAGGTTAAAGACTGCAGTTCTGTTGGATTCAGGCTGTAGAAGAAGCCTCATAAATCACACCATTGTAACAGAATTGGGACTAAAAGTGGAGAGACAAAAGGAACCAATTGGGTTCATACAACTTGATGGGACAGAGATGAAGGGAGGGACAGCGGAACTGGGCCTGGAGGAGTTGCGGCCTGGTAAAGTTTGGCGGAGCCTAGTGGAGTTCGGCGGAGCCTAGTGGGGGCTGCGGAGGACACGGAGGCTGCGGGCGATCGGCGGAGCCTGGTGGTGGTGGAGTTGCGGAGGCTGCCGGGGTCACGGACCAGCTTGCAGGCTTGGCAGCTGGCCCCCTCGAACGGAGCAGCGTTCCTGGAGGCCCTATTACATTACAGGGTGGATGGCTGTGGCCACAGAGGAGAGGCCTGCGGTGGCCGGTGGAGGTCGATTAGAACTCGAACAGAGAACCGGCAGAGTAACCCCCCAAAGACTGAGAAGACTGAGAAATTTGGGGGGCTGTGAGAACTGTGGAACCGAGGCCTGTGGAGGCCGGTGGAGGCTTGTGAAGGCCTGTAGAGAACAGCGGAGGCCGGCTGGAATTAGAACTGGTGGTGGACTTGGACTCTGGCCCTGGAACTGGGATGCTCCCAGAAAAGGACGATCTTACTCAATTGTGATCTGGACTCCACTATTGAAAGCAATTAAGCTATTAAGATCATCTTTCAATAGTTGCTGCTTGCTGGCCTGAAGGACAACCACCCCCGTGTCAGGGCGACCCCGGAAATTGCGGGGTCTCTTCAGTGAGTGTGGTTCCCCTTCGTGAGTGAGAGTCACGAGTGGGGGGGCCAAGATTGTATAGGTTTGAGAGAGTACCTGACCCTGAGTGAGAGACAGGGCAGGTAGGAGTGATTGTTTGCCCCTCTGTGACCAGTGAGAGAAGCCACAGGGGACATAATGAGTGATTGGAGGATGAATGTAAGGGGCGGTTGGGGCTTACCAGCACTGAGAGCTTTGGTTGGTTGCGCTGGGAGCCTTTGACTGCCCAGGAGGATGGAGTATGAAAGGATGGGTGTATGGAAGAGACCCCTGCCTAGACCCAGGTTTTCGAGGGATTCGGGAGTGGAGGCGACCGGATCAGGAAACTCTGGGGACTACAATGTGAGCATTCCGATCGAGGTGGTGACAGGCAGGAGATATTGTGACGGGAACCGGAGGACAGGCCATCTTCGGGGAAGGTGCCCCCGGTGTTTAGTACTGGTGGTGCGTTCCAGTCCTCCGAGTTCAACCCCAGGCTCTGGTCAGTGGATCCTTGAGGGCCCCGCCTTCCGGCTGCTGCTACTCAACGCCAGGTCAGTAAATAACAAAGCCCCTCTCATAAGTGAATTAATCACAGAGAGGGGGGTGGACCTGGCGTGTATTACCAAAACCTGGCTGGGCCCAGAGGGAGGAGTAGCCCTCTCGGAGATGTGCCCGGCCGGATTTTGGGTGTGGCACCAGCCGAGAGACCGGGGTAGGGGAGGAGGGGTGGCAGTTATCATCAGAGAATCCTTGGTGGCTTTCAGGGGCCTCGCTCCACAAGTATCCGGATGTGAGACCCTGTTTTTCAAGTTGGGTGCCCGTGAACAGTTGGGAGTGTTGCTATTGTACCAGCCTCCCTGCTGCGTAGCAACCTCCTTGCCTGAGCTGCTGGAGGCTGTCTCGGGGTTGGCGGTGGAGCTCCCCAGGCTTATGGTCCTGGGGGATTTTAACTTGCCGTCCTTGGGGCGTGCCTCGGAAGCAGCTCGGGAGTTCATGGCTACCATGGCAGCCATGGGCCTGTCCCAGATTATTTGGGATCCGACTCAAGACAGTGGACTCACTCCGGATTTGGTTTTCTTGTCAGAGCAATGGCAAAGTAACCTGAGGGGAAAGTTAGAACTATCCCTGTTGTCATGGTCAGATCACGTCCTGTTATCCCTAGGATTCTCTTATGCCGCCCCACTCTGCAGGGAGGCTGGACCTATTCGATTGGTCCACCCCCGGCGACTTATGGACCCATTGAGGTTTCAGAGGGAGCTGGGGGTAATACCCGAGGATCTGCTGCATGGTCCAGCGGAGACACTGGCCGCAACTTGGAATAGGGAGGTGGCCGGTGCCTTGGACAGGATCGTGCCGATGCGACCTCTCAAGCCCCATTCGACCCGTCACTCCCCGTGGTTTACGGAGGAGTTGAGGGTCTTGAAGAGGGTGAAGAGACTTCTAGAGCGCCGCTGGAGAAAGATGAAGACGGAATTCGACCGAACACAATCTAGAGCCGCTATTAAGGCCTACCTTCTGGTGGTAAGAGTGGCGAAACGTAAATATTTCTCCGCTCTTATTGCATCCGCAGACTGCCGCCCGACGGCCCTGTTTAAGATTACTCGATCTCTCTTGGGTAGGGTGGTTTCGACCACCCACCTGCAGGGCCGTGCGGAGGAATTTTCTGAGCATCTGCAGGATAAAATTGCTCGGATTCAGTCTAAGTTGGACTCCATGCCTGGATTGCAGTCTGGGGAGATGCCGGGAGAGCGGTCTTGCCCTATTATCTGGGAACAATTTGATCCTGTTGGACCTGAGGAAGTGGACAGGATCCTTCGAATTGTTAATCCCACCACATGCTATTTAGATCCCTGCCCTTCCTGGCTGGTGAAATTGGCCGGGGAGGTGACAGGTGGATGGGTCCAGGCTATGATTAATACATCCTTGTTGGAGGGGGTGGTGCCAACTGCCTTTAAGGAGGCGTTGGTGCACCCCCTCCTCAAGAAGCCATCCCTGGACCCTACTATCCTGGAAAACTTTCGTCCAGTCTCCCACCTTCCCTTTTTGGGAGAAGTGGTTGAGATAGTGGTGGCGTTGCAAATTCAAAGGACCCTGTATGAAGTGGATTATCTTGACCCTTTTCAGTCAGGTTTCAGGCCAGGATACGGGATGGAGACTGCATTGGTCACGCTTACGGATGACCTCTGGCGGGAGCGGAATGGAGGTAGTGCATCCATCCTGGCTCTCTTGGATCTCTCAGCGGCTTTCGATACCATCGACCATGGTATCCTTTTGGGGTGGCTTAGGGAGTTGGGGGTGGGCAGCGTAGTTTTGCACTGGTTCACCTCCTTCCTCCGGGGCTGCTCCCAGTCGGTGGTGATAGGGGAGGAGAGATCCAGCCCGCGTTCGCTCCTATGTGGGTTGCCGCAGGGTTCGTTTCTCTCTCCTCTCCTGTTCAACATCTACATGAAACCGCTGGGTGAGGTCATCCGACACCATGGAATGAGGTATCATCAGTATGCAGATGATACTCAATTGTATATCTCCATCCCTGGTGAAGTAAGTGATGCAGTGTCCACCCTGTCCCAGTGCCTGGGGGCTGTGAGGGCCTGGATGGGGAACAACAGGCTTCAGTTGAACCCTGGTAAGACTGAGTGGCTGTGGATTGATGGCTTAGCGTCTTCTGGGAAATTATCATCTTTGGTTCTCGATGGGGTAGCACTACCCCGTTCAGAACCGGTGCGTAATCTGGGGGTTCTTCTAGACTCACGACTCCTGCTCGAAGAGCAGGTGGAAGTCATGGCTAGGAGGGCTTTTGCGCAACTTCGGTTGGTGTGCCAGTTACGCCCATTCCTGGAACGCGATGCCCTCCATACAGTCACTCATGCTCTCATCATCTCCCATGTAGATTATTGCAATGCGCCCTACATGGGGCTACCCTTGAAGACTATCTGGAAGCTTCAGCTGGTACAGAATGCGGCCGCGCGGGCAGTATTGGGTGCTCCAAGATCGGCACATGTAACACCGTTGCTCCGCGAACTGCATTGGGTGCCGGTTTGCTTCCGGGTACAATTCAAGGTGTTGGTTATCACCTTTAAAGCCCTACATGGCATGGGACCAGAATACCTGAGGGACCGTCTTATCCCCATGTTATCGACCCGCCCCACCCGGTCATCCAGAGAGGCCCTGCTACGTACCCCATCAATTAGAGATTGTCATCTGATGGGGTCTAGGAGGCGGGCCTTCTCCGTGACAGCGCCCACACTATGGAACAGCTTGCCCCCAGAGTTGAGACAGATCTCCTCCCTCCCGACCTTTAGGAAAGAGCTGAAGACCTGGTTCTGCCGCCTGGCATGGGATGGAGGAAGGGGTAGTTCCTCATGGAGATGGCTAACCCCTTGATTTTAATGTCCTTCTTTTAACGAATATCTTATACATCTGGATTCATAATTTATAATTATTTTATACTGTTTGTAATTTTATGTATAGATTTTAACCATTATTATCCTGTAAACCGCCCAGAGTCCCCTATTTCGGGAGATGGGCGGGGATAAATTTAAATAATAAATAAATAAATAAACATTGCACTGAGCTGGTTCAAATGACCACAGGGAACCACAAAGAGACAGAAAATTCATTGTGGCCCCCGTTTCAGACCCACCAGTAGTATAAGGACTATCTTGGCTGTGAGCTTGGAATCCCCAAATAAACTGGGTGGATAGCAGTTTAAAATTTGGGGATGAGAGGGATGAGGAAACCCAGTTCCAAGAACAACTGGCCAAACAGGAGTTGGTTGGGGCAGTCTCTGTCCCAAGGGCAGAGTCATATGGGGAGGGATTGGAAACTGAGACCATTCCCAAGCAATATAGAGAGTGGCAGAGAGTATTTGGGGAGCAAGAAACAAACCAATTGCCCCCCCAAAGAAAAACTGACTGTGCAATTGAATTGGAATATGAGGCAACATTACCTAAGCCAAGACTGTACCCATTGACTCCCAAGGAATTAGAGGTGCTGCGGGAGTGGGGGATAAAGTCTTCTTATCAACAAAATTATTAAAGTCTTCACAACCCTCCAAAAAACTAGGTCCGAAGTTTATAGGGCCCTTCCCAATCACTAAAGTAATCAATGGGGTTACAATGCGACTACAACTTCCAAAAAACCTTGAAAGGATTCACCCAGTGTTTCACTGTAGCCTACTGAAGCCAGCCAAGGAGTCAGATCGGTGGCACCCACAACAGCAAACAGCAGTACCAATAATGATAGATGGGGAATGTCACTTCGAAGTGCAGTAAATACTGGACGCCATGGTATATAAGGGAAAATTGCAGTACCTAGTCCAGTGGAAACACCTTCCAAAGTCACAATGTGAATGGGTGTACAGCTACGATGTGAAAGCACCCCGGTTAGTAAGGAATTTCCATAACAAATACTCAGGAAAACTGACAAGGGGAGAGATTAATCTTTGGGGGGTAGAATGTCACGTATGACCCCCACCTGGGTATCATCCATGATACGTGCCAGCCAAGAGACACACAGCAACCAAACAATGGCAAGCAATAGCCGGCAGACAGATAGAAAGAAGGAAATGTGGATTCAGGACCTTGGACCTTCAAACGCACCGCAAAAGTGTCAGACGGGAAGGGGGAGAATATAATGTGTATATATACTAATCATTTGTAAAATTCAATTCAATTGGAGCATTGAAGTGCTTGGAGTCACTGATACAATAAGGTTTCCTAATGATTTCAACGTATCTCGTGTGTGGAGTGCTGATTGTAATCCAGGACCATCACAGTATGTCTGTGTTTCTGTGTCTCTGTAGAGAAAGAGATTTTAAACATACAAGTGATGAGAGTGTAAAGTAATATGATAAAACTACTCCTTGGTATACATTGAGATAACTGATATTCATGATAGCTTATCTCAGAAGATAAGAAATACATAGCTTTATATCTTTAAAAAATAGCTATACAGATGGCTTACAATCTTAACTACGCATATTTCTTTGCCTTCTCTGGCAATTCCAGCTTCCAACATTAAGTATTCTTCCAGTCATACCTGATCTTATTAAAATTTATCTTCTGAAGACATTTTGCCAGGGAGGAAGTTGCTTTTAATACTTCCACAAGTATTAAGTTTAGCCTTCAACACAAGAGAGTCATGTAGAAAAAAATAATCATTCTTTAATGTTTGGTTTTGTTTCCGTAGTCAAGTGATACTTTCTGTGAGGTCCCATGAGGATGATAAATAAGAGTCATGCTGCCTTGCTTCTCAGAATTGAGAATATTCAGGCTTTAATTCCAAATGCTTTTCACACTGTTTGGGATACCATGTGTGAAGGATTGTAAAGTAGAATGGCTAATTTGTACTGTTACATTTATTGAGCTTGAATATTCCTGTTATTTTGTGGAAGAGTGGTGATCTCACTGCTCAATGTTCAAACCCACAATGCTATACTTTCAGTGTTCCAGTGTTAATAGTAGATGGGCAAATGATTCACCCCAAATTCTGTGGCTAAAAGGTTATGTCTGGATGCTGAATTTTGGCAAAGAGCTTGGGATGTCACATTGTCTTAAGAGTCATGCTGATGATGCAAAATTAGTAGTTCTATAAAGAAGACTAATCTTTTTGAGACTCATAATTCCAGGTAGAAATATATAGGATTGGATATTTTCTCCAAGGGACCATTCTTTAAATGGCAAATGTTTTTTTTAATCTGGGTTGTACCTTGCATTAACACTTTCTCTCTCAATCCATTATTTCCACAACTATAGTGTGATAAATGTCACTTTTAATGGCTTCAAATGGCTTTATTATCATTACAATAAAATTATTTTTAAAAGAGATTACTTAGAACAAATCCAATCATACAACTGGCCTTTCCCTCCCCACTTTCTACTAAATTCTCTCAATTCACAAAGGGCTTTCCCATGAATCAGGAATCTGGGATTTGTCAGTGATGAGAGTAAGGGGAAGAAGGCACAGAGAAGAAGGACGGAACAGAATAATAATGATAGCTGGTAGAGAAAGAGAGATTTTTTATTTCTACTGCAGTAGGTTAAGGCTGTCCAAAATTCATCCAAAATAAGCATGACCATTGTAAGCAATGCTTGGATTTCTGGTTCAGTAAAATTTGGTCTGCTAGAGGTTCATTATTTCTAGAATGTAGGGATGAAATGAAGTATAGGTTCCCAGAACAGTCAGAGAAATATTTACCAAAAAGCCAAACGGACATGAGCTAGCTGAACTGAAAACTATGTGGGTCACCTTTTGCTTCTGTGGGCCTAAAGTAATATAAAATCTCACTGAAGTTGAAGAATTTGTTAGTAGTAGTTTATAAACCCATGCATGTAGTATTCTTGTTAGCAGTAAGGAGGTAATTTTCCTTATCTCCTACCAGAATATTATTTGAATTTCCTAGTCTATAGCCTTACTGTATCCTGGAGTTTTTCTTCTAAATGGTAGAAGGCCAAATCCTGTCTCCCTTCTGAGAAGAGAAATGATTGAGCAGGTACTGCCACCCACTGAAAAGCTTTCTGCACTAACTGTGAGCCTCTTTCATTCCAATGTATATTAACATGAGGCTTGTCAATAAAATTGTCCAAATAATGAAAAGTACAGTCCAGTATTGTCAGTGATCTTATGATTGGAGCATATAATATTTTTCATCCACATAAACACTTGATAATTACAAATGAAAAGTTAAAGATATCTCCTTCAACTATTCTCCAATATTTAACAGTTTTGACAAGGCCACCTTGATGTCCTTGTTTCTCATACTATAGATGATGGGATTCAAAAGAGGTGGGACAATTGAATATAACACAGTTGAGATTAAGTCCAGTGAAGTAGAGGGAGGCCTAAGATAAGCAAATACTCCAGATAATAAGAACATGGAAACCACAATAAGATGGGGTAGGCAAGTAGAAACAGCTTTTTTCCTTCCTTCCAAGGAGTGGATTTTCAGCACAGCAGTAAAAACAGACACATAAGAAATCAGGATAAAGAAAAAACAACCTATGCCTAAGACAGAAAAGAACATGATTAATTTGATTTCATTTTGGTTTAAGCCTGTACAGGTGAGTTTAAGTAGTTGTGGGATTTCACAGAAGAACTGATTGATGATGTTGGAACAAAAAGGGGGTGAAAAGATAAAGCATGCGTGCAACAATCCATCAAGAAGGCTGCTTACCCATACAGCAAGAATCATATAAAAACAGGATTGTTTGTTCATTATTTTTTCATATCGTAATGGATTGCAAATGGCAACATAGCGATCATATGCCATGACTGTGAGGATCCAATAATCAGATGCCAGAAAGAAGACAAAAAAGAAAACTTGACAAACACATCCAAAGTAAGAAATGTGTCTTGTGTTCATGAGCATATTAGCCATGGATTTGGGAATAATGACTGAAATGGCACCAAGGTCTTGTATGGCCAAGTTCAACAGGAAGAAATACATGGGAGTATGCAGGTGATGGTTGAAAATTATTGCAAAGATGATGAGAAGGTTCCCTGTCAGGATTACTAAATACAACACCATGAAAGCAAAAAAATAAAGCATCTGCTGTTCTTGTACCTCTGAGAATTCCATCAGGAGAAAATAATAGATTGTGGATTGATTATCCATGTTCTACTTAGGATGTCCCTAGAAAGAGAGGAAAATGGAAATACAGCTATTTCAAATGCATCCTGTTTTAAAAGTATTCATAAGTTCAGTTGGAATAAGTGAGATCTGATTCAGTGCCATATATTTTGAGATCAACCCATCATCTCTCTTGGAGGAAATCATGCTGCTGCTCTTAATTTTCACTACATATCTCAAGTGCCCTAACCCTAAATAGATTAAGGGCTATTAGGATTAACTGTTTATTGCAAGTCAATGCTCCAGTAACTAGAGAGAAAAGTTGTATTCAATGTTCTGTTATGGTGGTAAATTAAAAATAAGTTTCTGGGAGCTCACCAACTTCTCATCCATCCTTTGAACTTCTCAGATTAAGCCAATTTGGCACTCTTAATATTGCTATGTATGTTCTGGAAGCAAATATTTATATTAATAACAATCTTCAGAAATCAACTAGCTTCTACATTTCTCCCCAGTATAACAAATCATATTTTGATTAGGTGTCACAAAATAATAATAGTAAATTAATATGGGAAGAAAATCTATATCAATTTGAGGAAAAAAACCATTCTTAAAACCATATCCTAATTTCTTTTTTATTTTTTTAACAAATGCCATATTCTGAAATGAAGCATACTGTAAGTACCCTTGTAAATGCATTAAGAAAGAGAACAATGGAATCATATTTTTAAAATCAATCGCACTCCATTATCTAATTTCTCCTTTATAACACTTCATTTACCATCTTCCGTCTATGACACTAAGTACTTTGGGTACAATAGTAGATATAATTACTGTAAGGCCTGATTATTCAACATATGGAAGTTAAATTATTACAACTTTTACTTGAAAAAAGTGTTGAAAAATACTATTAATAAAATGGGCAATAATGAGAATTTTCTTTGAAATTATCCACAATTCTCTCTATCTACTCAAGCAGTTAGAGTACAAAGTGGTGAAATGAAACTAGTACTCACAATGCATATAGACAGCTGACATTCAAGCTGATTTATTTGAGAAAATGACAAACAGTTTTATCACTCACTAAATGTTTACAAATGTAATATTTTACAGTCTAACACAAACCCAAAGCCTTTACGTTTTTAGCATTAAATATTCACCCAGTCATACCTGATTGTTTCTGAAATCTTTCAGAAATTAAAAGGTTTATAACCAAGTAAGGAGGAGTTTACTAACATGTACTCTGTGGTCCCTGGTGAATTCTCTCCATCCAGCAAGGTCGTTGTTTGCTCCTCCCAAATCAGTAAGCTGAATAACTCAATGTAAGAAAATAGAGCCAGAAAGAAACATTAATTCCTTAATCATGATACTATACTGAAGAAGTATTTTCTGTGTATGGCTGTATAATGGTCACATTTCAATTCAAATTGCTTTTGGTTATTTGAGGGATAAATTGCAAACTTTCATGAGTAAACTTTGCTATCACATTGATTGGCTGTGCATATATCTGTTATCCTAAGGAAGAATGGAGATGTTGTAGCTGCAGTGATCTATGGCTCTGTGCACCTGAGTATGGGGGAAAAATGTATTGGCTCTTTAAAGAATGCACTCATTAATGTGGCTCTTAAAGCACCAACAGATTTAACAGTCTACAAGCAAGGGATTTTTAAAAAAAACATCAGGCTAATCTCAGGACACTTTAAAAAATCATTTAGTTTGCTAGGACAGGACTTGCAGAAGGGCCAAAGAAACTTTACCAAATTATTTCCAGTAAAGTGATCCACATATTCCAGTGAAGTGCCATGTTAGACATCAGTTACCTTTTGAGTGATTTGTGAATTGTTCTTCATCAGTTCATCAGTTCATGTTAAACTTGTATGCTGCTGTCAGGTCATCCACTTTGTTCTTGAATACACAAATCAGTTCTCCCTGTTCTTATTTTTTGGCCCAGTCACACACAGTATTCACATCAACACAAACATCACCATGAACAACTTGCATTTGCTATTGAATTTTAATTGGAGGGATTCCTTTGGTTGTCAAAAACTCAATCAAAGCACATTGCTTAAATGCACTGGGCAGCACTTACTCCAGGCATCAATTTGCACAAAAAATAGCAACACAACTTTTCTCCCAGAAACTGCCCACCAACTGACATGAAAGAAAAAACTGTAAAGAACAGGTCAGAGCTTCCAGTGCACCAGTACTGCCATCTGCTGATAACTTCTAAGATTGGAGGCATTACTTTACATTCAACCCTCATATTTTATTCTTCAGGGAGTGCACACTTTTTCCTCCAAATGTATCTTGTGCGATTGTGACCAAAGTGTTCAATTTTTGTTTTATGTATGCAAAATATTTTGTTAGAAAACCTGATGCATATCAAGATTTTCTTTTGCATATTTTAGACAAGGACTTTTGTGACAAGGTCAGAGAAAAGGTTTATTTTTGACCACTCTCCCACATAGATCATTGTTCTATAAGAAAGAAGACCTGTGGAGAACTATTCCAATGTCAGGTGAACTTTTCAGCAGATCATTTGCTGTTTTCTATGGGTTATGGTTTCTGTCAGAAACCCACTCGTTAACGGTAACGAGGCTCTAAAAACAGAGGCAGATTGCTATTGATAGTGCCTGGGCACACAAATGCACATGCATACATACATATGAGAGTATGTATGCTCAGAGTCTATTATGATTTATGCAGCTTATACGCCCAATGAAGCAATCAGTCAATCAATCTCACTTTGATCCTTGGTCATCTTTTTTTCCCCCATAAATTTTATTGAATTTTAAAATACATATTAAAAGTTAGAAAAAGAAATAGAAATACAAAGTAAAGAAAAAAGAAAAAGAAAAAGAAAAGTGAAGAAAAGAAAAGAAAAGAAAAGAAAAAAAGAAAAGAAAAGAAAAGAAAAGAAATAAACAAGAAAAATGTAAAAGATAGATGACCTCCAATCTATCTTTGGTCATTAAGTACAATAATTTACTTTAAATGTTAGTCTTTCATCCAATACACAGGAACTTTTCTTTGTCAAATACACTTTAATTTCTGTAATCCAATCTTCTGATCTTCATCTAGGTTTCACCTTTCTTACAGCTCTCCAATAATCCATCTATGGTTTCCGCTCCTTGAAGTAATGTCAATTTAAATGTTCTTAATTGCATCAGTTTAATATTTTTTAACCACTCTTTCCATGTTTGCATCTGTATTTATATCCTTGATAAAGTCCAATTAGTCTTGAATCATATATATAACAAGAGAAGGCCCTTTTTTATTTCTAATAAAATATATTCTATTCATATATATCCATAGAAAATAACACTAATCTAAACATAGTCTATATTTAAAATATAATTATACCATTTTCTACATCTTCCTACATATTTACCTAATTAACAAATTTTTATAGCTACCTTTTCCATTAATACATAACCTTATAACAATTCATACTAGTAATTATATTAATAATTCATCCTATAATAACATTAATTCTAATTCCAACTCAACACCCCATCCTAATAAAATATTTTCCCATTCACGTATCTCCATAAAAATATTTCTAATTTGCATGTAATCTATAACATCAACATACATTTATATCTTTAATTTTATAACCTTATATCTTACGATTAAAGTATCACATTTTTATACATCCATACAGTTTCTCATATCAATTTTTAACATTTAATATTCCCTGCAATTATATTACTAGTTAAAACTTAATTTACATTATATACCATACTCTAGATCCTTGGTCATCTCCGTAACAATTATTTCATGGTTTCAGTTTGAAGTGGTATTATGGAATCATCATTGTCAGATTTCCCAAGGAGGCACAAACTAGGCTTAGTGTCCCCAGAGACCAAGTCAACAAAGCTGGGTCTAGAAATTTATGTTAATTCAGGTACACCCAATGAGTGGGCTTGAGCCTGAGGCAGACTTTTACTCCCTCTAACTTAAAATCTGGTAAACTCTTTTCCCTTAAGGAAGGTTTTATCTCTCTTTGAAAATATCCCCCTGAAACCTGGCAAGGTTATGCTGCTGCTATTGTCATCACATTGTCCCCCAAAATTAAGCAGCAGCAGGCCTTTTGATTGTCCCAGTTATAGTCTACAGGAATCTTTTTCTTTTAATTCAATTTCTACATGAATCAAATTGTTTTGTTCTTGAACCATCAATACAGATTTCAATTAATTATGCCCTCCTTGATTCTCAAAACTGGAAACTCACATTTGAATCAGATCAGAAGATATATTCACGCAGGATGTGTATTTGAACACAGACATGCAGATATACATATACAGATGAACATTTATATCAATATATCTGTATTGGGAAAGAACATAAGGAGAAGCATCTGATAAAAAAAATTGTACAATATTTCATATGAAAATTCTGAAAGTACTCCCATCTCAGTTCTGAACTAATAAATTGGCAGGCTAGTTCATGTGTGCCTTGAATCTCTTTCTGATGCATGTGCAGGGAAGGGGCTTAATTCTTGGAATCATCACAGTTCTAAGGAGAATCACCATACATGTCTCAGAAAGTTGATAGTCTGTTTGCCGCAGCCTTCCCAATGCAAGTTTATTCTATTCTCTGGACCGTAGTTGACAGGTGAAGGTCCACAGTCTCTCTTCTTACATGTACCTCAAAAATTATTGTGTAGGGTCATGGAAAAACATTTTTGTTTTACGTATTACACAGAATTTAACTCAGGGTTAATAGACTGAACCATTTATCCATACTATAGATTAAGTTTGATAACTTTTGGATATCTCTTTCATCTGATGGTAAATCTTCATGAACGCCATAAGGACTGGATGCTTACTTTGTTCATATCTGTGCTAGAGGTATAAAATGTAGAAATGCCCAAAATGGCAATGCAGGATAAATAAGGATTCCACATATAACTTTACATGAGTTGCCTATTCTGGAATGTAATCATGCCAGATTTGATTGCAAAGCAAAATCAAATAGTCAGCACCGTGGCCCGATACAAATTTTGGACTTTATGTTTCAAAACAGTCCAAATGAAGCAATTATACAGAAGAGCAGATTCAGTTCTGTCTATACCAGAAATTAATGACCTACAGCACTCTTGATGTTGCTGAATCATAATCCCAAATGATGAATCATGAGCATGCAAGTTCAACAGCATCTAGAGGACAACAGTTTCTCTCTCCCTGGATTAGATGAAATGAAATATTTCTCCAGAAAAGAAAGCATAGGTTTACCCAAAATCCAAGCAGCTAAATGGGAATTTACTGAGATAATTTCTCTTGACTTTTGTGGCATTCATTCACCCTAGTAGTTATCAAAATGAGAGCCATGATACCTACAGGATCTTGTAAATTCACATTACAGTTGACTGGGCATGCAGAAATAGACTCAACTTTATGATCGCATGCCTGGAGCTAATGGAGTCATAGATACAATTACACAAGGTATACTAAAAAAAAAAACCAGAACAGTTTTTTTCGAAGAGTTGCCTATATTTAATAATTTTGACAGGGCAAGCTTGATGTTGCTGTTTCTCATACTATAGATGATGGGATTCAGAAGAGGTGGGATTAGGGAGTACATTACAGTTGATGCTAAATTCAAATTACTGCAAGGAGGCTCCAGATGAGCAATGAATGCGGGTAATAGGAACATGGAAACAACAATAAGATGGGGTAAGCAAGTAGAAACTGCTTTTTTCCTTCCTTCCAAGGAGCGAATTTTCAGCACAGCAGTGAAAATGGACACATAAGTAAAAAGAATAAAGAAAAAACAAGCAAATCCTAAAACACAAGCAAACACTATTAGTCTGATTTCATTTTGGTTTAAGCCTGTACAGGAGAGTTTTAGTAGCTGTGGGATGTCACAGAAAAACTGATTGATGATGTTGGAACAAAAAGACATTCCAAATGTAAAACAGGTATGCAACAATCCATTAAGAAGGCTACTGACCCATACAGCAAGAATCGTGTAAATGCAGGCTTGTTTGTTCATTATTCTTTCATAGTGTAATGGGTTGCAAATGGCAATGTAGCAATCATATGCCATAATTGTGAGGATCCAAATATCAGATCCCAGAAAGAAGACAAGAAGGAAGACTTGAGAAACACATCCAAAGTAAGAAATATGTCTTGTGTTCATGAACATATTGGCCATGGATTTAGGAACAATGACTGAAGTAGTACCAAGGTCTTGTATGGCCAGGTTCAACAAAAAAGAGGTACATGGGAGTATGCAAATGATGGCTGAAAATTATTGTAAAGATTATGAGGAGGTTCCCTATTAGAATTGCCAAATACAACACCATGAAAGCAAAGAAGTATAACATCTGTAATTCTTGTATTTCTGAGAACTCAAAGAGCAGAAAATTGGAAACTGTTGAATGATTATCCATGTTTTATAATACTCTAAAGGATGTCTCTGGAAAGAGAGAACAGAAGTACAATTATTTTAAATGAAGTCTGTTTCATGACTGTTCATGAATGCAGTGCCATAAGTGAGAGCCTATTCAGTAGCCAATATCTTGATATCAACTTTGTCATCAGAACCTCTGATGAGAGTCTCAGTTTTGCAACTGAATATTTTCAGCTCTGTTTCAAAGTTCAGACAAGTGACAGCTGATTCGAGATAACACCATTTATACTAATTCTAATTTTGTTCTCCATGCCTATTGATCTATGAGCATGAAAATAAAGTCCCTAAATTGATTAAAAAAGAAAAAAAAACAGTACTGCTTCAGTAAAAGAAAGCTTATCAAATTACTGCTCTTATCTCCATAATTTTAAGAGGTGGAACATTCAATCCAGCTCCCTGTGCAAATTTCAGTGGGTGAAATTTAGCCATTTTGATTGTGTTTTGAATGAAGAAATATATTTTTCATTTACTTCATTAAATGTTTCCAATATTTTCAAATTTCCAGAAATCCACTGCATTGCTAATTTTAAAACAAGAAAACATTCTTATCTGCAATATTGAAAAGCCACCTAATTTCATTTATTTTTTTAAAAAATGAAGTTATTCTGAAGGTAAGGATAAGTATACATGGTAAAGGTATTTAGAAAAAGGTATTTTGACAGACTCCAGCAAAGGAGATCGTTACCTTGTCGTGGTGCTGGAGCTTGAGCACCTCAATGAAACCATGAGCTAAACCGTGAAGGGACACCCAAGACGGGAAGGTCGTGGCAGAGAGGTCAGACTAAATACGATCCCTGGGGAAGGTAATGGCAACCCACCCCAGTATTCTTGCCATGAAAACTAAATGGATCAGTACAACCAAAGATATGTCGGTATACCATCGGAAGATGGGACTCCCAGGTTGGAAGATGGTCAAAATGCTACTGGGGAGGAACAGAGGATACGTTCAACTAGCCCCAGATGTGATGACGCAGCTAGCTCAAAGCCGAAAGGACGGCTAGTGGCCGACGGTGCTGGTGGTGAACGACGAATCCGATGTTCTAAAGATCAACAAACCATAGGAACCTGGAATGTAAGATCTATGAGCCATGGCAAATTGGATGTGGTTATTGGTGAGATGTCAAGATTAAATATAGACATTTTAGGTGTCAGTGAACTGAAATGGACTGGGATGGGCCACTTCACATCAGATGACCACCAGATCTACTACTGTGGACAAGAGGACCACAGAAGAAATGGAGTAGCCTTCATAATTAATAATAAAGTGGCTAAAGCAGTGCTTGGATACAATCCAAAAAACGATAGAATGATCTCAATTCGAATTCAGGGTAAGCCATTTAACATCACAGTGATCCAAATATACGCCCCAACCACACATGCTGAAGAAGCAGAAGTAGATCAGTTCTATGAGGATCTGCAGCACCTACTAGATAATACACCAAAAAGAGATGTTATTTTCATTACAGGAGACTGGAATGCTAAGGTGGGTAGTCAGACAACACCTGGAATTACAGGCAAGCATGGTCTGGGAGAACAAAATGAAGCAGGACATAGGCTGATAGAATTTTGCCAAGACAACTCACTGTGCATAACAAACACTCTCTTCCAACAACCTAAAAGACGACTTTATACATGGACTTCACCAGATGGTCGACACCGAAATCAGATTGACTACATCCTTTGCAGCCAAAGGTGGCGGACCTCTATACAGTCGGTAAAAACAAGACCTGGAGCTGACTGTAGTTCAGATCACGAACTTCTTATTGCAAAATTTAGAATCAGACTAAAGAGAATAGGGAAGACCCACAGATCAGTTAGATATGAGCTCACTAATATTCCTAAGGAATATGCAGTGGAGGTGAAGAATAGATTTAAGGGACTAGATTTAGTAGATAGGGTCCCAGAAGAACTATGGACAGAAGTTCGCAACATTGTTCAGGAGGAGGCAACAAAAAACGTCCCAAAGAAAAAGAAAACCAAGAAGGCAAGATGGCTGTCTGCTGAAACACTGGAAGTAGCCCAAGAAAGAAGGAAAGCAAAAGGCAACAGTGATAGGGGGAGATATGCCCAATTAAATGCAAAATTCCAGAGGAAAGCCAGAAGAGATAAGGAATTATTTTTAAACAAGCAATGTGCGGAAGTGGAAGAAGACAATAGAATAGGAAGGACAAGAGACCTCTTCCAGAAAATTAGAAACATCGGAGGTAAATTCCAGGCAAAAATGGGTATGATCAAAAACAAAGATGGTAAGGACCTAACAGAAGCAGAAGAGATCAAGAAAAGGTGGCAAGAATATACGGAAGATCTGTATAGGAAGGATAATAATATTGGAGATAGCTTTGACGGTGTGGTCAGTGAGTTAGAGCCAGACATCCTGAAGAGTGAGGTTGAATGGGCCTTAAGAAGCATTGCTAATAAGAAGGCAGCAGGAGACGACGGTATCCCAGCTGAACTGTTTAAAATCTTGCAAGATGATGCTGTCAAAGTGATGCATGCCATATGCCAGCAAATTTGGAAAACACAAGAATGGCCATCAGATTGGAAAAAATCAACTTATATCCCCATACCAAAAAAGGGAAGCACTAAAGAATGTTCAAACTTTCGAACAGTGGCACTTATTTCACATGCCAGTAAGGTAATGCTCAAGATCTTGCAAGGTAGACTCCAGCAATTCATGGAGCGAGAATTGCCAGATGTACAAGCTGGGTTTAGAAAAGGCAGAGGAACTAGAGACCAAATTGCCAATATCTGCTGGATAATGGAGAAAGCCAGGGAATTTCAGAAAAACATCTATTTCTGTTTTATTGACTATTCTAAAGCCTTTGACTGTGTGGATCATAACAAATTGTGGCAAGTTCTTGGTGGTATGGGGATACCAAGTCATCTTCTCTGCCTCCTGAGGAATCTGTATAACGACCAAGTAGCAACGGTAAGAACAGAGCACGGAACAACGGACTGGTTTAAAATTGGGAAAGGAGTACGGCAGGGTTGTATACTCTCACCCTACCTATTCAACCTGTACGCAGAACACATCATGCGACATGCTGGGGTTGAGGAATCCAAGGCTGGAGTTAAAATCGCTGGAAGAAACATTAACAATCTCAGATATGCAGATGATACCACTTTGATGGCTGAAAGCGAGGAGGAGTTGAGGAGCCTTCTGACAAAGGTGAAAGAAGAAAGTGCAAAAGCTGGGTTGCAGCTAAACCTCAAAAAAACCAAGATTATGGCAACGAGCTTGATTGATGACTGGCAAATAGAGGGAGAAAAAGTGGAGGCAGTGACAGACTTTGTATTTCTAGGCGCAAAGATTACTGCAGACGCTGACTGCAGCCAGGAAATCAGAAGACGTCTACTTCTTGGGAGGAGAGCAATGGCAAATCTTGATAAAATAGTTAAGAGCAGAGACATCACACTGACAACAAAGGTCCGCATAGTTAAAGCAATGGTATTCCCTGTAGTAACCTATGGCTGCGAGAGCTGGACCATAAGGAAGGCTGAGCGAAGGAAGATAGATGCTTTTGAACTGTGGTGTTGGAGGAAAATTCTGAGAGTGCCTTGGACTGCAAGAAGATCAAACCAGTCCATACTCCAGGAAATAAAGCCAGACTGCTCACTTGAGGGAATTATATTAAAGGCAAAACTGAAGTACTTTGGCCACATAATGAGAAGACAGGATACTCTGGAGAAGAAGCTGATGCTAGGGAAAGTGGAAGGCAAAAGGAAGAGGGGCCGACCAAGGGCAAGATGGATGGATGGTATTCTGGAGGTGACGGACTCAACCATTGGGGAGCTGGGGATGGTGACGGCCGACAGAAAGCTCTGGCGTGGACTGGTCCATGAAGTCACGAAGAGTCGGAAACGACTGAACGAATAAACAACAAAATTTTGACAGAACAATAGAGTAATATTTTGAACTATCTATCTTCTTCATTATGACAGTTTTATTTACTGTCTTCTTTCAATAACAATAAACACTCTAATATATCATATATCACTTTGAAGAAGCACGAAACACTCTAATATAGCATAATATTGTCTATAATTGTTAGCTTTAATTATCACTGGCAACTGAAAATTTGGGAGAAAAATTATGGCAATTTTGTAATTTAAAAAATAGTGAAAAATGCTATAAATAAAATGGTGAATATTAAAATAAAAACTGTCCAGAGTCCCTCCTTGGGGGGAGATGGGCAGTGACAAAAATTTAAGAAAAATAAATAAATAAATTGAGAAATTGAGGGTTCCAATCTGTAAAAAATATATTTAATGGTTTATTCACCATTTTGTTTATTGATTCTATAGCTGTACAAATGGCCTCAACTAAGTAGTTGTATTTTCCTTTGCTGCTTGTATGTATATAGCAATTTTATATATAGCTTTTCATTTGAAATCTTCAATAGTTCTCAATTATTTGCTATAGAAGAGTTACAGTACAGACTGTTGTAAAAAAATTACTTCTCGGTATGCATTTAAATAGCTGACATTTGAGCCAGTTTGTCTGAGGAATTGAGAAATAGCTTAATTACTCACTATCTCAACCCATCCAACCCAAACCCTAAACTTAACCTTTTTGCCTTCCAACATTACACATTCACCCAGTTATACCTGATGTTGCTGAAATCTTTCAGACAATGAAACAATTTTCAGCAAATGGGAAGGAGTTATTAATAAATATTCTGTGATCCCTGGTGATTTCTACTTACCCCACAAGAGCTTAGTTTGCTTTTCCCACAGCACTTCACTCCAGAATTCAAGCCAAGCAAAACAGAGACAAAAAAGAACCATTAATTCTTTAATTGTATTTTTGTTTGATAGAAGAGATTTTCACCAAAGAGGAAGGAGTGTTTAGCATCTCTTCAGTGTCCCTGGATAATTTACTTATCCAACAAGGATTGAGTTTAGTTGTCTCAAATAATTTACCCCCAGGATTCAACACAGGAGAGTTATACAGGCAAAAGGAAACACATTTACTCTTTAATTTTGTTTTCCCTTCTGCAATTCTCAATTTACTAAGAATGATAGAAAGCAAACAGTAACTATGCCATCTTGTTCTTCAGAAGTGAGCATATTCAAGTTGTAATGATAATTGCTTTGGTAGTGTTTGCAATACAGTTGTGTCAGAGAGATGATTGCAAACTGAGATGATTAATTTATGTTGTTACATTTATTGACCTTTACCCTATGGAAGAGTGGAAATCTTTTTTTAAAGAAACTTTATTATATTTTCAGAATAAAGATAAATCATGAAAAGATAGAAAAAGATTGAAAGGAAACTAAAGAAAAAAGAAAAAAAACTAAAAAGTGCAGAAACAAATATAAAAAGATACAAAAAGAATGACTTCCGACTCTTTACAGCGAAGATATACATAAAAAATACATCAGTCTCTTACTCCAATTTTAACTATAGTAAACATTATTTCTATAGTCCATTTCAACTTAATAATCAAAATTCAAAAACATAACTTCATTTTTTTTTCAATTACAAAAGAAAACCAAAAGCAATTCTCTATCAAAGGGAAATTTTATATTAAATATTATCACACATTTCTATAGTCAGTTTCACCTTCTCTGCCAAATCTATTTAATTTTATTTTTGTTGTTGTTGTTCAGTCGTTTAGTCGTGTCCGACTCTTCGTGACCTCATGGACCATAGCACGCCAGGCCTTCCTGTCCTCCACTGTCTCTCGGAGTTTACTCAAACTCATGTTCATTACATCGGTGATGCTATCTAACCATCTCATCCTCTGCTGTCCCCTTCTCCTTTTGCCTTCAGTCTTTCCCAGCATCAGGGTCTTTTCCAGTAAGTCCTCTCTTCGCATTAGGTGGCCAAAGTATTTGAGCTTCAGCTTCAGCATCTGTCCTTCCAATGAGCAGTCAGGGTTGATTTCCTTTAGGATTGACTGGTTTGACCTCCTTGCAGTCCAAGGGACTCTCAAGAGTCTTCTCCAGCACCACAGTTCGAAAGCATCAATTCTTCAGCGCTCAGCCTTCCTTATGGTCCAACTCTCACAGCCATACATTACTACTGGAAAAACCATAGCTTTAACTATACGGATCTTTGTCGGCAAGGTTTTTTTTAAATTTTATTTATTTTACCCCTAATACTACTATCCATCACTATACATAAAGTATTCATCTTAAAAACGTTTAGGATCACAATACATATCTTTCCCCAGTAATTCTTAACATTCTTATAAAATTTCCATTATCAATATTAGTATTGTTTTGAATAAAAAGAACATCCTAAGTATTCATCTTAATCACCATACTAACCATAATGATAAATAATTATCCCACCTCAAAAACTTATTGTCTTATTTATAAAATGCATATCCAATCCCAATACTTAATATTCTTATATAATCATTCTAAATAACAAAAAATATCTTCATCTCATATATCAAATATAGAAAATAACTTATTACTAATATTTTTTAAAATATTACTATTATTAATATCAAAATAATCTAAAGTGAGAATAACATCCTGGGCAAAGCAATCATCTTAACCATCAAAAATCCATCCACACAAACATAATTGGAATTTATCCCACCTCAGAATAAACCAAAGCAACATTTTTGTAATGGCCCAGTAGAAAGGAGGGCAGAACAGAGGTTCTATTAGGTTATTTACCAAGTAACAGAGTAAACGCTAGGGAAAGTGGAAGGCAAAAGGAAGAGGGGCCGACCAAGGGCAAGATGAATGGATGATATTCTGGAAGTGATGGACTTGACCTTGCGGGAGGTGGAGATGGCGACAGCCAACAGGAAGCTCTGGTGTGGGCTGGTCCATGAAGTCATGAAGAGTCGGAAGCGACTGAATGAATAAAAAAAAAAAAACCAGAGTAAACATTCCAATTAGTGATGGTTGGCTTGCAACCTATATAAGAGGCTTGGCTACCTTTGTTCTCTTTGCTGGAAACAACATCAGCTCAGGTGTGATCCCTGTGTAGGAATTTCACTCTTGAACCGTAGACCCTTGGACTGGCTACCAACCTTGACCCAGCTCTTGAATCTTGGACCAACTTTAGATTTCATAGGCAAGCCTTTGCTTTGTTTGACATTCCTGGATACATTGCTAACTCTGTGTCCTGTTCCGACTAAGACTGACATGGAAACGTTACGGAAATAGCTTTATTTACACGGACATGCAAAGCGCCCAGAAATACTGGACAACACACACAGCCACTATGTTAGACTATACAGGGAAGCCATTGAAATACATAAACACCAACACAGTTTCAATAAAAAAGAAGAAAGCTTAAAGATCAACAAAACCTGGCTGCCAGTCCTGAAAAACACAGCTTGCAAAAGGTCAATGAACTCTACTCAACCACAGAAATATTCAAACAACTCACAAAATAGATGTGCTAATCCCACACACGACAGCACCGCACCCCCTAATCACCACAATAAAACCTCTCCTAATCTCTTGTAAATGACCCAAAGAAGACACACACCCTCTCAGCAGATATAAACACCAGCAGGAAGACACACCCTCCACTTGGGCACAGAGAGAATCTTCTAGCTGTGCTCCTGTCCTCTGAATTTGCCAGCCACAGTGACTGGCGAAACGTTAGGAACTAAAACTGCCAGAACACGGCCACACAGCCCGGAAAACCCACAACAACCATCGGATTCCGGCCGTGAAAGCCTTCGACTATACACAGTTATATTTCTTTTATGATTCCTGAATTATAGTATATTTTCACAAATGGGTTTGTACCACAACAAAAGATCAGGTGTCTCCCAACATAAGATTCTAAACTTTTAACTTTCGTTATGATTTGTTAAATCATAAAAGAATTTTCAGATTAGGCAGAAATTATTTTAAAGTTAATATTGATTTATAACTTATAATTCATATTGTCATTAATTCTGATACTGATTTGAAGATTTAAATTTTGAAAATTTCTGTATATTTATAAATATTTACACACACATAAAGACAGAGAGCAATATAACAGATAAAGATAAATACATTTTTCAGTATACATTTAGAATCTTGACATTTACTGTATGTCCATTTGTCTGAGAAAGTCTGGCTTACACACTTCCTTCCAAAGCAGGTTCTTTTGTTTCCAATGCACTTTCCACTCCCAGCATTAAGTGCTCATCTGATCATAAATGATGTTGCTAAAACCTCTCAGACAAGAAGAGTTAAGAAAGAGAAATGAATTTATTAATATCTCTCCTTGTCTCTCTCGTGATTTCTACTCATCCAGTAGGGGTTTGGTTTGATCTAAATAATTTGATCTAAACCTTTTTGTTGTTGTTGTTCCTGTTTTCATAATGAAGATATAATTTTGGCATGTTTTCTCATTATAATGATAAGTAATTAATAACAATTACAGGATATTATTTCTCTGCATTGAAAACATCCAAATTTTAATTCAAAGAACTTGGGGTCATGTGTGGGAATAATGAAAAAGATATAGACATAAGCCCCCCCCAAACCTAAGAGGAGCAGTGGGAGGAGGAGGAGGAGAAGGAGGAATTCTAAAATAATAAAAAAAAATGTATTTCAAATTTTCAAATTCTTTTATATTATTATTATTATCACAATCCATTTTAAACAACATATTAAATCTAGACCATACAGAATCATTTTCTTCAGTCTTTCCTATCCATTGATATGAAGTCATTTCAAAGGTTGAGAGATGATAGATTAAGCCATCGTTTAGAATTTCATAAATATGTGTCTTTCCAGGAATAAAAATATCTCCCTTTTCACTACTGTGCACACATAATATATCCAAAGCTCTTCAGAAATAGACAAATACCAAATTTTCAGAATATAATTTAATAGCAAATCAAAATCTTAGAAAACTTTGCCAAGTGGTTCTAAAACCTCTTCTGAAATCTTGCCAAGAAAACTGCAGGGACTTGTCCAGGCAGTCCCCAGCAGTCAACCATGACTTGAAGGCACAAAATAAATCAACAAATAATGTCAAATTATATTCCTTTTGTAATTGTTCAAATGTTTTTTAAAGCTATCAATTTGTATTAATACATTAAGAGTGTTATTAGTAGTATTATTTCACTCCTTGGAGCCAGTCCATGCAGTTTTCTACGCAACATTTTTTCAGAAGTAGTTTGCCAGTTCACCTGCAGGACAGCGGTATTCCGCAGGTTTGAGTGCCAGGAGATGAAGGGATTAGCCATTTTACTTGAAACCTCTGTGGAGCCTTTTAAAGGATACTAAGTTAGTAAGCCTCACTTTAGGAAATTGTCTATTAACCATCTTAAAGCTCTTAGAGACCTTTGGAGTGACAACTTTGAAAAATCACCAGGTGGGTTTAGCTTCAACTCTGAACAAAAGAAAAATTAATTACAAGCTGAAGAACTTTAAAAATTTTGAAATAAACAGCAAAAAGCTAAATACGTTTTGATCTAAGAAAGTTACAAATGGATTAAGGGTCCAGTTCAATTTGGAATACTGACTTTTACTATAAGATTTTGGAATTAACTATAAAAAATAAATAGCTTCTTGTGGGTACCAGAGTTATTTTGGCTATCTTGGCTCATAGCAAAGATAAGTGACTTTATGATTTTAGAAACTGGACACTTGTTGTTTATTCGTTCAGTCGTTTCCGACTCTTCGTGACTTCATGGACCAGTCCACGCCAGAGCTTTCTGTCGGCCGTCACCATCCCCAGCTCCCCAATGGTTGAGTCTGTCACCTCCAGAATATCATCCATCCATCTTGCCCTTGGTCGGCCCCTCTTCCTTTTGCCTTCCACTTTCCCTAGCATCAGCTTCTTCTCCAAGGTATCCTGTCTTCTCATTATGTGGCCAAAGTACTTGAGTTTTGCCTTTAATATCATTCCCTCAAGTGAGCAGTCTGGTTTTATTTCCTGGAGTATGGACTGGTTTGATCTTCTTGCAGTCCAAGGCACTCTCAGAATTTTCCTCCAACAGCACAGTTCAAAAGCATCTATCTTCCTTCGCTCAGCCTTCCTTATGGTCCAGCTCTCACAGCCATAGGTTACTACGGGGAATACCATTGCTTTAACTATGCGGACCTTTGTTGTCAGTGTGATGTCTCTGCTCTTAACTATTTTATCAAGATTTGCCATTGCTCTCCTCCCAAGAAGTAGACGTCTTCTGATTTCCTGGCTGCAGTCAGCGTCTGCAGTAATCTTTGCGCCTAGAAATACAAAGTCTGTCACTGCCTCCACTTTTTCTCCCTCTATTTGCCAGTCATCAATCAAGCTCGTTGCCATAATCTTGGTTTTTTTGAGGTTTAACTGCAACCCAGCTTTTGCACTTTCTTCTTTCACCTTCGTCATAAGGCTCCTCAATTCCTCCTCGCTTTCAGCCATCAAAGTGGTATCATCTGCATATCTGAGATTGTTAATGTTTCTTCCAGCGATTTTAACTCCAGCCTTGGATTCCTCAAGCCCAGCATGTCGCATGATGTGTTCTGCGTACAGGTTGAATAGGTAGGGTGAGAGTATACAGCCCTGCCGTACTCCTTTCCCAATCTTAAACCAGTCCGTTGTTCCGTGCTCTGTTCTTACCGTTGCTACTTGGTCGTTATACAGATTCCTCAGGAGGCAGACAAGATGACTTGGTATCCCCATACCAACAAGAACTTGCCACAATTTGTTATGATCCACACAGTCAAAGGCTTTAGAATAGTCAATAAAACAGAAATAGATGTTTTTCTGAAATTCCCTGGCTTTCTCCATTATCCAGCGGATATTGGCAATTTGGTCTCTAGTTCCTCTGCCTTTTCTAAACCCAGTTTGTACATCTGGCAATTCTTGCTCCATGAATTGCTGGAGTCTACCTTGCAAGATCTTGAGCATTACCTTACTGGCATGTGAAATAAGTGCCACTGTTCGATAGTTTGAACATTCTTTAGTCCTTCCCTTTTTTGGAATGGGGATATAAGTTGATTTTTTCCAATCTGATGGCCATTCTTGTGTTTTCCAAATTTGCTGGCATATGGCATGCATCACCTTGACAGCATCATCTTGCAAGATTTTAAACAGTTCAGCTGGGATACCGTCGTCTCCTGCTGCCTTGTTATTAGCAATGCTTCTTAAGGCCCATTCAACCTCACTCTTCAGGATGTCTGGCTCTAACTCACTGACCACACCATCAAAGCTAACTCCAATATTATTATCCTTCCTATACAGATCTTCCGTATATTCTTGCCACCTTTTCTTGATCTCTTCTGCTTCTGTTAGGTCCTTACCATCTTTGTTTTTGATCATACCCATTTTTGCCTGGAATTTACCTCCGATGTTTCTAATTTTCTGGAAGAGGTCTCTTGTCCTTCCTATCCTATTGTCTTCTTCCACTTCCGCACATTGCTTGTTTAAAAATAATTCCTTATCTCTTCTGGCTAACCTCTGGAATTTTGCATTTAATTGGGCATATCTCCCCCTATCACTATTGCCTTTTGCTTTCCTTCTTTCTTGGGCTACTTCCAGTGTTTCAGCAGACAGCCATCTTGCCTTCTTGGTTTTCTTTTTCTTTGGGACGTTTTTTGTTGCCGCCTCCTGAACAATGTTGCGAACTTCTGTCCATAGTTCTTCTGGGACCCTATCTACTAAATCTAGTCCCTTAAATCTATTCTTCACCTCCACTGCATATTCCTTAGGAATATTAGTGAGCTCATATCTAACTGATCTGTGGGTCTTCCCTATTCTCTTTAGTCTGATTCTAAATTTTGCAATAAGAAGTTCGTGATCTGAACTACAGTCAGCTCCAGGTCTTGTTTTTACCGACTGTATAGAGGTCCGCCACCTTTGGCTGCAAAGGATGTAGTCAATCTGATTTCGGTGTCGACCATCTGGTGAAGTCCATGTATAAAGTCGTCTTTTAGGTTGTTGGAAGAGAGTGTTTGTTATGCACAGTGAGTTGTCTTGGCAAAATTCTATCAGCCTATGTCCTGCTTCATTTTGTTCTCCCAGACCATGCTTGCCTGTAATTCCAGGTGTCGTCTGACTACCCACCTTAGCATTCCAGTCTCCTGTAATGAAAATAACATCTCTTTTTGGTGTATTATCTAGTAGGTGCTGCAGATCCTCATAGAACTGATCTACTTCTGTTTCTTCAGCATGTGTGGTTGGGGCGTATATTTGGATCACTGTGATGTTAAATGGCTTACCCTGAATTCGAATTGAGATCATTCTATCATTTTTTGGATTGTATCCAAGCACTGCTTTAGCCACTTTATTATTAATTATGAAGGCTACTCCATTTCTTCTGTGGTCCTCTTGTCCACAGTAGTAGATCTGGACACTATAGGGGACTAAAGATAAGTAGATGGGAAAAAAAATACAAGCCAGCTTTTGGTGTTGGTTAATTGAGCCTTATATATATTCTGCCATATTCCTGACTGTTGCTTCTGGAAAACAGCACATTTAACAAGGAACTGGGATTTGTTGGTGCACTTATTCCTCATATTAGTGAGTTACCAACTATCAGAATGCTTCTATTGTCTTTTTACAGTACACAACTGTATCATCTCCTCTCTTCAGACATTCACTATCCTGCCTCCTACTCTACCATCTTTTCTATAGGACTTCCAACCTGTTTCTCAGTCCTAACATTGAACTATATCTTCCTTGTCTCTTCTTTTCTGGTTTTCACATTTTACAAGGCTTGATTTTTTTTGTTTGTTTCCATGTTGTTGCTGTTAATCTGTGCATCAACACTTAATTTAGAATTTGCAGGATGAATACCAAAGAACAAGAACACTAAGGGAGACACCAGGATGGCAATAAATCTTGAAAAAGGTTTATTAAGAAATTGTCTCTGAATATACTTACAGCATCAGAAGGCTATGACCCAAACAGCCAGGTGAGCCCTAATGGCGGGGAAGGTTTCCAGAATTCAAATCACAAGGAGGCTGGGTAAAAAAGGGTAAATCGTATAGACGTTTTCTGCCACTCCCCCGTCCTTTGGAATACTCACCCCAGCGTTGTGATAATTAGCAATAAGGAAATTAATGCTTGCATTTACATTCATTGGAGAGGAAGGGATAACAAGAGAGTAAGCAGGTACACAGTGGGGAATACACATCTAAAGGAATGCGCTTGCACCAGCTGTTTGCCTAGCGCACTCACGGCTCTCAGTCGCGAGTCACTTAGGAGGCAATAGAAAGCCTTTAGTGTAAAATTGATTAGGGTCTTGTCAGTTTCAGGCAGAAGGGCAAGCTGATGGAAGAGTTCTAATCAAATAATTAAGGTCAAAGAGCTGAGCTTGTTAACTTGTGTTTAACTTTTTAAGGAAGCACCGCGCTGTGGAGAAAAGCAACTCAGGAAGAGATTTATTTTATTTTATTTATTTATTATTCACATTTCTATCACTGCCCATCTCCCCCGAAAGGGGGACTCTGGGCGGTTTACAATAAAATCAACAATTAAAACAATAAAAGCATAAAATTACAAACAACAACCAATATAAATAGAGAATAAATAAATATAATAAATAAACAAGAGATAACTAGCTTACACAATCTCTGCTCTGCAAGTTGCAGGAGGAGGGAGAGAAAAAATGAGTCAGGCACAGGACAAATATGAAGTGTTGCTTATTCTGTCTGCCCCTGTTGTCCATCACTTTTGCTTTATTTGATAAATCTTCCTTAACTCCCATCAGCTGAAATGTTATTTAGTGCTCTAAACTCTCTCCTTTTTTTTCCATCAAATATCACTAGTCTTATGTTTGCTATGCATATAAGGAAGCTTGCTTTTGGGCAGGAACAGAAACATGCAATATGAACATAACACAACAGATTCTTATCTGTTCATTTTTTATTTTTTTCTTAACTTTCTTAAAGTTAGCCAAGTTTTTTTTAACTGATCTATAGTAAATAATGTATTTTTAAAGCCATTATCTCTCATCAATATTTACACACATACTTTCCTAGCTCTATAACTCTAAGTGAACACCTAGTTGGTAAACATTAATACTATTACTAGTAATGGTTAGCACATGATCAATATCATAGTGTAATAAGGAAATAGGGGATAGCTTTGAAGGTGTGGTCAGTGAGTTAGAGCCAGACATCCTGAAGGGTGAGGTTGAATGGGCCTTAAGAAGCATTGCTAATAACAAGGCAGCAGGAGATGACGGTATCCCAGCTGAACTGTTAAAAAACTTGCAAGATGATGCTGTCAAGGTGGTGCATGCCATATGCCAGCAAATTTTGAAAACACAAGAATGGCCATCAGATTGGAAAAAATCAACTTACAGTATATCCCCATACCAAAAAAAGGGAAACACTAAAGAATGTTCAAACTATCGAACAGTGGCACTTATTTCACATGCCAGTAAGATAATGCTCAAGATCCTACAAGGTAAACTCCAGCAATTCATGGAGCGAGAATTCCCAGATGTACAAGCTGGGTTTAGAAAAGGCAGAGGAACTAGAGACCAAATTGCCAATATCCTCTGGATAATGGAGAAAGCCAGGGAGTTTCAGAAAAACATCTATTTCTGTTTTATTGACTATTCTAAAACCTTTGACTGTGTGAATCATAACAAATTGTGGCAAGTTCTTGGGGGTATGGGGATACCAATTTTGTTGTTTTATAAAATTTGTGATCAGAGTTATGGAAAAATATTAAGACAAGCTTGCAGTAAAAATGTTGCTTTATTTAAAACAAAGAAAACGAAACTAAGCTTTTCTTCAGCCGAAGAGCACATGGTTGATTAACATAAGCTATTTACATTGAGATAGCAGAGCAGAGTGCAGAGTGCAGAGTGCAGAGAACAAAAGTCATTTACATTTTAAACCTTTACTTGAGCAGCATCTGAGTGGATAGGATCTAGCATGTGACCAAAACACCTAGGCAACAGATTCCCAATATGGGCAAAGCTCAAGCAGCTAATTCTGATTGGTCAGAACTATCAGTCTAGCTGGCTCCAAGGCAAATTAACATTCCTGAGGAAAGGGGGGTGAACATGTGCTCTCTCTTGAAACTCACAGGAAAAAAGTTTGAGAGGCCTGGCTTTTTAAAAACTAGCCTTCCATATTTCTTTAAGACGTAAAAAATATATGCAACAACCAAGTCATCTTGTCTGCCTCCTGAGGAATCTGCATAACAACTAAGTAGCAATGGTAAGAACAGACCATAGAACAACTGACTGGTTTAAGATTGGGAAATATATACAGTATATATACATACATATATATGTATACTCTCACCCTACCTATTCAATTTGTATGCAGAACACATCATGTGATGTGCTGGGCTTGATGAATCCAAGGCTGGAGTTAAAATTTCAGGAAGAAACATTAACAATCTCAGATATGCAGATGATACCACTATGATGGCTGAAAGCGAGGAGGAGCTGAGGAGCCTTATGACGAAGGTGAAAGAAGAAAGTGCAAAAGCTGGGTTGCAGTTAAACCTCAAAAAAACCAAGATTATGGCAACCAGCTTGATTGATAACTGGCAAAAAGAGGGAGAAAATGTGGAGCCAGTGACAGACTTAGTATTTCTAGGCGCAAAGATTACTGCAGTCGCTGACTGCTGCCAGGAAATCAGAAAACGTTTACTTCTTGGGAGGAGAACAATGACAAATCTCAATAAAATAGTTAAGAGCAGAGACATCACACTGACAACAAAGGTCCGCATAGTTAAAGCAATGGTATTCCCCTTAGTAACCTATGGCTGCAAGATCTGGACCATAAGGAAGGCTGAGTGAAGGAAGATAGATGCTTTTGAACTGTGGTGTTGAAGGAAAATTCTGAGAGTGCCTTGGACTGCAAGAAGATCAAACCAGTCCATACTCCAGGAAATAAAGCCAGACTGCTCACTTGAGGGAATGATATTAAAGGAAAACTTAAGTATTTTGTCCACATAATGAGAAGACAGGATACCCTGGAGAAGATCTTGATGCTAGGGAAAGTGGAAGGGAAAAGGAAGAGGGGCTGACCAAGGGCAAGATGGATTGATGATATTCTGGAGGTGACGGATTCAACCGTGTGGGAGCTGGGTGTGGCGATGGCCGACAGGAAGCTCTTTCGTGGGTTGGTCCATGAAGTCATGAAGAGGCGGAAGCGACTGAATGAACAAACAACAAAAACAACAAATAAGGAAATAAAGACCAACATGATAATTACTGTTTTGCCCAAAACAGAAGAACAGAGTCACCATTTCTGGAGCATATAAGTATAATCAGATGTATTGCAACTGGGTTTATTCACCTCCCACCACCACCAATTTGCTGTGTTGCTGTATAGGTCCAAGTCGTATTTTACTCTTGAGGCATTTCCATGAAGTCTATTTCCCAGGATAATAGACAAATTTCTCATTTACCTGATGCATACAGTATATGGTAAAACATGTATAAATAGTCATATAATTGGGCAGATAATCTAAAAGCTATTGGTGGAAGAAGAATATCTGTAGTAAACAGAGAACCACATAGCAAAAACGGTAAGTTAGTAATACATATAAACTGTAATAATAATTAATTACTCTGTATTTGAGGCATTTTCTTTTCTTTTCTTTTTTGCTGTCTGAGTTTAGATGTGGCATTGCTTATTTTCCATCTTGTAGATTCCCGAAGTGTGATTTTGTCTTTTTTTAAATGTAGATTTTATTTATTTTAAAGCATGCATTTTTTTTTCTCTCTGACCTAGCAGTATCCTTCAGTCTGGTGTCTACCTATCAAGTAGTTAAAGATATTATGCAATAATAGTAATAATATTGAAACAAATGGTGATATATATACTTTTCCTGAATTACAGATGTTCTAGCATCCTTCCAGAGTGTATGGGACTTACAGTACATAATCAACCTGTAATTATCAGGTATACACACACACACACACAGATTGCCAAGCTTTCAGTTAAAGAGTAAGCAGTCTTGGGGACTTTGGGCTCTTTGTTAGCTAATATGGGCAGTGGTGAAAAATTGTCATCCTAAACCTGCAGATGACATCAGAATGTATATCAAGGTGGAAAGATGTGCAGATACCATGCTATGATGTGTCTATACTTACAAAGATCAGAAAGTGCAGGCAATGGAACATTTCAATTTTTCTTCTTATGGATCAGTTCAGTTATTTTGTTACTTTCTGATTTTAATTGTAATGAGAGTGTAGTTATAAATGGATTCTAAAAAATGGAGCCACTTTTTTAATTTCAAAGTCAGATTAACATTTTTGTTTATTCAAAGATGAATGTACATGGAAGACATTTTCATATTGAAGCATGAAGTTATAAATTGAGCATTACGAGGAACAGTTCTTTTTCAAAAAGTGGTTCAAAATGTACTTGTAATCATTTTCCCTTCTTTTTCCAGATGCTATATTCATCTTAGTAATGAGTAAGAAACCCTCAGTGGGGAACCAGACCTCTATGCCTGTGTTTCTGCTTCTGGAATTCTCAGCAATTCGAACTTCAGATTCTACACTTCTTTGTATTTCTAGCCTTCTACTTGGCAACTGCAACAGCAAATCTTCTCATCATCTCAGCTGTGGCTTTTGACCACCATCTGCACACACCCATGTACTTTTTTCTGATGAACTTGGCCATGCTGGATCTTGCTTCTGTTTCAGTCATTATGCCTAAATCCATAGCAAATTCCCTCATGAATACCCGCTGCATTTCTTCTTCTGGCTGTATTTCCCAAGCTTTCCTGTTTGTTTCTTTTTTGACATCTGATTTCTTCCTTCTCACACTCATGGCATACGACCGGTATGTTGCCATTTGCAATCCCTTGCAGTATGAGATGGTGGTGAATAGGAGAACATGTGCTCAGATGCTTGCTAGTGTATGGATCAGTGGCTTTTTCTTTGGAATCCTGCACACTATTGGCACATTTACAGTTCCTTTTTGCTCTGATATTGTCAATCAGTTCTTCTGTGAGATCCCACAATTATTAAAGCTCAGTTGCTCAGACCGCAATCAAGGGGAGTTTGGAATTCTTGCATTCAGTATTACTATAGTATTAGGTTTATTTATCTTCATTTTGGTAAGTTACATAAAGATCTTGAGTGCAGTATTCAGAATACCATCTGCCCAGGGAAGACAAAAGGCCTTCTCCACTTGTCTTCCCCATCTCATTGTTGTCTCTATGTTCATGTTCACAGGAATACTCACTTACCTGAAGCTTCCCTCAGATACCTCATCTGATCTGGATATGATGCTGACTATTACATATTCCCTTGTTCCACCCATTCTAAATCCACTAGTTTACAGCATGAGAAACAAAGACATTAAGAGAGCCCTGTTCAAACTATTAGGTCCAAGGTTCTGTTCTAATCATGCTTTTTCTACCTCTCCCTCCTAGATTTGGATTTGAGATATGCTTTAATTGATTTCCAATGGGGAGAGAAAAAAAGTTTTGTTGGAGTTATAGGCAAGGTAAAAGAAAATGTATTATTTCACTCCAGATAATCATGGACCAAATGTCCAGAGAGGGTGGAAAGATCAGAACCTTAAATATGTCTTCATTAACATGATCAGAGGTAGGATTCCAATACTGAATCTGCCTTACATTTGTTACTTCACTGTCCACTTTGTACTCAATGCCATATGGAAGTAATAACACCCATCACTATATTCTTCACTTGTTTGCAGGACTGGGAAGTTATGGCCATATTACTTAGCAATCAATCCATAAGTATCAATAAGACATACTATTTGTGTGCTATTTGTACAGTGCATATTTTATGAATGTGGAAATTGTTGTTTAGTCTTGGACTGTAAAGATAATGAAGTAAGTAAGTAGGAATGTTATATGTCTTCTTCCTCATCTCCTCCTTTTTCTCTTTTTTATACCTCCTCTTCTGATTTAAGATCTAACAACACGAGAGGTGAAAAATTCTGCTTCTTTTAGGAGAGTTTTGATAAAAGTTGAAATAAAAAGTGCAGTTAATTACATCACCAATTATGGGAGGTTTATGGCAACATTTGGGCCTACAGAAATGCAGATCAATCAATAGGATTTTTTAAAGGGATGTTATGGATAATCTTTCATCATGGAGAAAATCTATCTGTGGTCGCTAGGAGTTGAAAACAACTTGATGGCACATAATCAATTAACCAATCAACCAATCAATGGATAATCTTGCTGAGACAGAAAATATTTGCTGTTTCCACATTAAATGTAGCCTGGCTTATTGTCTCTCACTGAACATTTATAGAGAGTTTTGAAAGAATAGCTTTCCCCTCTTCTGTTATTAACTTCCTCAATTTTTTTTTTTTTTTTTTTGCATTTCTACCTATCTCTGTATTGTGCAATATACAAGTCAGGATTTCCAAGAGATTTACAGAGACATAACAATAATAGTAAAAATTATTTATTAGGACTATTTTCTTCCAGAAAGTTTTGTCCTAGCAAAATAAAAGATATAGCAATTTTCAAAATATATTTCAATTTTTTATTTTAGTGATAAAAATCTCCAATTTCTATTATAATGCAATAGATAATAAAAATATCCAAATTAAGTCCTAATAAAATGAATATAGGTTTATCATATAACATTGGCTGATAATATTTTCTATGTTGCAAAAATCATGTTGTAGAAGCTCCCATATAAGATTTACTTGAATCAGGAGATGTAGACTGCAGAATAAGACTGTGCCCCCTAAGATTTGATCTATAATAAGACTGTATTAAATATGTGCTAATGGGCAGGTTTGGGTTGGGACTGTGCAATATAAGGGAGCCATCAACCCAGGGATCCATTTGAAGAAGTAAAGCAGAACATAAACATGGTTATTATGCAGCCTTTACAAAATAAATTCCTAAGGATTATTTTCTGCTTGAGTCTTTGGAAATTTAACTGTCTAGTAACAAGAAGAAAACTGTAGCTTGAATCATGTCAACTGGATTTCTATTTTCTCAGTGGAAATGTTTCGCTCCTTATACAAGAAGCTTCTTCAGTCTGAGCAAAGTTTGAAAAAGCTAGAAATAGGGATCTACAGGAAACCCACACACACAGATCAATATCTGATGTTTGACTCCCACCATCCACTGCAGCACAAACTAGGAGTCATCAGGACATTGTCACACAGAGCAGAAACCATCCCCACCTCCATGAATTCCAAAAAGAATGAAAATCAGCACCTGAGAACAGCTCTGAAGGCCTGTGGATATCAAAATTAGGCCTTCACTAAATCTAAGTCTACCAGACCTAAAACAGCGACAGACAGGGCTGAGACTCAGAGTAAACGGAAGAACTTGGTCATTCTTTACATGGCTGGCGTGTCTGAAAAGATAAAACGTATATTTGGCAAACACCACATACCTGTATATTTCAAACCCACCAACACACTGAGACAGAGGCTTGTACACCCCAAAGATCAAACTCCTAAACACAAGAAAAGCAATGTAGTGTATGCAATCCAGTGCAGTGAGGAGTGTTCTGAACTCTACATTAGAGAAACCAAACAACCTTTGTACAGGAGGATGGCCCAACACAGGAGGAGTAACACCACAGGACCAGAGTCAGAAGTTTACCTTCATCTAAAGGAAAAAGGACACTCATTTGAGGACATTAATGTTCACATTTTAGACAGGGAAGATAAGTGGTTTGAAAGAGGCGTCAAGGAATCCATTTATGCCAACTTGGAAAATCCTTCTTTGAATAGAGGTGGGGGCCTTAGGCACAATCTTTCTCCTTCCTGCTTTGTCTTCTGTGCCTAGGAGGATTAAGACCATTTCGCAATCTCAACAACAGCAAGGTAATCTTAAAAATCCTCCTTTGGATGATAAAGGGACTTAGAAATAAACATCTCAAATAACCATGACCTAGCCCCAGGTGCAAGGTCACACAACTACCCTAGAAACATATTTAAGGATTCCCTTACAAACTTTGCTCAGACTGAAGAAGCTTCTTGGATAAGGAGTGAAACGTTTCCACTGAGAAAATAGAAATCCGGTTGACATGATTCAAGCTACAGACAATTCCACCTGGATGACTGAGAACCTTCATCGACATAAGAAGAAGACTGACACCTTAATCACTAGACCAAACTGGCTACAAGAAGAATTATCCCAATATGTTATTAAAGTAAGTAAATGGCATACCGGAGATGAGACTGGCCCCTTCACTCCTGGCCTTTCGGAAGGCCGTTAAGACCTGGCTCTGCCGCCGGGCCTGGGACGACAGAGGCGGTAGTGCCTCCTGGGGTTGGCTGGCCCCATAGTAATACGATCTATCCTACGGTCCCCAATCCATCTTGGATTTCATGTATTTTATTATTGGATGTATTTTTAGATATTGTTATTTGTATAGTTTTTAAACTTTCAATTGTTGTAACCCGCCCAGAGTCCCTTGCAGGGGAGATGGTTGGGGAATAAATTGAAATAATAAATAAATAAATAAAATAAATACTTAAAATCAGGAAAATCAAAGTAACCATAATCATACAAAAGTGATAGATACAGACAAATCCTAGGTATTTGTTCCTTCTATAAAAAATTAACCAAAATCTATTTGAACTATTTCCAGCATTGGGTATGTGTGTTTGTGTGTGTATCAAAAGAAACATCCCAACTCAGGGAGGGAGGGAGAGATTTCCCTGGATTGGAGTGTTTCTTTCTTTCTCTCTCTTTCTGTGTAGGTAGATAGGTAGTACTAGAAGTCATGTCCCATAGACAATTCATTATATAAATTGCATTAAATGTTCAAATTGGTTGTCTTTTTCTTCTAAACACTTCCTTACTCATTTGATTCATCACCTTTAAACATTAAGTACAGTAAGATTTTTCTAAAAATAAAATAAATAAAATAAATAAAATAAAATATATTGTGATTAGCCTATGGGGTCTGACTTTTGTTATACCCAGTACTGAATATATATACCAAGAGAAAATTTATCTATATGGTCAATATGAGTCAATACCGAATTAATGGCACATAATCAATCACATATACTGTATATATAGAGAGAGAGGTGGGGGAGAGAGAGAGAGAGAAGGAATATCCTTAATTGAATTTTGGCATTCAAATTGCATTTGTTTATAGAGGGGATAACCCCATTCATAATTACCACAATGGAAAGATTAAAATAATATATTTTATCCAAGAAATAATGTCAATAGAATATCCAATTTTCTTCACCACTTGCACTATAAAATTGATTTCTATCCTATCATCATATTAAAGCAACATTCCCACCCCCGTGGATTTTTTTTCTGCTCTCTGAGATTGTTTGCTTGCAGATGTTTCATTACCCAACTAGCTAAGATCATCATTCCCACCTCCTTCCATAGGTTTTTTTTTTTGAACATGATATTCTTGCTTCAGTATGGTGGGGGAGCACTATAACATTTGTTGAAACCCCTCCTATCAAGCTCTCCATGGTTTGGCAAAACACATTTGTACCTCTTGTGCAAATTTACAGCATGAGAAACAGAGACATTAAGAGAGCCCTGTTCAAACTACTGGGTCCAAGGTTCTGTTCTAAAAAATCTTTCTCTATGTCTTCCTCCTAGAATTGGATCTAGTTTTGGGATCTGCTATGATTTATTTCCAATCTGGAGAGAGAGGGGGAAAAGATGTTTCTTAGGCAATATACAAGAAAAACATATTATTTTACTCCAGATAGTTATGGACCTATTGTCCAGATAGCATGGAAGCTGAGACTTTGAGATATATCTTCATTAACATGGTCAGAAGAAGGATTCAAAAATTGAATTTGCTTTGCATTTATTACTTCACTGTACACTTTATGCTCAATATCATATGGAGATGATAGCACCCATTAGTAGAGCCTTCACATCTTTGTAGGACTGGGAAGTTATGCCTATACTACTTAGCAATCAGTCCATCATTATCTCTAAGACAATGGCAAACTATCTCTCATTAGTGTTGACTCTTAGAAGCCACCTGCTTCCAATGCAATGTAAACTATGGCCTGCTATTTGTATAGTGTATATTTTATGGATGTGTAATTTATTGTTTGACCTTAGGCTATTGTCAGGATGCCATCCTGCCATTCTGTGTCAGGATGCCATCCGGACATTCTGCCTTAGATAGATGGGATTTATAGTAACTAGTTAGTGTGAAGCCTGTAGTAATTAGCTAGAGTGCTTGCCAGACAGTAAACAAACCGTTAGAGATAAGAATGGTATGCAGGCTTAACGCTTAATGGGGAAGAGAGGCACCAGACTCCAAGGCCATCCATCTGGAAACATCAAAGTGTGGCAGTGTAAAGTTATGGGAAGTAAGTCAGGAGGGGAGGGGTAGATGAGGGGTGCTTGAGAGTCTGGCAGGTTTTAAAATATGTTTGCGTGCAAAAATGCTTACTCTGCTCTTTGCATCGATTCTATTAATTTGTATTAATAAAAGAACTTTTTCATATCCTATCATGGCTTGTGCTAAAAGTTTCAAAGTTAATATCGTCGTGTCGTAGCGTACGAGATGGGCGGCCAAGAAATTTGATAAATAAATAAAATAAATAAATGTCAAAGGAGTGAGTCATCACAACTATAATTTTATAGAAAATTAAAATATGCAAATTAATTGCTAATGAAAAGAAATATAGGCTTACCATATGACATTGGCTGACGATTTTTTCTTTTTTCTTTTCCGTATATCTTTATTCTTTTACATAATAATAATACATAAGAAAACAATATCTAACATAACGTAACATAAAATGACATAACATTACATAAATGACAACATTTGGGTTACATTTTTAAATTAAATACAACATCAACCCTCTTCCAAAACAGCCTTTCGTTTCTCCTCACGTACTTACTTAGGCTTCCCTTCTCTCTTCTACCTTCTCAAACTCTAACATCACTTAACATTACCTTTTAACATAACTAAAAAACTTCCTCTCTTACAGACATAACCTTAATCTCCTCTCCTTTTAACCTTCTTTTCCCCTCTTCTCTCTACTATCTTCTCCATCTCCTCTTCCTACTCTTACCTTCTCTACATCCTAATCCCCCTAATCCCCCTTTACTCTCCCCTCTTTTACACTTATTCTACACTCTACCCTAAAAACAAACAAACAAAGAAAACAACGAAAACAAGAATTCCTACTTTCTCACCATCATTTCCTTCAACTATTTAGAAATAATCTCTATCATAGTTTTTCTCTTTTTTTTCCTCTTTTTCATTTACATTAAATTCCCAATTGGACTTTTTGAGTCTTTTCTATAAATTTATAGAAAGGGCTCCAACATAAACTGAATTCATCCATATTCTTTTCGTTTAATAAATCCGTTAATTTGGCCATCTGTGCTAGGTCCATCGTTTTTATCATCCATTCTTCAATTGTAGGTGTAAGGTCCTCTTTCCAATGTTTTGCAAAAATGGTTCTAGACGCAGTTCTTAAGTAAAATAATAGTTTCCCATATTTCTTGTGTATGTCTGGTTTTATAAATCCCAACAAGTACAGTTCTGGCTCTTTGATAATGTCTTCTTCCAGTATTTCGCATAGTTTGATGAATTGTGTCCCAAAATTTTTTAGTTTTCTGGCAAGTCCACCAAAGATGAAAGAAGGTGCTGACAATTTTTTCTATTTTGCAAAAATCAGGTTATAGAAGCTCCCATATAAGATTCACTGGCTTCAAGAGATGGGGATTACCGATTTAGTTACCTAAATTTCTAGGAATTATTGTTAGCATAAAATATTTAAAATGGTTAAATCCCATTGATGAAAGTCTATGATTTTATTATTCTTGTCTTGTTTTTCTGTTGGAAATTCCTCCATGTAATAAGATTTTGGAATATGTGGGTCAGTTAAATTTGGGACATTATTAAAATAAATGTGTTCTGCATCTTGAGTGAGAGAGTGTTGTTCCCTCAAAAAATAACACTGTGCCCCCTAAGCTTCAATCTGTAATAAGACTGTACTAAACTTGTGCAAATGGGCAGGTTTGGGCTGGGATTGTGTGATATAAGGGAGCCATCAACCCAGGGATCCATTTGAAGAAGTAAAGCAGAACACAAAGAAGGTTATTGTGCAGCCTTTACAGAATAAATTCCTAAGGATTATTCTCTGCTCTAGTTTGTTTGAAATTTAACTATCTAGTATCAAGAAAAAGACAGTGAATATAAATTATATACCTGTATTTTGAAAACAATTTTGCCATTCATTAATCCCAGAGTATTTTTTTTTAAAATATACAGTTATATACAGATATACAGATATACAGCATTAGAAGGGGCCTCCAGCCAAGATGGAATGTCCTTCAGAATAGGAAGTTTTACATGATTTCTCATTTAACTATTATACATAGTTATACTTATATCACAATTGTTATATTATGAACTTCCATTGCCATTGGTCCCAAAGTTTACCCATGCCTTCATTTTGTCCTGTTATTTTCTCCTACCCACATAGTTATGTCTATTTTACATGCCCATCTTGTGTATCTCTTTGGATTGTTTGTTTCCAAGCATTATCATTACTTTGCCAGCTTAATTTCTCTCTCTCTCTCTCTCTCTCCCTCTCCCTCTCCCTCTCCCTCTCCCTCTCCCTCTCCCTCTCCCTCTCCCTCTCCCTCTCCCTCTCCCTCTCCCTCTCCCTCTCTCCCTCTCTCTCAATCTCTCTCATGATTTTATGCTTTGTTACATTTAGTAGAGATACATGCTTTTCTGAAAACTGAAAACTTCCAACACACAAACATCAATCAGCAGTCAGTGTCCTTTGCTTGAAGTGACTACCTGTAAAGTAAAGTAACTGTACTATGCAGTAGCCTTTCCCAGCCTAGTGCTCTCCAGATGTGGATATGAATTCTGGAAGTTTCAGTTCCAACACTTTGAAACCCATTGTATTTGGGATATTATCAAAGGAAAATATATGTTTCTAGAGGGCTGCAACAAAAGAAGGAATGATGAGCCACTGACTTTCTCCTACAATAACCACAGGGACAGTACATGACTGGTTTCATCCTATTAGGGATTGTTGAGACATACATAACTAGATGTTATTCTATGGGATTCCAATCCTCTGTGGGAAATTGAGCTCACAGACAACACAATATAGATTACTGTACATACAATGCATTAGCTTTAGGAGATACCCTGTTCCTGAAGCTTAGTGGTGTTGTAGGAAGGGATAAACAGCATCTTTCAGAATGGTATATACAGTACACCTTCCTTTCAGCTCACAGACAGGTGAGTTTTACTTCTGGATACTTTGAATTTACACAGATAACTGCTAAAATTATTCTCCCATTTAGTTACATTTTATGTACATTTTATACATTTCAAGTGAAAGTTGAGAAACATTTTGCAATAGTGCTAAAATTAATTGAGTACAATTAATTTGCATTAAGATCCCTGGGAAAGATTTACATTATGGTCATTATTATTGCTTTATGAGTCTGTTGCAGTCCTTTGGAAACAATTATCATTTAATTGGATTATAGAAGAACTACAATCAGAAAATAACCTATTTCCCCATAGACATGTACTCTTGAAGTTCTTTTGGAGTACTGAGATCAAATCTATGAAGATGTAATAAATTTATTTCCTATAGATTTCTGTCAAGTGTGGTAGCATATTTTCCATCTCGTGGAAAGGTATGGATAAAATAACATTAAATGTCTTGCATAACTGGAAAAATGCATAATTGTCATCTGGGAATGAAGTCCATCAAACAAAAATCTGTAAGTGATTTAATATATTTATATGTGGAGAAATCCCTTGCTTCATTTTTTATTTACTTTATATAAACACCACTAGAATATTTCTCAAGTCCTTAAAATCCTACAGATACAGTATATTGCAGATTGATTAAATAGACAATCTCCTAATCACCTTGGGGATTATGTATCTCTATCAGAAAAATATCCTTCTCATACATCTATATCATATCTGGTTTGATTTAGAACTCAGGGATAAGTAGATGAATATAATAGTAGTGATTAGCATAGAAACAACATTATTACTATTTATTTGAGAAATCTCTTTTAATTGTTCCATTGATGTTCCAAATATTTTAAGCAGCTGACATTTTTAAAACAAATTTAGTTATCTTATAAATTGTTGTTTGCAAAGCATATTCAATCATAATCCAATACTGAGAGTTTTTTTAAAAAAATACAACTCACGGAGTTGGATAGCAGACATTTATACATACTGGGATATGATTTTAAAAAACACTGGATAGAAAATTGAGTGGATTCTTGATTATCCATTTCTGTGAGAAATTTGAACAAGTCAGATGGATCAGTGAAAATATTATTTTTCATTAGTAAACTAAGAGAATAAAAATAATCAAGATTTAAGAAATTAAAACAAATATATTCCTTTGGAGGTGGAACTCACTATCAAAGTCATTCTTATACATTTTATTGCAAGACTAGATTTCAGTTCTACATGTGGGCCATTTAAATGTCATAAAATCCATTTATATTTAAATTGATCTGGCTTACATGACTAAATTCACTAAATAAGATACAATGAATGGAGAGAGCCAGTTTGGTGTAGTGGTTAAGGCATTAGGCTAGAAACCAGGAGACTGTGAGTTCTAGTCCCAACTTAGGCACAAGCCAGCTGGGTGACCTTGGGCCAGTCACTTTCTCTCAGCCCTAGGAAGGAGGCAATGGAAAACCACTTCTGAAAAACCTTGCCAAGAAAGCTGCAGGGACTTGTCCAGGCAGTCTCCGAGAATCAGACACAAATGAATGGATTAAAAAAGACGCACAATTATATTGAGATATAATACCTTAATCATAATTTTAACTATGATTTCTAAAAGCTTTCATAAGAAAATCATAATTAATTCTCAGCTATCAGAAAGACGCATAAGGGGCTGACACATTCACAGAATTGGGCTATTCTAGTTCCAGTGCCTCTGTCTTCCTGTTTCATTTTTCACATTCATGGGTGTTGGAATATTGTAAATGGAATATGAAGGAGGAAGATCAGCCTTCTACCAGTACAACTCTGACCTATTAACTTTTACACAATATTTCATAATATATGAAGAAACAACTTACCTATAGTAAGCAACAGCTATGGCTTAGCTTATTGTGCGAATACACTAGTAGACGATTTGAACACTTTTAGACTCTAAATGATTTGTACAAGTTTCATAGCAAGCAGAAACTTACAATTTAATTGCTCAAATGGGATTGGAAAATCTAGTTTCAAGGTCAACCATATTACCCTAGATCTCTCAGCAGTGTGACTCAATATAAGGCACTATTTTATTTTATTCTCTTTTCTAAGTATTAGACTAACTTGGATGATATTGAAAACCTAAGCAGGTTTGAACCTTGTTATTACAAGAATGGAAGAAAATCCTAGGGCTAAGGGCTTGACTAAGTAGTGAAAAAATACATATGGGAAAAAGGCAATTACAAATAACTTCCAAATTGTGCTTAGGAAATTGTCTGGCTATTTTCCATGAAATAACCATGGATCAAGCTTGATTTATATGAGACTCTGCTTTTAAGTTCCAAGAGGCAAAGGGCAGTAAGGGATTGTATTTGAGTCAAGGCTTGCCATTCAAAGGAAAATAGTATAAATTATTTTTTTAATATCTCCAAAATTAATCTAATTCAATTTATGGTCTTAAATAAGATTATATTTTCAAAAAGTTTCATTTTGTTTCTTCCCAGGGACAGAAAATATCTTATGAAGCAATGAGTAACCAAACAGTCTCTGGATTTCTCCTTCTTGAATTTGCAACAAATTCAGAACTTCAGATACTACACTTTGTTGTGTTCTTGATACTATACTTGGGAATAGTATTCGGAAATATTCTTATAATCTCTGCAGTAATTTTTGACTATCACCTGCATAGTCCCATGTACTTCTTTGTGATGAACTTGGCCATACAAGACATTGGTCAAGTTTCAGTCATAATCCCCAAATCCATGATCAATTCTCTCAATAATACTAGATACATTTCTTATTCTGGGTGTGTTGCTCAGGTCCTCTTCCTTATCTTTTTCATTGGATCTGATTTCTCTCTGCTCACAGTCATGGCATACGATCGCTTTGTTGCTATTTGTAAACCTTTTCATTATGAGATGATCATGAGCAGGACAGCCTGCAAGCAAATCATTGCTAGCTCATGGATATGTGGTCTTCTCTATGGATTACTACACACTGCAGGCACATTTGCAAACTCCTTCTGCTGTAATGTTGTCAATCAATTTTTTTGTGAAATACCACATTTGCTTACCCTCTCCTGCTCTGACTGGTATTTTGATGAAATTTTAATTATTTTATTAAGTTCTAGTATAGCCTTACTTTTCTTTACTTTTGTCATTGTCTCTTATATGAAGATTTTGATTATCGTGTTGAGAATGCCCTCAGTTCATGGAAGAAAAAAAGTGTTCTCAACTTGCCTTCCACATCTCATCGTATTTTCCATATTTGTTTTAACTACAATGTTTGCTTATTTGAGGCCTAACTCTAACATTGAGCCACATCTGAATTTGTTATTTACTGTTATATATTCTATAATGCCCTCCCTACTGAACCCAATAATTTATGGTCTGAGAAACAAAGACATCAAACTAGCCATAATAAAACTATTAGGTCTCAATCCTTCTGTCAAATTTTCTTTCTAAATTTGGAGCTTCATCTAGGAAACAATGGAAATAACATCAATTTATTGGGATATGTTAGAATCACTATTTATTGGTAGGCAAAGAAATTCTTCATGTTTCCTACCAATTTTCATTTAGTGTGATGAAACAGAATTTGCTTTACTTTTCCCTTCAAAGTGATTACATTTGGAAAGTAAAGACAAAGTCAAGCTTTCAAAGTGCATATTGAAACACATCTCAGTGGTGCATGATTGCAGCTGAAAGATAGGCCTATTCTTCAATTTTTCTCTCAGAACATCATCTATGTCCTTTTCTCTGCAGTTTTTGAAAATTATCCTGCTAAAGGATAGACAAATTTGTACATACAGGAACCAGATTTCCTTTGAATTTATAGGCCTCCAACTGCTTTTGCCTTTTCTTCTGCCAAGAGATGATCCCATCATTGATACTGTGTGAGATGTAATTCCCAGAATTTTCACTTATAATGGGATTTATTTCATAAAAATATATCTTTACACTATAGATTAGAAATCTGTGGGAAAAAATGAGTTGGTGACTTTGGATTTGTAGATTAAAAAGGGTTGAATAGGGGATAGAGGGGAACTACGTAATGTAATATGAGAGAGGGAGGAGGTGTGAGATTTGGCTCCTTTCCCACAAAAATAAAAGACTGAACTCGCAGATAGCAGCGCTAAGTGTTTATTTAGTTTTTGAAAAAACGGCCTCTCCTGCCCCCACAAATCTGGTTGGCATAGAGAGAGCAATGAGCAAGGTTCATTCATTTCTTTTATACATGTAGTTCAAAGAAAAGTCAGTTTACATATTTACACAAGTTTGCAGTGTCAGACTGACAGTTTTCAAGATATCTATTTGCCTCTTCCTACCCCGAGGCCACGGCCACTTTGTGTTAATTGTCTTAAGCACTTTCATTCTTTCTTGTGTTTAGACTTTTCCTGATAGCTGTAGTTGGCTCATTGAAGTTCCCTTTGAACTCAATGTAGCTTAGTTTGTGTCGATAGGAGATACTTTGTTTCATTGTTTTCTTTTAAGTAACTGACAGGCTAGTTTTGACTAGCATTGATTGTTTCTTAAATTACCTGAAGCTGATACTAAAAGAGAAGTTTGCTTATTTCTCTCCCTTCCTTCTGCTTTCCCAGACCCTTATTATGTAAATATCCCTTGGTGCTCAGGCAGGTATGTGTTGGAGGTTGGTGTTAATGGGTTGTCTCCCTCCGGATTCGTTATCACCTATATGCATCGTTCTTTTCCGTTCCAGGATTTTTGGCAGCTATTTAGGAAGAATAATTTCCTCATTCTTCTATTGGTTTTAATCAATTCTGAGGAACACTAAGTTTTAAAATATATATATCAATCCCCCCTTTTTTGTCTTTGTGGTTATTGTTCCTCAAGAACTTTATTCATACCCCATTATATTGATTTTTACTTTTTCGGGGTATAATTTGTAAGTTTCTTCTAAGAACTCTCTTGGCCCCTGGTCCTCCTTTTCGACCTTCAGTCTCATCATATTGTTTTTCCCTGGTTGAGCTACTAAGGTAGCACTTTGTATTGTTCGGCTTATCGTTCCTTGAATAATGGCTAATAAACAAGGTATGGCAAGCAGTCCCCCGAAGCCCAGAGCTATTAAAACCAGGACCCTTTTCCAATTATTAAACATGCCCCCAAACCAATTCTTGATCCCTAAGTCTCCCATACCTTTCCAGGTCTGTACTGGTACATGAGCTAATTTTCGCATTCGTTCTGTTATCTCCTCGATAGCTCTCCCATTGTCTTCTGTCTGGAGGCAACAATTGGTTAGATTAAATTTACCACACACACACCCTTCTTGAGCTAACAAGTAGTCCAAAGCTAACCTGTTCTGGTATTTTGCTGTACGCAACCTTTTATTGGTTTCGGCTAGCAACAATAGGGCTTCCGATGTTTTATTGGTTATTATTTCTAGAACAGCTTGTAACCTTCTTATCCTATTGATTAGATATCCCGGATCTTGATAACCTCCGACTGTGGGTCCCCAAGATGCTGGACAATAGTAATTGATTATGCGTTCCGGGGGCCATTGTTCCCCCATGTTAGTTCCCCCACAGTTTTTTTCTAGGCCAACTGTTATCATTTATTACCTTATATGCATCAAACTCAACTGTTCCTGAATTCTTTTCTCCTTCCACCCTAGTCTCTGTCACTATTTCTCCCCTAATATATCTGACAACTATTGTGCAGTATATCGTCTGGGTTCCTTTGGGGTCGTGGCAGGTTACTTTTCCATCCTCTCTGCAAATGCTAAGGGTTTTGTCCTTAAACTGGCATTGGGTGGTATTTCCCTTACACTCATGAAAACTATAAATTGCTGTCTGTTGGACCTTTCCTTCTGAATAAACTGTTTTTACACAATTGTGGTTGTTACAGGGGTTTAAATTGGTTTCTCTTTTTAACTGGCGGAGCGTTTTCCCCCATAAGCATGTTCCTGCCCAACCATAGGTTAACTGGGATAACTTTGAGATACGTACTGCTTTTCCACATTCTACGTCCCAATCTGGTTTGGGTAGAGTCAGATTATGGCACATCCCTTGTCTCAAGGTAGGTCCCAGAACTTTACAAGCAGGGGCCGAGAGATCCCATCCAGTTTTCCACATGCATAGCTGGTTAACCCAGTCATCAAATGGCTTTGGGTCTTCACAAGTTTTCCTTCCTCCGTTTGCCCAATCTTCAGGTGTTACAGCCAGGGTGGCTTCACAGCTACTATATCTTCCCACCTGTTGGCAGGGTTTATTAATTTGGGATTGCCAATCCCACTGCCCTGAGTTCTGGAAACACAACCGTTGGATCTGGGAGCCACATACTTGAACCCAGACCAAGATTAGGAGTCTAGTGTTGGTTAAGGGCCACTCCATATCCCCAGGTTAAACCGATGGTTTGGAGGTCAATGTCTTCCCTTTGGGGATGGATTCTAGTTTCACACTCTTGGGCTTCTCTGGGTTTATAGTTTCTATTATCACAATCACCCTTCCTTTTTGTGGGTCTTGAGGAATGTCTATTTTCTTTACCTTTGGTGGAGTGGTTTGAGGGGGTCCACCCATTTATGTTCTTATTCCCAATCTTCTATCACTACTATATCACATACAATTTTACAATCATTATGATAAGGGGCACAATCACAACAATGGGAGCAACAACAGCATTCACATATACAATTACACTCACAAAAACAACACATAATTACAGGATCACTTCCTGAGGGTGAGTTTCAGTGGGTTATCAGAAGGAACCACCGTCCATTGGGTTGGGGCTGGCACAGGCCCTTTAGTTCTGGAGTGATGCGTCCATCCCTTCTCAGCTGTGCGTACCGATGTCTCAGTGGTGAGTAATACCAGGAAAGGACCTTCCCACTGTTGTTTCAGCTTATCCTCCTTCCAGGATTTAATTAGAACCCACTGGCCTGCCTCGATCTGGTGCACCTGGAAGTCCAATGGCGGGGTTTGTGCCAACAACCCTCTCTGTTTTAGAAGAGAAAGAGACTGTGACAGTTCTTGTATGTATTTGCGAGTAAAAGTGTCAGTTAGCTCTATCCTTGGTAAGCCTACCCTTCCTGTGTATGGTTGTCCGAATAGCATCTCATAAGGAGACACCCCCACATCTTTCCTGGGTTGTGTTCTAATGCGCAACAAAGCCAATGGTAAGCATTTGGTCCAAGGAAGCTTGGTCTCTTCCACCAATTTGGTTAGACTTTGTTTTAATTTCTGATTAGCCCTTTCCACTATCCCTGATGAGGGGGGGTGCCATGGAGTGTGATATTCCCACCTGCTATCCACCGCCTCCATCAGGCGCTTCACTATCCTTGATGTAAAATGTTTCCCGAGATCGCTATCTATACTCTCAATTATCCCGTACCTAGGCACAATATGTTCCAGTAATACCTTACAGACATTATTAGCTGTTGCCTGGGCACATGGGTAGGACTCTACCCATCTGGTTAGGTAATCCACTATTACTAGGAGATATTTCACTCGCCCGACTGGAGGTAATTCAGGATAGTCGATTTGCAACCTCTGAAAAGGTCGTACTGCCAGCTTGCGGCCACCAGGGGTTTGGGCTTTCCTCACTCTTTTGTTGATTTTTAAACAGATCAAACACCCTCTTACCACTTGTGATGCTATGGTGTACAATCCTGCACACACATAGGTAGTTTTTATTAGGTCTACTAGTCCCTGGGTACCCCAATGGCTCCCTTCATGTAGGGTATGTACCACTCCCCTCATTGTGGTTTTATCTAACACTTGTTGCCCTGTTTGTGTGTACCATTTGTTCTCTTTTTCAATGAGCCCCCCTCTTTTCATCTGTTATTTTTCCTCATTGGTAAACTGAGGAATTTCGGCCATAGGTAGCATTGGTGTTAATAACAAAATCGCTTCCTCAGGTCCATCAGCTGCGTTCTTGGCTTCCTCATCTGCCAGGTTGTTTCCCCGAATTTCTACACTAGTGCCCCTTTGATGTCCCGGTATGTGTATTACTGCCAATTTTTCCGGCCCTTTTTCTGCCTCCAATACATCCATTACTAACTTTCCCTTGACTCCTTCCTTCCCCTTGCTGTTGATTAACCCTCTCTCCTTCCATATTTTCCCGAATGTGTGTAGAATCCCGAAAGCATACATGGAGTCTGTGTATATTGTGCCTCTTTTTCCCTCTAGGAGCCTAAGGGCTTGCCTCAGAGCGAATATCTCACATGTCTGAGCAGACCAGTCTCGGGGTAGAGCTCCTGCCTCCACTAATGCCCATTCTTTCCCCACTACTATGGCATACCCATTTTTCCTTCTCCCTTCCTCCATTCTTGAACTGCCATCTATAAATAACAATGCCCCCTCTCCTTCAAGGGGGGTATCCTGTAGATCTTCCCTAATTTTTGTCTGCAGTTCTATCATGTCTAAGCAGTAGTGTTCAACGTCCTCAGCCTCTCCTCTTTTCCCATCTAAAAACTGAGCCAGATTTATGCTGGAGTCGGTAGTTAAGATCAGGCTAGGATCCTCTATTAAAATACTTTCGTATTTTATTAGCCTTGAGTTACTCAGCCACCTTTGCGCTTGTTGCTGTAAGATGGTTTTCACTTGATGGGGACTCGATACCACTAACGCTGCCCCACATGTAATTTTCCGACTCTCCACCACCAGCAGCGCTGTCGCTGCCACTGCCTGCACACAGATTGGCCATCCCCTAATTACTGGATCCATTAATTTTGAGAGGAATGATACCGGTTTCTTTTCCCCTCCCCAGGCTTGTGTTAACACTCCTTTGGCCACTCCGTCTTCCACTGACACAAATAAATGAAACGGCCTCCCATAGGTGGGCAAGGAGAGCACCGGGGCTGAGCTCAAGGCTCCCTTTAGGTTCCTGAACCTTTCATGATCTGCGTCTCCCCAGGAGATTTAATCGGGTACTTCGTGTACCAATTTTGCATATAATGGTTTGGTTAAGCTTGCATAGTCATAAATCCAGAGCCTGCAATACCCAGTTAGCCCGAGAAACCTCCTTAATTCCTTTTTATTCTTTGGGAGGGTCTGTCGTAATATACCCTCAATATACCCTCAATTGGGGGGCAAGTTTCCTTTTCCCTTGACTGATTAAGTGTCCCAAGTATTTGACTTCCCTCTCCACAAACTGCAATTTTGACTTTGAGACTCTGAGTCCTTTTTCCGCTAGAAAGTCCAAAAGCTGTATGGTAGTGGCAGTGACTTCTTGTCTCCTTTTCCCTGATATTAATAAATCATCCACATACTGGATGAGAGAGATTCCCTCAGGCCATGGGAATTCTTCTAATACTTGTTCCAGTACTTGCCTAAAAAGATTGGGGCTTTCAGTGAAGCCTTGTGGCAACACAGTCCATTGGTATTGCTGTTTCTGCCCCGTAGAGGGGTCTTCCCATTCAAATGCAAAAATTTCTCTAGACCCCTGGTCTAGGGGACAGGACCAAAATGCATCTTTTAAGTCTACTACACTAAATAGCAGATGATCTGAGGGGATTCTACTCAATAATGTATATGGGTTTGGGACTACAGGGTGTCTAGTCTGAATAATTTTATTCAGTTTCCTCATATCTTGTACTAGCCTGTATGTAACATTCTGGTTTTCTTACAGCCAGAATGGGAGTATTATATGAAGACATGGTGGGTTCGATTAATCCATCATTTATAAGTCCTTGTATCACTGGTTGTAGTCCCTGTCTCCCTTCGTGGGCAATATTGTATTGCCCTTGCCACACTACCTCTACATTGGGTTTCAATTTGATCTGTAGAGGGGCTATGTTAAGACCTCCTCTATTTTCTGGTCCTGCCCACACTTTGGAGTTTATCTGTTGCTCATCTTCTTCTTTTAGAACAAGGAGGCGTGCTTGCGGTCCCTCCTCAAATTCAATCCTTAATCTTAGTTGGCTCATCAAGTCTCTCCCTAATAGGTTTACTCCTGCTGCTGGAACTAGCACCGGTTCGACCATTCCAGTTTTCAAGCCTAATGAGAACTCTATGGGTTCCAGTATTGGGGCTGCAAAGGTTTCCCCTTTTACTCCCACTATGTTTAGATTTCTGGCAGTTTCCTTGCATCCTTTCGGAATCGTGGTTACAGAGGTTCGTGACGCCCCAGTATCCACCAGGAAAACCATCTCCTCCCTCAAGGGTCCCACTTTCAAATTTATCAAGGGCTCCTGGTGGGACCTCAGGTGCAGCAGCCCCTGACCCCACTAGTCTTCGGCTTCTTCCACTAGTTCAAAGATCTGATGTTCTGCCCTTACTTCCCTCCTTGAGTCGGAACATTCTTGGGAAAAATGTCCCGGCTTATTACAATTGTAACATTGCCTCCTATTCTGAAATAGATAAAATCTTTAGAGTCAATTCACGTTATGCTAGAGAAAAAAAGGTGCCAAGAGATATATTGATATATTTTGTGAGGAAAGTTACAAAAGAGCAAATCCTGAAGAAACACTACAATACCAGATTGAATATAGCAGGGAAGGACATAATTGTTTTAAAAGAAGTCCCCCTAAGAATATTAAGAAAAAGAAAAGAATACTCCTTCTTCACAGATAAATTAAAACAAAACAATATACCATTTAGATGGGAAAGAGTAGAGGGAGTATCTTTTACTTTTAAAGAGCAAAGATTTAAAATAACTTCCATTTTAAAGGCAAAAGCATTTTTAGAGAAATATAAGACAGACATGAGTGATGCATCCAAAGTTTTGGAGGAAAAGAGAGAGACATCTGAAGATAAGGAGAAGAGTGAAGATTTATCGGAGATGGGAGCTACTGGAGTGGATTTAAGAAAGAAAAGAACTTTTAAATACTAAAACACTATGGACTATAAATATTTAACATGGAATATCAATGGAGCGAATTCCCCCCCAAAAAAGAAAGAATATTTTTCATTTTCTGAAAAAATTGAGATTGGATATAATTTGTCTACAAGAGACTCATATTTGTAAAAAAGACATTAAATATTTGATTCAAAAACAATTAGGAGAAGAATTTATTTCAGCTGGATCAAAAAAACCTAAGGGGGTAATTTTGTATATACAACAAAAATTGAATCCAAAGTTAATATTGACCGACGATGAAGGAAGATATATAGCAGTGGAAGTAAATATACAAGGGACTAAAATATTGATGGTTGGACTTTACGCTCCAAATTTTGACAAAGGATTATTTTATAAGAATTTGATGGATAAACTTTTGGACTTATCATATGAGAATTGGTGTCTTATGGGTGACTGGAATGGGGTGATTCTCCCAATGGAAGATAGACATTCGCAAAAAAATGTGAAACCCACTCAGGGAAAACTACCCCAAACATTTTTTGATTTGAAAGACAGGTTGGATTTACAAGATATTTGGAGCTTTATGAATGGGAACTCTAAAGAATATACATATTACTCAGAGAGATATAAATCATTTTCTAGAATAGATATGTTTTTGATTTCTAAAAGTTTAATGATGGATGTCAACAAGGTTGAAATATTACCTAAAACTTTATCAGACCATAATCCTGTATTAACTATCAAAGGGAAAAGGAATATATTCCAATGGAGATTAAATGAGTCAATCTTTCGGAAAGAAGATGTTGTTGATACATGTAAAAAAAGGCTAAGAGAATATTTTCTATTGAATTTAAATAAGGACACTAGTACTCAAATTGTTTGGGATGCAAGTAAAGCTTATATGAGGGGTTATTTCATACAATATAATGCTCAAATGAGGAGAAAGAAGCGAGAAAAAATTCAATTGATTTTGGATGAAATTAAAAGAAAAGAGAAATGTCTGAGGGATAAACCAATGGATAATACATTGATAACTCAAATTAAATTTCTACAAAAACAAATATCGATGATTTTGGTACAGGAAATAGAGACTCAAATGAAATTTACAAAACAGAAATATTTTGAATTTGCAAATAAACCAGGAAGATGGTTAGCCCATAAGTTAAGAAAACAAAGACAAAAAAATATATAATTTCTAATATACAACATGAAGGGAAAACTCTAGTGAATAATGTAGACATAAAAGAAGCTTTTCATTCTTATTATACATCACTGTATAAAAAACAAGATGTTCAATTAGCTGAAATTGATGAATATATCAGTAAGCAAAGATTAACTGTTTTAAATGATCAACAAAGAACAATACTTAATAATCCTATAACAAAAGAGGAAATGACAATGGCTTTTAAGAAAATTAATAGTGGAAAAGCGCCAGGACCGGATGGCTTATCGGCAGCTTATTATAAATATTTCGAAGATGAACTATGTATACCTCTTCAGAAAACTATAAATTTGATTTTGGAAACAGGAATTATGCCGGAAACCTGGAAAGAGGCCCACATTACATTGATTCCGAAGGAACAGCTAAATTTGAATTCAACAAAGAATTATAGACCAATATCATTATTTAATAATGACTACCAGATATTTACAACTATATTGGCAGAAAAAATGAAAAATATACTCAAGGACTTTATTCATCAAGACCAAGCTGGTTTTTTACCTAAAAGACAAATTAGAGATAATGTCAGAAATGTCCTGGATGTTTTGGAGTATTTAGAACAACATAATGAAAAACAAGCTGCTTTGATATTTATAGATGCGGAAAAAGTGTTTGACAATTTAAATTGGTCTTTTATGTTTAAAGTACTGGAGACTGAATTTTGGAGGAAATTTCATTAAGTGGGTTAAATCAATATATACAGCACAACATGCAAAAATAATTGTTAATGGAGAATTTAGTAAACCATGTGAAATACAAAAAGGTACAAGACAAGGTTGTCCTCTATCTCCACTTCTGTTTATATTGGTTTTAGAAGTCTTGCTTAGAGATATTAGACAAGATAATGGTATTCATGGCATTAGAGTCAAAAAGGAAGTTTATAAACTAAGAGCCTTTGCTGACGATCTAGTCATTACCTTAGAGAATCCACTGGATGGAATTGAGTTATTGATGCAGAAATTGAAAGACTTTGGGTTGTTAGCAGGGTTCAAAGTTAATTTACAGAAAACAAAAGTTTTGACTAAGAATATGAATTACCATCAACAAGAGAAACTGAGAGAAATGACGGGATATTCTATGGAGAAAAAAGTAAAATATTTGGGAGTTTATTTAACATCGAAGAATGTCAAACTATTTCAAAATAACTATGTTCCACTTTGGACAGACATTAAAAGAGATTTAGATTGATGGGGAAAGTTGCAACTATCATTATTGGGTAGAATATCAGCAATCAAAATGAATATATTACCACGAATTTTATACCTTTTTCAAACACTACCTATATTGACATCAGAGGAACCATTTAAACAGTGGCAGAAGGATATCTCTAAGTTTATTTGGCAAGGGAAAAAACCAAGAATAAAATACAAAGTTTTGCAAGATTCAAAAGAAAGAGGAGGTTTAGGTCTTCTGGATTTGAAACTATATCACGCAGCCTGTGGTTTGGTATGGCTTAAAGCAGAGCTTTCCAAACTGTGTGTTGTGACACAAAAGTGTGTCGCCACACACAGCATGGTGTGTCACCACATCACCCGGAAGCGGCGGCGCGCGTATGCACGGTGGCAGCAGCAGCCACTGCCGCCACCGCCGTGCACGCGTGCGCCACCGCACGCCCCCCTGCGCCGCCGCCATGCACCCCCGTGCCACCACACGCCCCCCCATGCCGCCGCCGTGCACGCGCGTGCCACCGCTCGCTCTCCTGTGTCGCCGCCAAGCGCGCGTGCCCCCGCACCGCCGCTCGTGTGTCACCATCGGCGACACTTTGGAAAGCCCTGGCTTAAAGAATGGATTGTTTTGAAAAATGAAAAATTATTAAATTTGGAGGGACATGATTTGAGATTTGGATGGCATGGATATTTGTGGTATGATAAAGCTACAGTTAATGTGGATTTTAAAAATCATTATATTAGAAGATCTTTGTTGAGAATTTGGAACAAATATAAATTGACTTTACGTTACAAGAGACCTTTATGGATTTCCATGCAAGAAGCATTTTATAGAACAGAAGTAAAAAATAAGGACAAGTGGTTGACTTATAAGGACTTTCTAAAAAAGGAACAAGGACATTATATAATAAAATCAAAAGAAGAACTTGCTCAAGAAGGATATACTTTTCAATGGCTTTCCTATATGCAACTTACAGAGAAATTTAAAGTAGATAAAATGACTGGTGTTCGGAGCGTGATGCTCCAGAAAAAGGTAGACTTTTAAGGTCCTCTTTCAGTTGCTCTATTTCTTTTCGGAGCTTTTGGTGCTTCTGTGTTAGTTGGGAGGTAGGATGAGGTGGTGAGGGGGGTTGAGGGTGCGGATTAATTGGAAGTATGGGATATGGGGGAGCAGAGGGGGTCAGATTATGCTCCGCAGGGTCCCACCTTGCTTCTTTCTCTACTTTTTCCTTTTTGCCTTCGCTTCTCTCGGGTTCCTGTTGTTTCTCTTTGTCAGACAAGACTAATAGTCTTATTGGGCTCATGGTTGGCCAATTTGGCCAGTCCACGTAGAACCAGGGGTTAACGTAAGGCAGTTCAGTGGCTAAAGCAGGGTCTTTAGTAATATAATCCCTTAGTCTGTTTATCCAAAACGTATCAGACTGCCCAAACTTGTCCCACCTGTAGTGTGGGTCTAATAGAACATACACTGGCCATTTTTGTACACACAACTGGTTTCCTTGAGCAGTGTTTTAGTCCAGGGGATCAAGTTTTCTTCATCCCACTGGTCCAAAACAAATGCCAAAGGGGATATAGGTGGTATTACCGGTTTACTTTCATCAAGGTACCTCTTAGACTCCTTTGAACACTCTTCTCTTTTACTTAGCCAAGCTCCCATTCTGGAGACGGACAACGGCAGGGGGTGGGGAAAGATTCCTCTTGACCTCCACACACACACACACACACACAATCAACCTACCCACACATGACCGGACTCAGTGGACGTTCCAACACTTGAGCCGCGGAACTGCAAGTATGGGTCTCAGGTTAGCCGTGCAGGAAGGTTTCTACTCTTCCCTACGGTATCTCAACATTCACACGAGGTCTCAAATCAATTCCCTATGACCTAGGAAACAGCTCTCTCGGATGTGTTTGCCAGCGGTCTAGCACAGGCGCCAGCTCCGAAAGGCCCTCACGAAGTAGGCGCAGCTATAACCTGATCCCTCCCCAAGACCACCCAGGAAACACTGCCACCGAAAAGCCGTCACGAAGTAGACCTAATGCGGCTCTTACCTGGGCTCGTGTGCATGAAGTTGCCTGGTCAGTCCTCTCAGTCCCCTTGGTGTCCTCTGGAGTCCCCCTGTCTGCTATGTGCTAGTTCAAGGGGTTTCTTGGGTTGCGAGGAACCATCCTTATCCCAGTCCCATCGGGTGACTGAAATCAGTCGGTGCGCCCCCAAGGGGAATCTGGACCAGTACTGGTTTCAACGAACCCAGTTATCCCGGACGAGCCCCCAATTGTGAGATTTGGCTCCTTTCCCACAAAAATAAAAGACTGAACTCGCAGATAGCAGCACTAAGTGTTTATTAAGTTTTTGCAAAAACGGCCTCTCCTGCCCCCACAAATCTGGTTGGCATAGAGAGAGCAATGAGCAAGGTTCATTCATTTCTTTTATACATGTAGTTCAAAGAAAAGTCAGTTTACATATTTACACAAGTTTGCAAAGTGTCAGACTGACAGTTTTCAAGATATCTATTTGCCTCTTCCTACCCCGAGGCCACGGCCACTTTGTGTTAATTGCCTTAAGCACTTTCATTCTTTCTTTTGTTTAGACTTTTCCTGATAACTGTAGTTGGCTCATTGAAGTTCCTTTTGAACTCAATGTAGCTTAGTTTGTGTCGATAGGAGATACTTTGTTTCGTTGTTTTCTTTTAAGTAACTGACAGGCTAGTTTTGACTACACATTGATTGTTTCTTAAATTACCTGAAGCTGATACTAAAAGAGAAGTTTGCTTATTTCTCTCCCTTCCTTCTGCTTTCCCAGACCCTTATTATGTAAATATCCCTTGGTGCTCAGGCAGGTATGTGTTGGAGGTTGGTGTTAATGGGTTGTCTCCCTCCGGATTCATTGTCACCTATATGCATTGTTCTTTTCTGTTCCAGGATTTTGGCAGCTATTTAGGAAGAATAATTTCCTCATTCTTCTATGGGTTTTAATCAATTCTGAGGAACACTAAGTTTTAAAATATATATATCAGAGGGATAATAAGTATAGGTTGAACTGTGTAGAAAATACATAGCTGACATTTAACTCAGCTTTTCTAAACTCAGACCATACATGTGAAAAATATACAAATAACAAATAAAGGATGAGGTAAAAGGGCCTCTGAATAACTCAGTTCCAATAAGTTTATCAGGTAACAGAAACAACGTATAGACCAAGGTTTTTTTTTAAAAAAAAATGAGGAACTATTTCTAATCAGCTCTTATGGACTCTTGGGAACTGAAGATGTTTCTACAAAACTAAAGCAGACATGATGAAACTTGCTTCAGATGCAGCAAATCCTTTAAACCCCATTGACTGGAGGAAGCAGCACTCAATAATGTGGCATTTTTTCAAAGGAAGAATAACAATGCTTCAGTGAACAGAAAGGCATGTACAAACTTACCTAAAACAACACTGAAATGGAATTGCAAATACCCTTGAGTGAAATTTACAAAGAAAGTAAGTAAATATCTTTATCATTTATTATCTATTTATCTTATCAAATTTTCAAATTTTATCAGTTAAATTGAATTGTATTGTATTCTTGTTATCTTATTTTATCTTTGATATGGTCGTAAGACTAATCAATAAAGTTGTTGCTTGTTGATTATTTATCTTATCAATACCCTAGGTTTGTGGTAACTTGCAAAATGCTTTTTTTTACCCATCCCTGCATCACAATATAATGGAGCTGGTCAGTGCAAAATACAAGACTGTTGTTGTTGCTGTTCTATCACATCTTATGATTGTATTGCACACCAGATGTATGGCCCAGATGTGGGTGCTTATTGGTCTAAGAAATAACTATAACATTTGATAAATTACATAATTTGGCAGCTTTTGGGTACATTGTTCCTATAATAAGAATCTCAATTTACATGTAGCATATCATACTTAACAAGTAAAGTTGAACCATTAAAATGAATCTTTTGTAAAGTGTTGTGGTACAAGGTAAAATTACTACCAGGAAAACATGCTGGTCCAAAACTGAAATAAAAATCTTGATCGATTGAATGAATGCAGTGAGAATGGATTATTTAAGAATCTTGTGTGATAATATTTTCCCATTCTTCCATCTGTATATTATAACCAAAAATAGTGCACTTTATCATACATTCTTTCACTTACTCTGTTTCAAATGTCAATAAAAATTTACACAGTTTAGCAATTACATATTCATCATTTGTACACAACTCTATTTCGAAATCAGTCTTACAATGTTCAATACCATCAACTCTTTTCTCTACTTTAAATCTTTCTAATAACTGTAGATAAGAAAGCCACTGTCAGCTATATCCCTCTGCCACCAAGTCTTCTCTTGATTTTAGTTTACATTCCCCTTGACAGCATTCTAGTATCTCAGCATAAGTTAGCCATTTGTGTTTACCTATTATTTCTCATCTATAAAATGCTTCTTGTGCTGAGAGCCACAAAGGTGTTTTCGTGCACAATCTGGGTTTACATCTATTCCATATTCTCCATACGGTACATCTAACATAATGATTTTTAAAATCCACGTTAATCTTGACTTTATTGTACCACAAATATCCACGCCACCCAAATCTCAGGTCGTGTCGTTCTAACTCAAAGAGCCCTCTATTTCTCAGCACCACCCACTCTTTCATCCAAACCAAACATTAAGCTGCAAAATAAAATTTCAAATCAGGTAGAACACAACCTCCTCTTTCCTTTGCAACTTGTAACACCTTATATTTAACTCGTGGGTTTTTCCCCTGCCACACAAATTTAGATATATCCTTCTGCCATTGTTTAAATGGTGCATTGGTTATCAAAATAGGTATTGTCTGAAACAAAAACATCATTCTAGGCAAGACATTCATTTTTATCACAGAAATTCTCCCCTGCAATGATAGTTGAAGTTTCTTCCATCTGAACATGTCTTTTTAAAATAAATTCCATGTCTTAACATAGTTATTTTGAAATAATATGCAGTTCATATTTGTCATAGTGATACCCAGATATTTTACCTTCTTCTCAATCTTAAAACACATGTTATTCATCAAGTCTGTTTGATTTCTATTTTCATATTTTTGTAATATCTTTGTCTTCTGTTTATTAATCTTGAAACCTGCTAATGCACCAAATTCTTTTAATTTGTCAATTAATGTTTCAAGGGTTGATAGGAATAGACTAATTCAACTTCTGTGGCGCTGGTATTTTCAGATGTGCATGAAGTAGATACTGTGAATAAATTTAATGTGGAAATTTCCAGTGACTGAAATACTGTTCCTTTACCAAGGAGGTAAAACTGATTTAAACTTACTTTAAACTTAGTTTAAACTATCAATCTTTCTCCTAGCCTGAATTTTTCATGTCAGTGGTCAACATGAATTAAATTATTTAACTTAAGAACATTTTATTAACAGAGAAATCAATTCCTACTAATCCTTTTTTTTTCTTCTTCCCACAGAGAGCACAGAATGCCAAATCTCTCCTCCCATACTGGGTTCCTGCTTCTGGAATTTTCTCAAGTTCGAGAGTTACAGATCTTACACTTCTCCCTGTTTCTAGCAGTATACCTCATCACCCTGCTGGGGAATCTTTTCACCATCATTTCAATTACCCTTAACCGTCACCTGCACACCCCAATGTACTTCTTCTTAATTAACTTAGCAATTATTGATATAGGTTCCATTTCAGCCATTGTACCCAAATCTATGTTGAATTCACTCATGAACAGCAGTTTCATTTCTTATTCTGAATGTGCCATTCAAGTTTTCTTTTTCTTTTTCTTTGAAGGATCAGAACTCTCTCTTTTAACAGTAATGGCACATGACCGTCATGTTGCTATTTGCAATCCATTACAATATGAAGCAATAATGAACAGTGGAGCCTGCATTGAAATGGTGGCCATTGTGTGGATAGCTGGTTTTCTTTATGCCATATTGCACACAAGTGGCACATTTTCAATAACTTTCTGTTCAAATAAAGTTGACCAATTTTTCTGTGAAATCCCCAAACTACTGAAACTTTCTTGCTCTGACCTATACCTAGTGGAAGTTGTTCTGCTTGTAGTGAGTTCTAGCCTAACGGTGGGATGCTTTATCTTCATCATTATAAGTTATGTCTGGATCTTCAGAGCTGTGCTTCAAATCCCTTCTGTACAGGGACGGCAAAAGGCCCTCTCCACTTGCCTCCCACACCTCATTGTTGTCTCGCTGCTCATTTGTATTGGTTCTTTTGTCTATGGTAGACCTCCCAGCAGTAGTTCATCTGAGTTAGACTTAGCTCTTGCCATGATATATGTAATTATTCCTCCTATGATGAATCCATTCATCTACAGCATTCGAAATAAAGAGTTTCAGAATGCCTTGTGTAAGTCCTTAAATCTTAGGTAACTGTTCAACACTTTCCAGGTTTCTTCCAAAATTATTTGGAATGTATTTTTTTCTTTTCCAAACAGACCTCCTCCCTGCATTAGATGTATACTTCATAGTTTATTTTGAAAGATAATACCTATTGTTTGTAGGCATATCCAGTGTATTCTGGACAGTAAAACTCAATATTAATTCTGCTTAATCTGCAAAGAGGAGAGGAGAGGAGAGGAGAGGAGAGGAGAGGAGAGGAGAGGAGAGGAGAGGAGAGGAGAGGAGAGGAGAGAAGAGAAGAGAAGAGAAGAGAAGAGAAGAGAAGAGAAGAGAAGAGAAGAGAAGAGAAGTTGGTGACATATTTTGTTTTCTCAGCCAAGTTATCTTATTATTTTATTTTATTTTATGGTTCATTATGTATGATCTTTTGTCAAAATACAGTTGTAGATCTGGTCAAGTTGTTTGTTCATTTGTTTTTCCTTAGGCATTAAAATCAATTTGGCCAAAGCTCTAACAAAGGGAGTAAGATAGGGAAAGAATGCTATCCCACGATGTTTGTTTCTTTGTTTCAGTAGCTGGGTTATAACTTTAGACAGAAAACCAAAAGAAGGAACCCTGAAAATCTTCAGAAATTGTATATCAACCTGTGTGATTATATTTGGTCATTGTTGTCCCTGCTGCACTATTAAACAATTAAATAATTACTGCTTATCCTAAAGGATGTGTACTAGCTAATACATGCTTCTTCTCTTTCATCACCATTGTGAAACTGAACCAATGCATTATTTGTATACATTCTGCAAAAAGAAACTAATTCTCCAGTATAAAAAGAACAACCTCCCCCCAAAAAATAAATTTTATCTCCTTACCTCAGATAAATAATAATAATAATAATAATTATTTTTAAATGGCTGACTTATCCATTTGATTCAAGTAAGTACATTTCACCAGATCATATATAGAATATTAAACCACTTATGCTTTTTTTTAAAAAAAATAGCAATTTTTTATAGTTATTTATATACAAATAAATAAATAAAATGGGAAACAAACTAGTTTTTTCTAAAACACATTTGACTGTTAAATATAATTTTCTTCAATTTTAAGCTGAGCTGGAAAATGTACTTAAAAGAAAAGAGGCATGGGAGCCATGTGACCACTAGAAAGATAAAGTGACGCAGGTCCAGCTATAACAAATCCAGGCAGGCAGAGCTGGGGATGAAACCACTGAGGTTCTAAGAATTACACACAGGGAGTCACTTCTGCTACTCTACTTAGAGACCTTTGACAGGTGCTGCAACAGCAAATAAAGTTCCAAGTGGGTGAAGTAAGAAGGAAAAGTAAAACAAGTCTTTTGTATGACCATTCCGCTTTATATGCCTTGAAGATTATGGCACATTCCCCAGTGTCCTGCTAGATTCAGGTGTGCCAGGGAATGCCTCCAATAGGCAAGACAGATGAGCTACAGTGAGGATTTGATCAGCTGCTGTAGGTAGAATGCAAACAATATCTTTTCTTTTGCTGACACTGTAACATATATTTAGCTAATAGAGAAAGGGATGACATCTCTCTCTTTTCTCAACTGTGAGTTTTTAGCACTTCTATAGCTAAGTTCCTACATTACAATGATAAGTTATAATGAGATAGCAATAAGCAGAGCAGAGAATGCAGATATTTTCCACCTATCTTTAACGTCATTCCAAGAAAACACTTTTTTCCATCATAGAAATAAACACAATTGATTAAAATGTAACATATAATCCAAAGTATTGTTGTAGAACCAAAATAATGTTGCTAAGTGTTTTTATTTCCAAGTCCCATTGGAAATTTGGTGTGTTTAGCTTAAAAATATGGGGAAACTGTTGATTTTCCATAGCTCAGGAAAAAATGGCAGAAATCTGATGATATTGCTTTTCATGTGAGGCATGGTGGCTCAATGGGTAAAACACCAGGCTTCTCGATCGGACGATCGCACGTTTGGAGGTTCGAATCCATAGTCCCGCATGACGGAGTGAGCTCCCTCATTAGCCCCAGCTCTTGCCAACCTAGCAATTTGAAAGCATGCAAATGCAAGTAGATTAATAGGTACCAGTTTGGTGGGTAGGTAACAGCGTTCCGCATGCGTGATGCTGGCCACATGACCATGGAAGCGTCTTTGGACAACAGTGGCTCTTCAGCTAACAAACGGAGTTGAGCACTGGCCCCTTGATTCAGACACGACTGCACAAATGTTTGGGGGGAACCTTTACCTTTACCTATGGAGTTTTTGCTGCTCTCTGAGATTGCTTGTTTGCTTGCATATGTTTCATTACCCAGCTAGAGAACATCATCATTCCCACATCCTTCCACAGTTTTTTTTTTTTTTTTTTTGCTTCACTATGGTAGGGGAGCACCATAGCATTTGTTTAAAACCCCTCCTATCAAGCTCGCCATGGTTTGTCAAAACACATCTGTACCTCTTTTGCAAATTTACAGCATGAGAAACAGAGACATTAAGAGAACCCTGTTCAAACTACTGGGTCCAAGGTTCTGTTCTAAAAATGCTTTATCTATGTCTTCCTCCTAGATTTGGATCTGGTTTTCGGATCTGGTATGATTTATTTACAATGGGGAGAGGGGGAAAAAGAGTTTGTTAGGCAATATACAAGAAAAACATAGTTTACTCCAGATAGCCATAGACCTATTGTCCAGGTAGCATGGAAGATGAGACTTTGAGATATATCTTCATTAACATGGTCAGAAGAAGGATTATTTATTACTTCACTGTACACTTTATGCTCAATATCATATGGAGATAATAGCACCCATCAGTAGAACCTTCACGTCTTTGCAGGACTGGGAAGTTATGCCTATACTACTTAGCAATCAGTCCATCATTATCTCTAAGACAATGGCAAAATATCTCTCATTGGTGTTGACTCTTAGAAGCCACCTGCTTCCAATGCAATGTAAACTATGGCCTGCTATTTGTATAGTGTATATTTTATGGATGTGTAATTTATTGTTTGACCTTAGACTATAATTTTATAGATAATTAAAATATCCAAATTAACTGCTAATTAAAAGAAATATAGGCTTACCATATGACATTGGCTGACAATTTTTTATATTTTGCAAAAATCAGGTTATACAATCTCCCATATAAGATTCACTGGCTTCAGGAGATGTGGATTACCGACTTAGTTACCTAAATTTCTAGGAATTATTGTTAGCATAAAATATTTAAGGTGCTTAAATCCCGTCGATGAAAGTCTATGATTTTATTCTTCTTGTCTTGTTTTTCTGTTGGCAATTCCTCCATGTAATAAGATTTTGGAATATATGGGTCAGTTAAATTTGGAACATTATTAAAATAAATGTGTTCTGCATCTTGAGAGAGAGTGTGTTGTTCCTGCAAAGAATAACACTGTCCCCCCTAAGCTTCAATCTGTAATATGACTGTACTAAACATGTGCAAATGGGCAGGTTTGGGCTGGGATTGTGTGATATAAGGGAGCCATCAACCCATGGATCCATTTGAAGAAGTAAAGCAGAACACAAACAAGGTTATTGTGCAGCCTTTACAGAATAAATTAATAAGGATTATTCTCTGCTTTTGTCTTTGAAATTTAACTATCTAGTATCAAGAAGAAGAGAGTGGATATAAAAAATATATTTTGAAAACAATTTTGCCATTCATTAATCCCATTCATTGCCAGGAGAGACTTCCAGACAAGGCGCAGGCTGATAGTTTTCCAAAGAAGGTGTTAGCTCACTGGAACCATTGTCTCCCGTGGCCTGGTACTTCCTATGGTGTCCTTTTATCTTCCTTTCTCTGCACCTTTTCTCTTTGGGAGCCAATTGGACTTCTCTTTGCTTGGCGTGTTTCTCAGCACGTCTTTCTCTTGTGCTGATTGGTGCGTTCGAACCTGTTCCTGGTTCTGGACCAATCTGCTCCTCCGAATTCTCCCGCGCAGCTGAGTCATCCGTGCATTCATTGGACTGCACCTGCTCCTCAGGCGCCTGACTGTCTAATGCCAGCTCATCACGAGTTTGTCCTTTAGCCCTGTCCTTTTGACCCTCCTCAGCACAAGCTTCCTCCAGCTCCCAGTCAGAGTGGACTCTGACAGTTAACTACAATGTTTGCTTATTTGAAACCTAACTCTAACATTGAGCCACATCTGAATTTGTTATTTACTCTTATATATTCAGACAACGTTGGCTCTTCGGCTAACAGATGGAGATGAGCACCGGCCCCTAGAGTCGGACACGACTGCACAAATGTGTGGGGGGAACCTTTACCTTTCTATTCTATAATGCCCTCCCTACTGAACTAAATAATTTATGGTCGGAGAAATAAAGACATCAAATGACCTTAATAAAACTATTAGGTCTCAATCCTTCTGTCAAATTTTCTTTCTAAGTTTGGAGCTTCATCTAGGAAACAATGGAAATAAAACCAATATTTTTGGGATATGTTAGAAGCACTATTTATTGCTAGGCAAAGAAATTCTTCATGTTTCCTACCAATTTTCATTTACTGTGATGTATTGGGGAAATTGGGGGGAATATTTCAGTCAGTTTCCTGATCTGACCTATTCTTCTATTTTTCTCCCTCAACACCATCTATGTCCTTTTCTGTGCAGATTTAGAAAATTATCCTGCTAAAGGATAGACATATTTGTACATACAAGAACCAGATTTCCTTTGCATTTATAGGCCACCAACTGCTTTTGCCTTTTCTTCTGCCAAGAGATGATCCCATCATTGATACTGTGTGACATGTAATTCCCAGAATTTTCACTTCTAATGGGATTTATTTCATAAAAATATTATATCTTTACTCTACAGATTGGAAATCTATGGGGAAAAAATGAGCTGGTAACTTTTGGATTTGTACATTAAAAAGGGTTGAATATGGGATAGAGGGGAACTATGAAATCTAATATGAGAGAGGGAGGAGGGATAATAAGTATAGATTGCACTGTGTAGAAAATACATAGCTGACATTTAACTCAGCTTTTTTAAACTCAGACCATAAATGTGAAAAATATACAAAGAACAATTAAAGGATGAGGTAAAAGGGCCTCTGAAAAATCAGTTGCAATAAGTTTATCAGGTAACAGAAACAAAGTATAGACCAGGTTTTTTTTTAAAAAAATGAAGAACTATTTCTAATCAGCTTTGATGGACTCTTGGGAATTGAAGATGTTTGTACAAAAGCAAAGCAGACATGATGAAACTTGCTTCAGATGCAGCAAATCCTTTAAACCCCATTGACTGGAGGAAGCAGCACTCAATAATGTGGCATTTTTCAAAGGAAGGATAACAATGCCTCAGTGAACAGAAAGGCATGTGCTGACTTACCTAAAACAACACTGAAATGGTATTGCAAATACCCTTGAGTGAAATTTACAAGGAAAGTAAGTAAATACCTTTATCATTTATTATCTTTCTTCTCATCATTCTTCATCCCATACTCTAAACCTGAGAATTTGACCATTCATCTTTTATTCGTTACATTTTTCCAAATATTCTGCTAAAGTCAAGTCCTGTTCATAACAATGCTCTAGGTTTGTTGTAACTTGCAAAATGCTTTTTTTTTACCCATCACTGCATCACAATATAATGGAGCTGGTCAGTGCAAAATACAAGATTGTTGTTGTTGCTGTTCCATCACATCTTATGATTCTATTGCACACCAGATGTATGTCCCCAGATGTGGCTGCCTATTGGTCTAAGAAATAACTATAACATTTGAAAAATTACATAATTTTGCAGCTTTTGAGTACATTGTTCCTATAATAAGAATCTAAATTTACATATAGCATATCATACTTAACAAGTAAAGTTGAACCATTACAATGAATCTTTTGTAAAGTGTTGTGGTACAAGGTGAAATTTCTACCAGGAAAACATGCTGGTCCAAAACTGAAATAAAAATCTTGATCGATTGAATGAATGCAGTGAGAATGGATTACTTAAGAATCTTGTGTGATAATATTTTCCCATTGTTCCATCTGTATATTATAACAAAAAATAGTGCACTTTATCATACATTCTTTCACTTACTCTGTTTCAAATGTCAATAAAAATTTACACAGTTTAGCAATTACATATTTATCATTTGTACACAATTCTATTTCAAAATCAGTCTTACAATTTTCAATACCATCAACTCTTTTCTCTACTTTAAATCTTTCTAATAACTGTAGATAAGAAAGCCACTGTCAGCTATTCTGCCACCAATTCTTCTCTTGATTTTATTTTACATTCCCCTTGACAACATTCTAGTATGTCAGCATAAGTTAGCCATCTGTGTTTATCTATTATTTCTCATCTATAAAACGCTTCTTGTGCTGAAAGCCACAAAGGTGTTTCCGCGCACAACCTGGGTTTACATCTATTCCATATTATCATTAAGGTACATCTAACATATTGATTTTTAAAATCCACGTTAACCTTGACTTTATTGTACCACAAATATCCATGCCACCCAAATCTCAGGTCGTGTCGTTCTAACGAATAGAATAGAATGAGAGCCTTCGATTTATCAGCAGCACCCACTCTTTCATCCAAACCAAACAGGAAGCTGCAAAATAAAATTTCAAATCAGGTAGACCCCATCCTCCTCTTTCATTTGCATCTTGTAATACCTTATATTTAACTCGTGGGTTTTTCCCCTGCCACACAAATTTAGATATATCCTTCTGCCATTGTTTAAATGGTGCATTGGTTATCAAAACAGGTATTGTTAGAAACAAAAACATCATTTTAGGCAAGATATTCATTTTTATCACAGAAATTCTCCCCTGCAATGATAGTTGTAGTTTCTTCAATCTGAACATGTCTTTTTAAACTAAATTCCATGCCTTAACATAGTTATTTTGAAATAATATACAGTTCATATTTGTCATACCCAGATATTTTACCTTCTTCTCAATCTTAAAACACATGTTATTCATCAAGTCTGTTTGATTTCTATTTTCATATTTTTGTTAACATCTTTGTCTTCTGTTTATTAATCTTGAAACCTTCTAATGCACCAAATTCTTTTAATTTGTCAATTAATGTTTCAATTCCTTTTAAAGGATCTTGGGGTTTTAAGGGTTGATAGGAATAGACTAATTCAACTTCTGTGGCACTGGTATTTTCAGATGTGCAGCAAGTAGATGCTGTGAATCAATGAAACAAAAAATGGACATGTAAAAGAATTGCCAAACTATATTCTTTAATCATAGTGATGAAGTGGTGATTTCTCTCAGAGTCAAACTTGGACTAATATATTTTAAAAACACATTAGTCAATTGTCAACTTGTTCAGACATCTCCCTTATGAAAATATTATAGCCAAATAAATTTAGAGTGGAAATTTCCAGTGACTGAAATACTGTTCCTTTACCAAGGAGGTAAAACTGATTTAAACTTACTTTAAACTTAAATTATCAATCTTTCTCCTAGCCTGAATTTTTCATCACAGTGGTCAACATGAATTAAATTATTTAACTTAAGAACATTTTATTAACAGAGAAATCAATTCCTACTAATCCTTTTTTTTCTTCTTCCCACAGAGAGCACAGAATGCCAAATCTCTCCTCCCATGCTGGGTTCCTGCTTCTGGAATTTTCTCAAGTTCGAGAGTTACAGATCTTACACTTCTCCCTGTTTCTAACAGTATACCTCATCACCCTGCTGGGGAATCTTTTCACCATCATTTCAATTACCCTTGACCGTCATCTGCACACCCCAATGTACTTCTTCTTAATGAACTTAGCAATTATTGATATAGGTTCCATTTCAGCCATTGTACCCAAATCCATGTTGAATTCACTCATGAACAGCAGTTTCATTTCTTATTCTGAATGTGCCGTTCAAGTTTTCTTTTTCTTTATCTTTGAAGCATCGGAACTCTCTCTTTTAACAGTAATGGCACATGACCGTCATGTTGCTATTTGCAATCCTTTACAATATGAAGCAATAATGAACAGTGGAGCCTGCATTGAAATGGTAGCCATTGTGTGGATAGCTGGTTTTCTTTATGCTATATTGCACACAAGTGGCACATTTTCAATAACTTTCTGTTCAAATAAAGTTGACCAATTTTTCTGTGAAATCCCCAAACTACTGAAACTTTCTTGCTCTGACCTATACCTAGTGGAAGTTGTTCTTCTTGTAGTGAGTTCTAGCCTAGGGGTTGGATGCTTTATCTTCATCATTATAAGTTATGTCTGGATCTTCAGAGCTGTGCTTCAAATCCCTTCTGTACAGGGACGGCAAAAGGCCCTCTCCACTTGCCTCCCACACCTCATTGTTGTCTCGCTGCTCATTTGTATTGCTTTTTTTGTCTATGCTAGACCGCCCAGCAGTAGTTCATCTGAGTTAGACATAGCTCTTTCCATGATATATGTGATTATTCCTCCTATGATGAATCCATTCATCTACAGCATTCGAAATAAAGAGTTTCAGAATGCCTTGTGTAAGTTCCTAAATCTTAGGTAACTTTTCAGCACTCTTTCCAGGTTTCTTCCAAAAATATTTGGAATGTAGGATTTTCTTTTCGAAACAGACCTCCTCCCTGCATTATATGTGTACTTCACAGTTTATTTTGAAAGATAATACCTATTGTTTGTACGCATAGCCAGTGTATTCTGGACACTAAAACTGAACATTAATTCTGCTTAATCTGCAAAATGGAGGGGAGAGGAGAGGAGAGGAGAGGAGAGGAGAGGAGAGGAGAGGAGAGGAGAGGAGAGGAGAGGAGAGGAGAGAAGAGAAGAGAAGAGAAGAGAAGAGAAGAGAAGAGAAGAGAAGAGAAGAGAAGAGAAGAGAAGAGAAGAGAAGAGAAGATGGTGACATATTTTGTTTTCTCAGCCAAGTTATCTTATTATTTTATTTTATGATTCATCATGTATGATCTTTTGTCAAAATACAGTGATAGATCTGGTCAAGTTTTTAGTTCATTTGTTTTTCCTTAGGCATTAAAATAAATTTTAATGATTGCCAAACCTTTAGCAAAGGGAGTAAGATAGGAAAAGAATGCTATCCAACGACGTTTGTTTCTTTGTTTGTTTCAGTAGCTGAGTTATAACTTTAGACAGAAAACCAAAAGAAGGAACCCAGAAAATCTTCAGAAATTGTATATCAACCTGTGTGATAATATTTGGTAATTGTTGTCCCTGCTGCACTATTAAACTATTAAACAATTGCTGCTTATCCTAAAGGATGTGTACCAGCTAATACATGCTTCTTCTCTTTCATCACCATTGTGAAACTCAACCAATGCATTATTTTTATGCATCCTGCAAAAAGAAACTAATTCTCCAGTATAAAAACCACAACCCCCCCCCAAAAATCAATTTTCTCTTCTAGCTCAGGTAAATAATAATAATAATAATAATAATAATTATTATTATTATTATTATTATTAAATGGCTGACTTATCCATTTGATTCAAGTAAGTACTTTTCACTGGATCATATATAGAATATTAAATCACTTATGCTTTTTTTTAAAAATAGCAATTTTTTATAGTTACTTATATCCAAACAAATAAATAAAATGGGAAAAAAACTAGTTTTTTCTAAAACACATTTGACTGTTAAATATAATTTTCTTCAATTTTAAGCTGAGCTGGAAAATGTACTTAAAAGAAAAGAGGCATGGGAGCCATGTGACCACTAGAAAGATAAAGTGACGCAGGTCCAGCTATAACAAATCCAGGCAGGCAGAGCTGGGGATGAAACCACTGAGGTTCTAAGAATTACACACAGGGAGTCACTTCTGCTACTCTACTTAAAGACGTTTGACAGGTGCTGCAACAGCAAATAATGTTGCAAGTGGGTGAAGTAAGAAGGAAAAGTAAAACAAGACTTTTGTATGACCATTCCGCTTTATATGCCTTGAAGATTATGGCACATTCCCCAGTGTCCTGCTAGATTCAGGTGTGCCAGGGAATGCCTCCAATAGGCAAGACAGATGGGCTACACTGAGGATTTGATCAGCTGTTGTAGGTGGAATTTGAACACTATCTTTTCTTTTGATAACACAGTAACTTATATTTAACAAATAGAGAAAGGGATGACATCTCTCTCTTTTCTCAACTGTGAGTTTTTAGCAGTCCTATAGCTAAGTTCTGTCATTACAATAAGTTATAATGAGATAGCAATAAGCAGAGCAGAGAATGCAGATATTTTCCACCTATCTTAAATGTCATTCCAACAAAACACTTTTTTCCATCACAGAAATAAGCACAATTGATTAAAATCTAACATATAATCCTAAGTATTCTTATAGAACCAAAATGATGTGGCCAAGTGTAGTTATTTTGAAGTCCCATTGGAAATTTGATGTGTTCAGCTTAAAAATATGGGGAAACTCTTGATTTTCCATAGCTCAGGAAAAAATGGCAGAAATCTGATGATATTGCTTTTTATGTGAGGTGTTTAAAGATGACACATCACTGAAGTATTGGTGCAATTATGGACTATTTAGAACTCATTTTCTAGAAACTGAGCAAGTGATGTCCTGCAAGACAATCAGTGTCTTAGTATGGACCTAAGATGATCTGTTAAAACATAAGTTCAAGAACAAGAAAGGTAGAGAAAGGCAGTGGTGTCATTTTAGATTTCATGGTTAAAGAAGTAAACAAATAGTAAACATTTAGGGTGAAATATAAAGCCAGGCTTTTAGATATATTGAGTATTGTTTGTTTGTTTGTTTGTTTGTTTATTACAAGTGCTTTTATGCCACTTTAATAACAAGGAGGAGGAGGAGGAGGGGGAGGGGGAGGAGGAGGAAAGCAACTCAGAAAAGCAGTATCATGTTGCTAATGGAAATGTATGAACAGAAGTCTATCATACTGAAGAAGAAATTGTTGATAGAAAGAGGACGTTGGGATGCTCTTTTTAGCATAAGTTTGCAATAAAACTTTGGATTAAGGTTTGGATCCTTCAGTGGTGTCAGGGTTTTCTTTTGGCTGTAGTTTTCCTATGTTGAAAGAGGAACCAGCCCTGAGATTGTGAGAGTTTATTTTATTTCTCCTTGCTCCTCTTCATAGAGTGGACCTGTGGGGTGATGGTGGCTATTGGGGTTCCAGGCTTGAAGTAATCCAAACAACGTGTTGTAAGGCTAACAATATCTTTATTGATAGCATAAGGCAATAATGGCTGTATAGTGCATTATTGCAAAAAGGAAAAAGCAAAGCATACACAGAGTTCCATCACCAGAATGGAAAGAAAACATCATGGTCTGTGCAAAGACCAGGCATAGTTACAGTTCAGATACAAAGTACATGTAGATAGCAGTCTACATAGAAGAAGCATAGGAATAACATAAGTGAGATGAATACCCATGGTTCATAGCTGAATTATACCCATGGTACACACTTCTGATTGGCTAGTATGGGCTAAGGTTACTTTTCAGGTTAACATTTTGGTAACAGTTGTACTTACTATAAACCACCATGGGGTGGTGGTGTTGCACATTGGCTTTCCCTCAAGACTATTCTCATGGGAAAAGGACTACTATTATCTTTGTTTTGACTAGAAGAACAGCAACACCTGTTATTTACTACTTTTATTGTGGGAAAGTGCTTTCAGCATAGGAGCTTGGAAATTTCCATTTTCCAGGCTAGATTCATAGTGTAGAAAATGCCGTTCGCTTGATGCTACATAGAATACCTTTACCAAATACTTTAACAGGACCATGTCAGCTGAGTGGAACCTGTTGTAATTATCATTTTTACCAAAATAAACAAATGACTTTACTTATATAATGGGGTGATCATGATTTTATTCATGGGTGGGTGAGAAGAAACTAGTGATGGCATTCAGTGTCCCATGATGTAGAGGAAAGTCTGGCATGGTTGCTCAGAAATTTTCATCAAAGCATATTCCCTGTAACATTAGGACATAAATAGTCATTTCTGACAATTAATCCCTTGCAGGGAGGCATGTAACATATTCTCCTCTTTAGTATATTATTATTATTATTATTATTATTATTATTATTATTATTTATCGTATTTATACCCCGCCTATCCCCTCCCTAACAGAGGACTCTAGGCGGCTTACATACATATATATATATTTCATTAACATTTCATACATATACAATTTCATTTAAACCGCGCGCTAAGGAAAGGGCTAAGGGAACCGACTCTTCCGTGGCTTGGACTACAAGCCCCACAATGCCTTGCATTGGAGCCGGCTGCTGACGTCCTGTAGATGAAACTGCTTCTTTCCGGGATCCGTCGTTGCCGCCACCATTCCAGAGATCTTCCAATTCAGTGGCCGACTCCCCGACAGGATGCCAGCATATTCTCCCACTTAAGGTGGTACCCATTTATCTATTTGCTAAGCTTTCGAACTGTTGGGTTGACATATGCAGGGAATCTCCTGAAATGTGGATGGGGTTTGTTTGTTCTGTACCCAAGGTCCTTGCATATTCTGGTACAGCAACTTATTTCTGTATCCACAAATGTTTTATGTATGCAAATGCCTGTCTCAGGTTTATGGTGGTATTATATAATTAGGAACATAAATATGTTTCCATAAACTTTTTTTTTCTTACTACTATACTTTAGGGATTTGTATACTATTTATTTGTGTCTGTCTTTATTGAAAATATTTATAGTCAGGAAAAACATACAACCATCGTATCTTCATCCTGAAATACAATGGATGGATAATCAATAAAAGTTGTTTTATGAAAATTTCTGACAGTATGTCATAATAATTATATCTTCAGGTGTCTTTAGAAAATAATACAAGTTGAATCAGTGCATTCAACTCAGTGTTTGTACAAAGATTGTCTCTGAATATAACATAATGTGTAGCCCTTTCCCATGTGTAGTAATTGTGAGTATATCAATGACTTAATCCTACATACCACTGTTGCCTTGAAAATAAAGACACAATAGCTACTGGATACTTTTTTCAAAAATGATATTTGTATTTATGGTTTGATTTGAAACAAACATTTTGCATCCACTCCAAGAAGGTTCCTGGCGAACATCTTTTAGATTCTTCTTTGCTTAGTATCTGCCATCTTCAAATAACTTGTCCGAGATATTATCTGTACCTCGGACATCAACAATTCATCATACAGAGGGGGCCTATAACAACTTTCAGTTAGTAGATACATGGTGAAAACAATGTCAAATGTAAGTGGGATCATGGATAGGGTAGCTTTGTACTGTGTTTGACTGGGAAAGGCTGGCTTATATACATGAAATTTGCGAACATTGTATACTGTAAGTAGTCCAGAACTAGTAGAATTAACTCTTATTGGCGAGATACTCTATACTCTTTCTTATGTTGCCTTATAACTCTCAATATCCAACCCTAAATTGGTCTGGTATTTCCAGGATTTTAGAATGTTAAGGAATAACTTTCCTCTTTTCAAAATGCATTTCTGCAATCAGAATTTTCTGATTTCACGTTCTATTTATTGTATACTAAGCTATCTGAAGAGCCAGTTTGGTTAAGGCATCAGGCTAGAAACTGGGAGACCATGCGTTCTAGTCCTACCTTAGGCAAAAATCCAGCTGGGTGATCATGGGCCAGTCACTTTCTCTCGGCCCTAGGAAGGGGGCAATGGCAAACCACTTCTGAAAAACCTTGCCAAGGAAATTTCAGGGGTGTGTCCAGACAGTCTCCAAGAATCAGACACAATTGAATGAATAATAAAAAAAGCTATCTGAAATTCTTAGAAAGAATGGATGGTGAGATGGATCCAGCTTCCGTTGCCTACTTGCCTACTTTTATCTTTGTTGTTGCAACATATGTGTGGATTTTTACTGCTGTGCTCAAAATTCCTTCTGTACATGGACAGAAAAAGGCCATCCGCACCTGCCTCCCTCATCTCGGTGTTTTCTCTTTGATTTTGTTCACTGGACTCTTTGTTTATGTAAGACCACCAAGTAATACTTCATCAGATCTGGAATTAACCTTTGTGGTGATATATGCAATGCTTCCTCCTATCTTGAATCCATTTATTTACAGCGTGAGAAATAAAGAGTTTCAAAATGCCTTGTGGAATTTATTCAACCTTTGGTAGTTTTCAAATACAACTTAGAGTTTTGTTCTTAATTGTTTTGGAAAGTGATTTTCTTCCTTTATCAGAATTTTCTACCAAACTTTGTGTGTGTGTGTGTGTCTGTGTGTCTGTGTGTAAATAATAAAACCTACTGTACTAAATTTTTAATGTGCAGCTCCTGTGTAATTTTTCATATTCCAATAAACATTCTCTGCATATTTTTCCCATGTATGGTCACCGAGTTTGAAAAAACTGAGTTTAATATCAGCTGTGTATTTTCTACACATTATAATATATAATGTAAGAATATAAAAATTTACAAAAGAAATTCCATTGGAAGTAAAAATTCTGGGGATACATCTCACACAGTATCAATGATGGAATCAGTTCTTGCTTGAAGAAAAGGCCAACTTCCTTCCTTCCTTCCTTCCTTCCTTCCTTCCTTCCTTCCTTCCTTCCTTCCTTCCTTCCTTCCTTCCTTCTTTCTTTCTTTCTTTCTTTCTTTCTTCTCCCAATGCCTCTGGATACTTTACATTTTATAAAACCCAGAATAATAAAATAAAAGAACGTATGATGTGCATTCAGAAAGGGAAAAAAACCCCAACAAACAAACGCTATCCTAAGGCCTGGGAAAAGAACCAGGTTTTCAATGTTTTTTGGAATGTCATCAAGGTGGGAGCCATACAGAACTCTGAGGGGATGCTGTTGCACAGGGCAGGCACTGCAAGAGATACAACACACTTCCAGGGTCACATTAGATGGCGTTGTTTAATTGAAGAGATATGAAATACTCCCATTCTTCTGGATCTTACCAAATGGGCAGAAGCTATTGGAGATAAATGGTGCCTTAAATAACCAGGCCCTATGTTTTTCTGCTCTGGTTAAACAAAGTAGGGAAATAATGCAGAACATGGCCTCTGTTACCTTTTTTAACCATATGTTTTTGTGCCTATGAGCACTGAGAAGCAGGTAAAAAAGTTTCCGCCCACACATTTGTGCAGTCATGTCCAACTCTAGGGGCCGGTGCTCATCTCCATTTGTTAGCCGAAGAGCCAGCGTTGTCCGAAGATGCTTCCACGGTCATGTGGCCAGCATGATGCACACGGAACGCTGTTACCTACCAACCAAGGAAGTCTGGTTCTCGTATGTACAAATATGTCTAGGAGGATGATTTTCAAAAATTGCACAGAAAAGGATTATTGTTGGTGTTGAAGGGGAAAGATTCAACAATAGGCTAGACCAGGAAACTGACTGAAATATTCCCCCCAATTTCCCCAATGCATCCCTATGTTGTCCCTGTTCGACAGAAGCATGTACTGTATGTGATCGACAGCTCTGTTTCAGTTCCCCCTCCATCCTCCCTCAGAGACACATGACCAAAAGCAAAGTGTACACAACTTGCACGATGCTTCTCAGAACACACTTAGACACAAGCATGTAATCATTGCTGATAAAGTGGTTGGGGAAAAATCTAGAAATGCTTTCTCCATTGTCTATAAAGTATAGATCTGGTTGTTATGTCCAATTTAGATGTACTGTTTTTTTTTTTCCTTTTGGTTCCCTGAATTGTAAGAAAACTTAATTAGTTTCGAACTAGAATTAAGGTAGGAATTCTTGAACTTCCCTAGTTCTGTACCACAAATCTTGCATCTCTGTAAACACTTCCAACAAACATTAGTTACACCATTAAACATTTTTGATAGTTTATCAGGGGTTAGATACTCATGAATAAGGGCCTAATACATGAACTATACTTTCAAAAACATTTTACTTTGGTGAAAACCTGATGTCTTCTAATTTTTCCTTCCTACCAACTTCTGCTGGATACATTTCAGAGGAAGCAAATCGGGCCTCACGCTCCTTGGCCCGCCTCTCTGCCCTTATTTGCCGCGGACTGATTGGTGGAGGTGTTTCCCCTTCAGGGTCCCCATCAATCAGCTGCTCCAGCTCATGCTCTGTCTTTGCGCCTTTCCAGCTTCTTCTTCCTACAAGCTGCTCTTCCTCCAACTCATGGCAGCAGGGACAGGCTCGTATTCTTTTAGAAAATGTGTTAACCCCCTCCCCCAACCTATCTTAGTGAATTCATCTACACCTCCCATTTTTTAATTATTTTTTTCCTTAGTTGGGATGAAACAGAAGTGAAAGGAAGGACTACAATATTAGAGATTTGTAATAGATTAATTATATCAGAAAATGCAATGGAAATGAATGTTTAAAAGATTTGTGTCTGTGGGTGTTGCAAAAAAGGAATAACCATAGAGAGTGTAACTGGTAAAAAGATGAAATAAGGACGCAGTTGTGATCTGTTTTATTTAACGTGTGTGTGAAGACCACATCTGTGTGAATTTTATGTGGGTATGTAGTATGTATGTGTGTGTAAATGTTTTCTTTAAATTTAAACAAGGGAGAAGGATTTTAGTTTTAGATCATATTTTGCAGGTCCAACCTCCTTAAAGTAGAAGTTACTGAAGAATTTATTTTTTATTTGTTTCCTGGAATGAACTTTAAACCCATATTTCACTACATATTACTTTCAGGGAAAGCTGGGGCAAAGACATCTGATTGCCAGGAGTTCAGTGGTCCTACAGTTCTGCTATTACCCCCCCCCAAAAAAAAAAGGCATTTACATGTGAAATAAAATATAAAGAGATCCCTGGCCAATCCCAACATTTTAAAACTATAGATACAATTTTGACCTCAGTGTGTCCAACTTGGAAATTCTTTTTTTAATTTTATGCATGGATGGAAATGGCCCTGTTAAAAGATTGTTTTGTTTGGAAAATCTGCAGATTTTTACAGAATTGTCTTTATTTTTCTTAGTTCAAAACAATCAAGTCATACCTCCTGTTAAATATGGAAAAGTGTGTGTAATAAAAATGTGATTAGCTTCCAACTCAAGTCTATCTCAAGACCACACCACTGAGTCTAGTATACAAATTTCAGAAAGGCATACTACTCTCCTGAATTCTATAGATTCGAGTAATTATTAGCATATTATGTTTATTAGGAAAAGCAAAGCAAACACACAGATGAATGAAGAAAAAACATCTCTAGAGATTTTCTGATGATCTGTGCAGGACTCTTGGGAGCTGGGCAAGTCTCTGAGATGCCAAAGAAGACCAGTTAATCTTTCCTCCAGTTCAGAAAACCATTTAAATCCAGCAATGATAGTGAAAATCATCACATTCATGGCATCTTCTAAAGGAGGAATTAAAGATGAAAAAAACACCCAATGACATAAAATCTGGTCAGAAGAGTGTTAGTGAGGACAGTAAGCAAATATCTTCTTCCTTTTGCTTTTCTACCATTCTCATTCCCCTGTTCTAAAGTTTTGCTTTAATCCATCTATCTTTTTCTTCAAAATGCCCTTCTTAGTTTTTCTTCCTGCTATCCTGTGACTTAGTAAAATTCATATGTTTATTGATGAGATGACAAAAAGTGTCTTTACATGTAATGAGACCTGCATGTTAGAGGGATGATCTATGGAATAAGCAACTGATTTTTGTTGTTAATTTTTACCACAATGTTCCACTCATTTGTTTTCCTTGTCCTTCCATAGATTTCTTCTCAGATTGAACCTCTCATTATCTTTTACAACTTTAATTTAGAAATTATGAGTTAAATTAATGGATGGTAAATTCCAAGTTTCATCTCCTTTTTTCCCAATAATATTTTCTTTATACGCCTCTATTTTGTCATGATATGCTGTCTCAGGCTGAGAGGCCTTCCTGCTTTGATTTAAAATTTGTGTTTCATTTTATCTCTCATTTAAATATTTCACATTGGTAAGTTTTCTGTTTCCACTTATGGAGAAATCTATAAAGCTACAAATTAAAATAGAAAGAAAAACAATCTCAGTTCAAGATGACAAAATGCTGCCATTCAGCTCTGCACCCCAAATTTAAAGAAAACAACATAACGTAAGTGCAAGTATGTAAGGTTGTATTTAAGACTGTTGCATATTTTTGAAGGATAGTTTTAATGTAGTCATCAGAGAAAATATAGAACTTTTTATGTAAACATATCTGGACTAAAATGAATTGGAAATACATTAGCAGTTTCCACTTTTCTTCCAGAACTGTCATATCTCTGGCCAGAAATGGATAATGACACATCTGTGTTTCTTCTCTTGGAATTCTCAAAGACATGGGAAATAAAGATTATGTATTTAACTTTCTTCCTGCTATTATATTTAATGACAATAACAGGGAACGTTCTTATCATCTCCGCAGTTGCTTTAGACTCCCACCTTCACACACCAATGTACTTCTTCCTGATGAATTTAGCCCTGCAAGACCTTGGTTCTGTTTCGGTCATCGTTCCAAAAGCTGTTTTTAATTTGGTAATGAATAGAAGGTACATTTCTTATTCAGGGTGTGTTGCTCAAGTCCTCTTGTTTGTCTTTTTCCTGGGCTCTGATGTTGGCATCCTTACTTTCATGGCCTATGATCGGTATGTTGCTATTTGCAATCCTTTAGAATATGAAATGATAATGAACAAAAAGGTCTGCACTAAAATGCTTGGCAGTGTGTGGATTGTCAGCTTCATTAATGCTGTGTTTAACACTATTGGAACTTTTACTAATCATTTCTGCTCTAATACAATCAATCAGTTCTACTGTGAAATTCCGCAGTTACTTAAGTTTGCCTGCTCAGATATGTATTTAATTGAAATTGGGTACATAATATTTATTATGATATTAGTATTTGGTTGCTTTGTCTTCATCACTGTTACTTATGCACAGATCTTCTTTGTTGTTTCAAGAATTCCTTTTGTTCAGGGAAGGAGAAAGGCCTTCTCCACTTGCTTCCCCCACCTCACAGTTTTCTCCTTATTTTTGGTTGCCTCCTCATTTGCTTACCTCATTCCCCGACCTGACAAACCATCACACTTTGATTTCACTGTTACAATAATGTATTCCATTATTCCACCCTTGTTGAACCCATTAATCTACAGCATGAGAAACAAGGACATCAAAGTTGCTCTTTCAAAAATTTTTGGTTTGGAAAACAGAAAATGGATAATGTAATTGCAAATAGGGAATAAAACTGAAAGTTTGGTTTAATGTTAACTCTACCCTAGTTTCACACACATATTAGATTAAAATGCTTATTTTATCACTGGAAAACAAGACAATGGAATCCTCTTTCTCAAGAGTTTTAGGACTTAATTAAACCTTTACTTGTTTCATTTCAGATGAAATATATAGAAAAGGGAAATGGACATGATACTAATTGTCCTATTTATTTTAAAGAAGGTTGTTTTTAATTGTTTATAATTTCATGTTTTTATTTGACATTCATAATACATGTATATAATCTTATAGCACCAGTAAGCCGTTCCTATGAAATCAATTTCATATTTCCAGAGAGCATGCAGTAGTTGGACAAAGCAACTGTGTGAACCCAGAGCTTCTTTAGTTCTTTTCAATGGGGGCTACAGACATGAGCAAAAATACCTTGAATCACATTTTCTCCTTCAAATCCAGATGGCTACACATAATTCTCACACTCAAGCTCTGTCTTCTACTCCTGCACATGCCATGTTATTAACATTGATACATATTTATTGCTTATGTCTGAAAGAGATGGTTCTTGATTCATATAAGCCAATGTGCATAGATTTGAGTCCAGTCTCATTCTGTCTGAAGGAGGTTGAGACAGACCCAAGTGTTCAATAACTGAACTCTTCATACAGTATATGCCCCATTCTACCTTCAAATAACAGATATTGGGTTGTCTACCTTGTAGTAGGAAATACGTTTTTTTGAGAAACTAAAGTAAATATCTAAAAATCATACCGAGAAAATTATTTGTCAAACTTAGTGTGCCTTTTTATTGATTTATTTTTAAAAATCAGAGATTTAATAATAAAGGTATTGAAATCCAATGTGTGCATTTTTGTATATCTTTGTTCAGTTGTAGTTTTCAACTGTTTATGCCTTATTGCACATACATAAATCTGGATAAAACATTGTAATTTCATTTTATAAATACATTGTAATTCCATTTTAGAAATATTATCTTAAATAAGAAAATTTAGTTTATGTTCAGAATAATTATAATTACAACATGGTTGTAAATGAATATTCTTCTTCTGGAGGTGCCCTAAATTAGCCTCCCTCTTTAGAGTATTTTGCAAAAATCCCAGTTTTTTTCTCCTCTTGGATTTCTTCCTTCTCCACCTTTGCTTTGAACTAGGCTCTAGTAGTTACTCCTACTACCCTAGTCCTCTATGATTCCTTCTCTTTGAACCCAATCACGTAGTTGGTAAATTAATTCCAATTACCAGATTACAAGGCAATTTAGGGATAATCTGTACCACCATAACTTTCTTACTATCTATAGCCTTAAGTAAGTGGATTTGTTTAATGCCCCCCTCCCAAAAACTTGTAAAGGATTCTCAACTATATATACCACTTCCCTTATGTCATTGATGTACTGAGTCATTGATGTTCCACTTGCAGTATTCACAAGACCTTGAACAATTATCCATTGACTTTGGCTGGGACCATTATTGACATGTGAGTCTCCCTTGAGTCTTAAGGGTTCCACTGATGCCACCAGTTGTCACAGGTTCCTTTGAACCTTAACTAAACTTAATTGACCCAGAATTAATATAGACTGAAAAGCACAGGAAACTGGGATAGTTGGTTTCTTTTTGTATCTCCCGTCAGTGGCTGGGGAGACTTTTATTTTAGAAAATAAGGATAGGTAATAACAAAGCAAACTGTGTCCTGAACCCATGCTTTTCCTGATTGGTCAAGGCTACTGTGAGGTGTCATGTGGTTGGGTCCAAGGAGTGGTTAATGCCTCTTTGTGGGAGGGGGTGTTACTGCCTGCCTTGAAGGAGGTGGTGCTGCACCCCTTGATGGATTTTGCTACCATTGACCATGTAATCCTTGGTATCCTTCTGGACAACTTTGGGGGTTGGGAGTGGGGGAACTTTTTTGCAGTGGTCCTTCTCTTTCCTCATGGTCAGTTCCAGTCAGTTTTTTGTGGGGAGAGTTTTAACCCTAGGTCACTGAAAGGAGGGGTACCTGAGGGCACCGCTCTCTCACCACTCCTTTTTAATATCTACATATAACTACTGGATAAGGTAATTTGTCGCCCAGGGGTGAGGTACAAGCAGTATGCTGATGATGCCCAATTATACAACTGCACCCCTGGTCAGGCAGGTGATGCTGTTTCAATGGTGACCCAATGCCTGGAGGCTGTGAGAGTCTGCATGGGAAGAAACCAGCTCCAAATGAACCCTAGCAAAATGGATTGGCTTTGGGTTTTGATCCCCCTGGATCTGGTGATATGATATCTTTGACTTTTGATGGTGTAGGACAGAGATGGTGCAAAATGTGAGGGTCCTCCTCGACTTGTGGCTCCCCTTGAGGATCAGGTGGCAGTTGTGGCTAGGCGGGCCTTTTCACAGATTCATCTTTGCACAGATTCATCTTCATCTTTCCACAGATTCAATTGCACCCATTCCTGGAACTGGAATGCTCACAGTCACTTGTGCCTTGGTGTGGAAGAGTGAACTCACCACCTGGAGTAAGCAGGCAATTGTTTCCTCCTGGGATCCTAGTTTTGGTGTTACCTGGGAAGGAGGGTTAAAACAGCCCCACCCTCTCCTTAATTGGACAGTTTGTTTTATAAAAAGGGAACTGAAAACAAGCATGTGTGTGGGTGTGTCAAGAAAGGAGTTACACAAGGAAGACAGCAGAGATTCGGGAAAGGGAAACCTCCCAATCCAAGGGCAAGCAGGTCAGCAGTAGCCTTCAGACAGTGACAGAAAACTTCAATCCCTGGAGCTGTAAGTCCACTGAGAGGTAGGAGAGATGGGGGATGAGCCTTCAAACCAAACCAAGCCCATTGCATGCAGCAGCCCAGGTGCAGAACTCTACCAACCAGCTCCAGAAAACAGGACTGTGAGTGCTGGGTGGTGGTGGTGAGAGAAAAGCCAATTCACAAGTCTATATAGAAGTTAAAAGGAAAGCCAGTTTGGTCTAGTGGTTAAGGCAATAGGCTAGAAACCAGGAGACTGAGAGTTCTAGTCCCGCCTTAGGCATGAAAGCGGGCTGGGTGACCTTGGGCCAGTCCGTCTCTCAGCCCTAGGAAAGAGCCAATGGCAAACCAGGAGACTGAGAATTCTAGTCCTGCCATAGGCATGAAAGCCGGCTGGGTGACCTGGGGCCAGTCACACTCTCTCAGCCCAACTCACCTCACAGGGTGGTTGTTGTGGGGAAAATAAAAGGAGGAAGGTGTATTTAGTATGTTTGCCGCCTTGAGTTATTTATGAAAATAATAAAGGTGGGATAGAAAATAAATAAATAAATAAATAAATAAATAAATAAATAAATAAATAAATAAATTCACATGGAAATAGACTGAGATTGCCTACAAGAACTGAAGATCTGTGGCAGGAGAGCGGGAAGAAGAGCTAAGAATAATAGTTAAGGTAATAGTTAAGTGAAGAGTTCAGTGAGGATTTAAGATAAGAATAAGAGTTAAGATAAGAATAAGAGTTAAGATAAGAAAGATAACATAAGAATAAGTGCAAACATAGGAATAGGAACATAGAAATAGAACATAGCTATAGAAAATTTATAGGTTAAATAGGAATAGAAATAAATAGAAATAGTAGATAAATTTTGTATAATAAAAACAGTTTTGTGTGGAAAATAAAACACCTAGTCTTTTGTGTCTGTGTTCTCTACCTTATTAAGTAAAACCCTAATATTTGGTCTGGTTGGACTACTAGTTTCTAGTTTCTAGTTGGACTACTGCAATGTGCATGGGGATTCCCTTGAAGAACATCTGGAAATTACAGCTGATCCAGAATGCAGCACTGCATGCAGTTCTGGGAATTCCGTGGCTTGCCAATATTACACTGCTGCTGTGTGAGCGGCACTGGCTCCCAGTTTCTTTCTGGCTGCAATTCAGGGTGTGGGTTAACCCCCTTAAAGCCCTTCATGGTAGAGGGCCAGGTTATCAGAGGGACTGCCTTTCCCTGAGGGTATCTCCCCATTCCATTGGGTTAGATAGGGTGGGCGAGTTCCAGCTCCCTTCCCTCAAATGTTGCCATCTAGTGGGATTTTGGAAGTGTGCCTTTTCCACAGCAGCCCCTGCATTGTGGAAAACCCTTAGCCCTTGGGGGAACAGCTAGGTTTTTATGGCCTTCCAGAAGATTGAAAGGGTGGCTTTGAGCCTTCTGGAAGGCCATAAGCACCTAGCTTTTCCCCCAAGTGTTGTGATAGGTTAAGGTTGGAAACTGGGAATTGTATTTTTTGTTGCATTGGAGAGTGTTAGTTGAAGTGCCAGGTTTTGGTTTTACTGTTTTTTTTTCTGGTTTTTATTATTGCTGTGAGCTTCCCAGAGTTGTGATACCTAAGATGGATGGCCATATAAGTCTAATAAACAAACAAGTAAATAAAAGTATGAGAACATAATGGAAAGGTTTATAAATAGAATCAAACCATTTGCAGGACTCTTCTTGAAAGATGTTCTTGAAGGTAGGTCATATGGTGCAATTTTGTCCATGCAGTTGCTGGGAGTTGAGTCTGTCTGTCTGTCTGTCTGTCTGTCTGTCTGTCTGTCTAACTATCTAACTATCTAACTATCTAACTATCTATCTATATCTAATCTACCTGTGTAACAAACTATATGGGATATACATTCATGATGGAGTACTATCACAAAAATATTAATTAGTTCTTCATTAAGATTTTTATACTGTACAGATAAATAATATGTATAATATATATGTAATACATGTCAGAAATCAATATAAGAACTTTTTTTGAATCTGCAAAAAAATGTGAATCTGTGAATTAAGACAAGGAATTGTCTTAATTCACAGCATACATACAGTTATAGCATGTAAAAAGGATGGGATTAGCTTCCAACTCAAACATCTCATTTCAAAGATTCCACTATTGAACTCAGAGAGGCACAATAGACTCCTGAATTGAATAGAAGTTAGCAATTATTAGTATACTATGTTTATTAGAAAAGCAAAGCAAGAATACACGTGAAGGAAAGATGGTCTCTAGAGCTTTTTCTGATCGTCTGTGCAGGACTTCTGGGAGCTGAGCAAGTCTCTGAGATGCAAAAGAAGAACTGATAAACCTTTCTTCCAATACGGAAAACTCTTTAAACCAATAATGATTTTGGACAATAATACACCCAATGCCACTCCAAAGGAGGAATACCAGAGATTCAAGGAACAGATGAAAATGAACATCTAAAAAATGAACATCTAACAACATAAAATCAGGTTAGATATAGATTACTCAAGAAAGTAAGCACATATTTTCTCTGTTTTACCTTTCTGTCATTCTCATTCCCATCTTTGGAATTTGTTTTTTAATCCAACCATGTATATTTTTCTTCATATGTGCATCTCCATTTTTCCTTGCAGTTCTCTGACACTTTAAATAAATCCATGTATTTACCTGGTTGATGGGACAACCAGGAAAAAGTGTAGTGAGAGACTGGGATGAAACCATATCAGTTAGAAGTCTTACTATACTTTCACATATCTTTATCTTAATCAGGATAATCCCATGATTATGATAAATACTGTATAAATATTAGCACTATAGTAATAATCAGTTTGGAAGTACTATTTAAAACAAATTGATTGAATCATGAAACAAATTTACTTTTCAAACTGAGTTGATGATTTAATTTAAGTAGCCAAATAGAATTAATGATCATTTTTTTTTATTTATTTGTTTTATGTATTTTTCAATTTCTATTACCGCCCCATCTCCCCCGAAGGGGACTCTGAAAAGAAATACTTTTCTGAACATTCAGTCATTTCAGTGTCTGAATCAATTCAGAATGAATCAATGTGATTCAACTGGGAAGGTTTGATTTGATTTGTCTCTCATTAATTCAACAATGTCACTCAATGATTTGAATTATATAAAATTTCAGAAATACTTTATTAATATAAACAGATCTAAGAGGTTGAGATTTGAATCCAATCTTCAGAGTCTCCTTTCTGTTTTACCAAGGGGTGGCGGAAAAGAGCAGGTAATTTGGAGAATATTCTTATTCTTTCTTTGAGGAATTTGATAAGAAAACAAAGCAATCAGAATTCTACCAAGCTTTAGTGGGAGGCATTTATTATTATAAAAATCCCCAAAATAACAGAATGAAACTCTATCATTGCAGTAATAGAACCCCCAAAATATATCTTTGATCTCAGACTGCCTTTTGTGATGGAAAGTCCATCCTTTAAATAGCTAATTCCTCTACCCCAGTGAGGTGTAGTTACACTAATTATGACTCCTAACAATTATTATAAATATCACTGGTTATAATATTGGTGGCAGAATCAAACCAAGGTACTTTTTCTTTCTCTCTAAGAAAATTAAAATATGTTGGTGGGGGGGAATCAAAGATAATTCTCCTTATCTGCATTTTACAAAAGAACTTGATGTGGCTAATCCCAGCATAGACACAAACAACATATTTGTAGAGCTATTACAGAAGAGTATGGCTAAATTCACTTTCAACCAAGTCATTTTTTGACCTAACCACTCTCTAGAGGAATAATTTGGCAATTACTTTTTTCTTTTCAATTCATTATTTTATAATGTAATTATTTTTGTTTTGATGAAGAAATTTGTTTCTTATAGTAAATGGTTCTTTTCAACAAATAATCAAAATGAGGGAGCATATTATATATCCCTGCAGAGTAGCTCTGAAAAAAAAGAAAAAACCTGTTAGAAGAGGTTGGGGGGGCAACCCTAATTTCTCTAATTTCTATATAATGGAATACATAGAGATTCCAACTGTCACTGAGCATTTCAAAATGGATAAGTCTGCTGTTTTCATTTATGAAGACATCTGTAAAGTTTCCAATTAAAATAAGGACAAAAACATCTCAGTTCAAGATTAAAAAATGCTGCCATTTGGCATCATTGCTGCTAAAGCTCAGTACAAGAAACCAAAAAAAGCAAACTTCAAAGAAAGCAAAGCTAATATATGGGTGAGGATGTAAAGTTTTTATTTAAAATTCTCCCTTTAATTATAAAAGTTTCTATTCTAATGTCACCTGACTGAAATAAATAGGAAATACTTTAACAGCTGTCCTTCTTCTTCTAGGTTGTGCAAAAATGGATAATGACACATCTGTGTTTCTTCTCTTGGAATTCTCAAAGATATGGGAAATACAGATTATGTACTTAACTTTATTCCTGGTACTCTATTTAATGACAATAACTGGGAACTTTCTCATCATCTCTGCAGTTGCTTTGGACTCCCACCTTCACACCCCCATGTACTTCTTCCTGATGAATTTAGCCCTGCAAGACCTTGGTTCTGTTTCAGTCATCGTTCCGAAAGCTGTTTTTAATTTGGTAATGAATAGAAGGTACATTTCTTATTCAGGGTGTGTTGCTCAAGTCCTCTTGTTTGTCTTTTTCCTGGGCTCTGATGTTGGCATCCTTACTGTCATGGCCTATGATCGGTATGTCGCTATTTGCAATCCTTTACAATATGATATGATAATGAGCAGAAAGGTCTGCACCAAAATGGTTGGCAGTGTATGGATTACCAGCTTTTTCAATGCCGTATTAAACACAATGGGAACTTTTACTAATCAGTTCTGCTCTAATACAATCAATCAATTCTACTGTGAAATTCCACAGTTACTTAAGTTTGCCTGCTCAGATTTATATGTAGTTGAAATTGGATATATAATATTTACTTTGACTTTAATATTTGGTTGTTTTGTGTTCATTATTGTTACATATGTACAGATCTTCTCTGTTGTTTCAAAAATCCCTTCTGTTCAGGGAAGGAAAAAGGCTTTCTCCACTTGTTTTCCCCACCTCACAGTTTTCTCCACATTTCTGTTTTCTTCCTCATTTGCTTACCTGAGGCCTCAGTCTGAAAAACCATCACACCTTGATTTCACTATTACAATAATGTATTCCATTATTCCACCCATGTTGAATCCATTAATCTATAGCATGAGAAACAAAGATATTAAAGTTGCTCTGGCAAGAATTCTTGGGCTGAGGAGATTTATTTCAATGGAAAATGTAATTGCAAATAGGGACAAAAGGAAACAATAGGTATAATGTGAATTCTATCCCATATTTTCCTATTCTTATTGTCTTACATTAAAAAGTTTTTTTATGAGAATGGAAAATTGTTTCTCAACTTTTTGAAGTCTCAAGTAAACTTTCATTTCTTTTGTTTAGCATGAAATGTATATGTGGTGGTTGGATAGGGCAAAGGTGTGGCTCCAGGTAAACCCATAAATTATCTAAAGCATTCCCAACAGTGGTTACAGGCATGATAATATGTGCCCCAAATCAAATATTCACCTTTGAATCCAGAAGGCTGCTCATTATTATTCCCAAACTCAAGTTCTGTCTCTCAATCCTGCACATCCTATTGACATATTACTGACATTGATCCAGATTCATTGCTTACGTCTAACAGGGATTGTCCTTGACATATGTAAGGCAATGTAGATAGATATGAGTCCACTATGATTCCAACTGAAGGAGGTGGAAATAGACCAAGTATCTGATGGTTCAGCTGTTCAGATGTGCCTTATTCCAATTTCAATATACCTATAGAACTATATCCTGGTCTACCTAGTAGTAGTTCAGAAAATATATTCCTTTGTAAAGTGGAAATCAAAAAATAATTTGGAGAAAAATATTTGTTGATCTTAGAATACCTTTAAAAAAATCAGGAAATATTCAGCAGTAAATATTTTGAAAGCAATTGTTCATTTGTGTCTGTGTGTCTGTGTGTGTTTTGTGTTCAGATGTTGTTTTAAACTGTTTATTTAGATATGGACGTTCTACATTGTGTTTTTGTTAGATTGTAATTTAACTTTAATAAGATTAAATTCAGTTCATGTTCTCCATGACCAATAATTATGATGTTTTTTTTAGGACTGAAAGAATGTTTGTTCAGTAATGGTCTTACAACTCTTTCTTCTTACACATAATCACTTCTCTTCCAAAGAAGCCTTACATCTGTTAGCATTCAGATCTCAAGTAGGATAAAGATATATAGAGTTTATAATTTTTTCCTGTACTTTATCTCCCACTAATATTAGTCCATATCTATAGCTTATTTCCAAGAAAGGCTGTCCTTTGTACAAATGAGCCAATGGAGATAGATTTATACCCAGTTTAAATTTGTTTCTTCGGCTAAAGAAGCATGTTTTGAATGAAGGTATTTTGTTCAAGCAATCACATTTTCCCACATCACATAGATGATACTGGAATTTTCTTTATCAATAAAAAATACTTTGACCAAAAATATTTCTCACTTCTTTATTTAGGAAAAAGAAAAGGCTAAGTAACTTTACTTTCTGAAATTATTTGATTTTTGTTTCGGCATGTTTAAGCTGGGATGAAAATGAAGTGTAAAAAAAAGTGTTTCAGAACTACCTGTTAGAAAAATATGTTAGAAACACCTTCTCCATTTTGTTTCACTTTCACTTTCTCATATTGTAAACTTATCTATTTATCTAGCCATCTATCCTTTTCTTCATATGTCCTCATCTCTTCCTCCTCCTTTTATGCTCGCTGAAGGAATGCATATATTTACCTTGCTAATGTGATAACAATAAGGATCTGTTTGAATGGGATATGACCTCTGTAGTTCAGGACTCATCAAGGCAGAAGGCATCTCCCCCCCCCCGATTCACCCCCCTTTTTCCTTCTCCTTTCCTTCCAAATACTTGCCTGCATATTCAGCTACAACCTCAGTTTATTTAGTTAGTTTTATATTTTTCATCTGCACATGTATTCCCAAGTTCAAACGGTAGAGAAGTTAAATTCATATAAGCTATAATTCTAATATTTTCTTTATCATTCTTTGTAACCAAAGATATGTAATCCATAACCTTATTTTGTTCAGCGCTCTTCTGATTTATTTGGTGACTCATCACTGTCATTGTGCATGTGAAGTTAAGATACTTTTTTTCAACTATATCCAATCACATTGGTACTTTATTGAAGTGGGCATTTCTATTCCAATAAGTTTGATCCATACTTTTGTGAAATCCTCAAATTACTCAAATTCTTTGGATTTATACCTTGTTTAAGTATTTATACCTTGTTGAAGCTGGACTTCTTGTCCTTAGCTGCTCAATAGTACTTTAATGTTTTATTTCGATTGTTGCAACTTATATGTGAATCTTCACAGCTTTACTTAATATTATTTCTGTACAAAGACAGCAAAAGCCCTTCTCCACCTCCCACCCACCATAGTTGTCTCACTGATGTTCTCTGCAACACTCTTTATTTATGCAAGGCAGTACTAGTATTTAATATTATTATTTCCTCTTAACTGGAGATCACCCTTGCTGTAGAATATGCTATTGTTCCTCCTATGCTAAATCCCTATACTGATAGCACGAGAAATAAGAATTTCAGAAGGCAAGGATCTTTTAAATCTTTGACAGTTTTCATATGTAACATGCAGATTTGTTCTTAATTGAGTTTAAATGTAAACATTTTACTTTCTCAGAATATTCTATCAATGCTTGGGAAGAGGAAAATATATTTATTAAAATTTTAACTTGAAGCTTCACCTCCTGCAGAGTTTCTCATTCTCCTGAAAAAGAATACTTGTAGCTTTCTCACATATTATTGAATTTGAAAAAAAAAATATTGCCAGCAGTATTATTTCTGCTCAGTACAATATACTTTGAAAGATATGTAAATGTGGAATATGAAGTGGAATTTTGGGGAGTTCATTTCAAGCAGTATCTATGAGCTGGATCAAATCTTGCCGCAAGCCAAGGCAAACATCAAACTTTCCTTTCTCCTCTGAGGAAAGAAAAAGAAATTCTGCAGACTGACATTGATATGCACCTTTTCCTTCTTTTTAAAATTAAATGGAGGGAGAAGGATTTTATAAGTTTGGGACAATTTTTTAAAATAATTTTATTAAAAGTTTTAAAGATGAAAGTAAAAACTAATACAATCTAATATAAAGTAAGAAAGAAAAAAGAAAAAGAAATAAAGCAAAAAGAAACTAAAAGTGCAAGAAAGAAAGAAAAAGAAAAAAGAAAAAAGATACAAAGATACAAAGAAATGGCTTCTGATCTTCTTTATGGCAGTTATAAGTACAATTATAAATTTACCTCTTTCTCTAAAGTTACATCATGACTCTCTTCTTTCTATAATCTATCCTGTCTAATCATCAAAGCCATAAATCATAACATCATTTTTTCTGTTTTTCTGTTTACGCAAAGAAATCCATAAAGATCTGCCTTTCAGAAAAGTACTTATACTTTCTTGATTTGCTGTTTTCCTGTATTCATATACAGTATCAACAAGCCCTACTTTGTCCAAATCAAAGAAAACTTTTGGTAATTTGCCTTGAGTAATTTTATTATTTTTCTCAGAAGTTCTATCCAGTTGTGGGGAGAGCACTCCATTCAAATCCCCCATCAAACACCAATTTTCATAAGGAAAACCCATAAATCCTTTATAGAATAGTACTATCTCCTTATCTGGGGCATAAATTCCCAATATCAGAATCTTAGTCCCATGCAAATTAACTTCCACCCCAACAAATCCATTCGGATTTCAAAGAATTTGGCTACTAACGTTCATAAAGTAGAGATGTCTTTTTTGGATCATAATCCTGTGAGTTTGGTTTATAAAAGGAAATCCAATTCTTCTGGATGGAGATTAAATGAAATGTTTCTACAGGAAAAAAAAACAATAGTGGAGGATTGTAAAAATAAATTAAAAGAGTTTTTTGAAAATAATTTAGATAAAGGTACTGATTTAAGAATGATTTGGGATGCAAGTAAAGCTTTTATAAAAGGTTATTTCATACAACATAATAGTGAACTTAAAAAGAAGAGCCAGGAGAAAACACAGGCTATTTTGGATGAGATAAAGAGAAAAGACATTTCCAGTTCAAGACTATTATTTTTTTAAAGCCTATAACTGAAGAGAAGACTCCACCCTTTGTTTCCTAGAATGGCCTTGTAAACTGTCATGTGTGTTTGTGTTTCTTTCAGTAAAAGCTGGAGAAGATGTTAGAGTTCTTGTGTTGCCCTGACGAATTATTCCTATACAAAGCAAAAGCCTTCTCATGGTGACGTGAAGTGCAGGTGCAAGATAGCAACAATCACGTGTGTATTGTTTTGACTAGATTGCATGGGAACAAGGTCTCCTGATATCCTTCCGTGGGAAGCCTTCCTCAAGCCCCCCCTGAGTAGGGAAGGGTGGAACCCAGTGCGTAGATGCAGCACTGCTAACCAATAGCAGGTCATGCTATGTGCTTTGAGGCCTAGTGTGTGTAACAGCTAACTTCCAGCCAATCAGAATGCTAGAAGAACTGAATATACAACCATGCAAAATGGTGTTCTTTTGTCTTCTTGATTTCTAGTGTCTCTTAGCCATGTAGTTCTTCACGTGTTCACTTCCCGTGGACTGGGCAGAGTGAGCTATGCCTGGCTTTGGGTATAGGCCATGGCAGGAACTCTGGCCCTGGGATCAATACACGGAACTCTGCTTATAAGTTCTAGTTTTGTTTTTCCTTTTACAATGATGTATCCTGTATATTCATCTTTTTCATTATTGCGATAATGTGCTGTATCTGCATTATTGCCTTATGCCTATCAGTAAACACTGTTGGACCTAACAAGCTGCATTCTTGTCTGTTTATTCTCAAGCCTCGGTTTTTCCCCTTTAAGCCAGCATATACCCCATCAGAAGATCTCACTGCTTCTACAGTGCTGCTATATAAGGACACAAGGTCATTTACATTTTAAATAAAATAGAGATCTCCTGGCCTTCAGAAAGATGCAGTAGTCTCCTAAATTGGTCAAATGCTAGGCTTATTAGCTTGCATAACAATCTCCTGAATTATATTGATTCTAGGGCTTATTATGTTAATTAGGAAAAACAAAGCAAAAAGAAAAGTGAAGAGGGGGAAAAAAGGCTCTAGAGCTTATTCTGATCAGCTGTGCAGGACCCCTGGGAACTAAGCAAGTCTCTGAAGAGCTGGTAAAACTATTCTGATACAGAAAACCTTTTAAAACCAATATTGATAGGAGGATAGTACATATACAATGATCAGTTTCAAAGGAGGAATATAAGAGCTTCCGGGAACAGATGAAAATGAACGCCTAATAGCCTAAAATCAGATTAGAAGAGGAAAGTAAGCCTATGTCTTTTCCAGTTTTGCCTGCTTTCCTTGTCATTTACATACTCATATTCTAAAGCTGTTTGTCTACTCATTTAGCATTCCTTTATATATTCCTCTCATCTTTTTCTCTTCTTCCTCCTTCTCTTCCTCCTGCTAAAGAAATCTACATATTTACATTGTTGATGTGACAACAAGAAGAAACCGTTGGCATGGAATGAGTGACTTCATATTTCAGGACTGTTCTTTGCAGAAAGCATTTCCCCCCTTCCCCTCCCTAAATCCAGACCTTTCTACTTCCCTTCCATTTTGGGGGGCTGGGAAGGGACATATTCAGCTGTCATTAAATTTTTACATTTTTCATCTACAAGCTGCGTTAGCGAGTTCAAATTTTAGAGGTCTTATTCATGTAAACTAAGATTACATCTTTTTTCTCTTTAGTTATTTTCTGTTCTGTGCAGTAGGAACTCCATTGGGGTGTGGATTATATTAAACCTGAATCCTACAGATTATTATAAATCTGTTTGATTATCATATGGTTCAGATGCAGACAAACCAAAAAGAAGTTTTTCTTTCTCTGAAGTCTTTTCAAGGCCATTTATGGAGAAACGTTAAGATGATTAAGATGATGTGATAAATTAACTTCATGCAGCTAGACACAACGTGGACAGAAATAATTTGTTCCTACAGCTATTAAATAAAGGGAGTAACAGAAAAAAAAATGAGGTTGTAATTATGAATATGACAGAATCAAAAACATTCAAGCCATGTCACTTGAGACCTAAACCTTCCCTTGAAAATTTCGGTTTTCGTTCTTGAAAATCTCCAATTCTTTCTATTGTGTTTCTGAAGAAAATTGTATATTTTGGTGCAAATTCTTTTATAATGATACAAATGGAGCTGGAGGTGAGCACATTATACCTCTTTGTCAGGTGGCTGTTAGGAAAAGGGGGAGGAGAGATCCTAATTCAGGTAATACTGATATGCTTGCACTAAGGAGATTCCAATCCAAATTCTCAGCAACTAAAGGTTCAGTTGCCTCTCCCTTTGCTAGTTTTAGTATTCTCACCTCTGAAATTTTGACTTTTTTCCATATTACCTATGCATAAATTTGCAGTTATCTTTCTTATTATTTAAAAGAAACAGAAATGAGATTCTCCACTGTCTTTGAATTCAAGAGTTTAAGTGCTGACATGAGGCATGTTTACTGTTAGATAGATATACAGTAATTGACACAACACCCTTAAACTTTAATTTAATGCAAGACAACTGAAGTGGTAAGGAAGGGATGCTTATGTTTGGAACTGTTTATCGATATTTGGAAAATGATGTTTTAATTTAATCTTCACTGAATATATAAAATTCGCTGTTCAAATGTCTTCAAGAGAAATATTTTAACAGATCTCCCTTTTCTGATATTTGTTACCAAACAATGGATAATGACACATCTGTATTTCTTCTATTGGAATTCTCAAAGATTCGGGAACTACAGGATATGTACACAGCTATATTTCTGATTCTGTATTTAATGACAATAATAGGGAACATTCTCATTATCTCTGCAGTTGCTTTTGACTCCCACCTTCACACCCCCATGTACTTCTTCCTGGCGAACTTAGCCCTACAAGACATTGGTTCTGTTTCACTCATTGTCCCCAAATCTGTTATCAATTCCATTATTAATATACAACATATTTCTTATTCTGGATGCATTGTTCAAGTCCTCTTGTTTGTATTCTTTGTAGACTCTGATATTTCTCTTCTTACTGTCATGGCATATGATTGGTATGTTGCCATTTGCAATCCTTTACAATATGAAATTATAATGAACAGGAATGTTTGCACCAAAATGGTCGGAAGTGTGTGGATTGCCAGCTTTCTCAATGCTGTATTAAACACTATTGGAACTTTTACTACTCCTTTCTGCTCTAATGTGATAAATCAGTTTTACTGTGAAATCCCACATTTACTTAAGCTTGCCTGCTCAGATTCATATCTAATTGAAATTGGAGGTATAGTATTCAGTTTTATGTTAGCATTTGGTTGTTTTGCCTTCATCATTGTTACTTACATACAGATCTTTATTGCTGTTTCAAAAATCCCTTCTGTTCAGGGAAGGAAAAAAGCCTTCTCCACTTGCTTCCCTCACCTCACAGTTTTCTCCTTATTTTTATTTACTTCTTCATTTGCTTACCTGAGGACGCCATCTGACACACCATCAGACATTGATTTTGTAATTACAATAATGTATTCCATTGTTCCACCCATGTTAAACCCATTAATATACAGCTTGAGAAACAAGGACATCAAAGTTGCTCTTTCAAGACTTTTTGGTCTGAGGACTCTTATTTTAATCGGCAAGAGCAGGAGTAGACATATGGAAGGTTAGGCATAATGTGAAGTGCATTCCATAGTTTCATACTGTGTGGAAGGATGAACTGCCCTGAAACAGAAATAATGTTTCAGTTAACTGTCAAGGTCAAAGGTTTTTTCTCTTCAGTGGTTAATCAGCTGCCCAGCTTAGGCACATAGGTACTAGCAGAGAATGGGAAACATGGTTTAAACCTCCTTAGAATCACCTACAAGTTGGGATGCAGGTTTCAAAAGAAAGAACTATAAAAGAAGCCATAGCAGATAAATAAAGGAAGAGGTTGGGAATCTTCTAGGTTTGACAAGAGATGCTGCTGGAGTGAAAGGTGAATGGACAAGGCATGGAGCAGAGGAAGAAATGCCTAGGAGAACAAGAAGCCAAAGGATCCACGGCCAATGAGAAGAAGCAGGAAGGTCCCTAAGGCAGCTGAAGCAAAAGAAGAGTCTGCAGAAAACAGCCAGCAGAAAGAATATGCTGCCCTGGATTCGAGATGGTGGTAGAGCAAATTCCACATGGTGCAGGCTCTAGATAACTGGTCAAGAGAGTATTAAGGAGAGAAGCTGTTAGCATTCCTAAGTCTGTTAAGTAAATATGGAGGAAGAAACTAGCAGTGAAGCTTTTTGTATTATAAACATATTACTAGAAGTTTAAGTCATTTAATTAAATTCTAAATATTAAGTTAGGTACTAGAGTACATATTTATGCTTAGTCCCCATACACACACAGAGAGAGACAAATGTTTATGTATATAAACATTTATATACATAAAGTCTTATAAATACACTATGTTTCTATGGTAATAAACAGCACTGTCTTCACTAGCTTCTAGCTCTGTGTATTTTTGCCTGGCTTTGCTCCTATCCATCCCCACCCTCTGATAACATTCATATTATCTTAAATAAGGAAAATTATTTTAGGTATTTATGGGGATGGACACCTGTCTTTCATGAAGTTCCCCCCCCCAAGGAAAATAAAACAAAAATGGGAATGAACTGATAGATTATAACTCTTTCTCTAATTTATATACCGCCCAGAGTCTACCATGGTGGAGATGGGCGGGGATAAATCCAAATAATTAATTAATTAATTGATTGATTAATTAATAAAAATATAGTGATTTGGGTTTTTTCACAACAGGGGTTACATACATGAGCAAGTGTATCACAAATCACCCCCCCACTTCAGATCCAGATGGCTGCATATTATTATTCTGAAACTCAAGCTCCGTCTCCTCTTCTCTACATAAATCATCAACAATGAGCCATATTTATTTCTAAAGTCTAATAGTGTTTGCCCTTGATACATGTCATCCAATGAACAGAGGTTCAAATCCAATCTGATTTCATCTAAAGAAGGTTAAAACACATTACAATGGCTGAGCACTTCAATATGCTTCTTTCCGTGTCCAATGCAAAGTATGTTATTTTCAGCTCCTAATAGCAGGTCAGGAAATATGTAAACTGGAAATCCCAAAATTATTTGGACAAAAGTATTATTCAATCTTGGTTTGCCTTTTAAAAAGAAAAGAAAATGTTGGGGCTTCGATCATGAGCTCATGTCTGTCTGTCTGTCTGTCTGTCTGTCTGTCCGTCCGTCCGTCCGTCCGTCCGTCCATCCGTCCGTCCGTCTGTCTGTCTGTCTGTCTGTCTGGCTGGCTGGCTGGCTGGCAGGATACATAGATGATAGATAGATAGATAGATAGATAGATAGATAGATAGATAGTGATAGAGATTGATTGATTGATTGATTGATTTTTATGGCTGCCAATCTCATAATATTGACAGCTAACAACAGTTAAAACCCAGTGTAATATACACAGCAATAAATACATAACCATCTCATGGACTCTGGCAAATGTTCCAACCCCTGTTCCTGGTGATGTAGCCCTGTGTTCAAGTCCTTATGAAAGGCAACAGGTCCAGAGCCAATCTCATGGGGGGATGACTTAACTCACCCTTCCCCATGGATGCCCCTAGATATATGCTATTTTTCCTTCTATATGAAATCCAGTTATGCATAGCATGAGGAATAATTTCAGAATGCGTTGCACAGTAGATGCTTTTAACTCTGAGAATTTTCAAATGTTTCATAGGTGTGTTCTTAAATTTGGAATATGATATTACTTTATTCTATCAAGCCTTGGGCAAAAAATAAAATCTATTTATTACAATTTATATGAAACAGCACAGTTTGCACAGTTTGTCACACACCTGAAAAATTTCTATATTTCTCACATATAATATTCACTGAATTTGAAAATAACAATGTCACCAATGTGTTTTGTACATAGTACAGACTACCTGTATGGATGTGCAAAAGAATTAGAAATTCCAATATTTTGAATTTTGGGAATTTTTATCTGAAGCAGAATTCATGGTTGGATTAATTCCTCTCCTAAGCAAAAGCAAACTACAATGTTTCCTTTCTCTCTGGAAAAGAAAACAGAAAAATCTGTAGATTGACTGGGGGGTGTACTTGATGATGGTAATGGTAATGAAAGTGATAGTGATAGTGATAGTAATAATAGAAGGGAACAGGAACTTAACAAGTTTTAGTTAATCTTTTAAAAGTCCAACATGTTTCCTTTCTCCTTTGGAAAAGAAAAAGGGAAATCTGCAGATAGACTGGGGGATGTAGTAGTAGTAATAGTTGTTGTTGTTGTTGTTGTTGATGATGATGATGATGATGATAAAGAACTTAACAAGGTTTAATCTTTTAATCCAGCATCCTTACAGCTATGCTGGGTTCACTGAAGAATGGCCTTACCACTTCTCTATTTTTTCTTGGAATGTCCTTATAAACCCACATATACCTTCATGTTTTCTTCAGGAATAGCTGGAGAGGTTTCATCGGTAATAGCTCAGTGGTTCTAGAGTCCTGCTGTTAGAATACCAGGGCATTTACATTTTTTAAAAAAATGCAGTGTGATGTCTTGGCCATCTCTTACACTTTAAAAATATAGGCACACCTTTGGCCTCTGCCTGTCCAAATTGGGATTATTTTTTAAAACAATATGCATTGTGTTGTGATGGAAAATTACTCTGCTAAGGTCTCAGAGTTTCAGAATATGCAGAATTTTTTTAAAAAAAGTCTTCATTTTTCTTTTTCCAAACATGCATGCCATTAAACAATAGTTCCTGTGGCATATAAAAAAAGTATATGTAACAAACTTAGGTTTAATTTTCAACTCAGCCCTCTCTGAAAAATCTCCAATTTAATCTAGTATACAAGCTTCAAAAAGGCATAACAATATCCTGAATTATATGGATTCTTTCTCTGCGACAGCGCCTGCCTTATGGAACATCTTGCCCCCGGAGGTGAGACTGGCCCCTTCACTCCTGGCCTTTCGGAAGGCCATTAAGACCTGGCTCTGCCGCCTGGCCTGGGACAACGGAGGTGGTAGTGCCTCCTGGGGTTGGCTGGCCCCGTAGCAATGTGACCTATGCTACGGTCCCCAATCCATCTCGGATTTTATTTTATTTTATTTTATATTTGGATGTATTTTTACACATTTTCTATTTTGCATGGTTTTAAATATTTTAAATTTAAGTTTTAATTATTGTAACCTGCCCAGAGTCCCTTGTATGGGAGGTGGGCGGGGAATAGATTAAATAAATAATAATAATAATAATAATAATAATAATAATAATAATTCTTCTAGGGTTTATTAGCTTATCATGTTAATTAAGGAAATAAAAGCAAAAATCAAAAGGAAGGGGGAAGAAGGCCTTAGAGGTTGTTCTCACAAGCTGAGCATGACTCCTGGGAGCTGAGCAAGTTTCTGTGAAACTAAAGAAGACTTGATAAAGCTATTGTGTTACAGAAAAGCCTTTACAGCCAACACTGATTGGGGGAAACTACTGTACATATACCATGACAAGTTTCATGAGAGGAGTAAAAGAACTTCAAGGAACAGATGAACATGAACACCCAATAACCTGAAAGCAGGTTAGAAGAGACTTAATGAAGAAAGTAAGCAGTGATCTTCTCCATTTTGCCTTTTTTCATCCTTCATATTCCAAACCTGTTTATCCATCCATCCATCCATCTATATTTTTCTTCATATGTCCTTCTCCATTTTTCCTCCTCTTACATTTGCTGTATATTCTGGTAAATAAATAAATCTATATATTTACCTTGTTTATACACACACACAAGGTAAATATATAAATCTATATATTTACCTTGTTTATACACACACACAGACACCTTGTTCATATGACAGCCAGAAAAAAACCTGTTTTCATGGGATGAGATGTACAAATTTTAACAAAGATCTATGCAGGAGGCAATTCAAATACAAATTGCCAGCAGGAGATACAAAGCTACTGTGAATAATAATAATAATAATAATAATAACAACAACAACAACAACAACAACAACAACAACAACAACTAAAGATTGCCTCGATATCTGGAAATATTATCAGACCTGAACACCTAATTTTACAAAAAACCACCCTACTTGGAACTGCCTATATTCTTAGACACTACCTTAATAATTCTTAGGTCCTTGGTTAGGACTTGAATTATTACATTTCCACCAGTCTTGGACTGTGAATCTACCTGTAGATTACCCACACATAATAATAATATCTATTTGTTTCACTTTTCTCTCTCACTGTTACTTTAAGGTCTTGCCAATTCATCTCACTTATGTAGAAATGTGCAGTTTCTTTATTTCCTATTACTAAAAGTTTTTCTCCTAGCTCTGATTATCTTGATTATAATCACAAGGCATGGTTGCTTGCTAAAGAGCTGTAATTGACACCACACCTGTGAACTTTAAATTGATACAAGAAAATTGAAGTGATATGGATGTAATGCTTATGCTTAGAACTGCTTATCTAAATTGGGAAGATCAAAATTTAATTTAATCTTCACTGAAATTATATAATTTACTATTCAAAATTCTCCAAATGGAAATGAATAGGAAATATTTTAACAGTGTTCCCTTTTCTTCGAAGGTTGCGATATTTGTGACCAAAAATGGATAATGACACATCTGTATTTCTTCTCCTGGAATTCTCAAACATTCGGGAACTTCAGATTATGTATGCCTCTGTATTTCTGATCCTGTATTTAATTACACTAACCGGGAACTTCCTGATTATCTCTGCAGTTGTTTTTGACTCTCACCTTCACACACCAATGTACCTTTTCCTAATGAATTTAGCCCTGCAGAACATTGGTTCAGTTTCAGTCATTGTTCCCAAGTCCATTATCAATTCATTTATGAACATACGACAGATTTCTTATTCTGAATGTGTAACTCAAGTCCTTTTGTTTCTATTCTTTGTAGACTCTGATATTTCTCTTCTTACTGTCATGGCATATGATCGGTATGTTGCTATTTGCAATCCTTTACATTATGAAATGAAAATGAACAGGAAAGCCTGCACCCAAATGGTTGGCAGCGTGTGGATTGCCAGCCTTTTCAATGCTGTATTAAACACCATTGGGACTTTTCTTACTCCTTTCTGCTCTAATATTATCAATCAGTTTTACTGTGAGATCCCACATTTACTTAAGATTGCCTGCTCTGGTTTATATGTAACTGAAATTGGAGTTGTAGTATTTAGTATTACATTAGCATTTGGTTGTTTTGTCTTTATTGTTGTTACTTATGTGGAGATCTTCCTTGCTGTTCTGAAAATTCCTTCCATCCAAGGAAGAAAAAAGGCTTTCTCCACTTGCCTACCACACCTCATTGTCTTCTCCATTTTTTTGTTTACTGGTTGCTTTGCTTATCTGAGGCCCATATCTGACAAAGCATCACAACTTGATTTTGCCATTACAGTAATGTATTCCATTATTCCACCCATGATGAATCCATTAATATATAGCATGAGAAATAATGACATTAAGATTGCTCTGTCAAGACTTTTTGGTCTGAGATCACTTATATCAATGGGAAAGAGTAGAAGCACACTTAGAGTATAAAACTGAAGAGTAGGATTAAGTGGATCTCTATTCCACAATTTCACACCTTATTATATTAAGTTGGAAATCTTATGATCATAGGCTATGTTGATAAAAAAGTGAAATATTACTTTTCACCTTTCAATAAAACAAATGAAACATTACTCTCTCATCTCCTATATACAATATTACTTCAAGGGTAAGAAAACATATGTGGGAATGTACTCTTCCCCCAATGTCAGATAATGCTTTCTTTATTTCTCTTTGTTCAATTTAATTTGTTTTAAAATTCATTTTTAATCTCAGTTTCAGAGTGTATGGGCCAATTAAGTAGCACTGGTCAGCAATCCTTGAAACAATTACACCTTTTCCTGGGATCATGTAGTTGAACAGAACAATAGCAGAAGCTTAGGAAAGACACAGCTGTTTTAAACTCTTCCAAACAAGTATCTCATATATAATCATCTATGCTACAAATCACATTTTCCTTCAATGCCAGATATGTATAATATTACTTGCAATATATCCTGTTGAGTGCCTGGTAACAGGAGAGGAATTATATTTCTCTGATGAAGTGAAGAGAATATACAAAAATAATTTATTTATTTATTTATTTATTTATTTATTTATTTTATTATTTAAATTTATATCACCACCCATCTCCCCCAACAGGGAACTCTGGGTGGTTTAAAATAAAATCAATAAATAAAAACATATAATATAAAATTACAATCATATAATGCTATGCATTCTACAATATAAATAGAATAAATAAGTATGAAATCCAAGAGATGATAAAAACTCAGCTAATAGGGAGGGTACTATGGTGCCAGCCACCCCCAGGAGGAGCTGTTACTTTCTCCTTCTCAAGCAAGGCGGCAGAACAAGGTCTTTAAATTCTTCTGGAAGGCCAGGAGCGAGGAAACCCGCCTCAGCTCCAGGGGCAATATATTCCAAAGGGCAGGCGCTACTGCAGAGAAGCCTTGCCTCCTGGACCCCACTAGATGGAATTTCTTTGCTGATGGGGTCCGTAGCATGCCCTCTCTGTATGACCGAGTGGGTGGGTCAATGTTATGGGGATGAGATGGTCCCTCAGGTATCCTGGTCCCATGCCATGTAGGGTTTTAAAGGTAATAACCAACAACTTGAATTGGACCCGGAAGCAAACTGGTACCCAATGCAGCTCACGCAGCAGTGGTGTCACATGTGCCAATTTTACAGCACCAATAACTGTTCATGCAGCCGCATTCTGAACCAGCTGAAACTTCTGGATACTCTTCAAGGGTAGCCCCATGTAGAGCGCATTAAAATAGTCTATATGGGAGATGACAAGGGCATGAGTGACAGATAGATAGATAGATAGATAGATAGATAGATAGATAGATAGATAGATAGATGATAGACAGACAGACAGACAGACAGACATGCAAACACACACACATACATACACACAATGATGTATATAAAGTGTTAATAAGAGATAATTAACATTTATTTATTTATTTGTTTGTTTGTTTGTTTGTTTATTAATTTAATTTATATAACCGCCCATCTCCCCCAACGGGGAACTCTGGGCGGTTTACAATAAATAAATTAGATAAAAACATAGAATAAAAATATAATATACTGTATTTAGATACAGTAGTCTTTGCTTAACAACCCTAATTGGGACTGGCAGCTCTGCCACTAAGCAAAGCAGTCACTAAATGGAAAATTATGTGACTATGACTGTGCTTTCTGGTTGGAAAATGATAAGACTACTCAGTTTCACACCTTCAGCTTTTGTTTGTCTCCTAATGACTCCCCTGCCCTTTTGAATGCCTGCTTCTCACCCCACCCCGCCTCAGAGTGGAGAGATTGGAGAGGAAGGGATTGTAAGAGAGTAAGCTGTTTGCTCTTCTACAAGTCAAAAGCAATGTGATCATGCCGGCAGTGGGAAAGGGTTAAGCAAGGAGAGACTACCTACAGAAATCACCTGCTTTTTTCTCCCCCTCCCCCTCCCCCTCCCCCTCACAGAGTGGAGGGATTGGAGAGGAAGGGATCTCAAGAGAGCAAGCTAACTAGTGCAACCTGCAGAAAAAATAGTTAGACAATATATACTTCAGAAATTATTTATTCAAAGAATTTGGGACATTAGCAGGTTTCAAGATTAATAAAAATAAGACAAAGATGTTAACAAAAAAACCCCATAAAGATACAAGATCAAACAGAACTGATGAATAAAATGGGTTTTAATGTTAGAATGATAGAATGATTAAGTTATAATGTTAGAACTGTGTTGGATATTTTGGAATATTTGGAATAACATATTGAAAAACAAGTTGCATTGATCGTTTTAGACACAGAGAGGTCTTTTGACAACTGAACTGGACTTCCTTGTTTAAAGTTCTGGAAGATAAGAATTTTGGAGAGAATTTTATAAAATGGGTGAAATCGATTTATACTCGACAGATGGCACAAATAATTGTTAATGGAGATTTAACCAAGCCATGTGAGATACAAAAAGGAACAAGACAAGGTTGCCCACTGTCACCACTTCTGTTTATATTAGTTGTTTAAATATTGAATAGAGATATAAGGCAAAATGAGAGCATTGTGGGCAAAAAGATTTAAAAAGAGTCATACAAGTTGAGAGCTTTTGCAGATGACTTGATTTTGGTTTTGGCATACTCTTTAAAGGGAATTTAACTTTTAATGAGTCAATTAAAAGAATTTGGGGCATTCAAGATTAATAATAAGAGGACAAAGATGATAACAAAAAACATGAAGACACAAGATCAAACAGAATTGATGAATAAGTCAGGTTTTAAGATTGAGAAGGTAAAGTACTTTGGTATTACTATGACAAATATGAATTGTATGTTATTTCAAATAATTATGTTAAGTCATGAAATGAAGTTTAAAAAGATATGTCAAGATGGGACAGAGTGCAATTGTCATTGTTGGGGAGAATTTCTGTGATTAAGATTATTATTAATTTCTGTGATTAAGATTATTATTGTAAACTGCCCAGAGTCCCCCATCTGGGGAGATGGGCGGTGATAGAAATATGAACAATAAATAAAATAAATAAGATGAATGTTTTACCTAGAATGTTATTTTTGTTTCAGATAATACCTGTGTTGACAACCGAAGTACCATTTAAACAATGACAGAAGGATATATCTAAATTTTTAAGGCAGGAGAAAAAAACCTGAGTTAAATATAAGGTATTACAAGATGCAAAGGAAAGAGGAGGATTGAGCCTACCAGATTTAAAATTATATTTTGCCACCTGCTGCTTTGTTTGGATGAAAGAGTAGGTGTATTTAAATACAACGTTACTGGAGGATATTCTATGGTACAATAAAGCTAAGGTTAACATAGATTTCAAAATCACTACGACAGGTGGGCCATTCTTACAGTATGGAATAAATATAAATCTAGGATGCGCCCAGAAAATGCCCTTTGTGACTTTCAGCACAAGGAGCATTTTATAGACGAGAAATGATACGTAAACATAAATGGTTAACTTACTGTAATGTGCCAGAATTTTCTCAAGGGGATTGTAAAATAAAATCAAGAGAAGATTTGACAACATAAGGATATTCATGTCAATGGTTTTCTTATGTACAATTATCAAAATTTTTAATGTGGATAAAATATTTTATTGTTTTGAACAATGCAAGGACTGAGTTTGAAATAAAATTATGTACAAATGAATGAACATGTTAATGCTAAAATGTATAAACTTTTGTTGAAATATTGAGACAGAAGAAGAAGTGAAAGAATATATGATAAAATGGGCTAAAATGTTTGGCCTACAATATACAAATGGATCAATGGAATAAATATATGTGGTTGAAAGGATTGAAATTTACATTATGTTCCTGGCCTTAAAGAGAATTTTTATAAAAATGATGTATCATTGGATATTTGTCACCAGAGAAATTGTCTAGAATGTATAAAGGTACTTTGAATCATTGCTTGAAATGTGAACAACATGAAAGGACATTTTATCATGTTGGTCTGGTGGACGTTTAAAAAAGCCCACAAAAAATTGGATACAAATAGATACACTAATTCATAAGATTTAATGTACAATTGAAACCAGAGACTTTTCTTTTGGGATATAATGGACAGACAACTAGAAAAAAAGCCATGGAACTTTGTTTTTATATAAGATGACTGTAGTGAAATTACAATATGCTCAAAAAAGTGGAAAAAGTTCAACACTACCCCACAATAGAGAATGGTCGTGATGTTTCCCTTGGCAATTTCCAACATTTATTACCTGTATGATTTGTCTACCCAGGTATCTTAGATATTATTTATGGAATTCTATACCATCTGTAGAACATTTTATATCAATTTTCCTTTAGGTTATAACTTGGTATAAATTTTATAGATTTAATCCATAGTTCTTCCCATTGTTGTTTTTAACTGCTTCTTTAAAAATTTGCCATCTGTTTTATCATACAGTTCTTTTTTTGTTGTTGTTCTGTTTCTTGATCATATCTAAGTAAAAGTTTATACTGTATATGTGCCATAATAGGGGGTGTTGGTTTTGTATGAGGCATTTCAAATTCTGTTTCCCCCCCCCCCTTAATATCCCTCCCTTCCTTCTTGAGATCTGATATTGTTCTTCCAGCTATCTGTAAATATATCAGCCATGATATATTACCAGCTTTCACTAAGTAGTTTTCTTGCTGTGTTTTTTAATCTATTTATAGAATCTGAGTGAACCATATCTGCATATGTACTTACATTTTTCTTGGTGTAATTATCTCCAACATGAAAAGTATTTAAGAAGCAGCTAGAGGTGATCCTAGTTTTTTCAATGGATAACATTTTATGATTCTTTAGTAATTACTCATATATTGGAAAACTGTAATCTCCATGAGAACTAATGTTATATTCCTTGTTTACTTATTACTGAGTACAAGAGGCTGTAGATATAGAGTTAGATATTCACTCTGTGTCCCCTCTTTTTCTTTCATTTTGCTTGCTTTTTCTCTATGAGATTGCTAATCCCAGGATTTCCTACTGCCTTTGTTCCCAGGACAAACAAACAGAACTTTGCTCTCAGGCCAGATCTGCACTTTCTGCTTTCTCCATTACCAGTGTGGACCAACCACCATTTCTTGAATGAAGCAACAGATGAGGTTATTCTCCACCCACACCCTGGCAAACACAAATGCATTCTCTACCCATGCTCTGAAGCCTGGTTTCAAAAGTACTAATTTCTTGAGCTACAAATATTCTCTTCGATTGGTACTAATTTCTGTCCTGAGCCATTTTAAGCCTTTCCGAGGAGTTGGCCTACCCCACTTCATTCTAATATAGTGATAAATCCATTTCCAATTGTCTAGAGTGCCTGGAACACTCCTACCTTCCAGCAGCTGGATGTTGCCCTGTAAAGCCTGAGTTGTCTTGGGTTTTGATCCAATGAAAGCCCATACAGACTGCACAGTTCAAGAAAGTCTCCTGGCCATCATAATTTCCCTAACTCTTCTGCTAGCTCTTATAAACCCACATATACCTTCATGTTTTCTTCAGGAATAGCTGGAGAAGTTTCATCGGTAATAGCTCAGTGGTTCTAGAGTCCTGCTGTTAGAATACCAGGGCATTTACATTTTTTTAAAAAATGCAGTGTGATGTCTTGGCCATCTCTTACACTTTAAAAATATAGGCACACCTTTGGCCTCTGCCTGTCCAATTTGGGATTATTTTTTAAAACAATATGCATTGTGTTGTGATGGAAAATTACTCTGCTAAGGTCTCAGAGTTTCAGAATATGCAGAATTTTTTTTAAAAAAGTCTTCATTTTTCTTTTTCCAAACATACATGCCATTAAACAATAGTTCCTGTGGCATATAAAAAAAGTATATGTAACAAACTTAGGTTTAATTTTCAACTCAGCCCTCTCTGAAAAATCTCCAATTTAATCTAGTATACAAGCTTCAAAAAGGCATAACAATATCCTGAATTATATGGATTCTTTCTCTGCGACAGCGCCTGCCTTATGGAACATCTTGCCCCCGGAGGTGAGACTGGCCCCTTCACTCCTGGCCTTTCGGAAGGCCATTAAGACCTGGCTCTGCCGCCTGGCCTGGGACAACGGAGGTGGTAGTGCCTCCTGGGGTTGGCTGGCCCCGTAGCAATGTGACCTATGCTACGGTCCCCAATCCATCTCGGATTTTATTTTATTTTATTTTATATTTGGATGTATTTTTACACATTTTCTATTTTGCATGGTTTTAAATATTTTAAATTTAAGTTTTAATTATTGTAACCTGCCCAGAGTCCCTTGTATGGGAGGTGGGCGGGGAATAGATTAAATAAATAATAATAATAATAATAATAATAATAATAATAATAATTCTTCTAGGGTTTATTAGCTTATCATGTTAATTAAGGAAATAAAAGCAAAAATCAAAAGGAAGGGGGAAGAAGGCCTTAGAGGTTGTTCTCACAAGCTGAGCATGACTCCTGGGAGCTGAGCAAGTTTCTGTGAAACTAAAGAAGACTTGATAAAGCTATTGTGTTACAGAAAAGCCTTTACAGCCAACACTGATTGGGGGAAACTACTGTACATATACCATGACAAGTTTCATGAGAGGAGTAAAAGAACTTCAAGGAACAGATGAACATGAACACCCAATAACCTGAAAGCAGGTTAGAAGAGACTTAATGAAGAAAGTAAGCAGTGATCTTCTCCATTTTGCCTTTTTTCATCCTTCATATTCCAAACCTGTTTATCCATCCATCCATCCATCTATATTTTTCTTCATATGTCCTTCTCCATTTTTCCTCCTCTTACATTTGCTGTATATTCTGGTAAATAAATAAATCTATATATTTACCTTGTTTATACACACACACAAGGTAAATATATAAATCTATATATTTACCTTGTTTATACACACACACAGACACCTTGTTCATATGACAGCCAGAAAAAAACCTGTTTTCATGGGATGAGATGTACAAATTTTAACAAAGATCTATGCAGGAGGCAATTCAAATACAAATTGCCAGCAGGAGATACAAAGCTACTGTGAATAATAATAATAATAATAATAATAACAACAACAACAACAACAACAACAACAACAACTAAAGATTGCCTCGATATCTGGAAATATTATCAGACCTGAACACCTAATTTTACAAAAAACCACCCTACTTGGAACTGCCTATATTCTTAGACACTACCTTAATAATTCTTAGGTCCTTGGTTAGGACTTGAATTATTACATTTCCACCAGTCTTGGACTGTGAATCTACCTGTAGATTACCCACACATAATAATAATATCTATTTGTTTCACTTTTCTCTCTCACTGTTACTTTAAGGTCTTGCCAATTCATCTCACTTATGTAGAAATGTGCAGTTTCTTTATTTCCTATTACTAAAAGTTTTTCTCCTAGCTCTGATTATCTTGATTATAATCACAAGGCATGGTTGCTTGCTAAAGAGCTGTAATTGACACCACACCTGTGAACTTTAAATTGATACAAGAAAATTGAAGTGATATGGATGTAATGCTTATGCTTAGAACTGCTTATCTAAATTGGGAAGATCAAAATTTAATTTAATCTTCACTGAAATTATATAATTTACTATTCAAAATTCTCCAAATGGAAATGAATAGGAAATATTTTAACAGTGTTCCCTTTTCTTCGAAGGTTGCGATATTTGTGACCAAAAATGGATAATGACACATCTGTATTTCTTCTCCTGGAATTCTCAAACATTCGGGAACTTCAGATTATGTATGCCTCTGTATTTCTGATCCTGTATTTAATTACACTAACCGGGAACTTCCTGATTATCTCTGCAGTTGTTTTTGACTCTCACCTTCACACACCAATGTACCTTTTCCTAATGAATTTAGCCCTGCAGAACATTGGTTCAGTTTCAGTCATTGTTCCCAAGTCCATTATCAATTCATTTATGAACATACGACAGATTTCTTATTCTGAATGTGTAACTCAAGTCCTTTTGTTTCTATTCTTTGTAGACTCTGATATTTCTCTTCTTACTGTCATGGCATATGATCGGTATGTTGCTATTTGCAATCCTTTACATTATGAAATGAAAATGAACAGGAAAGCCTGCACCCAAATGGTTGGCAGCGTGTGGATTGCCAGCCTTTTCAATGCTGTATTAAACACCATTGGGACTTTTCTTACTCCTTTCTGCTCTAATATTATCAATCAGTTTTACTGTGAGATCCCACATTTACTTAAGATTGCCTGCTCTGGTTTATATGTAACTGAAATTGGAGTTGTAGTATTTAGTATTACATTAGCATTTGGTTGTTTTGTCTTTATTGTTGTTACTTATGTGGAGATCTTCCTTGCTGTTCTGAAAATTCCTTCCATCCAAGGAAGAAAAAAGGCTTTCTCCACTTGCCTACCACACCTCATTGTCTTCTCCATTTTTTTGTTTACTGGTTGCTTTGCTTATCTGAGGCCCATATCTGACAAAGCATCACAACTTGATTTTGCCATTACAGTAATGTATTCCATTATTCCACCCATGATGAATCCATTAATATATAGCATGAGAAATAATGACATTAAGATTGCTCTGTCAAGACTTTTTGGTCTGAGATCACTTATATCAATGGGAAAGAGTAGAAGCACACTTAGAGTATAAAACTGAAGAGTAGGATTAAGTGGATCTCTATTCCACAATTTCACACCTTATTATATTAAGTTGGAAATCTTATGATCATAGGCTATGTTGATAAAAAAGTGAAATATTACTTTTCACCTTTCAATAAAACAAATGAAACATTACTCTCTCATCTCCTATATACAATATTACTTCAAGGGTAAGAAAACATATGTGGGAATGTACTCTTCCCCCAATGTCAGATAATGCTTTCTTTATTTCTCTTTGTTCAATTTAATTTGTTTTAAAATTCATTTTTAATCTCAGTTTCAGAGTGTATGGGCCAATTAAGTAGCACTGGTCAGCAATCCTTGAAACAATTACACCTTTTCCTGGGATCATGTAGTTGAACAGAACAATAGCAGAAGCTTAGGAAAGACACAGCTGTTTTAAACTCTTCCAAACAAGTATCTCATATATAATCATCTATGCTACAAATCACATTTTCCTTCAATGCCAGATATGTATAATATTACTTGCAATATATCCTGTTGAGTGCCTGGTAACAGGAGAGGAATTATATTTCTCTGATGAAGTGAAGAGAATATACAAAAATAATTTATTTATTTATTTATTTATTTATTTATTTATTTATTTTATTATTTAAATTTATATCACCACCCATCTCCCCCAACAGGGAACTCTGGGTGGTTTAAAATAAAATCAATAAATAAAAACATATAATATAAAATTACAATCATATAATGCTATGCATTCTACAATATAAATAGAATAAATAAGTATGAAATCCAAGAGATGATAAAAACTCAGCTAATAGGGAGGGTACTATGGTGCCAGCCACCCCCAGGAGGAGCTGTTACTTTCTCCTTCTCAAGCAAGGCGGCAGAACAAGGTCTTTAAATTCTTCTGGAAGGCCAGGAGCGAGGAAACCCGCCTCAGCTCCAGGGGCAATATATTCCAAAGGGCAGGCGCTACTGCAGAGAAGCCTTGCCTCCTGGACCCCACTAGATGGAATTTCTTTGCTGATGGGGTCCGTAGCATGCCCTCTCTGTATGACCGAGTGGGTGGGTCAATGTTATGGGGATGAGATGGTCCCTCAGGTATCCTGGTCCCATGCCATGTAGGGTTTTAAAGGTAATAACCAACAACTTGAATTGGACCCGGAAGCAAACTGGTACCCAATGCAGCTCACGCAGCAGTGGTGTCACATGTGCCAATTTTACAGCACCAATAACTGTTCATGCAGCCGCATTCTGAACCAGCTGAAACTTCTGGATACTCTTCAAGGGTAGCCCCATGTAGAGCGCATTAAAATAGTCTATATGGGAGATGACAAGGGCATGAGTGACAGATAGATAGATAGATAGATAGATAGATAGATAGATAGATAGATAGATAGATGATAGACAGACAGACAGACAGACAGACATGCAAACACACACACATACATACACACAATGATGTATATAAAGTGTTAATAAGAGATAATTAACATTTATTTATTTATTTGTTTGTTTGTTTGTTTGTTTATTAATTTAATTTATATAACCGCCCATCTCCCCCAACGGGGAACTCTGGGCGGTTTACAATAAATAAATTAGATAAAAACATAGAATAAAAATATAATATACTGTATTTAGATACAGTAGTCTTTGCTTAACAACCCTAATTGGGACTGGCAGCTCTGCCACTAAGCAAAGCAGTCACTAAATGGAAAATTATGTGACTATGACTGTGCTTTCTGGTTGGAAAATGATAAGACTACTCAGTTTCACACCTTCAGCTTTTGTTTGTCTCCTAATGACTCCCCTGCCCTTTCGAATGCCTGCTTCTCACCCCACCCCGCCTCAGAGTGGAGAGATTGGAGAGGAAGGGATTGTAAGAGAGTAAGCTGTTTGCTCTTCTACAAGTCAAAAGCAATGTGATCATGCCGGCAGTGGGAAAGGGTTAAGCAAGGAGAGACTACCTACAGAAATCACCTGCTTTTTTCTCCCCCTCCCCCTCCCCCTCCCCCTCACAGAGTGGAGGGATTGGAGAGGAAGGGATCTCAAGAGAGCAAGCTAACTAGTGCAACCTGCAGAAAAAATAGTTAGACAATATATACTTCAGAAATTATTTATTCAAAGAATTTGGGACATTAGCAGGTTTCAAGATTAATAAAAATAAGACAAAGATGTTAACAAAAAAACCCCATAAAGATACAAGATCAAACAGAACTGATGAATAAAATGGGTTTTAATGTTAGAATGATAGAATGATTAAGTTATAATGTTAGAACTGTGTTGGATATTTTGGAATATTTGGAATAACATATTGAAAAACAAGTTGCATTGATCGTTTTAGACACAGAGAGGTCTTTTGACAACTGAACTGGACTTCCTTGTTTAAAGTTCTGGAAGATAAGAATTTTGGAGAGAATTTTATAAAATGGGTGAAATCGATTTATACTCGACAGATGGCACAAATAATTGTTAATGGAGATTTAACCAAGCCATGTGAGATACAAAAAGGAACAAGACAAGGTTGCCCACTGTCACCACTTCTGTTTATATTAGTTGTTTAAATATTGAATAGAGATATAAGGCAAAATGAGAGCATTGTGGGCAAAAAGATTTAAAAAGAGTCATACAAGTTGAGAGCTTTTGCAGATGACTTGATTTTGGTTTTGGCATACTCTTTAAAGGGAATTTAACTTTTAATGAGTCAATTAAAAGAATTTGGGGCATTCAAGATTAATAATAAGAGGACAAAGATGATAACAAAAAACATGAAGACACAAGATCAAACAGAATTGATGAATAAGTCAGGTTTTAAGATTGAGAAGGTAAAGTACTTTGGTATTACTATGACAAATATGAATTGTATGTTATTTCAAATAATTATGTTAAGTCATGAAATGAAGTTTAAAAAGATATGTCAAGATGGGACAGAGTGCAATTGTCATTGTTGGGGAGAATTTCTGTGATTAAGATTATTATTAATTTCTGTGATTAAGATTATTATTGTAAACTGCCCAGAGTCCCCCATCTGGGGAGATGGGCGGTGATAGAAATATGAACAATAAATAAAATAAATAAGATGAATGTTTTACCTAGAATGTTATTTTTGTTTCAGATAATACCTGTGTTGACAACCGAAGTACCATTTAAACAATGACAGAAGGATATATCTAAATTTTTAAGGCAGGAGAAAAAAACCTGAGTTAAATATAAGGTATTACAAGATGCAAAGGAAAGAGGAGGATTGAGCCTACCAGATTTAAAATTATATTTTGCCACCTGCTGCTTTGTTTGGATGAAAGAGTAGGTGTATTTAAATACAACGTTACTGGAGTTAGAAGGACATGATCTGAAATTTGGGTGGCATGGATATCTATGGTACAATAAAGCTAAGGTTAACATAGATTTCAAAAATCACTACGACAGGTGGGCCATTCTTACAGTATGGAATAAATATAAATCTAGGATGCGCCCGAAAATGCCTTTGTGACTTTCAGCACAAGGAGCATTTTATAGACGAGAAATGATACGTAAACATAAATGGTTAACTTACTGTAATGTGCCAGAATTTTCTCAAGGGGATTGTAAAATAAAATCAAGAGAAGATTTGACAACATAAGGATATTCATGTCAATGGTTTTCTTATGTACAATTATCAAAATTTTTAATGTGGATAAAATATTTTATTGTTTTGAACAATGCAAGACTGAGTTTGAAATAAAATTATGTACAAATGATGAACATGTTATTGCTAAAATGTATAAACTTTTGTTGAAATATGAGACAGAAGAAGAAGTGAAAGAATATATGATAAAATGGGCTAAAATGTTTGGCTACAATATACAAATGGATCAATGGAAAAATATGTGGTTGAAAGGATTGAAATTTACATTATGTTCTGGCTTAAAGAGAATTTTTATAAAATGATGTATCATTGATATTTGTCACCAGAGAAATTGTCTAGAATGTATAAAGGTACTTTGAATCATTGCTTGAAATGTGAACAACATGAAGGGACATTTTATCATGTTTGGTGGACGTTTAAAAAAGCCACAAAAAATTGGATACAAATAGATACACTAATTCATAAGATTTAATGTACAATTGAAACCAGAGACTTTTCTTTTGGGATTAATGGACAGACAACTAGAAAAAAAGCCATGGAACTTTGTTTTTATATAAGATGACTGTAGTGAAATTACAATATGCTCAAAAGTGGAAAAGTTCAACACTACCCACAATAGAGGAATGGTTCGTGATGTTTCCTGGCATTTCCAACATTTATTACTGTATGATTTGTCTACAGTATCTTAGATATTATTTATGGAATTCTATACCATCTGTAGAACATTTTATATCAATTTTCCTTTAGGTTATAACTTGGTATAAATTTTATAGATTTAATCCATAGTTCTTCCCATTGTTGTTTTAACTGCTTCTTTAAAAATTTGCATCTGTTTTATCATACAGTTCTTTTTTGTTGTTGTTCTGTTTCTTGATCATATCTAAGTAAAAGTTTATACTGTATATGTGCCATAATAGGGGGTGTTGGTTTTGTATGAGCATTTCAAATTCTGTTTCCCCCCCCCCCTTAATATCCCTCCTTCCTTCTTGAGATCTGATATTGTTCTTCCAGCTATCTGTAAATATATCAGCCATGATATATTCCAGCTTTCACTAAGTAGTTTTCTTGCTGTGTTTTTAATCTATTTATAGAATCTGAGTGAACCATATCTGCATATGTACTTACATTTTTCTTGGTGTAATTATCTCCAACATGAAAAGTATTTAAGAAAGCAGCTAGAGGTGATTCCTAGTTTTTTCAATGGATACATTTTATGATTCTTTAGTAATTACTCATATATTGGAAAACTGTAATCTCCATGAGAACTAATGTTATATTCCTTGTTTACTTATTACTGAGTACAAGAGGCTGTAGATATAGAGTTAGATATTCACTCTGTGTCCCCTCTTTTTCTTTCATTTTGCTTGCTTTTTCTCTATGAGATTGCTAATCCCAGGATTTCCTACTGCCTTTGTTCCCAGGACAAACAAACAGAACTTTGCTCTCAGGCCAGATCTGCACTTTCTGCTTTCTCCATTACCAGTGTGGACCAACCACCATTTCTTGAATGAAGCAACAGATGAGGTTATTCTCCACCCACACCCTGGCAAACACAAATGCATTCTCTACCCATGCTCTGAAGCCTGGTTTCAAAAGTACTAATTTCTTGAGCTACAAATATTCTCTTCGATTGGTACTAATTTCTGTCCTGAGCCATTTTAAGCCTTTCCGAGGAGTTGGCCTACCCCACTTCATTCTAATATAGTGATAAATCCATTTCCAATTGTCTAGAGTGCCTGGAACACTCCTACCTTCCAGCAGCTGGATGTTGCCCTGTAAAGCCTGAGTTGTCTTGGGTTTTGATCCAATGAAAGCCCATACAGACTGCACAGTTCAAGAAAGTCTCCTGGCCATCATAATTTCCCTAACTCTTCTGCTAGCTCTTATAAACCCACATATACCTTCATGTTTTCTTCAGGAATAGCTGGAGAAGTTTCATCGGTAATAGCTCAGTGGTTCTAGAGTCCTGCTGTTAGAATACCAGGGCATTTACATTTTTTTAAAAAATGCAGTGTGATGTCTTGGCCATCTCTTACACTTTAAAAATATAGGCACACCTTTGGCCTCTGCCTGTCCAATTTGGGATTATTTTTTAAAACAATATGCATTGTGTTGTGATGGAAAATTACTCTGCTAAGGTCTCAGAGTTTCAGAATATGCAGAATTTTTTTTAAAAAAGTCTTCATTTTTCTTTTTCCAAACATACATGCCATTAAACAATAGTTCCTGTGGCATATAAAAAAAGTATATGTAACAAACTTAGGTTTAATTTTCAACTCAGCCCTCTCTGAAAAATCTCCAATTTAATCTAGTATACAAGCTTCAAAAAGGCATAACAATATCCTGAATTATATGGATTCTTTCTCTGCGACAGCGCCTGCCTTATGGAACATCTTGCCCCCGGAGGTGAGACTGGCCCCTTCACTCCTGGCCTTTCGGAAGGCCATTAAGACCTGGCTCTGCCGCCTGGCCTGGGACAACGGAGGTGGTAGTGCCTCCTGGGGTTGGCTGGCCCCGTAGCAATGTGACCTATGCTACGGTCCCCAATCCATCTCGGATTTTATTTTATTTTATTTTATATTTGGATGTATTTTTACACATTTTCTATTTTGCATGGTTTTTAATATTTTAAATTTAAGTTTTAATTATTGTAACCTGCCCAGAGTCCCTTGTATGGGAGGTGGGCGGGGAATAGATTAAATAAATAATAATAATAATAATAATAATAATAATAATAATAATAATTCTTCTAGGGTTTATTAGCTTATCATGTTAATTAAGGAAATAAAAGCAAAAATCAAAAGGAAGGGGGAAGAAGGCCTTAGAGGTTGTTCTCACAAGCTGAGCATGACTCCTGGGAGCTGAGCAAGTTTCTGTGAAACTAAAGAAGACTTGATAAAGCTATTGTGTTACAGAAAAGCCTTTACAGCCAATACTGATTGGGGGAAACTACTGTACATATACCATGACAAGTTTCATGAGAGGAGTAAAAGAACTTCAAGGAACAGATGAACATGAACACCCAATAACCTGAAAGCAGGTTAGAAGAGACTTAATGAAGAAAGTAAGCAGTGATCTTCTCCATTTTGCCTTTTTTCATCCTTCATATTCCAAACCTGTTTATCCATCCATCCATCCATCTATATTTTTCTTCATATGTCCTTCTCCATTTTTCCTCCTCTTACATTTGCTGTATATTCTGGTAAATAAATAAATCTATATATTTACCTTGTTTATACACACACACAAGGTAAATATATAAATCTATATATTTACCTTGTTTATACACACACACAGACACCTTGTTCATATGACAGCCAGAAAAAAACCTGTTTTCATGGGATGAGATGTACAAATTTTAACAAAGATCTATGCAGGAGGCAATTCAAATACAAATTGCCAGCAGGAGATACAAAGCTACTGTGAATAATAATAATAATAATAATAATAACAACAACAACAACAACAACAACAACAACAACAACTAAAGATTGCCTCGATATCTGGAAATATTATCAGACCTGAACACCTAATTTTACAAAAAACCACCCTACTTGGAACTGCCTATATTCTTAGACACTACCTTAATAATTCTTAGGTCCTTGGTTAGGACTTGAATTATTACATTTCCACCAGTCTTGGACTGTGAATCTACCTGTAGATTACCCACACATAATAATAATATCTATTTGTTTCACTTTTCTCTCTCACTGTTACTTTAAGGTCTTGCCAATTCATCTCACTTATGTAGAAATGTGCAGTTTCTTTATTTCCTATTACTAAAAGTTTTTCTCCTAGCTCTGATTATCTTGATTATAATCACAAGGCATGGTTGCTTGCTAAAGAGCTGTAATTGACACCACACCTGTGAACTTTAAATTGATACAAGAAAATTGAAGTGATATGGATGTAATGCTTATGCTTAGAACTGCTTATCTAAATTGGGAAGATCAAAATTTAATTTAATCTTCACTGAAATTATATAATTTACTATTCAAAATTCTCCAAATGGAAATGAATAGGAAATATTTTAACAGTGTTCCCTTTTCTTCGAAGGTTGCGATATTTGTGACCAAAAATGGATAATGACACATCTGTATTTCTTCTCCTGGAATTCTCAAACATTCGGGAACTTCAGATTATGTATGCCTCTGTATTTCTGATCCTGTATTTAATTACACTAACCGGGAACTTCCTGATTATCTCTGCAGTTGTTTTTGACTCTCACCTTCACACACCAATGTACCTTTTCCTAATGAATTTAGCCCTGCAGAACATTGGTTCAGTTTCAGTCATTGTTCCCAAGTCCATTATCAATTCATTTATGAACATACGACAGATTTCTTATTCTGAATGTGTAACTCAAGTCCTTTTGTTTCTATTCTTTGTAGACTCTGATATTTCTCTTCTTACTGTCATGGCATATGATCGGTATGTTGCTATTTGCAATCCTTTACATTATGAAATGAAAATGAACAGGAAAGCCTGCACCCAAATGGTTGGCAGCGTGTGGATTGCCAGCCTTTTCAATGCTGTATTAAACACCATTGGGACTTTTCTTACTCCTTTCTGCTCTAATATTATCAATCAGTTTTACTGTGAGATCCCACATTTACTTAAGATTGCCTGCTCTGGTTTATATGTAACTGAAATTGGAGTTGTAGTATTTAGTATTACATTAGCATTTGGTTGTTTTGTCTTTATTGTTGTTACTTATGTGGAGATCTTCCTTGCTGTTCTGAAAATTCCTTCCATCCAAGGAAGAAAAAAGGCTTTCTCCACTTGCCTACCACACCTCATTGTCTTCTCCATTTTTTTGTTTACTGGTTGCTTTGCTTATCTGAGGCCCATATCTGACAAAGCATCACAACTTGATTTTGCCATTACAGTAATGTATTCCATTATTCCACCCATGATGAATCCATTAATATATAGCATGAGAAATAATGACATTAAGATTGCTCTGTCAAGACTTTTTGGTCTGAGATCACTTATATCAATGGGAAAGAGTAGAAGCACACTTAGAGTATAAAACTGAAGAGTAGGATTAAGTGGATCTCTATTCCACAATTTCACACCTTATTATATTAAGTTGGAAATCTTATGATCATAGGCTATGTTGATAAAAAAGTGAAATATTACTTTTCACCTTTCAATAAAACAAATGAAACATTACTCTCTCATCTCCTATATACAATATTACTTCAAGGGTAAGAAAACATATGTGGGAATGTACTCTTCCCCCAATGTCAGATAATGCTTTCTTTATTTCTCTTTGTTCAATTTAATTTGTTTTAAAATTCATTTTTAATCTCAGTTTCAGAGTGTATGGGCCAATTAAGTAGCACTGGTCAGCAATCCTTGAAACAATTACACCTTTTCCTGGGATCATGTAGTTGAACAGAACAATAGCAGAAGCTTAGGAAAGACACAGCTGTTTTAAACTCTTCCAAACAAGTATCTCATATATAATCATCTATGCTACAAATCACATTTTCCTTCAATGCCAGATATGTATAATATTACTTGCAATATATCCTGTTGAGTGCCTGGTAACAGGAGAGGAATTATATTTCTCTGATGAAGTGAAGAGAATATACAAAAATAATTTATTTATTTATTTATTTATTTATTTATTTATTTTATTATTTAAATTTATATCACCACCCATCTCCCCCAACAGGGAACTCTGGGTGGTTTAAAATAAAATCAATAAATAAAAACATATAATATAAAATTACAATCATATAATGCTATGCATTCTACAATATAAATAGAATAAATAAGTATGAAATCCAAGAGATGATAAAAACTCAGCTAATAGGGAGGGTACTATGGTGCCAGCCACCCCCAGGAGGAGCTGTTACTTTCTCCTTCTCAAGCAAGGCGGCAGAACAAGGTCTTTAAATTCTTCTGGAAGGCCAGGAGCGAGGAAACCCGCCTCAGCTCCAGGGGCAATATATTCCAAAGGGCAGGCGCTACTGCAGAGAAGCCTTGCCTCCTGGACCCCACTAGATGGAATTTCTTTGCTGATGGGGTCCGTAGCATGCCCTCTCTGTATGACCGAGTGGGTGGGTCAATGTTATGGGGATGAGATGGTCCCTCAGGTATCCTGGTCCCATGCCATGTAGGGTTTTAAAGGTAATAACCAACAACTTGAATTGGACCCGGAAGCAAACTGGTACCCAATGCAGCTCACGCAGCAGTGGTGTCACATGTGCCAATTTTACAGCACCAATAACTGTTCATGCAGCCGCATTCTGAACCAGCTGAAACTTCTGGATACTCTTCAAGGGTAGCCCCATGTAGAGCGCATTAAAATAGTCTATATGGGAGATGACAAGGGCATGAGTGACAGATAGATAGATAGATAGATAGATAGATAGATAGATAGATAGATGATAGACAGACAGACAGACAGACAGACATGCAAACACACACACATACATACACACAATGATGTATATAAAGTGTTAATAAGAGATAATTAACATTTATTTATTTATTTGTTTGTTTGTTTGTTTATTAATTTAATTTATATAACCGCCCATCTCCCCCAACGGGGAACTCTGGGCGGTTTACAATAAATAAATTAGATAAAAACATAGAATAAAAATATAATATACTGTATTTAGATACAGTAGTCTTTGCTTAACAACCCTAATTGGGACTGGCAGCTCTGCCACTAAGCAAAGCAGTCACTAAATGGAAAATTATGTGACTATGACTGTGCTTTCTGGTTGGAAAATGATAAGACTACTCAGTTTCACACCTTCAGCTTTTGTTTGTCTCCTAATGACTCCCCTGCCCTTTCGAATGCCTGCTTCTCACCCCACCCCGCCTCAGAGTGGAGAGATTGGAGAGGAAGGGATTGTAAGAGAGTAAGCTGTTTGCTCTTCTACAAGTCAAAAGCAATGTGATCATGCCGGCAGTGGGAAAGGGTTAAGCAAGGAGAGACTACCTACAGAAATCACCTGCTTTTTTCTCCCCCTCCCCCTCCCCCTCCCCCTCACAGAGTGGAGGGATTGGAGAGGAAGGGATCTCAAGAGAGCAAGCTAACTAGTGCAACCTGCAGAAAAAATAGTTAGACAATATATACTTCAGAAATTATTTATTCAAAGAATTTGGGACATTAGCAGGTTTCAAGATTAATAAAAATAAGACAAAGATGTTAACAAAAAAACCCCATAAAGATACAAGATCAAACAGAACTGATGAATAAAATGGGTTTTAATGTTAGAATGATAGAATGATTAAGTTATAATGTTAGAACTGTGTTGGATATTTTGGAATATTTGGAATAACATATTGAAAAACAAGTTGCATTGATCGTTTTAGACACAGAGAGGTCTTTTGACAACTGAACTGGACTTCCTTGTTTAAAGTTCTGGAAGATAAGAATTTTGGAGAGAATTTTATAAAATGGGTGAAATCGATTTATACTCGACAGATGGCACAAATAATTGTTAATGGAGATTTAACCAAGCCATGTGAGATACAAAAAGGAACAAGACAAGGTTGCCCACTGTCACCACTTCTGTTTATATTAGTTGTTTAAATATTGAATAGAGATATAAGGCAAAATGAGAGCATTGTGGGCAAAAAGATTTAAAAAGAGTCATACAAGTTGAGAGCTTTTGCAGATGACTTGATTTTGGTTTTGGCATACTCTTTAAAGGGAATTTAACTTTTAATGAGTCAATTAAAAGAATTTGGGGCATTCAAGATTAATAATAAGAGGACAAAGATGATAACAAAAAACATGAAGACACAAGATCAAACAGAATTGATGAATAAGTCAGGTTTTAAGATTGAGAAGGTAAAGTACTTTGGTATTACTATGACAAATATGAATTGTATGTTATTTCAAATAATTATGTTAAGTCATGAAATGAAGTTTAAAAAGATATGTCAAGATGGGACAGAGTGCAATTGTCATTGTTGGGGAGAATTTCTGTGATTAAGATTATTATTAATTTCTGTGATTAAGATTATTATTGTAAACTGCCCAGAGTCCCCCATCTGGGGAGATGGGCGGTGATAGAAATATGAACAATAAATAAAATAAATAAGATGAATGTTTTACCTAGAATGTTATTTTTGTTTCAGATAATACCTGTGTTGACAACCGAAGTACCATTTAAACAATGACAGAAGGATATATCTAAATTTTTAAGGCAGGAGAAAAAAACCTGAGTTAAATATAAGGTATTACAAGATGCAAAGGAAAGAGGAGGATTGAGCCTACCAGATTTAAAATTATATTTTGCCACCTGCTGCTTTGTTTGGATGAAAGAGTAGGTGTATTTAAATACAACGTTACTGGAGTTAGAAGGACATGATCTGAAATTTGGGTGGCATGGATATCTATGGTACAATAAAGCTAAGGTTAACATAGATTTCAAAAATCACTACGACAGGTGGGCCATTCTTACAGTATGGAATAAATATAAATCTAGGATGCGCCCGAAAATGCCTTTGTGACTTTCAGCACAAGGAGCATTTTATAGACGAGAAATGATACGTAAACATAAATGGTTAACTTACTGTAATGTGCCAGAATTTTCTCAAGGGGATTGTAAAATAAAATCAAGAGAAGATTTGACAACATAAGGATATTCATGTCAATGGTTTTCTTATGTACAATTATCAAAATTTTTAATGTGGATAAAATATTTTATTGTTTTGAACAATGCAAGACTGAGTTTGAAATAAAATTATGTACAAATGATGAACATGTTATTGCTAAAATGTATAAACTTTTGTTGAAATATGAGACAGAAGAAGAAGTGAAAGAATATATGATAAAATGGGCTAAAATGTTTGGCTACAATATACAAATGGATCAATGGAAAAATATGTGGTTGAAAGGATTGAAATTTACATTATGTTCTGGCTTAAAGAGAATTTTTATAAAATGATGTATCATTGATATTTGTCACCAGAGAAATTGTCTAGAATGTATAAAGGTACTTTGAATCATTGCTTGAAATGTGAACAACATGAAGGGACATTTTATCATGTTTGGTGGACGTTTAAAAAAGCCACAAAAAATTGGATACAAATAGATACACTAATTCATAAGATTTAATGTACAATTGAAACCAGAGACTTTTCTTTTGGGATTAATGGACAGACAACTAGAAAAAAAGCCATGGAACTTTGTTTTTATATAAGATGACTGTAGTGAAATTACAATATGCTCAAAAGTGGAAAAGTTCAACACTACCCACAATAGAGGAATGGTTCGTGATGTTTCCTGGCATTTCCAACATTTATTACTGTATGATTTGTCTACAGTATCTTAGATATTATTTATGGAATTCTATACCATCTGTAGAACATTTTATATCAATTTTCCTTTAGGTTATAACTTGGTATAAATTTTATAGATTTAATCCATAGTTCTTCCCATTGTTGTTTTAACTGCTTCTTTAAAAATTTGCATCTGTTTTATCATACAGTTCTTTTTTGTTGTTGTTCTGTTTCTTGATCATATCTAAGTAAAAGTTTATACTGTATATGTGCCATAATAGGGGGTGTTGGTTTTGTATGAGCATTTCAAATTCTGTTTCCCCCCCCCCCTTAATATCCCTCCTTCCTTCTTGAGATCTGATATTGTTCTTCCAGCTATCTGTAAATATATCAGCCATGATATATTCCAGCTTTCACTAAGTAGTTTTCTTGCTGTGTTTTTAATCTATTTATAGAATCTGAGTGAACCATATCTGCATATGTACTTACATTTTTCTTGGTGTAATTATCTCCAACATGAAAAGTATTTAAGAAAGCAGCTAGAGGTGATTCCTAGTTTTTTCAATGGATACATTTTATGATTCTTTAGTAATTACTCATATATTGGAAAACTGTAATCTCCATGAGAACTAATGTTATATTCCTTGTTTACTTATTACTGAGTACAAGAGGCTGTAGATATAGAGTTAGATATTCACTCTGTGTCCCCTCTTTTTCTTTCATTTTGCTTGCTTTTTCTCTATGAGATTGCTAATCCCAGGATTTCCTACTGCCTTTGTTCCCAGGACAAACAAACAGAACTTTGCTCTCAGGCCAGATCTGCACTTTCTGCTTTCTCCATTACCAGTGTGGACCAACCACCATTTCTTGAATGAAGCAACAGATGAGGTTATTCTCCACCCACACCCTGGCAAACACAAATGCATTCTCTACCCATGCTCTGAAGCCTGGTTTCAAAAGTACTAATTTCTTGAGCTACAAATATTCTCTTCGATTGGTACTAATTTCTGTCCTGAGCCATTTTAAGCCTTTCCGAGGAGTTGGCCTACCCCACTTCATTCTAATATAGTGATAAATCCATTTCCAATTGTCTAGAGTGCCTGGAACACTCCTACCTTCCAGCAGCTGGATGTTGCCCTGTAAAGCCTGAGTTGTCTTGGGTTTTGATCCAATGAAAGCCCATACAGACTGCACAGTTCAAGAAAGTCTCCTGGCCATCATAATTTCCCTAACTCTTCTGCTAGCATACCTAGGCACCCTGATAGTTTCTGTCCAGACTGGGAGAGGAGGAGGAGGAGGAGGAGGAGGAGGAGGAGACTAAATAGACACACAGTGGCCATCATGTGAATGCAGGCTCCTTTCTTCAGAATTTCCTTTACAGATACAGGGTTCTTCAACTGTATTTTCAAGTATTGCATATTTGTTCATTATCCAAGATATTTTATTGCCAATTGCTTCTTGTAACTAGGAAATAAGGGATCTATCCTAAGACTTGTTAGACTGGCAAGATGGAAAGTGACTCTCAGAGTAATTCCTTGAAATTATTATTAAATAGAGGATGCCAAATTATTCTTCATTCTGCTTTTTATATATTTTCAAATACACTCTCCATGAAATCTTATGGGCTATCTCTGCATCAGGGAGCCTACTAGTACATATTTAAAGATAATTCTTCAGACTAGATTCTATAAAATAAAGATTTATTCCCAGCCGTGTGCAATACAAACTGTGATGGTGCAAAAATGGCAAAACATGTGTTGTGATGTCATGGCACAAAGTCTGTTTCTTATGTACTTGTGTACAATGTCATGATTCAAGTACAAAAGGGGCAGAATTTGTGTTCTGACATCACATGGATCCCCGTGACTATTTTTTTCAGAGCCAACAATTGCAGCCCAAGTATCAAAATAATCAGTAGGATAATTCTATTTTAATGTAAAACATTTTCAGTGAGAGAGGTTTATGGGCTTTCTATTCTGAAAGAAGCAGTGTGTCTTTTACAAAAAAAGTTAGTGGATAGAAGTTGTGGACAGAAACCTTAGGATATGTATTGTCTGGATCCTTAGACTTACATATGGTGCCTTATCTTAAAATGGGAGAGCCCAGTGAAAGCTGGGTATCAAGAGCTTCTGAGCATGCAAAATATAACCTTCAAGATTCTTCCACAGTTCTAGGCAATCACCAGGTTAATAACCAGGAAGTAATTCCTTCTGTGCAAAATTATCTCTGCATTGTTGTGATAGGAAGTTAGTCCCTTTGTTTCAAAATGCAGTAGAATAATGCACTAGGGCAGGGCTTTCCAAACTTTTGCCGTTGGCGACACACCAACAGCCAGTGCACAAAAACCCGGAAGCGCCGCCACCACTGCAGTGTGCAAAATCCCAGAAGCGCCGGTGGCAGCAACCCAGAAGCACCGCTGCTGGCACTTTTGGGTTTTTGTGCGCCGTGGCGGCAGCGGCGGCATCCTGGAACCCGGAAGCACTGATGGCCCGCCGCTGCACGCGCTGCTGCACATGGCAGCAGAGGCGCACCATCAGCGTTTCTGGGTTGTCACATGACACACTTGGGGCTGCCAGGTGACACAGTACTGTGTCGCGACACACAGTTTGGAAAGCCCTACACTAGGGCAATCTATCCATCATCCCGGCTGCTACAATCTCTATCAGCTGAAGGTTCCAAACCAAGGACTTAATAAGTTTTTAAAATATTAAAAGTTTAAAAATGTGTGGCTCATGGATTACAGTGACAAAGATATAACTACATACTAATCCAGTTTCTATTTCAACCTGGATAACATATTCAGAGAACAGTGTTTTCCACTAAATAGTTTTGAGAGAGCTTTTTTAATTGCCTAGTTTCTCATGCTGTAAATAATTGGATTCAGCAGAGGAGGAAGCATTGAATATATCATTGTAAAAATCAAATCTAGATATGACGGAGTGTCAGAGGTGGGTCGCAAATAAGCAACACTTCCTGTAAATAAAAATGTGGAAAATACAATGATGTGGGGAAGACAAGTTGCAAATGCCTTTTGCCTTCCCTGCATGGAAGGAATTTGAAGGAGTGCTGTGAAGATATGTACATAAGTCACAATAATGAAGCAGCAGCAACCTAACCCAATGGCAACGCTTACAATTACAACTCCAATTTCAATTAGGTATAAGTCAGAGCAGGCAAGTTTAAGCAACTGGGGGATCTCACAGAAGAACTGGTTTACCACATTAGAGCAGAAAGGGGTCACAAAAGTTCCACTGGTGTGTAAAACCCCATAAGCAAAACCAGCAAGCCACACAGTAGCAACCATTCGGATACAAGTTTGCTCATTCATCAGCATTTCATAGTGCAGGGGATTACAAATGGCAACATACCGGTCATATGCCATGACTGTGAGAAGAAAAAAATCTGATGACAAAAAAAAGAAAAACAAAAGAACCTGAGCAACGCATCCAGAATAAGAGATGTGCCTGGTATTCAGAAGGGAATTGATCATAGATTTGGGGAGAATGACTGAAACAGAGCACAAATCCTGCACAGCCAGGTTCATCAGGAAGAAATACAAAGGTGTATGAAGATGGTGGTCAAATGCAACTGCAGAGATGATAAAAATGTTCCCTGTTACAATTGTTAAATATAGTATCAGGAACATAGAGAAATGAAGAATCTGCAGTTCCCGAGTCTCTGAGAATTCTAGAAGAAGGAATGTAGACAGAGATGTGTTCTGAAACATATTGTGCACAGCAATAATTTCACAGTGCCTAGAGAAAGAAACAGAAAGGAAAAATGGCTTGAGTAGCTTATTTTAATATTACAGCTAAAATGTGCTTGTATGATGATCTGGAGAGTCATTGAAGGCCAATATTTTCCACCCATTGTTTAGCCTTTCCAGAGGCAATGGGAAGAACAGGTTTCGTAGAGGCAAACTTTCTCCCATTTCGACTCTTATGCCCCCCTCCCCAATCCCACCAAAACATCTCCCACTGAATTTTGGTAGCAAAATTACTGAACTTCAGTAGAATGACTCTGGAGTACGGCAAGGAATTTTGGAGGGGATAAGAGTGGAAATGGGAGCAGTCTACCTCTCAGAAGCCCTCAATTTTCACTCCTGCTTTTATTTTTCAAATAAAACCATGCAGTCAAAATCACAGCATTTTGCAACAAAAGCTGAATTTTGTAGATGATATCTTGGCTTTCTATGGGATGTCAGTGGGATGCTGGTACTGTAGGCTATATATGAAACATTAGCTATACCCACCTCCAAAGTAAAACATTTCAGGTAAATAAGGTAAAACACCACCAATACCAGCACCAAAAGGACTCTGGAGAAGATGGTCCTTTATGGAGGTTGGGCTTCACATCACCAGTTTTTTTTTGTAGTTTTCTTTTTTTTAAATTAGAGAAATCTCTTTAATCCCTACCATTGGAAGACCTGAAAGAACAGGTTAAGGACAGATTGTCCTGCAGAAAAACTATTTATGTGGTTGCTAAGAGTCAACAGCAACTTGAAGGTACATAATGAATCAAAAATATTTAATCCCTACTCAGTCTAGTGGAATGACCTGTATCTCTATGCCAGAAGCACTGGTCATAAACTGGTGATGAGATATATGGCATCATCCCTCAAATTAAAACTTTTTAAAGCAGTTCCGCCCTCCCTCCGTGGGGACAGGCATCTGTGGCTCTTTTAAGAATTTACAGACAGGTTCTACATTTATTCACCTGTGTGCTCCAAAGCACCTTTTGGAATCAAATCTGAAGTGTTGCATAGCTGGATATATTTTTTTCTTAGAATGACAATCATCACCTCCCAGACATCGAGGACTTATCCTACACTGAATAACATAGAAGGAATCCTTGAAGTAATATCTGAAGATGGCAATAAAATTGTATATATAGGACAATGACTGTGGACAGATGCTTGCTTTGAGAAAGCCAATGCCACTCATACAATAACCCCTCATTGTGGTACAGCTTGACCCTGGAATCAGGTTAGCCCATACCATTTCATCTGCTTGTAAATGGGTGAAAACAGTTCTCTTCTGTATAACATTTGGAGAGAAAGGCTTCTAGTTGGGGCACAATAAATGATATATTGTTAATTTTACATTTTGTCATAGAGCTTATTAATATTTTAAGCACTAAGAATCTGTTATGTTGGTGGCATCATCATCATCATCAACAACAATACACACACACACACACCAGAACCAAAACCAAACTTTAGTTATAACTACAGACAGTCAATAATGGACTAAGAGAGTGGAGATGTCCCTGCTTGACTGTTGAGTTCACTGAGTCAATTTGGGCCTGTCACTATCCCACAGCTTAGCCTGCCTCACTGGATTATCATGAGAATGAAAGAGAACCCGCTCTGCCTCCTGACATGCCATGGAGAAAGACAGAATATCAAAGTAATATAAAGAAGCAGATAATTAAACGGAGGAAAAATGTCAGGCTTAGGAATAACTTACTGATTCTCTGCATGAATGTTTTTCCAGTCCACTCCAGTCCAGTCACCAAGTGCACCTAGGATCTGATAAATTTGTGTGTTTCATCCGCTCCAAATGTTAGAATGTGCAAGTTTGTGATTTCTGAAGAAAAGGGCTGCAGAAAAAATGTATACTACTTCTGTGCACATTTCTCAAAATTCTGGATTCTTGGTGCTCTCTGAGCCTTGTTGTTTTCTTGCAGACATTTCATTGCCAGGCTAGGCAACATCTTCAGTGTGAAAAGGGAGTGGGACTTGCTCTCTGTTTATCTGTTTCTCACAATATATACATTTTATATACACCTTTATATACATTTTTTGGGAAAGTGAGGAATAAGAAAAACAAAGATTAATGTGCATTTCACTAAAGTGAGAATTAGACCTGTTGTATTTAAATTTCTCCCCTTCCTTAATATAATCTCTTCTCTATTGCTCTTGACCGTAGAAAGTTGTGAATCTCATGCTTATCCAGTATGCTTAATTTATAATATCTTTTTACATTTGAATAGTGAACTGTATTTCTCCAGGGCACAGAATAGTTGTCATCAGGGGACTGTGTTTTATTTAAACATATCAGCTGCTCTTTGGGATTCCATTTCAGAAATCTAATATACAACAACTCTAAAATAATCAAGATAATAATTTATATGGATGGCAGATAAGCATGCTTATAGTAGTTCAATTTTTTTACATGAACTATTGGCACAGAGAGAGAAAGAGAGAACATGAATTGCATCATGCAATTCTCTTCATACATGCATTTTAAGTTTTCTTACCCTGTGTCTTTTTTAATCACATGTATACAGTACATCTCCCATAACACATACACAAACACAGATACACACACCTTCTGTTAAAAAGTTATAATAATCTATGAATTTCCTTCTATAATCATGCACTTCTGATTCAGATATACATATTACATGGGGAAATTTCCAAAATGTTTCAAGTAAAGTCCTGTCATTCAGGATCCAAATTTAATTCTGTATTTAGTGCACACTCCCATTGTCCAGTATTAATTGGCTTGGAAAATATGGGATCCTATGGCATAGGTTCTGATGGTGTATCTTGGCAACATTGATCTGGGACTGAGGAGCTGGTTGTCCTACTTTAATTTGAGGTTAAGGGGAATGGGCTTTACTGACTGCTTAAATTATATAATCTTGATCAAATAAAAGATGTACTGGGATTACTGAGTTCATTTCACTTTCATTGTCTGATTACAAGGATAGGGACGATAACATCACATATGTACAAAGTTATGCATCTGTCAAGGGTCAAAATCAGAGAAAGTGTACAGGTCTGACAGCTTTGAGGTGCTTTACTCTGTAACCCCATTTGGCATGGATGGTGTATACAGTGAGGAATGAAGCCTGATTGACCACATCTCTCCTTTTCTGTGAGAATAGTCACCTTTCTCATGGCTTGGCATGTTCAGATAATCCTTATTACAGTTTAAGACTATATTTTATAAGAGTATATCCCCTTTCCTTTACAGTTCCATCGGTAAAACTCAGTCTTATTTGTCCACTTCTTTTAACCCTAAATTATTATATTTTCAATTTGTATTGGCAGGCAATTTTGTCTTTTCAGGATACAATGAACAAGTATAATTTAACCTCATCCTTTCTGATTGTGAGTCTCCACAGAGCTCTAATACCTGAGAATCCATAGCAAAGTAATAATTAAAAAGACCACCTTTCATTGTTCATGTTAAATGCCTTGGTGATACAGGAGGCTTTCCTCAATCCTCACTCAATTTATTTGCCTGAAATTTGGTAAATATGCTCTCATATAAGTTGTTGTTGTTCAGTCATTAAGTCATGTCTGTCTCTTCGTGACCCCATGGACCATAGCACACGAGGCCTTCCTGTCCTCCACTGTCTCCCAGAGTTTGCTCAAGTTCATGTTCATTGCATCAGTGATCTCATATAAGTAGCTAGTGTTTGTTTGTTTGTTTGTTTGTTTCAATTTGTGCACCACCCAACTCCCAACAACTCTAGTTGGTTCACAAAAAAACATGAACAACTGTAAAATAATAAAATCTTTACAGCAATAAAAGAAAAAAGCAGAGATGGGAAAACTGGCCAGCAACAGACACACACACACTCCTCAAAAGGACTACACCCATCCTAGCCAAAGACTTGAGCAAAGAGCCAGGTCTTCAAAGCCATCCAAAATGCAAAATGCAACTGGCACACCAGATAAAGTGGCGGAAAGGCCTTCCTCGTCACCTGCCTCCAGCATCTTCCTTTAATGCTGCTGCTCAACGTAGGTGCCTGCTTCCGTTAGCTGGACAGCTGGGATGATTATGCCTTTGGTGACCCTGCTGGGAATAGATAGTCTTGGCATATATTCCTGGCATTCTTTGCTCATCCCTCCCAGGAACACCCTCCTCAACATCATCGTCATAATTCATCATCAAATACATGGGTTAGAAAGGGTAAAGGGGTAATGCAGAAGCATGAGTTCTAACCATTATTTCTGTCCACTGATGGAACAAACACAACTATGCAGTAGTCTTTTCTCACTCTTTACTCCTATAGTGCCCCCTCCATCATTTCTGGAGTGTTGAGGAACACTCAGAAGCAACTATAGGATATATATAGGGGAGGGAAGGGACGAGGAGAATGAGTGGACCATTCTGTCATGTGAACCAGCACTGAATGTGCAATCCTATATTTATTAAATAGAATTCATCAGGCTGGCTCATAAAAACATGAGTCAGTGATTAAACATTAGAACTGATAACTCAAGCAAACGAAGCTTTCAACTGTGATGTTCCAATACTGTTCATATAAAATATTTTATTTTAGGTGAGTGTACTCTTTGTTTTAAAATGTTCAAAACTTAATTCTGTATGGAGAATGGAGAAAGTGCCTCATGGAATTCTTTCATAGAAGAACACTGTATTTATATGACTTTTTCCTATTTTGGCTGTTAAACCATGTAAACATAGCTTTCTAATCTCTTCAGAGTTGTTCATGATGAATTTTGACTGAGCTCAGGGACAGGATATTCAGAATGCCTTAACAGAAGATGTACCTATAAATTTCTTTCCTGAAGAGGCATTTCAGAAATCAGTAAATGACAATATTAGTAAATATCATAGAGTGGGCTACCAAAATTAATGTAATTATTATAGTATCTGACAATACATCTGGATCTAGCCAAATTTATGCAAGTTTCATAAATAAATTGACAAGATTATGAAAGAAACTAAAAGGTGGGAAAGATGGGAAATGGAATGAAGTTTCCTAAACAAGAAACATTTTCTTTCTAGCCTTTATTGTTAATATAAGTGTATATACTGTAGGAATGCCACAAGGATGAGAAGATTCTACACTACTGAAAGATTTCTATAAAATAGTAAGTTTACCTCCATGTTTCATTTATTTAGCAATTACTGGGGGGGGGTTTTCCATCTTTTTTTAAAAGAACCCTCAATCTAATGTCCTGTTTTCCTAGTATCTAATAATAAAATTTTACACATGATTCTCCTTTGTCACATAGAGGCATAACCAGAAATCTCTGATATGTGAAAAGAGCTGCTTTGAAACAGAAACCGATTTATCTGCAAAATGTAAAACCTTCTTAAACTTCCCCACTTAAAGATAAGATGTAGACTATGATTACTTGGACAAGTTAATTAAAAACGGATGGAATGAATCAGAGCATTAACTCTTAGTCTGTACCACTATTATGGACAATTACCACATTTTGCTGAATTTTATGTTTCATCTGTCAGTAAAATGACAGAAAGTTGTATGAACAGTTGAAGTTGTTTATTTTTATTTCTTTAAAAGTGTTGTGTCCTTTTTATGTGGGTGTAGGAATTGGGGAAGGTAAAGCTTAAGAATCTCACTTGAAAAAAAAACATAATTCATATCAGTCAAGCCATTTCTGTAACTTTCAATACACAGAGATGCTTTCCTGTTGTTATTGTTACCTATCATTGTTGTTTCTTCTTCTGCCTCTTAAAGTTATCTGCTTCAATTGATGATTTTCCTGTCTTTATCCTCTCTTTTTGTACTGCTGAAAATGATATACACATCCTGTAATGCTATATACATTGGTGTGTGTGTGTGTGATCTGAATATTATCTTCACTGAAACTGTTTTTCTGCCAAAGGATTCAGAACAATCCCAAAATAAATAAATTGTTCTTCATAAATTCTTTAAAATTCACATGACTTCCCCTCTTCCCAGACATGAACACACACAAAGATGCACCCACAGAATTGCATATGAACACAAAACACTCAAGCAAAAAACCGACCAACTAACCCTGATGTTGGGTTGAACTTTACAGATGGCTACAAACCAACCTCCTTCTCTTCGGCAAGACATTTTAGCAAAGGGAATATAATTTAAATGCATTAGCATGGATATAAATTATTTAATAAAATTATATTTAAACAACAGTAGCAACAACTGCTGAGTAAAATGAATGTTACTTGTGCAGGTATATATTTTCATACTGAAAATCATGTAAATATAAAACGTTTCCTCTTATCTTACTAATATGAATAGACTTTTCATATAACCCATGCATGCTTGCCTAACATGATATCCACAAAATAGGACCTTAAACAAAATACAACCGATTGATCTTGTATTAGGGCTTTTTCTTTTTGTCATAAACCTCTATTTTTGTCATGGAAAGGGCAAACCTGAAATACCATCATCAGGGATAGCTCACAAATTTTATAGGACTATCACTTCTCTGTATCATGATATCTATTCATTTTAATCTTCTTTTCTCACAATAGGCAGCCTAGCACTGGCAAGCAAGAAATGGTCAACCAAAGCTTTGTGACTGAATTCCAGCTTTTAGGAGTCTCTGAAATTTTGGAGCTGCACATTTTATACTTCACTATTTTATTTCTTATCTATCTGGCAGCTATGGTTGGAAATCTTCTCATAATCATTGTTGTAGTCCTTGATCACCATCTTCAAGCCCCTATGTATTTCTTCCTGGTCAATTTGTCTGTCATTGATCTTGGCTACATATCAGTCACCATTCTCAAAGCCATGGTGAACTCTCTGAAGAAAACCACCAGGATTTCCTATACGGGATGTGTGGCTCAAACTTTCTTCCTTTTACTTTTTGGGGGATCAGAATTATTTCTCTTGACCATGATGGCTTATGACCGTTACGTTGCCATCTGCAATCCATTAAACTATGTGAAAGAAATGAACAGGGGGACCTGTGTGAAGATGGCAACCAGTGCCTGGATCTTTGGGCTTCTAGATGCAGTCCTGAACACGGCTTGCACATTTACCATCACATTCTGTTCCAATGATATCAATCAGTTCTTCTGTGAAATACCACAGCTTTTGAAGCTTTCCTGTCCTAACTCTTCTTACCTAGTTGAAATTGGAGCTCTCATCTTTACTGTACTAATATGTTTGAGCTGCTTTTGTTTCACAATAATGTCTTATGTGCAAATCTTAAGAGCTGTGTTCACTATCCCTTCTGTCCAAGGACAGAAAAAAGCATTTGCCACTTGTCTGCCTCATCTTTTTGCCCTCTCTTTATTCTATTTCACTGGAATATACACCTATTTGAGCTCAGGTTTTAAGTTCTCCTCAGGTTTGAATGTACCACTTGCCATGATGTATTCAGTTGTCCCTCCTTTCAGCAATCCTATCATTTACAGCATGAGAAACAAAGAAATAATAGAAGCACTCCATAGGCTTTCTTATAAAATCAGAAAACTGATCTCTGTTTAGAAAATGGATGTCAACTTTGAATCAGCTATCAAATTATTCCAGATGATCAGCTCCTAGTGCTATCAATGGAACTTTTTTTTACCATTTCATCGTTCATGTGTTTCTTTAAAAAATAAAATAATCATAATAGATGAGCCATGTGTATGATTTCACTTTTCAGGAATGTGGCTTTGTGAAAACTGATGTATTTTACAAATCATATTCTGTAAAAAGATGTATCCTTCACTTACATTTAAATGTAATTTCCCTTCTTTGTTTATAATGCTATATTGTTTCCTTCATTTACTTTCTTCCTCCAAATAAAACAGTTTAATAAGAAGTGTTGCTTAGCTGAACATTAGTTTTAAAGGACAAAATTAAGTGAAATATTATCTTTGAAATGGAAGAGATGGATTATTATTATTATTATTATTATTATTATTATTATTCAAAGTAGACTTTTAAATTACTGTTAATATAGATTCAAACTTGGAAAAAAATATATTTTGAATTTCTTCAGTGCCGTTCCATCAATTTTACTCCTTGCCATGTGATAGAAAACACAATCCATGGTAAATCTGCCCGTCTAGAGACTGGAAACAGTTTTATCACTTCTCATTTAGTCAGGTACCTTCAACAAAGACAAAAGGTGCGCAAGTGTACCAAGCAAGCAGTTGTTCTCATGCTTCATTTCAGTTTCCTAAACCATACTAACCAATTACATTTTCCTCCTTAGTATTTCCAACTTTGGCATTCCAGTCTCCAATCACAAACAGTAAATCTTGCTTGCAAGTTCTCTTGACTTCAAATTGCACTTGATCATGAAACTATGAACCTCATCTTCTGCATCAATGGTTGGAGCATAAACTTCAACAATTGTCATATTAAAGGGTTGGCCTCAAAGTCAAGTTGATATTATTTGGACATTGCATTGTAGCCAACTACTGTTTTTACTGTATCCTTCCTGTCTATGAAGGCAGTGCCATTCCTTCTTTTTTTCTCATGTCCTGAGCAGCAAATACTAAGACTAGGTGACCCCAATACATAACCTCCACTTAAAATCACTATCTAAAAGTCATAATTATCCATCTCACACATACAGATTGTGTGATAGCCATTCATTGTTTTTTCAGATATGTTGATAGCCCACTCCCAATCACTCTAGAATTTAACAGCCATTTCTCCCTTCCAATGATGGGATTAAGATGATCTTTTAATCTCTTAATCAAAATCACTATTTTGAGGCTACACTTTACACCAAAGCTTCCAAGGTATTTCAAAGGAAGTAGGGGGAAAAATAATTATCAGTCTAGAGTAGTAGCCTTTTCACACTTCTACATCTAAGTTCATAGTTATCATTGATGCAACATGCTCTACTGTCCTACCTTTATTTATTTATTTATTTATTTATTTATTTATTTATTTATTTATTTATGTTTCAATTTATATACCGCTCCATCTCCCCACAAGGGAACTCTGGGCGGTTTACAAAACACAAAAATTAAAATCCGACAATTAAAACAACCCAATAAAACACTCTAATATATTAAAATTAAGTATAAAAATCCAAGATGCGGTGGTATGATGTTGGATGTTTAAAAGGGCCCTATGGCACCAGCCATCCCCAAGAGGAACTGTTCCCCCCCTCCCCCCACGCAAGGCGGCAGAACCAGGTCTTTAAGTTCTTTCTGAAGGCCGGGAGCGATGAGGCCTGCCTCACCTCCGGGGGTAGCATATTCCAAAGGGTGGGCACTGTTACCGAGAAGGCACGCCTCCTAGACCCCGTCAGGTGACATTCCTTTACGGACGGGATCCGCAGCATGCCCTCTCTGAATGACCGAGTGGGACGGTTCGACGTTATGGGGATGAGACGGTCCCTCAGGTAACCTGGCCCCATGCCATGTAGGGCTTTAAAGGTGATAACCAACACCTTGAATTGGACCCGGAAGCACACAGGCACCCAGTGCAGCTGTCGCAGCAGAGGTGTCACATGCGCTGATCTAGGCACACCAATAACTGCGCGAGCAGCCGCATTCTGGACCAATTGAAGCTTCCGGATACTCCTCAAGGGTAGCCCCATGTAGAGCGCGTTGCAATAGTCTATATGGGAGATGACCAGGGCATGAGTGACTGTACGGAGGGCTTCCCGATCCAGGAAAGGGCGTTACTGACGCACAACATGAAGTTGTGCAAAAGCCCTCCTGGCCACGGCTACCACCTGCTCTTCGAGCAGGAGCCGTGAGTCCAGAAGAACCCCCAAATTACGCACTTGGTCTGAATGGGGTAGTGCAACCCCATCCAGAACTAGAGATGACAACTTCCTGGATCCACGGGAGCCATCAATCCACAGCCACTCCGTCTTACCAGGGTTCAGTCGAAGCCTGTTGTTCCCCATCCAGACCCCCACAGCCTCCAGGCACTGAGAAAGGGTAGCCACTGCATCACTTATCTCACCAGGGATGGAAATATATAATTGAGTATCGTCTGCATATTGATGGTATCTCATCCCATGGTGATGGATGATCTCACCCAGCGGTTTCATGTAGATGTTAAATAGGAGAGGGGAAAGAACCGAACCCTGCGGTACCCCACAGACGAGGGGGCGAGGGTCGGATCTTTCCTCTCCTATTACCACCGATTGGGAATGGCCCTGGAGGAAGGAGGTGAACCAGCGCAGAACTACGCCTCCCACCCCCAACTCCCTGAGCCGTCCCAAAAGGATACCATGGTCGATGGTATCGAATGCCGCTGAGAGGTCAAGAAGAGCTAGGATGGATGCACTCCCTCCATCCCGCTCCTGCCAGAGATCATCTGTAAGCGCGACCAATGCAGTTTCCACCCCATATCCCGGCCTGAAACCTGACTGGAAGGGGTCCAGATAATCCGTATCATCCAGGATCCTCTGGAGTTGCAACGCCACCGCTTTCTCAACCACCTTCCCTAAACAGGGGAGGAGATAATGAGAAGACAGGATACCCTGGAGAAGATGCTGATGCTAGGGAAAGTGGAAGGCAAAAGGAAGAGGGGCCGACCAAGGGTAAGATGGATGGATGATATTCTGGAGGTGACGAACTTGACCGTGGGGGAGCTGGGGGTGGTGACAGCTGACAGGAATCTCTGGCGTGGGCTGGTCCATGAACTCACGAAGAGTTGGAAGCAACTGAATGAATAAACAATGAGGCAATATGCTTTTCACACAATTGTGTAGCTTGTGTTGGCATAGTAAAGATATGCGAATAGGTTTAGCAATGCAGATATGCACTATATTGATTGGGAATATAGATTTAGTGTGCTGTGGTGGATTGCTTAGGATTTCTACCCATCTACCAATCTACCTATTTTAGCATTAGGATTAGCAAGAATGACTGTCTTAAAGATTGATTTTCAGGCCCTTCATCTGCATATTACTTTTTGTATCTTCATGTCAGTTTTGACTACGGGCACCTGCCCAGACAAGTCCCTGCAGTTTTCTGAAGATTTCAGAAGCGGCTTGCCATTGCCTTCTTCCTAGGGCTGAGGGACAGTGACTGGGCCAAAGTCACCCAGCTGGCTTTGTGCCTAAGGCAGGACTAGAACTCACAATCTCCTGGTTTCTAGCCTGATACTTTAACCACTACAGCAGACTGGCTCTCTATAGCCAATTATACTGCATAGGAATTATACTTAGCTCCCACTCTTATTTTAAGTAAGGAATCAAGAGAGATATTTTACCCAAACCTTTTGAGCAATTACTTATTTTTGTACAGTAGGTCAAATGATAAACTATGGAGTGAATAAAGAATAATCAGTGGGATGACTAGGATTTGAGACAACTTAATGCAGTTCCTCTCTGTTGTGGATTATTTTGTGATGAAAATCCCTCTAATATTTATTTATTTAGCCACCTATCTGCAACTATAACTCAGGATAAGAAACATAGGATTAAAACCAACCACCACTAATAATAATATTAATAATAACAACATAACAGCACCTGAGGACAATCTAACTCAATCCACACTATCTCAGTCAAAAAAAAAAATCACATCAACAGGCTCACCTGTCTCCGGATCCCATGCCCAAGGCAACATTCAGGTCTTCAACGACTTATGAAATACCAGCAGGGTCAGTACCAAATTCATTTTTTTTTTGGGGGGGGGGTATGATTTTCCAAAGGGTAGGTGCTGTGTCAGAGAAGAATTATTTCCTGGGTCCTGCCAGATGGCATTCCTTATTAGACAGGACCTGAAGCATGTCGACCCTGCTGGATCTAGTGGGCCAGGCAGAACCAGTTGGAGAAAGCTGGTTCCGCAAATAACCTGGCCTCATACATTGTAGAGCTTTATAGGTGGTATAATAACAACAGCAGCAACAACAATAACAACATAATATAGAACATCTATGCTGATATTGTGCATATTTTAGTAACATATATTACTCTTCTTTTTCATTTTTTTTAAAAAGACCTTCATCTCTGTCCTTGCTGGATGGCCAAATCAGTTCATATTTTGCTTAAATGAGTAGCAAAAGGTTAAAAAGCTGAGGCCTCCACATAAATTGTGGGAAAACCTCCAAGATTATAGGATGCTTGAAATCCTAAAGGTATAGCCACCACAATCATACAAGAAACACATCTCCTAATTGCATGTTATCTTGGTCACCCTCATTATTAATTGATTATCTGCCATCAAGCTGGTGTTGACTCCTAGCAACCATGTAAAAAGATTTTCTCCAGAAGAATCTCTCCCCTACCTGGTCCTTCAGGTCTTCCAATGGTGCATCCATCACCACTGTAACTGAAACCATCCACTCAGTTGCTGGTTGTCCTCTTCTCTTTCCTTCTACCTTTTCCAGCATTATAGACTTCACAAGAGAGGAGATGTTTACATTATGTCTTCAAAATATTATAATTTGAGCCTGGTCGTTTGTGCCTTGAGTGAGAACTCTGGTTTGATTTATTCCATGATTCAATTGTTTGTCTGCTTGACTACCCATGATATTCCCAGGAGTCTTTTCCAACATCAGTTTCAAAAGGACTGATATTCTCTTTCTCCTGCTTTATCGAAGTCCAACTTTCACTTCCATAGAGTGAAACCATTGCCTGCATGATTCTAATCCTTGCAGGTATGGCTATATCATGGCATCTGAATATTTTTCTCAAGGCCTTCATTGCTATTCTACCAAGTGCTAGTCTGTGATATATTTCTTGACTGCTGGTTCCTTTATTGTTAACAGTCAATCCTAAAAGGCAAACACTATCTACCACTTCAAAATCTTCATAAGATGTCAATGTGTAGTCAATTCGATGGTTGTTGTGGGTCTTCCGGGCTGTGTGGCCATGTTCTGGAAGTTTTGGTTCCTAACGTTTCGCCAGCATCTGTGGCCAGCATCTTCAGAGGGCAGGAGCACAGACAGAAGCGCTCTTTCTGTGCTCAGGTAGAATGGCCTGGCGAATCGTTAGGAACCACAACTTCCAGAACACAGCCACACAGCCCGGAAGACCCACAACAACCATCGAACTCCGGCCGTGAAAGCCTTCGACAATACATTGTAGTCAATTCATTTCATCTTTCACATGTTGAGCTCTCCTATGTTCAGGCTTCATACATTTCAAATTCCTACTGTCATTCTCACTTTCAGGTTTTCTTTTCCTGCATAGCAACATCAGCAACTAGTCATACTGAATGCCTTAATCGAACCACGTCATGAACAAAATTAATACTCCAAAGACCCTCAGCTCTTCCTCAGTAGCGTGTTGAGTGTCAACCAACCAGGCACAATATTGTCAATAATTTTATATTATCTATCCTTGTAGTTTTCTGGGTAGAATACAGGAGCGATCTGCCATTGCCTTCTCCTACACAATATGAAAGTATGCCTTTACCGTTGTCACTAAAGTAGGCTGACCATACGTCCCGTTTTGAACGGGACAATCCCGTTATTTTAACATTTTTGAACCGTACCATCTTTTTGAAAAAAATCTTGGTTTTGTCCCGTTTTCGAAGGCAGCCCCGAAAAGGAAGCCCTCCCACCTATCAGTGTGCAGCAAAGGAGGGCGCGAAGAGGTGGGCCATGACGCACAAATGCAGCCCGGTGGATGGCAAGGGGTGGCATGGTGCGGCTGAAGCCCTCCAGCGTGGCCGGCTCCTGCTTCTCCTGTGTGGTGGTGGTGGCGGTGGCGGCAGCGGCAGTGACCCTCCTCCCTCCCTCAGCCAAGCCCAAAGGGGCCGGGGTGGCGGTGGGCCTCCATCCTCAGCAGGATCTGGCCGCACTGGGGGGCTTCAGCCTCACCACGCAGCCCCTTGCCACTTGCCGGGCTGCAGGAGCTCCAACAGCCCGGCGGGTGGCAAGGGATGGAGTGGTGCTGCTGAAGCCCCCCAGCGTGGCTGGCTCCTGCCTCTCCTGCGCGGTGGCAATGGTGGTGGCGGTGGCAGCAGCAACTCTCCTCCCTCAGCCAAGCCTGATGGGGCTGAGGCGGTGGTGGGCCTCTGTCCTCGGCAGGAAATGGCCATGCTGGGGGGGCTTCAGCCACACCACTCCACCCCTTGCTACCCACTGAAGCCCCCCAGGGTGGCCGGCTTCTGCCAAGGGCAGTCTGTCCTGTGAGTGTGTGTGTGTGCATCTGATCGGGCTTGGCCAAGGGAGGAGAGTTGCCACGGCCGCCGCTGCCAAGCAAGAGAAGCAGGAGCTGGCCACACTGGATGGCCTCAGCCACACCACTCCAACACTTTCTGCCCGCTGAAGTCCCCCAGGGCGGCTGGCTCCTGCTTCTCCTGCTCAGCGGCTCAACAACTCTCCTCCCTCGGCCAAGCCCAATCAGATGCACACACACACACTCACTCACAGGACAGACTGCCCTTGGCAGGAGCTGGCCACACTGGGGGGCTTCAGCGGGTGGCGAGGGGCGGAGTGGTGTGGCTGAAGCCCCTCAGCGTGGCTGGCTCCTGCCGAGGGCAGTCTGTTCTGTGAGTGTGTGAGTGTGTGTGTGTGCATCTGATCGGGCTAGGCCAAGGGAGGAGAGTTGTTGCTGCTGCCGCCGCCGAGCAGGAGAAGCAGGATCCGGCCACGCTGGGGGGCTTCAGCCACACCACTCCGCCCCTTGCCACCCACTGAAGCCCCCCAGCGCGGCCGGCTCCTGCTCAGTGGCCCAACAACTCTCTTCCCTCAGCCAAGCCCAATCAGATGCACACACACACACTCACACACTCACAGGACAGACTGCCCTGGGAGAGAGAGAGGGAGCTACTTGTGGCAAGAAAAATACATTATTCGTTTTTCACAAGGGAAAAGGGAAACCCTTGTTTGAGCTGTTACAGTTAATAGCTGTCGCTCCTCTGAGACCAGGGCTGCAGCTTCTGCCCAGTGTTTGTTTCACCTTGAAATTGGAACACTCCATTTTCTTCCATCTGACAAACTGATGTCTAATCTATCCGTGTTGTGGGGAAGCCAAAATATGAAGTACATTGGCACAGACTTGAGAAGTCAGGGATATATTCGTGGCTGAAACATTTTTTCAGGGTTATTATCCTGGCTGAAACATTAGGATGCATTTTTGATCTACCCAATCTAACCTGCAGCCCTTGGATACCCAGGTGGTCCCTCATCCAAGAACAGACCAGGAGAGCTGTGCAGCTCTTTGGATTTACGCACAAAAACGTGCTTCCAAGTGAGCAGGAAAGCTCATGTAGCACCTGTCTTCCTAGATGTGTGTTTCTTATCACAAAGATGCCAAAGTAATAAAATGTAAGTCATGATGTCACAGTGCAAGCTACACTAATTTGTAGTTGGGTTGTAATGTTGCACACATGTATATGAGGGGTGGAGTTTGTGTCCACAGCACAGGTGTCATGGAGTGTGAGAAGTTTTATGATAACGTATTGAAAGACTGAAATTTGCTGCATAAGATTATTTCATCGGAGAAATATTGATGGTGTGATTGTGGTGAAATACAGTCCCCCTCTACGTGTACCTAAATTTTTGTATGAGTTCTGTCACTGAAGAATAATTGTTAGCTCAATATGTTAATGAAATAAAACGTTTTCATTTTAATGAAAACAAAAATCTTTTTATATGAACAGTAATCTGTTTGAGCAAGGGTACCCAACCTTTTTGGCACGAGGGACCGGTTTTGTGGAAGACAATTTTTCCACAGATGGGGGGGAGGTTTGCAGGCAGGAGCCAATTGTGTGGACTGGGGGGCCGAGTTTGCAGGCGGGAGCCAATTGCGCAGACCGGGGGCAGGGTTTCAAGGTGGGAGCCAATTGCACGGACCAGGGGGCGGGGTTTGCAGGCGGGAGCCAATTGTGCGGAATGGGGGGCAGGGTTTGGAGACCAGCATGGTGGCATAAGATCCCGTCCCATTTTGCCATCCCACTGTCCCGTTTTTGTCTCAAGGAAATATGGTCAGCCTACACTAAAGTGACCATCCACCTCCAGAATCTTCCTATATTGCTGCTGTCTAATATACCTGCTTGCTTACTTTAGCTGAGCAGCTTGGATCTCCATCATGCCTTGGGTGACCCTGCTGGAATTATACACTCCTGGTGTATACTCAGGGCATTGTTTGCTCATCTTGCCCAGGAACAATCCCCCTGCATAATGAAGCAATATAGCCAGACTTGAGGGGTGGGTCATACTACTTAGATTCTTTTGTGATACATATTCACAGGAGATTACTCCTCATCCTAGCTTCAACTATACCAAGAAGAAAGTAATCTGAGTCACATCTCTTGACTTTCAGTAGGATTTCAGAACTGAAATATCTTCACATTTTCAATCCCAGTCATCTCTTAAAGATGTGCATCTCTTTGAATCTTATTACCTGTTTTTGTTGTTCTGGCCTATGTTCTTCTTTGCTCCATTACTGCCTCTGGAAGTTCTTGATCACATGTACAGTACCACCTCACATTCTGACCACATGGCCTGTGTGGTGTTGTAGCTAAAGAATTGGATTAGGGAAACCCACAACTGAGCTATGGAATTTCAGCAAATGATTGGCCAGTCACTTTATCAAGATTCTTTATCAAAACTGCCTTGAGTGGAAAAATGGGATATAAATCTAAGAATGAAAACAAATAATTCCAATCCAGTGCTGTTGTTTCTCATACTAGTATTTCCCATCCTTATATCTTCTCTGAAATTATTTGCCAACGAAACCTTAATATAATCAACTACTTCTGATATAAATTATAGCAATGGGAAATTACACCTGTATGTTCCTTCTTTCTGTCTGTAGAAACAGCTTGCATGAGCTAATACATCTGCACAAGGTGAAAATATCTCATTTTAATTATTGAGCGCTGGACTCTAGGGAGCATGACAACAAAGTTTACATTGCTATCTTTATGCATACAAGTTTTTAAATAGCAGTCAAAAAAAGTGTATGTATATATCTCTCTATATATCTCTCTATATCTTTGTGTCTTCAAACCAGTGTTAACTCCTTGTGACTGCCTGGACAAGTCCCTGCAGTTTTTTTGGCAAGGTTTTTCAGAAGTGGTTTGACCTCGCCTGCTTCCTAGGGCTGAGGGAAAGTGACTGGCCCAAAGTCACCCAGCCAGCTTTTGTGCCTAAGGTGGTGCTAGAACTCCTGGTCTCCCGGTTTCTAGCCTGGTGCCTTAACCAGGACATCAAACTGGCTCTCTCAAAGAAAAATAACATAGATAAATTATGCAAGTAATTAAAAAGCAACCAGAGGTAAACATAAAATCTATATTGAAAGAAGTCATATAAGGGATTCCAAATTTATTGGTGAGTGCTGTTTCTGCCTTAAAAACACATAATTGTAAAATATTTTAGAGGATAGGAATGTGTGAATATGTGTATGTTTATTTCCTTGATTTTGATGAATATATATTTTAGCATTACCCACACACAAACCAAACAGAAATATTAGTACTAAAGTAAAATGCACCCTTATCTACTGTATCTTCATCTCTGTTATGGATAAAAGGGTAAAGTAATCAATGTGACAGTTACATTGAATTATTTTATTCATATCAGAACTTCTAAAGAATGCAGAAGCCAAATCTTCTTGCCTTTAAATTGTACTATTGCTATGATTCCAGGAATTCAGCATGAACATGTCTGAAGTTTTGTGTAATACTTAACATATGTAAAAATGCTGTCTATTCTCTTCTATTGGAGACAAGGAGTTTGATGATTCCCAGAACTACTTTTTTTCTTCATCATTCAATCATTGTCTAACAGTGTACTTTACCAGTATGTTGATAACTGAATTTTATCCCTTTTCAGTCATAGCATTCCTTTGCATTTATGTGCAAATGTTGTCTTGTGGTTTCAGGTGGCAAATAGATTATAACCATGAAAAAAGCAGTGTTCTATTCTGTAAAAATGTCAGAACATACATTTTATTTCATAATGGAGAGCTTCGTACTCATGAAAAAAAATTGTATGTGTTGTCATGCATCCTTTCATTTGGACTGTGACAATATAGTCTGTGTATGGCTGTTTCTGGCAAATGAGTCATTGTTTATGGGATCTAAATGATTTTTAATGGTATGACCCAGCAGATAATTTAGTATTGTAGTCCTTCAGCAATGAGCATGTATTTTAATTTTACATTTTATTTATTGTGGCTTGATGGTTATTCACAATTTTAGTACTATATATTAAAATTTAGAAAATGGTCATAACAGTATGTGATCGTGCCAACATTCATTGAGTTTAGTCTGAACTAACACTGACACTCCCAGACAAGAATCTTTCTTGGCCATCACTAGGGAGTAAACCTGAGATTTTTGGTGTACAAAACACTTTGGCCATGACATCAAAGAAGAACAAGCTAACTAATACACACATGCACACATGCACACACACACACACAAAATTAAATTCTACCATTTTATATACAATTGGATAGCATTACAGAATACAGCTGTAAATCTGTAGCAGCTGCAGATTTTATTCTTCTATTGCTCTTTTTTTCCTTTAACTATGTTTCTTTCTCCTACAACATTAACATAAAGGCTTATGTCTTTGTCAATAATCTTCTTTGCGTTCCTCCTGACGAAAGCTTTCTCCCCAAGCCTTCATTTAGAGTATAGCAGATAAGCCCAGAATTTTCTTACATTCTCATTTTCAGTAAAGGGGACATCATACATGCAACATATACTTAACATGGATGTATAACGGTAGGCTAAATAAATCAGAAAATTACATGAGTAAAATAAACATAACTGCAAAAAAGTTTAAAGTTTGAATTATTTTATTCATATCAGAACCTACAAATAACTTACAAAAAAAGTGTTCCCATTATCTTCCCACTGAATATAGAAGTAAGTACTCAAGCTATTTTTGATTAAATTAATCTTGATTAATTTTAATCATAATCTGTGGATTAAACATTCTTATTTTCTGTTATTTCAACAGGTAGCATACAATTGAGCATCAGGACAACATGTTTAATCACACCTCCACAGCAGAATTTCTCCTCTTGAGATTCTCAGAGATCCGAGAATTACAGATCATGCACTTCTTTGTGTTCCTAGTGTTGTACTTGGTGGCAATGTCAGGGAATCTTTCAATCATTTTTGCAGTGGCCCTTGATTACCATCTGCATACACCCATGTATTTTTTCCTAATGAATTTGGCCATGTTGGATCTTGGTTCCATCTCTGTTACAGTTCCCAAATCTATGGCTAATTCTCTCTTGAGCAGCAGGTCAATTTCTTATTCTGGATGTGTTGCTCAAGTGTTCTTCTATGTGTTTTTTGCAGGATCAGATCTTGCCCTCCTAACAGTAATGGCATATGATCGCTATGTGGCCATCTGCAATCCACTCCAGTATGAAAGAATTATGCACAAAAGAGCCTGCATTCAGATGGCAATCAGTGCATGGATTAGTGGCATACTTTATGCAACATTACACACTTCAGGCACATTTAGCCTTAGCTTTTGCTCCAATTCTATCAATCAGTTCTTCTGTGAAATTCCACAATTACTAAAACTTTCATGCTCTGATTTATATCTAGTTGAGGTAGGGTTCCTTGTACTAGGTTGTTGCATTGGCCTAATATGCTTTATCTTCATCACTGAAAGCTACAGAGAAATCTTCATGACAGTTCTTAGAATCCCTTCTAAGCATGCTTCTAAAAAAGCATTCTCTACTTGTCTTCCACACATCATGGTTGTTTCCATTTCCATTTTCAGTTTAATTCTGGCCTATGGAAGGCCTCCCACTAAAATTTCCTCTAATCTTGATATAGTATGTGCTGTGATTTATACCATAATTCCACCAATACTGAATCCATTCATCTATAGTGTGAGGAACAAAGAGATCAAAATTGCTTTGTGGAAGCTGCTAGACTTTGGGGATTCATCTCATCTGAGCTCCAGATAATTCCAATTTCACTGTCTATATATAATATTTGGTATTTTGTAGAGTTGTGCAAGGTACTTATGCTTGCCTCAGTGACAAGCGTTATCACCTATAGGTATCATAATTCTTTTTATTAAGGTAAAAAAAGAAAACAATCTGTCTCAACAAAGTATTTCATGTCACCAGGAGTATCTCCAGGGGGATCAAAAAAGTTGTGAGGTTCGTAGTCTTTAAATCCCAAAACCAGTGATTTTATCCACAAGTCATTAAGAATATGGAAAGTTCTTTATTAGGATTTAAGTAGCTAGATCCAGATCGAAGCCACAAATGGCTTTTCCCACACAAAACAGTCAGTAAAAGCATCTACTCTCCCCTTGTGCCAGCCCCCATACTTTTCCCGGGCAAAGCATTTGAAAAAGAAACAATAAAACAATTCACATTCCCCTCTCTTTTCCTTCAGTACTTTCCCCTATCTCTCTCCTGTACCATTCTCAGAGTTTACCAGGTGGCTCCAACGTATGTGACCTTGGTTGTAAATTACCCAAACAACTCCTAATGCTCTCTGTGGAATGTGGGTGCTCTCCTTCCTCCCTCCTCCTGACATCCTTACATCCGTCTTTTCATGCCTTACACTCATCTTACCCAGAACCAATTCCCATGGCAGGATTTTACCTCTCGCCACATTTAACTATTGCGGCTAAAGGCTTAATCCTGACATACCACCCCTCCAAAGCCATTTCTTCCCTTCTTTTTTATATACATATATACATTACAACACTTTAAACAAAAAGATGGTTACTTCAGTTTACTTTCATTTTGGTTTGTCTGGAAACTTTTCATGGAACCTCTTTACCAGTTGTGGGGCTCTAACGTGGTGACTAGTCACCCACTCACAATGACTTTTGGGGAAATGCTTCCACTGAATCAAATACTGTAATTTCCCCCAATGTAATCTAGAGTCCAAGATGGTATGTACTTCAAAATGCTTTTCTCCTTCAACCACCGTAGGGGTTGGCGGCAGACTCTCTGGATGTCACCATTCCGATTCCCGAACCAGCTTCAATAGGCTGCAATGGAAAACGGGGTGAATCTTTCTCAAATTCTTTGGCAGTTCTAACCTTACAGTCACATCATTTATAAGTTTGCTAATAGGAAATGGACCAATGTACTTCACACCCAATTTTTTGGATGGTTGGGATGACTTCAGGAATTTAGTTGACAAATAAACTCTGTCTCCCACTTTCAGCAGCCACTCTGGCACTCTCTTGTGATCAGCGAAAACCTTGTAACTTTCCCTTGCTTCCTGTAGCACTTTCTCAATTACTGGCCAATTCTCAGACAGTTGCTTTACCCACGTGTCTAAGAAAGGTACTTTGGTCTGTTCCCTCGGCAACTCTGGGATGGTGATGAACTCCTGGCCATTTGCCACCTGGAAGTGAGGGAACCCTGTACTCCAATGCATGGCACTGTTTTATGCCACCTCTGCTAAGGGGAGCAAGTCACCCAACCATCTTGCTGGTAGCTTACATAACATCTCAAGTATTGTTCTAATACCTGGTTCAGACATTCAGTCGATCCATCTGTCTCCGGATGGTGGGAGGAGCTTAGACATTGCTCCACCCCAAGTAGTTTCAAAAACGCCCACCAAAATGTAGATGTGAATTGGACGTCACAGTCACTAATGACCCTTTCTGGAGCCCTGTGTAGCTGATAAATGTGCTGTATCTTTGCCAGTTGCGCAGCCGTTGGGATGCTGGCACAGGGCACAAAATGGGCTTGCTTAGAGAACAAGTCAGTTACAACCCAAATCACTGTTTTCTTTTTACTGTCTGGTAGGTCTACAATAAAATCCATGCCAATCTGCTTCCAAGGATGAGTGGTGGTCGCCACCTTCTTTGACAGTCCTCTGGGTTTTCCCCCCACCCGTTTTGCCATGGCACACATTGGACAACTAGCTACATAGCTCTCAATGTCTTTCCTCATGGCTGGCCCCCAAAACTGATGCCTTAGTAGATGCAACGTTTTCAAAAATCCAAAGTGTCCAGCCGATTTAGCATCATGTCCCCTTTCTAAAATTGTCTTTCCTAAAGTCTCGGGAAAATATAATTTCCCCCCTCTCCACGAAAGTCCTTGTTTTTCCACTATAGAGGATTTATTTTTCTGCAGTCACTCATCCTCCTGCAGAGCGGTCTACAATTTGCTCTGCAAACTGATCTCTATGTTTTTGGTAGGTTCTGCTTTCTGGCTTCAAGTGACCATGGCCATTCCTAGCTGCACATTTGGGATCACTGCTTCCACTACCTCCTCCCTCTGGCTGTCACATTGGGGCAGTCTGGACAACTCATCAGCCAGGAAGATTTTCCCCCTGGTAGATACTTTAGAGTGAAATTGAATCGACTGAAGAATTGAGCCCATCTGATCTGCTTGGGATTCAATTTTCTCATGGTTTTCAGTGGCTCTAAATTCTTATGGTCTGTCCAAACCTCAAATGAGTATAAGGCTCCTTCTAATAAGTGCCTCCAATTTACTAGTGCCCACTTCACTGCACATATCTCCTTTTCCCACACAAGTCAGCACTACTCTGTTTCTGTAAATTTGTGGGGAAAGTAAGCACATGGCTGCAGCTCTCCACTTTCAGTCCGCTGCAATAACACACATGCCACAGCCATGTCAGATGCATCCACTTGTATGACCAGAGGTTTTGTGGGTTCAGGGTGTTTTAGAACCAGTTCTGAGGTGAACAGTGCTTTTAACTGGTCAAATGCCTCCTGGCATTCCTCTGTCCAATTCAGCACTGCCCCTGGTCTTTTCACTCTTTTTGGTTCTCCTTCCCCTTTAGTTTTTAGTAGGTCAGTAATAGGTAGGGCTACTTGAGCAAAGTTAGGGATAAACTGCCTGTAGAAATTTGCAAACCCCAAGAAACTCTGTAGCTGCCTCTGAGTCCTTGGTGCCTCCCACACTATTACATCCTGGACCTTTGTGGGGTCAATCTCATTCCCTTCCTTTGATACACAGTAGCCCAAATAATCTAACTGCTCTTTATGGAACTCACATTTTGACAGCTTGGAATACAGTTGATTTTTCAACAGCCTCTTTAGTACTTCTCTAAACAACTTCACATGCTCCTCCATCATTTCGGAGTAGATTAAGATGTCATCTAAATACACCAATACCCCTCTGTACAAGAACTCATGTAGTATTTCGTTTATCAAATGCATAAAGACCCCTGGCACCCCCTTTAATCCAAAAGGCATCATGAGGTACTCAAACGAACTAAGCTGACAGTTGAAGGCAGTTTTCCATTCATCTCTCTCCCGAATTCGAACCCAGAAATAAGCTTCCCTTAAGTCCAACTTGGTGAATACCTTTCTCTTGGAGAGGTGGGCTAACATGTCCTTCATTAAAGGTAACAGGCACTTGTTAGTGGCACAAATGGTATTCAACCCTCGGTAGTCCATACACAGTCTTAAGGACCCATCCTTTTTGGTTCTAAATAAAACCAAGGCAGCCATGGAGGAAGTGGCTGGCCTGATAAATCCATGGTCCAAATTTTTGTCAATAAATTCTCATAACGACTCAAGCTCTTTAGTAGTCATGGAATACAGTTTTGTTTTGGGCAATACTGCCCCCTGGTTCTAGTTATATGGCACAGTCTGATTTCCTGTGGGGGGGGAAGCTGGTTTGACTCAGTCTCCCCAAATACTTCCCTCAAGTCCTGGTACTGAGGAGGGATGAGTTCTCCTCCTGCGGCTCCCCCATCACCCCATGTTTCAGAGGTTGCGGATAATGTCTCTGGTTCTGGAGTCAGTCCCCTATATAGGATTTCTATATAGTGGCATCCATTGGTGTGTGTGTCAAAATCTGCAGTATCAAGGGGATGGTACCACAATCAAAGCCATGCTGCTGTTGTTTGTGCATTGATGTCACACTTGCCATCTTTCAGATTTTGTCTCATCCCTGCAGCCATCCCTGCTGCCAGCACACTTAGCTGATGGATATTGTGGTTTTTACTGTCTTTTTTTATTTCAGGCCTATCATACATCAAGTGGGAAACACCACATGCCAGTAAATAGGAACATATACTTTTTCAGTTAACCAATTAAGCAATAAAGTAGTCCAGAGACAAGAAGGCTGCCACTTAGTCTTAGGAGAGAACCAAATTCATAAATTCATCTTAAAATACCTCAGAAAAAGTTTTAAAAGGGTTGGCATACAAATTCAATGTGTTGGAAATATATTATTTTGGCTTGGCCCAGTTTGCCCCATTTTTGACATCAAGAAGGGTGTCATATGAAGTTACAGAAATGAATACAGTTATATAACCAAATGTTTGAATTTCTCATTATAAGTGGAATAAAGGATTATTGAGCATGGATTGCAGCAACAAAACAAAATAAAAAGGAAATTTATTTATTTATTTATTTATTTATTTATTTATTTATTTATTTAATTTATATGACCGCCCATCTTCCCCAATGGGGAACTCTGGGTGGTTTACAATAAAATCCCATTTAAAATAAGAATATAAAAATATAAAATTACAATTTAATTAATACAATTAAATAATTATAAAATCCAATTTGGCGGATTAGCTTTAACAAAAAAGGAAGGACATTATGGAATTAACCACCCCCATGAGGAACTGTTACTTTCCCCTTCCCATGCTAGGCAGCAGAACCAGGTTTTCAGCTCTTTCCTAAAGCTCTTTCCTAAAATTCCTCTCCAATGTCAGAAAAGCAGTGCAATTACTGGGTTAATGATATGTGTTCATTTTCTGTTTATGAACTGACTCTATAAAAATATAGTGAAAAGTTTTAATGACCTGCTTTGAAATTGTGAATATGAATATAAATATAAAGTACCATCTCAACTCACAATAAATATGGCACAGCTCATAATATGTATAAGCTACTGTACTTTTGTCCTTTGAATATATTGCCCTATAATCTTTACTGAGTGCAATTTGAAAAAAATCATTCCCCACCTTTCCTATTCTTGATCTGGTTAGCTGCCAGTGTATCCTACTTCAGGTTTCAGCCTTGCACACATACATGGTTTCTTGGAAGATTATCAGTTTTATTTTCAGGTAACAGAGTTAGCAATATAGTCAGGAATGTCAAACAAAGCAAAGGCTTGTCTGCGAAGTCTAAAGTTGGTCCAAGATTCAAGAGCTGGGTCAAGGTTGATAGACAGTCCAAGGGTCTAAGATTCAAGAGTGAAATTTCTACACAGGGATCACACCTGAGCTGACGTTGTTTCCAGCAAAGAGAACAAAGGTAGCCAAGCCTCTTATATAGGCTGCAGCCAACGGTCACTAATCGGAATGTTTACTCTGTTGCTTGGCAAATAACCTAATAGAACCTCTGTTCTGCTCTCCTTTCTACTGAGCCATGACACAGTGTTACCAAATAAAGGGTTTGGTTATGATTGAATTGACCAATAATGGCCTGTTTGAAATGATGATTCTGATTTGAGAATGGGTCTGTTGATCACTAAATTTAATATTCTTCTATGCCTCCTTTTCCCTTTCTAAGGATTTTATGTTTTATAAAAGCAAGTATTCAAAGGGCAAGGGTTTATATGTGTGTGTGGTGAGGTAGTGTTACCTGGAATTTTAGGTTTCATTATTAGCTTTTTAATAAAGGTGATATTAGCATTTTATCATGGCATCCAAGCCTTATTTTGAAGTTCAGGAAACCATGTTTTCCTTTTACCCAAAACCATTTATTTCTTTTACATGCAAAAGCTAGCCTTCTTAACAACTAAACAATAGAGAGAATATTCTGAAAGTCCTTGAATACACTTGCAAGTTTTAAGATGATACAAACCTGGCTGGGAAAGGGAGTGATGTGACCCATAAATTTGCCACTTGTGGAATGTTATTTATAATCAGTGTTTTCTATTATTCAATTCTCACATGTAATCAATGTCTTTTATAGTTTGATTAGTTGCTTTCTGATGTATCACATATACTACATTTGTTTCTGTACCCTATAAAAGGACTTGACCCCTTTAATAAATGCCTTTGGCTTTGCCTGAATTACATTGTGATTCATATTTTTGGGTAGGTGAGGGGGCCACCTTTGCAAAGGTAAAATTGGTTTCTCTCCCAAATTCAGAGAATAGGTCCTCAGCTCCATGCCACTTGTGGTTCCTGAGTTTCAAGGCAACAGTAGAAGACATACAGTACAGTATATCAAATGAATGTTGGTAGATATAGCAGAACAGAGAGTTGTGAATGCCCATCTAATACAACATTCTTTTTTATTTATTTGTGCTCCCAGACCAACAAAATACAGGTACAAAAGAAAAAAACCTAAAGCAATTAATAACAAAAGGAGGGTATCAACCAACTTCAGCAAACCATAGTTATTGCTAGAAACTTGGCAAGGTTTCTAGTGTTTGCCCAAGTTAGGTTTTGCAGAAGGAAGATTGTAACCTCTTGATCAGAACGAAAACTAAAATTTCTGATAATTGGGTTAATGAGCACCAGACACCAAAGGTGCTGCAATGGGCAGTGTAAAAATACATGGATTACTGACTCAACTTCTGTACCTGAACGTACTCTGTACCTGAACATTTTGTTGTTGTTGTTGTTGTTGTTGTTGTTCAGTCGTTTAGTCGTGTCCGACTCTTCGTGACCCCATGGACCATAGCACGCCAGGCCTTCCTGTCCTCCACTGTCTCTCGGAGTTTACTCAAATTCATGTTCATTACATCGGTGATGCTATCTAACCATCTCATCCTCTGCCGTCCCCTTCACACACATACAATTATTGTATGGGAGATTAGTACATTGCCTATGGTCTCCATAATATGAAGTGCACCAATTTGAGTCAAGGTAGAAATGTCCTATGTGAAGCATGTAAGATGTTAGGAAGATAACTAGGGATTGCCCATGGAGAACCTGCAATTAAATCTTGATAATGATGGATGATTGTAGACCAATAATTTTTAAATATTGGTCTACCTAGTAGGCCTGAGATTGGGGGAGATGGGTGGTGATATAAATTTAAATAATAAATAATAAGTCAATACATAGCTATTAAAGTTGACAGGAGTATGCTACTCCCAGAAGCAAAGAAGTAAAGTATGGAGGAAAAATATCCCACCCCTCCCAATTCCTGCCTCTGACCTTCCTGGATGTATTATCTACTTAATGTCATTATATGTGGGCATAAATAATTCTTTGGCCTGACCAAGCTAGGCTTTTATAGTTGATGACTTTTGCTTTGATAAATTAGAACTCAAACCTGTCACACTCATGATGAAGGCAGTACCATGGAGTTGTTGCCAAGGCATATTTATGCTCTTGGTGGATGTTAGTGGGGATGTCAATTATGGTATCCAACATTTCCTGTCCTCCTCCTCCTACCTGCCCAATCTTTTACTTAACAACAAAAAGAAGTTTGTTTCCTCTTTGAAAGTAGATATTTTGAAATTAGATGAGCTAAAGCAACCAATGGGCATTTGGGTTAGGACAGGTTAATTGGATTGATTTACTCTGCCTTGGGAAAATAAATCTGTAATAGCAATAAATTTTATCCTCCTTGGATTCCAACTTCACTCAGTTCCATGGCACAGTCATACATATATATATATATATATATATATATATATATATATATATATATATATATTCTGTTTTGTATCCCCAGAGACTTGTTCTCTATCATCCAGTCTTTTCCTGTCAGGAGACACAGCAGCAGCAAAAAAGAAAGAAAAAACTTATTTAAATGTCATGCACAATGACATGATATTTCAAAATAGAAGAGGAATTACATGATAAGTTCAAAGAAAAATGCTAAGAAATAAGGTAAGTTCTTTCTTTATATACATTACATTTTAGGAAAAAAACGAGCCATTTCGCACTTTCTTAGAGAACTTGAATACATGAAACTTCAACATATTTAATTGTCAACATAAAGAAATTAACCAGCAGCAAACAGTGGAGCAGCTGGGCTTTCTCATATTCTGTAACCAAAAGAGGCTCTTTTGTCATAATTAAAGTAGTTTCTGAGAGATTCTATCTGATGAAGAGATACAATCTATAGAAATTTCAAAATATGTTAATTAATTGCAATTATTGAATATGGATATGAATTTAAAAATTATTGTTAAGGTCAGGCATCCAGGATTTCCTATTTACTGCCCTTACCATCTAACAATATCAAAGGGAAAATGTCTTTGCTGAAAATCATTTTCATGTTCTTAAAATGATAACATGTTGAACATTTCCATCCTGTTCAAGCGCAAATTATTCAGCATTTGTTGATGTGTTGCAATTAAAAGGCTAAATGAAAAGGTAGGGTATGTATACAAGAGTGAAGAATGTAGTCTCACATAGACTCCTTATTTGTGCCTTTCCTTTCTCTCTCTTTCTTTTTCAGCATATTCTTACCTTACAAGTACCCATAAGAACTCAGCAATACAGATTTATTCTGAGAAAAATGCCCAGATATTAAAAATGTGTGGATTAGTTCAAATCTGGACTACTATCATCATTTTGCTGAATTTTCTGTGAATAAAGCAGTTAGAAAACTTAATACAAGCAATTGTATTTCAATTGCTTGAAATACAATTGCAATTCTTTTCTATAATTTTCTTTTCAATACAGATCACATCCCTCTTTCTCCCCACCATACATATATTTTTGTATGTATAGTAACTATCTCTAATAGACTTCTTCATGAGCACCTTTCTAAAATATATTTTTCCTATACAATTTGGCCAAATATTTTTCCTCTGCAAATTTCCTAAGTGCTTGCTTTCTTTGACATACATTATTTTAGCCAAGAAATATTTCAAGAGGGATGCTAACCGATTTCATGAAAGTATATGTCCATATTGTGACAGATACCATTTTGACAGAAATATTATGTCACTTAGAAATAATAATAAATGCATACGTCCTTTTAAATCCCTCTTTTATACTGACCTTTCAGTCAAAAAATTAAAAGCTATGTTTGGAGGATCATAGTATACAAAATGTTTGATTGTACAGAGTAATAATTAGTTCCTTTTGGCAGATAGATAGATAGATAGATAGATAGATAGATAGATAGATAGATAGATAGATAGAGGTATAATGGAGATTGATTATAAAGATATAATAGAGATCGATAGATGAGAGAGAGAGAGAGAGGTATAATAGAGATAGATAGATGATAGAGATAGATGATAGAGATAGATGATAGATAGATAGATAGATAGATAGATAGATAGATAGATAGATAATAGATAGATGATAGATAGATAGATAGATAGATAGATAGATAGATAGATAGATGATAGATAGATAGATAGATAGATAGATAGATAGATAGATAGATAGATAGTAAAGATATATTGATACAGTATAATATAGATAGAGAGAGATATGATAGATGAGAGAGAGAGAGAGAGAGAGAGAGAGAGAGAGAGAGAGTTAGAGAGATAAAAAATTAGAATCTTATTGAAGTGGACATAGTATAAATTTCTGTATTCATATCTTGGTGTATATCCTCTAAATATAATAATCTGGATAGCTTGCAACATAAGAGCTGAGATTACATATCATCAATGTGACTATACAGTATTTATAAATCAATCTCCAAAATGTGTTTTGGTGTGTGCAAGAGCATGAATGTAGCCCCTTTCTGCAATACTTTAAACCATCTGCATTTGAAAGCACCATTGCTTTCAAGGTTTTACAGCCAGGGGTTATATTCCTGTTCCTTCACAAAGCACTTTTGGGTGATTAAATCCAGAGTGCTGTTCAGTGCTATTCTACTCATCAACTGCTTCTACCTCTTGCATAGGAGTTTTGATTACACACCATCAATTATTTTACCTTCATGCATTTATTTTGTGTCATGGTTTTATTACAGATATTTCACATTTCACATTTATTTTTTGGGGGTTAGCATTTATCTCTCAGTTTATTATAATGAACATTAATATATATATTATGGCTTCACCTTTTGTTGACTAGGTCAGAAGATAAATGGAAAATTTGAACATTACTCTGTTAATAAATAGGTTACATTTCTGGTGTTACAACTCCTTTTTCAATTATTTGTTTTTAGCTCATAAACAGAATAAAGCAGCTACTCTGCTAAATTTACATTTTTCAGAAATTAAGATCCAAGATGATCTGATTTATGATATCGCCATAGTCTGCTTCTTTCATAATCCTAAACCACCATTAAGTGGACAGTGTGAGTTTGGCTTAGTCTGATATGTGGATCAAGCCACTGTAATTTATAAATGTAGGGGTATGTTTGGACTAGACCAGTTTGGCTCTTTTAACAACTCATTTTTAAAATAAACCATCCTTCACTATACTTAACTAACCCAGCCAGTATGATTACTTGTGGCATTCAACTGGAAAACAAGGAAAATTTTTCTCTTTGAAGGTTGTTAAAAGAAGTGTAGAATACTCCTTCCCAGACTAGATGGTTTCACAGTTTACAGTAATGCAGCAAGACCATTTTATATCGCATGATTTATTTTTGGAAACCTTGATATGTTTTATGCCTATATGGCTTTGATTCATCTTGATGATGGGCCTAGGGTGATGAAGACAACTCAGTCAGTATTGTTAAGATGAAGAGGGATTTTGTGTAATCTTGCATCCTTTCCTGATACTTTTCATAGCCAAAGGAGAATTCACTCCATATTATTGAAGTAGCTTCAATAGTATATTTCTCACTTGAGATATCACTGATATGGGTGAGAGCATCGATAGATAGAGATTAGCTATCAGTATTTCCTTACATTTAAATATTGTCCAATAGAGAATTTAAAAGAAGAAAAATCTATTTAAGTTTTCTTCCTATTGAGAAATTAAATATTTTTAGAACTTCTCTAGCCTATTTCCCTGAAAACAATGTTGAAATTTTTGCCTGAATTTCCAGCATTTGGGGGGGAAAGTGGAGCAGTGATTAGAATGAATATTCATAGCACCAGAATGATTATTTTATAATCAAATACTATTTAGGTTTTGCACTATTCAGCAGGTTATCATTCTTTTGGTCTACATTTCCTGGATTGCATTATTTTATTCATCAATACTACATAAAAAACCATCCTAAACCTTCCATAAGGAAAGGGCTTTTCTTTCAGTTCCTCTAGAATGGAAAGGCTAACCAAAGTTGAGTGCTGACTTTCTTGTCTGACTATATTTATTTATTTATTTATTATTTGAATTTATCCCTGCCCATCTCTACCATGGTAGACTCTGGGCGGGTAGACTTGGATTTGAGGATAAATATTTTGTATAAGAATAGACCATAGCTTTCCAAACTGTGTGTTGTGACACTTTAGTGGGTTGCAGCACACAGTTTAGTGTGTAGCAACCCAACCCGGAAGTGGACGTGCACGGTGGTGGCGCGGGGGTGCGCGCGGCGGCAGTGTGCATGGTGGCGGCAGCAGCGGCGACGGCAGCGGCACGCCATCAGCGCTTCCATGTTTTAGCGGAAAACACGAGGCCACCACCGTTGCGCCCCCCCCATGCCCCCCATACCGCCCGCGTGCATGCCCCCACCGCTGTGAGCGCCCCCACACCGCTGCTGCTACCACCGTTTATGTGTCGCCAACAGCAGCAGTTTGGAAAGCACTGGAATAGAGTATAATTTTAAGGTATATGCATGCTGTGAAAATCATTTGAAAGAAGCTTGGAAGGGAAAAATATGCATATGGCTGCTTTAAGAGACATTTCCAGCTAATGCATAAGCCTGAAAAAAGACATGGCTGCTTTAATGTATACTAGACAGTGCTTAGGGACCTGAAATGTCCAAAGATCTTCTTAAAAATTCCTTCTGAGTCTTGGAAATGCCTAATTTTAACTTTTCTTTTCTTCTAGATGCTATACCTCTTAACAAAATGGATAATACATCATCTGCTTCTGATTTTCTGCTCCTTGAATTCTCAGCAGTCTGGGAATTACAGATTCTACACTTTCTTCTGTTCCTGATACTGTATCTGGCAATTGTATTAGGGAATCTTCTAATTATTTCTGCTGTTATTTTTGATCATCACCTTCACACCCCCATGTATTTCTTCCTGATGAACCTGGCCATTCAGGATCTTGGAACTGTTTCAACTATTATCCCCAAATCCATGGGCAATTCATTCATGAACACTACAAACATTTCTTACTCTGGATGTGTGGCTCAGGTTTTCTGTTTTGTGTTCTTTGTTGGATCTGATTTTTTTCTCCTTACTGTCATGGCATATGATCGATATGTTGCCATTTGCAATCCACTGCAATATGAAGTGGTGATGAATAGGCAAGCTTGTACACAAATGGTGCTTTGTGTTTGGCTAACTGGAATTTTCTATGGAGCAATGCACACTACAAGTACATTTGCAGTCCCTTTTTGCTCCAATGTTGTCAATCAGTTCTACTGTGAAATCCCACAGTTACTAAAGCTCTCCTGCTCTGACTCATACCTAGCTGAAATTGTTATTCTGGCAATCAGTGCTATGATAGAGCTGGGTTGTTTTGTCTTCATCATCATAACATATGTGCTGATCTTTACAACAGTACTGAGAATCCCTTCTGTTCATGGAAGACAAAAAGCCTTTGCTACCTGCCTTCCACACCTCATTGTATTTTCTATATTTATATTTACTGGGTGGTTTGCCTACTTAAAACCACCTTCTAACACGCCATCTGGTTTGGATTTGGCATTGACTATGATATATACCTTCATCCCACCTCTGCTGAATCCAGTGATCTATAGCATGAGAAACAAAGAGATCAAGGTTGCCCTTGCAAAATTATTACTTTCAGCATGTTCTTCTATGGAAACCTATTTTAATTTTACCACATCAAAATGAGTTTTGCAATGGCTTAATCACTTTCATATATTTCAGAGAAATCAAAAATATTTTAATCAGGATATCACCAAAATTGAGGCAAAACCATGTCCATTGCTCCAGAAAGCAATTGACCCTAATATGAGATTGAAGCTTGAAACTTTATCTGTCTTCTGAATTGGGGGAAAAAAAACAATGAAATGTCCTCCATAAAATTCAACCCTAACCTGGAGACAGTGGAGTCTCATGACCTCTCATTTATTATGAACATGCTTCAGAGGACTTTAGCTGGCAAGCGAGGTTCTCATGGTAGAACTTGAAATAGGGCCAAGGGAGAAAAAAAGAGAAATTATGATTCAGAACATTCAAATTACAAAAGAAATAATATTCTAATGTGTGTGTTCCCTGAATTTTGGAAATGCAGAGTTGAAATGTTTGATCAATGTATATTTAGCTTGTGACTTCTGAACCCTATTTAATATACTGTATATCCAGAAGCCTCTACAATTTCAATTTGGAGGTAAGAGATACTGTAAATGAAAACCATAATGAAGTATAAAATAAATAAATAAATTGACTCATTGAAAAAGAAACTACGGCTAAATGAAGCATCAGTTCAGATATTTCTTTTCCCTGAAGTAATTTAGAAAAAAGTATTTAACATTTTGATTCAACTTGAATCATCAGTTTGGATTGAAGTGTCAGTCTAAATCAGTTTCAGCTGGCCCACACAGCCCTCCATGAAATCCTAGGAAGTACAGAACCCCCTTATTCTGATACATCTGTGATGTAGCCCCATTCAATTCTACCCTGCCTCTTAAAAATGCTATTTAATATGGGCAATGGACTCTAAAGATCCACATCTCACTTTATAGAGGGATGAGATAACCTCACCAGTACAATTAGTTCCATTTCAAATGTTCTTATGGGTATAAAGAGGCATTCTAAAGATCGCACGCTGCCCAGAGTTACCTTTTGTGAGATGGGTGGCCATATAAATTTGAAAAATAAAATAAAATAAATAAATGTAATTTTGCAGTAATTCTGGTTTGTGACAGTAATAAAATATTCATTTAATTGATTGATAATTTTGCAGTTGCTCACAGTGGAGTTATTACAGTATAGGATTTTGTATAGGAACACCTCTGATTCCCAGATTTTTTCAGAAGCCTTTTTACCCTGGAACAATAATAAATAATAAATCTGAATTACAGACATTCTTAAGGATAACAGATATTAGGGCTGTGCAGTGCTTTGAATCTGCAGGGGAAAAGGTGCTTTGGAAAACCTGTTGTAAACTTCTTAAAGAGCTTAACTGCTGTGAGTATCCATTGAGGGAGGATTTGATAATGAACTAAGGTGACCAAGGGTTTGGAGCAGCTTCCCTATGAGGAAAGGCTATGACATTTGGGGCTTTTTAGTCTAGAAAGGAAATGAATGAAAGGGGACATGTTTGAGTTGTACAGAATTATGCATGGGGTGGAGAAAATAGGCAAGGATAATTTCCTCTTCCCAAAATACTAGAGCCAGAGATTACCCAATGAAATTGAATCCTGGAAGAAACAGGACAAATAGGAAATATTTTTTTAATATAACATGCAGTTTAAACTTGGAATTTGTCACCACAAGGTATGGTGATGGCTACCGACTTGGTTGGCTTCAAAAAAGGGTTGGGACAATTAACGGAAGTAATGGGGATTAATGGCTATTAGCCTTGATAGTAGTATGACCGCCTCTGAAGGTCATCTGCTAGGAGACTAATGGGCTTCCATGTACAGTTGCTTGTAGCCACTGCAGAACCCGAGTCGGATCCTCAACCCATTTCTGAATTCACCCCAGCTGCATCAGAAGCCCAGATCGCTTCAGCATCAAGTGGGAAAGGAGCTTTAGCTCATAGTTCTTCAGCAAGCCCAACTGGGAGAGCTTCAGTTGTTTCAGGTATTTGTAAGCTGGCATCTACAGCTTCACAGTGTTCATCAGCCTTAACAAGACAATGTCTCGACGCTTCAGCTAAGTACCTTGCTCACCCCTGTGCATCTTGTCATGTCGATCTCGGGTCGCCACGTTCAGTCATTGGGGGGCTTTCTAGTTTATCATACCCTGTCCTGCCTGGTTTACAGGCAGCGTTGCCTAGTGATAGTAGCCTAGTCTGCCTTGAAGCTCCCATTCCATTCCTTGTGGTTCCAGTCCAGTCTGCCTTGCAGTTCCAGTCCAGTGTCCTAGAGGAACCAGTCCAGTCTTTCTTGCAGTTCCAGTCCAGTGTCCCAGAGGAACCAGTCCAGCCTGCCTTGCAGTTCCAGTCCAGTCCTTTAGAGCATCCAGCTTGTCCAGAAAATCCAGTCCCGTTATTCTGAGAATTCAGAAGAACCTCACCCCATCTATCCTGCAATCCTAGTTCCAGAGACTTCAGTCCAGCCTTGTCAGCCTCACCCCCAGTAGTTCAGAAGACCTGATCCTGAGTTTCCTAGTTTTTACTTACCTACCTAGCATCTTGATCCAGGACTGTTGTTCTACTTGTTGCTGAACTTTAGCTTGTGCTACTGCATAGCTGCCTACCTCCAAGTGCATCCAGTTGATCCAGTATTCTTCAATTGTATTATGGACTTAAAATTGTAAATAGTTTTTATATAATAAAACTATTTCTATATAGTTCTGGTGGTCATACTCTGAACAGAACACTCTATCTCTATCATCTCTACCTAGCTAGATAAAGCTCTACACTTTTTGTATGTGTTGCAAGCACTATCTTGACTTTTCTGAGTCCACTGTGGGTGTCCCTGGTTTGACGTCTCATGACAACATGATACATGAAGGTAGTTTCCTTCAAAAAATATAAAACGTGATTTTCTATTTCCACATTCCTCCTCCTCCTCCTCCTCCTCCTCCTCCTCCTTCTCTGTCCTAGTCTACATCTTTGGTATACCCTGGTGATATTTCATACAAGCATAAATAGTTTCAAGTACAAACAATACAGATAGTAAAATAAACACATTAATTTATTTATTTATTCATTTATTTATTCATTCATTCATTCAATTTATCACCAACCAACTCCCTCAAAGGGGACTCTGGGTGGTTTACAGTCAAACATAATTAATTATACTACAATATAAATGAAATTAAATAAAACATTAAAATAACAGTTTAAAAATAAATGTAATAAAATCCAGATGGCAGTATCTTCTTTAAAACTATGGAAAGGGCATTCTAGGGCCACCCTAAGGCATTAGCCATGCCGAAGAGTGTACATTCTTCTTCCCGTCCCAGGCCTGTTGACAGAACCAGGTCTTGAGTTTTTTCTGGAAGTCCAGGAGCGAGGGTGACTGTCTTATCTCCGGGGGGAGAATGTTCCACAGAGCAGGAGCTACTGTAGAGAAGGCATGCTTTTGAGAGCCCGTTAGTTGGAATTCTTTAACCAATGGGGTCTGTAGCATGCCCTCCCTGCATGACCGGATGGGACGAGATGATGTAATGGGGATAAGACGGTCCCTTAGGTAACCTGGTCACATGCCATGAAGGGCTTTAAAGGTCATAAACAACACCTTGAATTGGACCCGGAAGCAAACTGGAACCCAGTGTAGCTCGCGTAACAAAGGTGTTACATGTGTCCGATTAGGGAAACTCAAAATCGTCCGCGTGGCTGCATTCTGGATCAGCTGAAGCTTCTGGATATTCTTCAAGGGTAGCCCCATGTAGAGTGCATTACAGTAGTCTATGTGGGAGATAACCAGAGCATGAGTGACCATTCGAAGGGCCTCTCATTCCAGGAAAGGTCGTAACTGGCCCACAACATGAAGTTGCACAATAAATTTGAGTACCTCAAGGATTTGTACTGTGAGACTAGGCTGAAGCTGCCATAACCTAAAGATTAAGCAGGCAAGTAAGCAGAGAGGACAAAGCCAGGATTCCTGTCTATGGGATCCCTTCGGGGAGGTAGATAAGAAGGAAGCAAGTTGTTAAGGAAAAATGTGTCACCTGAACCAGACAAAGGAAGTTGGCCCTGAGCACATGGGAAACCCACCCCCCACCCCCAATTCCATCAACAGCTACCAGACTTGTAAATTAACAAGGCAAGAGTAGCTGCCAGTCTTCAAGTAGCAAGGACTTTTGGGGATAAAAGGGGTCCCAAAGCCCACCCACTCCTTGAGTCATGTTTGGATCCAGACTTGGCGACTTCCGTCCCTCTACCTAGTGCCTGGCAGCCTAGTTGAGAAGGATGTGGTAAGTGTGTGTGTGCATGCATGTGTGTGTGAGAGAAAGAGCAAATGTACCTTGCAACCAGTAAAGTTTTGCTGTTACTTTAAATTCACTGGGTCTCCATGTATTACAAAGAACCTGTTGTGCCTCAGTGTTCAGTTGGAAGTTATTTGTGTGTGTAATCCTAATTATTTCCTGGCTGTTGACCAGGGCTGTGTGTCTTGTCTGCTCAAGCCGCACCTATCTGGAAAACCCAGGTAGAAAGCAAGGGGGGCTGACAAGATCCCCGTGCCTCAATAGTCCGTGAGTGTGTGAGTGAGTGACCATAAGCTGAACCTGGCAGCAGTGTGTGTAACAGTAGTAACCAAGAACTAACCATTACTAGGAAGGGCTTAGTTTTCTAAGATAAGCCAGCATTGGTGTGTCACACTATTATCTGGAATTTCTTGTCAAACATTGCCATTTTTTCCCCTAAGCTATTTGCCCAGTTGCTACTACACTGCTCATGTGCAAGTAGTTAGCCAAGAAAACAAACAAACAAACAAGCAAACATACAAAAAACCCAATTATGCATTTGTCATTTAGACTTTAGAAATTATCTCGTGCTCCAATCAAAGCAGTCTGAAAGGCCAATATAGTATTTGCTGTATAGATTAAAGACAGTATGAACAGGGCTCTAAGCACATTTTCCCACACCTACATGGATTTGGGGCTGCTAAACTAAACTAGGCTCCTGAGAAATGGGCCCCTTGGGGATAATAACAAACATTGCATAGATAAATGTCTGTTTTTATCTAGCACTCTCACATCAAAGGAAATTGTTTGAAGAGCATTCCACCCCATCTTGAACACTGCCACAGGTACATGAGAAAAGGATCAAAAGTTTGGCTTCCTATACCAAGCTCTGAAGTCTACGAAGCAAAATGGAAAATACATCAAGAGTTAGTGAATTTCTTCTGCATGGATTCCCTGATACCGAGGAGCTACGGATGGTCCACATCATTGTTTTTTTCATAATTTATTTCGTAGCCCTCATTGAAAATCTCATCATCATCACAGTCATTGTTTATAGCCATCAGCTCCATTCACCCATGTATTTTTTCCTGGTCAATCTATCCTTGCAAGATCTTGGCTCCATCTCTGTCACAGTTCCAAAGTCCATGCTGAATTCCTTGATGAGCACTGAAACCATTTCTTACTCTGGATGTCTCTGCCAAGTTTCCTTCCTGGTTTTCTTCATGCTGTCTCATTTCTTTCTCCTCGGGGTCATGGCATATGATCGATATGTCGCCATCTGCAATCCACTGCGTTATGGGACTGTACTGAACAAAAAAGCCTGCATCCACATGGCAACCATTGCATGGATGGGTGGCCTGTTTTATTCAATGCTCTACATGGTAAATTTATCGAGATTGGAGTTCTGTTCCAGAATCATCCATCAGTTCTTCTGTGAAATCCCTCAGTTGCTCAAGATCTCTTGCTCTGACACATATCTTTTGGTGGTCTGGTCTCTCATCTTTGGTACTTCTTTAGCTTTTCTCTATTTTGCTCTAATTGCTTTTTCTTATGTTCAGATCTTCAGAGCAGTTTTGAGAATCCCATCCACCCAAGGGAAGCAAAAGGCCTTCTCTACCTGTTTACCCCATCTCATAGTCATTTGTCTGTTTGTGGTAAGTGGTAATTTTGTATACCTGAGACCAACATCCAGCTCCCCATCAACATCAGATATCTTGATTTCCATGTTTTACTGTGTGGTGCCACCAGTCATGAATCCACTGATCTATAGCATGAGGAACAAGGAAATCAAAATGGCATTCTGGAAGCTGATCCTCAATATTTCTTCCAACACCTTAGCGATATTTTTTCAGTTATGTGTACATTAGTAAATGCCTTAAATCGTTTGGCCATTTTTCAGCATATTTCATGTTCAGTGGGTGAATTAGACATATACTGAACCATCTTGTCCTATCCATATCAATTGATAAATAAAGATTCTATTGATTCATTGGGTTAGGTTTAGGCTTTCTCCTAGGGAAACTGATGAAAGTACAATGCTTTTATGTAGCTTGCTTGCTAGCTTAATTTATTGATATCTTTATAACATTTGTATAGCCACTCTTCTTAAAACAACTCTGAGCAGTTTACAAGCAATAAGCCTTAATCTAGTTAAAGATTATTATTGTCACAGACCAGCATCTAATGCTAAATCTTTGTGGTACAACATAAAGAAAAACAGGTAAATGCTAAATTATTATATTTCATACACCTTTTCCTCTAAAAGGGAAAATAATCCATTCATTATTATTCATATTACTTATATTTTATAGCAAATTTAGTAGAAACATATAGAAAATATATTTCAGATTATGCTTCTTTCTATATATGCATTTCTTTAAATTTAAATTTTATACTGGCTTTCTTATCGGATTTTTTTTTCAGGAACTGTGGATTTTTATTGATTCATTCACCTGAATTAAATTTTTATACAGTACCTGTCTAGAGATATTATTAGAGAAAAACAAAACAAAAAAGAAATATATGCTCTTCTATCCACAGAAACATAGAAGCAAAGTTGCTTTCATGGATGCATAACCTTATTTTATTAATTTATTTATTATTTATTTATTGAATTTCTATAACCGCCCATCTCCCCCTCAAGGAGGGACTCTGGGCGGTTCACAACACAATATCCACAAAATATAATAAAAACTATGATAAAAATAGAATTAGAATAAATTACAATAAAATACAATAAAATACAATAAAATAAAATAAAATCCAAGAGGCAGATAGTTCTAAAGTGACGTTGACTATGGTTAAAATTAAATAACTAAGGTGGCTCTAAGGAATCAGCCATCCCCAGGTTTGACTGCTTTCCTTTTTGCCCCAGGCGAGGTCGCAGAGCCAGGTTTTTAATTTTTTTCTAAAATCCAGGAGCGAGGGGGCCTGTCTTATCCCTGGTGGAAGGATGTTCCACAGGGCAGGAGCCGCTGCAGAGAAGGCTCATCTCCGGGACCCCATTAGGTGGAATTCTTTCATAGATGGGGTCCGCAGCATGCCCTCTCTGCCAGATCGGGTGGGACGGGAGGATGTCATGGGGATGAGGCGGTCCCTCAGATTTTTGTTATGATAAAGCTTTTGGGGAATCTTGGTTGTATGCAATGTATTGAATAGCAGAACTATAAAGAGAAGAATTAGACAAAAAAAGGGGGGAGAGTTAATGAAAATTGCTGAAAGACACTCTTTTATGCTGTAAACTTTGGAGAGGGGTGAGGGAATGAAATGTTTTATCTATATCAACTCTCTTCATGTCTCCCTGAAATTGCAGTACTGAGTTTTATTTTGTGGCAAGGAATATATGAAATGTAATCCTATTGTGGACATAATGCAGGTTTCTTTTTAATAGCAAAAAATCCTGCCTTTCCCCAAGCAACCAAAGTATATGTGTGGGGGGGGGGTTGAGGGGGGGAGGGAAATTCCAGTCCAGACAAAAATGATGAATCTCCAGAACCTTGCATCATCACCCTATCCAGTGTCCAGTGCTGTGCCATGCTTATATGTGCTGTGACTATTAAACAGTAAACAAACAAACAAATCTTTATTATGGTGAAAGACCAGCATATTGAACACCAACTTTACCTATCGCTACTTTTAAAAGATAGTGGAACTACATCATCATCATCATCATCGTCATCATCATCATCCACTTTGGAGTACAATATTTCACCTATATGTATCTTCCTGAAAGAGTGGGGTGGGTAAAATCTACCTTAAGTAGTCATATAAACCCCATCATCCATGTTATTGACCTGTGTCATTGAAATGCATTTTACTGTCATACAGTCATAGTGAACTCTTCTCATTTATTACGAGCTTACTGTGAAATATTTCCTTCCTTCCTTCCTTCCTTCCTTCCTTCCTTCCTTCCTTCCTTCCTTCCTTCCTTCCTTCCTTCCTTCCTTCCTGTTTTTTTCAAAATTGAAGTCTGTCTGTCTGTCTGTCTGTCTGTCTGTCTGTCTGTCTGTCTGTCTGTCTGTCTATCTATCTATCTGTCTATCTATCTATCTATCTATCTATCTATCTATCATCTTGTCATCTATCTATCTTGTATCCATCATAAAAAGTAAATGTTTCCCCCGCACATTTGTGCAGTCGTGTCCAACTTTATCCATCATAAGCTGCCCTACATATTAGTAGTATAGAATGGAAATACAGTTAGTACTGCTACTATTACTAGGTAAAGGTAAAGGTTTCCCCTGCACAGTTGTGTTCGACTCTAGGGGCTGGTGTTCTTCTCCGTTTGTTAGCTGAGGAGCCAGCGTTGTCCGAAGACACTTCTGTGGTCATGTGGCTGGCATGACGAGCGCAGAACGCTGTTACCTACCCATTGAAGTGGTACCTATTCATCTACTTGCATTTGCATGCTTTCAAATTGCTGGTTTGGCAAGATCTGGGGCGAGTGCGGGAGCTCACTCTGTCATGCGGGGCTAGGGATTCGAACCTCTGAACTTGTGATCTTCCAATCGACAAGCCTGGCGTCTTACCCGCTGAGCCATTGCGCTGCTATAAACAGTATTTATAAACATTTACTGTACCTCCTGTTAATTATGCAAAGAAACAATACATTATCTCTATTATCCTGAAGAGAATATTAAATCAAAATTACTAAATCCTTCCAAGTTTTACTACATGAAGTACCATACATTTGCATCCAACATACCATGTTTAAAGCTTTGTCATTCTATTTATTTATTTTAATAAATATCTTTATTACATTTTCTACTGTAGTTGAAGTATTTTAATGCTGTATAATGCGCAGATGTTCTATATGGAAGTGCATAATATGATACGCAGTCTATTAATATTTAAATAAATAGATAATAAAGAGCCTCACATTCTCTAACACTTATACAAAGGAAGGCTTTTCAGAGTAGAAGGATTATACCAATTGAAGTGAAGGAAGGCTTTTCAGAATAGAAGTATTGTGTCATATTCATTGTTTCTTCTTCCTTTCCTTTGGGTCAACAAAGCAAATAGTTAAAGGGCTTCTATGAACTGAATTGCTGAACCTCTGATTTTCATCTCAGGGAGAATTTTTCTTATGCAGGGCTTTATTTATATATTTATGTCTAAAGTATATTATATATCAATATATTTGCATTCCTCAGGATAATTTACAATGATACACAATGATGCACAATATTTCAATCTCATAAAATAAATGAAAAACAGTATAAGAACAGAAATAAGCTGAGCTTCCAGCACCTTTACTTTGGGAGGACTACTATAACTAATGTATATTCAATAACATGCCCCCCTTTCTTATTAGGAGCAGTAAATCATTAGTAGGAATAGAATTATATTTGAACAATTAGGAGTAAATATATTTCAGGCTTAGATTCTGTCTCTATGACAATGAAGTCAAACACAGAAATTACTGTTGATAATCATACAGTATATGGAGACCTCAGTTCAAATTGTAGCTATGCTGTAGAAGAAAACACACCAAAGCTAACAATTTTTTTGTTACTTCATTTCCGTTTTTCACCAGTGCACTTCTGGCATTCCTCTTTCATACTTAATCAGAAACAAATCCTTATGAAACCTTTGAAGCATTGACATGGGACATTGACATGCAACATTTTTTAAATATGTTGTCAAAATTTGGTTCATCATGGGCTTCCGGTGGGAATGGCTGACTGAATGGCTGTGCCCGCTGGTTCTGTGGGCGGAGCTGACAACGCGGTAACTTTTTTCAGGCTCAGGCAGGTTTTCCTGAAGCCCAGAAATGTTCTCCGGATCAAGGAGAATACCTGGAATCATCTCATCTGTCCTCCGGATGGCATTTTGCATTTGACTGGTAAAAGCCAGCTGGGAGGTGGGGACTTCATCACTTTCCAAGCTGTGCTGTAGCCTTAAAGGGACACTAAGGCCCACCACCCCATTTCTAAATCACCAATTCGTATTTTTTTTAAGCATATGTACCCCTAGAGAGGCTTTCTAAAGCGAGGAAAAGCTGGTTCTCTTGGTGCTTAGAGTTATTTTTGGGATTACTTTTTTAAAAAAAAATATTTAAATTTTGGATTTTGTTTTCCTTCCAAAGGAAATTCCAAGGATTGAGAGTAAACAATTGCCTTCCTGTTATTATTTTTGTATTTAATTTGAAGATATTAGCATTTTCCTACATGTTGAATAGGCTGATTTGAAACTTCAGCTTTCTGTTTTCACTTTCCCTTGAGAACAGCCTGCTATTTCACTCTCACTTTATGTAGACACACTTTGGAACTTTTCCATATCTTTAACTTTTGCTGGTTAAGCTCCAAGGGGGCACCATAATCTATTGCATGAGACATGGAAGATTTCAAACAGATTTTTTCTGACCTTCACCAGGATTTTAAACAGATTTCTTCTGACTTTTATCAAGCTTTTATGCAAGATATCCAGGACATTGTGGAAAATATGAGATCTAAAATGTGCCATCAGGTTGGGGATGTGGTGGATGAAATTGTGGAATTTAAGAGCGATAGAAAGTTTTTTTTTAAGACTGAGATTGGAATTTTTATTGAGATGCTGGATGAAGATTGGATAATGGAATTGGAGAAATCTAAGGGAGAGAGTGATCTGCAAGCCATAAGTAAAATCGATCTCCTGGTGGAATGCCATGAAAACAACCTGGAATCTTTGAGGGGGACAGTTGGGCTGTTTGATTCTTTTAAGAGGAAAGCTCTGTGTACATTGTGGGAATATGTAGCTGCTCTAGTTTATTTTGAAGTGGGATAAGGGTTGAAGAATGTTCATCTGGTTTGCTTTAAGGATTTGATTGATGCTATTTGCCTTTAAAGATTTGGATTTACTGTTTTGAATTGGCTTTGTTTTTTGTGTTTATTAAGCTTAAAATTATTAAGACTGTTGTATTAGGGTTCAAGAATGTTTATTTTGTTTTCTTTAAGGATTTGATTGATGTTATTCCCTTTTAAAGATATGGAATTACTGTTTTGAATTGTCTTTGTTTTTCGGTTTATTAAGATTGGGATTATTAAAATTGTTGTACTATTAAGTATAATAGCAGACAACTTATGAGCTTTTTAATTTGATTCTTATTATAGTAGACAGAAATGTATAGAATAGTGTTAAGAAGGGAATAGTGGTAAGAAGTTTGTTACCTCTCCGACTAACAAACGGAGATGAGCACCGGCCCCTAGAGTTGGGCACGACTGCACAAATGTGCGGGAGGAACCTTTACCTTTACCTTAAGAGGAGAATAATTAAATATGTTTTATCTTTTGGAGGTGAGAAAGATGTTTAGGAGGTTTATATGAATTTTTTTCTTTATTTTAATATAAGGGGGAGGAGTAACTATACTTAGTGATTTTTATTATGTGATAAAGTGGAATGACTTATAGAAATAATGTAGTGTTTTGGTTTAACATAGAGTAAGAGACATTTAACATTGCGAAGAGAGGACTCACTGGAAAAGACCCTGATGCTGGGAAAGACTGAAGGCAAAAGGAGAAGGGGACGGCAGAGGATGAGATGGTTAGATAGCATCACCGATGTAATGAACATGAATTTGAGTAAACTCCGAGAGACAGTGGAGGACAGGAAGGCCTGGCATGCTATGGTCCATGAGGTCACGAAGAGTCGGACATGACTAAACGACTGAACAACAACAACAAGAGACTGATTATGGAAATTTTGTGTATCCTTGCTGTTAAAAGTCGGAAGCCACATCTTTTGTAAATTTAAAAAAAATTCTCTTATTTTCTGCACTTTTTTAGTTTTTTTTCTTTCTTTGTAGTTTTTTGTTTTTTTGAAGTTTTTATTATTCTCTTGAAACCTAATAAAATTTATTATAATAAGAAAAAGAATTTTGTTCATCACATTTGTAGAAAGTTTCAGACATAATTTATCCTGCTGAGGATATGAAACATGATTTGCACACCACATTTATCACTGAGGTAACTCTGGGATGTTTATATAACAGGGTTAAAATGAGAATATATATATAATACCAGAAAGAAGAGCCAGAAAATCATATTAAATACAGCTTCCCAGGGGAGGAAACTAACTCAGTCATAATTATAAAAATGCAAAAGGCAGTATTAAGGAGGGGATCACTTCACCCTGTCACAGGACCTGTTGAAAGATCCAAGTTTTTTTCAGCCTGACAAAATCACAACAGAGTCAGGCTCTAATGGATCTGAACAGGAGCAATTGTCTCTGTGTGGAGAGGGAACTGTGGAAAGGGAATCTTCAGCCCCTTGGCGGAAATGGGTTTCCTTACTACCTCCCCCCATAAATTCATTCCCTGATTTTAAAGAGAACCATCAGGGTAATGGACTTTGGTTTTCCCTCCACCACTTCCAACCAAAGTTAAATACTCTGTTTTTAGGAGGAGTTCAGGCACATAGGCATGATAATGTTTCTGCTTTAGTTTTGTGATTATTTATTTTTTTCTTGCTTCCTGGATGGTGGGAAAAGAGCCTTTTTACATCAATTTTAGGCTGTATGAGTCAGTGAGGTTGTAGGAATGGAAGAGCTCATGTAACATAAGCAATATTTTAGCTCTTTTCAGGATTCAAACAACTTGTTCACTGAGGAGAAGTGGGGAGATGAAGTATTTCCTGTCTGAAAAAACTCTGTCTTATTGGGGGAAAATATACACTGATTATTTATTTATATAGATAATTTTATTAAGAATTTTGATTATAAGAGTGAAATCTAATACAAACCAAACTTAAAGAAAGAAAAGAGAATAGAAAGAAAGCATAAACAGTGCAAGAAAAAAGCGGGGGAAGGAGAAAGAGATTAAAGATTTAGGTAGAGGAAAGATTTACAAGCCTGTAAAATGTTGAAAAGCATTATAACAATAAAAATACTGAAAGAGATATTTGAAGAATGGAATCAGAAAATAGTAGCCCCAATACCAACAATGTCACTAATGATTTCAGCTTCTATGGATAGACTATGTCCAAAAGATGTTATTAAAGAAATGACAGATGTAGAATAAATTTTATTCGACAAGATAGAGATTGTATTGAAAGTGGATTTACAACTGACAGACCAAGAGAATGACTTAGAAAAGGATGCTTCAGTGGATCTACAAAGGAAACAGGCTGAGGTTTTAAACTTTAAAAGGGAAATAGAAATGAAAATGTCTTCACTGAGTTTTATGCATGGTTTTTCTACATATGTCTGGCAGTTATTGCTGAAATTAACATTTGACATCAATTTCCTAAAATTATAATTGCTACACAAAGACAGATTCATAACTATGCATGTTACCTTTCTATAAAATAATTGAATAAGACATGCTTTGAACAATCTCAGAAACTTAATAGCTTTGATAGAGCATTTTTAATTTCCTGATTTCTCATGCTATAGATCAATGGATTTAGCATGGGTGGAATAATGGAGTACATTACAGTAATTGCCAAATCCAGGTGGGAAGGTTTCTGAGGTGGGGACCTAAGATAAGCAAAACATACAAGAATTAAAAATACAGAGATAACAACAATATGAGGTAGGCAAGTGGACAATGCCTTTTTCCTCCCTTGAACAGAAGGGATTCTCAGGACAGCACAGAAGATCTTTATATAGGTAACAATAATAAAGATGAAGATGCCAAGCAGAATTGGAACACTAAAAACTAGAGCTCCAATTTCAGCTAGGTATAAATCAGAGCATGCAAGCTTAAGTAACTGTGGGATTTCACAGAAGAACTGGTTGACAATATTGGAGCAGAAAGGAGTTGCAAAGGTCCCACCAGTATGTAACCCACCATAGAGGAAACCAGTAATCCATACACTTCCAACCATTTGCATGCAAGCCCTCCTATTCATTATCAGTTCATATTGCAAAGGATTGCAAATGGCAACATAGCGATCATATGCCATGACTGTAAGAAGGGCAACATCACATCCTACAAAGGAGATAAAGAAAAGGACTTGAGCAACACATCCAGAATAAGAAATATGTCTGCTATTCAACAGATAATTGATCATGAATTTTGGGATAAGAACTGAGACAGAAGCAATGTCTTGAATGGCCAAATTCATTAGAAAGAAGTACATGGGTGTGTGGAGACGGTAATCAAAAACCACTGCAGAGATTATGAGAAGATTCCCTGTTAGGGTCACTAAATATAAAACCAGAAATAAACAGAAGTGTGTGATTTGCAGTTTCCGGATTGCTGAGAATTCAAGGAGCAGAAATTCAGAGATGGAGGATTGATTCTCCATTTCTTAAAATTAATTACCAAGAGGGAATGCCCTAGCTGCAAGAAAACAAATGAGGTAAATATTAACATCATAGCCTCTTATAAAATAACATTTGCATTTCAATATGAACACTTTCATTGATGAGGTGGGGACATGAAGAACCTATAAACTGTGTATTGGAGGTTGGTTATCGAAGAATGTTTTCTATGTAACTTTTATCTATGTAAAATTAAAATCTAATAAAATTTGTTAAAAAAAGAAGAATGTTTTCAATATGTTTATTCAAGTGTCAGATAAATGTGTGATTAAAGAATATCTGCCTTTCTCCTAGTTGCTACCAGTATCCTGCATTTTTTTGGATCTGTAATTCCCACAGCTTTGCAAATTTCAGAGGAAAACATTCTGCCAGGGAACTGCTACCTAAATATTTTTTCCATTTTAGAAGGACACACAAATAACATATAAATTGTTGTAGACTTTTCAATCACGTGTTATGGTTTGGCTGTTAGCTATAATGAGAATAGCCATCCTATTGCCCATGTGCCCTCTTAATCCCCATAGTGCTTCAAATGTCCTGAGGTTTAAATATAGAAACAACTCCCCTTCTTATTTTTGAACCTTTAAAAAGGGATGCCAAGGTATATCAAAATGGAAAGAATTTTAAAAAATAGTTGTGGCCAGTAACAGGTAACATTTTACTGTAAACCCCCCTTTTTGGCATATAATAAAACATATTCTTACTCTGTCCAAAATTACACACAGTGTGTCCAGCAAAGGTGCCCAGTTATTTTACAGGCATTGGACACGACATGGTATTTGGCTGGTGGGTTTTATTTGGCATGAAAAGTCTTACATGAGTAGATTAGGTATACTATTTAGGCTCAGCAGAGATAATGAAATACTGCACAGAAATCTGCTGATATTATTTAAATATTCTACAAACCGCAGAGTATAAAGGTCTTTTCATTCTGCCCTGAGAGCAATGTCTGGTTTATCAGTAAAATTATGAAAATATAAATCTTACATTATCTCTTCATATATTTTATTTCCAGATGGAATTTCTTCTCCAGGTTTGTGCCCCTTCCAAGCAATGTGCTTCTTTTAGACCACTCATGAAAGCATATATGCTATATATAATCCCCTCCTCTCTTCCTTCTCCTTCAGACAATCAAAGGGTTTTTCTCCACTTATATATCAAGTGGTTACTATGGGACACAGAGTATAATGAAGCTGTTCTCAGAAGTTCAACAAAGACCAAAACTTTTATTCCTGGAGGACTCATTCAGAAAATTAATGCAAATGAATGATGAGAGCACAGATAGAAAAGTTTACTTTCTGGTTTATTCATCTGCTAATGGCAATTGCCAAACAACTGGATCTGTATTGGCTCACAGGATAAAAAAAAGCAAAACTGAACACAAAGTTCTCCTCAGCCACCATGTTCATAAGGCCCCCAAGGCACACGCATGCATGCATACATGCATAAATAAATAAAATGGCACAAAGTAATACTTATTACTTTGAAACTTATTATTAAAACTTATTATTTTTTTCTAAAAGTTTTATCTCCTCAACTAAAAAAACGTGTTACTTGTTTATATGTTTGTTTTTTGGGGAGGAGGCAGGAGGGTTATTATGCCTTTGAGCCAGTTTTGACTCCTGGCTACTGCCTGGACAAGTCCCTGCATTTTCCTTGGCAAGATTTCAGAAGTTGTTTGCCCTTGCCTCCTTCCTAGGAATGAGAGAGAGAGAGAGAGTGACTGGCCCAAGCTCAACCAGCTGGCTTCGTGCCTAAGGCAGGACTAGAACTCATGGTCTCCCAGTTTCTAGCCAGGTGCCTTAAACACTACACCAAAGTGTCTCTCCTATTTTTAAGTTACCCGGTGATAAACATTATCAAATACAATACTTGCCCTTAGACTTGTGTATTATCAATATAATGCATTTAATTTGTTTCAGTCCATTTTTAGAGAAGTGCTCAGAAGTAAACAGACATGCTCCATAATGGACATCATAATTTCACAATGATTGAACTATTTGTCCCAAAACAACTATTCTCTACTGCAACTTCTGGATCATAGTTAAGCTATTCAAAGGTTTCTTTATCTTATTTCTGAGTCACTCATTGCTTTTTATAGGACCCCCATGCTTTCTCTTAACTTTCTCTTCTCTTGCACGTTTATGGACTCTGACTTTTCGCATCTCCTCAGGGTCATCTGCTAAGAAAGCCTCTAGCAGAAGCCTCCTAGACAGAAGCTTTACTCTATTCCCTCCTTTGCCATCCCCCTGATCTACAGTTTGCCCCTTTCCCCACAAATGTGGCTATAAGGAGCAAACAAAAAAAGGGGGGGTGGAAGTTTATATTTTGTTCCAGGACAAGCAATCTAAACGGCCAGATACCCCAAGATCCTGATGGGCAGACCAAAAGAAGCACTCCATGAACTAAGTTGACACCAGACCAGCCTTGCAGCTACTGTACCTCCAGTCTAAGAGTCAAAGTGAGAAAGAGCTCTGCAAAACTCTACCAAAATGCTTCAGGTGCATAGGAAACCTGATGTCCCCTTTTCTGCACATTACCACCCAAAGGCTGGTAAGAATCAAAGAAAGAAGAATTAGGCTGAATTATAAGTAAGATTAGGTTTGTCTGTCTGTATCTCTCTGCTACATTTGGTTTCCTTCTTCCTCTCCCATAGAAGGCAAGAGCTCCCATTTTCCTCCGAAATCAGTATCCCAGGTTTTCAAGCTGCCTCAGTTAAACAATTGCAACACAAACCAAGGAGTCTCTCAATGTTAATATTCCTGTTTCCCCAGCCAGGTTGTTAGACTGGGCAAGTGCTTGCTGCCCATTCACTGGGTTAGCACACAAGCCCAAGAAGGAACATACTCCCCACAGGGCTGTGTCTTGAGACCATTGTTGATCACCCTGATGACACATGACTGTTGCACCAAGTATACCACCAATTCCATTGTGAAATATGCGGACGATACAACAGTAGTGGGTCTTATCAGGGGTGAGGATGAGTGGGCTTATAGGGAGGAGGTAAAGGGTTTGTTGGAGTGGTGCAATAAAAGCAGCTTGGTTTTAAATGTGGAAAAAACTAAGGAGATTATTATAGATTTCAGGAAGAACCGGTGCAGTCACACTCCACTTTTTATCAATAACACAGCTGTGGAGTCAGTCAGTAGCGTTAGATTCCTGGGGGTGCAGTTAACAAATAGTCTGTCCTGGTCCCTTAATACCACATTTTTGGTAAAGCGAGCACAGCAACGTTTGCACTTTTTGCGTCGGATGAAGAAAGTACATCTCCCATCTTCCATTCTCCTTACTTTCTACAGAGGCACTATAGAGAGTGTACTTACAAGCTGTATTTCCATCTGGTTTGGAGGCTGTAGGGCCTCAGATAGAAAGTCTGTGCAGAGAGTGGTAAGGGCAGCAGAAAAGATAATTGGGATATCTCTGCCCCTCATCCAAGATTTAGCTCATGCACGCTGTTTGTCTAGAGCTCGAAAGATCATCAGTGATGCCTCCCATCCTCATCATGGTTTGTTTTCTTTGTTACCCTCTGGGAAGAGGTTCTGCTGTATCCAATGTAGAACAGCTAGATTGGGAAACAGCTTTGTCCCCCAGGCTATTGGATTCTTGAATGCCAAATAGGTTCTTTTAGGTGAAATATGTTGGATATGTAAAAATGTATATTTTATAGTAATTATGGACTTTTATTAGTATTTTAATGTTTGACTTAAATTGTGAGTTAAAGAATGTATATTTTTAAGAATGTATATTTTATAAGAATGGGTATTTTATAGTAATTATGGTTTTTTATTATTATCATTAGTATTTTATTGCTTGAGTGAATTTGTGAGCCAACTGCAACGAAATTTCATTCTATTGTGAACTTGTATAGTGTATAGTGCAAGGGTCGGAAATGGCGGCTCACGAGCCACATCTGGCTCATTGGCCCCTCAGCTCTGGCTCTCTCTCTCTCTGTCTGCCGCCTGACATCCGGAAAGCCGGTCTCCGGAAGCAGAGCGAACCCTGGGGAAGAAACAGACGCTGATTGGTGGAGGCTCAGAAGGAAGGACGCCTCCACCAATCAGCGCGCGCCAAAGGGGAGCAGAGAGGCGGGCTGAACAAGGTGAAGCCCGATTGGCCCTGCTACCCAGAGGTGCGGAAAAAAGACCGGCGCGGGGCCTCGCTCAGCTGGACGAGCCGCTGGACCTGGAGCGCTTCCACGCGCAGCTGAGCGAGGCCCCGTGCCGGTCTTTTTGGAGCGCATTTCCACAGCCCAGCGCTCAGCTGTGCGCGGAAGCGCTCCAAAAAGGCCAGCGCTGGCTGGCTTTCTTCCACCGCCCGCTCTGCACAGGAGCAGAGCGCACTGCCAAATCACATCCGCTCCCACCCCTGCCCTTTTCCGAATACCCCCCTCTGATCCTTGGAAGGCGAGGCCCTGGTGGTGTGGGGGGGCCAAGGAGGATTCTCAGTCGGGAGGGGGAAATCCCCGGGTCTGCGGAGGTCTTTCCGTGCCGCCTTGAGGCGCGCGTGGGCGCCCAGGGCAGGGGAGGAACGGGGAGCGCCAGGAGACTCACCCGCTGCTGCTCGGCTGCCACCTTCCTCCTCCGCTTCAGCCGCCTGCCTGCCGAGTCCCGGCCCTTCAGCCCCCACTGGGGGGAGGGGGGCAGGGACTCTGCGCCCAGAGCCCGGCAGAGCGGCGTCTCACCCCGCCCCGCCACGCCCTCCCAGAGTGGCCAGCAGAGCGCCACCGGCGCCCACCTGCTCGGGCAGGTACCAGCCTCTCTGCACGCTCCTTCCGCTGCTGCTGCTGCAGGGAGACGGTGTCCACCTGGCCCAGCTGCCCGAGGTCCAGGGAGATCAGGTCTGGTGGGATCTGTGGCGAAGAGCGGCCGTGGGGGGGGGGAACGAGGCGGGCGGATCTGATCTCCCTGGACCCCGGGCAGCTGGGCCGGGTGGACACCGTCTCCCTGCAGCAGCAGCAGCAGAAGGAGTGTGCAGAGAGGCTGGTACCTGCCCGAGCAGGAAAGAGCCAGTTTGGGCAAAGCAATCCTAATCGGAGGAGTAAAGCTGGAAGAAACTCGCTAAGTGGGCTCCTTGTCTGAAGCTCCAGCCAGACATTCCATCCTGGGGAGAAAGCAAGCTGGACTCGTCCACTCTCTCAGAAACAACGCCTGAGCCAGAGAACTCGGTTTGCGCCGCTCCTTCTACAAAGAGTAGAGAAAGAGCGACTTCTCCCTCGCTTGCGCGCTTGCTTGCTCCCCCTGCCCCCACGCACGTGCGCATGCCTTCGCCTACCGTAGGGGGCATAGCCGCCACCTCAGGCCGCGCCAGTCTCGAGGGGGGCGGGGAAATACGCCAAACGGTGGAGGGAAAGTCCTCTGCCTTTCCCTCTGCCTGTCTCCTTCGAAGCAAGCGTGCGCGCAAGCGAGAGAGAAGCCGCTCTTTCTTTCTTCCTACGTCCTATGCCAGCGTAGGAAGAAAGAAAGAGCGGCTTTTGTCTCGCTTGCGCGCGCGCTTGCTTCGAAGGAGACAGGCAGACAGAAGACAGAAGAAGGAGACAGAGACGAAATCTCTGTGAGGGGGAGGGAGGAGAAGGGTGGGCGGAGGTGGGGCAGGGGTGGTGGGTGCCGGCGAGGGAGAGAAGAAGGAAGGCAGTAAGGAGCGGTGCCTTTCCCTCTGCCTGTCTCCTTCGAAGCAAGCGCACGCGCAAGCGAGAGAGAAGCCGCTCTTTCTTTCTTCCTACGTCCTATGCCGGCATAGGAAGAAAGAAAGAGCGGCTTTTGTCTCGCTTGCGCGCGCGCTTGCTTCAAAGGAGACAGGCAGACAGAAGAAGGAGACAGAGACGAAATCTCTGTGAGGGGGAGGGAGGAGAAGGGTGGGCAGAGGTGGGGCAGGGGTGGTGGGTGCCGGTGAGGGAGAGAAGAAGGAAGGCAGTAAGGAGCGGCGGCGGGAGCAGCGAGGATGGAGGAGGAGGTCTTCACGAAGGACCCCAGGGGAGGAGGCGGGGCAATGCTTCGCTTGCCGCCCGCCTGTCGCGGCTTACTCGGACCCCGCGGGAGGTGCAGTGGCGGACGTGGTGGGGCAGGCATGGCAGCGGGCATGGTGGGCGTGGCGGCGGCGGGGGGCAATGCAGTGGGTGTGGCGGGCATGGCGGCAGCAGGCCCTAAGTGTGTGCGATTGGTCCCCGCCCGCAAACCCCACCCCCTTCCACACGATTGGCCCCTGCCCGCAAACCCCGCCCCCTTCCACGTGATTGGCCCCCACCCGCAAACCCCGCCCCCTGGCTCTCAAGCATTTCAAAATGTGCACGAGCATGTCAAAATGGCTCCCGGCATAAAAAGTTTGCCGACCCCTGGTATAGTGGGATGACAATAAAGTTATTATTCTATTCTATTCTATTCTATTCTATTCTATTCTATTCTATTCTATTCTATTCTATTCTATTCTATTCTATTCTATTCTATTCACTGGAAGCTGGGAGGAAAGGAAGTGTGTGGGTTCCCCTTTTTGCCCCACCTTGTGCCTTAACACAGGCATGTGGTTACACACTCCTGTAGACAATAAATGCATCTGACTGCTGGGCCAGGGCTCTAAGTCAGATGGGCTCCCATAGAATGGCACAGAATTTGTATGAGGAGCTTGGCCTACAGTAGTGCCATCATAACTATGTGCCCAGTATTTTTAGAACAGATAGCATGTGATACAGCACCAAAGCAATTGGCCCCCTACACAAAGAATTGCTAGCAAACGGTTTCTAGATTAGGTTAGTTCTAGACCAGATTTTTGCAGCCAAAGGTGGTGTTTGTACAGTAACAGGACAGAATGCTGTACCTTTGCACCTGAGAGCCAAGGAAAAGGTCCATTCTGCGCCTATGAGACCCCACAGCTGCAAGAAGCCATGGACTGAATCCTTTGACATCTATGGGAGATCATGCTGGTTGCTGGAATCATCTGAAGCATCACTTCAATGGGACTTTGAGGCATGGACTTAATCTTTTTCACCCTTCTAGCCAAGATGTGGACTGGAAAATGCAAGCTAAGGACCAACTCTTCTCCAGACTACTTCAGTATTTGGACCTGGTTAAGAACCTTGGTCAGTGCCATTGTTGTTAAAATCATTTTAATTGTAATAACCTGTATTACCCTTCAGTGTACGCCTGTATGTATTTCTGTACGTAAAACCTGCTTACCTAAAAGAGCCAGAGCTGAATTGCCTTATCAAGTAGAATTGAAATAGCTAAGTGACTCCTCAGTGAAATGGATCACTGAAGAGTCAATGGGGGGAATTGAAGGATTCAACTCTATTAAACCCCCCTACCTATGGAATGTGTGTGTGTTCAGCAGAATGTATGAACTATGGATGCCATGGAAAATCTTAATTAGGGACAAATAGTTAATCTCTTCACAAGAAGGAAGTCTTGATTGCATCCACCACTGTTTATCTCTTCATACGAAGGAAATCTTGATTACATCCACCTTTGTCAATTTCACAAATCCCTGTGAGATAACCACCTAACACCAGACCTCTCCCCTCCTCTTACGTAAATTCCGGGATATTCATAATAAACTTGTGACATCTGTAAATTAAATTGTGATATCTGTAGAATCTTGACCTTTACACTGTTGTTAAGTCCTAAAAGACCTTATATCCTGTGTGATGTATGTGTTAAAGATCAGAAATGTATAAATGTGGATGTCTCCTTTTGTTCGGGGCTCTCCTTTTCAGAGGAGGTTTCCCCCTATTACTTGAGCTCAATTAAAAGGGTTATCCTATTTCTCGTCTTGGTGTGATTTAATTTTGTGTTCTTCGTACCAAGTTAAAACGTGCTTGGACACGGGACCAACTTTGGGTCCAACAATGGTAAGAAAAATGGATTACTATTGAAGACACATAAAGATAATGGAGAATGTCTGTCTGTCTGTCTGTCTGTCTGTCTGTCTGTGACAGATGTCCTGTTCCGACTAAGATCCAAAGCAGGAAGGTGTAGAATAAGGCTTTTATTTACTGTACAATCAAGACACACAAGTATATCTAGGAAAAACAATACAACACAGGGAGATCACAGAGTTCAGGTGGCAAGCGGTGATCCATTCCCAGTTGGTGTGCACACGGGCAGCCACAACGTGGCTGCAATACAAGGTTCTGGTGTGAGGCTTTGTATGGCCAACCCCTTGAGTTCCTAGAAAACCCGAGATCCCAAATTACCAGAGACTTCAGATTGGAGGTTTCAAAAGAAAACAGCTTTTATTTGGACAAGTAAAAAAAGAGCTGGGTGAGTCCACTCCCTCCACACACAACGTGGATTGAGCAGAGATGGACTGACACCCCCATGGAGTTCAATCAAAGCATTATATAGTTTACAGGGAACAAAGAAATTTACATTTCTAGTATAGGAACCAATCACAATTTACAGGCAATGGAATTTTATTATCACCTCCCTTTCTGACATCTTCTTTCTGGCATTTCCAGATGTAGGCATGTAAAGAAAATAATTGGTAACTCTCTGATAAGGTAGTACATCACATAAGATAGTACACAGTAACATAAAGCAGTAACAGAATAAATCACTCTTTGATGATCCTCCCAATCCCTTTTGCCATCCTGTCTTTAGAGAGCTGGATGACCCTGAGGCTATACCATACTCCCTTTGGTTGCTCTCATTATCTCCTTGCATTTCAAAAGAAAACATTCACACATGCCTTCCCTTATCTCTCTTTTACAATGGAACTTCTTTCTAATGAGACTTTTGCTCTCTAAACAAATAGACTAGTGTGAAAGGAAGAAACTGATTACCAGGAAATGTTAGGACCTATGTTTACAAAAGGGGAAGTTCATTACCAGTGCCAAAGGTGTTTATTCTGTATACTAGAAATGCTAAAAACTACAATGATAGAAACTATAAATGTTAAGAAGTTTATTGAAACTTCTGAAACTAAAAAAACTACAAGGGGGGGCTACAAACTACAAGGGGGGGCTACAAACTACAAGGGGGGGCCCAACAGCTTGACACTGCGGCAAGGGATGATCTCGGCAGGAGGCTTGGCACAGCTACAGGATGCAATTCATGCACAAAGCTAGATGCAACGGCTGCCAGGCAAGATACTGGCTCGAGGCTTGGTGTGAAGGCAAGGCAACTTTCCGGTGTGGGGCTTGGTGTGAGAGCTGCAAGGCAAGGTTCCGGCTTGAGGCTGGATGCGGAGGCTGCAAGGCGAGCTTCCGGCTCGAGGCTAGGTTCGAAGGCAGGGCAAGATCTGATGTGGAAAGGGGCTCAGCGGCAAGGCTAGGTTCTGGCATGAAGCGTGGAGGTGCTGCGAAGCAGGGTCCTGGTGCAAGGCTTGTTGGGGCGGCAAGGCAGGGCTCTGGCACGAGGCTTGGCTGAGTTACAAGGCAAGGCTCTGGCATGGAAGCAGGGCAAGTTCCGATCAGGAAGTCTGGCGTGGTAACGGGATCACGATTCACTCCAGGATGCAGTATGGAATGTGAATGGTTGTCTCCGGCAATGGGTGCACGCTGCACTTGTCTTTTATCAATTTGGTTTTTGCAGCATTTGTGAGCAGGAGCCAATCGTGCTTCACGTTGCTCCATCCACCTTTCCCACCTCCTTTCCCGCATGCTAATAGGTGGAGGTCAGTGTCCTACTGGGCTGCCCCCAATCGGCTGCACAGAAACTGATTCGAATTTCATGCCATCCCCATTCTATCCTGCTTAAAATGTTGTCGGCCATTCTACCTCCAAATCGGACTCATCCGATTCAGCCACCATCCTGACAACAGAACACACATTAGTTTTAACATTGAAGATAAGAGCTTTGTTCCTTCCCCACTGTTCCCCATAAAAATAATCATAGGTTTCCTACTTCTTAATTAGATTTTTAGTCTGAAACACTAAATATTTTCAGCCAGGTATAAATGTCTGTGTCTCAGAGAAAAAGCAGATTTGACACTGTTCGGTGGGTCATATCCATATTAACAAATCTCAGTACTACTAAATTTATCATTAAATATTTGGAACATAGAGCACACGATGCCATTTTTAATTAAATACCTTTTTACCTTTGTAGTATTCTGGTTTTGTGAATATACAAGTTAAGCCAATGATTTGTACTCATTATAGAAACATTTTTCTTTGAAAAGAATCAGCATCCTGGCTCATGTGTATAATAATGAGAAAAACTGCTTTAAAATTTTTCCATATTACATGACTACTCATTTCTGAAATATACACATCATCCAAATAGACTAAGGTGCAAATGAAATGAAATGAAAAAATAAAATAAAACAAGGTAATGATTTTAAATCCTTCAGGAGTAAGACATGGGACCAGAAAAGTCAACGTAGAGGATTTGCCCATCAAATCAAAGTCCTACACTTTGTGTATGTATGCTGCAAGCACTATCTTGACCTTTATGAGTCCCCTGTGGGTGTCCCTGGGTTGACTTCTGGTGACAACATGACACATGCAGGTAGTTTCCTTCAAAAAATCTAAAAAGTGTTGTGTGCCAGTTGCGCCCTTTCCTAGATTGGGAAGCTCTGCTCACACTCAGTCATGCCCTAGTCAACTCCAGCTTGGACTACTGTAACACACTCTACATGGGGCTGCCCTTGAAGACTATTTAGAACCTTCAGCTGGTGCAGAATGCAGCAGCGCAGGCAGTTATGTGTGCTGCTAGGAGAGCACATATTACACCTCTGCTCCACGAGGTGCACTGGTTGCCAGTCTGCTTCTGGGTCCAATTCCAGGTGCTGTTTTTGACCTTTAAAGCCCTTCATGGCATGGAACCAGGTTATCATAGGGACTGCCTCTCCCCAATTACATCAGCCCATCCCATTAGATCTTGTAGAGAAGGCATGTTGCGGGTACCATCTGCCAGGGACTTACATTTGTTGGGTCCCAGGAGGTGGGCCTTCTCTGCCGTGGTGCTCACCTTATGGAACATTCTCCCCCTTCAAGTCAGGTTAGCTCCATCTCTGCTATGGCTGTGGAAGTCCCCCAAGACCTGGTTATATCAACAGGCCTGAGGGTCACAGGGAACTGCTTAATGGATTTGTAGCAACCAAGTACTAACCATTACTAGCAAGAGCTTAGCTTTTTTAAGATAAGCCAGCATTCGTGTGTTACTTGCACTATTATTTGGAATTTCTTGTTAAACATTCACATTTTTTAAATCCAAGCTATTTGCCAGTCCCTACTACGGCTGTTCATGTGCAAGTACTTAGCCAAGAAAACCAAAATCAAAAACAATTATGCATTTCTCACAGACTTTAGAAATTATATTGTGCTCCAATCAAAGCAGTCTGAAAAGCCAATACAGTACTTGCTGTATAGATTAAAGGCAGTATGAACAGGGCTCTAAGCACATTTTCCACACCTACATGGACTTAGGAATGCTAAAGTAAAGTAGGCTCCTGAGAACTGGGCCGTTGAGGATAATTACAAACATTGAATAGATAAACCTCTGTTTTTACCTAGCACTCTCACATCAAAGGAAATTGTTTGAAGAGCATTCCACCCCATTGTGAACACTGCCACAGGTACATGAGAAAAGGATCAAAAGTTTGGCCTCCTATACCAAGCTCTGAAGTCTATGAAGCAGAATGGAAAATACATCAAGACTTAGTGAATTCCTTCTGCATGGATTCCCTGATACTGAGGGGCTACGGATAGTCCACATCATTGTTTTTTTCATAGTTTATTTGGTAGCCCTCATTGAAAATCTCATCATCATCACGGTCATTGTTTATAGCCATCAGCTCCATTCACCCATGTATTTTTTCCTAGTCAATCTATCCTTGCAAGATCTTGGCTCCATCTCTGTCACAGTTCCAAAGTCCATGCTGAATTCCTTGATGAGCACTGAAACCATTTCTTACTCTGGATGTCTCTGCCAAGTTTCCTTCCTGGTTTTCTTCATGCTGTCTCATTTCTTTCTCCTCGGGGTCATGGCATATGATCGTTATGTAGCTATCTGCAATCCACTGCGTTATGAGACTGTACTGAACAAAAAAGCCTGCATCCACATGGCAACCATTGCATGGATGGGTGGCCTGTTTTATTCAATGCTCTATACAGGAAATTTAGCCACAGTGGAGTTCTGTTCCAGAATCATCCATCAGTTCTTCTGTGAAATCCCACAGATGCTCAAGATCTCTTGCTTTCACTCTTATGTTGGAGAAAAATGGGCAATCGTCTTTGGTTCTTGTTTAGCTTTTCTGTTTTTTGCTCTAGTAATTTTTTCTTATGTTCAGATCTTCAGAGCAGTTTTGAGAATCCCATCCACCCAAGGGAAGCAAAAGGCCTTCTCTACCTGTTTACCCCATCTCATAGTCACTTGTCTGTTTCTGGTAAGTGGTAATTTTGCATATCTGAGACCAACATCCAGCTCCCCATCAACATCAGATATCTTGATTTCCATGTTTTACTGTGTGGTGCCACCAGTCATGAATCCAGTAATCTACAGCATGAGGAACAAAGAACTCAAAACGGAATTCTGGAAGCTCATCCTCAATGTTTCTTCAAACACCTTACAGAAATTTTCCCAGTTATGTGTACTTTAATAAATGTTTTAAACTGTTTGGTCATTTTGCAGTATATTTCATCATCAGTGTGTGAATTAGACATATACTGAACCATATTGTCCTCTGCATATCAATTGATAAATAAAGATGCTATTGATTCAGTGGATTAGGCTTAGGCTTTCTCCTTAGGAAACTGATGAAACTACAATGGTTTTCTGTAGCTTTATTTATTTATTCATTTAAAACATTTGAGTAGCCACCTATCTTAAAACAACTCTAAGTGGCTTACAACCAATAGCCTTAATCTAGTGAAAGGTTATTATTGTCAGAGACCAGCATCTAATGCTAAATCTTTGTGGTACAACATAAAGAAGTACAGGTGAATGCTAAATTGTTGCATTTCATACACTTTTTCCTCTGAAAGAGAATGAATCCATTCACTATTATTCACATTACTTATATTTTATGGCAACCTTAGTAGAAACATACAGTATAGAAAATATATTTCAGATTATGCTTCTATCTATATATACATGTCTTTCAATATAAATTTCATACTGGCTTTCTCATTGGATTTTTTTTTTTTTGGGGAAGGATGCAATTTTACTGATGCATTCACCTTAATTAAATTTGTTTACCTGTCTAGTGATATTATTAGAGAGAAACAAAAAGAAAAAAAGAAATATATGCTCCTCTATCCACAGAAACCTAGAAGCAAAGTTGCTCTCATGGATACATAACCTTCTGTTTGTTATGATAAAGCTTTTGGGGACTCTTGGTTGTATGCAATGCATTGAATAGCAGAACTATGAAGAGAAGAATTAGACAGAAAAAGGGGAGAGGAAATGAAAATTGCTGAAAGACATTCTTTTATGCTGTAAACTTTGGAGAGGGAGGAGGCAATGAAATGTTTTACCTATAGCAGCTCTTTTCATTTCTCCCTGAAATTGCAGTACTGAGTTTTATTTTGTGGCAAGGAATATATGAAATGTATATCTATTGTGGATATAAAGAAGTTTTTTTTAAAAAAATAACAAAAATTTCTACCTTCCCTCAAGTAACCAAGTATATGTGCTGGGGGCGGGGGGGAGGAGGATAGTTCCAGTCCAGATACAAATAATGAATCCGCAGAAGTTTGCATCATCACCCTATCCAGTGTCCAGTACTGTGCCATGCTTACCACGATTCTGAGTATTAAACATCAACATTGCCTATTGCAACTTTGAAAGATAGTGGATCATCATCATCATCATCATCATCATCATCATCATCATCATCCACTTTGGAGTAGAATAGTGCATCTATATATCTTCCTGAAAGAGTTGGGTGGGTAAATTCTACCTTAACTATTAATCATACCTTAACTTCATCATCTTTGTCATTGACCTGCCTAAATTGTACTTTCACACAGTCATAATTAACTCTTCTTGTTTATTACAAACTTAGTATGAAATGTTCCCTCCCTCCTTCCCCCCTTCCCCCTTCCCCCTTCCCCCTTCCCTCCTCCCTCCCTCCCTCCCTCCCTTTTTTAAAAAATTGAAGACCTTCTGTCTGTCTTCTATCATCTATCTATCTATCTATCTATCTATCTATCTATCTATCTATCTATCTATCTATCTATCTATCTATCATCTCTCTATCATAAGCTGCCCTACAAATTAGAAGTATAGGATGGAATTAAATTAGTATACTACTACTACTACTACTACTAATAATAATAATAATAATAATAATAATAATAATACTATAAACAGTGGCACATACAATTTTACTTTATGCAAATAAACAATATTTTATCTCTACTATCCTGAAGAGAATATTAAATCAAATTTATTAAATCCATCCAAGTTTACTACATGGTGTACCACGTTTGTATGCAACCTACTGTGTTTAAAGCATTTTCATTCTATTGCACTGTTTATTACAATTTCTATTGTAGTGGAAGTATTTCAATGCTGTATATTGCCCAGATGTTGTATATGGAAGTGCAGGATGTGATACACAGTCTATTAATATTTTAAATAAATAGATAATAAAGAGCCTCATATTCTCTAACCCTTATAGAAAGGAAGGCTTTTCAGAATAGAAGGATTATGTCATATTACATGTTTCTTTAGCTCCTTGGTTCTTGAAGAATTACCATCTTTGGTCATGGATGGGGTTGCACTGCCACAGACGGACCTGGTGCGCAATCTGGGGGTTCTCCTGGACTCATGACTCCTGCTCGAGGAGCAGGTAGCTGTCATGGCCAGGACCTTAACTTGTGCCCATTCCTGGACCAACATTCCCTTATCACAGTCACCCATGCCCTAGTCACCTCCCCATTTAGACTATTGTAATGTGCTGTACATGGGGCTGCCCTTGAAGAGTATCCGGAAGCTTCAGTTGGTTCAAAATGCAGTAGCCTGCAGTTTTGCACAAGTCTAGATTTCTGCATGTGTAAGGTGACCATACGTCCCGTTTTGAACGGGACAATCCCGTTATTTTAGCATTTTTCAACCGTCCCGTCGTTTTGATCAAAATCTCAATTTTGTCCCTTTTTTAAACCCGGCGGGAAGGAGGACAGGAAGACAGGAAGGAGGACTGGAGCCGGACTTGCCATTGGAGGCAGCCCGGAAGAGGCCCTATCAGTGCGGCAACTGGAAGCCCAGTTGCCACGTGCGAGCCCAGCAGCAGAAGCAGCACCACAGTCCAGGTTCCTGCCTCCTTACCTGATCCTGAGATTGTTTGCCCAGCAGTGGTGAGGCCAGGGAAAGCAGGCACGGGAAGCTTGTGGAAAGAGGGTGCGTGCGTGTGTGTGCTCAGCGTAATCGCGTGCACACACACATGCACCCCACACCTCTCCAGCCTCCCTGCAACAGGTGCGGGTGCATTTGGTCATGGGGAGGCTGGAGAAAGAGGGTGTGGGGTGTGTGTGTTTGTATGTGTGCACATCTGATTGGGCTTGGCCGAGGGAGGAGAGCTGTCAGGCCGCCAAGCAGGAGAAGCCGGCTGAGCTCGGCTGCTTCAGCCACACCACTCCGCCCCTTGCTGCCTGCTGAAGCTCCCCAGGGTGGCCACTCCTGCTTCTCCTGCTCGGTGGCCTGACAACTCTCCTCCCTCGGCCAAGCCCGATCAGATGCACGCACACACACACACATGCACTCACAGGACAGACTGCCCTGGCAGGAGCTGGCCATGCTGGGGGGCTTCAGCGGGTGGCGAGGGGCAGAGTGGTGTGGCTGAAGCCCCTCAGCACGGCCGGCTCCTGCCGAGGGCAGTCTGTCCTGTGAGTGTGTGAGTGTGTGTGTGTGTATCTGATCGCGCTTGGCCGAGGGAGGAGAGTTGTTGCCGCTGCCGCCGCCAAGCAGGAGAAACAGGAGCCGGCTACACTGGGGGGCTTCAGCCACACCACTCTGCCCCTTGCCATCCGCTGAAGCCCCCAGCGCGGCCGGCTCCTGCTCGGCGGCCTGACAAGTCTCCTCCCTCGGCCAAGCCTGATCATATGGATACACACACACTCACAAGACAGACTGCCCTGGCAGGAGCTGGCCATGCAGGGGGGCTTCAGCGGGTGGCGAGGGGCGGAGTGGTGTGGCTGAAGACCCCCAGCGCGGCTGGCTCCTGCCGAGGGCAGTCTGTCCTGTGAGTGTGTGAGTGTGTGTATGTGCATCTGATCGGGCTTGGCCGAGGGAGGAGAGTTGTCGGGCCGCCAAGCAGGAGAAGCAGGAGCTGGCCACCCTGGGGAGCTTCAGCGGGCAGCAAGGGGCGGAGTGGTGTGGCTGAAGCAGCCGAGCACAGCCGGCTCCTCCTGCTTCTCTTGCTCTGCGGCGGTGGCAGCAGCAGCGACTCTCCTCCCTCCCTCGGCCAAGGCCGAGGGGGATGGGGCAGTGGTGGGCCTCCATCCCCTCCATCCCCGCCCCTTGTTCCCTGGCCGATGACGGTGCTGTGTGCACAGTGTGTGTACTCCGGCCTCCCCCAAACACACCAGCTCTGCCGCACCATTCACTGCTAGAAGAAAAAAAACCTTTAAAAATCGGGGAAAAAAATTAAAATCCAAGCCAATCACGCTGATGGGGGCGGGGTTTGCAGGTGGGAGCCAATTGTGTGGGCCAGGGGCGGGGTTTGAAGGTGGGAGCCAATTGCGTGGACTGGGGGGCGGGGTTTGGAGGCCGGCATGGTGGCATAAAACCCTGTCCCATTTTGCCATCCCAAAAGTACCGTTTTTGTCTGAAGGAAATATGGTCAGCCTATGCATGTGTCACCTCTTTTCTGGGAGCTGCGTTGGTTGCTGATTTGCTTCTGTCTTCAATTCAAGGTACTACTTATCACCTTAAAAGCTGTACATGGCTTGAGGCCTGGTTATTTGAAGGACTGCCTTTTCCCAGTCACATCTACCCAGCCCACCAGAGTGGGGAGGCAGGGTATGTTATGAGGGAAGTTCATCTGTGGGACCACAAAAAAGGGCCTTCTCCATGGTGGCTCCCTCCCTGTGGAACATCATTCCCCCAGAGATTTGATTGGCCCCCACCTTGATGCTTTTCTGAAAGGCCCTAAAGACGTGGTTCTGTCAGTGAGCCTGGGGACCCCAGACTGAGATGGAACTGATCAAGTGGTTGATTACACTGTGTTGTAGCCGCTGCGGCGGGGTGGAGTGTTGAGCGGGTTTTATATTGTGGATTTTAATCTTGTAAGCTGCCCGGAGTCACTGTGTGTGAGTTGGGTGGCCATATAAATGTGTTAAATAAATAAATAAATAAATAAATAAATAAATAAACAAACAAACAAACAAACAAACAAACAAATAAATAAATAAATGTTTCTTCTTCCTTTCCTTTGGGTCAACAAGGCAAATAGTTAAAGCGCTTCTATGAACTGTATTGCTGAAACTCTGATTTTCATCTCAGGAAGAATTTTTCTTATGCAGGGCTTTATTTATTTATTTATTTCTAAAGTATATTATGGGTTACTCACTATATCTGCATTCCTCGGGATAATTTTAATGATACACAATGATGCACAATTATATTATCTCATAAAATAAATGGAAAACAGTATAGGAAGAAAACTAAGCTGAGCTTCCCGCACCTTTACTTTGGGAGGACTCTGCTTTTTGTCTAGCAACAGAGAAAATCTTTGTTTCTGCTCCTGCTTATTTAAGTAATGCATATTCAATTACATGCCCTCCTTTCATTTTAGAAGTGGTAAATCATTAGTAGAGATCGAATTACATTTGAAAAATTAGGAGTAAACATGTTTCATACTTTGATTCTGTCACTATGTCAATCAAGTCACCAACTCATGAAAGCTTATATACTATGTATAATCCACTCCTCTCTTCCTTCTCCTTCAGACAATCAAAGGGTTTTTCTTCAGTTATATATCAAGTGGTTACTATGGGACACAGAGTATTATGAAAGTATTATGAAGGTTTTATGTTTGTCAGAACCTGTTCTCAGAAGTTCAACAAAGAGCAAAAACATTATTCCTGGAGGACTCATTCAGAAAACTAGTGCAAATGAATGATGAGAGCACAGATAGAAAAGTTTACTTTCTGGTTTATACATCTGCTAATGGAAATTGCACAGGATCAAAAAAAAAGCAAAACTGAACACAAAGTTCTCCTCAGCCACCATGTTTATAAGACCCCCAAGGTGTGTGCACGCGTGCATGCGTGCATGCATGCGTGCATAAGTAAGTAAGTAAGTAAGTTGGCACAAAGTAATACATTATATAAAACTTATTATTTTTTTCTAAAAGTTTTATCTCCTCAACTAAAAAAATGAGTAGTCATGTCATATGGAAAAAATTTAAAGCATTTTTTCTCATTATTATACAACATGAGCCAGGATACTGATTCTTTTCAAAGAAAAATGTTTCTGTAATACACTGGATGAGTACAAATCATTGGCTTAACTGGTATATTCACAAAACCAGAATACTACAAAGGTAAAAAGGTATTCCATATCTTTGTTCTCAGCAACTTGGCTCTCAGTGCCTACGCTGATGCCAAATCAGATCAAATAGCTTCCATCCTTTATGTAACGTCTGTTTAACTGGAGTCATTTTGTCAGTAAGGACAGCTGTGGAAAATAAAAAGTATGGTAACTACTCAGAATAATCTATTATTTCTTATTTGTTTAATGTGCAATGGAGATAAAATGTGTAGATGTCAGGCCCAGCCCAACAACAACATACAAGCAGGCCAGTCAAAGTACAGTTCTTCATTTGCTTACACCACAGAGACAGAATCTTGCCAGACTAAACCTGGACTACTCTAATGTAAAGGATAAACCCTGGGTGATTCTAGGGAGTGGCTATTCTGAATCTCTTCCTCTTCACATGGTCCAACTCAGGACTGTGTTGTCTCTTGTCTGGCCTCCCTTCTGGAATGTGCTCCCTGTTTCCTCAGAACCAGCTGCATTACTGTAGTCCATAGCTTTCCAAACTGTGTGTCGCAACACTTTAGTGTGTCGCGACACACAGTTTAGTGTGCCGTGAAGCGGCGGTGTGGAGGCGCGCACGGCGTTGGCAGTGTGCACGGCGGCGGGGTCAGCGACGATGGCAGCAGTGCACGATCAGCACTTCCGTGTTTTAGCGAGGCCGCCACCGCCACCGCCACCATGCATGCTGCCACCGCCACACAACATCCACACCACCGCCATGCACAGGTGCCCCCCACGCACATCCCCGCACCGCTGCCTCTGCTGCCGTTGGTGTGTCGCCAACAGCGGCACTTTGGAAAGCACTGCTGTAGTCCATCATATCACCTCCCCCCTTGTAGACACATTCCATCACAGTGGAATAGCTTTAAACCATCAGAAAACAAGTGTGTGACAGCCTGATGTTGCACATTGCTCTGTAGCATCTTGTCACATATACACTCAAACAGATACTCTGGGTTTTTTTAGTTGACAGCAGAAGCCTGAGAGTACAATGGATAATCATAACTAACCCATAGTCTGTATTTTCTTTTTAAGAAAGTAGATGGTGGTATGCAGAGTTGACAAAGAAGATGGAGACTGAAAAGAAAAAAGAACAGATTCTTTGAAAAGAATCAGTATACTGCCTCATTTCATATAATAATGTGAAAAAATTCTTTAAGAGTTTTCCATATGACATGACTACTCATTCCTGAAAAATGCACATAATCCAAATACATTTTTTTTTAAAAAAAGAAACAATTTAAATCTCTCAGGGGTAGGACAGAAAAGTCAAGGTAGAGGATTTGCCCATGTAATAAAAGTCATACACTTTGTGTATGTCTATGAAGGTTCTCAGTCATCCAGGTGGAATTGTCTGTAACTTGAATCATGTCAACTGGATTTCTATTTTCTCAGTGGAAACGTTACATACTTTGTGTATGTATGCTGCAAGCACTATCTTAGCCTTTATGAGTCCCCTGTGGGTGTCCCTGGTTTGACTTCTGGTGACAACATGACACATGCAGGTAGTTTCCTTCAAAAAATCTAAAAAGTGTTGTGTGCCAGTTGTGCCCTCTCCTAGATGGGGAAGCTCTGCTCACACTCACTCATGCCCTAGTCACCTCCAGCTTGGACTACTGTAACACACTCTACATGCGGCTGCCCTTGAAGACTATTTACAACCTTCAGCTGATGCAGAATGCAGCAGTGCAGGCAGTTATTACACCTCTGCTCCACAAGCTGCACTGGTTGCCAGTCTGCTTCTGGGTCCAATTCCAGGTGCTGTTTTTGACCTTTAAAGCCCTTCATGGCATGGAACCAGGTTATCATAGGGACTGCCTCTCCCCAATTACATCAGCCCATCCCATTAGATCTTGTAGAGAAGGCATGTTGCGGGTACCATCTGCCAGGGACTTACATTTGTTGGGTCCCAGGAGGCGGGCCTTCTCTGCCGTGGTGCTCACCTTATGGAACATTCTCCCCCTTCAAGTCAGGTTAGCTCCATCTCTGCTATGGCTGTGGAAGTCCCCCATGACCTCGTTATGTCACCAGGCCTGGGGGTCACAGGGAACTGTAGACATTCTTAGATGGCTCCACTGTGGTTAATTTTTTTTTACTCTTTCTATTTTAATTTTTTTATAATATTTTTATAATGATTGATTTTATGTATTTGTTGTTTTATTGTATTGTTGCATGCCACCCAGGTTTACTTTTTGTGATTTGGGTGGCCATATAAATCTGATAAATAATTATATATATTTTTAAAAAGTTATCTTATATTGCCACATTCCTCCTCCTCCTCCTCCTCCTCCTCCTCCTCCTCCTCCTCCTCCTCCTCCTCCTCTGCTTTGGTATACCCTGGTGGTACTAAATCCAAGCATAAACTGTTACAAGAAAACAAATACAGATAATAAAAAAAACAAATATTTTGATTACCTAATCGATTTGTAGTAACCGAGAACTAACCATTACAGGAAGGGCTTACCTTTTTTAAGATAAGCGAATTGGTGGGTGTTACATACAAATTGTGGGTGTTACATGAACTATTATTTGGAATTATTTGTTAAGCATTCCCATTATTTTAAATCCATAGACTAAGGGCTGCTAAAGTAAACTAGGCTCCTGAGAACTGGGCCCTTGAGGATAATTACAAACATCACATAGATAAATGTCTGTTTTTACCTAGCACCCTCACGTCAAAGGAAATTGTTTGAGGAGCATTCCACCCCATCATGAATACTGGCACAGGCACATGAGAAAACGGTCAGAAGTTTGGCCTCCTATATCAAGCTCTGAAGTCTACGAAGCAGAATGGAAAATACATCAAGAGTTAGTGAATTCCTTCTGCATGGATTCCCTGATACTGAGCGGCTACGGATGGTCCACATCATTGTTTTTTTCATAATATATTTGGTAGCCCTCATTGAAAATCTCATCATCATCACGGTCATTGTTTATAGCCATCAGCTCCATTCACCCATGTATTTTTTCCTAGTCAATCTATCCTTGCAAGATCTTGGCTCCATCTCTGTCACAGTTCCAAAGTCCATGCTGAATTCCTTGATGAGCACTGAAACCATTTCTTACTCTGGATGCCTCTGCCAAGTTTTCTTCCTGGTTTTCTTCATGCTGTCTCATTTCTTTCTCCTCGAGGTCATGGCATATGATCGTTATGTAGCCATCTGCAATCCACTGAGTTATGAGACTGTGCTGAACAAAAAAGCCTGCATCCAAATGACAACCAGTGCATGGATGGGTGGCCTGTTTTATTCAATGCTGTATACAGGAAATTTAGTTAGAATGGAGTTCTGTTCCAGAATCATCCATCAGTTCTTTTGTGAGATCCCTCAGTTGCTCAAGATCTCTTGCTCCAACGCATATCTTGCAGTAGTCTGGGTTCTCATATTTAGTTCTTGTTTAGCTTTTCTCTATTTTGCTGTAATTACTTTTTCTTATATTCGGATCTTCAGAGAAGTTTTTAGAATCCCCTCTACCCAAGGGAAACAAAAGGCTATCTCTACCTGCTTACCCCATCTCATAGTCACTTGTCTGTTTCTGGTAAGTGGTAATTTTGCATACCTGAGACCCACATCCAGCTCCCCTTCAACATCAGATATCTTGATTTCCATGTTTTACTGTGTGGTGCCACCAGTCATGAATCCACTGATCTATAGCATGAGGAACAAGGAACTCAAAATGGCATTCTGGAAGCTGATTCTCAGTATCTTTCCCCACATCTTTCAGAAATAATCTAAAGTATGTGTATTTTAGTATATGCTTTCAATTTCCTGGCCTTTTTGAAGTATGCCTCAACTTCAGTGGGTGAATTAGTAATATGCATATTATTTTAAAAAATAAGATGATTTTGATTCAGTGGGTTAGGTTTTCTCCTTCTAAAATTGAGGGAAGTATAATGGTTTTACATAGCATTAAATCTAGTTAATTAAAGTTGATTATGATTGTAAAGAAACATCTAGCAATACATTTTGTGATATTGAATAAATAGAGCTTAATTATAAACTCGGTTAAATTATTTATACCTTTTCTTTTAAAGGAGAAATGCCATCCATTCATTATTATTTAAGTTATTTATAATTTCTTGCAATACAGAAAATATATCTCAGATTATGTCTCTATTTATATATGCATTTCTTTAAACATATTTTAAAATGGTTTCTATATCATACTCTTTTATACTGTACTCTCTTTTTTTAAGCAATCATACATTTTTACTGATTCATTAATTTTAATTAAATTTGTATACCTGTCTAGAAATGCTATTATGTGAAAAAAATTATCCTGCATATATAGAAAGCAATTAGAAGAGTTGCTTTTATGTAACCATAACCTCCTGGTTTTTATGATAGAGCTTTTTGGGACTTTTGGTTCTATGCTATATATTAATAGCATATAAATAATAGAAAAGGGGAAGAACAACTGAAAATTACTGAAAGACATTATTTTGGGCTGTGAAGTCTGAAAATGGGGAGGGATGATCAAATGTTTTAACTATAGCAGCCCTTTTCCTCTGATTCTAGACATGGAGGCGTACTTCCACAATTTTGTTAGTCATTCTTCTGAAGAGGAGATAAAAGCCTTTTTCCAATAAAGGGCATATTTTATCCTTGTGACTGAAGTGATTTACGAATGGCAAAACATCTTGTACCAGTTCTCTCTCAGTATAATATTAAAAGTAAATTTAACGTACGTTTCCAGTGAAATTCCCACAGTTGCATCTCTATAACTGTATTCAAATTCTGCATCCATTTAATCATACAATCTTTGACTTGTTTGGGTTCTGAGCTGTATTTCACTAGTAATTTATAAATTGTTCCTAACAAATGTTCAATATTATGTCTTATAAGATTTTCAAACTCAGTCAAATTTCTCGATTTCCCCCCTTGTTTCCATAATTCTTTTGTTGTTGGGCTGTTTATCTGAAAGTATTGGAGACAATTAAGTGTAGAAGAACACTGTGTAGTAACAAAGGCCTTAAATAGCTGTTTCCAATTTGATAAATATTAGTAAATAGATCTTTATTGTTTCATGTCAAGAAAATTCATAAATACTTTACTTTGAGGTAGCATTAAAGCCTGTTAATCAATACACAAATTGCCTTTCATCTCTGTTCATGTTCCACATCACCATTTCAGTTTTGTTTTTATTGATTCAGTAACCTGACACCGAACCACATTGTTGTATATGTTCCATCAATGCTATTAAAGAATCACTAAGTTGAGTGATTGTCAATACAATATCGTCAGCAAATAATTTCAATTTATGTTCATGTGTAGTTAATTTGAGTCTTGGGATTCTATTTCTTGATTTATTTGAATTGCCAGTAGTTCTAATGTTAATAAAATTAGAGAAGGAAGACTGCATTGCTGTGAAGTAAGACCATTCAGTACAATTTTAGATTTTTGTTCTTTACGAATACTCTGTATCGATTTGAAAAAATTAGGGTCAAAGTCCATTTTTTTTAAAGATCTGCAAACAAAAAAGTTCATTCAAATTGATCGACATTTCTCCAAAATAAAAAGTTAAAATACAGGTGGATTACTCCATTTTGTCCAGAGGTTTTTTGGGATACAGGCAAAGTTTTGTGTACACCTTAGATGAGGCAATGAAGATGCTCAAGTCTTTATCTGTAATGGAAAAAGACATAAGAGATCAGAACTGGGACCAACTAATTGGCATTTCTGGAAATGTTGACCAAAATCAACTTTAAATATTTTCAGCTAATATTAATGTCCTGAATAGTCCATTTAAAAGGTATTTACATATATATATATATATATATATATATATATATATATATACATACATACATACATACATACATACATACATACATACATGGATATGGATACAGGTTCAAGAGTGGAACTACCATCAGCCATCTCCCATACATGGATGACATGGATGACACTCATCAGACCCTGCCTGCCCTCTTTTGGGCTGGTGTACAGTCTCTGGCTGTTGGACTTGGGGTGGAAACCTCCAGGCATTGTGAGGAGGTTCCAGGTCTTCCCATCGGCAGCCTCCATGTCCTCCTTTGGCCAGCTCACTATATCGGCAGGGTATCTGATGACTGGCAGGGCATATGTGTTGATGGCATGGATCTTATTTTTCCCATTGAGCTGGCTCTTCAGGACCTGTCTTATCCTTTGGTGGTATTTGGATGTTGCTGTCTTCCTTGCCTCCTCATTGTGGTTCCCATGTGACTATAGGATACCAAGGTACTTGTAGCTGGTCTCTATGTCTGCTATGTGGCCCACTGGTAGTTCTACCCCATCAGTCTAGACTACCTTCCCTCTCTTTACTACCATCCAGCCATACTTCTCTGGTCCGAATGACATCCCAGTGTCCTCACTGTAGATCTGTGTCACCTAGATCAGCGAGTCGATGTCTTATTTACTCTTAGCATACAGCTTGATGTCACCCATGTAGAGGAGATGGCTGATGGTAGTTCCACTCTTGAACATGTGTCCGTATCCAGTCCTTATGATTATCTGGCTGAGGGGGTTCAAGCCTGTGCAGAACAGCAGCAGGGACAGTGCATCAGCTTGGTATATGCCGCACTTGATGGCCACTTCTGAGAGCTGTATTGAATTGACTTCCATTGTTGTCTTCCACAGTCCCATTGAGTTCTTAAGGAAGGTCCTTAGTGTCCTGTTGACTTTGTCCAGCACCAGGCATTCACAGATCCATGTGTGTGACATTGAGTTGTAGGCTTTTCTGTAGTCAATCCAGGCTGTGCTCAGACTGGTCTTTCTAGACCTTGAGTCTCAGGAGACTGCTCTATCTATGAACAACTGGTGTTTTGAGCCTCTGGTGCTGTTCCCAATGCCCTTCTGAGTTGTGCTCATGTACTGGTGCATATGTTCCTGTAGCTTGGGAGCTATGATGCCTGATAGGACTTTCCATGTTGTGGGGAGGCATGTTATGGGCCAGTAGTTGGACGGTGCTGTTCCCTTGTGGGGGTCTTTCATGATCAGCACTGTCCTACCTTGTGTTAGCCAGTCTGGGTGGGAGCCTGCTGCTAGCAACTGGTTCATCTGTGCTGCTAAGCGTTCATGCATTGCTGTTACATTCTTTAGCCAGTAGGTGTAGATCATGTCTGGGCCAGGTGTTGTCCAGCTCTTCATGTTCTTGATCCGCTGTTGAATGTTTGCTACTGTGATGCTGACTGGTTCCTATTCTGGGAGGTTTCTGTGGTTTGCTCTCAGGTCCTGCAGCCACTTTGCACTGGTGTTATGTTTCTTCTCTTTCTCCCATATGTTCTTCTAGTACTATTCAGTTTCTTCTGTTGGTGGCTCTTCTGTTACTGTGCTGTTGCACTGCAGTTTGGAGTACACCTTGGATGGTTCTTTGGAGAACAAGGCATTTGCCTTTTTGCCCTCTGCTTCTCTAGTGTATCTCCTTAGCCTGGTAGCCAGTGCTGGGAGCCTTTGTTTAGCAGTCTCTAGGGCTTCAGATGGGGGGACGTCGTGGCTCAGCGGGTAAGATGCCAGACTTGTAGATCAAAAGATCGCAAGTTTGGAGGTTCAAATCCCTAGTCCCGCATGATGGAGTGAGCTCCCGCACTAGCCCCAGCACTTGCCATCCTAGCAATTTGAAAGCATGCAAATGCAAGTAGATGAATAGGTACCACTTCAGTGTGTAGGTAACAGCATTCAGCATGCGTCATGCCGGCCACATGACCGTGGAAGTGTCTTCAGACAACGCTGGCTCTTCGGCTAACAAACAGAGATGAGCACCAGCCTCTAGAGTTGGACACAACTCTACAAATGTGTGTGTGGGGGGGAACCTTTACCTTTACCTTTACTAGGGCTTCAGATGGAGTCAGGCCCTTGTATTTTTTCAGTAGCCATGTCTTATTCTTAAGCTCCACATCTTCTGTAGTTCCACCAGCTGGCTAACTTGCTTCCGAGTTGCCGTGATCTTAGACTCCAACCTCATTTTGAGGGGAGGTATGTACTGCTTTTCTTCTTGATTGTGTAGCTAAGCATCTCCAGGATTATGGTGGCTGTAGCATATAGAAGTTGGACAAATAAATAAATAAATAAATAAATAAATAAAGCAGTTCACTGGTTTGAGTTATGGTGGTAGTAGGGATTGTTGTGAGGGCTCTGTTGGCAGATTCTAGATACTATCTGATGGTATTCACTGCTGAGCCTTGGTAATAGGTCTCAAGGATTGAATGTAGCTAGTTTATCCATGATCTTTTGCCTCATATCAGCTGCTGTGCTCTGTAATGGAGGGGGTGGTAGTGGCGTTCCAGCTTCAGGTATTGGCTACATCTCCAGTTGTTCTGGGTCTTCTCTCATCTGGGATGTAATGTGTAGTTGAGTCTATCTCAACTTGTGAAAGCAGCTTCCTCTTCACTATGTTGAAGCATTGGGTCACTAGCTGTTTCTTAATTAGTGTGGATGCAGATCTTCTGTCCTTCCATAGTTCTCTCATACGTTTCATATATCCCCACTCATTAGGTCTATTGCTGCAAGTAGCATTCCATCAATTACTAAAGTAATGAATGGGGTGACAATGCGGTTACAACTTCCAAAAAACCTCGAAAGGATCCACCCAGTGTTTCACTGCAGCTTATTGCAACCAGCCAAGGAATGAGATCGGTGGCACATGCAACAGCAAACACCAGTTCCAATAATGATAGATGGGGAATGTCACTTTGAAATACAGGAAATACTGGATGCCAGAGTATATATGGTGAAATTGCAGTATCTAGTCCAGTGGTCCCCATCCTGACTAGTCTCTTCTCAGAAATAGATAAAACATGTGTTGTACTTCCCCACTGGAAACAAAGTATAATATACCCAATCTTCAAAAAGGGTAATCGGCAAGAACCTGCCAATTATCACCCAATTAGTCTGCTAGACATTTCTTCCAAGCTCTATGCCAGACATCTCTTGAATAAACTAGAAGATTGGGAGGAAGAAACAAAACTCTTTCATCCAGAACAGGCAGGGTTCCGAAAAGGACATAGCACAGTAGATCACTGTGCTATTCTGAAGGCCCTTATTCAGAAATATACCAATGGGCATACAAAACATCTCTACATAGCTTTTATTGATCTCACCTCTGCCTTTGATTCCATTGACAGGTCTCTATGGGAGAAATTAGTTAGGACAGATATTGATAAGCGCCTTCTTAAATTAATTATAGAACTATACACCAACATTACAACAAGGTTAAGAACGGGTCCACAAGGGTCCTTGTCAGACCCCATTTTATTGGAGAGAGGAGTTAAACAGGGATGCCTACTTGCTCCCTTTTTATTTAATTTCTACATTAATGATATTGTAGAGGTAATAAAGTCACAAGGTTTTTTCTCCCCTTCGCTCAATGGACAGACAATCTCAATATTAATGTACGCTGATGATATGGCTCTTATTTCCTATACTGAGATTGGCCTCAGAAGATTATTGGCCAGACTAGCTGCTTATTGTGAAATGGAAAAATTGAAGATAAACTACAATAAAACTAAAGTAGTAGTTTTTGGCAAAAGTAGTATTAAACATAGATGGACAATTAATGCCCAACTAATAGAGCAATGTCCCTCTTTTAAATACCTGGGCATCACCTTTCATAAGTCCCTTTCATGGAAAGTACATTTATATAATGCTTTGGCATCTGCTCAGCGAACAGTAGGTGCCATTTTGAAATTTTTCTATTCTAAAGGAGGGCAATTGGTAGCCTCTGTACTTAAAATACTTCAAGGCAAGGTGATAGTCCAGATGCTGTATGGGTTTGAGATTTGGGGGTGGGATGAGAAGGTCATTGCCCAAATGGAAATAGTCCAAAACAACTTTATAAGGAAGATCTTAGGCCTCCCCCAGGGTACCCCTGCTGCCTACTTTAAGGATAGAGGTAGGACTACCTTCCATCGCTGTTAGAATACACCTTGCATTGTTGGGCCACTATAAGAAATTAGAAAGCCTTCAAGAATCCCATCTCACCAAACTCTGTTTTATCCATTACACAGCTGGAAATCAGTGGACTAAACTTTTGTCACCCATTTTACAAATGTATTCCCTACCATCTTTGGGAGAACTCAGAATTTGGAATAGAGAAAACATTAGAGATTGGCTTTTTGAAAGGGATGCCAATAAAGATGCAATTACAGTACAATCATCCAAATTTTCATCCTGGTACTATCATTATAAAAAACATAGAAGCCTCTCCCAGTACCTGGTTAACATAACCACTGAGAAGGGCTTTAACATTCCTTCGCCTGCAGACCATGCCCTCCACATATCTCGAAGGGAGATTTTGTAAGCTCCCTGTCGAACAACACCTCTGTCCTTGTGGTGTTGGTCAAGTGGAGGATGTTATTCATTATGTCCTCCACTGCCCCATTTATAACAACATCAGGGCTAAATTATTAATGACTGGTGAACTCAAGGGCTCTGATGTTGAAAAACTGATTTATCTTCTTGCAGATGTGTTCCCAACTGTTAGCAACCAAGTTGCTACTTTTGCTCTGCTCTCACTTAAACTTAGGAAGAAATATTTAAGCTCTTAGTTGTAGCTCTGGCTCTGTTTTGCTGTAACCTTTTCCTTATATATTTAATGCTTCTTTTATTATTTTATTTTATTATTTTATTTTATTTTTTTAATGTTATTATATTTTATTGTATTTTATTGCATTCTTATGTTATGACCAGTGGTTACAACAATAAACTTTACTATTACTATTACTAGTCCAGTGGAAACACCTTCTGAAATCACATTGTGAATGGGTGTATAGTTTTGATGTGAAAGCACCCTGGTTATTAAGGGATTTTCATAACAAATACTGAGGAAAACCAACACAGAAGTGGGGTTAATCTTTGGGGGGGGGGGTGGAATATCACGTATGGCCCCACCTGGGTACCATCTGTGACATGGTGCCAGTCAAGGGACAGGTAGACAAGAAGTAATTGGAAGCTCTAGCCAGAACAAATAGAAAGAGGAGAATGTATATTCAGCACCATGGACATCAATGAGCTGCAGCGAGGTGCAAGATGAAGTTTACAGTGCTCAATGGGAAGGGGATAGGAGAGCATGTATATATATGTTAATCTTTATAACCTTAATTCACTTGAAGGATTGACATGCCTGGGATCACTGATATAATAAAGATTCCTAATGATTCCATAGTGTTTTCTGTGTGGAGTGCTGATTATAATTCAGGATCATCACATGGAGTATCTCAGTATGATGCTTGAGAAAATCTGTTGATTCATGCATGGAGGTGTTCATATATATATATATATATATATATATATATATATATATATATATATTTAATAATGACAAAGGAAATTAAAGTTACAGTCCTAGATTAACGTACATAAGAGTAAAAAGGTAAAGGTTCCCCCACACAGTCGTGTCCGACTCTCGGGGCCGGTGCTCATCTCCGTTTGTTAGCCAAAGAGCCAGCGTTGTCCGAAGATGCTTCTGCGGTCATGTGGCCGGCATGACGTGCTTGGAACGCTGTTACCTTCCCACCGAAGTGGTACCTATTTATCTACTTGCATTTGCATGCTTTTGAATTCCTAGGTTGGCAAGAGCTGGGGTGAGTGCGGGAGCTCACTCTGTCATGCAGGACTAGGGATTCGAACCTCCTAACTTGCGATCTTCCGATCGACAAGCCTGGCATCTTAACTGCTGAGCCACCGCACCCCCTATATATAAGAGTAGGAAATACTAAATTCAAAGGAATATGACATCTGAGGGCCATAAGAGATTCCAAGAACTAATTTTGAAGGCCCCAGAACCTATGTGAGCAGAAACGGTAGCACAATTTCTCAATATTTTGTGGTAGGGGGAAAAAATAAAATTGAATTATATGTCTTTTTTTTTAAAAAAAAAAAAAGTCTTCATCAAACAACATAATATGGTCCCATTGAATTTTCATGATCAACTGTCCCACTGTAACTCCCACCTGTCTAAAATATTGGGTATTGCTGACCTCTATTTTTTATGCTCACACAAAGACGTGTTTGAATACAACTGATAAATCTCAAGAAACTGTTCATATCAGAATAAACTCAAAATATAACCTGAGATCAGCATCTAAGGGCACCTGTACAATATATCATGTAAGTATCTACTTTTTTTAAAAAAAAATAATCATGATACTATATAAGTAGCAACAACGTCTTCATCAGTTTCAAATAACTCTAATGATTTTTAACCATCCACCTCACAAGATAAAATAGAAGAAGCTAACATCCCATCCTTCACCATATCCTAAAACACTTTCAGATGGCAGAAGTTTAGATTTCTATTACACAAAAGCTGGCAGAGAAAGATGTAGTGCTCATCTATTTTGATGTATCCTCTATTGTTATCAGGTTTGCAAATTAGGACATCAGTGGGTTTTTTCCCTCTACAGAATTCTTCAGCTGAAGTAATACAGACTCTTGGGACACGTCCCAAGGAATACAGTAAAACTTCCACTCCACCATGGCTGTATTATGCTGCCAATGGAGACCAACATTTAATATATTTTGATAAATGGAAAAAGAAATTGGATAAATTATCATTGATAGCTCCACAGCATAAAATCTTACTGATGGAGGAATAGACAATAGGAAAAAAATGAAGAAATATTTTTGACTAAAGATGGTGAGTCATTCACTTAATTTTATCTCAATTGATGAGTAATGTTTCCCTTTCTTCCTGGAAATATCCAACGTAGACTAAAGTGCCCTTTTCCTTGTAAATACAATCCCAGCTAAAACAATTCCTGCATCTATTTCACTGCCTTGGTTGAATGTTATCCACTTATTTTTTTTAAAAAAAAATGAAATTAAGTGGTATCATTTAGAAGATTCACCATGTTTTCATTAAGCCTAGTTTCAGAACAATTTGACTTTATCCAGTTTGGACATATTGATTTGGTTCAATTGGAATATAATTTAAAGTAATGGTTTAAATCATAACAGAACTTATTTATGTGAGCCAATGAATTATTTTTAATTTCATAAAGAGCTGAATAAGATTTAGATCTGAAGCAAGTCTTCAGAATCCCTATTCTATATATCACATGGTAGGGCTAAGTAGCAGTGATCCTTCTTTCTTTGCAGAATTGTTAAATGCTAAAGATCATCCTTTAAATAGCAACTCCTATAACCCCAATAAGTTGCAGATTTTATTAGATTTGAATGTTACAAACTTCTATTAACTCGGCTGGTTATAATACTAGTAGAAGAGGCAGGCAAACAGTCGATTTTCTTTCATTTCAGCCCTTCTACGAAGTATATTTAAAATGAATTTTTGTTCGTTTCTTTTGTTTTGTTATAGTGATACAAATATATTCATTTCATCTACATTTTTCAAATGCATCTGATATCGCTCAACCCCACATGGGAAAAAAAATTCCTACAACTACTCAGGACAGCAACCTGATAGAAAAGTAGACCTAATTTATTTATTTATTTATTATTTATTTATCACATTTATATCCTGCCCATCTCCCTCACATACTATTCTGAGTATGGCTGAACTCACAAGTCATTTGCCCATTTAGGCTGAAAGCCCTCTGGAGGAATGAATTTCTCAATTTCTTTTACTCCCTCGTTTCATTCTCTGAAACTTAAAAATTGTTTTTGTTCTATTTATGAAGATTTTTTTTTCACAAATTACCAAATGGAGGTAAGCACAGTATAGAGTACATCATTGTAATATAGCTGTTAGAGACGGAAATATAAATGATGGAGAGAAAGAGATGGACAGCTTCCCTGATTGTGTAACACTTCCAGGGTTGACTATATTTTGGATACAGTATATTCTTTGTATACTGTCTTTAGAAAAAAGATCTTTATATTTCACTTTTCTTATCTATGAAACACTAGTTTCTATGCTTTTCCCTCACAGTTATGGAGAAATTCACAGATATATCTTCCTATTAAAAATAAATATAATAATAATAATAACCAAATCACATAACACTGAGTTAGACTACAAAATATTGCAATGACTGCTGCTAAATATACTCCCCCCCCAAAAAAACCCACCACCACACAGAAACTAAAGCAACATAATTGAAGAGTCAGCAAGTGATGTTGTAGCTCAAAACGTTTTGCGTAAATTTGCAAATAGAGATTTAATTTTACTGAAAGTTGATCAGCTGTTCATAAAATGAACTGAATGGAAAATATTTATCTTTGCTATTTTTTTTCCCTAGAGCTATCGTGGTTCATGAGTAAGAATGAATAACAACACATCTGTCTTTTTTCTTTTGCAATTTTCAAGGATTTGGGAGCTACAGATTATATACATAGCTTTACTACTAATACTATATTTAATGACGGTAACAGGGAATCTTCTCATCATCACTGCTGTTGTTTTTGACTACCACCTTCACACCCCTATGTACTTCTTCCTGATGAATTTATCCATGCAAGACATAGGTTCAGTATCAGTCATTATTCCCAAAGCTGTTTTTAATTCTCTTACAAATACAAAGCATATTTCTTACTCAGGGTGTGTTGCTCAAGTCCTCTTATTTGTCTTCTTCCTGGGCTCCGATATTGCCCTTCTCACTGTCATGGCATATGACCGGTATGTTGCCATTTGCTATCCTTTACAATACGAAATGATAATGAACAGAAAGGCCTGCACCAAAATGATTGGCAGTGTGTGGACCGCCACTTTTCTCAATGCTGCATTGCACACTACTGAAACGTTTACTACTCCTTTCTGCTCCAATACTGTCAATCAATTTTACTGTGAAATCCCCCATTTACTTAAGATTGCCTGCTCTGGTTTATATGCAACTGAAATTGGAGTTGTAGTGTTCAGTGCTATATTATCAGCTGGCTGTTTTGTTTTTATAGTTGTTACTTATGTGGAGATCTTCTCTGCTGTTCTGAGAATTCCTTCTGTTCAAGGAAGAAAAAAGGCCTTCTCCACTTGCTTACCACACCTCATTGTCTTCTCTATATTTTTGTTCACTGTTTCCTTTGCTTATCTAAGACCCACTTCTAATAAACCATCACACTTTGATTTCATAATTACAATGATGTATTCCATACTTCCACCCATGCTGAATCCATTAATCTATAGCATGAGAAACAAGGACATCAAAGATGCTCTTTCAAAACTTCTTAGGCTATGATCATTTGTTTTTGAAAAACTGTGAACTGTGGATCTACTTCATCTGTGTTAATGGGAAAGAGAAAAAAGAGACATAGGGGCTAAAACTAAGCTTTACATCCCCTATTACCTTCAGTTGAAAAGATGATGATGACAAGAACAACAATGATGTTGAAGAAGATCCAGTTGATGAGGAGATGAAATTTGACTTTTTTCCATGAAGATATTTAGAATAAACTTTTGTCTTTTATTTTATATTTCAACTTCAGAGGTAATCCTAAAGACACCAATTTTAAAATGAAATTAGAACAAGAGATATTAGAAAAGATGTGTAAACTATGTATACATTTAGGAGAAAGCAGAGTTGATATGTATTTGAAAAAAAATAAACTGGTCTCTTTTTGTTTTTTTTTAAGGATAGACTGTTTGCAAAATGTATATATTAGGAGACACCAGACTGTATATATTAGGAGATAACTTAGAAGAAAATAAATATTTGTATTTATGTGTATTTTTTAAAGTCACAAAATTCTGAAGAGCCAAATAAGAAACTGATAGAAAATGAATACTGTCCTTCCTCTAATCTCCCTGTATATTACCTGACAGTAATAATTTATCTGACATTAAATATAAAGTGACCAGGAAAAATGGGGAACTATTCACAATGACCAATAAATCATAAAATTTGAAGGACTGGAAAAATGTTTCCTCAATAATGGTATAAAACAGTTGATTTTAATACAGAATTAGCACTCTCGAAATAAATTCTACACTGATAATAGTTAGTGAGGGGTGGGGGGAAGTGTACATTCAGCCTATAATTACTCCAAGTTCTGCCTCCCATTCCTGCCCAATATAACTAACATTATCCACATCTATTACTTATTCTCAATAGATAGCATTCGTTTAATACACATAAACCAATCGGGATGGAATTGAAATCAGTCAGATCCCATTTTAAGGAGGCTACTAGACTGCAAGAGTTCAATGGTTGATCTCTTCAGGTACACACCATCCTATCTCCAGAGTGCATCCACAGTTCAATGCCTAGTATCAGGTCAGGACATTAGTTCCTTTAATAGGTGAATTGGAAATCCGAAGCTAGTTTAGGGAAAAATGCATTTAAATAATGGTTTGTATATTTAAAACTATTTAAAATAGTAATACAGATATTTAAATTAGATATGTGTGTGTATTGTTGCTGAGGAATAGTTTCAAAGTGCTTTTCCATTATCATTTATAAACACACATCTATAGAATATTTGTTTCTATTCAAGTTTATTGAGATCAGATTTAATTCATGACATGGTCCTATCTTATATTTCTCCTGGTCATCTTCACGTTTTAGAATGTCTTTCTTTCATGCAGCTTAAAAGCTGAAAGCATCCTAGGTTTTAAAATGTTTACCTTTTCAGAGTTTTTTGTATAATGTTCAGAGTAGTATGTGTAGGGACAAGTAAAGGCCCTTCTCCATCATCTCTATATAGACATATCATGTACAAGGAAACCACAATAATAAATCAGTACACATGTCAGTACATTCTAGGATGGGGAAGTGACCAGTTAGCATTTTAAAAGACCATATTGAGCACAACGTATGTTTGTATGTACAAAAATGTAACATTTAAGAACCAAAACAAAAGCATACATACAGTATATACTGTATATACCTACAAAGATCAGAACTGTGCAGGCAATGGTTTTCCCTGTGACACTGCATGGAAGTGAAAGTTGGACTTTGAAGAAACAGGATAGAAATAGTATTGATGTTTTTCAAATTCGGTGTTGGAGAATGCCATGGACAGGCAAGAAAACAAACAAATGGATCATCAAACAAATCAAGTAGACTCTGGTCTGTAACCACAATAAACTCTCTATCTCTATCTCCATCTCTCTATTTTTTTAATCCATTCAATCGTATCCAATTTGCGGAGACTGCCTGGAGAAGTCCCTGCAGTTTTCTTGGCAAGGTTTTTCAGAAGTGGTTTGCCATTGCCTCCTTCCTAGGACTGAGAAAAAGTGACTGGCCCAAGGTCACCCAGCTGGCTTTGTGCCTAAGGCAGGACTGTAACTCATGGTCTCCAGGTTTCTAGCCTGATGCCTTAACCACTACACCAAAGTGGCTTTAAATCTAGATCTGTAAATCGATTGATCGATTGATCGATTGATCTAATCCAGAGCTTTCCAAACTTTTCATGTTGGTGACACACTTTTTAGACATGCATCATTTCGCGACACACCCTTACAGCAGGGCATCATTTCGCGACCCACTCTTACAGCAAGGCACAAGGCAGGCACTAGGACATGCACGGAATCACAGCAGGTTTGGAGGCAGCAGGGCACAAGGCAGGCACTAGGAACTGCATGGAATCCTGGCAGGGCTCGGAGGCAGCAGCAGCCATGACACACCCAGACACTGCAGCAGACACACTAACCTGTCCCAACACACAGTTTGGAAAGCTCTGATCTAATCAATTAGAATTCAAAGCAGAACAACCTGCCTTAAATTACCATATTCTGGGCATATTATATGAAGACCTAGTTCTGCTGAGAATTTTACAATGCTGAGAACAATGGAAAAAAGGAAAGAGGAAGACCAGCAGGAAAGTGGATGGATTCAATTACAGTGATGATGGGTATACCATTAGAATAGAGCCAGGCTGGTGACAGATCATACTGAAGAAGGCTTATCTATGTGGTCACTAAGAGTCACCACTGTCTTGATGGCACATAATTAGTAAAGTAAAGGGTAAAGTTTCCCCCACACAGTCGTGTCTGACTCTAGGGGCCGGTGCTTATCTCTGTTTGTTAGCCGAAGAGCCAGCATTGTCCGAAGATGCTTCCGCGGTCATGTGGCCAGCATGACGCGTGCGGAACACTATTACCTTCCCACCGAAGTGGTACCTATTTATCTGCTTGCATTTGCATGCTTTCGAATTGCTAGGTTGGCAAGAGCTGGGGCGAGTGCAGGAGCTCACTCCATCACGTGGGGCTAGGGTCTCGAACCTCCGAACTTGCGACCTTTCGATCAACAAGCCTGGCGTCTTAACTGCTGAGCCATGCACACATAATTATTTAACATAAATTATCCTGCTTGTGTAGGAGAAATCCAATGATCATTGCTGAATAAAATTTTTTTGTTTACCTGTCGGCTTCCTCTTCCAAAACAACATTTATTTATTTATTTATTTATTATTTGGATTTATCCCCACCCATCTCTACCGTGGCAGACTCTGGGCGGTACATGGCCTCAGAATTGGGGTTGGATGCAGTGGTTGGTGATTTCCTGGGGAAAAAGATCTTGCCCCATTTAACTATTTCATTCCTTTCCCTTTCCCTTGCTTTTTTGACAACTTCTCTGATTCTGGCTCTTTAAATAGAACTGCATAAAGAAGGGAAGTGTGCTAGGTGTGATCCTGAGAGTACTGCCCTGTCCTAAATCATAAAAGTTAATGAGAGAAACTCATAGAGCTGGGGGGTCCAGCTCAGTCATTACCCTTTCCCCAATGGGGTACCATATTTTAAAAGGGGAGTCCAGCCCACTTAATGCAAAATTCATATGGATTACATAATATGAAAAAAAAAATCTAAATGGAATAATAGGACACATGAAGATCCATCCAGGCAATTCCTTGAGGAGGGAATATTTGATATGGATAAAATCTTAAACGATTTTTGAAGTATAAAAAAGTAGATTAAGATATGTGGGGATGTTATCATCTTATAGTTAGAAGAAACATGCAAAACAGTACAAAAGTTTCATATAAGGAAGAAATTAAAGAAAAAGTCTCTTGAAAGTAAGAATACAATTTGACTATTTCTCTCTGTGTGTGTTTTTAACTATACTTTTGATTCTTGCATTTAATAATTAAATGGAGAATCTGGAGATATTTATTTATATTGGTTGGCTTATGTACTGACCCCTGCAACTGAAGCAGTCTGATACTTTAAAGCAGGAGTGGGGAATGTCCGGCCCAGGGGCCATATAAGGCCCGCAAAATCATTTGGTCTAGCCCTGCCAAGGCAACCACAGGCGGGACTCGAAATTCAATAAACCTAGGAGCTCCCACCTGCAAACCCTGCCCCCTTCTGTGCGATTGGTTCCCACCTTCAAACCCCACTCCTTCTGCATGATTGGCTCCCGCCAGCAAACCCCGCCCCCTTATGTGCGATTGGCTCCCGCCCGCAATCCCTGCCCCCGGTGCTTGTGATTGGGTCCCACCCACAAACCCCGCCCCCTTCCATGTGATTGGCTCCAACCCACAAACCCTGCTCCCCAGTGCACGCAATTGGCTCCCGCCCACAAACCCCACCCCCCGGTCTACAAATGATGTTATAAATATCCAAATGGCCCTTGGCAGAAAAAAGGTTCCCCACCCCTGCTTTAAAGAAACAAAACAAACAAACAAACAAAACAAAGTGTATAGATCAATTTGTACCATTCGTGTACTAACTACTAACAAGTGTTTAGCTTTTCAAAAATACACCAAGTTTGGATAGGTTTTATCTCAGGCATTATTTGGAATCTTTTGTTAAAAATCCCCATTTCTTTATCCCACCTATTTGCATGGTCTCTACTACAACTCATCATAGGCCACTCTGAATCACTTTGACCAAAAAAAAAAAAATTGTCACAGAGTCTTTACTTTTGAAAGTGAAGTGAGCATAGTTGTTATCTAATGACCCAAGTAAAACAAACTAAAGGACAATATAGTATCTGTTATTTGGATAACATTGGCTTATTTAAGCCAATGTAAACAAAGCTCCAACCTCATTCTCATGCTTAATTTCAGTGCTGTCAAACATAACTAAGCCCCTGAGGAATGAACTCTTTGAGGAAAATGACAAAAAGCCCTTGGATAAAATTCAGTCCCTATAGAACTGCCTGATGAGAGAAGCTGGTTTTCAAACCATCCTGGTCCATCTTGAAACCTAGTGCATGGAAAAAGGCTCTGAGGTCTGTGTTCTTTCTACAGATGGAAAAGTCTGAAGAAAACTATGGAAAATCAGTCAAGAGTGGGCAAATCTCTTCTACATAGATTCCCTAATACTGAGGGGTTACAGATATTCCACATCATCATTTTTTAAAATAATTTATTTGCTCACCATTTTGATGTCGGCTTTGTGGGGCAAACCAGATAGGAAAAACAACCATATGAGCTAATTCTACTTTATTGTTAAGCTACATTGAGAGAATCTTGCAAGTCTGAAAGTACATTTCTCCCCCATCTCCTTTACAGCTCGATAAACTAGGGAGGGTCTCTTCTGAGCCTCTTGCCCTGCCCACTATCCATCTGTGGGCTATGCTGTCTCTTTATTTGACCATTCCCTTGTCAGAGTCTCCTTGCCAAGTCTCCCACGGTCATTCCCACATACCATTACATCTTCAGAGCTGGGTCCGTGGGTTGGGGATTGGGGGCTCCGCTTTATGGTGCTTCTCTGCCTTTCTCCAGGGCCAGTTCCAGTCAGTGTTGGTTGGTGGGGAGAGACTCCCCAGGCCTCTCATTTGTGGGGTGCCACAGAGTTCTATTCCTTCTCCCCTCCTTTTCAACATCTACATGAAACTGCTGGGTGAGGTCATCCACCAGTTTGGGTTCTCCAAAACTATTTTTAATTGTTTTATGAATAAAAGGCATATTTCCTATTCAGGGTGTGTTGCTCAAGTCCTCTTTTTTGTCTTCTTTCTTGGCTCTGATGTTGCTCTTCTGACTGTCATGGCCTATGATCGGTATGTTGCCATTTGCAATCCTTTACAATATGAAATGATAATGAACAGAAAGGCCTGCTCCATGATGGTGGGTAGTGTGTGGGTTGCTAGTTTTCTGCCTATCTTCCCAAGTAATTTGCAGAATTTTTCGGAGGCAGCGTTGATGGAATCTTTCAAGAAGTTGGAGGTGGTGTTAATGTTAGCGTATTAGAAGAAGCGAAAACCACCAGCATTGAAACAATGATCATCCAACATCAACTTCGCTGGACCGGTCATGTTGTTTGAATGCCTGACCATCGTCTTCCAAAGCAGCTGCTTTACTCCCAACTTAAGAATGGAAAACGGAATATTGGTGGACAGCAAAAGAGATTCAAAGATACTCTCAAAGCTAATTTAAAAAAAATGTAATATCAGCATAGGAACTGGGAAGCCCTAACTCATGAGCATTTCAATTGGAGGTCAGCCTTTATTAATGGCGCTATAGACTTTGAAGAAGCACGAGTACAGGGCGAAAGGGAGAAAAGAGCTAAAAGGAAGGCACGTCAGGCAGACCCTCATCATGACCGTCTCCCACCTGGAAACCTGTGCCCTCATTGTGGGAGGTTGTGCGGATCCAGAATTGGCCTTTATAGCCACTTACGGATCCACTGTTAAAATTTTACCTTTGGAAGACAATCTTACTCGGCTACGAGTGATCGCCAATGACAATGGCTAGTTTTCTTAGCGCTACATTACACACTATCGAAACATTTAGCGCTACATTACACACTATCGAAACATTTACACTATCGAAACATTTACAACTCCTTTCTGCTCTAATATTATCAATCAGTTCTATTGTGAAATCCCACATTTACTTAAGATTGCCTGCTCTGATACATATATAAATGAAATTGGAGTTTTAGTGTTCAGTGCTATATTAGGGTTTGGTTGTTATGTCTTCATTTTTGTTACCTATGTGAAGATCTTCTCTGCTGTACTGAGAATTCCTTCAGTTCAAGGAAGAAAAAAGGCCTTCTCCACTTGCCTACCTCACCTCACTGTCTTCTCCATATTTTTGTTTACTGTTTCTTTTGCTTACCTAAGGCCTACTTCTAACAGACGATCACATCTTGATTTTATAATTACAATAGTGTATTCCATAATCCCACCCATGCTGAATCCATTAATCTACAGCATGAGAAACAAAGACCTCAAAGCTACTCTATCAAAACTTCTGCAGTTATTTGTTTTTGAGAAAACCTGGTAAATTAGTAAAAAATCTAATTTTTCATCTATGTTAATGGGAAATAGAAAAAGGAGACATAGGAAATAAGACTAAGGTTAACTTCCTCATCCTCCGAAACTGGGAAATAGACACATCTCTGTTCTTTCATATGTAGATGATGCCGTGTTGCTTTCTCAGACACAGATTGGCCTGAAGTGGGCGCTCTATATGCTTTCTGAGCACTGCCGAGAAGAATGGCTGGAAATAAACTACTCAAAAAACAAGGTTATGGTTTTTGCCAAGCGCCCTAAGGCACATGTCTGGCGGCTAAACAATAATTTAATAGAGCAAGTTAAGACCTTTAAATATTTGGGGATTGTTTTTCATGCCATGGGTAACTGCAAATTCCGTGCCGATTATGTCAGCCTGAATGCACAAAAAACAGCGGCAGCACTTCAATCTTTCTATTTCTCCAAAGGAGCTCAATATATACCAGCAGCGATTAAAGTTTTCTCAGCTAAGATCTTAGCTCAGCTCCTTTTTGGAGCTCAGTTGGGCCCCTACAGGTCATTCCTTTCTCTTGAAAGACTCCAATCCAAGTTTCTAAGATCTATCTTTCAAGTACCTCGCTGCGTTCCCAACGTGGTGCTTTGCCGTGAAGCTGGCTTACTAAAAATATAAACTTCTGCTTGGATTTACACTTTTACTTACTGGCTTAAGCTTTCTTTTTTCCCAGTTGGCCTGGCCCCTTTGATTATGACCGATAGCTTTCAATCTTGGTGCCAGGCAATACACGCCAAACTGCAATTATATGGCTTTTCAGGGGCAACCATCATCTTGTTGGGCTATGAACGTGCACTGGCTGATCTCAAACAACGGGCCATTGATTTAGAGCTACAATCCGATTTATCAGTTTTACTTAAAACATTTTATTGGGCCACATCTTCTCCAACCAGCTAGATATCTTAGCTGCATAACGATTCCAAAATTTAGAAGGGCCTTATCCTTGGCTAGATTCAATGCCCTTCAAACAGCTGTTATTGAAGGGAGATATCGAAATATCCCTTTCGACCAAAGACTGTGCCCATGTGGCAGAGGAGTAATTGAAACAATGGAACACATTATTTTATATTGTCCTCTCTATGCAGATGCTCGCCAGGAATTATTATCTCAATTTTTTACCAAATATCCAGGTCGTTCGGATTCTTTTTACCTCAAACTATTTTATTCAGACCAATCTGATTTTACTTCATTGACCACAGCTAAATATTGCTCTATAATCTGTACAGCATGCTGCAATATCTCTTCTATTTTTTCTTAGATTTTTTAGAATTTTAAGTGTTTTTTCTTTTGTCAGAGGTGAATCTTCTGTTTTGTTTGCTGGTCTATGATGGAATAAAAATTGATTTGATAATATAAGTTAGCACAGCTTTACATTCTAGTAGTGTTATAAAAATTCTAGTATTACTTATGCCCTTTTATAGTTATTTGCCCTAGTTATTTATAGTATATAGACTATTCATTGTAAAATTAATTGTAATTTTATAGGATTTTTTTTGCTTTTTAATACCTATACTCTGTAATTTTACCTTATTAATTTTATCTTTACCTTATTTTATGCTATCAATATGACTTTTTATTTTTATTTCTATTTTAGCGTAATTGTTATGTTACTAGTTGTATGCTGGTCTATGACTGAAATAAAAATTGATTGATTGATTGATAACTTCCTCAACATTTACACACTTTCTTAATGTAAAAATATAATCATTATGCAGATGACGATGATGTGAAAACTGAGTCATTTCCAGAAGAAATTTAAACTAAACAGGTGGGGTTTTTTTTCACCTTCAGAAGTAATCCTGAAGACACCAACTGTAAAATGAAATGAAATGAAACTAGAAAAATTAGAAAAAAAATGTGTAAATAATCTATATATTAGGGTAAAGCAGAGATGAAATACATTTGAAAATAATGTAAATGAGTGTTTGTTTCTTTAGGGTATTAGGAAATGCCTTTGAGAAAAGTAAAAATATTTATGTGGGCTTCAAAATATCACCAAATTCTTAAAGAAGAAATAAGAAACTGAGGGGAAATGAATATTCCATTATCTCTAATCTTCCTGCATTTTATTCTACATTAATAATTACCTAAACATTAACAATAAGATGACCAGGGCAATTTTATTTTCCATACTGGAAATAATAAATTTAGAAATAATATCCATACTTATATTCCTCTAAAAGTCTTGGAGTATATTTGACCTTATTTTCTTAGTTTTTTAAAAATATATGCAGGGATTAGTACATTCTTAAATTTTGAAGGATTCAAGTATTGTCTCTTCACAATGTTTTAAAGCAGTTTGTTTCATAGATAATTCATATGTCCAAAGAATTCTTATAGATGGTAATAGTTGGCGAAGGAGGCATGAGGGAGCCTGTAATTACTCCAATACTCATGTTCTGTCTCTTTCTTAATTCCATATCTATTGTTAAATTTCAATAGATTGCTTGCTTGGTTTGTGTAAGTGAATGGGAATAGATTTGACCCCAGTCTGATTCCATTTAAGGAAGCTGAAACATCCCATGAGTTCAATGGTTGAACTCTTCAGATGCATACCATTCTACCTCCAGAATGTATCCACAGAATATTCTGTTCATTGCCTGGTGGCAGATCAGGAGATAAGTTTCTTTTAAGAGAGTGAATTGGAAATCCACAAATAGTTTAGAAAAAAATGTTTTCCAGTCTTGTTTTCCTGCCAAAAGAAAATTAGTAAGAAAAGCACATATGAGTGGACATCATTGCTTAGCAATAGTCAAGACTAATGAGATCAGATTAAAATTATTACCTGGTCCTGTCAACATTTTTCCCTTGGCCATTTTACTTTTTGGAACATGGTCCCTTCATGTAGTTCAACATCTAAAAGCAAACAAATCTCAGAGTGTTCATCTTCCTATCATTTTCCTCCTATTATAGTAGAAGAGAATTGAAAGCAGACATTTTGGTGCTTCCCCTTGAGCCTATAATCGGCTTTTCCATCTGGACTGCAGCCCTGGTATTTCTGGTGGTCTCCCATCCAAATACACACCTGTTCTAGTCTGCCTGCCTTAGGTACTGAGATCAGCCAAGGCTGGACAGATGCTGCCACCTAGCCAGGCATGTTTGAGAATGGCTTGCAGGTTCCATCCAGTACAGTGTCATCTAGCGGGACCCAGGATGAGGGCCTTTTCTGCTGCTGCACCCACCCTGTGGAATATCATTATCCCTGAGGTCAGGCTGGCCCTAACCCTGATGGCCTTTTGGAAGGGCCTGAAGACCTGGCTTTGCCATCTGGCCTGGGGATCAGAGAGTGGTGTGGAGCCCTTAAAATGGCTGTATTATTCTTGAATGGCTGTGCTCTCCTGGTGACTGTACTGTATGGCTTTTAATTAGTTAGTTATTTTAAGAGTTTGTATTGTTTGTATGGCTGTTTTCTTTTTTTGATTCTGTTTATGTTTTAATTGAAAGCCACCCAGAGTCACAAATGTGAGATGGGCAGCTATATAAATTGAATAAATATATACAGTAAATAAAATAAAAATATGACATGGTCCAGCCCATTATACATTATTACCCTATCTACCTGACCATCAAATGTTTGCCCTATAGAGAATTATAGCCTTAGCCAATCTTTAGAAGTTCTATTTAGCGCCACAGAAACAGGTAAATGGTAAGTCCTTTTCTAAAAGAGGGAAAAAAAACACTTCTCCACTTACCAACCTTGTTTCATTGTTTTCTCTATATTTTTAATAATTTATATTTTGCTTACCTTATGCTGCCATGGATTTGGCAGTTATTTGACAATTATTGTAATTATTCCAAACATAATGAATACATTTATATATAAGAAGAGAAACAGATTTTAAAAAACATAGATGCTATTGATGAGATAGATCAATTTAACCTTTTCTCTATTTCTGTGATAAAATCTTTAGTAACAGACATACAAATAGATGCTTGGAATGGCAGAACTAATATCCATGCACCACATTTGTAGGGAAACATGGTTTGATATTGCATTCACACATCACAAGATGTTTTTTTAAAAAATATTACAACATTGTAATATTTACAATGGTTTAATGGTTAACTTGAAGATGTACAGTCAATTCTTTACTCTGGTCTTGACTGCTGGCATGACTCGTCTATGAAATAAAATCTCATGTTTCCATTATTGCATAGCAATAATATTTGAAACCAACTGCAGTTGAGTTGTCAAAGAAAGGCGAGGAGCTAATGGACTGTACTCATTTTCGTAGTGCAATTCCCCCTCCCCAGCTTTATTTTTTAGGTGAAAAAAGTATATAGAGTTCTCCGTTGGGGGAGATGGGCAGTCATATAAATAAATAAATAAATAAATAAATAAATAAATAAATAAATAAAATTAAATAAATAAATAAATAATAAAGGCCATTAAGTAGTAGTAGGTGGGTTAATCTGACAATTATTTCCTACGTCTCTCCTTTTTGGACATGATATCAGCAAACAATACAAGTGTTTATCCAAATTCTTAATGAATGGTATCAGCATAGCTTGATCTCAGACCCTGGATCACAAGGTTAGCCACCTGGTGTAGGGAATTAAAATGGCATTGTTAGGCATATTTTTAATATATTTCCATGTATGATGGATTATTGGTGGCATGTACAACAGTGTCTGAGAAGATAAATTTATTGTTGATAGGATTCATGTATTTTGATCTTTATTATTATCTTTTCTTCTTTTTCGCTTGCCACCCACAGTAATTGCAGTGAGATGAGTAGCCATATAAATTGCATTTATAATAACTAACTAATTAACCAAATAAATAAATAAATAATCACAAGAAGTGATTAGTTAAGGATATAGGGAGGGAGAGAGATAATAAATTGATAGATTCCCTACTTCAACCCCTCTCCATTCACAGGATCCTAGTAAAGTGCTGCACCCAAGCTGGCTTTGAAGTTCATCCACTGTTACTTATGGGAATCCTGACAGCTGAAAAGACATAAGGTGACATAAGGTGAACCCTAATTCTATCTTTCTTTAATATTATTCATACCTCTTATATTTACAATGACGTCTCTAAGAACTTAGAGAAACTTTTCCGGAATGCCCTGAAGACGTGGTTTTGTCAATAGGCCTGGGGACCTGAGGTTGCTTCAGAGCCAATCAAGTGGCTGATATGAATGTGTTTGCTGCCACCGTGGGGTATGTATTGTGTTTTTATGGTTTTTAATTCTGTAAGCTGCCCGGAGTCACCGGGTGTGAGTTAGGTGGCCTTATAAATTTGTTTAATAAATAAATAAACTGTCTCCCACTTGTGTGTTCATTATAACCCAACCTCCTACTGCTGCTTCAGAGCAAAACACTAGAGTTATTTATTTATTTTTTATTTATTTATTCAACTTATTCCCCGCCCATCTCCCATACAAGGGACTCTGGGCGGGTTCAATAATTAACTAATAGTTAGTAGTTGTTTGCATATTCTGGTTACGGGTCATCATCCACATTCACAGAAATATTAAGCTGTAGAGGAGCCACCAAAGAACATGGTTCAGGAGCTGCAGGAGATTCAAACTAACATTCACACTAAGGAGCTGGAACAGTTCAAGGTCTCGTGCAAAACTCCATATGCCAATTTTTAAAAATCCTTTTAAATTTCTACAAAACTGAAATGGAAAGGCACAGTTTTCAGATTTTTGTTGAAACAGACTAATCTGCCTTTATCAAGGCAGAATACTTTCAGTCTATACTTATCTTAGTTTTGAGCCTGCTACCACCCTTGTATGCCATTATTTTTAAAAGGCCTCTATGTAGTGTCTCATTCACTACAGATAACAGTACAATATATTGTAGAACTAACAAAACATTGCCTTGACTTTAAATAATAATAAAATATTTAATCTCCCATTTCACAATATAAAGTAGGAGAATATGTGATGGAAGGGGTCAATAACTTAGCATCATTAATCTTACACTAAAACACAGTACAATAGACTACTTAATATCTAACACAGACAAATTTACTGCGTAACTATTTTAATATATTTTCTCCCATCATAAGTCTACTAATCACGAGAACAGGTTGTTGATTTTCCTGTAGAATTCTTCAGCTAACATAATATGGTCCCAGGGAATATAAAAAAAAAAGTTCAATCCACAGTGACCATTTTAGACTGCCAATGGAGACCACTTTTAAAAACAACTTTGGGATAAAAGGCAAGAGACATGGATAAAAACCATTTAATGTCTGCACAGGAGAAAATCTCACTGATGGATAAACAAAGAAAATGGGAAAAACTCAAAAATAAATATACATGAATAAAGATGGTGAGTTATCTACTTAATCTCAAATAATCTGTTCCTTTTTTTTCTTCCATTCAATATTTATTACACACTTTCTTTCTCTTTCAATTACAGTTCCAGGAAGAACAGAATTAAAAATCCAACTACTTCTAGAGTTTGAAGTTTCATTTAAGAAGTGAGAGTGATAAAAAAAAAACAGCAAGAGAATTTTACAGAGTAGGAAAATCTAATCTAGAGTTATTTTTATGTAAATTTAGAAGCCCAAGATATGATGTTATTTTCAGTGAAAGTTTGAGGTTGCCATTCAAACTCTTCCAAGTTGAACTGAATGGAAAACAGTTCTCATTAATTTATTAATTTATTTATTTATTTTCCAAAGCATCTCATGGTTCATAATTAAAAATGGATAATCACACATCTGTATTTTTTCTCTTGGAATTCTCAAGGATTCGGCAGCAACACTTTATCTACGTAGCTTTATTCCTGATACTTTATGTAATGACAGTGATAGGGAATATTCTCATTATCAGTGCAATTGTTGCTAACTACCACCTTCACACTCCAATGTATTTCTTTGTGATGAATTTAGCTATTCAAGATGTTGGCTCTGTTTCAATTATTATCCCAAAAGCTGTTTTTAATATTGCTATGAATATAAGGTATATTTCTTATTCTGGGTGTATTGCTCAAGTCTTCTTCTTTCTTTTCTTCCTGGGTTCTGATACTCCCCTCCTTACTGTCATGGCCTATGATCGATATGTTGCCATTTGCAATCCTTTACAATATGAAATGATAATGAACAGGAAAGCCTGCATCAAAATGGTTGGCAGTGTGTGGATTGCCAGCTTTCTCAATGCTGTACTAAATACTACTGAAACATTTACTACTCCTTTCTGCTCTAATATTATCAATCAGTTCTATTGTGAAATCCCACATTTACTTAAGATTGCCTGCTCTGATTCATATATAACTGAAATTGGAGTTGTAATATTCAGTGCTATGTTAGGATTTGGATGTTTCATCTTCATTGTTGTTACATATGTGAAAATTTTCTCTGCTGTTCTGAGAATTCCTTCAGTTCAAGGAAGGAAAAAGGCCTTCTCCACTTGCTTACCTCACCTCATTGTCATCACCATTTTTTTGTTTACTGCTTGCTTTGCTTATCTAAGACCCATATCTGACAATCCTTCACACTTTGATTTTGTAATTACAATACTGTATTCTGTTATTCCATCCATGCTAAATCCATTAATCTACAGTATGAGAAACAAGGACATCAAAGATGCTCTTTCAAGATTTCTTGGCCTGAGGGCATTTCTTTTTAAAGAAGTATGAACTGTGTATCTACCTATTTTTTTTCCTATTTCAGTGAGAAAGAGAAGAAGCAGATATAAGGAATAAAAATTAGCTAAAGTGCACCCCCCAGTTTCAGGCACCCATTATCTTCAGCAAGTAAGGTTATTTTATTTAGGAGATTGTACTCATCTCTGTGAAGATATTTCAGGATCTTTTATCTGATATTTCAGGTTCAGGTGTAATCCTCAAGACAAAATAACAACTTATTATTGTGGAAAAATATAGCAGTCATACCAACAATTCATGTCTTGCCGTATAAGGACATGAAGAGGGCGGAGACTCGCAGAAACTTCCTGAAGAGAGAACTCTGTGAAGTCACTTCCTTCTTCTTCCTCAGACTCTCTCCGACTCTCTCCGACCATGCTTCCAAAATGAAAGCAGCATGTAGATGTCTGAGCCCTCCAGCCTCAGACAATCATGAGCAACCTTAGATATTCTATTCTTGTAACCTAGAATGTTTTTTAAAACCTGCCTTAACTACTACTGCAACTGTTGTTTTTGAGAACTAAGTTATGTGAGTAAACATTACTTTTATTACTTCACAAAACTGTGTGATCGTTGTCTTAAGAGGGATAAAAAGGGGTAATACCAGGATAATCCAGTCTGCCTCACAGCATCCTGGATTATTTTCTAGAAGGTTAAACCAACCTTGTCTCGAGCTTCCAACTTTTTATGCTGCTGGGGATGATACTTTGCTAATCTCACTCACGTGAGAAAGGAAGGATAATATCTAAACAATATATCCTAGTATCTAACCTCATCCCCAACAACTATAAGATGATAAAATGTGACTGAATTAAACTGCGAGCTTTTTGGCATCTATATTAAAGGAAGTGTATGAAGAATGGATATATTTAGAGAAAGCTCAAATAAAAGATTATTTAAGAATGCAATACTTGTGTTTAATATTTAGTAGATTCCAAGATTGCTTGGAAAGTATATGTATTAGGGAAGCCTATGAGAAATCTACAAGACAATATGCATGAGAATTTATGAGGCCTCTTTTTTATCACAGAATTATTACAGGACAAATAAGAAACTGAGAGAAGATGAACTGTTCACCGTTTCATACATCTCCCTGCATAGAACCTTACATTAATAATTGATTGTTATTTGACTATTTAAATAAGAAACTATCAGAAAAGTCAGGTTAAAAATAGTCAAATAATCAGACCCATCTAAAACTCCTGTTGTCTGAGTTTCCACATATTAGCTGGTCCTTACTAAACACGTTCACAGTGACTAATAATTACTAAGTTTTGTTGGATGCAAAGAATGCTTTTTCAGTAATAGTTTTACAACAACTTTCTTTAATAAATTATTACTCTTCAAAGAAGGCTTACACCTGTTGTGTGTATCTCCCTCTTTATGTATGTCAGTGGGAAAGAGAAAAAGGAGATATAGGGAATAACACTAACTTCCCAAGTGTTAGACACATTGTCTTAAGACAAAAAAATTATGATGAGGCAGATGTGAAATTTTATTCATTTCCATCAGGATAGGCTCTGTTTTAACTGTTTTATGTGTCTTTTCAGCTTCAGACATATTTCTAAATATGTGTATACAAGGAAAAAGCACCCCTCATTCAGAATGTTCTCAGGGATCAATAATTCTTAAATGAGAAGAACAGGAAGAATGTTTCTTTAATTCTCAAAAATGGTATTAAACCAGTTCGCTTTCATAGATAATTAACCCTCTCCAAAGTGGACTTACAGCTTATGATAGTCAGCAAGGGGGAGAAGAGGAGGCTAAATCCAGCCTATAATTCCGCCAAGTTCTGCCTACCATTCTCACCTAATGTGACTAATATTAGTCCATATCTATTACTTGGGGTGTTGGATAAATGTAAGCCAATGGGGTAGATTTGAGCCCAGTCTGATTCCTTTTCAGGGATGCTGGACAGCCCAAGAGGTCAATGGTTGAACTCTTCAGATACACACCATTCACCCTGCAGAAGATAAAGAAAAAAGGTTCTTTGACCTTGTTTCATGATTATATAAGGGTATCTGAAAAGCTTATTTCTTTTTTATTTCTTTTTTATTAAAATTGTATCTTTATTATTTACAATACATTATAAAAAAACAAACAGTACATAACAGAATATAATATAACATAACATGAACACAACATTACATAACATAGCATTCTATAATCTTACATACATAGATTTAGCCTAATCTAATCTAACCTAAGATAACCTAACAAGGACAAAGCCAAACAAAACAACCAAAAAAAAAAAGAAAGAAATCAGTTAAACTAATGTATTTAAAACCCTGTCTAACTAAACAATCCATCCTTTTCACTTTCTATTTTGATCTTCCTTCTTTCTTCTTCTCATTCTTTCTTTCTCTCCTTCCTTCCTCTTCCCTCTCTGCCCTTCTTTTAACTCTACTTCCTTACTCCCTCTATTCTACTTTACTTTACCTCCTCGTCCCTTACCACCAAAACTTCTGGAAAAAAAAAAACCACACAGAAAGGACTTCTTACTTTCTGTCTAATTTTCCATTACATATTTATATACTAGTTTGTTTCTATTATTTTAATTACATTTATAATATTAATTTTCTAATTGAATGTTTTGCGTTTTTTGAATAAATTTATAAAAAGGGCTCCAAACTATATTAAATTCATCCATGTTTCTGTCGTTAATTTGGTCAGTCAATTTAGCCATTTGCATCAGGTCCATTATTTTTATAATCCATTCTTCAGTCATGGGTATATATTTTTCTTTCCAATATTTGGCGAAGGTGATTCTAGCTGCAGTTATTACGTAGAATAGTAGTTTTCCATATTTTTTATGTAAATCTGGTTTTATAAATCCCAATAAATATAGTTCTGGTTCTTTGATAATATCTTCTTGTGTGATTTCACAGACAATCTTATGAATTTTGTCCCAATAATTCTTTGTTTTCCAGCATGTCTACCATAAATGAAAAAAAGTACCAGTTTATTTTTTACATTTCCAACAATGATTTGGTATTACCGGATTCATTTTAGACAATATATTTGGGGTGAGGTACCATCTATACATCATCTTGAAGAAGTTTTCTCTCATATTATAATTTAAAGTAAAATTCAAGTCTTTTAACCAAATTTTCTCCCAGTTTTCGCTTTGGATATTATGGCCCAAATTTTGTTCCCATTTAATTATGGGATTCTTTGTAGGTACCTTTGAAAATTTATTTTGGATTAAAATTTTGAAAATTTTTGCAATCAGATGTTCCTCCTCTCTCCACAATACATTGTCCCAATTAACATAACAATTTTTAAATTTAAAATTTTTGGAATCCATTTTAAATTGCGCTTTTATTTGTAAATATGTAAACCAATTGCAGGTATAACCCTCATTTTCTAGATCCTCTCTGGTTTTAATTTTATATGTCAATAATTTTATATGTCGATTTTAATTTTATAGTTTGAGCCCTCAAATATCAACAAATCTTTGTAATTTAACCACTTATTCCTAGTTGTAATGCCTTGGATTGCAAAAGCTTCATGTGGGGATATCCACAATGGTATATTTGGTATTATTATTTTCTTGTATTTCTCCCAAATTTTTAAGATCGATTTCCTAATTGGATGATGCGTAAATGCCAGATTTGCTTTTATTTTATCGTACCATAGGTACCCATGCCATCCAAATCTGAGGTCATACCCCTCTAAATTCAATAATTTTCTGTTGTCTACTTTTACCCAATCTCTCATCCAAACCATTACACTAGCTTCATAATATAATCTTAAATCTGGTAGGCCAAATCCTCCATTTTATTTAATATCTTGTAAATATTTATATTTAATTCTGGGTTTCTTCCCTTTGAAAAGCTTATTTCTGAAGAGCTGGATCTGAATGCTTATTTCTTGTGTGTGTGTGTGTGTGTGTGTGTGTGTGTGTGTGTGTGTGTGTGTGTATCCATCCATCCACCTATCTATTCATCCATCTATCATAGTCAATGGAAATGTTACATTAATCAAGCCATTTAAAACATACACACACACATACATACACATGCATACATACACATATCATTGCTGAGGAATAGATTTAAATGTCAAAAGACTATTATATCTGATTCCAATTTAAGTTTAAAATTATGACCTGATCCTATCCACCTTTTTTACCTGGCCATTTTTACCTTTTGGAAGGTTGTCTCTTCATGAAACACAAAATCCAAAAGCAGCCAAGGTCATCCTTGAACATCTTTGATTATTTTCATCCCTTTATGCCAGAAAAGAATCAACTGTAGGCAATTGGGTGCTTCCCCTCGACTTTTCCATGCAGACTGCTGCCCTGGCATTTCTGGTGGTCTCCCATCAAATAGACACCAGGTCCACCTTTGCTGCCTCACCTTCTGAGATCAGCCAAGGCTGGAGAGATGCTGCCACCTAGCCAGTCATGTTTGGAAATAGCTTGGTAATGAACTCAAGGGCCTGGACCTTGAACAATTGAGCTACCTTCTTGCAGATGTTTTTTCACTTGTTGGCAGTCAGGCTGCTACTTATTAAAGACTATCTTCCATTGGCCTTCAAGTCCCCTTTTTGTGATCCCTGAAATATCCCCTGGCAACTGAAAATTAGCAAAAAATACATAAACACTTGTAAAGTAAACTCTGAAATAGGCTTAATATGATTTGTAAAATTAGGGCACATTCCCAAAAGCCCAATAGCACTGCCTATGTATCTGAACTGTTCCAACCCATAACACCAAATTGCCTATTTTCAACCATGAGAATAATATTGTATTTCCTTGGCCATCAACTTTGAGACTCCATCAGTATTTAGATGTTCCTACCTACAGTACTTAGGACCACAGAAAGCAAGAAAAAAAAGCCTTCTCCACTTGCCTACTTCATCTCATTTTTTAAATCTCTACTTTAATTATTTTATATTTTGTTTCTTATAGGCTTTAGCTCATATTCTTAGAAATATTTGAGAAAATATTCTTAGAATATTTTCCCTTCCCATTATGCAAAGATGAGATGAAAATTTGTTTTAAAAAGCCATGAGAAATATTAATGTCAGCAATCCCTTCCAGGCTTATATAGAAAACAAAACAAAAACAAAACATAAACACTTTATCATGGATGGAGATGGAGATGCATGATAAAGACACACAGCTCCTTACTTATATTAAAAAAATATTACAATTTTCTTTTATTCTTTATAGGGGGGGTATAAAAATGTCCTTATTTTCCCCTTGACGTGGAGGATGTCTCACATGTGAAGAGGACTCTTCTTCCATTCTTGTAACCAAGTTGCCTTACTCAGAATTTTTTGACCAATGGTCGGCATTCATTATTTAGTCATGTTGAAGGCTTTGTTCCCCTGTTATAATTCAGTGATTCCCAAAGTCATTTTAAAAATCAGTAATACAAAATCATTATCAGAGATAATTTTTTTATTATTCTTGTGGGTGAAAGAAAGGGTGCAAATACAACACATCCAGTTCTTCTATTCTTAATGAAACTGCTAAATCCTCTTTTTGCAATCAATGGAAGAGGCAATGTCCCACTGCTTAGATGTCTTTCTTGGAAACTGAAGTTCCTTTACCTTTTGGTTCATCATAGAAAACATTTTCTTAATTCTTAATTCTTAAGCATTTTCTTAATTCTGCATTTATTGTTGTTTAGAACATACTCCCACCCTGCCTTCCTTCCTTTGGTGTATATACCCCTGTTTTCTTATGACATATATTTATTAGCATGCAAGCGACTGCAATATACAATAAGCTCCCAGCAAAGCATTGATAGCTTGTTGAGCAGCCCTGAGCAAAAACAGAACCACAGCTTATATACCTTTGTCTTACTACATTACAAACACAAGACAAAGAAAAAGGCAGACACAGTATAAATTGCTCCACGACGCTGGAATGTTTTTGATAATCCCATCTGAGTGACTCTCTTATTATTTATTCCTTCCTACTAGGTCAACATGCTAGCCATACTCTCTTTGAGATATGGTTGGTGAATAGAAGAAATCTGGGCCACAGGTTCCCGACTGAGTCTTCTCCCTGTCACCACTCATGGTCAATTTGGCTTGCTGTGAATGTTTTCTTACAAGGGCACTTTCAGAAGGTCACATATGTGGGGAAGGTGGGGCATCTTATAGGTTTGGTAGTGAATGCAGTTTACACATGTACGTGGGGGTACATTTTACCACCATACCTGAAAACTTTCTCTGCGATTATGTGACATCCTTTTTTCTCCTTATATATCTTATTCTTATGTATAAACCACATTAATGGAATAAAGTGTGATGAATTATGCTTGACTCATAAACTTAAGTTGGGGATGCAGAAGTAAGGAAGGCCACATTAATTAATACAGCTTTATAATATGTTAATAAGAACACCAGAAGTATAATACTTGGTTCACCATTAAAAAAAATGGAATGTACAAAAATATTTTCTCAAACACACACTTAATGGGCAAAGTTTTTTTTCTTGTATATACATATTGAAAAACACAATCATATTTACAGGATGCACCCACAGATTGATACACCCCACTCAGTGAACTGCTGTCCTGCCATGGCAGAGGATGAATTTACAAGCAGAATTGTGGGACTACTGGGGTGAGCATATTCTTTCCCCATTTCCTTAAATTTTGGCAAGATGTTGCCTGATGCATCCCGGTACTGCACAATAAAGGGCTTTAAAAATGTATAGCCCCAGAAATCTATTGGCAACCAGTGCAGAGACTTCAGAATAAGTGTTGTTCTCATTGGATGGGGAAATGACTAATCAGGAATCTAGCTGCCACCTTTTCTATCAGCTGTAGCTTCTTGGATGGTTCCAAAGGCAGCACCAAACATTGCAGTAGTCAGCCAAGCTGCAACCAGGATATGAGTTCCTATTGCCAAACCTCTTAGTCAAAGAGGGTCCTAAATGGTACAGTCTACTTGTCCTTCAATAATAATGTTATGTTATGTTATGTTATGTTATGTTATGTTATGTTATGTTATGTTATGTACATATATTTTCTTGTATCTTTCTCAAAGGCATCTCCTGTTACATACATTTTGCAAGCAAACATAACCTAAAGAAACAAACATACATTCACATTACTTTCAAGTGAATTTCATCTGTGCTTTCCCCTAATATACACATTGTTATAAATTTCTCTAATTTCTCTACTTCCAATTTCATGTTAAAATTGGTATCTTTAAGATTATTTCTGAAGCTGAAAAATCAGATAAAAGACAAAATACAGTCTAAGAAATATTGATGGAAATAGGTCAAATTTCACATAGTCATCATCTGTACGTCATCATGATCATGGTAATATTTTTAGCTTAGGATAATAATTCTTGAAAAACTGGGAATATTACCTTTAGTTTCATTCTCCGTGTCCTGTTTACCATTAATGTAGATACATAAAAACAAAGTTCACAAGTTTTCAAACAGAAATGGCCCCTGAATTTTTGAAAGAGCAACTTTGATGTCCTTGTTTTTCATGCTATAGATTAATGGATTCAGCATGGGTGGAATAATGGAATAAGTTATTGTAATTATGAAATCAAGGTTTGGTGCTGTGTTAGAAGGGGGCCTTAAATAAGCAAAGCAAGAAGTAAACAAAAATATGGAGAAGACAATAAGGTGTGGTAGACAAGTAGAGAAGGCCTTTTTCCTTCCTTGAACAGAAGGAATTCTCAGAACAGCGGAGAAGATCTCCACATATGTAACAACTATAAAAACAAAACAACCAAATGCTAATATAGCACTCAATAATACAACTCCAATTTCAGTTTTATATAAACCAGAGCAGGCAATCTTAAGTAAATGGGGGATTTCACAGTAAAACTGGTTGACAGTATTAGAGCAGAAAGGAGTGGTAAACATTTCAGTAGTGTGTAGTATAGCATTGAGAAAACTGGCAATCCACACACCCCCAACCATTTTGGTGCAAGCTTTCCTGTTCATTACTATTTGATATTGTAAAGGATTGCAAATGGCAACATACCGATCATATGCCATGACAGTAAGGAGGGAAACATCAGAGCCCAGGAAGAAGAGAAACAAGAGTACTTGAGTAACACACCCTGAATAGGAAATATACCTTACATTCATAAGACAATTAAAAACAGCTTTGGGGATAATGACTGAAACTGAACCAATGTCTTGCATGGCTAAGTTCATCAGAAAGAAGTACATGGGAGTGTGAAGGTGGTGGTCAAAAACAACAGCAGTGATGATGAGAAGGTTCCCTGTTACTGTCAGTAAGTACAATAACAATAGGAGAGCTGCATACATAATCCATATGTTTCCAATCCTAGAGAATTCCAAGAGAAGAAACCCAGATGTGTAATTATCCATTTCAATCATGAATCAGGGTATCTCTAAAAAAGAAAGAGAGCTGTTAAATATTTTTTAATTTAGTTCAGATTGGAAAGATCTGAAGAACAATTGATCAACTTACATGAACATTTAGCCTGCAAATTTACATAATATATTTTGAGCAACAGAGTAACATCCTCCAGGTTCAATTTCCTTGCTTTACTTTAAAGTTTTATGTGATTTTTTTTTACTGTAGCTAAATTTAGCAGCAGCATGGCTTAAGGCAGTCATTTGTAATCTAACTCCATGATTTATTTTTCCACTTTTAAAATTTACTTAGAAATCCTCTGAAATATCTCCTTGAGTGGGATGGTAGGGCAAAGAAATTAGACCTTCATTGGAAAGAGACATGAAAGAGATACATCCCAATATATCCCACCATGTAATTGTTACACAATTAGGGGTGCCACCAACCTCATTCTTTCTGACATCTCTGGGAGCCTTTTCTTTATCTGATACATTACAGGGAGATACAATTTGGCTTCTCTGTCAAAGACAATTCAAAGTACTATAATGCAAAACCTTTTGTTTATTGATACAATATAAAAAAGAGTTTCAAGAAATGATGTGTAGGAAAAAGTAAAATTGGAAAATTCATTCCTTTAGTTTAGCTCAGGTGTAAAATGTCAGTGGCATGAACATTTGTGAATTTATCCATACTCTGAATATCAACCTCTCATTTTCTGTCTGCTTGCTATTTGTAATAGCCTTAAGAACATCATTTTCCTTTCCATGTTAGGATTAGTCATATCAGGTGTGTTTCGTAAATGCAGATAGAAGAAATGTTTTAGTATCATTTTTAAAAATGTTTCTTGTTAAAATTATTGTAACTAGCCAGTTTTATGGTGATTTCTAACATTCACATTTAATAAAATCCAGACATCATTCAGGCTGTAGCAGTTCTCATTTAAGGGATGATCTTTAAATTTTTGGAATTCCTCAAAGAATAAATATGAAAAGCTCCAAATGACCTGTACCACTTAACCTTCCTCTATAAAAAATATAGAATGGACATTCTGAAGACCTACTTGAATTTTGAACTGACTTTGGCTGCTTGTAAAAGTAAAAACGAAACAAAAACCACAAAAAAACTTGATAGGGCCACATGAATAAATTCTGCTTTGATTCAAACCGTCAGTTAGATATCTTGTTGAATTGACTAGATTCATGTTGAATGTCGGATCAAATCAAAATGTCCAGATTGATTCATGTCCACTGATCTGAAACCAGGTTGAATGAAAACATGGTTAATCTTCTAATCAATACAACTTGATCTCAGGCTTAGTAGATTGCATCCAAACAACCCAGTAATTATGTTTGCTATGCTATTTAGGAATAACCTATAGATAGAGGTAACAATTCATATTTTATTTTTAGATTAACATAATTGATTGAATTCTACTTATTTTCACCTTTGGTTCTAAATAAATCTACCTGAGGAATAATGCCTATGAAAGTAGTTGAGAAAGGATAATCTATTTTAACTGGAATTATAATGACAAGGGACAGCGCAGAAAACCTATGTAGAATATTTGCAGGAAGAAAGGGAGAAATAATTATTCATTAGTGGTAGAAATAAACATGACTCACCACCCTTATTAATGCAGATCTTTCCACATACAACAGTAATATTTTATGCTTCAGAACCCTCAGTGAGATTTTATCCAATTTCTGTTGCCATTTTCCAAAAGTTATTAAGAGCCATGCTCCATTGGCAGTTTAATGCAGGCACTGTGGATTAGAAATTTTGTGTACCCCTTGGGATATTTCCCAAGAGTATATATTACTATGGCTGAATAATTTTACAAGGAAAGAAAGATTGATTTGCAAGGCTAATAACAGTAGAGACTACATCAAAACAGCCAAGTATTCTTATCATCTTTTTCTGCCAATATTTTAAATAATGGAAATCTAAATATCTTCCATTTATTTTTTAGAATAAGGGATTTTATTTCTAACAGATATTGCCCTATTTTATGTTGCAAAGTAGGTGGCTTAATATCATTAATGTTATTTAAAATTCAACTGGATTTCCTTGTTATTTATTTATTTATGCTTTGTCATGATTTTTTTAAATAGATGCCTATATAATATAGTGGACAGGTGCCCTTAAATATCAGGATCTATTCTCAGACCATTGTGATATGAGTAATCGCTTGAGATTTATCAGTCTTATTAAACATCTTTATTGTATGATCCTGTAAAAAATGGAGTTCACAATACATATAGATTTTTTGGGACTGGTGAGGCCACAATGGGATAGCAAATTCAGTGGGAGAGTGTCATGCTTTTCAATGAAGCTCAAGTCCAATTTTCTTGTGTTTCCTACCACAAAATATTGGGAAATTATGCTCTCATTTCTGTTGAGATAAGATCTGCAAGATGTCTTCAAATATCATAAAGAAATGGCATTTACTCCAAAACGATTTTTAAATATTGCTGGTCTCATCAAAATCAAGCATCAAAAGACAAACTTCCCCTGTGTTGCAGTTGCATTGTAATAGATGGAGCTTGCATTACAACATGAAAATACTGTTTTGTGACTTTGATGAAACTTCCAGATTCTGTAGATGCCCTACCTACCTACCTACCTACCTACCCACCTACCTTCCCCTTTCCATGTTTACAAATGTATTATGTCTGTCTTGTCCTAGTGAAACAGACCTTTCATTCTCTCAAAATGTCTGGCATTCAGGTCATTCGTTGGATGATCGAATACTGAGATTCATAGATCAAGAACAAGATGTTCCCTGGGCAGGGGCAAGACAGTAAATGGCTACAAATACAGTGCAGTGGAGTTTATTTTATTTATTTATTTATTAAATTTCTATGACTGTCCATCTCCCCCTGAAAGAGGGACTCTGGGAGGTTCACAACCACAACAACATCATTAAAATAAAATTAAAAACACAATAAAAATATAAATACAATAAATATAATAAAAACCAAGTGGCAGGTGGTTCATGCAGTGAAGCTGAACATATTTAAAATATTTTAGGCGGCTCTAAGAATCAGCCATCCCCAAGCTTGACTACTTTCCCCCTTGCCCCAGGCGAGATCACAGAGCCAAGTTTTTAATTTTTTCCTGAAGTCCAGGAGTGAAGGGGCCTGTCTTATCTCTGAGGGAAGGATGTTCCATAGGGCAGGTGCCGCTGCAGAGTTGCCCCAAGTACTGTATATTATGTTGAAAAAAAATAGAAAGATGTCACGCTGAAGTAGTGCTCAACAGCGTTTTGGATTTGAAAGCAAATGGTATTTCAGAGTATACATGAATGTGCACCATAGCACTGGTTGGCAACTCTTTAAGACAAATGTGTTTGATTTGCAAAATACATCAGTTTCAATCCCAATACTTCCACATATTCATTTCATAAGATTTGTAATCCAAAGACACTGGGACAGAGTAAAACAAAGGTATAGACATTAAAACACAAGTTAAGGTGAAATCAAACCATCCCTCAAAGGATGCCTATAGCAATAAATTAGGGTAAAAGCACAGTGCAGTTTTTTGGAAAGTGGCCAACATGTATTCCAAAGCAACTTTTCCTCTCAGACTCAAAGCCCTTTGCAAAACACTTTGCAATACTTGGTTTGCTGGAAACACTTTCCTGACCCCGAATGGGTCTCATGCCACAACATTAATGCTCCACGCTTAATTAGCAAGTTTCATGCACAGTATCCTTTAAAACCAGGTTAAATGTTTTTTATATTTTATGCAGTCTCTTTTGTTTTTAGTCTGTTTTTTTTTCCAGGTAGGCAGTATGTCATACTCCACGCTTTCCTATCCTGCAAACAGTAAAGTGACTCGCATGCATGAAAGAGTTAACCTGGGTTGAGAGATGCGAGGCTAGCACTGGCATTCCAGAACTGTTTGGGTTATCAGTGCAAGTTCATGGAAAGGTTGGAGACATCAGCAAGGTGAACTGCTGGAATTTGCATGGCACAGGGGGGAGTGGACATACTGCAAAGGGGGGAACTTTGAATGTTTAACTGTGAGAAAAGCATACACTTTCCTCATTCCTGAGTTTTTCCTTGTATTGTAGTAACCTAGCATTAAATAGTTTTCCAAGTAAATTTATTTACTTGGTTTAATTGCTACAGAGATTCTTCATCCATTACAGGCGCAAAGATTACTACAGATGCTGACTGCAGCCAGGAAATCAGAAGAGGTTTACTTTTTGGGAGGAGAGCAATGACAAATCTCAATAAAATAGTTAAGAGCACAGACATCACACTGACAACAAAGGTCCGCATAGTTAAAGCAATTGTATTCCCCATAGTAACCTATGGCTGCGAGAGCTGGACCATAAGGAAGGCTGAGCGAAGGAAGATAGATGCTTTTGAACTGTGGTGTTGGAGGAAAATTCTGAGAGTGCCTTGGACTGCAAGAAGATCAAACCAGTCCATACTCCAGGAAATAAAGCCAGACTGCTCACTTGAGGGAATGATATTAAAGGCAAAACTGAAGTACTTTGGCCACAAAATGAGAAGGCAGGATACACTGGAGAAGATGCTGATGCTAGGGAAAGTGGAAGGCAAAAGGAAGAGGGGCCGACCAAGGGCAAGATGGATGTAAAAAACACAACTTTCAAACAGTCTTCAGACCCACCAGAAAAATACAACAAATGCTAAAATCAGCAAAAGACAAAAGGGACCCCCGCACCGCTGCAGGAGTATACCGCATACCATGCAGCTGTGGACAAGTATACATCGGAACCACAAAACGAAGCATTCACACCAGGATAAAAGAACATGAAAGACACTGCAGACTACAGCAACCGGAAAAATCTTCAGTAGCTGAACATGCTCTCAAGCAAACGGGACACAAAATCCTATTTGAAAACACAGAAATACTGGACAACACCAAAAGCCACTACACCAGATTATACAGAGAAGCCACTGAAATTCACAAACACCAGCACAGTTACAATAAAAAAGAAGAAAGTTTAAAAATTAGCAAAACCTGGCTACCAGTCCTGAAAAACACAGCCTGCAAAAGGTCAACGAACTCAGTCCAACCACCAGGACATGGGAATACTTCTCACAATGAACATGCTAATCACGCTCATCAGCCACTCGTTAACATTTCAACACAACAAAAAACTCCACCTAATCTCCTATAATTTAGCTCTATAAATAGAACATTGCCACTCTACCTGGGCACAGAGATTTTGCTTCTATCTGTGCTCCTGCCCTCTGAAGATGCTGGCCACAGATGCTGGCGAAACGTTAGGAACCACAACTTCCAGAACACGGCCACACAGCCCGGAAGACCCACAACAGCCAATACAAATGAATTCAATTTCGATTGTATTTATTATGGCCTTTTACCAGCAAACAATACAAATGAATATTTCCACAAATCTCTGATTCTTAGAAATCTTAGAATCAAAAGTATAACTCTCCACTTGCAAAAGGAAGGAAGGAAGGAAGGAAGGAAGGAAGGAAGGAAGGAAGGAAGGAAGGAAGGAAGGAAGGAAGGAAGGCAATGATAAGAGTCTTGAATGTGAGATGGGTGTGTGTATAAATTGAATACACACACATACACTATATATACATACTATATAAAACCCTTATTTTATTTTGTTGTTCAGTCGTTAAGTCGTGTCTGACTCTTTGTGACCCCATGGAACATAGCACACCAGGCCTTCCTGTCCTCCACTGTCTCCCGGAGTTTACTCAAATTCATTTTCATTACATCGGTAACCATCTCATCCTCTGCTGTCCCCTTCTCCTTTTGCCTTCAGTCTTAAACCATAGTAAATTTGGATGACCAGTTTATTTTCCTGAAATAAGTAGTCATGTCATAAGGAAAAAAAAGTTAAGCACTTATTTTCTATTGTGATATAATGTCAGGCAGGAAGTTGAGTGTTCTCAAAGAAAAAAAAAGTTTCTACAATCCACTGCATGAGTGAAAATCCTTGGCTGCCCTAAACAGTTTATTAGATAATAGGTTGGATGTTTACTAGCATCTTTTTCTAAATATTATGTAATCCATATCAAGTATATTTTCACTGCAAAATCTCTATCAACTTGTTCCATTAAAAAAAAAACATTTGCATTGAGTACAGTTTTTGGAAATCTTTTTTTCAGTACACCTTTTTGCCATCTCACTAAGCCAGAACACTCTGCATAAAAAGCACAATATAACCCCAAATCAATTTGAAATACTTTTGTGATCCCATATATTCACCAGTATGTTTTCAGTTTCAGCTCATATACCCCTTTTGTCCTTGTGTCCATTAAAACGTGGTGTTACACTGATGTTACACTAGACATACAAAAGAAACCAGATGATGTCTGAATAATTAAAAGGGATATACAAATAAAAAACCAGAAGAGTGACTTGGTTAACTTTCCTATACTGGATTTACAAAAGAGTCTTTTTAAAGTTTTGAATGATTTTGTGAGAGGGGACAAAGAAAAAAAATGAAAAATCAAGTTCTTGGACATTATTTGAAGGGATTAAAGATCAAGATTGTTAAAAGTAAAAGGAAGGAATATAAAGTTGGTTTATTTGATCAAGGTTAAAATAGGTATGTTGTTATCTCTGGTAAATTTTAATGGACTTTTCCTGACCAGGACTGAACGATGAGGCTTTAAGGATTTGTTTATAGATAAGAGATGAGATATGGGAAGAAGAGATCATTTGTTGTGGAGCCCTTGGTGTTCTCTGAGCTTGGTTTCTTACAGACGTTTTGTTACCTAGCTAGGTAACATCTTCAGTGCTAGAATGGAGTGGGGTTTGCTCTTTGTTTATATACAGTAAGTTCCCCTATCAGTGTTGGTTGGGGTGTTGTTTTCTCCTTGGTAGTTCCTTGATTAGGCTGCTGTTTACTGCATTTGTTGTATTTTAAGAGAAGGTGATAAGTTACTAAAAGTGTTTATACTTGTGATGAAGGGGGAAGTCATTTCTTTATATATTTATTTTCTTTTTCTTTGTTTTTTGTTTTCTACTACTCTTAATTTTTTTTCTTTTCTGCACTTTCAACTTTTTTCTTTTTTTCTTTTTTCTTTTTTCTTAGTTTGTATTAGTTTTTATCTTTTTTATTGTAATGTTTAACACAATTATTATATATTTATAAAAAAGAAGTCTACAAATTGGTTTGTTTTTTCCCTGTAGAATTTTTCAGCAAAGATAATGTGTTCCATGGAGTACAGAAGAAAATCCATTCCGCAGTGACCATTTTATAATGCCAATGGAGACCATTTTCTAAATATAATTGGGGGGAAAGGCAAAAAAAAAGCAGTCTAGATATTTATCACAAGGTTTAAACTTCAGGTCAGCACATAACTGTGGCAATTCTGCTATGTATCTACAATTTGCATGACCAAAACTCCTGTGCATCAAGTGTATGCACTGATCATGAATTGGGATGTTGCCAATTACAGCTTTTGAAGCTTGGCTTTTAGCATTTAGTACTATGTATAATGAATCTCTTTGTACACAATTTGCAAACAAGTTACCATTCTTATGTATCTCACAACCATCTTTCTTAACTATTATGACATATCCAGCTGCTACTAATTGTGCTACAGATAAAAGGTTTTTCTGCAATTTAGGAACAAACAGCACATTTTTAACAGTTTCTCCCAAACAAGATTGATACATGTCACCTTGACACATGATTTCTATTGTAGACCCATCAGCCATAGAAATATTTTGTCTATTAGTTTTAGACAGTGAAACAAAGGAACTTTTACAATTTGATAAATGGCAATTAGCACCAGAATCTAACACCCAGAAATCAGAATCATATTTTTCATTTACTTGTGCAATATGTGCTGTTTGCAGAGCCTTCTTTCGCATTGCCTCTTTGTTCTTTTTTCCTGATTTTTGCTCTTTGGGCAACAAATTACAGTTTTTCTGTAAATGTCCAGCTGAGCCACAACTGAAACATCGACGACTAGCTAGAGCTGTTGCCTCAGCCTGATTGCTCTTCCCTGCTTTTCCCTGCTGTAGCTTGTCAGAAGAAATGGGTGGAGACGAGTGGCGTTCTTGTCTTTTCTCCCATTCAGCAAGCAGCCATCCAGAAACATATGAAGGACTAAGTTCAGCTTCGGGCATTGCTTCCAGGGTGCAAATTTCAATATCCCATGTTTCATTCAGTGAAGATAAAATAATGTATGCTTTTCTTAGAGGTGTAAACTCCATTCTTCTCTCTTGCAATTCTACAAACAGCTGCTTTATACAATGTAAATGTTCAAGCAGGCTGCCATCCCCCAACAGATAAGCTTTGTAAAGTTTTCTAGTTAGAGAAACTTTACTTCCTGCTGTTGTTTTTATATGCAAATCTCTTAGTGCCTCCCACAGTTGTTTTGCAGACTGCAAGCCACAGACATTCACTAGCTGATTGTCTTCAACTCCCAAAATAATGGATGCTCTGGCACGTTCATCTTTTTTAAGCCATGCATTAGAGGGATTTGCTGGAGTTGGCTCACCTATCGGGGTCCATAAATCTTCTATCCAAAGGTACATTTCCATTCTTTAACTCCAGTTTATGTAGTTAGTCTCTGACAATTGCTTGAGCGGCATTCCTAAGGACTGATAAGCAGCCATGGCCTCTATCTTCACAAAGCACCTCATAAATTCCTCAGCAAAGCTTTTATGCAAACAGCTAGAAACCTCCTGGCAGCTTCAAAGAGAAAAACACTTTACTTCCCTTGTTGACTTGTTTTCAGATGCAAACAAGCTGCTGCTGAGCTGGTCTCACCTTGTGCTTTCTGGGCCCATAACCTGTTGGTGTGTGTGTTTTCTTGCACACACAGAGTATCAGAAAGCGATTAGCATTCAGAGACCAATAAATGATGCCAGTCATTTGTAGTAAATCAGTTGCAGTTATATTAGTTATACATTCAAACAGATACTATTTACAGTTCTCTTCCAGATCCCTGGAAGTGTTACAATTCTTTCATCACTCACAAGAAAAGATAAGAAGTAAGCAAGCAGGAGTAGAAGCAAGCAGAAAGCAGTGAGCAGTAAGAAGTGGGATAGGCAGGCAGGTTCTTTTATACTTTTTAACCTGGAGCACTTGCTGCCTGACCTTTTAAAGTTTGCAGGTGCTTACCTAATAAGGCTTTATTGCTGTGACTTACTCCTCAAAGAATAATACACCAACATGTCAGTCTGTCTGTCTGTCTATCAATCTATCTATCCATCTATCTATCTTAGTCAATGGAAATGTTACATTAATCAAGTCATTTAAACCATACACACATGCACATGCACATGCACACATACAAACATCATTGCTGATGAATAGTTTTAAAATGTTTTTCTAACTTCATATAAATGGCTATAGTTATGTCAAAAGACTGTACTATATCTGATTCCAAATTAAGTTTAAAATTATGACCTGATCCTATTCACCCTTTTTTCCTGGCTATTTTCACCTTTTGGAATGTGGTCTCTTCATGAAACTCAAAAAGCAGCCAAGGTCCTTAAGAGGAAATATTTTATTATTTTCATGCTTTATGCCAGAAAAGAATCAACTGCAGGCAATTGGGTGCTTCCCCTCTAGAGCCTAAAATTGACTTTTCCATGCAGACTGCTGCCCTGGCATTTCTGGTGTTCTCCCATCAAATAGACACCAGGTCCACCTTGGCTGCCTCATGTTCTGAGATCAGTCAAGGTTGGAGAGATGCTTCCATCTAGCCAGCCATGATCAGCAATGGCTTGGTAATGAACTCAAGGGCTTGGTCCTTGAACAATTGAGCTATTTTCTTGCAGATGTGTTTTCACTTGTTGGCAGTCAGGCTGCTACCTTTGCTCTGCTGTCATTTAAACTTTGAGATAAGGATTTAAGTTCTTAGTTGTAGCTCTGGCATTATCCTGCTTTAACCTTCTTACATCTAATCTTTTTATTATTTCATCTTATAATCTTACTATTCTACTGTTATTTCATTGTATTTTATAGTATGTTCTATATTATGAGCTGTGATTACAACAATAATATTATTTACTTACTTTAATGACTTGTCTCCTATGAACTGCAGACTCAGTCAATATTTATATGTTCCTACCTACTTAGGACCACAGAAAGAAGAAGAAACAAGCCTTCTCTACTTGCTTACTTCATCTCATTTAAATCTGTACTGTAATTATTTTATATTTTGTTTGCTATAGGCTTTAGCTCATATACTTAGAAATATTTGAGAAAATATTCTTAGGGTATTTTCCCTTCTCATTATGCAAAGATGAGATGCAAATTTGTTTAGAAAAGCTATGAGAAATATTAATGCCAGCAATCCCTTCCAGGCTTATATAGAAAACAAAAGAAAAACAAAAACAAAACATAAACACTTTACTCATGGATGGAGATGGAGATGTGTGATAAAGACACACAGTCCACAGCTTACATTCAAATGAAGATTATTACAGCCTTCCTTTATTCTTCCCAATCAAACAGAGATGGAGCGATGTAACAATGTCCTTATTTTCCCCTTGATGTGCAAGATGTCTCACATCTGAAGTGGACTCTTCTTCCATTCTTGTAACCAAGTTGCCTTCTGCAGAGTTTTTGGACCAATGGTCGGCATTCATTATTCAGTCATGTTGAAGACTTTGCTCCCTTGTTATAATTCAGTGATTCCCAAAGTCATTTAAAAATTCAGTAATACAAAATCATTATCAGAGACTTTACTGCACACAGTTTGATTATTCTTGTGGGTGATAAAAAGGGTGCAGATACAAATCTGCATTTATTTTTGTTTAGATCTACCTCCAACCCTGCCTTCCTTTCTTTGGTACTGTATATATGTCCCTGTTTTCAAAATTAGCTCTGAAACGTAACTTTTAAAATATCTTCCTGGGGAAAGAGTTTTGTAGAAGGAAAGTAATATGTTTTATGATATTTGTTGTGTTGTGGCCAAAACCTGGTACACATAAAACAGCCCAATCACTTTGGAGATACAACATGCAAGAAACTGCAGTATACAGTGAGCTCCCAGCAAAGCATTGGCAGCTTGCTGAGCAAAAACAGAACCATAGCTTATGCACTTTTCTCCGACTACCTTACAAAGACAAGACAAAGAAAAAGGCAGACACGGTGTAAATTGCAGCATGACGCTGGAATGTTTTTCACAATACGATCTGAGTGACTTTTGTTTTATTTATTCCTTCCTACTAGGTGAGCATGCTAGCCATATTCTCTTTGAGATATGTTTGTTGAATGGAAACAAATCTGGTTACTGGGTCACAGGTTACTGACTGAGTCTTCTACCTGTCACCACTCAGGGTCAATTTGGCTTGCTGTGAATGTTTTTTACAAGTTCAATTTCAGCAGTTCACATATGTGGGGAAGGGGAGGGCATCTCATAGGTTTTGTAGTTAATGCAGTTTATACCTGTACAGGTGGGGACCTTTTACTACCACACTTGAAAACTTTCTCTGGGAATATGTGACATCCTTTTTTCTCCTTATATATCTTATTCCTACTGTATGTATAAACCACATTAATGGAATAAAGTCTGATGAATTATGCTTGAGTTGAAAACTTAAGTTAGGGATGCAGAAGTAAGGAAGATCACATTAATTAATACAGCTTAATAATATGTTAATAATTACACCAGCAGAATAATATTTAGCTCATAAAAATGATGTGTACAAACATATTTTCTCAAATACACACTTAATGGGCATTCTTTTTTTTTCTATATAAACCTGAAAAACACAATCATATTCACAGTATTTCCCCACAGATTGATACACTCCCTATGTGAACTGCTGTCTTGCCATGGCAGAGGATGAATTTGCAAGCAGCATTGTGGGACTTTTGGGGTGAGCATATGCTTTCCCCACATCCTTCAAATTTGGCAAAATCTGTTGCCTGATGCAGCCTATAACACACATAAAGAGATTTAAAAATTTATAGCCCCAGAAATCTAGTAGCAACCAGTGCAAAGACTTCACAGTAAGTCTTATTGTCACTTGGTGGGGGAATGACCAATGAGGAATCTAGCTGCCACCTTTTCTATCAGCTGTAGCTTCTTGGATATTTCCAAAGGCAGCAACAAACGTTGTAGTAGTCAGCCACTTAGCCAGCCAGGTCGCAACCAGGTCATGAGTTACTATTGCCAAACTTCTTCGTCCAATAGGGTCCTAAATGGTGCAGTCTACTTTTCCTTCCATAATGTTATATAACCTAAATGCAAACATATATTTTCTTGTATCTTTGTCAATGGCATCTCCTGTCATATACATTTCGCCAGCAAATGGACCCTAAAGAAACAAAAATACATTCACATTACTTTAAAATACATTTTATCCGTGCTTTCCCCTAATATACACATTGTTTACAATTATTTTCTAAAGAAATTATTTGTATCTTTAGGATTATTTCTGAACCTAAACAGTCAGATAAAAGACAAAATAGAGTATGAGATTCTTGATGGAAATGAGTCAAATTCCACAATCATCTGATCATCATCATCATCATCATCATCATCATCATCTTTTTAGCTTAGGATAATAATTCTCCAAAACCCAGGAGTAGTAACATTAGTTTCAGTCCCCATGTCCCCTTTACCATTAATGTAGATACATACATAGAAACCAAGTTCACAGTTTTTCAAACAGAAATGACCGCTGAATTTTTGAAAGAGCAACTTTGATATCCTTGTTTTTCATGCTATAGATTAATGGATTCAGCAAGGGTGGAATAATGGAATACATTATTGTAATTATGAAATTAAGGTTTGATGCTGTGTCAGAAAGGGGCCTTAGGTAAGCAAAGCAAGAAGTAAACAAAAATATTGAGAAGACAGTGAGGTGGGGTAGGCAAGTGGAGAAGACCTTCTTCCTGCCCTGAACAGAAGGAATTCTCAGAACAGCAAGAATGATCCTCACATAAGTAACAACAATAAAGACAAAACAAACACAGGATAATGTAATACTAAATAGTATAACTCCAATTTCATTTAGGTATAAACCAGAGCAGGCAATCTTTAGTAAATATGGGATCTCACAGTAGAATTGATTGATAACATTAGAACACAAAGGAATTAGAAAAGTTTCAGTAGTGTGTAGTATAGCATTGAGAAAACTGGCAATCCACACACACCCAACCATTTTGGTGCAAGCTTTCCTGTTCATTACTATTTGATATTGTAAAGGATTGCAAATGGCAACATATCGATCATATGCCATGACAGTAAGGAGGGGAATATCGGAGACCCAGAAGAAGAGAAGCAACAGGACCTGAGCAACACACCCTGAATAGGAAATATACCTCATATTCATAAGACAATTAAAAATAGCATTGGGGAAAATGACTGAAACTGAACCAATGTCTTGCATGGCTAAGTTCATCAGGAAGAAGTACATGGGGGTGTGCAGGTGGTGGTCAAAAACAACAGCAGTGATGATGAGCAGGTTCCCTGTTACTGTCAGTAAGTACAATAACAATAGGAGAACTGCATACATAATCCATATGTTTCCAATCCTAGAGAATTCCAAGAGAAGAAACCCAGATGTGTAATTATCCATTTCAATCATGAGTGAAGGTATCTCTAAAAGAAAAGGAGATCTGTTAATTATTTTTTATTCAGTTCAGGTTGGAAAGATCTGAAGAACAATTGTTCAACTTTCAAAGAAATTACATGAAAATTTAGCCTGCAAATGTACATAATATATTTTGAGCAACAGAGTAACATCCTCCAGATTCCACTTCTTTGCTTTAAAGTTCTATGTGATATATTTTTCGCTATATGTAGCATCAACATGCCCCATGGCAGTCATTTGTAATCTAACTCCACAATTTATTTTTCCAGTTTTAAAATTAACTTAGAAATCCTCTGAAATATCTCCATGATTGGGATTGTAGGGCAGAGAAATTAGACTTTCATTGGGAAGAAACAAGAAAGAGATAAATCCCTATATATCTCGCCATGTCGTTGTTGCACATTTAGGGGTGCTACTAACCTCTTTCTTTCTGACATCTCTGGGAGCCTTTTCTTTGTCTGATACATTGCAGGGAGATACAATTTGGCTTCTCTGTCAAAGACAATTCAAAGTACTATAATGCAAAAACTTTTCCTTATCAATAGAACATAAAAACAGAATGATAGAGTTTCAAGAGATGAAATGTAGGAAAAAGAGGAATTGGAAAATTTATTTTTTTATAGGGTGTTCAGGTGTAAAATGTCAGTGGCTTGAAAATTTGTGAATTTAGCCATACTCTGAAGATCAACCTCTCATTTTCTGTCAGATTGCTCTTTGTAATAGCCTTAGGAACATCATTTTCCTTTCCATGTTAGGAGTAGTCATATCAGGTGTGTTTGGTAAATGCAGAAAGAAGAAATGTTTATCATCATTTTTTTAAATATTTCTTGTTAAACTTTTTTTTGAAATGTCCTAAAAAATCTCAAGTCCTAAAAAAATTTGAGAGGAAGAAATTGGCCTGCTTTTTTCACCATTATTATAACTAGTCAGGTTTATAGTGATTTCTAACATTCATATTTAATAATCTATGAGTAGATGTAACACTTCATATTTTACTTTTAGATGGACGTAATTCATTGAATTCTACTTCAGGTATTTTCTGAGCTTCTGCTTCTGCTTCTGCTTGTCCTGCTTCTTATGCTTCTGCTTCTTCAAAAAAATATTACTTGAAGAATAATGCCTATTAAGGTAGTTGAGGAAGGATACTTTATTTTAACTGGAATTATAATTATAAGGAACAGGGCAGAAAAGCCTATGTTGAATATTTGCAGGAAGAAAGGGAGAAATAACTATTTGTTAGAGATACAAATAAATGAATGACTCACCACCCTTATTCATGCAGATCTTTCCACATACAACAGGAACATTGTATGCTGTGGAGCCATCAGTGAGATTTTAACCAATTTCTCTTGCCATTTCCCAAAAGTTATTAAGAGCCACTCTCCATTGGCAGTTTAATGCAGGCACTGTGGATTAGACGTTTTGTGTACTCCTTGGGATATTTCCCAAGAGTATATATTACTGTGGCTGAAGAATTTTACAAGGAAAGAAATATTGATTTGCAAGGCTGATAACAGTAGAGAGAGTACATAAAAAAAGCCAAGTATTTTTATCATCTTTTTCTGCCAATGTCTTAAATAATGGAAATCTAAATATCTTCCATTTATTTTTTTTACAATAAGGCATTTTAGCCTCTTCTAACAGATATTGTACTATTTTATGTTACAAAATGGGTGGATAAATATCATCAATGTTATCTAAAATTCAAGTGGATCTCCTTGTTAACTATGCATCATCATGATTTTTTAAATAGATGCCTATAAAATATAGTGGACAGTTGCCCTTAAATATCAGGGTCTATTATGAGTCCATTGTGATATGAGTAATCGCCTGAGATTTCAGTTTTATTAAACATCTTTATTGTATGCTCCTGTAAAAAATTTGCTGGCGTCCTTTCGGGGGTCGCCCTCGAACCGAAAAAGACCTGGTTGATTCCCGTGGATAACGGCGGAGGACAGCAGATCCTGATGACAAATTCCTGGACGTCAGCAGCCGGCTCGGAAGTGAGGCATTCTGGGGCATGTAGTCTGATGCCTGTGGAAGAAGAGTCGGTTCCCTTACCCAGTCCCTAATGCGCGGTAATTATAACATTGTTAAATATATGATGTATAATATATGTATTCAATTATTGTAAGCCGCCTAGAGCCCTCCGTCTAGGGAGGGGATAGGCAGGGTATAAATACGTTAAAATAAAAATAAATAAAAATAAAAAAAGGAGTTCACAATACGTATAGATTTTTTTGGACTGGTGAGGCCACAATGGGATAGCAAACTCAGTGGGAGAGTTTCATGCTTTTCAATGAGGCTCAAATTCTATTTTCTTGTGTTTCCTACCACAAAATATTGGGAAATTATGCTCCCATTTCTGTTGATATAAGATCTGCACGATTTCTTCAAATATCATAAAGAGATGACATTTACTCAAAAACAATTTTTAAATATTGCTGGTCTCATCAAAATCAAGCGTCAAAAGACAAACTTCCCCTGTGCTGCAGTTGCATTGTAATCAATGGAGCTTGCATTACAACATCAAAATACTTGTTTTGTGACTGTGATGAAACTTCCAGACTCTGTGAATGCCCTACCTACCTACCCATCTACCTTCCCCTTTCCATGTATACAAATGGATTATGTCTGTCTTGTCCTAGTGAAACAGACCTTTCATTCTCTCAAAATGTCTGGCATTCAGGTCATTCGTTGGATGATCGAATACTGAGATTCATAGATCAAGAACAAGATGTTCCCTGGGCAGGGGCAAGACAGTAAATGGCTACAAATACAGTGCAGTGGAGTTGCCCCAATTATATTAAGCAGAAAATAGTAGAAAGTTATCATGCTGAAGTAGGGCTCAACAACGTTTTCGATTTGAAAGCAAATGGTATTTCAGAGTATACATGAATGTGCACCATAGCACTGGTGGGCAACACTTAAAACAAATTTGTTCATTTTGCAAAATACATCAGTTTCAATCCCAATACTTCCACATATTCATTTCATAAGATTTGTAATCCAAAGACACTGGGACAGAGTAAAACAAAGGTATAGACATTAAAACACAAGTTAAGGTGAAATCAAACCATCCCTCAAAGGATGCCTATAGCAATAAATTAGGGTAAAAGCACAGTGCAGTTTTTTGGAAAGTGGCCAACATGTATTCCAAAGCAACTTTTCCTCTCAGACTCAAAGCCCTTTGCAAAACACTTTGCAATACTTGGTTTGCTGGAAACACTTTCCTGACCCCGAATGGGTCTCATGCCACAACATTAATGCTCCACGCTTAATTAGCAAGTTTCATGCACAGTATCCTTTAAAACCAGGTTAAATGTTTTTTATATTTTATGCAGTCTCTTTTGTTTTTAGTCTGTTTTTTTTTCCAGGTAGGCAGTATGTCATACTCCACACTTTCCTATCCTGCAAACAGTAAAGTGACTCGCATGCATGAAAGAGTTAACCTGGGTTGAGAGATGCGAGGCTAGCACTGGCATTCCAGAACTGTTTGGGTTATCAGCGCAAGTTCATGGAAAGCTTGGAGACATCAGCAAGGTGAACTGCTGGAATTTGCATGGCACAGGGGGGAGTGGACATACTGCAAAGGGGGGAACTTTGAATGTTTAACTGTGAGAAAAGCATACACTTTCCTCATTCCTGAGTTTTTCCTTGTATTGTAGTAACCTAGCATTAAATAGTTTTCCAAGTAAATTTATTTACTTGGTTTAATTGCTACAGAGATTCTTCATCCATTACAGGCGCAAAGATTACTGCAGATGCTGACTGCAGCCAGGAAATCAGAAGAGGTTTACTTTTTGGGAGGAGAGCAATGACAAATCTCGATAAAATAGTTAAAGAGCACAGACATCACACTGACAACAAAGGTCCGCATAGTTAAAGCAATTGTATTCCCCATAGTAACCTATGGCTGCGAGAGCTGGTCCATAAGGAAGGCTGAGCGAAGGAAGATAGATGCTTTTGAGCTGTGGTGTTGGAGGAAAATTCTGAGAGTGCCTTGGACTGCAAGAAGATCAAACCAGTCCATACTCCAGGAAATAAAGCCAGACTGCTCACTTGAGGGAATGATATTAAAGGCAAAACTGAAGTACTTTGGCCACAAAATGAGAAGGCAGGATACACTAGAGAAGATGCTGATGCTAGGGAAAGTGGAAGGCAAAAGGAAGAGGGGCCGACCAAGGGCAAGATGGATGGATGATATTCTGGAGGTGATGAACATGACCTTGGGGGAGCTGGGGATGGCAACAGCCAACAGGAAACTCTGGCGTGGGGTGGTCATGAAGTCACGAAGAATCAGAAGCGACTAAATGAATAAACATCAAACATGGTATAGCAACTTCATTGGGAATAACTTCAAAGGTATATTTGCACAGTGTATGTTTACACTCCCAAGAACATTTGCATTTCAGTGAATTGTCCTGGTCATGCTATATTATCCCTCTGAAAAGTAGAGATGTGGATCTTCAAAGCATCTAGACCCTATTTAATAGAATTTTAAAAGGAGAAGGTAGAATTGAATGAGCAATGATGCAAAGTGGATACAGCCACACCAGGGATGTGGCAGAATAAGGATTATCTACTCTTTATTAATAGTCCATATGGGGCTGTATAGACCAGATGTAAATGATTCAGAATAACATTTCAATCCATACAGATGATTTAAAAAATTTCAAGGATATTTTCCAAATTGCTTTGAGGGGAAAGGAAAAGTGAGAAAATCATAGGAAGAGAGGGATGGGAGAGAGGGAGGGAGGGACCATTTGTTTTGACTTCATTGTGGTTGACTACATTTGAAATTTCAGAACTAACACTTCACTTAGAGACCACCACTTAAAAATATGGATATAAAATATTTTAACTCTACACTTCCAAACTAAGGGCACAAATAATTTAGAACATACTGTACATAGTCATCTTTTTCTCCCATGCTCCCTTTTGATGTTCTACTGTGAGAAACTTGCTTGCCAGCTAAAATCTTCCAAAGATTAACATGGATGAAGGATTGAGGAAAAAACAAGAAAAATACATGACACCATCCTGGAATCGTATTTAGATACGATAAACATATCATTTTAAAATTAAGCAGAAAATCTCATAACGTTTAAACACAAAATTAATGTCATATAAATAAAATAATAATATATAGTCAAAATTGATTCTGGAAATAAGTATATTACATCAAATAATAATATTTATTTATGTTCCATGCTATATTCCAGAGCTAAATAAATATTAAAATATATGTACATTGGTATAATTTACCATTGAGTTTTAAATGATAATTTAAATGGGTAGATTTACTGAGGAAAAATTCCTGCAGAATCAAATAATATTTATTTCTGAGAAAGCATGCACATTTTCTTCACCCATTGGACATGGAATTTAAAGTTTTTTAGTACAATGTCCCTAGAAAATGTATAAACAACTGGAACTGTTTATTAGTGCAGCTGAAACTGAGAATGAATTTTGCATAATGGATGTGGACAAATATGGAGAATTAGCTTCCAGAATGCCATTTTGAGTTCATTGTTCCTCATGCTATAGATCAGAGGGTTCATGAGTGGTGGTACCACACTGTAGAACAAAGAAATCAAGAGATCTGATGTTGATATGGAGCTGGATGTGGGTCTCAGGTATGCAATATTACCACTTACCATAAACAGACAAATGACTATGAGATGAGGTAAACAAGTAGAGAAGGCCTTTTGCTTCCCTTGGGTAGATGGGATTTGCAAAACTGCTCTAAAAATCTTCACATAGGAAAACACAATTAGAACAAAAAGAATGAAACCTAAAGAAGAACCGAAGATAAGTGCCCATTCTTCTGCAACATAAAAGTCAGAGCAAGAAATCTTGAGCAACTGAGGGATTTCACAGAAGAACTGATTGATGATTCTGGAACAGAACTCCAGTGTGACTAAATTTCCTGTATAGAGTATGGAATAAAACAAGCCACCCATCCATGCACTGGTTGCCATTTGGATGCAGGCTTTTTTGTTCAGTACAATCTCATAACGCAATGGATTGCAGATGGCTACATAACGATCATATGCCATTACAACAAGGAGGAAGAGATGAGACATCACAAAGAAAACAAAGAAGAAAACTTGACAGAGACATCCAGAGTAAGAAATAGTTTCAGTGTTCATCAAGGAATTCAACAGTGACTTAGGAACTGTGACAGAGATGGAGCCAAGATCCTGGAAGGAAAGGTTGGCTAGAAAAAAATACATGGGTGAATGAAGTTGATGGCTATAAAGAATGACAGTAACGATAATGAGATTTTCAGTGAGGGCCACCAAATAAATTACTAAAAAAATAATGACATGAAATATCCGTAGCTCCTCAGTAACAGGGAATCCATGCAGAAGGAATTCACCAACTCTTGACTGATTTTCCATGGTGATGTTCAGGCTTTGCAGTCTGTGGAAAGAACTCCAAGATCAGACTCCTTTTCCATGTACCAATATTCAAGCTGGATTGGGACACTCTGAAAAGCATTTTCTCAGACCTGGCAGTGCTGGAGAGAAGAAAAAGATTTTTATCTATTGGATATTTGTAATTAACCTCAAGGGGCTCATTTTGCAGGAGCCTAGCTTTGTTCAGCAGCCCTGAGGTACATTGGATGGGTGAAGAGGAGGTTTGAACTTTTGCTTACACTGGCTTTAATCCAAAAATTAGGGATTATAATGGTCTTCAGATTGTCATAATAGTAGCACAACAGAATTTCGATGTTCACCTCAATTTTAAAGGTAAAATGCCTTTGGCAAGTGTACACCTATCTCTCCCTCCCCCCTCCCCCCCCCCCGTACATACATACATATATTTGGCCAAAGTACTTCACAATTGCCCATGAGGAGCTGAAGTAGAAACTGGGCAAATAGCCTGGACAAAGCAATTGAATTTTTTGAACAAGAGGTTCCAGATAAAGCCCCAGGTAGCACCCATCCAACCTTGACATGTCTTTAGCAAGCTCAGGACATATTAGTTGTTGTTGTTCAGTCGTTTAGTCATGTCCGACTCTTCGTGACCTCATGGACCATTGCACGCCAGGCCTTCCTGTCCTCCACTGTCTCTCGGAGTTTACTCAAATTCATGTTCATTACATCGGTGATGCTATCTAACCATCTCATCCTCTGCCGTCCCCTTCTCCTTTTGCCTTCAGTCTTTCCCAGCATCAGGGTCTTTTCCAGTGAGTCTTCTCTTCGCATTAGGTGGCCAAAGTATTTGAGCTTCAGCTTCAGCATCTGTCCTTCCAATGAGCAGTCAGGGTTGATTTCCTTTAGGATTGACTGGTTTGACCTCCTTGCAGTCCAAGGGACTCTCAAGAGTCTTCTCCAGCACCACAGTTCAAAAGCATCAATTCTTCGGCGCTCAGCCTTCCTTATGGTCCAACTCTCACAGCCATACATTACTACTGGAAAAACCATAGCTTTAACTATACAGACCTTTGTCGGCAAGGTGATGCCTCTGCTTTTTAATATGCTGTCTAGGTTTGCCCTAGCTTTCCTCCCAAGGAGCAAGCGTCTTTTAGTTTCATGGCTGTAGTCACTGTCTGCGGTGATCTTGGAGCCCAAGAAAATAAAATCTGTCACTGCTTCCATTTCTTCCCCTTCTATTTGCCAGGAAGTGATGGGACCAGATGCCATGATCTGGGTTTTTTTAATGTTGCGTTTCAAGCCAGCTTTTGCACTCTCCTCTTTCACCCTCATCAAGAGGCTCTTTAGTTCCTCTTCACTTTCTGCCATTACGGTGGTATCGTCTGCATATCTGAGGTTGTTGATATTTCTCCCGGCAATCTCCCGGCAAGCAAACTCCGGCTTGTGATTCATCCAGCCCGGCATTTCTCATGATGTACTCTGCATATAAGTTAAATAAGCAGGGTGATAATATACAGCCTTGTCGTACTCCTTTCCCAATTTTGAACCAGTCGGTTGTTCCATGTCCGGTTCTAACTGTTGCTTCTTGACCCGCATACAGGTTTCTCAGGAGACAGGTAAGGTGGTCTGGTACTCCCATCCCTTTAAGAATTTGCCACAGTTTGTTGTGATCCACACAATCAAAGGCTTCAGCGTAGTCAATGAAGCAGAAGTAGATGTTTTTCTGGAACTCTCTTGCTTTTTCCATGATCCAGCGAATGTTGGCAATCTGATCTCTAGTTCCTCTGCCTCTTTGAAACCCAGCTTGCACTTCTGGTAGTTCTCGGTTCACATACTGCTGAAGCCTAGCTTGTAGGATTTTGAGCGTAACCTTGCTAGCATGTGAAATGAGCGCAATTGTACAGTAGTTTGAACATTCTTTGGCATTGCCTTTCTTTGGAATTGGAACATAAACTGACCTTTTCCAATCCTGTGGCTACTGTTGAGTTTTCCAAATTTGTTCGCATATTGAGTGCAGCACTTTAACAGCATCATCTTTTAGGATTTTAAATAGCTCAGCTGGGATACTGTCCTCTCCGCTAGCTTTGTTGTTAGTAATGCTTCCTAAGGCCCACTTGACTTCACTCTCTAGGATGTCCGGCTCAAGGTCAGTGACCACACCTTCGTATTTATCAGGGATATTAAGATCTTTCTTGTATAGTTCTTCTGTGTATTCTTGCCACCTCTTCTTAATCTCTTCTGCTTCTGTTAGGTCCCTGCCTTTTTTGTCCTTTATCATGCCCATCTTTGCACAAAAGGTTCCCTTGATATCTCCGATTTTCTTGAAGAGATCTCTAGTCTTCCTCATTCTATTGTTTTCCTTGATTTCTTTGCATTGTTCATTTAAGAAGGCCTTCTTATCTCTCCTTGCTATTCTCTGGAAATCTGCATTCAGTTGTTTATATCTTTCCCTTTCTCCCTTGCCTTTTGCTTCCCTTCTTTCCTCAGCTATTTGTAAAGCCTCATCAGTCAGCCACTTTGCTTTCTTGCATTTCTTTTTCTTTGGGATGGTTTTAATTGCTGCCTCCTGTACAATGTTACGAACCTCCATCTATAGTTCTTCAGGCACTCTGTCAACCAGATATAATCCTTTAAATCTATTCCTCACCTCCACTGTATATTCGTAAGGGATATGATTTAGGTCCTACCTGATTGGTCTAGTGGTTTTCTCTACGTTCTTCAATTTAAGCCTAAATTTTGCGATAAGAAGCTCATGATCTGAGCCACAGTCAGCTCCAGGTCTTGTTTTTGCTGATTGTATAGAGCTTCTCCATCTTTGGCTGCAAAGTATATAATCAATCTGATTTCGGTATTGACCATCTGGTGATGTCCATGTGTAGAGTCGTCTCTTGTGTTGTTGGAGAAGAGTGTTTGCTACGACCAGCGTGTTCTCTTGACAAAACTCTATTAGCCTTTGCCCTGCTTCATTTTGTACTCCGAGGCCGAACTTGCCTGTTATTCCGGTTATTTTTTGACTTCCTACTTTAGCATTCCAGTCCCCTATGATGAAAAGGACATCTTTTTTTGGTGTTAGTTCTAGAAGGTGTTGTAGGTCTTCATAGAACCAGTCAACTTCAGCTTCTTCGGCATCAGTGGTTGGGGCATAGACTTGGTTCACTGTGATGTTGAATGGTTTGCCTTGGATTCGAACTGAAAGCATTCTGTCGTTTTTGAGGTTGTACCCCAGTACTGCCTTTCCCACTCTTTTGTTGACTATGAGAGCTACTCCATTTCTTCTAAGGGATTCTTGCCCACAGTAGTATATATAATGGTCTCCTGAATTAAATTTGCCCATTCCTGTCCATTTTAGTTCGCTGATTCCCAAGATGTCGATGTTCAATCTTGTCATCTCATGTCTGACCACATCCAGCTTACCTTGATTCATAGATCTTACATTCCAGGTTCCTATGCAATATTGTTCTTTACAGCATCGGACTTTCCTTACACTTCCAGACACATCCACAACTGAGCGTCCTTTCGGCTTTGGCCCAGCCGTTTCACTCTTTCTGGAGCTACTTGGAATTGCCCTCCGCTCTTCCCCAGTAGCATTTTGGACACCTTCCGACCTGAGGGGCTTGTCTTCCAGTGTCATATCTTTTAGCCTTTTGATACTGTCCATAACATATTAGTACTTCTTAGTAAAGTGGATGACATAAATTCATTGCATACATTAAGTTATTTCTTTTATTAACATTACCATTGACTACTGCTCTGCACACATCTCTAGCATACTTAAGCAAAGCAATACAAATGAATTCAATTTCAGTTGTAGTTATTATGGCTTTTAGCCAGCAAACAATAAAAATGAATATTTTCACTAATCTCTGATTATTAAATCAGTATGATGACTCCCCACTTTTGGAAGGAAGGAAGGAAGGAAGGAAGGAAGGAAGGAAGGAAGGAAGGAAGGAAGGAAGGAAGGAAGGAAGGAAGGCAGGCAATGGAAAGAGTCACAAATGTGAGATGGGCAGCTATATAAATTGAATCAATCAATCAATCAATCAATCAATCAATCAATCACTTCTTGTATTCTTTTGGAAGATACTCCAGGGATGTGTCACATAGTCACCTGAAATCAAACCAGTGGTATCCACCAGGTGCCAAAAAATCAAAATAGTTATTGTGACACATGTACAAAAGGAGAAGGGCTTTAACTGCATAGTCACAGTCTCCTTGTTGTGGTTTTGGACCTCCTCCTGCAGATAATGCCTGAGTTAAACTCAGTTGGTCTCTGAAGTTGAATATGTTTTAAAGCCATTACTTTTTTAAAAAAAAATATAAACCATAGTAAATTTGGATGATCAGGTTGTTGTTTTTTCTGAAATGAGTAGTCATGTCATTTGGGGGAAAAAATTAAGCACTTTTTTCCCATTATGATATAATGTCAGGCAGGAAGTTGAGTGTTCTCAAAGAAAAAAAATGTTTATACAATCTACTGCATGAGTGAAAATCCTTGGCTGCCCAAATCAGTTTATTAGATGGTAGGTGGACTGTTCACCAGCATCTTTTCTGTAGTATTATATAATCCAGATCAAGTACATCTTCACTGCTAAATCTCTATGAACTTGTTCCATTAAAAAAAAAGGATTTGGATTGACTACAATTCTTGGAGATTTTCTCTTTCAGTACACCATTTTGTCATTTTGCTAAGCCAGAACTCTGCATAAAAAGCACAATAAAACTCCAAATCAATTTGAAATGCTTTTCTGATCCCATATATTCACCAGTGTTGTTTTCAATTTCAGCTCATATCCCCCTTTTGTCCTCATGTCCATTAAAACAGGGTAAGTGGGCAAGAGGAAAAATGGAAGAAGTAGGTGACCATATGGTGCCTGAAAATTTCCATGGAAGTGAACACCCCCCTCCACATCTCAATCTAGTCCTTCAAAACTGGACCCAGATAAAGAAAGAGTTAAAGAGTACTCTGTATAGAAACATCGATGAAGGTTCTCAGTCATCCAGGTGGAATTGTCTGTAGCTTGAATCATGTCAACTGGATTTCTATTTTCTCAGTGGAAATGTTTTGCTCCTTATCCAAGAAGCTTCTTCAGTCTGAGCAAAGTTTGTAAGGGAATCCTTAAATATGTTTCTAGCATGGCTGTGTGACCTTGCACCTGGTATACCTGGTCCGTGAAGGCCTGTACTTCCTGGGCCTTGATTTTTGGGATGACACCTGGGTTAAAATCAAGGCCCAGGAAGTACAGGCCTTCACAGACCATATAAACACCATAGATGCCAACATTAGGTTCACCAGAGAAGACACCAAGGACAACAGACTGGCATTCCAAGACTGGGAAGTCCTCATTGAGACCGGTGGCAAGCTAGAAATAGGGATCTACAGGAAACCCACACACACAGATCAATATCTGATGTTTGACTCCTACCATCCACTACAGCACAAACTAGGAGTCATCAGGACATTGTCACACAGAGCAGAAACCATCCCCACCTCCATGGATTCCAAAAAGAATGAAAATCAGCACCTGAGAACAGCTCTGAAGGCCTGTGGATATCCAAATTGGGCCTTCACTAAATCTAAGTCTACCAGACCTAAAACAGCGACAGACAGGGCTGAGACTCAGAGTAAACGGAAGAACCTGGTCATTCCTTACATGGCTGGCGTGTCTGAAAAGATAAAACGGATATTTGGCAAACACCACATACCTGTATATTTCAAACCCACCAACACACTGAGACAGAGGCTTGTACACCCCAAAGATCAAACTCCAAAACAGAAGAAAAGCAATGTAGTTTATGCAATCCAGTGCAGTGAGGGGTGCTCTGAGCTCTACATTGGAGAAACCAAACAACCTTTGTACAGGAGGATGGCCCAACACAGGAGGAGTAACACCACAGGACCAGAGTCAGCAGTTTACCTTCATCTAAAAGAAAAAGGACACTCATTTGAGGACATTAATGTTCACATTTTAGACAGGGAAGATAAGTGGTTTGAAAGAGGGGTCAAGGAATCCATTTATGCCAACTTGGAAAATCCTTCTTTGAATAGAGGTGGGGGCCTCAGGCACAATCTTTCCCCTATTATTCTTCCTGCTTTGTCTTCTGTGCCTAGGAAGATTAAGACCATTTCACAATCTCAACAACAGCAAGGTAATCTTAATGATCCTCCTTTGGATAATAAAGGGACTTAGAAATAAACATCTCAATTAACCATGACCTAGTGTCAGGACCCTGGCATGGATCCAGGGTCCCGCCATAAAAAAGCGCGGCAAGTTTAAACAGGCGGAGCTGAAACTGACAAACGGCAGAGCTGGGCGGAGACAAGACTAGTGGCCCGGAGTGAAACCTGCAACGGGGAGGGGGTTGGAAGATCGACGGGAGAATATAAAAAGGCAACCCAGGACTCTGGCTGTCATTCTTGCCTTTGACTAGTGCTACCCTATTGTATGAAATAAACCGTTTACTTCTTAAAACGAGAGCTGAAGCCTTATTTGAGAGAAACGTTACACTCTACACGGTCACACAGCCACACTAGAAACATATTTAAGGATTCCCTTACAAACTTTGCTCAGACTGAAGAAGCTTCTTGGATAAGGAGCGAAACATTTCCACTGAGAAATTAGAAATCCAGTTGACATGATTCAAGCTACAGTCTGTATAGAAACATTAGGAGACTGGAGTAAAGCATATTTAGCATAAGAATTAGTAAGTTCATTGTCAGGCAAATAACAATGGCTTTTTATTGTAATGATAACAGCAGCAGAGGGTAGAGGAAAAGCATCAAGTGAAGGAGAAACAAAGTCAGCATTCTGAATCAACGAACCAGAAGATTTTAGAAATCAAATCATTTCCCCAAAGTTGGCCATTATCATGTACAGTGACAGAACAGTTAACAGCTGACAGTATAAATATAAACTGAACAACCAGAAGTAAAAGAGAAGCTCAAGTCAAAGTGTCTAATGTGAACTTGAGCAGAGACAGAAAGAGGTTAAGAAACAAATGTGACTCATTCAAAAGGAGTATATATCACATATCCAGAAATACACTCCCACTTGCAACTGGAATTTTCTGAGTATCAGGGTGAGGGAGAAGATGTTAAAAGAAAGCAGCAGTTAAAAGAAAGCAATTATGATTGGAAAAAAATAATTCAGCAGGAAGCAGGGGTAAATGAGAAGAGGGATCATGGGAAGAAACATGGGTGATGGTAAAAATTGGAGAGTTCAGGAGTGCCTCTTCTAATTTGAGCAGCTGTTGAAGGGTCAAGTGTAAGGTGAGAGGAGAGGAGAGGAGAGGAGAGGAGAGGAGAGGAGAGGAGAGGAGAGGAGAGGAGAGTCACTACCACGTCAGGAACAGATATGGTAAGGGCAGATCCCAGAATAAGTTTAGAGAGCAGCAGGCTGGACATCACTGAGACAAGGTGGAAAGGTGGCTGTAACTGTATCCTACTTTTAACTCTAGTATGGCACTGATAATTCTTTTTCATTGGCAGGAGTACGTAATTGCAAATTAGCCTTCAACCACTCAGGAGATAACTGATACTCACCCTGTGAACCTAAATGACACAGATAGAGAAATTGAGACTTACAAAGCTACAACTTCTGCAGATAAGCTGTGTGTCTATGGTCCACTAGATGGTGCACACATACAATAGAATCTTCAAAACACACACAAACACACTTACATACATGTACACATACTCCTTGGGACTTTGCCCAAGAGACTGTACTGCTTTAGCTGAAGAATTCTACAGAGGAAAAAAAAGTCAATGTCCTGATTTACAAACCTGATAACAAGGCAAGTACATCTTTTCAAGATAGCCAAGAAGTACACTTTTTCCTCCCAAATTTTTAGGTATCAGAATTCTAAAGTTCATCCAGTGTATGACATTTTCAGATGTTAGCACTTCTGACACATAATTTCCTAATTTATGTTGTGAGCTGGGTGTTTACCTATCTTTACATTTATATAAAATTCAAGAGAATGTTGCTGCTACTTCTGCAGTGTCATGTTTTTTAATTTTTTTAAAAAATAAATGCTTACACAATGTATTGTAGAAGTGACCTTAGATGGTATTAGCAGGGTCTAATCTAATTAGTCCAGTTGATCAAACAAATCCATTGGGATTATCTTATACTTTTCAATGATATGCAATGTTTTTTTCCAATGGTATTTTTTAACACTTAAAAGATAATTATCATGTGTTTCCTACCAAAAACTGATGGGAAATTCTGTTAATTTTTTTTGTGTTCATATAGGATGTGGAGGTGCAAAAGCAGTACTTGGGGTCTCTTCTGGCCCTCAGGTCTCATATTCCTTTGGCTGCAGTCTTTCATATTTTTAGGTAGTATAGCACAAAACAAAACAAAAGCCTGTCATGCAAGAATCAGCTGATGTCCTCAATCATCATATTGAGGTAGCATTTACTCCAAAACAATTTTAAAATCTTGACTGTTTTATCAAAACCCATAGCACAACCTCCATGTCTGCTACACTTGCATTGTAATGGATAGAGCTTTCCTCACAACACTTGTTTTGTGATTTTCATGAAATTTTGGAATTCTGTGAACTTCCTTCCTTCCTTCCTTCCTTCCTTCCTTCCTTCCTTCCTTCCTTCCTTCCTTCCTTCCTTCCTTCCTTCCTTCCTTCCTTCCTTCCTTCCTTCCCCTTTCCATCTCTATAAAATGCTCCACAGTTAAGTGTCTTGATTGGGTTAATCCAAACCCTGTCTCAACAGTTAATTTTGCGGGTTTTCTTTGTTTCTCTTAAACTGTCATGAATCACTCAACCATCGTACATTTGGGTGATTTTGGTCCACTCAGTCTCTCTCAGGCCTAACAGGAAGGCAATAGCAGATCACTTCTGGAAAAACTGTGACAAAAATGGAAAGAAATTGTCCTGACTGTTGCAAGGAGTTAAGACAAACTCAAAGGCACTGTGAGGTCCACGATCTTTATGATCCAAAACCAGAAATCTACAAAACAAACCACGAGGTATATTTGCAATTCTTTATTGAATCAGCATTGTGCTCCGTTAAAGCCACAAGTGGGTTTCTTCCCCCCCAGACCTCTCCTTTAAGCATTCGGTTCTTACTTCATCCGGCCCCTCCCTCTCAGTTCTTTTCTTTGTTGATTTCATTCTTTACTTCATATTGATTGCTCTCTTCCGGCCTCGTGGTCACCGCCATTGGTACTTCTTTTGTCCGTGGCTTCTTGTGTTTCCTGATCTGGTGATGCTGCTGCTTTCTTGCAGGCTTGTTTCCCCCCACCCCCGTCTTCCTTTTGTCCCTATTTTCCTGTCTTCATTAACACTGTGTAAGGTTGGAGTATCCAGCTGCAATTAACCATTGATACTGGATTTTCCATCCTTACAGGCACAAAAAATCAATCAATCAATCAATCAATCAGATTAAATGTAGGACACTGTCTACATCTTCCTCTTTCACCTGGTCATGCAGGGTTAGGGTTACCTCCTCCAATAAAAAATGTTAAGTGCAGCTCCTGCTCAGCAAAGCTTTGCCAACCTCTGATTTGAAGGATCACACAGGAAATATATCTTTATAGTACTCAGAAAAGTTCTTAGAAGACTACTTGTAACAGAATGGATTCACATTAGAGCCTGAAACTGACTACTTCTGTCATTATTTGTAAAGGGAGTATATGTAATCCTTTATTGATTACAGGTATGTGTACAAAATATTGGTTAAGTAATAACAACAAAGTCTTCAGGTTAAATAATAATGAGGATATTTAACCTGCCACTTCACAATATAAAATAGCAGAATATATGGTGGAAGGGGCTGATAACTTGCCATCCTTAAACTTAGGCTAAAACACAATACATTGTGTTTTAAAAACATAATACTGTACTAAAAAGGTATTTTCTCCCATTAGAAGTCAACAAATCAGGGGATCGGTTCCCCCCCCCCCCTGTAGAATTCTTCAGTTAAGATAATGTACTCCACTGAGTACAGAAAAAATGTAATCCACAGTAACCATTTTATAATGCCAATGGGGACCATTTTCTAAAAATCTTTGGGGGAAAAGGCAGGAGATAGTGGATAAAAACCATAAAAATCTCCCTGATGGCTAAACAAAGACAATGTGAATTTTTAAAAAGAAATCTACATGGTGAGTTACTTTTACCCCAAATGACCCATTGCCGTTTTCCAAGATACGATGTAATCTTTACTGAACTTTTGAAATTGCTCTTCAAATTCTTCATAGTTGGAAAATATTAAAACAGTCTCCTTTTATTTGGGTATTCATTTATTCAAATTTTAATTTTTCTACCCATATCATCATTCAGTATTAAGAATGGATAACCACACATCTGTGTTTCTTCTCTTGGAATTCTCAAAACTTCGGGAAAAACAGTTAATGTATGTAGCTTTCTTCCTGATACTTTATTTAATAACAGTCATAGGGAACTTTCTCATCTTCAGTGCAATTATTTCTGATTGCCACCTTCACACTCCCATGTACTTCTTTGTGATGAATTTAGCTATTCAAGACATTGGTTCAGTTTCAGTCATTATTCCCAAAGCTGTTTTTAATTCTCTTATGAATACAAGGTATATTTCTTTTTCTGGGTGTGTTGCTCAAGTCCTCTTGATTCTATTCTTCCTGGGCTCTGATATTCCCATCCTTACTATCATGGCCTATGATCGGTACGTTGCCATTTGCAAACCTTTACAATATGAAATGATAATGAACAGGACAGCCTGCATCAAAATGATTAGTTGTGTGTGGATCATCAGCTTTCTCAATGCTGTGCTAAACACTACCGAAACATTCATTATTCCTTTCTGCTCTAATATTCTCAATCAGTTTTATTGTGAAATCCCACATTTACTTAAGATTGCCTGCTCTGGTTCATACATAACTGAAATTGGATTTGTATTGTTCAGTGCTACTTTAGGATTTGGTTGTTTCATATTTATTGTCGTTACGTATGTGCAGATCTTCTTTATTGTTCTGAGAATTCCTTCTATTCAAGGAAGGAGAAAGGCCTTCTCCACTTGCCTACCCCACCTTGTTGTCATCACCATATTTTTGTTTACGGCTTGGTTTGCTTATCTAAGGCCCATATCTGACAGTCGTTCACACCTTGATTTTGTGATTACGATAATGTATTCCATCATCCCCTCCATGCTAAATCCATTAATCTACAGTATGAGAAACAAGGACATCAAAGTTGCTCTTTCAAGATTTCCTGTTCTGAGGTTATTTCTTTAAAGCATGAACTCTGTTTTTTGTATCTATTTTTCTATTCAATGTGAAAAGGAATAAAAACATGGACAGTAAACAACAATGACTTTGGTGAAGTGTATCCCCCACTTTCAGGCAGTTATTTTCATGGAGGAAGGTTGTTTTAATTTGGAGATTTTCAATACGTTCATGACCCAAAATTAGATCTTATCAGTTGTTTCAGATTCAGTGATCATCCTCAAGAAACCTACTTTAATATGAGGTAAAGGAAAGATGTTAAAATTAACCTTTAAGCTTTTTTACTTCTATGTATTAGGAAAATATGTAAAGAATGGGTATATTTGGAAAAAGCACAGATAAAATGTAGCTTAAAATATTATAAACATACTTGATTTTTAGGGAAGAATGCTTGGAAGATTCATGTAATAGGAATGTCTATGAGAAATGTACAAGAAAATACATATGATAATTTATGTGGACATTTTTTCAATCTCAAAATTATTACAGGACAAATATGAGACTGAGAGAAAATGAAATGTACAGTATGCATACATCTCCCTTTATGGAGAATATAATAATCAAATAATCAAAGCTATAATCAAACTGGGATGGACTGAATTGATTTGATTTGGTAATGTTTTCAAGACAGTAGAGAAAAAGTATTGCTTCTTTGCACATTTAACAGGAAGTAAGTTGAATATTAGTCAGTCATTGGCGATCACTCGTAGCCGAGTAAGATTGTCTTCCAAAGGTAAAATTTTAACAGTGGATCCGTAAGTGGCTATAAAGGCCAATTCTGGATCCGCACAACCTCCCACAATGAGGGCATAGGTTTCCGGGTGGGAGTCGATCATGATGAGGGTTTGCCTGACCTGCCTTCCTTTTAGTTCTTTTCTCCCTTTCGCCCTGTACTCGTGCTTCTTCAAAGTCCATAGCGCCATTAACAAAGGCTGACCTCCAATTGAAATGCTCATGAGTTAGGGCTTCCCAGTTCTCAATGCTGATATTACATTTTTTAAAATTAGCTTTGAGAGTATTTTGAATCTCTTTTGCTGTCCACCAATATTCCGTTTTCCATTCTTAAGTTGGGAGTAAAATAGCTGCTTTGGAAGATGATGGTCAGGCATTCGAACAACATGACCGGTCCAGCAAAGTTGATGTTGGATGATCATTGTTTCAATGCTGGTGGTTTTCGCTTCTTCCAATACACTAACATTAGTCGCCTATCTTCCCAAGTAATTTGCAGAATTTTTTGGAGGCAGCGTTGATGGAATCTTTCAAGAAGTTGGAAGTGGCGTTTGTAGAGGGTCCATGTTTCACAGGCGTACAGAAGGGTTGGTAGTACAATGGCTTTGTAAACAAGCATTTTGGTCTCCCTGCGAATGTCCCGATCCTCAAACACTCTACGCTTCATTCGGGAGAAAGCTACACTCGCAGAGCTCAGGCGATGCTGAATTTCAGCGTCGATGTTGGCTTTTGTAGATAGATGGCTGCTGAGATAAGAAAAGTGGTCGACATTTTCTAGTGACACACCTTTAAGCTGGATTGATGGTGCTGCGGAGGGATTGGTTTGAACTTGCTGGTAAAGCACTTTGGTTTTTTTAATGTTAATCGAGAGGCCAAGCTTTTCATATGCTTCTGCAAAGATGTTTAGGATATGTCTATGAAGGTTCTCAGTCATCCAGGTAGAATTGTCTGTAGCTTGAATCATGTCAACTGGATTTCTATTTTCTCAGTGGAAACGTTTCGCTCCTTATCCAAGGAGCTTCTTCAGTCTGAGCAAAGTTAGTAAGGGAATCCTAAATATGTTGTTTTAACTTTGCTCAGACTGAAGAAGCTCCTTGGATAAGGAGCGAAACGTTTCCACTGAGAAAATAGAAGTCCAGTTGACATGATTCAAGCTACAGACATGTTTAGGATAGTTTGAAGATCTTCTTCGGAGTGTGCACAGACTACGTTATCATCAGCATATTGAAGTTCTATAACAGAAGTTGTAGTTACCTTATTTTTTGCTTTCAGCCTACTAAGATTAAAAAGCTTTCCATCTGTTCGAAATATAATTTCTACACCAGTAGGAAGTTTCTCTTCAACAAGGTGTATAATCATAGCGATGAAGATAGCAAATAAGGTTGGAGCAATAACACATCCCTGTTTAATGCCGGATTCCACTTTAAATGGATCGCTTTGAGAGCCATTGTTATTCAGGATTGTTGCCATCATGTTGTCATGGAGTAGCCGCAAGATGTTCACAAATTTATCAGGGCATCCGATTTTCAGAAGGATGGTCCAGAGAGCAGTACGATTTACAGTATCAAAAGCTTTAGTCAGATCAATAAACGCCATGTACAGAGGTTGAATATATATAAGTTGAATATATTGCCACGGCGTTATTTATTATTTATTTATTTATTTATTTATTTATTTCCCAAGGATCTAAGATAGCTACTGTAAAAGTATTGTCATGACATATGTGCTGTTCCAAGTAATACAACATTTCTAATTGATGAGTTGAGATTTCATCCGTTCCTACCAACATTGGCACCACTATCAATGTCTTTTTCCACATTCACTTAATGTTTATTTGGAGGTCTGTATTTCCTTATATTTCTTAGTTCTTTCTCACTGACCCTTCTATTTTCAGCTACTGCAATGTCAGTTACACATAATTTTTATTTGTAACTATAGTCATATCTGAGAACCAGTAGTGGTTGTAGTGATTACGCATCAGGCTAGAAACTGGGGGACTGTGAGTTCCAGTCTTGCCTTAGGCATGAAGCCAGCTGGGTGATTTTTGGCCAGTCACTCTTTCTCAGCCCTAGGAAGGAGGCAAAGGCAAACCACTTCTGAAATATTCCCAAGAAAACTGCAGGGACTAGTCCAAGTAGTTAACGTATGGATAAGTAATCTTGATGATGAATCGCCACCATCATGGTGGCCATTTTTCACAGCACAGTACTGGAATGGGTGATAATGCAAGGTTCCTGGGAAACATCATGCATGAGTCTTGTCTGAAATTTTCTCTGCCTTTCCTCACACATATCTTGTTACTAGGGGGAAGATAGATTTATTGCTCCTGTTGTTATTTTCAAAACTCTTAAGTCCACAGTAGGCTTACCATTTATTTTGTCTGCCCCAAAATAAAAATCAGTATTACAATTTTAGGATCTCTGGGAGCCATTAAAAGGGCTGCTATAGATAAACCATTATGACCCTATCCCCTCCAAAGTGTTCAGCACAAAATAGTGTCTTACAGCATCTTTCATCTTCTCTTCCACTTTTCTGTCTCAATCCTCACTTTGGAACCTCCTGGTTCTGCTACGAGATACATTTCATAACCTTAAAAATCCTGAAAATCTGATCATAAAAATAGAAGTTTATAGATACCTGAAAGTAAGTCAGTTTCCTATTTTCCTGCAGGCAAGACCATGATTTATTTATTTTTTAAAATAGTATCAGGAGAAATGCATAGCCCCTGCTAAAAATGGAAGTACAATAATAAACTAAGCAACAATAAAACATATTTTTAAAGAAATGTATACATAAATAGAAGCATAATCTGAGATATATTTACGTTTCTATTGATATTGCAAGAAATAATAATTAATTTAAAATATAATAAATGGATGATATTTTTCTTTAACAGGAAAAAGCAGAAGTAATTTAAAAGCATGTTTAGCATTCAGCTCTATTTTTTAAATGTTAGCTTTAATGCTACATGTTGGTCTATGAACATAATAAACTTTAACTAGCTTTAATCCTCCATACATTTTAATTCTATCAGATTCACTGGGAGAAAGCCTAATACACTGAATCAAAATCAACATTATCTCTGAACTAATATGCATAGCACAAGATGGTTAAGTATATGCTATTTCACCCATGAAAATGAGTTATACTGCAAAATGGCCAGAAAAATGAAAACATGTACTAAAATGTGCAGACGTGAGAATGTTTCCGTAAGGTATGGGGACAGGTATTGAGAATCAGCTTTGAGAATGCCATTTTGAGTTCCTTGTTCCTTATACTATAGATAAGTGGATTCATCACTGGAGGCACCACACAGTAGAACATAGAAATCAATACATCTGATATTGATGGGGAGCTGGACTTGGGTCTTAGGTATGCAAAATTACCACTTACCACAAACAGACAAATGACTATGAGATGGGGTAAGCAGGTAGAAATAGCCTTTTGTTTCCCTTGGGTAGAGGGGATTCTAAAAACTGCTCTGAAGATCTGAGCATAAGAAAAAGAAATTAGAGCAAAGTGAATGAACCCTAAACAAGAAACAAATATGAGAACCCACACCAATGTGAGATATGAATCAGAGCAGGAGATCTTGAGTAATTGAGGGATTTCACAGAAGAACTGATTGATGACTTTGGAACAGAACTCCACTGTAACTAAATTTCCTGTGTAGAGTATTGAAAACAAAACACCACCAATCCATGCACTAGTTACCATTTGGATGCAGACTTTTGTGTTCATTGTTGTCTCATAAAGTAACGGATTGCAGATGGCAACATAACGATCATATGCCATGACACCAAGGAGAAAGAAATGAGACAGCATGAAGAAAACCAGGAAGAAAACTTGGCAGAGGCATCCAGAGTAAGAAATGGTTTCAGTGCTCATCAAGGAATTCAGCATGGACTTTGGAACTGTCACAGAGATGGAGCCAAGATCTTGCAGGGATAAGTTGACTAGGAAAAAATACATGGGTGAATGGAGCTGATGGCTATAAAAAATGACAGTGATGATGATGAGATTTTCCATGAGGGCTACCAAATATATTATGAAAAAAACAATGATCTGGACTATCCGTAGGTACTCAGTATCAGGGAATCCATGTAGAAGGAATTCACCAACTCTTGACTGATTTTCCATGGTGTTGTTCAGGCTTTGCAGTCTGTGGATAGAACTCCAAGATCAGACTCCTGTTCCATGCACCAGTATTCAAGCTGGATTGGAACACTCTTGAAAGCATTTTCTATGACCTGGCAGTGCTAGAGAGAAGGAAACAGGTTTTATCTATGGGATGCTTGTAACTATCCCCAAGGGGTTCATTTCTCAGCTTAGCAGCACTGAATCAAATTGTTTGTGTGAGAATGGGGTTGGAACTTTCTTTACCTTGGCTTCAATCTAAACAACAGTTACAATATTGGCCTGCAGATTATTTTAATTGTATCACAAGAGAATTTCTATGTTCACCTCATTTTAAAAAATAAAGTTTTTTTGACAAATGCAGAACTTTGTGTGTGTGTGTGTGGCCAAAATGCTTCCAAGTGGCCTATGGGAAGATGTAGTAGAAGGTGTGGAAAATATTTGGGAAAAAGAGATCATATTTTTTAAAGAAGAAATTACAAGTAATGGTCTAGGCAGCACTAATCCAATCTTAGCATCTCTTTAATGAATACTGCCATTTATTTCCATTAAATTATTAAATACAAACATAAATATTATAGTAAAAGTACCTTTCTACAGAGGAAGAAAGGTACACGTGTGGCAGAACAGCTTAGGGCTGGAGTTTATCAATATATGATTCACTATCACCATTCAGTATAAGCACTACTTAGTACATCATTAGGAAATACTCAATATGTAAGCTATACTACATGGTGTAAAAGAAAAAGATAGAACTGTGGATTCCTTGGTGCTCTCTGAGCCTTGTTGTTTTCTTGCAGACGTTTCATTGCCAGGCTAGGCAACTTCTTCAGTGCGAAAAGGGAGTGGGTTAAGCTCTCTGTTTATATACCCTGGCTTGTCCTGCCAGTGTTGGAGGGGGTGTTGTACTCTCCTTGGTAATTCCTTGATTGGGTTGTTGTCTGCTGCTTGGCCCGAAAATTAAAGATGGTGATTGCAACACACATAAAAAAGGTGGGGCTTTGATCACATGGTAACAGCTGGCATCTTGTTTTTTTGCTCTCCTTTTGCAGATCCCCTTGAGTCAAGATGTATATGCCTCTGAAACTTTATTGGGTTTTAAAGCCATTACTCAAAACATAATCAAGTATTTTGCCCCTAAGTAATTTGGATGACCTATTTAGTTTTTAAATGACTACTTATATCATGGAAAAAAAACTTAAGGATTTTTTTCTTTCATCATCAAATGATAGGAGGAAGGATTTTGATTGTTTTGAAAGGAAAAAAGTTTGGATAATCCACTGGATGAGTAGAAATCCTTCGATGCTCTGCACTAGCATCCTTTCTGAAATATTATTACAGATCCTTTCTATATGTAACAGAATAGGATATGAAGGGAAAATGATATTCAGGATATACAACAAAATGGAGCAGAGCCATCCACAGCATCCAAAGCTTTCATCAAAATGATAAAAGCAGTGTGACTCCATAGTGACATGAGTTCCATGTAGGAATGCATGATGCCACAATGCAAATGCAAAAGCAAAAGTGGTGAAGCTTCCATTATGCCATCATAAAGTTTTTTTTGTCATCTCTCTCCTCTTACCACCTCTAAATTATTGGGGGAATTATACACATTTTCATTGTGCTGGTTTTATACCCAAAAGATTGCAGTGTACAAAGAGCTATGCTTATTTCAGATTAGATGTGTTTCTTGTGTCTATGTTCTGCATTCCACATATTACTACAATACCAGTATATCTGGAATAGCAGAGTGATCAGAATGTCCCTTCACTACAAATGCCCCTCATTATGCAGGGGATGAATGACTAATGAATGGGAGTGTTTGTAACCAAATTATTTTATGTGGATGGCCAGAGTTCACAATGCAGAACTAAACTCTATTGGAACTTCTTCTTTCTTTCCATTAGCATAGGTTCTTTAAAGAACCCGAGCCTGATTCACTGATTCTGCATCCAAAAATTAACAATTTACTAATGAATATAAGACATATTTTATATTCTGAATGGATTCCTCTTATTTGCCTTCTTGATAGGCGGATATTACCCTCTTTGTGTGTATGTGTGCATGCATATGAATAAAATACTTGAGAAAAATTAAATAATTTATCTGTTTTGGAATATTAATTAAAAAACAGAGCACTAGCAAGGTGAAATGTCATTTAACAGTACATCTCAGTGTGCTCTATGTTTCCTCTATTTAACAGTAAATTCAGTTGTTCTGAGGTTTGTTAGCACAGTGATGACACAGAGCTTAGTGTAAAATGAGCTTTTTCTCTGAGCAGAGAAATTAGTATCTGGCTGATGCTACTCTACCAGATATTGGTACAGTACTTAGTAACATCTTTTTCTGTGCATTACACTTCGGACTTTATATTCAGTTAGGAAGAAAGTGGGAAAGTCTGTGATTAATGTTTATCAGGGAAAGTGGGGGATGAAAAAAAAATCCACTACTCTTTCATGATAAAACAAATGAATGAGTTACTATTTTATTATTTTTATTGATACATATTAATTTTAAATTATTCTCCTTCATCTGTACATGTCATCAGAATTTATCATTTTTTTTTTTCATTTTTTTCCCCACAGAAAGTATAAATTCTGTCTCCATTGGAAATAGATCATTGTCACTGCAGGTCTAGCAGAAAAATTCTATGTGCAGGGAAATGGTCTTCTTTTTGGTTTTCTTGCAGATAAGAAAAGGTACATGAAAATAATAAAGAAGAAAATATTTTTTTCATTGAGTTTTCAGTAATGGAAAGCAAAATTATCTCCATTTTATTGTGTTTTAGTATAAAGTTAAAGGTAACATCTTCATTATTGTTGGAGGAAAATTCTGAGAGTGCCTTGGACTGCAAGAAGATCAAACCAGTCCATACTCCAGGAAATAAAGCCAGACTGCTCACTTGAAGGAATGATATTAAAGGCAAAACTGAAGTACTTTGGCCATATAATGAGAAGACAGAATACGCTGGAGAAGATGCTGATGCTAGGGAAAGTGGAAGGCAAAAGAAAGAGGGGCTGACCAAGGGCAAGATGGATGGATGATATTCTGGAGGTGATGGACTCGACCGTGGGGGAGCTGGGGATGGCAGGAAGCTCTGGCGTGGGCTGGTACATGAAGTCACAAAGTGTTGGAAGCGACTGAACAAACAAACAACAACAACATCTTCTCATCCTTACTAGCTCATAATCTGCTGCTTCTGTACAATGGGATAGGAGTAAAATGCAAAATTTTTTACTTTTAATTAGAGCATATTTGGTGTAGAGACATGTGTTTGCAAACTGATGTATGATGATATGAAAATATTGTGACACTAGAACAATGGCGTAGCTTCAGGGTACTAACTTTTACAATGTCTAAATGCTTTGTTTCCCTTTTTCTGCAACATTAGTTATATTGACCACCAGGAAACAGTACACGACCAGGGATGGTAAGCAGGGCTTAGCAACTCTTTGGCTCTGAAAAGGTATTTCAATGTATGCATGAGTGTGCACATAGCACCGCTTGACAACCTTGAAAGCAAAGGTTTTGCTTTTAAGGATCATGCTACAGCTGCAGAAGCATCAATTTCTATCACAATGCTCCCATTTATTTATACATTTTACAAGATTTGTAACCCAAAGATTCTGGGCAGTGTGCAAGAAAGGTATTGATATATAAAGAACCAGTTTGGCATAGTGGGGAAGGTGCTGGATGAATGATTTTTAGTCCTCCATTAGACATGAAAGATGGCTGGGTGAGTTTGGTCCAGTCACTCTCTCTAAGCCCAAACCATCTCATAGGACACAGCAGATGGAAAACAAAATATCATTAAATAAATAATCGGAGAATTTACAATTGTAATAAAATTTAAAATTCATTATTTGATTACTTCATTTATTAAACAATTAATTGAATTTTAAAACTAAACTCATGTCATCTTAAGAAACAATTGGAAATCACTATAAAACTCTAAACATTAATACTTATACTGATGTCACACTATTTATTATTATTCCTAAAATGAATGGAGGAGGAGGAGGAGGAGGGGGGGGGGAGAAAAATGTAATAACAAATACTTAAAAATCAGTAGAAACAATATTAAATTCTAAATTCCCTTCCATTGTACCCGACTAGTGTTTAAATCAAAATATTTGTAAAAAATAAAATTGTTTTTTGTTACTATCTTTACATTAAATATTTCCTCCTTAAAAACTGTACTCTAAGTATCTGAGTTTACCTTATTGTGTGACATGTAATACATAGGGAAGCCTTTCTTACTTAAATTTGTCAAAGTTCTGCTCTGGAAGTATACTGCTAATTTTGCCATTGCTGCCTATTCCCCAAGTTTCATTTATCAGTCTGATATTGTCAGCAAAGTGTTGGGCCAAATTTGTATTTTTGGCCATCAACATATATAGTAATAATTTGTCATTTTAGCTTTTTTTGTTCTGGAAAGATCCCTAGTAGAAAGAACTAAGGTTTCAATTCAAGCTTTGTTTTTATTTTAGTTCTTAAAAAAATAATGTTTTGTATTTCTTTCCAGTAGAACTGCCACTTCATTGAGTCATAATTTACTAATAAATTTGTTGGACTTATTTTACACCTCACTAAAGTTTTCTACTTGCCTAGAATCTGAAACTGAAGAGCACCTTGGGTTCATTAAATAGGGGTTCAGAGACCACTGCTTAAATACACATAGTTACAACATTTCAACTCTACACTTCCAAAACTTAGGGCACAAATAAAAAAATTAGAATATGCTGCACCTGATATTCCTGGTCATTTTTTCCCCTTTTTCTCGATGGCTCTATTCCAGATAATGAAATTAGAAACTTGCTTGACAGCCAAAGCCCTCTGAAATATCACCACAATAAATGAAACATCAAGGCAATTCATTGCCAATTTGTTAACATGTATGCAGGATTGTTGTAAAAACAACAAAAATACACAACCCAACTCCTGGATTTATATTTATATATAATAAGCAAAATTGTAAGATTTTCTCCCCATAGCATTGAATAAATAAACAGAAAAAATAATACATGCATATTTGTAAGCATAAAAAATATTGATAATGTCATTATCCATAAAATTATAGTTTCTCTATAGTCAACATGGATAATGCAAAACAAATTATATTTTATCATATAATAATGTTTAATTATGATCCATGCTGCAGCATTAATCAATCTATCTTCATAAAATATTCATAGAACAGGGATGGGAGACATATGCTTAATTTACTAATTGACATAATATTTATAATTTTTTGACATGACTCGAACATGTCTACACAACTGTTTACTAAAATAATAGAAACTGAGAATGACTTTTGCATAAGGAATTAGGACAAATATTGAGAATTAGCTTCCTGAGTGCCATTTTAAGTTCCTTATTCCTCATGCTATAGATAACTGGGTTCATGAGTGGTGGTACCACACAGTAAAATATAGATATAAATGGATGTAATGCTGAAGAAGAGGTAGAGGTTGGACTGAAATAGGCAAGGGAGCCACTTACCGCAAACAGACAAATGACTATCAGATGTGGTAAGCAGGTAGAGATAGCCTTTTGCTTCCCTTGGGTGGATGGGATTCTAAAAACAGCTCTGAAGATCTGAACATAAGAAAATGCAATTAGCGCAAACTGAATGAACCCTAAACAAGAACCAAAAATGAGAGCCCAGAATTCTATGAGATATGAATCAGAGCAGGAGATCTTGAGTAATTGAGGGATTTCACAGAAGAATTGATTGATGACTCTGGAACAGAACTCCACTGTGAATAAATTTCCAGTATAGAGTGTTGAGTAGAAAAGGCCACCCATCCATGCATGGGTTACCATTTGGATGCAGGTTTTTTTGTTCATTAACATCTCATAATGTAATGGATTGCAGATGGCTACGTAACGGTCATATGCCATGACAACAAGGAGGATGAGATGAGACATCACAAAGAAAACAAAGAAGAAAACTTGGCAGAGACATCCAGAGTAAGAAATAGTTTCAGTGTTCATCAAGGAATTCAACAGTGACTTAGGAACTGTGACAGAGATGGAGCCAAGATCCTGGAAGGAAAGGCTGGCTCGAAAAAAATACATGGGTGAATGGAGCTGATGGCTACAGACAATGACAGTGATGATTGTGAAATTTTCAATGACGGCCATCAAATAAATTATTAAGAAAACGATGATGTGGACTATCCGTAGGTCCTCAGTTTCAGGGAATCCACGTAGAAGGAATTCACCAACTCTTGACTGATTTTCCATGGTGATGTTCAGGCTTTGCAGTCTGTGGAAAGAACTCCAAGATCAGACTCCTGTTCCATGCACCAGTATTCAAGCTGGATTGGAACACTCTTGAAAGCATTTTCTCTGAACTGGCAGTGCTAGAGAGAAGGAAACAGGTTTTATCTATGGGATTTTTGTAATTATCCCCAAGGGGTTCATTTATCAGTTTAGGAGCACTGAATCAAATTGTGAGAATGGGGTTGGAACTTTCTTTACCTTGGCTTCAATCTAAACAACAGTTACAATACTGGCCTTTCAGATTATTTTAATTGTATCACAAGAGAATTTCTATGTTGACCTCATTTTTAAATGTTTTAAATTAACAGATTTTATCTATGGTATTTTTGGAACAAAGATGTGTGTGAGAAGGTGCTTAGAGTTTTGTTTTAATTGGCTTTGATCCAAATACCAGGGACTGTAATGGCCTTCAGGTTGTCATAATTGTAGCACAAGATAATTTCTATGATCACCTTGGTTTCAAAGATGTGAAAATTAGATTTCTTGGGGGGAAGGACAAAGTACTCCAGAGTTTCCCATTAGGAGCTGCAGTAGACACAGGGAAGTAGCCCAGACAGAGAAGTTGATTTTCTTTTGCCCAGAGATTCCAAATAAAACATCCGGTAGCACCCATGCAATCTTGGCAGAACTTTAAAAAGTTAGGCTCTTCTTAATTATTTAAATTGTTTTATTAACACTGTTCTATAGTGTACAATATGGGGCGTGGTGGCTCAGCGGGTAAGACGCCAGGCTTGTCGATCGGGAGGTCTTAAGTTTGGAGGTTTGAATCCCTAGCCCTGCATGCAGAGTGAGCTCCCGCACTAGCTCCAGCTCTTGCCAACCTAGCAGTTTGAAAGCATGCAAATGCAAGTAGATGAATAGGTACCACTTCGGTGGGTAGGTAACAGCGTTCCACGTGCATCATGCGGCCACATGACCGTGGAAGCATCTTCGGACAACGCTGGCTCTTCGGCTAACAAACTGAGATGAGCACCGGCCCCTAGAGTCAGACACGACTGCACAAATGTGCGGGGGGAACCTTTACCTTTATAGTGTACAAGACATAAACAAACCTCCACATGCACAGAGAAAATAAATAAATAAATAAATTTTGACAAGGTAATGGGAAATCATATTTTTTAAAAGGACACTACAGAGATGTGTGATATTGATACCAGAAATCTAACTAGGATTATCCACAGGGGTAAAAAGTAAAGATGATTTTTGTGATACATACGCAAAAGGGGAAGAGCTTTAATCACAGACTCCATCTGGACTTTTGTCACCCCCTTCTCCCGATTCTTCTGACTCTAACTCAGCTTGTCTCTGAAGGTTGAATGTGTTAAAGACATTATTTTAAAAAAATTGTCAGCTTATTTTATACAACTGAGTAAATTTGAATGATCAATTTGTTTCTGAAATCTGTAATCATATTATATGGAAAACAGTTTTTAAAGCATTTTGCTTCTTTCATTTCATTCAGGATGTTGAGTGTTCTAAAGAAAATTTTTGTACTCTACTCAATGTGTACAAATCCTTTCCTGCAATAAATAGTTTATAGGAACCTTGGTTGGCCTCCACAAGCATCCTGTTTGAAGTACCATTTATCAAGATTAAATTATTTTTGTATACATGAACATAGAAAATTATTAGCAAATAATTTAATCGTATCCATCTTACCCACTGATGATTGAATGTATCCTCATTGTTTTTTAAAGAATTTTATTGATTTTCAAAGTATAGTTAAAATACAAAATATAGAGTATAGATAAGACAGAGTACAGAACTAAAGAAAAAATAAAAACTATAAAAGTGCAGAATTAGATAGAGAGCAGAAAAAGAAAGTGACTTCTGATCTTCTCCAATAGAGATATAAATGCATTTTATACAGATATAATCTCTTACCATTAGTTAAACCTTAGTAACTTATTTCTATAAAATCAGACCATTTAATCATCAAAACCCAAAATCAAACCTTCATTTTTTTCCGACAGAGGCAAATAGTCTAAAAGTGGTTGCCAAGTAGAAACAAATCCAGACACGGTATTTTCTCTTATCAATGCTGTTAACTTCGCCATTTTGGCCAGTTCCGTTAGTTTAATCATCCATTCCGCCACAGGGATTTATCAGTCTTTCCATCTTTGTGCATATAAAAGTCTTGCTGCTGTAATCATATATAAAACCAAAGTCCCATGTTGTTTCTCGAGCTGTTTCTCCATCAATCACAAGAGAAAGAATTTTTGTTTCTTTTGTAAGTCCACTTTAAGAACCTTTTGAATATTAACACATATTTGATCCCAGAATTTTTTAGCCTTCTCACAAGTCCACCAAAGATTATAAAAAGTTCCTTCACCAATAGAATATTTCCAACAAACATTTGTTACCCCATTATACATTTTTGACAACTGATCGGGAGTTAAATAGTAACGATACATCATTCTATAAAAAATCTCTTTTAAGTTATATTTCAAAGTAAATTTCAAACCTTTATTCCACATGTTCTCCCATTGCTCCAACATAATATTATATCCAAAGTTCTTAGCCCATTGAATGTATCCTCATTTCTACCAACATTTGATTTTACTAAAATTTGGATTGACTACACATCTTGGAAATTTTGTTTTTCAATGCACCATGACATCATTCCATGAAACCATAACTTTGCATGAGAAGAACAATGAAACCCCAATAAACTGAAATGCTTTTGCTAGTATGCTCATAATGGTGTTAAGAAAACATCTGCCTCTTCACTATAGGTAGTTATACTGGTCCGAGGGACCATTTCCTTTGCCACTTGCTTGCCCAAACTAACAGCATTGGTTTTCTGAAAAGATATGGGGAGGGTGCAAACGCTTCTTAGCATCGTGTTTTAGACATTCAGGGCAGGTCCAGTTGACTTGTAATACAGATGTGATCCCAGGAACTCATCAATATATTGCCATACAAAAGGTGGCAGCTAGATTCCTGGTGGTCCATCCCCACATCAAATTAGAAGAACACCTATTCTGAAGTCTCCACATTGTCACCAGTAGGTTTTTGAACCCAATACAAATGGCTATAACTGATAAAACCCATTACTGTGCAGCACTAGGATACCTCTAGCAAAGCGTAGCTAAAATCCAATCTGCCCATCTGGTCCTGTCATCTAGAGATGGTCTGTTATGACTCCCTCCTTGTAAGGCTCAGTGGGTGGGCCAGGAAGCAGGCCTTCTCAATCATGGCATCCTTTTTATGGAACATTTTCCTTTTGACAGTATGGATAACCCCTATTTTACAGGTATTTTAAACACACACACACACACTCAAACAAAAAAAACAAACCAGCAAGGTACCATGTTTTACTCTGCCCAGAGTACATTTTGATTAGATTGTGTTATATATAATATTACAAAATAAGTAAATATTTGTAAAATTAGCCACAAACACCCAAATGCATGTAGAGAAAAGCCTAAACTAGGCTTAACACAATTTGCAAATTGAAGACCCTCCTCTCTAAAAATCTGGATAGAGATGAATATATACATGACATTGTCCACTCACCTTGCTTTACTGCCTGGCCAATTGTGGCCTTCAGACCTTGAAGATTAAGTGTATTCCTGGCCATCAACAGTTTTCCTTTCTGAGAATTGTATTCCTTAGGCCAGAGAAAGAGGAGAAATGCAAACCAAGAACCTCAATATAATTACCAAATTTGAAAACAATAGAATAAAATTATATTCATCTAGATAATCTACAGTTTTCAGAAATGCACATTCTGTGGCCCAATATACCTCTCAACTATTTACAATGTAGCCCCAAATCTTCCCCATAATGACTAGATTGTAGTGATTCTCAAGATCAACTAACCATTTGTAAAAGTTAATTTTTCAGAGCCAGTTTGGAAACCAGTGGCATATAAATTGGAAGGAAGGAAGGAAGGAAGGAAGGAAGGAAGGAAGGAAGGAAGGAAGGAAGGAAGGAAGGAAGGAAGGAAGGAAGGAAGGCTAAATACCAATAAATGCAGAATTAAGAGACGGGAGATCTGTCTTCTGTATTGAGCCAAAGTTTAAGTTATATGTCTTCTTATCTTCATATGTCTGTATGTTGTTGATGGTTACCACATCACATGGATTTCCTAAAATTATAATGATACCCCAAATACAAATATGCATCTGTTTTGAAGAATAAAAAGAATAAATATTCTAAGAAGCATATCACAAACCAGCTTTGATACAACATTTTTATCTGCTGGTTTCAGAAAAAGAAACCATTAAGTCTCATTCAATCACATTTTATTATCTTTTATTTAGTTTATTATTTTATTTAACTGTTGGTGTCTTGAGGATTATCTCTGAAGTGGAAAAGTCATATAACAGACAACTTTGGAGGCCATAAATATATTGACATAGATGAGTTTCTTCTAAATGAAATAAACTTGCAAATTTAAGGGAACAAGTGTGTTATAGCACAATAAACCTTAGTTGTATGCTCTCTGACTTCTCTTTCCATTTTGCATTAAAATATATAAATAGATATTTACACAACTCATATTTCTTTAAAAAGAAATTACTTCAAACTAAGAAATCTTGTAAAAACTATTTTAATGTGCTTGTTTCTCATACCATAGATAAATGGATTTAAAATGGGTGGAATAATGGAATACATTATTGTAATTATGAAGTCAAGGTGTGAAGGACTGTCAGATATGGGTGTTAGGTAGGCAAAGCAACCAGAAAACAAAAATGTGGTGATGACAATGAGGTGGGGTAGGCAAGTGGAGAAGGCCTTTTTCCTTCCTTGAACAGAAGGGTTTCCCAGAACAGCAGAGAAAATTTGAACATAAGTAAGAACGATGAAGAAAAAACAACCAATTACTAATATAGCAGTAAAGACTACAATTCCAATGTCAGTTACATATAAACCATAGCAGATAATCTTAAGTAGATGTGGAATTTCATAATAGAACTGATTGATTATGTTAGAACAAAAAGGAGTAGTAAATGTTGCAATAGTGTGCAATGCAGCATTGAGAAAACTGGCAATCCACACACTGCCAACCATTTTGGTGCAGGCTGTCCTGTTCATTATCATTTCGTATTGTAAAGGATTACAAATGGCAACATATCGATCATATGCCATGACAGTAAGGAGGGAAATACAATAGCTCAGGAAGAAGATAGATGAGAAAACTTGAGAAATACACCTGGAATATGAAATAAATCTCATATTCATAAGAGAATTAAAAACAGCTTTGGGGATAATGATTGAAATAGAACCAATGTCTTGCATAGCTAAGTTCATCATAAAGAAGTACATGGGGGTGTGCAGGTGTTGGTCAAAAACAACTGCAATAATGATGAGCAGGTTCCCTGTTACTGTCATTAAATACAATATCAGTAGCAAAGCTGCGTACATAACCTGTAGCTCCCAAATCTTTGAGAATTCCAAGAGAAGAAATCCAGATGTGTCATTATCCATTTTTAATCATGATACCCCTAAAGATAAAGGAGACCCATTAAATATTTTCTGTTAACTACATTTTGAGAAGTTGTGAAGAGAAACTAATCAACGTTGAGTAAAATTACATTAAATCCCAGCTTGCAGATTCACATACAGTCTTCCGAAAAACAGTACAATCTCCTCACCCATCAATTGTCTTGTTCTAGTTTAAAGATCTGTATGATGTCTCTTCAGTATATTTAATACTGTAATTACAATTTCACTGTAATTTTATATTTGTATTTTAACTATAATTTTTATTGTAAGCCGCCCACAGTCCCCAGGTTGGGGGAGATGGGCGGTCATATAAATTTAATAAATAAATAAATAACACGCATGCCTTAATTCTATAGTTTGTAGCCCATCTCAGTAATATTTTGTTTTGTTTTGTTTTTAATTAAAATTGTTAACAATCCTTTCAAATTTCTCCAGAACTGGGATTTAAAGATAGAGATTTCAGAATTCCATTGGGAATAAAAGTTAAACAGTCTAATCTTTTTATCAAGGCAGATCACTTCCAACCTTTTGGTTGACAAAATTGAATCCCAGGTTATTCCACTCTGTCAATGTTACACTATTAAAATTGCCACCCATCTCTTTTTCTTCCATTTCTGACAGTCATTTCTGGACTCTTTTCATCTTTAACACTGAGGGAGGTATAATCGGCTCCTCTCCACTTGGGTTGTTTGTCAAAAAAAAAAAATCAATAATAACTTCATAAATAGAACAAGAAGAATTTTAGGATTTCAAAGCATTAAATAAGGAAGAAAGCGAATTTGGGAAAACCATTCCTCTAGAAGATATTTAGATGTAATATTTCAGTGATTTAAACTTTTGTGAATTCAGCCATACTCGGAATAGCCACTTATTTTTGTTTCAGATTGCTATCTTTATTTGCACTAGGAAAATCTTGTTTCTTTCAATATTGGGATTACCTACATCAAATGAATTTGCCAATTGTTGATGGAACATTTTTAAACATTTTTTTTTTAAAAAAATCTAAACTTCTTTTTAAAATTTCCTTCCTAAATGGCCTAAAAGGAACTGAGAGAAAGAAACACTGCTATTTGCCTGCTTCTTCCGCAAATATTAGCCATATAATAATATTATTAATTTGTAATACTCAGATTTAATAAAATCCATACCTTAATGAGGCTGTTTTTTTTCCCCAGTCTTGACTCCTGGTGACCCATTAGACTAATCGCTGCAGTTTTCTTGGCAAGACTTTTGGAAATTGTTTGCCATTGTCTTCTTCCTAGGGCTGAGAGAGAATGACTGGTCCAAGGTCACCTAGCTAGCTTCATGCCTAAATCAGAACTAAGTCAGAGTCTCTGGGTTTCTAGCCTGGTGCCTTAAACCACTACACTAAACTGGCTCTCTAAGAGGGCTTAGAAATTGCTTTGCTTTTTAAAAGATGAAAATTAACATTTTGGAATCTCTAAAATAGAATAAGATATTCCTCTAAGTGGCCTGTATATTTAAGCCCTATAGTATGGTTTTGAGATTGGCTACAAATCTACAAATCTACAAATTTGCATAAACTCCGGGAGACAGTGGAGGACAGGAAGGCCTGGCGTGCTATGGTCCATGAGGTCACGAAGAATCGGACACAACTAAATGACTGAATAACAACAACAACAAATCTGAACCTACTTCAACTGTTTATGTCTATGTCTATGTCTTTGTGTGCACATGCACCAGCATGTGAGTGTGCGTGTTCATAGGCCCAATTGAATATATTCCTATTTAATTCAATCCATTGGTTGAAGTAGTTCAATCAATTATATTCAAATTGAATCAGATCATCATGTCAATTGTTTTTCCATGTTAATTGATCTGGAACTTGGTTGAATGTAAACATGGTGAATCTTCTAATTGATACAGCTTAAGCTCAGCATTTCAATTCAGTAGATTACATTCAACCAAGCTAGTGAAACAGAAGTAAGAATAAGTTTATTTTCTTTGTTATACTAATTGGAAAAAAAACTGGGGGGACAGGTAACCCTTTATATTTCATTTTTTTAGATAACCCTAATGTCTTAAATTCTACTAATGTTTTCATCTCTTGGTCTAACTAAAAATGCCTATGGAATAATGCCTAGACAGATATTTGAGATTTATAATCTGTTCTAAATAAATTCCCTTCAAAATTACAAGGGAAAGGGCAGGAAAACCTACATCAAATATTTGCAGGTAGAAAGGGAGAACTAATTGATTATTTGAGAAAAAAAAATAATTGAATGACTCACCATTTTTAATCATGCAAATTTCTTTATTTTTTCCCTATTGTCTTTCTGCAGCCATCAGTAAGTTTTTATGCTATGGAGTCATCAATGAGATTTTATCTAATTTATCTTCCATTTCCCCATAGTTCATCTCTGTTGGCAGTGTTATAGAATCACTGTGGACTGAAAGGTTTTCTGTTCTCTTTTAAACATGTCCCAAGAGTCTGTATTACTTTAGCTGAAGAATTCTACAAGGTAAAAACAAAAGGAAAGAAAAACAGACTGACGTCTGATTTTCAAAACTTCAGGAGAAAGTACATCACAATAGCTGAACACTACTTCACTTTCTCCCAGCTTTTAAGTCATGGAAATATAACATTTCAGTCAATAGACATTTTGGAATAAAATTATTTAAATCACATAATGTGTGTGTATGTGTGAATGTGTTTGTGTGTTGCCTGAGGTGTAGTTCTGATGGATTTTCCCATTATGATATGTATACAGTTATGTACAGAATACTGTATATTTGACTTGGATTCAGCTTTTTTGAGATCAGATTTAATTTATGAATCCTTTTGGAATTTACTTCATGCTGCTAAAAAAACAGCAGCTCTAATACTAAATTGTCTACTTTCCCTGCTATTTACCATCTATTATGTCAGAAAAGGAAGAAGAATGTAAAACAAAACAATCTCATTGAAAAAAAATATAGCTGCATAAAAACAGAAACAGGTCTGTTTGGTGGACTGATAAAATTCCATCACTGGTAGAATTACAGCACTCCAAATTCTTTGTTGTGGGACAATTGAAGAATCTTCTTCTTTCTCTCTAAAGTACAGAGATACCTTTCTTTACCCACCTTTACATGAAATGTAGCTTGGTTTCTGGTGACTTCCTAGACATGTATGTTTGGTTTTATTGGCAAGAATATGGAAATGTCTTCTTTATGGTTTTTTAAAAGAGTTCTCCATGCAGCCTAAAGCCCTGGTGTTTCCTGTTAGTTTATTTTATTTTTTATTTTTTTTATTTTATCTTATTTATACCCCGCCTATCCCCTCCCTACTGGAGGGCTCTAGGCGGCTTACAACATCAGTATATATATATATTAATTTATACATCATATATCATATCTAGAATTTAACCGCGCGATAGGGAGGAGGACAGGGAACCGGCTCTTCAGCTGCAGGCATCGGACTACATGCCCCAGCATGCCTCGCTTCCGCGCCGGCTGCTGACGTCCAGGAAGCTGTTCTTTCGGATCCGTCGTCCTCCGTCGTCATCTCCAGGTCTCCGCCGGGATTCTCCAGGTCTTCTTTTTGGATTGAGGACGACCCTCCGCTGGACGCCGCAAATTGCCCCACGTGAGTGGTACCCATTCATCTACTTGCTATATTAGCTTTCGAATCGCTGGGTTGGCAGAGAGCTAGGGCTAGTGACGAGAGCTCACCTCGCCACGCGGTTTCGAACTGCCAACCTTATGGTCGGCAGTCTAACGGCTCAGTGGTTTAACCCGCTGAGCCACCGCGCCCCTTTAGTAGTTTCCCTTCCAACTACTAAGTAGGTCCAGCCCAACATAATGTTCACAAATCAGGTGCTGCTACTAGGCTAGGCCTGCTTGCTAATTGTAAAACCTATCGTCAAAAATATATTCTGTATTTTTTTTAAGGATATACATATGTTGAGAAACATATGTAAGGTATACCTCAGAATGTGATAACAGCACTGTCAGATATTATTCATATGTGGTATTTATTTCTGAAAACTATAATGTTTAGAAAGTGCCGATTTAGATTGAACCCTGACAAATTTGTGCACAATTTTTCTACTCTGCACTTTTAGAATTTGATTTTGAAAGGAAGATGATTTGTATAAATGTTTTAAAGAAATGTGTTGGAAGTATCTGGTGAAATTTACAGGCATAATTGGGAGCCTGCACATCTGAGATGATTCAGCCTGGGTGTGGGGAATGTGGCATTTGTACAGAGAGTCTTCACTTTGGGAAAAATAAACTTCTTTCCCCTACCCCCCCCATACAGTATATTCCATAATTTCAATAAAGAACTATCAGTAACAAAGCTATATGACCCCCTCTTTCTTTAAAGCAAAGACAAGATTCCTAGAAAACCAGGCTACATGTAGCCTCTGAGCTTCCTTTTGTGATCTTTCGAGTGCCTCTTGGAAACCTTTGCTAAAATTAGCCAGAAGTACATGGAAACAGAGAGTAAGCTCTAAAATAGACTTACTACCCTGTTCACTACAATGTTCACCCTTCCAAAACTGTTAAATGTATTCCTGACCATCAAAAGTTTGCTCTATAGAAAAATATCAGCCTTAGGCCAGAGAAAGAGGAGAAATGCAAGTCAGAAGCCATGACATCACTATTAAATGTGGAAAACACAATATGTGATATATGTCAGTTTTATTTGTTGGGTAAGTTCTGAGAGGCTGCTGGATACAGAGGCAGGTGAAGCCTCTTGGGCCATCTATGCCAGCTGTTCAGTTGACTTATATTGGATGTCTTCATGATGGATGGTTGTTCTCCAGAGCCTGGGAAGGAGCCATTCTGTACCAGGAGTATGGTACTGATGGGAGCCTGTGGGCAGGCAGGAACATTTTGTGGTGCTGGGCAGAGGGAGGTATGATGGGAGATGGGAGCAAGCTTCTCTTGGAGAAGAGGGTTTGGTTTCCTACAGTCCCCACTTCTGGCCTCTGGTTCCCAAAGGAGAACCTCCCTTCTGGCTCTCTTCTCATCCCAGGTTCTAGAACACCCGTTTCTCAGCAGCCCTGGTCTCTGGCTGTTGCTCCTCAAAACCTGTTGCCAGGTTTTATTCAATAAATCCATCCTCATTCATGATCTGAACATGGATAAAAGGGTGGACCTAATGAAAACCTGATTGGGCATGGAGGGAGGAGTTCTTGTCTCAGAAATGTGCCCACCTCAGTTTCAGGTCTGGTGTCAGCCATAATCTCAGGGCAGGGTGGGGAAATAGCCATTATAATTATTTAAAATGTCTTGTTATGGTCAGAGGCATTGTACCACTATCAAGCCTACACAGATGGCAAACACAAGAGGTGAAAATCACACAGATTTCAGAAAATGGTTCATCACTTGGGAGTCTTCCTGGATTTGCAATGCCTGCTCAAGGTATAGGCATTATTCATTTAATCATTATTGTTCAGGCAATGTTATTTAGGAAGAGATGAAAATAAACAGCACTAAAATTTAGGAACACTTTAAGATGATCTACCATCAAACATAAAACATTCTCTCTCCAAAAAGAAAATCCTCTCCGTACACATTTTCCAAATAAGTTGATGTGACTAATCTCCACATGGACAGGAAAGGGTTGTACCTAGGGATAAAGACAGAAAAATACACTTTATGTTTGAACACTGTCAAGAGTAATCGACTTGCCAACTTCTATTGCTTCCTCATCACATTTTTTCAAAAACTTCAAAAATATTTCTGTTCTACTTATTTGTGCCTTGTGGTACACTGAATGCTTTTCAGCAAGCCCAAATGGAGGGAAGATATAACTGTCCACAATTTGATTGCTAAAGATCAAGGGATATTCAGGAGAGAAAGAAGAAGAGAGATGATAAGCGAAATTCTCTAACAGTGACAGAGTTGAATACATCAGGATTCAAATCAAAATTCTTAGTAGTTAATGTCTCAAAGCCAGCTGCCTGATTAAACATTTTTCTTTCTCAAATGGATTTTAAATCTTAGGCATTCCATTTCACTTATTGTGATATGAATGGCTGACACCTATGAAAAAATGTACAATTTCTTAAATTCTTCTAAAAAATGAACAAAATTGTCATTTGTGTGTGATTTCAACACAAAATATAGCAAAGAAGCTTGATTGCTGCAAAATAACACTGAGATTCCTGACCACTGGACTTTAGGAAAAAAAAGATAATTGACTGATGAGGAAGTTTAAATTTTGTAGCTTAAACGTTAATATGTTGATTGAAAATTTCTTAGTTACTCTTAAAATTTCTCTAAACTGTATTTTTTTCTTCTAGGGTGGTCATGATGAAAAATGGATAATGACACATCAGGGTTTCTCCTTTTGGAATTTTCAACAATTTGGGAACTACAGATTATGTATATCACATTATTATTGATATTGTACATAATGATAGTAACGGGGAATCTTCTCATCATCGCTGTTGTTGCTTCTGACCATCACCTGCATACCCCCATGTACTTCTTCTTGATGAACTTAGCGATGCAAGACATTGGTTCTGTTTCAAACATTATTCCCAAAGCTGTTTTCAATTCTCTTACAAATATAAGGAATATTTCATATACTGGGTGTGTTTCTCAAGTCTTCTTGACTCTCTTCTTTCTGGGCTCTGATGTTGCCCTTCTTACTCATCTGTGCTAAGACTGAGGTTGTTATGGTCCATTGAGGCAACACTGAGCCCTGGTGAGTATTGGACAAGTCCCTGCAGTTTTCTTGGCAACATTTTTGAAAGTGACTTACCAGTACCTTCTTTCATTTCCCATCTCATGCGGGCAGTGTCCTGTAAGGCAAGTTCAATTCCAGGTAAACTCATGCAGGGCTGCATTTAGACCCTTGTATGCCCTGGGCACATTTATCTTAAGTGCCCCCCCATAGGCCCCATAATAAATAAGAGTTTTATATTTCTTGTTGTTTTTTATTGCCATTGGGGGGGGGGGGGTCCCTTTGAGTCAGTGTTGACTCCTAGTGACTGCCTGGACAAGTCCCTGCAGTTTTCTTAGCAAGATTTCAGAAGTGGTTTTCCATTGCCTGCTTCCTAGGGCTGAGAAAGAGTGACTGGCCCAAGGTCACCCAGATGACTTTGTGCGTAAGGCAGGAGTAGAATTCATGGTCTCCCAATTTGTACCCTGATGCCTTAACCACTACACCAAACTGGCACTCTTTCTCTCTCTCTCTCTCCCCCCCCCCCTTTTAATCAGTTTTTGACTCCTAGTGATTTTCTGGACTAGTGTCCACAGTTTTCTTGGCAAGGATTTTTGGAAGTGGTTTGCCTTGCCTCCTTCCTAGGGCTGAGAGAGAATGACGGGCCCAAGGTCACCCAACTTCCTATCCTGCTTCTTCAAAGTCAAACTTTCTCTTCCATAAAGTCTCACAGGTAATACAAATAGCTTGCACAATTCTGATCTCTGTAGCTATAGATAGATTATAGCATCTGAATATCTTTTCAAGGCCGTCATGGCTGCTCTACCAAGTGCTTCTCTGTGGTCTATTTTTTTTTTAATAAGAATTTTCTTAAGTTTAAAGCAAAGATAAAAACTACAAAAAAACAAACAAAACTACAAAAAAAGAGAAAAAGAAAAAAAATGGAAAAGCAAAATGAAAAGATGTCGCCTTGCAGCCTGAAAATTGCAAATCGTGAAGACCTGGTAAGAGATTACAGGAGGCTGGGGAAGCCATCATTTCCAGCCCGTGTTTGTAGCCTTAAGGGACATTAGGTTGAGCCCCCCCATTTCTAAATCACTCAATTATATTTTTAAGTTTTCTTACCCTAAGAGAGGCTTTCTACAACAAGAAAAAGAGGATACTCTTGGTGCTTTATAGTTATTTCTGTATTAACTTTAAAAAAAAAACTTTTTTTTTAGTCTTTGGCTTAAGGTAAAGGTAAAGGTACCCCCTGCACATTTGTGCAGTCGTGTCCGACTCTAGGGGCCGGTGCTCATCTCCGTTTGTTAGCCGAAGAGCCAGCGTTGTCCGAAGACACTTCCACGGTCATGTGGCCGCATGACGCCGCGGAACGCTGTTACCTTCCCACCGAAGTGGTACCTATTAATCTACTTGCATTTACATGCTTTCGAATTGCTAGGTTGGCAAGAGCTGGAGCTAGTGCAGGAGCTCACTCTGCACGCAGGGCTAGGGATTCGAACCTCCGAACTTGCGATCTTCCAATCGACAAGCCTGGCGTCTTACCCGCTGAGCCACCACGCCCCTAGTCTTTGGCTTACTTTCCGTCTAATTTTAAGGTGAACTGAGAATAATTAATAATCTCCCTGTTACTATTTTTGTATTTAATTTGAGGGACTTAACTTTTTCCTACATGTTGAACTTGCTGTTTTGACTTTTCATTTTTCTGTTCACTCTCTGTAGCAGCTGGTTAGCACATTTTTTCTTTGTCAATTTCATTTAATAACTTCGCAAGCCTTTCATTAACTCATTAGCTCCTATCTGCGTTAGTCAAGTATCAAGGGGGAGCCATAATCTACTGCCTGAATTATGGACAACCTTAAGGAAATCTTCACACAGCTTCGTTCTGGGCTTCATTCTGATTTCAAAGAGATTTTCTATGACGCTTGCCAAGCTATTATGCAAGATATTTGGGATATTGCAGAAAATATCAGTGCTAAAATGTGTCAACTGGTTGAAGACGTACTGTGGGGGGAGGAAGAAGTTTATCAAGAGGGGGATTTTTTTTCCTGACAGGGAGAATGGTCTCTGGTCTCAAGAAATGTGAGATGACAAATATATTTTGGTGAACAAGGAGTTAAAGTTTGACTTGCAAGATACTGACAAGGCTGTTTTCCTGAAGAATTGTTCTGAGAACAAAGCTATGTTGTGTGGGAGGTTTTCTACTAAGAAGCTTGTTTTTTTAAGGGGGGCAGTTGGATTGTTTAATTTTTTACGAAAAATGCCTTCTGTGTAATATGGAGACAAGTAACTGTCCTGGTATATTTCGATGTAGGATAAGAGATTAAGAATATGTATCTGGATTGATATTAAGGCTTGTATGATTCCATGTTTCTTTAATTACTTAAAGTTTGTTTGATTTTTTAAGATTGATAATATATAAGAATAAGTGTTTGATTTTAGGTTTAATAGGTTTAAGATTGGGGTGTGGTGGCTCAGCGGATAAGACACCAGGCTTGTTGATCGGAAGATTGCAAGTTCAGAGGTTCAAATCCCTAGCCCCGCATGATGGAGTGAGCTCCAGCACTCGCCCCAGCTCTTGCCAACCTAGCAATTCGAAAGCATGAAAATGCAAGTAGATTAATAGGTACCACTTCGATGGGTAGGTAACAGCGTTCTGTGTGCGTCATGCCGGCCACATGACTGTGGAAGCATCTTTGGACAAAGCTGGCTCTTTGGCTAACAAACGGAAATGAGCACCGGCCCCTAGAGTTGGACACGACTGCACAAATGTGCGGGGGGATCCTTTACATTTACTTAGGGTTAAGATAGTTATAGCACTATTAAGTATAAATGTAGATAATTTAAATGTTTTTATAATTTGATTTTGATTATAGTGACCAGAAATCTATAGAATAGTGGTAGGAAGGAAATATTTAAATAAATGGGTTGTTTTTTTTTGGGGGGGGGAAATTGATTTAGAGGTTTATATATTTGTTTATTTTTCTTTATATATAAGGGGAGGGAGCAATTTTTTTGGTGATTTTTATAATGTGTCTATAAAATGGTTTATAGAAATAATATTATCTTGGTTAGATTTACAGTAAAGTATTAATTATGGAAATTGCTGTATATTCTTGTTGTTGAAAGTTGGAAATCATCTTGTAATTTCTTAAAAAATCTTTTTTCATTTTCTGTTTTTAGACTTTTATTTTCTTTTTCTCTTGTCTGTGATGTATTTCTTGACTGCTTGTTCCTTTACTGTTGATGGTTGATCCTAAAAGGCAGAAGCTATCCACCACTTCGATATCTTCATTGCCAGTCCTAAGGCTGGTTTTCTACCTGTTTTCATTAGTATGGTCTTTACACTTAATTTTTGTCCAATTTTTTTTAACTTTGCCCCTTAACTTTTATTATTCAAGCTTGCAGATCTTTTGTATTTATAGTTACCAGGTTAGTGTCATCAGCATAAGTTTTCCCCATGATCTGTCTGTACTGTGGCTTCCTGACCTGTGTATAAGTTTCTTATGAGGACAATAAATGTTCTTGGATCCCCATGTTTCTTACCACATTCGACGGCTTGACCTGATCAACACAATCAAAGGCCTTTCTATAACCAATGAAGCACATAGTGACTTCTTTTTGGCATTCTCTGGCTTTCTCAATTATCCAGACTGCATCAGAAATAATGTCCAATTTCTAAAATTATCTTGAATGTCTGGCATCTCCATGTAGGACTCTAATCTGTGTTGGATTATCCTAAGAATTATTTGCTAGCATGTGAAATTAAGGATATTTTATGATAATTTGCACACTCTTTTAAGTCTCATTTTTTTGGTGTTTGAATGTAGATAGACCTCTTCCAATCAGTTGGCCACGGTGTTGTTCTCAGGATTTGCTGGCATAGATCGGTTAGAACCTTGACTGATTCTTCTTCTGTTTCTTGCCATATTTCAATGAGTATTCCATAAGTTCCTGTAGCCTTCCAATTTGGTAATGACCGGAGTCCTGATCTAACTTCATCCTCTAGTACTAGAGGCTCTTGTAAGTATGGAATATCTTCTAAGGTATCTTGGATGTTAATATTTCTGCTGTAGAGTGTTTCAGTATGCTCCTTCCATCTTCTTTGATTTCCCTTGAAAATGTTACTATCTATCCATTGGTGTACTTTTCGTTAATTACTTAAAGATTTGAAACTTATCTTCAGAAAATATACATATATTTGATATTGGATTTTTCAAGATATAAGAAAAGATGCTGAAAAAGAATGGAAAATAATAGCACTGTCAGTGAATTTCATTATATTTACTTCTAAAAACTAAAATGGTTTTAGTGTTTCATTAACTTTTGGTTGTTTTGCCATCATCATTGCTACATATGTGCAGTGATTGCTAATTTAAACAGTAACTATATTGATACAGGAGAGCCAGTTTGGTGTAGTGGTTAAGGCATCAGGCTAGAAACAAGGAGACCATGAATTCTAGTCCTGCCTTAGGCACAAAGCCAGCTGGGTGACCTTGGGCCGGTCACTTTTTCTCAGCCGGAGGGAGAAGGTAATGGCAGACCATTTCTGAACAACCTTGCCAAGAAAACTGCAGGGACTTTTCCAGGAAATCTCTGAGAATCAGACAACATTGAACAGATTGATTGATGATAGATAGATAAACAGACAGACAACAGAAAAGTTTGGTTCTAATAAAAAATTAGTACTTAGAAAATAGTGTTTTCCAATTCGCTTTAGACATGAGGTTTTTATCTTGGAAATATAGTTTTAGTTAAATCTTAAAGTCTTTTCTCATTGATTTGCATGGGGAAACAGGCAGAGGAAAGAAATAAAAATACAATTTCATCGAACTGCATGCAGTTCCCATACCTTATATACATGAAAACTGTCAGATCTTTTTATAGATTTCTGCAGTGTATGCCTTTAGATTTTTTTAAAAAATAATGTTAATGTTCTAGCCTACTCTGAGCATAAGTGTGGGTATAAATACACAAAGACACACATATGAAGACTTTTGGAGAGGATGGAGGGGTAGCAGTCTATTAATGAAATATTTCTAAATATAGATATAGACATAGACACACACACACACACACATACACATATATATATTAGAGATGAAGCATGCAAAGAATATTGACAATTTTTTGTGCAGACATTTCTGAAAAAAAGCTAAGACAAAAAATATGTAGTTATTTGAATACGTGATTCTCAATGCTTTGCACATTCTAAAAGAAGAAATGTAGCCAGTAAAATGCTGCCTATTCAGATTTGCCTCACAGGCAAAAGGATGCACAAAAATGTATATAAACAATTGTAAATATTTCAATATTTATCAACTTATCATGGTTCGGCTTTTGGCTCTAATGAGAAAAATCATCCTGTTTTTAACCTGTCATTTTAGGGGCTTCAACTGTACACCCCTTTCTGCTTTGTGAACATGTAAAATAAATGCTAATAACTAGCTATTATCCCTTTGATTAAAAAGAAAAGTTAATTCAGGCACCAATGAGTACCAGTTCCTTGTAGGAACTATATATTTTCTCTGGTTATATATTCTATTTCAGATCAAAGACACATGGATAAGCTTACATACTTCCTTTATGAATAGGCTGACCATATTTCCTTGAGACAAAAATGGGACATTGGGATGGAAAAAACGGGACAGGGGTCCCTACCCCCTGGGTCCACGTGATTGGCTCCTGCCTGCAAAGCCACCTCCGATCCACGTGATTGGCTCTCCCGCCTGCAAATTCCGCCCCCTGGTCCGTGTGATTGGCTCCCACCTGCAAACCCCGCCCCCGGTCCACGCGATTGGCTCCCGCCTGCAAACCCCACCTCCAGTCCACGTGATTGGCTCCCACCTGCAAACTCTGCCCCCGCCTGTGCGATTGGCTCCCGCCAGCAAACCCTGCCCCGGTCCACCCAATTGGCTCCTGCTTGCAAACCCCGCCCCCCAGTCCACGTGATTGGCTCCCACCTGCAAACCCCGCTCCCTGTCCGTGCAATTGGCTGCCACCTGCAAACACTGCCCCGGTCCACCCAATTGGCTCCCGCCTGCAAACCCCACCCCCCCTCCATGGAAAAACTTGTTTACTTGCTCAGAGTAATCACACACACACACGCTCCCCACACTCTCTTTCCCTAGCCTCCCCGTGTCCAAATGCACCGGCACCTGTTGCAGGGAGGCTGGAGAAAGAGTGTGGGGAGTGTGTGTGTGTGATTACTCTGAGCAAGTAATCGCGCGCGCACACACACACACACGCGCACCCCACTCTCTCTTTCCCTAGCCTCCCCGTGACCAAATGCACTGGCACCTGTTGCAGGGAGGCTGGAGAAAGAGAGTGTGGGGTGCATGTGTGTTTTTATGCGCGTGATTACTTGCTCAGAGTAATCGCACACACACGCTCCCCACATTCTCTTTCTCCAGCCTCCCTGCAACAGGTGTGGGTGCATTTGGTCACGGTGAGGCTAGGGAAAGAGAGTGTGGGGTGCATGCATGTGTGTGTGTGTGTGTGTGCGATTACCCTGAGCAAGTAATCACACACACACACACACCCCGCACCCTCTTTCCACAACCTTCCCATGCCTGCTTTCCCTGGCCTCACCACTGCTGGGCAGACAATCTCAGCTTCGGAGCAAGCGGCACCGGTAGGATCAGGTAAGGAGGCAGGAACCGGGTGGACTGTGGTGCTGTTTCTGTTGCTGGGCTCGCACGTGGCAACTGGGCTTCCAGTTGCCGCGCTGATAGGGCCTCTTCCGGGCTGCCTCCAATGGCAAGTCCGGCTCCAGTCCTCCTTCCTGTCTTCCTGTCCTCCTTCCCACCCGGTTTAAAAAAGGGACAAAATTGAGATTTTGATCAAAACGACGGGATGGTGGAAAAATGCTTAAATAACGGGACTGTCCCGTTCAAAACGGGACGTATGGTCAGCCTATTTATGAAGTCAGAAGATAGGTGCAAGAGAATAGTATCTAAATAACAAGGAAAACAAAGTTCAAACTGGCCCCAAAAGTCTTGAATACTTTTTAAATGGCTTTTAAAATTAATTAAGTAGAACAGAAAAAATATTAAAGCACAAAGGAATGTGTGTTTGTGTGTACATACATGCATCTATTGCCTCTGCATGAGGCAACTTGGCTACAGGAATGGAAGAAGGATATTTTAGCCACCTTCAGAAATCATATACGTAGCCTGCAATCCAAGGGGGAAACAGGGACTCTGTTCCACTTCCTCCCCTACTAAATCTGCCTTGATAAGAAAAAATAAAGACAGGTTGCAATAATATTTATTTCAAGAAGTGAGCTCTGTGTTTCAATATTGCATGTCCACCCCAATTCACAAGACTGTCTTATATTTTCATGGGATTTTCCTGTCTTCTTATCTACATATGCCTGGAAGTCATTTCTGGCATTAACATTTCTCATGGGTTTCCTAAGATTATAATTTTATACAACCACAAATTTACATATAATCTTTGCAGAATAAGAAAGGCTAAAACTATTCTGAGAAGCATATCTGAAACTAAATATTTCTCATATGATGGATCAACAGAAAATGAATGGGTTATAAGAACCTGTGGGCTACAATCATTCCCAATCTCATGTTCAGCTCTTTAATTGGGTTGTAAACAAACATGGCAGCACAATTTCTCATTCATTCATTCATTCATTCATTCATTCATTCATTCATTCATTCATTTATTTGATTTATCATCACCCAACTCCCCTGAGAGGGACTCTGGGCGGTTTACAGTCAAACATAATTAAGTATACTACAAATATAAATAGAGTTAAATAAACATTAAAATAACAATTTGTGAATATAATAAATATAATAAAATCCAGATGGCAGTATCTTCTTCAAAACCATGGAAAGGGCACTCTAGGGCCACCCTAAAGCGTTAGCCATCCCCAAGAATGTACACACTTCTTCCTGCCCCAGGCATGTTGACAAAACCAGGTCTTGATTTTTTTCCGGAAGTCCAGGAGCGTGGGGGATTTCTCATACTTTGTTGTAGGAAATACAACTAAATTAAAATCTCAAAGAAGGCTTAAGAACAATCCCACACAAAATTTCCAATCCAAAGTGAGGAAAAACAGGAAACAGACTTACAAATCATGATCATGATCATCATGAACATCATCATCCCTGAAATAATAATGATGATGATGGTTCCCACTGAATTTTCATTATCAACTTTCCCACTATGTCACATTCACTCCCCCCAGAAATGTTGGCTGCAGCTAATTCTCAGGAAAGTTTTCAAATCCCTGATTTACAGGATACCCAGCAAACGGGGTGTGATGGCTCAGTGGTTAAGATGCCAGGCTTGTCGATCGGAAGGTCGGCGGTTCGAGATTCAAGCGCTGCGTGATGGAGTGAGCTCTCGCACTCGCCCCAGCTCTTGCCAACCCAGCAATTCGAAAGCATGCAAATACAAGTAGATAAATAGGTACCACTTTGGTGGGATGGTAACAGCGTCTGTGCTTGTCATGCCGGCCACATGACCATGGAAACATCTTCGGACAGCGCTGGCTCTTCGGCTAAGAAATGGAGTTGAGCATCGCCCCCTAGAGTTGGACACAAGTAGGAACACAATTCTCCTTGGCTTTAAATACATAAACATAATGTTGTTGAACCTATATAAAATACGTATATAAAATACGTATATAAAATAGTTTTGTTTTTCCTGGTTTCTCTTTTTTTTTTTTAGCTGTATATGTTTCTTTTATTGTTGGGTTCTAAGCCACCCAAAGTTTGGTTTTAAGATGCGCAGCTATACAATTGTTTTAAATAAATAAATAAATAAATAAATAAATAAGCAAGCAAGCAAGCAAGCAAGCAAGCAAGCAAGCAAGCAAGCAAGCAAGCAACAAAACATGGCAATCTTAAACTTATACTAAAATACTGGAGAGATTCGAGATCTCCATTACCCAACAATATACTCTGTCCTATTACTGAGTCTCCAAATCAGAAGATCAGCCTGTTTTCTCTATAGAATACTTCAATTAAAATAATATGGTCCTAAAGGGTTCAAAAAACCTTCAATCCCCAGTAGCAGTTTTATGCTGACAAGAGAGACTGACTTGTTAACAACTTGAGGGAAAAATCACAAGAGGAATTAAATAAAAAGTCACTAATGGATGCAGAGGATAAAATCTCATTGACAGAGGCACAAAGACAATGGAAAAAATAAAGAAATCTTCATGAAAAAAGATGGTGAGTCATTTTATCTTGAATAAGTTATTTCTCCTTTTCATCCTTCCATTATTGATCATAGGCTTTCCTTCCCTTTCCTAGCAATTACAGTTCCAATTAAAACAAATAGATCATAATTTCAAGCATTATTCATTTAATCATTATTGTTCAGGCAATGTTATTTAGGAAGAGATGAAAAACAGCACTAAAACTTGATAACATATTAAGAAGATCTACCACCAAACATAAAATATTATCTCCCTACAAAGAAAATTTCCAGTTACTGAAGAAGAGATTGCTGATTGATTTAGATAAAAATTTCACTAATTTGTGTAAATGTAATCCTCTGAAGTTAAAGGCTGAGGTTAATCTACATCAGTTAATAGATTTACCATTTCTCCATTTAAACTAATTTATTTATTATTTATTTTATTATTTCAATTTATTCCCCGCCCATCTCCCTTGCAAGGGACTCTGGGCGGGTTACAACAATTACAGGTCATTTTCCAGTCATTTCATTAAAAACGTGGTCATTTTCAATCTCAATATATAGTTATATATCTTCAATTTGGGGATTCTCCAAATTGAATATTTAACTATAAAAATTTATTTAAACTCAAAATCATATTGACTATCCAATTTGATGTAATAATGCAATTTAAGTTGTTAAACAGAACTCATCATTCCAAATCCTTCTGCTCATGTACAGTTCAGTTCAAAGTGATTTGGATCATATTAAACATTATAAATGTGGGACTATGAAATAGTTTTAATTTTAGAAGCAGTTTAAATAGGGTCCAGTTTGTGTATCATAATGTAAGGTTGAGAAGTGCTGGACATCAAAATATTTATTCGAGGAATGCCAAAGTGTAAGTCCTTAAGTCCATTCAGAGCTATTTATGAAGAAAATTTAAAATTATGGGGGGTGTTAATCTATTTTTAAAAAGAATCAAAGCAAATTCTCTCCATACACATTTTCCAAACAAACTGATGTGGCTATTCCCCACATGGACAGGAAAGAGTTGTACCTAGGGATAATGAGAGAAAACTAAATTTTTTGTTTGAACACTGTCAGGAGGAATTGACTTGCCAGTTTCTTCCTCATCTCACTTTTTAAAAAGGTAAAAAATATTTCTGCTCTAATTATTTGTGTTTTGTTATGCACTGAATGCTTTTCAGCAGGCCAAATGGAGGGAAGATATAACTGTCAACAATATAATTGCTAAAGGTCAAGAAATATTCAGGAGAGAAAGTAAAAGAGAGATGATAACCAAAATTCTGTAACACTGACGAAGTTGAACACATCAGGATTCAAATCAAAATTCTTAATAGCTAAAGTTTCAGAGCCACCTGCCTGATTAAACACTTTTCTTTACCAAAGGGATTTTAAAAATTAAAAATTGTACAATTTCTTAAACTGTACTTTTTCTTCTAGGGAGCTCATGATGAAAAATGGATAATGACACATCAGGTTTTCTCCTTTTGGAATTTTCAACAATTTGGGAAATACGGATTATGTCCGTAATTTTATTACTGATATTGTACATAATGACAGTAACAGGGAACCTTCTCATAATCTCTTGTGTTGCTTCTGACCATCACCTACATACCCCTATGTACTTCTTCCTGATGAATTTAGCCATGCAAGACATTGGTCCCATTTCCGTCATTGTTCCCAACGCTATTTTTAATTCTCTTATGAATATAAGGACTATTTCTCATTCTGGATGTTTTGCCCAAGTCCTGTGCTTTGGCTTTTTCCTGAGCAGTGATGTTTCCCTCCTTACTGTCATGGCCTATGATCGGTATATTGCCATTTGTAATCCTTTACAATATGAATTGATAATGAACAGGAAGGCCTGCACCAAAATGATTGTTAGTGTTTGGACTGCCAGCCTTCTCAATACTACATTACAGACTGTTTTCACTTTTATTACTCCTTTCTGCTCTAATATTATCAACCAGTTCTTCTGTGAAATCCCACATTTATTGAAGATTACCTGCTATGATTCATATATAACTGAAATTGGAGCTGTATGGTTCAGTGTTTCATTAACATTGTGTTGTTTTGTCTTCATCATTGGTACATATGCGAATATCTTCTATGCTGTTCTGAGAATGCCTTCTGTTCAAGGAAGGAAAAAAGCCTTCTCCACTTGCCTACCACACCTCATTGTTTTCTCCATATTTATCTTTACTGGTTCCTTTGCTTACCTAAGATCCATGTCTGGGAGCCCATCCTACCTTGATTTCATAATTACAATAATGTACTCCATTATTCCACCCATGATGAATCCATTAATCTACAGCATGAGAAACAAGGACATCAAAGTTGCTCTTTCAAGACTTTTTAGTCAGAGGTAATTTCATTTTAAAGATGTGTGAACTGTTGTAACTATTTATTTTTGCATCTGAACAGGAAAGAGAAAAATAGACATATGATATAAAGCTTATATAACCATCCGCCTAATTGCAGGCACCTCACCTTTGGTTAGTAAGTTTATTTTATTAATTTATGAGATTGATCTCATCTGTGTTAAGACTGAGGTTGTTATGGTCCATTGTGCCAACACTGACCCCTGGTGAGTATGGGAGAAGTCCCTGCAGTTTTCTTGGCAACATTTTTGAAAGTGACTTACCAGTACCTTCTTTCATTTCCCATCTCATGTGGGCAGTGTCCTGTAAGGCAAGTTCAATTCCAGGTAAACTCATGCAGGGCTGCATTTAGACCCTTGTATGCCCTGGGCACATTTATTTTAAGTGGCCCCCATAGGCCCCATAATAAATAAGAGTTTTATATTTCTTGTTGTTTTTTATTGTCATTTTTGGTGGGGGGGCTCCCTTCAAGTCATTATTGACTCCTAGCGACTGCCTGGACAAGTCCCTGCAGTTTTCTTGGCAAGGTATCCTGTCCTGCCTTCAAAGAAGGGAGGGAATGTCCATGTAATTGGCAGGCAAAGTGTGTGCAGCTTGGGGGCAAGGCTTGCAGAAGTGCTGGGTGGGGATAGACATACACTTCAGAGGGAGTGGAGGATTTAGGAGCAATGCATTTGCAGCAAGACTTGTAAAACATTAGGAAGGCTTGTCTGGAGAGATGGCTGCAGATGGGCATGAGAGGCAATGGAATAGGAGTTGGGGAAGCAGGAGAAAGAGCGAGCATGTGCACACAGCTTACTAGAGGCTGAGGTGAAGAGAAGGCATACTCCCAGTTAGACAGTCTATAATCAAATACCACAGAATAGCTTGAAAAATACTGAGGAATGAACCAGAGACTTGGTCAGGAACATGCACTCTTGAGCACTGAAAATGTCACTGAAGTCAGTGTACTTGGCGGGTAGCTGTTCGACCTCCTGTTCCATCTTGGAGGTTAGTTGTGTGGCCTTCAGAATCTCCACATGAGATTGGCATTGTTGCACTGGGAAAGCCAGAAAGCGTTTGGACCAGGAGATCATAGGATCACATAACCACTGTCTTATTCCACCCCAAATCCTGGGCAATTAGCTTAAATTCAGTAGCATATTGTATCACAGAGCACCCCCTTTGGTTTAAGCATTGTATCTTCTAGTTGGCAGCATCAGCCTTGGCAGGATCCTCAAAGGCCCACTGGGGTTTCCCTAAAAAGTCATTACAATCCAGCAAAATGGAGCTCTCAGCCACAAGGTTTCCCTAAAAGCCCAACTGGCAGTGGGACCAGTCAGCAAATTTGCCACAAACCCCACTTTATGGGCTTCTGAAGGGAAAGCCTCTGGACACAGATGAATATCCAAATTTCATTGAGCAAGGAAAGCAGGAAACAACTCCGAACACCCATCAAACTTCTCAAGCACAGACACAGGGCATTTTGGACAGTGGGGAGTGGCAGCACCAAGTTCATCCAGGCCTGACTGCAGGTTGGCCATAGCGATAGCCAATTGCCCCAGCTGATTGCAAACTGCCTGGTTCTCTTGATGTAGTGCCTCCATCTCTATGCCCAATTGCACAGTGTTTATGAAAAGGGATGGGGCTGGAAGCAAGCTATCATGTCTTAGCTTCAGCAAAAGGAGAGAATTCCCATGCAATTGGCATACAAAGTGCGGACAGCTTGGGGAAAAGACGTGCAGAACTGCTGGGTGGGAATACACACACACCACGGAGGGAGTGAAGCATTTAGGAGCAAGGCACAGTGTGCACAGCTGAGGCTTTCCCTGCTCAGTGGTTGCCAATAAGGAGGCACCAGGCTTGCTTGCAGAGCCAGCATCTTGCCACATGCTTGTGAGGCACTTACTTTGACATGGAGGATTCTAAGTCTTCGGGGGACTTTGCCCTGCTTCTTGGCACTCATTTTGGCCAAAGGAGAATCAGTGCTACTGAGGAGGAACCTGAGAAGGCATCAGTGCTGGATTCAGTGGCCGCTGAATCAGCAGGCCTAGCGCCCGATGGGACCTGATTGTGATGGAATGTGTCTCTGAGGGGGAAGGTGATGTTATGGAGATCGCAGATGAGGAAGGAGGGGGTGCCATCCAGGGAGAGAAGGGCATTCACAGTGTCAAGGACCTTGGGCACCCAGCCAAGAAAGTCAGGCCGGATCCGCCTTAGGGTGCCTGGGGTTTTTCCACAGAGAACTGGTTAGCGTAGCTTAGTTTGGCAAGATTCTGTGTAAGGTAGAACAATAAAGTACTAGAGCTTAATTTCCTGGCTTAGCATTGTTTCTTCGCCTAACCCACAACATCGATCCACCTGCATCTTGGAGCCTGGTGCTGAGGCCATGACACAAGGATTTCTGGAAGTGGTTTGCCTTTGCCTCCTTCTTAGGGCTGAGAGAAAGTGATGGGCCCAAGGACACTCAGCTGGCTTTGTGCCTAAGGCGGGATTAGAAGTCGTCCATTTTCTAGCCTGATGCCTTTACCACTACTCCAAAATGGCTCTCGCCAATATTTTAGCTTCTTAAAAAAGATAATGTAATAAAATCAAAGTGCAGTAAGAATAATAAAGCAACTGTAATATTTATACAGATATAATTGATTTTAGGATATTCAAATTGTGATTTTACTATTATTTTTCATATTTTCATTTTTATTTAACTGAAATGATGTTATAGGCTCTGAAGGAGGTTAGAGCCCCCATCAAAATATAACCAGTCAAACAGGTCATCTCAATTTTCTGGGTGATCCAAGATTGGCTAGCTGCTGCTTCTCAGCTTCATTCATTCATTCATTCATTCATTCATTCATTCATTCATTCATTCATTCATTCATTCATTTTCAACTCCTAGCAACCACATAGATAGATTTTCTCCATGATTATTTATCTTTAACCTGGTCTTTCAGGTCTTCCAACAGTGTACCCATCCACCTTGCTGCAGGTCATCCTCTTCTTCTCTTTTCTTCCACATTTCCCAGCATTAGAGCCTCCCCCAGAGAGTTAGGTCTTCCCATAATGTGTCCACAGTAGGTTAATTTGAGCCTGGTCATTTGTGCCTCAGGTGAGAACTCTGGGTTGATTTCTTTGATGATCCATTTGTTTGTTTTTTTGGGTGCCCATGGTATTCTCAAGAGTCTTCTCCAACACCAAAGATCAAAAGAATCAATACTCTTCTTATCTTGTTTCTTCACAGTCCAACTTTCGCTTCCAAAGAGTGTCACAGGGAATGCCATGGTTTGCACAATTCTGATCTTTGTAGCTATAGATAGATTATGGCATCTGGATATCTTTTTAAGGCCTTCATGGCTGCTCCACCAAGTCTATGGCATATTTCTTGACTGCTCGTTCCTTTACTGTTAATGGTTGATCTTAAAGGCAGAAGCTATCCACCACTTCAACATCTTTATTGCCAGTCTTAAGGCTGGCTTTTTACCTGTTTTCATTAATATGATCTTCTTTATATTTAATTTTCGTCCCATTTTTTTTTCACTTTGCCCCTTAACTTTTATTATTCAAGCTTGCAGATCCTTTGCAGGGTAGTGTCATCAGCATAAATAAAATAAAAAATAAATAAAAAATAAATAGTGTTTCAGAATTCGTCAGAAATAATGTCTCATGTTCCTCAGCCTTTCCTAAAGCCAGCTTGAGTGTCTGCCATCTGTTTCTCCATGCAGAACTATAATCTGCATTGGATGATCCTAAGCATTATTTTGCTAACATGTGAAATTGAGGATTAGGGATTGCTAATTTAAATAGTAATTATATTGATACATATACAGAATAAAGAAAAGTTTGGTTCTAATCAAATTTTAGTACTTTGAAAATAGGGTAGGGATGAGGCTTTTTTTTTATCTTGAAAATATAGCTTTGGTTAAATCTGAATTTTTTTCTCATTGATTTGCATGGGGAAACAAGCAGATGAAAGAATTAAAAATACAATTTGATAGAACTGGATGCAGTTCCCTACCTTAGACTGTATATATGAAGACTGTCAGATTTGTGTATAGATTTCTGCAGTGTGTGCTTTTAGATTTTTTTTTAAAAAATAACATTAATATTCTAGCCCACTGTGAACATAACTGTGGGTATAAACACACAAAGACACACATATGAAGACTTTTGGAGAGGATGGAGGGGTAGCAGTCTATTAATGAAATATGTTTTTTTTAACATATACATATAGATGATATAGATATGGATATGGATATGGATATATATGATATATATGATATAGATATAGATATAGATGATATAGATTTAGATATAGATATAGATATAGATGATATAGATATAGATATAGATATAGATGATATAGATGATATAGATGATATAGATATAGATATAGATATAGATATAGATATAGATATAGATGATATAGATATACATTAGAGAAGAAGCATGCAAAGAATATTGTCAGTCTTTTGTGCAGACATTTCTCAAAAAAAAACTAGGACAAAAATATCTAGTTATTTGAATATGTGATTCTCAATACTTTGCACATTCTGAAAGAAGAAATGTAGCCAGTAAAATGCTGTCTATTCAGGTTTTCCTCAGAGGCAAAAGGATGCACAAATACAGTATGTATATAAATAATTGTAAATATTTCAATATTTATCAACTTATCATGGTTTGGCTTTTGGCTCTAATGAGAAAAATCATCCTGTTTTTAACCTGTCATTTTAGGGGCTTCAACGGTACACCCCTTTCTGCTTTATGAACATTTAAAATAAATGTTAATAACTAGCTATTATCCCTTTGATTAAAAAGAAAAGTTAATTCAGGCACCAATGAGTACCAGTTCCTTATAGGAACTATATATTTTCCCTGGTTATATATTCTATTTCAGATCAAAGACACATGGATAAGTCTACATACTTCCTTTATGAAGTCAGAAGATAGATGCAAGACAATAGTATCTAAATAAGAAGGAAAACAAAGTTCAAACTGGCTCCAAAAGTCTTGAATACTTCTTTAAATGCCTTTTAAAATTAATTAAATAGAACAGAGAAAAATATTAAAGCACAAAGTAATGTGTGTTTGTGTGTACATACATGCACCTATTGCCTCTGCATGAGGCAACTTGGCTACAGGAATGGAAGAAGGATATTTTAGCCCCCTTTAGAAATCATGTAGCCTGCAATCAAAGGAGGAAATAGGGACTTTGCTCCACTTTCTCCCCTACTAAACCTGCCCTCCCCCACTTATAATCCCTGAGAGGAAAGAATAGAGAGAGCCTGCAATAATATTTTTTGAAGTAGTGGGCTGTGTGTTTCTGCTTTGCATCTCCACCCGAATTCACTCTCTTATATTTTCATGGGGTCTTCCTGTCTTCTTATCTACATATGCCTGGAAGTAATTTCTGGCATTAACATTTCTCATCGGTTTCCTAAGATTATAATTTTATCCAACCACATAGTCACAAATTTACATAATATCTTTGCAGAAGAAGAAGGTCTAAAGGTGGGAGGAGCTAAGATGGTGACAGACTAGCAGCTCCTGAAATAAGCTCCCATCTTCTGACTTGATTCAATCCTTCTGGCTTAGCCCTGTTGCCCCAAAATGCCATCTAGAGGCAATAAAGGAACCCGGAACAGCCCCAATAATGATACTGGGGCCCATAAATCCAATAAATCAGAGAAACAGGTGAGGATTGACTCCTATCTCCTCACCACAGAGACAACAGAAAACGTGAGTAACATATCTAAAACTTCAGGATCCCCTTCACCCCCAAAGAATATGACAACCCAGAAGCCAGTAACAAGTCAGACCTCCTCCTCGACCCTCCAAAGTGTTGGCATATTATTCTTTAAGGGGAAGTCACAAGGCAATAAAACTTTAAAAGGTCAGGCAGCACTCAGGTTGAAGAGTATAAAAGAACCAGCCCTGCCCCGCCCCGTTTATTGCTTTTTCTTCTGCTGCCTGCTTGCTTTGCCTGCTTGTTTGATTCTACTCCAGCTTGCTTCTTACTTCTGGTATGTAGAGAAAGAAAGGGATCTGGAAGAACTGTAAATATTATCTGTTTGTATGAAGAACTAATACATCTGCAACTGATTTACTACAATGACTCACATCCTTATTGGTCTCTACTGGTAATGTGTTCTGATACTCTGCATGTGTAAGAAAACACACAAACCAACACAAAGCTTCAGCCCAAGTCACTCCCCAGAGCAGGGAGGTTGCGGAGATAACTTCCTGGAACAAGCTTTCTGCACACACCCACACCCACAACTACATTATTCAACCTTTCCATGAGGGCTGCCTTTTGTCTGCAGAAATGCTGATATTTATACTGCAATGGCTAAATGACATTGCAATCAAAGTGGACAGTTTCTAACAAGCCCTTGATCTGCAAGTCCTCCATGACAATCAGGGGACTAAAATGGCAGCAGAAGCAACCCATGTCAGCATTCAGGCAGCCTGTCCCATGCTGGAAGCAGTTGGTAAAGCCAGTTAGTGCTGTGTACTACAGAAAAAGCAACTTCTCCTAGAAATCCACCAGAATTCCCACAGATGGAACAGCCACAAATTTATTGTGACTTCCCTATCTCAGCTCCTAAACTACCAACATAGAATGATTGATTTGAAAGATTTTCACTACCTACAAGAGACATATCTGACCGCCCATCCCACCTTGATTTCATAATTACAATAATGTATTCCATTATTCCGCCCATGATGAATCCATTAATCTTCAGCATGAGAAACAAGGACATCAGCGTTGCTCTTTCAAGACTTTTTGGTCAGAGGACATTGCATTTTAAAGAAGTGTGAATTGTGTAAATATCTATTTTTGCATTTGAACAGGAAAGAGAAAAATAGAGATAAGACGTAAACCTTATGAAACCACCCCCCACTTGCAGGAACCATACCTCAGGTTAGAAGGTTTATTTTATTGATTTATGAGGTCAAAAAACAAAAAATCAAAATTTCAAAAGGACCAGGGAAGGGGAATTTATACTAAGTGAAGCGTCCATGATCATTAGCCGTATCATCCAGCTGTTGATTGTGCAGTTGATTGAAGGTTTGTATCTGACACTGGCGGGCAGGGCATGCTGTCTTAGGCATTCATGCAGAAAGAACAGCTGTTCTTTGGTGGAGGTTTGCCTACCTGCAAATTTCTCCCATTTGCGTGCTATCTGGAGCGTTTGACGCCCATATGTCATTATGGAAAGATTGCAATATATACAAAAAGCTAAAGACGATTAAATCATGTCCAAAGGGACCAAGTCTGCCAATGGGAAAAGGGAAAAGGTAAAACTCCATTGCAACGATAAAAACATTGCAGCAGAGTTAAACTCAATTTCAAAAAAAAGAGCCATGAACGCAACGCGCCTATTGGCTGCCGCATTTGAACGGCGCGAGATACAAAGTATAAAAGGAGGAAACAACGAAGAACGGGTTGTCAGGGACAACCGTTCTTCGGGAGTACCACATACCTTCAGCTCCAGACTTCTTCCACAGCTGCTCGCACCACAAAAGCCCTGCTTAAATGATCTCTCTAGCCCTCCCCATCCTCAGACTAACGCCAGCCCTCGGATCCACCGATCCACCGGTCCTCCTTACCTTTTGGAGCTGTCTTCCATCGCCGTTGCTGAGGAGACTCCTTCTGCTGTTACTTCCCTTGCTGCCTCAGCGTCCAAGCCATGGCTTCCCTCCGTGCCTACCTCCGCTGACGGATCCGTCTCTGGGCTGTCTTCCTTCACTGCTGCTGCTGCCGCGCCGGTGCCTTCCTCCTGTTCCAAGCCTCCTCCTGCTGTTAAAAACAAAGACTGCATATCACCTGTCAAACAGCAAACTGTTGCTGGGCTGAATTACTCTTACCCTAATTTACCTCAGACCTCAACTACTGGAAAGTCTGTTACAGCAGGATCTTCTATCAAGCTCCCAACTACCTGTCTTCAAAACAACCCAGTTAATTAACCCTTCCCATTCCTTCCTATTAAAACCCAGCCAGCTTTTTAAACCACACAGTCCTTTCCACCTTCCTCCTAATCCATCCTTGCCTACCTTTGATAAAAAACTATAACTGTCTGTTTTGTTCTTGTTAAACTGTACTTTGCCTAAACTAATTCTTGATGCAATTACTACCTAGTAGATCAGTAGTTGTGTAAGTTGTCTTGCTAGTTAATCTCCAGAACCAGTCTGGTATTTACTTTTGATTGTACTGATTGTCTTTCCTGTGTTGTCTTGCCTTGTTCCTGTTCTGTTGTATTGTTTCCAGATCCAAAAAACTGTCAGGTTGAAGTAGAATACATTACTGTGCCCTATAACAGAAGAAGATTATCTTGAAGCCTGCCACCCAATTGATCTGATAGTACTTAATAAAACTGTTAAGCAATTCAAGTCTCTGTATTAAGTTGGAACAGGACAACTCTCCACTTACATTAAAAAAAAACAGGAGTTATCTACAACATACAGTGCAAGGACTGTAGCAACCACTATGTAGGACAGACCGGCAGAAAACTAGCAGAATGCAACCATGAACACCAACTAGCAGTCAGAAGACACGATGAAAACTCCTTAATCTCACAACACATGGACAGACTTAACCATACTTTCAACTGGGAAACTCTGAGCATTTTAAACCAAGCCAAATCCAAAAATGCTAGAGAATTCCTGGAAGCTTGGCAATCAGACAAAGCAGCCATCAACAGACACATATAGGTAAACAACATTTACATACCATTCATAAGAGACAATAGAAAAGCCAGAAGACCAGAACACCTCCTTGTCAGCAATCAACAACCAGATAGGCAAAGATTAACACCAAGATTAGCACCAGAGGAGCAATAAAAAAATACAATAGACCCTAATCAAGGAACTATTAACTCAGTCAATCAACCAAGCAGCAAACAACAGCCCAATCAAGGAACTACCAAGGAGAGTACAACACCCCCACCAACACAGGCAGGACAAGCCAGTGTATATAAACAGAAGCAAGTCCCACTCCCTTTTCGCACTGAAGATGTTGCCTAGCCTGGCAATGAAACATCTGCAAGAAAACAACAAGGCTCAGAGAGCACCAAGGACTCCACAGTTCAACCCTGAGCTACACATATTCTCTTCGATTGGTACTAAACTTATGTTTATTGTTCTACTGAAGTCAACTAGGTTTAACATAAAATAACAATTTCATACAAATTGTTTGTTTGCAGCAAAATTTCCTGACATTTTGTAGTGTGAAGGACAAACTCAGGAAAATGTTTCTTGAAATGTAAGAGGTAGATAGATGATAGGTAAACAGACTGATAGAGATAGATGAACATGTTACATCATCTACAAGCATAATATGTTTCCGCTGTAGTTTCGTGATCAGTCTTCCAATTGTGATTGTGTCGTGGCTAGGCAAAGAACGATGCTGAGCCCCAGAGATAAGCTCTAGATCTTTACTCTCTACCTTACACAGAATCTTACCAAACTAAGCCACCAGAACAGTTCACTGGGAAAAAAACTCCAAGCATGCTAAGGCGGGCCCGGCCTGATTCTCTTGCATGGCTGCCCAAGGTCTTCCATGCTATGAAAGCGCTTCTCACCCTGGAAGGCACCCCCTCCTTCTTGTCCTGCAATCTCCATAACACTACCTTCTCCTTCAGAGAGACATTCCATCGCAGATTGCTACCTCTCCAAAAGATGGTTGGGAATAGCACCTACCCAGTAAAGTGTTTGCCAATCTCTGATTTTCAAGATAATATACAGCAAATATATTTGAAAAGGGCTGACAAGTATTTTTAGGGATTATGCCTACCACAAACAACTCAGAATACTGTCGCATGTCACCGTCCTGTCATTATTTAAAGAAGAATCCAGAACATTTTATTTTCTAAGGACAACTGTACAATATGCTGCACAAATAGCAACAAAATTCTTCAGAGTATTAAGTAACAGTAGTTATGTTGATGTTGAACCTCCTATCCCATAATAGGAAAAATTATGATAGAAGGGGTGATAACATGTAATCCTTAACATAATAATAAATTCATTATAGAGTCTGCAAATTAGATCTCTTTCTCACTCCCCCCCCCCACCTCATTATAATTATGAAGACACTTGGGCAATGACTTGGAGTGTTTGTTGCTGTTGTTTTTTTTAACAAAATCCATTCCACAATAGCTTTTTTATGCTATCAATGCAGCCAATTCTTTTTTTTTTTAATCTTTTGGGAAATAGCATGAAAAATTAGATAAAATCTCATGGAAATGCAGCACAGCATAAAATCTTACTGATGCCTTTAGAAAGGATAAAGAAATCTGCATGAATAAACATGGATAAAGATGGTGAGTCATTCACTTATTTTTATTTTGAATTATCCATCCATTAACTCTCCCTTTCTTCCTTTAAATATTCATAACTCTTTCCTTCGCTTTCCTTCACAATTCCAATTCCAATCAAGTACAGATTATAATATAAGTGTTAGCTGCCTGTAGAAAAATATTCTTCAGGTACTTTTATTTAAGGAAAGAGATGAAAACAATAATAAAAAAACATTAGAACTTAATACATCTTAAATTAATCAAGTGACAACAAAGGAAGCAATACCTTTTTCCACAGTACCCAACTCAGAGTTATCACCCAGAACTTTAAGCAAGCACAATTACAGAATGCTGTTGCTCAGAATGTTTTAATGAATTTGGAGAATCAGGTTTTACTGTAATCTTCACTAAATCTTGATCCAGTACTCTCCAAATAACACCAAACACTACTGAATAGGAAATGTTTTAACAATTCTTTTTCCTTTTTCTTCTAGGGGTGTCATTATTAAGAATGGATAATGACACATCTGAGTTTCTTCTCTGGGAATTCTCAAAGATTAGGGAGATACAGGTTATGCACATAGCTTTACTTCTGATACTGTTTTTAATGACGGTAACAGGGAACCTTGTCATCCTCTCTGCGGTTGTTTCTGACCACCACCTTCACACCCCCATGTATTTCTTCCTGATGAATTTAGCCATGCAAGACATTGGTTCCGTTTCAGTCATTATCCCCAAATCTGTCTTTAATTCTCTTATGAATATAAGGACTATTTCTCATTCTGAATGTGTTGCCCAAGTCCTGTTCTTGTTATTTTTCACAGGCTGTGATGTTTCCCTCCTTACTGTCATGGCATATGATCGGTATGTTGCCATTTGTAATCCTTTACAATATGAAATGATAATGAACAGGAAGGCCTGCACCAAAATGATTGGTGGTGTATGGACTGCCAGCCTCCTCAATGCTACATTACACACTATTGTCACTTTTACTACTCCTTTCTCCTCTAATATTATCAATCAGTTCTTCTGTGAAATCCCACATTTACTTAGGATTGCCTGCACTGATTTATATGGAACCGAAATTGGAGTTATAATCTTCAGTGCTACATTAGGAATTGGTTGTTTTGCCTTTGTCATTGTCACTTATGTGCACGTCTTCTCTGCTGTACTGAGGATTCCTTCAGTCCAAGGAAGGAAAAAGGCTTTCTCTACTTGCTTACCACACCTTATTGTCTTCTCCCTATTCATGTTTACTGCTTGCTTTGCTTACCTAAAGCTTAAAGCTGACAGTCCATCACATCTTGACTTCATAATAACCATAATGTATTCCATTATTCCACCTATGTTGAATCCATTAATCTACAGCATGAGAAACAAAGACATCAAAGTCGCTCTTTTGAGACTTTTTGGTAAGAAGTTATTGTTTATTTGTGGAGAATGAGCTGTGCATCTACCTATTTTTAGTTTCAAAAGGAAAGTAAGAAAGCAAACATATGTTATAAATACTTATGGAACCATCTCCAACTTTCCAATACATTACCTTCAGTTGGAAAGTTTATTTTATTCATTTATGAGATTGGGCACATCTCTGTTAAGATTGAGGTTATTGTCGTGCACCGAGCCACCTCTGACTCTTGGTGACTATAAGGACATTGTGGAAGACCATTGTATTTTTAGGAGATAGTGACATCTTTTAATTTCTCCTTTATATTAAGAGTCTAGAAGCTTAGAGTTCATTCTGTTTCATAATAATGTGTAGCTGGCTTGTTTTTCACTCTTGCTTGGGAAATAATAAGGGAGGAATCTTCACACAGTTATAGAAGGACCTCAAGTTTATCTGTATAGTTCCCAGGCTATTGGTTTACATTCCAGGGTGCTGTCAGTTTATATGATGGACATCTAGACAAGGTCAGGTCTTGCTATCTTGGTACCATGGAAACAAGGTCATGAGGATTTAATGCCAGACTTTCATAAGACCCTGGTATTGCCCCTTGAATGGGGAGCTTCAAGACAGGCCTGAAGCTGGGTGCTGTGTGAATTGGCTGTCTTGGGGTCTCTGCACTGTTGTTCCACTGGGGCTCCTGATAGCTGATGGAATAGCTATCTTGCTTGGTATGTTATGCTTTTGTGTCTCTGTTTAAATCTGTCTGCTAGAGGTAACAATAAATCTTAAAATCTCCTTACTTACTGGTGTGTTTATTATCTGTGGATATGAAAAGAACCAATTGTCTGGCACCTGGCCATTGCTTGACACTTGGCAATACATTTACCAATCCTCTTTATTGTGATTTTAATTCTTTGCATTTTTTTATTATTTATTTATTTATATGCTTCCTCAATCACCACAGTAACCCTAGGCAGCTTACATGATAGGGTGAAAACAACTGGTATAACAATAAGTATTGTATAAAATAACTCTCTATAAAAGTTATAAAGAAGGAAGTTTATGAATCAAGACAGCTCCCACTTTTTGAAGCATCAAATAAACTTTGTCCAACCTACTCTTTATGCAATTTTTTATCTTCTTCTATTTAAAGAGTCTCTGTAAAAAAATTAAAAAAGGAGATTTGGCTTGAACAGGATTTGATTAGTTTACTTATCTGCAGTATTTACCTTGGCATATTTCTGGCTTGTTCAATAAAATATGGTTAAAGTAAATATGGAGTTTTTCAATGACATCTGATCATGTTCCAAGTCTTTAATAGGAATGACCCCTTAAACCACTCCAGCTGATCTTCTGCTGGTCTCCAATTTGTTTTTATTCATGTTTGGTGATTGCTCCTCCATTTCATATTCTGAGTAAGTTTGGTACAGGTACTGTAATGAGAATTTGGAAACAACTTATAACCAAGATTTCAAATCTTAGTTAGTGTTAGCAGTAATAGAAGCACAGCATTTTAATTCAGAGAAACACCAAGGGTGGTTAAAACTAGGGTAAAGAGATCATGCAGACATTTTTATTAACTAGCTGGGGTGGTTTAATGTATCATTCAACTTATTTTATGATGTGTGAATGTAGTGTCAGGCCATCTTTCCCTACAATTTTGATGTATGAATGGTAGTTTGTCTTCGCAAATAATATTAGTGCATCACATTTCTAAGTAAACATGATCTCATCACTCATTCAAACATCACAAAATGGCCATTTCTGGGCTTCCAGTGGGAAATGGCTTACTGAACAACCTTGTCTGCGAGCTCTGTGGGCAGAGTTGGCAGTGTGGCAGTTTTTTCTGGTCATAGGCAGGTTTTTCTGTAGCCCAAAGTGTTTTTCCGGATTAAGGAAAATGCTGAGAATTGACCCATTTGTCCTCCAGACAGTGAGTTGTAGCCAGGAGATCGTGGACAGCATCTGCGTCCGAGCTGTAAGACTTCACCGGGAGGCTGGGATACCATCTCTTTCTGAGCCACGCTTGCAACCCCTTAAAGGGGAAATAAGTCCTGACTTCCCATTTCTTAAGCACCTAATTTGTTTTTTAAGTTTTGTACCCTAAGAGAAGCTTTTTATAGTAAGAAAAAGTGGAATCTCTTGGTGAATATAGTTATTTCTGGAGATTTTTAACTATAAAAAATAGTTCTGGCTTGTTTTCCCATCTGGATTGTATTGAGGGCTGAAACTGTAAGATTGCCTTTCTGTTGCTATTTTTGGTGCTGAATTTGAAGGATGGTGTGTTTTCCTACACGTTGCTTTTGATTTCTTATTTTAAACACTTGGCTTTCTGTTTACTTTCTTTGGGTTGTCTGCTAGTATATTTTCCTTTGTTAATTTTGGATTAATTCACTAACCTCTATTTCTGTGAGTTAACACTTCAGGCGGTGCCGCAATTTACTTTTTGAACTATGGAAGATTTTAAAGAAGATTTTAAAGAAGACTTTATAGAACTTTGTTGTCAGCAAAAAGAGATTTTTTTCAAAGGGTTGTCAAGTTATTATGCAGATTGTTTTGGACAATCGAGATGAGATTCTGGCTAAAATCGGTCAACTATATGAAAATACTGTGATGGAATAATAAGCTGGAAAAGATGGTGATTTTACTGCTGTGAGGGAGATTGAAGTATTCCCAGCTGAAGACTCTGGATTGGTGTTTAGGGGGTTAAAACAATTGTTTAACTTTAAGATTGCACAAGGAACTGCCATGCTGGGGAAATGTTATGACTATTTGGATCAATGTTATGGGAAAGAAGAGTATGTTATGTGGGAGTTATTTCCTCTTTTGCTGGAAAGTTTGTATCTTTGGAGCTTGTTGGGTTGTTGGATCTTTGTAAAAAAATGCTTTTGGGGTAATGGTGAAATATTTAAATGCCCTGCTATATTTTGAGGAGGGGTAAAAAATTAAGAAATATTTAATTGGACTGATAATGAGGTTAACATGATTTACAGGATTTTTTATTTGTAAGACTTATATGGTATTGACAAGTTATAATAATATTTTATACTGTTTTTAGGTATAATAGGGTTAAGATTGTTATTATAAAGGTAGACAATTTATAACAATTACGAATATTTAATTAGATTGATAATGAGGCTATGATTTTTTTTCTTTTCTTATGGTTTGGATTAGGATTTATAGGATTATAGATTTGTAAGACTTAAAAGATATTGATAAGATATAATTATTTTATATTGTTTTTTAGGTTTAATTGGGTTAAGATTGTTTATTATAAAGGCAGAAAGTTTATTTGTTTTTACAATTTGATGTTTATTGTGTAGACAGAAGTATGTAGAATAGTAGTAGGAAGAAAAAAATTAAATGGATTGTTTTTAAGAGGGAGGGAGTTTTGAAGTATGTATGTATGTATGTATGTATGTACAGTATGTATGTATGTATGTGTGTGTGTGTGTGTGTGTGTATGTGTGTATATATATATATATATATATATATATATTTTCTTTTTTATGTAAGGGAAAGGAGCAATTGTATTAGAGATTTGTATATGTGTTAATGGAAGGATTTATAGAAATAATGTGATCATGGTTTGATATAGAGGAAAGGTTTGTTAATGGGAATTGCTGTATATTCTTGCTGTTGAAAGCTGGAAGTCACTTGTATATGTAACTTTCTAAAAGTCTTTTTTTCTTGTGTTTTTATACTTTTAGTGTTTTTTTATTTTTTGTCTGTAGTTTTGTTTTGTTTTTCTTTAGTTTTTTCTCTTTAAAAATAATAAAAAAATTATTACCAAAAAAAAAAATATGGCTCATTTCTTAAAAGATTTCTAAAGGGAAATATGGAAAATTTGGTGCAATAATATCTACTAGTTCTTTCTCCTTAGCATCCAAACGTACTTCTAGTAACACACACATGAGATGAAGCCAACGTGCAAATCTACTGAGTTCTCCACATCCATTTCAGTAAAAGCATGACAAGAAGATCACGTTGGTTAAAGACATTGTGTCTGTCTCCTTGTGTGTCACCCTTTCTAATTTTATTCAAATTTTAAAAAAGAAATACAGAGAAATCAATATACAAAAAGTGAATTTAAAAAGGCAATAATATAGATACTGTACATCCAACAATTTAATCACTGATAAAGATATGATACCCAAACAGAAAATAATAAAAATAAAAATGACAAAACAAGGATGCAAACAAACCCTCAAGAATTAACTTACCAAGTTGATCTAAGTCACCTAAATATACCACATACTATTTTAATGATATAACAAATTACACATATTTTATCTACTTTTTAAAGTATGATGTCTATGCAGATGTCTATTGGTCACTATTTATGTATTTTAATGAAAACGTGAAAAAAACTGTAATAGGGAATAAAATTATGTGAAATGGATTAAAATGAATTTAATCCACTTATTGCTTTAACATTGCAAGTTTATTTTATTTAGGTTCCTGCTCTCCTCTCTATCAAGATATTTAGGACTAAAGATTATGACTTTTGTGTGTGTGACTTTTCAGCTTCAGAGGTAATCATCAAGACATAAACTGTAACAGTTGTAAAATAAAATAAAAACTTGATAAACAGGATTAAAATGTGATTGAATGGAACTATGTTTTTCTCTCTCTCATCCTTGCAGGTGAAGAAATGGGTTAAAATGTATATATATGGAGAAAGTCATAGATTAATGTTTATTAAATTATGCAAATGTATCTTTTTTTTTTTTTTTAAGGCAGCTGTATTTCAAAATCTATATAATGCAAGATGTATATGAGGTATGTACAGGAAAAATAAATATGGATATTTATGTGGATTGTTTTCCATATAAACCCAATGTTTTATGGACTCAAAATCACATAATTTTGCCTGGGCATATAAGAACTGAGATGAAATGTAGAATTTACCATCTCTAATTCCTCTGCATAGTATCTGATGTTAAAAATTGTCAAAGTCATCTGGACGAGTTAGAAAGAATATCAGTAATAAGAGACATATAATAATACGGTGGCCTCATTTCACAATCATTACTAAATTCTTCACAGTGACCAATCATTATTTAGTTTTGTAGGATGGTGCCACACTCGAAACGTGAGAGGGTACATCTCCGAGAGGGGAACCCTTCCTCGGTGCTCAACCAAGTTTCGATGATGCAGGCCAGGTTGGCTCTCTCAACCATGATCAGATCATGGATAAGGGGGACTTTTAAAGCTGACATAGCATAAAGCAGCAGCAGGCATAGTCCAGAGCCACTGAAGATTTGGAAACCAGGTCTCAGTGCTGAACACAGGGGGCTAAAACAAGATATTGGTGATAAACAGTGTTGGTGCCTTCCCCTAAAGTGCCCTTCCCCCTGTCTCCCACCATAACTACTCATATCTACTCTTCACCCCGGAAAGGAGTGAAGACTTGGCTCTGCCATCTCGCTTGTGGCATGAGGAGGGGTAATCAATCTTGGGTTTGGTTAGCACATTGAAGGGGCTCGCATTAATTAAATGAATTTAACTTAAGAACTTTTTAACATCTCCATCCTGGATTTTATATTTATATTTAAGAATATAGTTTTTATATTTTTATTGTATTTTTACTGTATTTTAATCTTTATTATAGTTTTATTGTAAACTGCCCAGAGTCGCTCTTTGAGTGAGATGGGCGGTGATGAAATTTGAAATATAAATAAATCATTAAATATAAAAACATAAATAAATAAATATATCCTCATGCCCATCACTACTGCAATGCCTTCCCCTTCCCTCTCCCACCTTTCACCATCCAGATTCCCTCCCTCCCTCCCTTCCCCGTCTCCCAAAGCAAAGTACACCATCTTGACTCCCACCAACAATGAGACAGGGGCAAGGAGGCACAGACCTGGTCATAGGTGCTTCTGACTGGCATTCAGTGCCCCCACCTGTTCAGGCTGTCCCTTCCCTTCACCCAAACCATGCTCTCCTCCGTACCACACTCAGTTCAGCTTCCCCCAACACCCTGCTCTCACCCAGGTGATGGGGAAAGCCTCGTTTCCAGTGGGCTTCACAGGTAAAGCCCCTCCTCCACTCCATTCTCTAACCTGAGAGTGGAAGGAAGGTCCAGTCCCACTCAGCCCACTCACCAAGGAACAGTCCATAAAGTGGCCTTGGCCAATTCAGAAATTCTCCAATACACACATAGTCCAAATGCCTGAAACAAAGAGAAGGAAGCCACCAAGATGGCCACTCTCCCATGTGGTGGTCAAGAGGCAGCCTCAGAACACAAGCCAGCTTTTACCCATGACTGTTGGCTCACTCTACTACTTCTAATCACCTGGCCAACAGGGCCCCCCACTCCACTGAGGGAGCCCCCAACCCAGGCACCATTGCTACAGAACTGCAGTCCTCTGGCCCAGTAAACCTCCATCTTCTCTGTCTTCTCCCCCTGTGCAGTTCCAAAGGGGAGGGCAGAGCTTTTCCGTAGCCTGCTCTGCTGTGCTGCCACATTTGCAGGAGTCGGCCCCGCAACACTGGTCAGCTGAGCGAAAAAAAGCTGATCTGTGGCACCACCAAGCTCCCCCAACAGCCAAATGTATAGCATTTGATTTTAATTAATTAATTTTACTTGGAGCAAATTTAGTTTACGACCCTGGCCATGCTCACTCTATGGAGTGTGTTTACAAAAATTTGAACAATATGATAAAATATAACACAATACAAAAAATAATCAGTCCTCCTACTAAAGGATCTATCTGTCCTGCTATTTTCACACCATTATTTCATAATAAGAAGTTACTACTGGCATTTTGATCCTTCCCCATTATAATATATGGGTATTCACTTAATCAAATCTTGCATTGAATTAATACATGCTTTCCTTGAATCTCAAATCTTCAGACTGTACCAGAATAATCCAAACCTTAATCAACAACACTAATATTATTATAAAAAATATATGTCCTGTTCTTCTGGGATTTTTGTTCCAAACATTTTGTTCCTAGGATGAATTTTGACCTAAGGAAGGCTGCTTGCTTTTTTTCTTTCCAATACACTCTTTCTAGGCATTTGTAGTTGCTCAGGAAACTTGTATCAATAAATAACAAAGCACATGGAGCAAAGGGTTGATGTAGCTGCATAAAAGCAGAAGCAGGTTCAGCCTAGTGGACTGATAAAGTTCCATCAGTGACAGATTTAGAGCACTCCAAAGTCTTTGTTGTGGTGGGACAAAAGAAACTATTTTCCTTGCAATGATCTTTTCCTTCTAACATAACATGTCACCATTTTTTTTTACTTTCCCATGAATACTACAGCCTAGGTATTTCCTGGTGGTCTCCCATCCAAGAACACATCATGTCCTAACCTTCACACCTGACATTCTGAGAGACATTCCACAAAAGGAGGAGTTATCAGTATCACTTAGAATGGCAAAATCATATGTGTTGTACTCTGGCCCTCTTGATCATCCAACAGTATAAAGGCAGCTGGATGAAAGAGTTTCTGATACTGATTTACTATTACTGGCTTTTTAAACTGTCTTTGCAAATCACTCATATGTAAGGAGGGAGCGAGTCCTTCAAAATGCATAATAAATGCAAACAAATTGGTCCAAAACCATTGCATGAGGCAACTTGGCTATAAGAATGGTAGGATATTTTAGTCCCCTTAAGAATTCATATATTCTACAATTCAAGGGGGAAATAGGGACATTGTTCAACTTCCTTTCATGGGACCTTAATGTCTTCTAATCTATTTAGGCCTGGAAGTCATTGCTGGCATAAACACTTCTCCTGGGTTTACTAAAATTATAATTTTATACAATCACATAGTCACACATTTACATACTGTATATTATCTTTGCAGAATAAGAAGGGCCAGAAGCATTCTGAGAAGCATATCAGAAACTAAATATTTCTCATATTATGGATCAACAGATATTGAATAGGTTATAAGGATCTGTGGGCTACAATCATTCCCAATCTCATGTTCTACTCTTTAACTGAGATGTGAATAAACATGGCAGAACAATTTCTCATTATTCTGTGGTAGGAGATACAACTAAATTGTAGTCTAAAAGAAGGCTTAAGAACTATCCCACTTAGCCTTACAAAATCAACATCATCATCATCCCTGCAATAATAATGAAAATGATGTTGCCACTGAATGTTCATGATAAACTTGTGCTACTCTCAGTCCCCAAAAAAGTGTTGAGTGCACCTCCTATTCAGCAATGGTTTACAAATCCCTGAATTATAGGATCACCCAGCAAACTGACAAATATTTGTAAGGGTATTCCTTATAGTTGTATATTATGTATGGACAATCACTGTGGAATATAGTTGTCCTCTGTCATTTTTAAAATGCAGTTATCATCTGCCCCTTTAGGGTTTTATTTCCCGATGGGTACATTATTCTGCAGAAGTAGCAACAGCATCCTCCTGAGTTTTGAATATCAATAATGATGTTTAATATTTCAGCACTATATAAAATAGGACAAGAGGCACTGAAACATGGCATCTTTAAATTTCTAATAAAACACAATACGATGGAAAGATTTGAGGTCCTCATTAGGTTAAAAACAACAGCCAAATTTAGTGCCTCACAAAATATATTCTCTCCTATTACTGAATATCCAAATCAGAAGATCAGCCTTTTTTCTCTATAGAACTCTTCATCTAAAATAATATGGTCCTAGGGAGTAAAAAAAACCCCTCCGATTCACAGTGGCTGTTCTCTGCTGGCAAGGGAGATTGACTTCTTAACAACTTTGAGGAAAATCACAAGAGAAATTAAATAAAAAGTCACTAATGGATGCAGAGGATAAAGTCTCACTAACAGTGGCACAGAGAATGAAAAATTATAAAGAAATCTGCAAAAATAAAGATGGTGAGCATTTTATCTTGAATAAGTTATTTGTCCTTTTAATCTTTGCTTTCCTTCCCTTTGCTAGCAATTACACTTCCAGTAAAAACAAACAGATTATACTGTCAGGCATTATTCATCTAATCATTATTGTTCAGGCAATGTTATTTCAGAAGAGATGAAAAGATACAGCACTAAAACTTATTAACGCATTACAATGATCTACTACCAAACATAAAAGAAAGGGATCTCCATAAAGGTAATTTCCAGTTACTGAATAAGAGATTGCTGCTTGATTTAGATCAAAATTTCACTAACTGAAATGGTAAACAGAATTTACCATTCCAAGTCCTTTTACTTAGGCATACCTTATTTATCTGAAATGGTTCAAAGTGAATTGTTTTGAACATATTTGCATGGATTAGTTTGATTGCTCTGTAAGCAATTCAATCAATGATTTGAATCACATTAGAAATATTCATTTGAGTCTATCAAATACTTTTAATTTCATATAGTTTAAATAAGCTCCAATTTGTGTATCATAAAGTAAGAATGAGAAGTGCAGGACATCAAAAGATTTATTTGAGGACAATAAAGAAAGCAATACCTTTCCCCACAGTTCCCACCCCCACCTTCCGTTATTGTACAGACCTTCTTCACTGATTCAGTTTAAAGGCTGAGATTTGGCTGAGATTTGTTTTACCAGGGCTTCAAGTAATTTAAGTTCAAGTTTGTTCCTTTAATCACTTTAAATCATTTTAAATATGCCCCCATTTTCATTTTTAATATATCCTTAAAACTGGCTGTGCCAATACTCAATATGGACTCGTTGAAAACATTTTCATTCACTTTCTAAACCATGGTGACCATCTACATAAAGCAGTTGATTCAAATTAGGTTGTCAAATAGAATTGAAGACTCTGATTTGAAGCCATTCGTTACAGTACCCATTTGAGTTTCGCAAGGTAGGGATGAGAAGATCATTCAAAGGATTTTTTTTAAAGTAATGCCATAATTTAAGTCCTACAGTTAATGAGGGAGTTTAAAATGATGGCTTAAAAATAATGAAACAAAACCAATTATTGCCATCCACACTTCCCAGAAAGATTGAATATTGCTAATCCCAACATGAATAAGATGTTTCTATAACTTTTAAAGAAAATAAAGGATCTTAGCAGACTTTAGAGCCACTATTCTACTGATGTTACTTAGGATGAGGGCATATTTAGCTTCATTCCAAATCTCCCTCACCAGAGTTTTTCAGGAGGAAAAGATTATACCCCTATTTGTTACCATATCACCTATATTAAATAACCACCTTAAGCCGGCTCCAGAGGCACCCAGAGCTGCTGCCTCCCGGCCCCAGGCCTTGAAAAAGCAAGGTTCAATCTGTGGGAGACAGTCAGCCTCACTTGATGCTGAATCCACAGACTCAGCTGAAGGAATGAACAAAATAATATTCTACACAAGTTAGAAAAACTGAAGACAACTTTATTGAGCACAATTGCTACAGCCGAGCCACTTATAGACCTTGTGTCTCCAATCGCTGGCACAATTCCCGCCCCCCCCCTCTTACCAGAGAATGGAATGTCAATTGCTCCACTAATTGATTTGGTCTCTGTGCCCCTTGCAGAAGGCTGCAAAAGCAAAATTAATATGAGATCTACTCCAACACCCCCAGAAGACAGGCAATTAGACAGACACCTAGATTACACCACTGAAGATTTAAACATACCACCGGGAAATGTAAATCCAACCCTACAAATTATAGAGATTGCAGGCCACCATCCACAGGACTCATACTCAGTTTTACCAAAGGACACCTGGACACCCGATATCGGCTGTTCCAGTGCTGCAGTTGGCAATTCAGGAATCACGGGATATAATCCCCACAGTGCTTTCCAGGAAGTATCTACAGCAATAGTCTGTAGCTTGAATCATCTCAACTGGATTTCTATTTTCTCAGTGGAAACGTTTCGCTCCCTATCCGGAAGAAGTAGAGAAGAAAGCACTCAACACATTCCAGGGAATGGTGCCCACCCACTGGTTTAGGTATGTGGATGACACCTGGGTCAAAATCAAGGCCCAGGAAGTACAGGCCTTCACGGACCATATAAACACTATAGATGGCAACATTAGGTTCACCAGAGCACCAAGGACAACAGACTGGCATTCCTAGACTGTGAAGTCCTCATTGGGACCGGTGGCAAGCTAGAAATAGGGATCTACAGGAAACCCACACACACAGATCAATATCTGATGTTTGACTCCCACCATCCACTGCAGCACAAACTAGGAGTCTTCAGGACATTGTCACACAGAGCAGAAACCATCCCCACCTCCATGGATTCCAAAAAGAATGAAAATCAGCACCTGAGAACAGCTCTGAAGGCCTGTGGATATCCAAATTGGGCCTTCACTAAATCTAAATCTACCAGACCTAAAACAGCGACAGATAGGGCTGAGACTCAGAGTAAACGGAAGAACCTGGTCATTCCTTACATGGCTGGCGTGTCTGAAAAGATAAAAAGGATATTTGGCAAACACCACATACCTGTATATTTCAAACCCACCAACACACTGAGACAGAGGCTTGTACACCCCAAAGATCAAACTCCAAAACACAAGAAAAGCAATGTAGTTTATGCAATCCAGTGCAGTGAGGAGTGCTCTGAACTCTACATTGGAGAAACCAAACAACCTTTGTACAGGAGGATGGCCCAACACAGGAGAAGTAACACCACAGGACCAGAGTCAGCAGTTTATCTTCATCTAAAGGAAAAAGGACACTCATTTGAGGACATTAATGTTCACATTTTAGACAGAGAAGATAGGTGGTTTGATAGAGGGGTCAAGGAATCCATTTATGCCAACTTGGAAAATCCTTCCTTGAATAGAGGTGGGGGCCTCAGCCACAATCTTTCCCCTATTTTCCTCCCAGCTTTGTCTTCTGTGCCTAGGAAGATTAAGACCATTTCGCAAGCTCAACAGCAGCATGTTAATCTTAACGATCCTCCTTTAGATGATAAAGGGACTTAGAAATAACATCTCAAAATAACCATGACCTAGCCCCAGGTGCAAGGTCACACAGCCACCTAGAAACATATTTAAGGATTCCCTTACTAACTTTGCTCAGACTGAAGAAGCTCCTTGGATAGGGAGCAAAACGTTTCCGCTGAGAAAATAGAAATCCAGTTGACATGATTCAAGCTACAGACAATTCCACCTGGATGACTGAGAACCTTCATAGATCTATCTACAGCAATACTTTTCTCTGGCCAAACTGAAAGACATTTAACCAATATTAACCCCCCTGTCTCTCATTTCCTAGAACATTGCATGGTGGAAATCTAGGAGTAGAGATCCATCGTTTCTGGCATATATATCCAGCTATGACATAGTTTTTTTCCATGAAACGTGGCATGGAGGTGAATTGTTAGCAGAGAGGTTTAAGACAACCATGCTGGAAGCTGTGCCTGGTGCAGGTCAGGGGAGGCTTTGTGAGGGTTTAGGTATTTTAACATCTACCTCACTGCAGGCTCAGATAACTAATTTACAACCATTAGACCAGTATGCATTGGCAGTTCTGCTTCAATTCAATAGGAGTCTACTCCTTTTGAATAATGTGTGCATCCCACACCTGCATATATATTCAAAGATAAGACATGTATGGGATAAAATAAATTCCTATCTAGAAGATCTAATGGTGGCATTTCCTGCAGCATATTTAATATTGGCTGGTGAGTTTAATGCGAGAATCAGAGCAAACGACAAATCACTTTTTGCCAAATTTCATCACCAAACTTTATCCTATATAATAACACCCTCTATTCTATGCCGCCAATCTAAGGACATATATAGTGACTATAGAGGGTTCTGCCTTGTTCAAACTTTCACAAAGCTGAATTTGATAATTTTAAATGGGTCTACCAGTGATGATTACCCAGCTGAGTATACCCATTGGGCTGGCACCAAGCCTTCCCTCATAGACTATGCTGGGATCTCCCAGAGTTTAATTCCCTATCTATGCAAGTTTGCAACTCTCAGTTGACCTGAAAGTTACCATTTCCCTGTTACTCTGTGCCTAAAAATTTCTGATAGACTGTTTCTACCTTCTTGCCACTTTGCAGCAGTGGCCAATGACCTTTGTTCTATTTGTGCTAAATGGACACCTCAGCAAGCAACAATAGTTACTAACTCTGTTAGTAGGGAACCAGCCAAGTCTCTTTATTCAGCAATAGTAGAGGGTAAGTCAGATGACATTATACTAGCCAATTTTAACAATTTGACCAAACTATTTCAATCATTGTTAACAGCCCCCCAGTCCATCACAATTAGGCATGATCTAAGAATTATCCATCCTGGCTCTCCTTGATCTCTCAGCAGCTCTCGATACCATCGACCATGGTATCCTTTTGGGACGGCTCAAGGAGTTGGGGGTGGCCGGCGTAATTTTGCACTGGTTCACTTCCTTCCTCTGGGGCTGGTCCCAATCGGTGGTAATAGGAGATGAAAGATCTGACTCTCGCCCCCTCGTTTGTGGGGTGCTGCAGGGTTCGGTTCTTTCACCTCTCCTATTTAATATCTACATGAAACTGCTGGATGAGATCATCCGTCACCATGGGATGGGATATCATCAATATGCTGATGATACTCAACTGTACATCTCCATCCCAGGTGAGGTAAGTGATGCAGTGACAGCCCTCTCTCAGTGCCTGGAAGCTGTGGGGGTCTGGATGGGGAACAACAGGCTTCAACTGAACCCTGGTAAGACGGAGTGGCTGTGGATTGATGGTTCTTCTGGATCCGGGAAATTATCATCTTTCGTTCTGAATGGCGTTGCAATACCCCATTTGGAATCAGTACAGAACCTGGTGGTCCTCCTGGACTCACGACTCCTGCTTGAAGAGCAGGTGGCAGTCGTGGCCAGAAGGACCTTTGCACAACTTCGTGTTCTACGCCAGTTACGCCCTTTCCTGGATCAGGAGTCCCTCCGTACAGTCACTCATCCCTGGTCATCTCCCATATAGATTACTGCAATGCGCTCTACATGGGGCTACCCTTGAAGAGTATCCGGAAGCTTCAATTGGTCCAAAATGTGGCAGCGTGCGAAGTTATTGGTGCCCCTAGATCGGCTCATGTGACACCTCTGTTGCGCCAGCTGCACTGGGTGCCGGTGTGCTTCTGGGTACAATTCAAGGTTGGTTATGACCTTTAAAGCCCTACATGGCATGGGACCAGGTTACTTGAGGGACCGTCTCATCCCCATAACGTCATACCGTCACACTCGATCATGTAGAGAGGGCATGCTTCGGACCCCGTCGTCAAGGGAATTTTGTTTGGTGGGGTCCAGAAGGCGGGCCTTTTCCGTGGTGGCACCTACTCTTTGGAACATTCTGCCCCCGGAGGTGAGGCAGGCCCCGTCGTTCCTGTCCTTCCGGAAGAACTTAAAGTCCTGGTTTTGCCGCCTCACGTGGGATGGGAATGTGAACAGTTCCTCTTGGGGATGGCTGGTGCCATAGAGACCTTTTAAAAGAACATCCATCGCCTACTGGATTTTATATTTAATTTATTAATACTGTAATGATTAGAATGGTATTTTAAATTGTAGTTATATTTTAAAAATTTAATTGTTGTTTTGTAAACCACCCAGAGTCCCCTCCGAGGGAGATGGTGCGGTAATAAAAGTTGAAATATAAATAAATAAATAAAATAAAAATACGTCATGCCTGGTTCAATCATGAATGTTGTGAAGCTCAGAATTCTCTAAACCGCCATTTTAAATTATACAAAGAAAATCCTGACTTTTGTATAATTTCTGAGTTAATGATGTTGAAAAAAAGTACAAACAGTTAATCTGTCAAAAGAATGCAATGCTATGAAAGTATCCTGGCAATGCTTGATAGAGGCTGCCAGTGTGAAAAACCCTGGTGTCTTCTGGAGGCTGGTAGCCCCTTCTTTCTTTAACAATATTTATAGCTCTTCGCCGGATATACCAGCCAGTATGTGGGAATACCATTTTGTCACCCTATATGGTCAAGTAGAGAATTCCCTGGCAGAGCTGGAGTTGGATGCGACCTCCCTTCCCCATTGGCCTCCAGTTTCATGCTCAGAGAACAGAAATATAATTAAACAGTTCAAGCCAGGGAAAGCCCCTGGTTCAGACTTTATTACATATGAAGTAATAAAAAATAATTCGGAATGGTGGATTCCAGTGATAGCTTCACTTTTCACTGCAATAGACCATTCAGCCATCATACCAAAGGATTGGGGCTTGGCTACTATAATACCAATATATAAGAAGGGTAAGAGAGCTAACTACAGCCCAATTAGTTTGTTCAGTCAGATCAGCAAAATGTATACTAAACATCTTCAGGAGAAACTAATTGACTGGCTTGAGTCAGAAGGCATTTTGCTGGATGAACAGGCTGGATTTAGAATAGGACGATCAACGTTAGACCATGCTTCGGTGCTGCAACATTTAGTAGAAAAGTATACCCATAAAACAGGACAATTCCTTTATGCAGCATTTATTGACTTTACGTCAGCTTTTAACACAGTATCTAGAACCAAACTGTGGTACAAACTGAAAAATTCCACAGTGGACAAATGCCTACTCCTGCTGCTCATTAAAATACACGAGAACACAAGTTTGAAAGTCAGGTGCAGTAACCAAGGACATGTCACAAAGGATATACCTCTAAGGAGGTGTCAGGATAGAGGTTGAGCCTGATTCAGAGGAAGAGGGATTGTTGATAGAGGAAGCCGGAAGGAGTGAGGTTGGTGCAAAATTCAAACCAGAGTCGGAGCCACTGATTGGAGACAGCCTAGAAGAAGTAGTGGCCCCACCTATCAGCACGCGAGAAAGGAGGTGGGAAAGGCGGGCAGAGCAACGTGAAGTGTGATTGGCTCCCACTCGCAAACGGCGTGAAAATCAAGAAAATAAATGGTGAGCACAACATGCACTTGGCACCAGAGATGACTGTTCACATTTTGTACCACAGCCTTCAGTGAAGCAAGATCCCATCGCTACACCAAAAACCCTGTCCGAGCCTTACCTTACCATTCAGCCAAGCTTCGGGCCGGAACCTTGCCTTGCCGTCCAGATGAGCTTCATGCCGAAACGTGTTTCCGCCCACTCGAGCTTCACGACAGAGCCTTGCCTTGCCACCCCGCTACCCTCTGTGGCGGAATCTTGCTTTGCCTCCCAGCCACGCCGAGTGCCGGAATCTTCCCTTGTCGCCCTGCTACCCTCCGCACTGGAAACTTGCTTTGCTGCCCAGCCACACTTTGCACAAGAACCTTGCTTTGCTGTCCAGTCGCACTATGGACTGGAACCTTACCTTGCTGCCAAGCCACGCCCTGTGCTGGAACCTTGCCTTGCTGTTCAGCCACGTCTCAAGCCTGAGCCTCGCCTCGCTGCCACACCAAGCCTTGCGCTGGAATCTTGTCTAGACACCATACCAAGCGTCACGCCAGAATCTTGCCTCACCGCTGCACCAAGCCTCATGCCGTAACCTTGTCTAGCCACCACACCAAGCCTCGCACCAGAACCCTGCCTTGTGGTCCTGCCAAGTACTGGGTTGAACTCTTGCTGGGAACTGCAACAGACTCGGAACTACCGCCTTGCATCACTGCCATGTGGTGGCTTCCCGCGTGCATGCCTACTGGGTATTAATCACCATGGTGCAATTCAAATTCCACAAGGATATTGTTTCTCTCTTTACCTATGTGTTTTATTGTAAATAAAATACCATATTTCACCCCTTCCTGTTTTAAGTCTTAGTTGGGACAGGACAGATTGTCTCTAGCCAGACCGCAGTGGGGGATACGGAAGGTGGTGGAACCTGGACTAAACTAGTATGGCAGATCAGCAACTCGTCCAGCTCAGAAAACAAGTCACCATGTTGTGTGCGCAACTGTCCCAAATACAAGCCCAACAACCGGTGCCCCCTACGGTGATCACTCAGCATCCTAAGTGCCCCGTATGGGCACATGAAAATTTTGATGGGACACTTGCCCAATGTCCGGCGTTATTTCCCCAATGTAAACTGTACCTGAGCCTTTGTTTGGAGGAATTTCCCATAGATCGCCACAAGGTGGAATTTCTGATCAATCTATTGTCAGGTTCCACCAAGCACTGGGCCTCACCCCTGATCCTTCAACAGAGTCCAGTACTAGATGACTTTGATGGGTTTTGCCAGCAGCTCTGGTTGATGCATGAGGATCTGGTCAGGACACAGATCAACAGCCGACACCTTAGGGGGTTGAGGCAAGGATGACATCCACTGGCGGAGTACATCAGTGATTTCTGGCTACTCATCCAAGACTTAAACAGGAACAAAGAGGCACTCCTAGACCAATTCCAGGATGGTCTGGCCCCCGAAATCCTGGATGAGTTGGCCAGGACAGAATGCCTGCAGACTCTGCAAGCTCTGACGCAGCTGTGCCTCCGCATCTATGGATGCCTTCAACAGAGGAAAGTGAGGCAATGCACCACCATGCTGCCATCCTTCAGCTTGCACCTCTCAGCTGTTCGAGTGCTCCCCAGGGACGAACCCATGCGACTAGGGGGCACAAGACTGCGGCTGACTCAGGTGGAGAAGGATCAACACAGGTGAACCCAAATACAAGGTTGCCTGCTTACTGGACTTGCGTTTTTATCACAGTTGTCTTCAGTACCTCATCGACTGGAAAGGATACGGACTACACAAATATTTGTGGGGAAATTCTGTGGACATAAACATGCCTCTACGGGTGAGGGACTTCCACCAGCAATACCCGCATAAGCCCAGACCTCTAATCCAGAGGGAAGTGGGTCCTGTGGGGGGGATACCCTCCATGCCGGAATCTTGCTTTGCTGCCCAGCTGTGCTGCATGCCAGAACCTTGCCTCGTTGCCCAGCCGTGCTTTGCACTGGACCCTTGCCTTGCTGTCCAGTTGTGCTAGGCACCAGAATTTGCCTTGCCACCCAGCCATGCTCCGTGCCAGACCCTTGCCTTGTTGCCCAGCCACGCTTCATGCTGGAACCTTGCCTTGCTGTTCAGCCATGCTACATGCCGGAATCTTGCCTTCCTGCCTAGCCGCACCCCGTGCCAGACCCTTGCCCCGTTGCCCAGCCGTGCTTTGCGCCGGAACCTTGCCTTGCTGTCCATCTGCATCTCACACCTGAGCCACCCCTCGCCACTGCACCAAGCCTCGCACCGGAATCTTGTCTAGCCACCATGCAAAGCCTCACACCAGAATCTTGCCTCACCACTGCGCTAAGCCTCATTTATGTATGTATGTATTTATTTATTTATTTATTTATTTATTTATTTATTTATATTTCTAACTTATATCACCGCCCATCTCCCCCCATTCCAGAGGGGACTCTGGGCGGTTTACACCAAGCCAGCAATTAAAACATATAAAAATTTATAAAATAGAATACATAATTTAATTAAATATATAAGATCCAAGAGGCTCTGATGTTAGGCTTTAAAGAACCCTATGGAGCAAGCCAACCCCAAGAGGAGCTATTACTCCCCCCATCCCAAGCGAGGTGGCAGAGCCAGGTCTTCAGTTGTTTCCGGAAGGTCATAAGTGTGGGGGCTCATGCCAGAATCTTGCCTCACTGCTGCGCGAAGCCTCGCATCAGAATCTTGCCTAGCCACCACACCAAACCTCATGCCAAAATCTTGCCTTGCCACCACGCCAAGCCTTGTGCCGCGCCAAGCCTTCAGCCTTGGCTGAATCTTGCCTCACCACCATGCCAAGTCTCATGCCAGTACCCTGCCTTGGGGTCCCACCAACTACCGGGTTGAACTCTTGCCTGGGAACTCAATGGACTCAGAACTGCCACCTTGCATCGCTGCCACATGGTGGCTTCCCGCATGCATGCCTACCAGGAACTAATCACCATGGTGCAATTAGAATTCCACAAGTATCTCGTGTCTCTCTATACTTGTGTGTTTTATTGTAAATAAAATACCATATTTCACCCCTTCCTGTTTCGAGTCTTAGTCAGGACAGGACAGGAGGGGAGTCAGACAGGGATGTGTATTGGCCCCAGTTTTATTTAAGTATTATATAAATTCACTGGTCCCTTATTTAAGTAACTCCACTTTTCATCCCCCCAAATCAGACCAAAGACATGTCAATTTATTACTCTATGCTGATGATGCAGTATTTCTGTCATTAACCCCTATTGGCCTTAAAGGAGCCTTGAGATCACTCATGCATTACTGCACTGAGGAGGAATTAATAATAAATTACACCAAAACTAAGATACTTATTTTCTCCAAACTTCTGAAATGGAGAAACTGGAACTTAGGTGAGCAACCCATTGAGCAGGTTAAGATATTTAGATATCTCAGGATAGTGTTCCAAGCTACAGGAAGCAGAAATGCCCACCTGGACTATGTAATTCATAACGCACAGAGATCTGCATCAGTTATCCAATCGTATTATTTTACAGAGGAGCACAGTTTATCCCTGCTGCAATTAAGTTGTTTGCAGCTAAAGCTCAAGCACAACTACTATACAGGGGTCAACTAGGACCATATAACAACATGGTTGCCCTAGAAAGAATTCAAACAAAATTTCTAAGAAACATCTTTCAGGTTACCCGCTGTGTTCCAAATGCTGTACTTCGATGGGAAGCAGTAGTTAGTAAACTTGAATCTAACCTCTGGATAAATATCCTTACCTATTGGTTAAAATTACATCATAACCCCAGTGGACTGACCCACCTAATATTGGTAGATAGTTTTAAATCTGTCTGGAAAACAGCTATTCAAAAGAGACCGAGCCTTTATGGTTTCTCCAGTGATGCCATCTTAGCTTTAGAGATAGACCAAGCAAGATCACTACTAAGGCAAAGGATGTTAGATATAGAAGGCCAAACAGAAACTGCTACTTTTACCAGTAATATATTTGTCAATAACCAAAACTTACTGCCCAAACCAGCCCCATACCTATATTATATTACAGTTCCCAAATTTAGGAGACCCCTATCATTAGCCCAACTGAATGCCTTCCCTACAGCTGTTTTAGAGGGGAAATATAAGAAAACCCATTTGAAACCCATCTTTGCCCCTGTGATATGGGTGCTGTAGATACCACGGCCCACAGTCTCTTATACTGTCAGTTTTATAGGGACATTCGCCACCAGCTGATTACCCACCTTTTGCTTAAATTCCCGGGTCAGTCAGATTTACTGCTCACCAATTTTTTTCTTTATTGAACCTGCAAATTAATTCTCTCTCTCTCTCTCTCTCTCTCTCTCCCTCCCTCCCTCCCTCCCTCCCTCCCTCCCTCCCTGCCTCATTATAATAATAAAGACACTTGGGCAATGATTTAAGGACTTTTTGTTGCTATTGTTTTTTTTTAAAATCCACTCCACAGTAGCTTTTTTATACTATCAATGGAGACAGATTTTTTAAAAAATCTTTGGGGAAATGGCAAGAAAAAATACATAAAATATCTTGGAAATGCAGCACAGCATAAACTCTTACTGATGGCTATAGAAGGACAGTAAGAAAAAAATTGAAGAAGTCTGCATGAATAAACATGGATAAATATGGTGAGTCATTCACTTATTTTTATTTTGAATTATGCATCCGTTAACTCTCCCTTGCTTCCTATAAACAGTCATAAGTCTTTCCTTCCCTTTCCTTTCCAATTACAATTCCAACAAAGTACAGATTATAATATAAGTGTTATCTGCCTCTGAGAAACTTCACTTCTTCAAGTTAAAGACTGAGATTTGGCTCAATATGAAGGTTTACCACGGCTTCGTGTAATTTAATTTCAAGTTATTTTCCTTTAATCACCATAAATATGCCCTCATTTTCACTTTTAATATATCCTTAAAACCTAGGGCTGTGTCAGTATTTTAAATGGACTCTTTGAATATATTTTCGTTCACTTTCTAAACAAGGTGACCATATTGATAGAGTTCTTAATTCAAATTAAGTTGTCAAATAGAATTGAAGGCTCTGATTTGAGGACATTCTTCACAATCCTCTTTTTGGGTAGAACAAGCTAGAGATGAGAAAGTCATTCAAAGGATAAAAGAAAAAGCTATAATTCAAATACTGCAGTTCATTCTGGGCCATTTATCAAGAAACTTTAAAATGATAGCTTAAAAATAATGAAACAAAAACAATTATCTCCATCTATACTTGCCAAAATTATTAAATGCAGCTAATCTCGAGACAAATAAGATGTGTCTATAACAATTAAAGAAAGGAGTTAAGCAGAGTTGGTAATTCTGAGTTGGGCTAACAAAACTCAAATACACAACTCTAGAGTCATTCCTGTAAAAACTCAAAGCCTGTTCCATGAATATAAAAATTTATGTATTATGTTACATTTAATTCATTTCAACAAATAAGAATAGTATATTATACCTGCCAGAATTGTGGCAGTTAAAGATGAAGAAATGGTTTGAAAAAAAGAGAAAGAGAGAGGGAAGAAGGGAGGGAGGGTGGGTGAGCCGTAATGGCGAACTGATGTTCCTGTAAAAGAGAGGAATACATAGCGGCCGAAATGGCACCTGAAGGCAGGATTTGGGCTACTGAAATCTCTCTGGAATTCAAGAGAGATTGTCAGATTACCCACATGCACAGCTGTTCTTTTTGCGAGCTGATGGCAGGAACTGTGTTTTTGCATTTGGCTTGTGATCAGCTGGATGTTACGGGATTCAATTGTGCTTATAGCCACTAATGTGGCCTATCTGGACTCTAAGTTCGAATGGGCTCATCTCTTAATCACTTAAACTTAATTTTTCCCCTTTGTCTTTCTTTAAAGATCGAGAACCTTCAGACTGGCAAGTTTTCGTGAAATCACCAGGTATGTTTCCCTCCGTTCCTTTTTTTAAAAAAAGTTTAACTAAGTTCAAAAGTTTGTATTTTTTTGGAATATACAACAAAAGGATGATTATTGTTGATGTTAGAAAGTTGTAAATGGATTAAGGGCTCAGATGGACTTGATTTAAGACTTTGAATTTGATTGAAAGTATCCCTTCCCACGGGAAAATTATTTTTGTTACACTCTGAAACCAGTTACATGACTTTGAAGATTGGACACTAGAGGGCACCAGATTGCTTCCTTAAAAGAAACATTTGATCTATTTAACTAGATTTATACTATCTACTTAATAGTAGAATCAGAAGGTGTTATTGAACAAGCCACATTGAATAAAACTGAAACTGACTTACAGGTGGAATTAAAAATTGCAGTTTACACAAAAGAGATGGAAATGGTAGGCTTACAAATGAAAGATGATGACTTAGAAATTGAAAAAGATATTAAAATAATGAATAAGATGAGCAATCTGGATTACTTCCTTATACTGGATTTACAAGAGAGATTTGTTGGAGTTGCCATAATGGAAGTACAAAGGGGATCTGACAAAAATGATGACAAGAACTTTGAGAGAAGAGACAAAAAGCGTATGAGAAAGCAGATGCTACAACTTTCTTTGTTGAATTTAAAGGTTGTTCGCAGAAAGAAGAAAGAATGCAAAATTGGTTTATTTGATCAGGGTTAAAATAATGGGTTGCTTTTTTGGGGGGATATTTAATGACTTCTTGATTTGGACTGGATGATGATGGTTATTTCTGGTAATATTTAATTGTTTTTTAAGTGGGACTGAACTTTGGTTAT